>OX438537.1:20526657-21963657 GCA_949316355.1 Bruchidius siliquastri
CAGTACATTGAAAGCTTCCAACATATCAAACGTGACTACTCGAGACTATCCATGAAGCTCAATTGCTCTGCTACACATATGGGAGTAGGGCAGATGTACTGTGAATGTATGCTTGTGGAAGTCGTATTAGGGATCATTTAAAATGACTGTTTTTTTGTACAGTTACTTTGGAAGCTACACATTAATGACAGTCTCCATAACCTTGAACATGATGCAGAGGAGAGTCAAAGTTTTATATTATAGTTGCTGAGTATATTTTTTTGCGCTTAGTTCAGGGATGTACTTGACCATCTTTCATGCAGTGGGGAATATGCCTCACTAGTAGAAGAGCTTGAATAGTTTGCAAAGGATTGGTGTAAGTACTGCAGCACAACATTTCAAAATGATTGTTGGTATTTGGTCTTGAGCACTAGCTTTTGTAGAGTTCAGATATAGAAGATCTGTTTTATATTTGGCGTTGAAATATTATTCTTGAAATTTTTGAGTCCGAGCTGATGGTATTCCATGAAGTACGTCCTTGGGAGTTTATTGTAGAATTGGTAGAATGAACCTGCCTCAAGCTATCTGCTCTTTCTAAATGGGTGGAGTCAAAAAACTCATCCTCTCTTGCCAGTAAGGTGTGGATTAATACCAGAAGTTTGGCTTGATTACAGACTGGAATGAACTGGACGAGTAAGGACATAAGGGGAGTTTGTTCTCGATTTTCTGGTTGTGCTTCTCTTTGTTGTAATCAATTACCCATTTACAGTGGCTTCTGATATCAATTTAACTGTGGTATCTTAAGATGCTTGGATATATCCTCCTTTTCCATTACCGTTGTTTTTTTGCCGTAACTGCATCTCTGCAGCTCCGGTTAAACCATAGATTTTTAGAGGCGCGTTTGTCAACGTAAGGAATGTAGGCTTCCATACCTAATTTAGCACGTATTTCAGTATATAATTTTAATAACTGAATAACGCAGGGAAAAAGTGACAATGACAACGCAAAATTGAATGGATCCCTGAAATATCAGAACATTTTATTGAGTTCTGCCAATACTCTTATGTCTTACATTTTACAATTTCCTCTTCCTGGTTATCCTAAACCTGGATACCCTGTTTTGATGATAAAAGTCTGAAGTAAAACTTGTATAGCATAAAGTTCCATGTTTCATTACCACAGAGTATAGCTTTGGTGTACTGGGAAGAGAAAAACTACGCCCAAGCGCGCCACCATTTCATCTATTCCCAAGACGGGAAGAGCTGCGCGAAGCTGTTGATTGAGTTCCACATGACGCAAGGTTTCAAGGGTGAAGCCGACCTGTTCATTGCTCAAGCCGTCCTCCAATACCTGTGCCTCAAAAACAAGAACACCGCCAATCAGACCTTCGCCAGCTACACGGAACAACATCCGAGGATCAGAAGGACCAGTCCGCCTTATTTGTTCCCATTATTGAATTTCATATGGTTCTTGTTGCAGGCCATTGAGAGGTAAAAGTAAAATATTATTCACCGAGAAGATACTTTTAGAGTATCTAAATATCTATAGTGTGTAGCATGTTGCTTTAGCATATGATTGACTTTTGTTACACAGATTTTTTAAAACTTGTTCAGGAATATTTTTTATATCAGAAACTCCTGGAATTCTCGGTCAGGGGTGATTTTTTTTGCAATGAAGATTTCTATTGTGATCAGTCCAGAATGCTATATTTAAAAGTCAGTGATAGTTGTTAATTATAATATTTGAATCCATTGAAATTGAAAGCATTCACCCATTCCAATTTTGCTAAATATACAGACTTTTTCACAATTTTCTTTTGCTATTTCACACACAACACATAATTTGTGTTCTATTTGTAGCTATGTAGAAAATACATGTGTGTATTCATTTAATCCTAGAAATTTTCATCACATGATTCGAAGCTGCATTATTGTTTTCAAATTAAAAACATCTTATGCGTCTCAGTTCGAGAAAGTTTTCTATAGATTGCATTATGTGTTATGTGTTAGGGAGAAAAAATCTCCTATAAAAACATCTTTTCGGATACCTAAAAGTAATTTAATTCCCTGATTTTTCCATAGCCAAAAAATCCAGACATTCGCAGTTCTTTGTGAACAGTACGAACCTAGCATCAAGAGGGATCCTTGCTATGTGCAATACTTAGATAAAATAGGACAAATATTTTTTGGTCTCCAACCACCTAGACAGGAAAGAGGTGGAGGGGGTCTATTCGGTAATTTTTTTGAGAGGTGAGTGCCGTTTAGAGATTTGAGTACAATTGATTTCAAGTTGCAGATTTTTTGTGTGGTATGAACTATTAATTTTATTTATTATATTATTTCTTTTTTACGACTTCTCAATTGGTTCCATACCGCTTGGACGATGTGAAGTTAAACAGGTCATTTGAATATTATGAATACTAAATAATAACCAAAAATAAGTTCCCAATTTCAGAAGAAACATGACCGACCACGATTAAAAGCCTCATTTTTGCATATAACTGGAAAAAAGCTATGAACCTATACCTATCAAAATTATACTTCACCATTATTTTGTACTTTTTATAGACGTAATTGCATTGGCATATTTGTGAATTTCCTTCAATGTGAAAGATAAAAAGTATGAAATCTCGCTCAGAAACCAGGACAAAAAATATCTAGCAACTTCAGAGATCTAACCACACATCTTCTGTTTGGTGTACAAATGCTCCACCAATTAAACTACACTGCCATGTCGCTTTAGCTATCGGATCGCCAACTCCACGCCAGCCCGTTCCACAACACCGAGGTTCTCCAAAAGAATGACTTTTGAAACAGGCTTGTTCGAGGCGTTGTAAGCTCGACCTGGGGAGGATGCGCCCGACGGTCTTAGCTGTACTGACGATTCTTGGTGTTATTATTGGAGATCGAACATCTGCCATGCTAATAGTATAGAGAAATTTTCGGTCACCCTTCGATATTCTAGAGTGTGGAGGTCATTTGTAAGGTCATTCACTGGACGTATTGCTCGTTTTTGGATTGTGCCCAGAAGCTTCAGTGAGTGCTTCAGAGCACATCCCCACATGCGAGCAGTAGTCCAGCGATGGTCTGATCCGTGCCTTGTAGAATAGCAGCGGCAGTTTGGGAGAATACAATTTTCTGGAGCGGAATTGAACCCAGCTTCTGGGACGCCGACCTAGCGAGGCTGTCTACATGGCGGTGCCATGACATGTTATTGTTGATGTAAAGCAGACCAGCATGCAACTTCTTGGTCAGAGTTGTCTGAGTTTTCTGAAGTCTTTTTGTCAATTTTTGGGTCGGTACAATCACTGACCGCCTTCACCAACAGCTGCCCGTAATCATAGTACCATATAAGCAATCGTAATGGTATTCTATTTCATGAATAACCATTACATAGTGATGTTAATCAAATAAATAATAGTTTGAGCACTAGTCGGTCGCGGGAGGCCAGAAAATATAGTGTACGCCGGTCGGAACGAGTCTCAACATGAAAAGACTTGAGGAAAGCGTAGTTTGAAAGACGAATGAAAAATAATTTCAAGTAAGTGTTTCCTTACTCTGGCGAGTGAGGTCGATTGAGCAGCACGGCAATATAGTTCAGTTGGTAGAGCGTATTTCCGGCAAACAGAAGAAGTGTGATTCGATTGCCGCCATTGTCACGTTTTCTCCTAATGTCCAGCTAGGAATTTGTATCTTTGTTTACCTCTTCTGAATTAGCAACTGAATAGCCTTCATAAAATATATATTTGTTGCAGCTTCCTGGGCAGCCTAGAAGACGATAGCGACGAGGAGACTCCTCGGCAACAGGTGCCCAACCATCGGCCAACCGCCGTTCATCAGACGCCTTCCACATCAACGTCTAGCAGACCGGGGGCCACGGGGCGAGTGGTAGAAAATCAAGACCTGGATTAATGAAGGGCCACCGTCGTATGATTGTGTGGATATTGTAAGCGTGTTTTAGCGAGATAATATGGCCGAGGGGGGTATTTATTTTTGTTGAAAGTGTTGGTGGTGACTGTCATAGAGGATAAGAAACGCAATTGATACAGTTGGAGTGGAGTTGAAGTATGTAAACTATCAGGCGCTATTCTTCCTTGAAGCTGGTGAATATATGTATCAGTAACTATTGTTTGATAAATGAAAAACTATGTTTTTGACGTTTTAATATATTGGATAATTGATATGGCTGTCAATTTTTCAATTTCGTCAGTGACTCGTATAACGAGGATGAAAGTTTAGATGGTTTGGATTTACTAATTATATTTGTATTGTAAAAGTAATTTTATGGGAAGAATCGCATCATTTGTATCTATTCCAATATGTTGGATCCATGAGGGGATCTAAGTACAACTAACTGCAATCATTAATGTGTCAAATTCATTTCATTATATCTTTAGAGCTTCACTCCGCCAATCAGTTTGATGATTGTGTTTGAACTTTACATGTGAATTAAACCAGTTCAAATCATTGACAGTAATAAAAATAATCCAGTGTAATGTTTTTTTTCTGTTTATTTGATCGGAGTCATATAATGTAAGTATAAAACTGAGACAGGCAGGTAAAACATGATTTGCCGATAGTCGACAATGCACATATTTTTTTTAAATTTTCTTTGGTCGCAAATAACTTTATTAAATGGGGATCTCCGATCGAATTAACAAAAAAAAATTGTCTACTTTGCCTTAACACTAAAAAACAACGAAAGTTGATAATGGCACGTGTATTGAGAATTTCAGAATAAAATTATTGTCTCAAGTATATTATATAATATTCAATTACTTGAGATACGGAACAATTGAGGTGATGTCCTAGAGTCTAGCTAGCCCTTGAAATGTTAGATAGGATAGAAGGATTGTGTATTTAACACACTGTTTCACAAATGAAACTTTCAGTGATGCGTTTCGATTTATATAAAAGAGAGTTTTATTTGTGAAACTCTGTTCACTACACAATCCTTTTATCTATATGATGGAAGAGTTTCACCAAGTAAGAGCATCAACAATCTGAATGCTTAAAATGTTAGTTTTTTTATATTTGCATTAGGAAATTCAATAAAAAATCTCAACAGCGGGGATTGAACCACACGTCTTCGGTTTTTTAGACCGACGCGACCGTCTCCAATGAAACTACGATAAACTGTAAAGGTAATCTGTGAATATATATTTTGAGTAAAATAAGAATGATAATCTAGCCATATGTAATTATGTATATAATCAATAAAACATCCCTAATCACTCGCTCCGTACTATGCGATTTTTATATTTATTAACTAAGGAATATGAACAGCTTGAAATTTGTTACTATTCAGTTTTTGATAGTTTGTTTTCCAATATGTGGGCAATATTCTGTTCATAGACTTCTCCTCAAAACTTGTACATAGAAAGGTTTATTTTTGCAAGGCACCTGACACTTGATAATTCTCTAAGCTTACTTCCATCAACAAACAGCCAATTCTAGTCATACTGAAAACATAGCCTAGACAACTACCAGATACTCTATTCATATGATTTGGAGTATTCAATTATTTATAAAGACAGAATCTATATTCATATTTAATACAACAGCCAAGACAAGAAGTATCTTGTAAATCAACGCCTCAGTTATAATATAATATATGATAATATCTGTCTATTATGTATGCAGTTAAGCTATTCCAAAAAGTAGATTGATTTATAAGCCTGAAGTTTTTGATGCATAGGAAAATATTCACTCTGTAGTCAACTGAGACGACCCACGTTATTATTTTATGTCTCATTCACACAGTTAAATATTTCTGGTAGTCTAGGCCATACTCGAAAATAAATTGTTAAATAACATTGAATATCCTTATATTATCGTGTAATTTCATTTCCGCGTGCTTTTTGGCACAGGATGGTTAAAAATAATGATATTTATTGTTCAAGATGCAACTGAAAATACTACATTGATCTATCTTCATCAAACATAATTGAAACCAACATATTTGTTTCAGCAAAATTTATATGTAAATAAATATCTAGCACAGTTAAGATTTATCTCAGCAAGCATTTTCTAGAAAACTTTCATATCAGAGATACTGACAAAGATCCAAAAGGAATTTTATCAAAAAATTTTGAAATGCAATTTTGCATTCAGCTATATTCAATTTGATTTCGATCTTTTAGGTATATAGTGATGAATTATTTGGGGTTTCTAATGTGATTACAGCCGAACTATGATTTGCTTTATATGGATTTGATAGTGTACAATGTGTACATAATAAAATTTGCCTTTATACTTAAGTTTTTCCTGTACTTTGTAATAAATAATTTTCAAATCATTTCTTTTATTTTCTTTCGTCATAACAGGAATGTGATAATATACTAAACTCCTTAGCATTATACTTTAGTTGATGACAAGATATATTCATCTTTAGCCTGACGTTCAAATTTTTATTGAATAAATTTACTTTTTTGAGTAATAAAGACTTATAATATAGGTCACTTCATTCAACAAAGTGGGACTTAAACTGTGATTGTGAATATTTTGATAATTAAAAATTACATGATTTTCAAACAATATATCTATTATTGGGATATGCCGTTTCATAGGGGCGGTTTAAAGGGGAATTGAAAGAATTCGACAAAAAGATATTTTTTTGTGAGACTGCCGATAGAAATGAGTTCTACGTTTATCGTCAGATTGTTTGTGCTACTTTGAAAAAAGATGTTTTTTTTATTCGGATGGAGAAAGGTAATCACCTCTTCCACGTCAATAATCTTTTTTGCCTTTATTTTAAAAATGGCCAATCTGTCATGTGTCATTTATTAAACCGGGATTAGTTTTACCACACAATAAGGTTAGGTGTGTGGCATGGGTGTGTGGTGATACATGCCGCAGAACACAGAACTGAATCTAAGAAGATGGACATCTGTCTGCATCTAGTCTAGGATACCATAAATAAACAATTTCCATTTCTATTTATCATGGTAGGTAGCCTTACATGATCACATACACTTCCGCTACCGATACGCAGCTCACTAGTATACGCAAGATTATGAAAATACTACCAAATGTGAGCCTAGATTGGTTCCGCTCAGTTAAACGATAATTCCACTCAAAACGTTGAGCAACACCATGTCATTCATGTTCGTGGGTCAATGATTGCCTATCGAGGGCATCATGTTTGTTTAGTCTAAATCTGCAATATTTTAAAATTTTCATGAATTTTTTCACTCACCTGTTCAAGTGACAACACAATCAAAATATAGAGTTCCAGCTAATTAAATAATTTAGTTTCCAAGTTTTACCTTTTTGGACTCAATTAATTATGTTATCAATTTTTTAATTTTTACTACAATTTTGAGATATATTTCTCAAAATTGCGGTAATGAATACACTTTTGGTATTTCGATTGAAGTTTGGATCCGTAGAAAATCGGTAGGCTCATCGGCAATGCGGCAACCCTACACTCAAGGTACAACAGCGAACGAACGAACACTCGACCGCTCTTTCGTCTTGCGTTTCGTACCATTTTGCGCGGCACCAAGGTACGTTCCATTCTCTTAAGTAATACCGCATTACCGCGTACCACTGATCGGTGTATCGTTACATGACAGCACAGCGGGCCGCTTCCTACCAGTTTTATACGCTCCGACGGACGTTGTTATACGTTCGTTGTGAAGCGGTATGGAGCATTACGTGAAAATACCGCTCCAAATCAACGTTACTACAATATCAACTCACCCTAGTTCCAGTCAAGGTCGACTCGGCGTTTCCAGTTATGTAACCACGTGATATGAATCTAAATTTATTACCTGTGTTACCCATCGGTCAGCTTTTCCGTCTCCGATTAGTTAAAGAGATGATCGTGAGATGTCACGATCAGCATGACAATTTGCAAATTTCGCTAGGAAAAATTTCACTCAACGTCGTCCGTACGTGCAGAAAATGCCTCCATTTTGTTTATTTTCCTCGAAGAAAAATTGGGAATCGGCAACCCGATAGAGCTGCAAGTACGTGAAAAACTCGTCGTCGGATCGGCGACCTCCCAGCACCGTCGTATATATGTGTGTGCTTGGTCTCCCTCTTGTAGAGGGTCCGAAATCCCGCAGCAATTGGGCGCATCGCAAGTAAGCACTTCGTCAAACTGACTACCGTATCGGCCGCTAAAAATAATCCCAATCATCCCGTTGACGGTGTGTCGACTATCCCTGACGGTACCCTATCCAGGAAGAACAAAGCACCCGCCGGCACAACGATTACAGGTAAGCTTTTGCCATCTGTCTCAAATGTTCTCATCATGTCTTTTATGAACTATACCCACAATTACAAAAATAGTATCAGGTTTTTAAAAATACGTCAATATCACTGTAAAAGGTGGGTGGATCAAATTATCTATGCAAGCAGCCACCTTAGATCTGTATAAATATACCTTTTGTATACTTACTGTCTACCATACAAAATAGTCTTATGAAAAATAATTGTTTCAAAGTGTTTTAGTCCTATTGATCATTTTGAGGTGAGCATCTCAGCCAAATCATCTGTGATCCCAATATTGAACATCTGTTATTTGTGAATCTCACTATAAAAATCAGTGTTTTTAACATTCCATCTACACTCTACTTTTGTTCCTATATCTTATCCTTTGTCTGGTAAAGTTTTCAGTAAATATAAAGATAACCCAATAAGATCATTTTGAATGTATGCTTCTAATGCATATTCTTAAAAAAACTAATCAGTTTTAAAGCTGAATGAGTGAATACTTCATCATTTGGAGGTAGTCACATTTGTGTTACAAATTTAATGGGATTTACGATTTTTCAAACAGCATTGCTTTTAACATGTTCCATAGAAGTTATGCTTTAAAATAATCACTTTATTTAGCACTGGCCTAGTAATATTATTATGATAGCATTTTATAATAAGTGATACATGCTTATATTTTTACTGTTATAATGTAACAGTCTGCTTAATATAGTCAGTACAAGCTTTTTTAAACCTTTATAGATTATCCCAGTTTTTAATGGAATCAGATAATTTGTTGTATTGCTTCAATCCCTTGTAAAAAAGATTGTTCTGACTATAACTAGTACCTTAGTCTGACTAAACAAAGGTAATTTTTTGATCTTGTGCAGTATTCGTGTATCTAACAAACCAGCAATTATTTATAAGCAGCTGAATGCTCTCTTGTATTTTCTGGATATACTTTACAAGAGTTTTTCGCTAAGTGAAATGACAGTTCTCATTTGTATAAGTGAGTGCTAATACAAACTCTCCTAGACCATCACATCATTGTCATTATAATACAGGTGACACATACCCAAGACAAATCTCAGCTCCAATGTAGAGAAACAATAGATGGATATTCATTATTAGGGGCAAAAATGTCCTAGATATAATACACCTACTTGCACACAGAGTGACCTGGAAAATGTAAGACTTCTAGCTACTTCAGAAGAAGATGTTATAGTTACTGTATTGAAGTTGATGGCCTAATATTAGAGAAATTTTATAAACATCTGCCATCTATATGGATTGAGACCCCTTCCATGATCAGCTGCCTGGCATACACAGCCATCACACTATGGAAGTATTGTAAAAATGGCAACAGAATATAAAGATAGCTGAATGCACTGAGGTCAACATCATGCATTTAAATAGATGCAAATATCTCTCCAAAAGTAGAAAATGATCCAAAAAATGTAGGTTTGGTATTATCAACATCCAAAAAACATACCAAGAGGGGTAGGAATGATTATGTTGGAGTGAAGCTCTCAAGAGACACGTAGATTGAGACTGCTCA
Organism: Bruchidius siliquastri; assembly: GCA_949316355.1. Taxonomy (NCBI): domain Eukaryota; kingdom Metazoa; phylum Arthropoda; class Insecta; order Coleoptera; family Chrysomelidae; genus Bruchidius; species Bruchidius siliquastri. Next base: position 20,536,399 of record OX438537.1, read on the forward strand.
AAACCTCAACATCAAAAATTCCAGTAGGAGAAGTTGAAGCTTGCTGGAAAACTCAGGGGTTACCATCAATACTCCACAATATTGACAATAGAAATTAAAAAACCACCAGCACATGTCCTACTAGTACTAATACTGATATAGATACAGCCTTGCAGAATGTTAAAAACTGGTAGTCTCCTAGGTTTGACAATATCCACTCTGAGCTCCCTATATCTGCTACTAAAAGTAGCTGTATCTGAGATACTTTAGAATAGTACTATAGCCTACTCATTCTAAGAAAACAAAACTGAAATTTTTTTCCACTTTTGGCTATTGGTGTCACTATGCATTGGAATTGGGCCTTCAAGTTACATGTCCGTATATTAAATCACAAATTTGATTGTTCAAGAATGTTCCATTTTGTCCCTTTGAATATTTTCGTTTTCGATTAAAAATTCTTTGGATTTTAACAATTTTGTGGTGCCAACTTCACTTGAGCTGTTTTATATTCAACTTATAAGCTTCAGTGGAAATCGAATGATATAAGCTGATACTATGCAACCATTAGCAAATATGCATACATATTACGCAGGTCCACCGGGCGTTGTAGGAGGCGGTGGTAGGCAAGTTGCCGTCGTTGCTCCGCAGCCCCAACAGCAACAGAATCAGCAGCAGCCTGTTATCAAGACTTCGTCTGCAGCTACAGAACCCCATCAGCAGCCGATAACGACGTCATCCCCTGAGCAGCAGCGATCGACCCCAGTTATGAACCACGTCACTGGCCACTATCGAAGAGCCGCAGACGAACAACCACCACCGGCTAATCAGCAGACACCCAATCAGGTTGAAGAGATGGATACACAGGATGGTAAGGGTTTGGCATCTCGTTTTCATTTCAAAACTCGAAGCGGCCAAATTTTTCGTGGCAAACTGGCAGTATGAGGTCTAGCAAAGTTGCAAGGTTTACTTCACTGACAAAAATAGTCTTTTTGCTACTTTATTAGACTCAATGTTCAAGCCATGTTATTTCAATAATGCTTCATTGCAAAGAACCCATACAAATTTAAAAAATGAAATTCTCAGAACTTATGGGCTCGATTCTGACTTGCAGAGAAAGCAGAGCATGTAATCCAAGTTACTCAGGACAATGTCCCTGACTTGATTCCTCATAGTTTGTTTTGTAATACATTTGAAGAACTTACAGTATTATAGCAAGTAAATCACCACAATCATATAGAAAGGGTACTGATACAGATATGATAAATTAAATTGTAGGTGAACATATAATGTACATTGAATTAGAGAAAATGTCAAGAAATGAAGATTTTTTGATCTGATGGGCATAAACAAAGACATATTTCGACTATTATATAAATGTATACTTAATACGTCCAGCAAGTAATGCTATTCAGCTGGTATTGTGTGTGACAGTGCAGGAAATTGTCTGACCCCAGAAAGAGCAGAAAGTTTAATTTTGTTGCATTTAAACTTGCCAAAACTTGACTATGAATATAAAAAAATATGGTTTTTCACTTTGTTTTTCATAGAGTGTTTATGTTATAATTTCTTTAAAAAACATTGACATTAAAATACTTAATTGATATTTTTTATGCTGATATTGCACTCTACATATCGGCCGATACCGATATCGGCCAAGAAGGCCGATATACAGATACCGAATTGGTATAGGTCAATGCCTAGTATAAACTATACACTATACTAATATACAACCTAAATGATTTGTATTGTATAGTGGAAACACTTAAAACTGTGTAGTGTTCGTGTCAGCTCTATAATATATGTTATTTTTGTGCTAGAGATTATTGGTTTCTAGACTCGATTCAGAAGCTAAATGTGCAAAAAAAATATTAAGAGCTTTGGGTGTTTTTATAATGGTTTGGTAAAATGCAAATAATGATCAAATTACCAACCCTGACTTCGTTTTTCTGTTTCTCAAGTTTCCGAATATATTTTGACGTAGTTAAAAATTGTAATATCAACATCTATACAAGTGTGCAAACTTTGTTTTTGTACAATATTGTATTTGGGAATTATGAAAGTTGCTGATGTAAATAGTTGAAGAATGATGAATGTCAGTTTTTCATTTTCATTGATCAATTTCCGCCAATGCAATTAAGTCCTAATATGTAACACCATTACGTACTATCACCTCATCTCGCTCCGCAATTTTTTTCAAAATCGGTGCAGTATCTACAGAGATTACGCGGACGGATAGACGGGAACTTCTGTTACTTATGCATGAAAGGTAAAAGGGGGGAAAAACGTGGAAGCACCCTGTATATCATATCATTTTGTTCAATCAATGAATCAATTAATATTTAAATATATATTTTGGAGGCATATATCATTGCCAGCAGCTTGCTAGGCATTTGTATTTCCTTGGTGAGAACAAAAAATCAATACGTAACATTTCACGTTCATTAGAGGAAACCTTAAAATATTAAATGCAGGCGGAAACCGATTTACACTTGCTGATTTATCATAGTGCATTGTAGCTGTTATTTTTGCTACATTGATTTCAACATTTTCAAAAGAATATACTTTAATTGAAATCTACATAATTTAGTGTCTATTGTAGGAATGATCCAGGTAATTCTGATACCTAATTTTTTTTTAAATACAGCTAATGTGTAAAGATACTTCTCAGGCTATTTATCTATTTATCCAATTTGTGGTTTGTAAGTTTTTTCACATCGTAGTAATTCAAATACCTTTGAAGTTTTCACATCAAGTGAAATTGTTTAATTGTTGAATGGACAACCTTAGGAAGACTAGTAGGATTATTCGACAAACGATGGCGTTGAAAAAGCACTGGGCGTAGGCCAGTTTCAAATATACCGCAAAATACAGACTGGATCAATCTACAAAAGCGCTTGCTGAAATGGTTAACAGGATAAAAGTAATACGTAGAAAAATTATCCAAAGGGTGATAGTAATTCCTTTTCCAACATTTAAATGAGCTGAAAAAAATGATTAACATTTTTGCTCCTTACTATTGGCTGCCAAGATAAACTAACGCGTCTAAGCAATAGACGAAAAAGCATATCTATAGCAGGCCACATTCATAGTGGAGAGTATACCCTAAGGATTTTTTCGCGAAATTTCGGAGCAGACGTTGAAAGAGTTTCTCTCTCTTTATATGCTATATGATCATTGACACAAGAACTGTAACCTGATAGTAAGTCAACTACATCAGGCGTGTCAGAATTTACTCGTAGTACCTATACAAAGCATTGTCACATTTTAGTGACGACACATCCATCTTCTCTTATAACTGTTCGTCGTGAATTTTTGAGTATCAATTCTTGATACTGCTTTGAGTGACACTGTAAACTTGAGAAATTCTCACTGATGTAAAATCAAAAATTATATTACATAAACGCCATACACTAAATGGAAATACGTTAAAAATTAACATACTTAACCTCCTTTGCACATAACACACATAGTAATACAAGATTTTTTTTTTCTGTTTAAAGCTAGTTTACTCTAGGTTAAGTGGCAGAATAGCTATAAGCTAAACTTCGCCTATTGTAGACTAAATGCAATACAGACGATTTATTATTACAATATTAATATTATTATCTTTTCGTAAAAATATAGCTTTTCACTAGCTGAAAATATATTTAAATCAAACCAAAAATGATAATAAAATGATAATTATGAATAGCCTGGGAAAAAATTGATAATTTTAATTTTCTATGCCCCAAATGGCACCACCAGATGGGGTCAATTTGAAGCTCTAGTTTTTTTATTTTTTAATGTATTAAACCTGAACTAGTGAAAATGAATGGACGTTATTTTTACGCATTTCAAATGTATGCCTTATGCTTACAGCTTCCATAGTTTCATGACAGTAAACTTGCAAAAGAAAAAAGGTTCTACCTAGCTTCTATAGGAAAAACTAAACCCCTTGATTTAGTACTAAACTATCCTACCAAGTTCCAACACTCCCACCTGACACCTTGTCATCCTTGACACGCGCGTCATAGTTCCCATTCGCAACGACGTCGTACTATTCGTGTTCGAAGCGCGCCCCCCGTTAAATCCGGGGGGCCGTTTTGAGGCTCGTCGTTGCATTTGCAGTGACCGCAATGGAGTACATAACGGACCAGGGCGGCGGAGAGATGGATCAAACGGCGACGGCTCAACCGCCGACGGCCCAACAGCAGAACGGTGAGGTGGTGGTCATGGGGCCCCAGCCGGAGGCGGTGGTCGCCGCGACTGGGGGCGCCGCGGTCGGCGCCGTAACCCCGCACTGCCAGGACGCCGAGATGGAGGAGGATGAGGCGAGGTCCGAAGCCACCTTCAGATTCACCGTCACTAATTTCAGCAAGTTGAAGGTCAGTGGGTTTTGAATTAATATCTCTTATTAAGTTTATGCGATTCGTATTCTACATGGAAGAGAGGTGGAAATTCAAATGAAATATCACTATCACGTCACAATTTATGATATATTATTATTTTTTACCTTTTAAACAATTTTTATGCATAAATTAATTTATTTTGGGTTAAAAAGCAATTTTTTCGATTGTCGGTGGTACTCTATGGTTGGAGTTTTCCTTATTAAAAACTAGCAGTATTCTGCTAGCATCACAGGGTTCGATTATCCTTAATATTTTTCAAGAACAGCTATATCATGGTGAAACCGCGCTCCGTGTTCGTTACTCATAACACCCATATTTTCGGAGGAAAAATGTAAATGTGTGTCCAGTATATACGTTTTCAGATACATGTTGCATCTCATTCTATGATAAGCTTGCAACATTTTCAATATATTGCGGAGATTTACGGTTACCTAAAAATTTTTCAGTGACTGCAACGAACGGTGTCCAGGCTTCATTTTCTACATAATCACCTAGAAAGAAGAATCTGGACGTTTTATTATCTTTGATTTCTGGAGCTACAAATACTCCCTCTTAAATATGTGACAGTAATTCTAATTGTAATGTTTTTGCCACTCTATTTTCCATTCCATACATGGTAAAATAATAAAATATTTCTAATAAAAACTAACAGTGCTCGGTGAATTCTTTCTTCACTCGTGAACACACACAAATGCATTGTTTTGCAAATCTGTCACTCTTTGTTTTGTATACAGCCGAAAATAGGACGTACCGGCGTATTTTAGGTCAACTTTTGTTCTATTTCAATACCTGTAAACATTGATACAGGTACAAATCTATTGTATCACGTAAAATATTAATATGAAAGGTTATTTCGTTTGTTCTTTATCAAATTGCAACATATTTAGCATGATTACCAAACGCAACAAGTATTGATGTATTTATTATTTGGAAAGCCCACGCACTGTTATGAACTTGGCATAAAAATCGTAGTGTAGTGTAAATTGTCATGGAATTACGCATCTCATTCAAATGTCACGATGATAAGCCAAACAGACTATATATATAATGAAAACATTAGTTATTTTTAAAAGCAACATCAATAATTCCCAATTATTTTGAGAAATTCATAATATAAAGATTATACAAGGAGATTGTTTTGGTATTGCCACTCAATTGGATAAGATATAGGGACAATTACATAGCCCACAAGTTTTCTCTTTTGGGCCCGATCAGGTTATAGTTGAGATCATTCTAAGGTCAAAATATTGAAAAAATTCAGCAGGGACAACGATCGTAACAATTATAGTATTAGAGTCGCCGTTTCGAATGAAAGTTTTTTGGTATTTGGACAGCTGGAGCATGTCCAGGAAGGTTTTATGAGTGGCTGATTCGCAACTCATGTTAGAAAATCGGTTGACAGGTGGAGAAAAACTATCGAAAAAAGTTTGAATCTTAAGTATTAGGGTTTTCAAGTGTCTTACTAGGCAGTGACTATTTTAATTATATTGTTCGATATTTTAATTCTTCCTTCAACTTTCAGCATAAATTTTGAGTAACTCAATATACCTAAATTCAACCGTTTCCAAGTTATCGATTTTCGGAAAAGATAAACACGTCGAAAATAGGATGAGAAACTTAACATTTGGCTTAGCCTACAAATCAAAGAAAAGTTTACTGTTTTTGTAAGTGTCTACTAGCCAGTTAATATTTTAATGATATGGGGTAAAAAGTTTGCTGTTTGTTATTGGATATTTCACAACGACGGAAAGCTCTCGGCGGTCTATCTGGTAACGTGACGTTAAACAAATTTGATGCTTCATCTTAGGTTTGAATCAGATTACGTATGCTCTCATGATGAAAGTAATACGCCCTTTCACTTGAGTACATTTTACTGAGAACAACAAACTTTTTGATAGCCATGTATCATTTTAAAACAACGCCCTAGAAAACTCCATATTAATTCCACTTACCAAAATGCAACTAATCGCCGATTTAAAAAAGAGTTTGACAGCTGTCAAACGTCTGCTCCGAAAACTGAGATAATATTCTCATATCCGTGAAAACAAGTCATAATAAAATCACAGATTGTGATCAATTACTTTTAAATGGATATAGTATCAATAATGAAAACTTCGGATGTTTTTATGTAGATTGTAGATGCTCTTACTTGCTGAAACTCTCCAGTCGTTCAGATAAAAAATTGTGTTTAACAGAAGTTTCACAAACAAAACTGTCTTTTAGTGACGCGTTTCGATTTATATTTAAATCATCGTCGCACTGTCAGATTTGACTGTTTAAAAAGGATACCCAGGTTACTTGTCAACAAGCTAATTAGGTTCCATCTATGTGTATTCTATGTTCACTTATTCTTGAAATATCTTAAGTCATGGAATGTATTAACAAGAAAGACCAACTTAGGGAATGTCATATCTTAAAACATGTAATATCTTAGGGACATTTTGACGGCAATGGTTAAGGTTTTCTATAGGTTTCTCTTAACACTAGAGAAGCAAAGGCAGTCGCCAAAAAAGTACTTCCCCTAAGACAGACAAAAGAAAAAATAATTTTATAGAACAATAGCTAAAGAGGATCAATAGATTTGATAACTAGATTTGTGTTCATGGTAGGACCTAGTTAGCTAGTTGACAAGTAACCTTTTAAGTAGGCCTTCGAAAACAATAAAATCTGTCCAACGATGATCTGAATATAAATCGAAAGGCGTCACTGAATTCGGATGTTTCCTTGTTGCATGAGATACATCAACATTTCAATTATATAATGACCAAAAAGAAAATAGGAACATCTGAAGCTGTGGAAATCAAGTTGAAACCAACCTGTTGCAACTAAATAAAGTCTCGATCTTATTACCTCAACAGGATTCGGTGCTGTCGCCGCCGTGCTTCGTGCGCAACCTGCCGTGGAAGATAATGGTGATGCCGCGCACGAGCCATGCGCAAGATCGCACCACGCAGAAGTCACTGGGCTTCTTTCTGCAGTGCAATGGCGAGAGCGAGTCCAGCTCGTGGTCCTGTTACGCGGTGGCCGAGTTGCGACTGCTGTCTGTGCGGCCGGACGTAGAGCACTTCAACCGCAAGATCCACCATCTGTTCTACTCGAAGGAGAACGATTGGGGCTTCTCGCACTTCATGACCTGGAATGACGTGCTCGACCCGGAGAAGGGGTACATCAAAGACGACGCGATCACCTTGGAGGTGCAGGTGGTGGCCGATGCACCGCACGGCGTCTCCTGGGATAGCAAAAAGCATACAGGTATGCAAAACTTCATATTTCTTGAGGAATTGTTAGGGTCCAATTATTAGTGGCCACTCAGTGCAGGGATCCTTAAGTGTAGAAAAATCAAGATCTGATAATTTCCAGCAATGGAAAGTGATTTCCCCTAGGATAAACTTGACTTCAATACTTACCTGACCTATTTCCGATTAATGTGATAACATGCACAAAACAATCAATAACTTTGGTGTCTTATATCGAAGAAACAAGGCTTCACCTGCTATATGAATTCCCTCCTATAGCCATGTGAACGTCATTGCTGTATTTTTCCACAAGTGTGTGTGATACAATGGACATATCAATGAATATTTCTCAAGCACTCGCTATGTCATACTTTCTATTTTCTGTTTGCATCTGCACAGGTTACGTGGCACTGAAGAACCATGGCGTCACCTGCTACACGAACTCCCTCATGCAGAGGTTTGAATCGTATTTTCCTTCTCCCAATTGGCGAGGAAGTATTGTAATGGAGCAAACATTTCGAATTCGAGATATTGTGTTTTCTTGATGTTTCATGACTAATTTCCGTCGGCCTGTCTGACTGTAATCTTTCCGGTAATCCTTGTTTTTATAGACAATCTCTCTCCAATTCATAACGTATATCGCTCTCCAGTAGCGCCGTGAGAGGATACATTTTCATGGTAGAATTTATAGAATATGAACAGATCACCTCTTTTTCTTCGATATTCAAGACTGAAGGTCCTTTGTAAGATTAGGTCGGCCAACAGACGTACTGTTTTTTTCTGGATTCAGTCTGGAAGCTTCAGGGAGTGCCACGGAGCGCATCCACACACATGCACGAACAGCAGTATTCCCGGAGTTGGTGTGATCTGAACCTTGTAGAATAGTAGTAGCCGTTGCAGTTCTGGGGCGGAAGATAACTTCTAGACCTAGCAAGGCCGGCAACATGATTGTGCCAGGACATGTTAGTGTTGCTGATAATCTTCCGGAGTTTGATAGATGATGATTTACAGCATGTGATTTGCTTGTCGGGATAGTTTTCTGAGTTTCTGTGCATTGGACTCGTTGATACCATCCGATGATTTTTCCTTCATTGATCTGGATATCACGTAGACTACGCGACGTAGTTCCTGTCGATATAAGGTATCTTGCGAAGGTAGTGGTTTGCCTGACTCCATGCAGTATATAAGGGTTCTGTGATCTGCAAAGCTCTCGAATTGATTAGATGTTATTTCCAACAGTTTGTTGAGGTATGGGCAAGAGGAGCGTTGGAAAAAGGATAGATCCCTGGGGAACGCCGGCGTTGGTGGTAAATATACTGAAAGGATAACCATCTGCCACTACAAATAAAGATCGGTCCTTGAGAAAACTATCCAACCATTAGCATAGACTCGATAGCAGCCAATAGGCAGCAAGCTTTATCCGAGGTATTTTTTTCCACAAGAATATGCTATCTTCGTTAAATCAATGATTATTTCCAAGCAGTTACTGCGTTATACTTTCCGTTGTTGAAGTGCATCTACTCTGACTACATAGGTTGAAAGAACCAAGGCGTCATATGCTACATGAACCCTTTTACATTCGCCTGACCATTACCATATTTTATCCACAAGAATGTGACACCGATGGACAAATGAATGAATATTCCTAAGCACATGCTTGCCCTCTTCTAATTTCTATTGTTTGCTTGAATCCGGTCAGGTTATGTGGGATTGAAGAACCAAGGCGCCACCTGCTATATGAACTCCCTTCTGCAGACATTGTACTTCACGAATCAACTACGCAGGGCGGTTTATAAGATGCCCACCGAATCGGACGATTCCACAAAATCGGTGGCACTTGCTCTGCAGAGGGTCTTCCACGAATTGCAGTTCTGCGACAAACCGGTGGGCACCAAGAAGTTGACGAAGAGCTTCGGTTGGGAGACGCTGGACTCCTTCATGCAGCATGACGTGCAGGAGTTTCTCAGGGTGCGTTGCATGATTTTTCTAAAATCTTTTTATGAAATGAACATTAAAATGAAATGTTTGGTTACTCCTTGCTTCCAAATAATACGCAAAGGATAAAAAATTATATAACTAAATTAATAAATAGAGTTGAATAATTTTAACATGACACGAATTCTTATGAATTTGGAGTAGGTTTCTTACTGTTTCATTATACTTTCTACTGGCTTCTAATTGGAACTACTGAAATTCATTTATTTCACCGTATGTGGTTTCAATTAGCTGTCAATAGAAAATATAAGAAACCAGAGAGACGACCACAGGGTGAATTTCAGAATTTACATTAGGGTTGTTACCTTTTCATTTTTTCTGAGGAAGAATATGTGGTAGTTAATGCATTTTATATTAGGTAAGAAGGGAAGGACTAAAATCACAAAAATCTTTGATTTGAATATAATAGTTGCTTCAACCTTCAGCCTGTAGCAAAATCAGAAAAGTAGCTGTTGCTTCTATTTACGTTTTATTCTGACATTTAATTTTTTATTTTCAAGAGATCCCAAACTGCAATGGAACTTATTGTATTTTTTTCAGGTTTTGTTGGACAAGTTAGAGAGCAAGATGAAAGGCACATGCGTTGAAGGCACCGTGCCAAAGTTATTTGAAGGAAAGATGATATCGTACATTAGATGTAAAAATGTTGATTATTCTAGTACTAGGTCAGAAACGTTCTACGACATTCAATTGAACATTAAAGGAAAGAAAAATAGTAAGTATTTTCATGTAAGACTCTGATAAATGCTCTTATTTTTGTGTGTGTGCAAAAGTGTCAAAAATAATATCTAAGGATTTATAGTATCCAGTTTTATATTCATGTTAGTAGTCGGTTATCTAGTTTACATATAATTTGGGTGCATGATGACTCTCCCTCGTGGTTATGGCTCGAGTGCTCAACTATTCCGAACGAGATACTGTTGAGGTTCTATCACAATGCATTAATATGATGTTTCATATCTGCTGATACCACCATTTGCAGATACATCATGTTCACACACAAATAAAACATCAATTGTACCTGACGGTGACGCGAAAGTAGTATTCGGTAATAAATATTGATTTCTCTCATCGCTCAACATCCAGAGTTTCTAACCAGAATTCAGTACGACGAACATTAATAGAAATACCTTTGTTCACAATATTTTACATCAATATGCGTGATATTTCAGTTGATGAATCGTTCAAAGACTACATAGCAAAGGAGACGTTGGACGGCGACAATAAGTACGACGCAGGCGAACACGGGTTGCAGGACGCTGAGAAGGGCGTCATCTTCTCGGCGTTCCCGCCGGTATTGCACCTACACCTGATGCGATTCCAATATGACCCGATCACCGACAGTTCAGTCAAGTTCAACGACCGATTCGAATTCTACGAGAAGATCTCGTTGGATAGCTACCTCCAAGAACCGGACCCTAACAACCCGGCCAACTACACGCTGCACGCCGTCTTGGTACACAGCGGGGATAACCATGGAGGGCATTATGTTGTCTTCATCAATCCTAAAGGTTAGTGGTTGTGGCTGGTACGATTGATTGTTCAAAGGAAATACATTAGAATCATATAGAATAACACATAGATCAGCTGAATTCAACTTGCGCTTCTAGATGCTTTCCGCTAAGTAGTCGATGAACCACATGTTGGAGTAAAGGCGATAGCTTAGCATATATAAAAAATGATGTCTAGTAGGTTCACTCTACACTGTCTATGGAATGATATTAAGTTAGAATAGAAATATTGGATCGGATTTTCGACAGTTCATCTTCTGGAATTGAGTTTCAAAAATTTTCGACTCAACAGTTTCTTAATATTTCCATAGCTCCAAGTGGATCCATAGTTCTAGAATCCATTAAACATTTTTCAATCACCTGATACCCCGGCACGTGAATCGACAGTCAACCTACTTGACGCCATATTTTGAAGGCTAAATAGCACTTCCGTAATTGTTTATTATCATTATTCAGATGAAATTCAGTATTTTCTATTTATTTCTGGGCTGTCAATGAATTTTGTTCATTAAAGTTTAATTATCGGCGAAGAAATGAGCGATGAATCTTATTTGGTGAATATATTTTAGGTGATGGCAAGTGGTGTAAATTCGACGACGATGTCGTTTCGAGGTGTACGAAGCAAGAGGCGATTGAACACAACTACGGTGGCCATGACGAGGACATGAATATGACTGTCAAGCACTGTACAAATGCTTACATGTTGGTGTATATTAGGGATTCGGAATTGCACAACGTTCTGCAAGAGGTAAGATAAGTAATGTTTTATATATTATCATTTGAGACACTTTCATGGTACAGATGAGGCACCTGTCCTGTCCTAATCCTCTGAGATTTAGTGGAAGTATTGGTTACTCATGCTCGAGGTTTGTGCAAGTTGAGACCGACATAGTCCTCTTTGTTCACCAACAAAAGATGTTCATTATGGAATTCTTAGCTCCTGTCGATGAACATCGTCTTGAAGGAGAAGAAAAAACCAAGTATCGGGAGCTCATCAGCCAGCTTGGCGTTGGCCACACGATACTGGTGATCTGTCAGTTATTGTTGATTGGATCCTTAGGTGTTATGAGGAATACGCTGGTATGTACTATAAAATATATCGGCAAACAACTTAGCCGGAAGGATGTTGAGAGGAGTCCGCCTCAGTTCCCTCCATATACTTAGGGCGCACAATTTCGGATCCAGTGATTATTGACCTCACTGTGTATGCAGCAGTTGCTGGAAAATGGAACAGGGGCCCGGTGGGCCCGAGCCCGACCCGCTCACCTTTTCCCATAAATATAAATATAATACAACTTGGACTAGACAAAAAGTTATACAAAACCTTCCTCTGCAGTATTGTCCTTCCTCAATGAAGAGCACTAGCTCGGGTATTGACTCAGTGCAGCCCGTCAGTACCCGATTATACCTCAAATCTTGCGAGAAGATTGATGAGCTTGAATAATGATAATAATGTCGTTTTTATTGGAAAATATACAGAAAACGTCAGACAATATATAACAATAACAATAAGCTTGCAAAATGTTAAGAGTTCAGAAACTTACCCTTCTTCAATTAACCATCAAAATAAAAAATGTGAAAAAAGCATACATTTACTGTTGAGATAGAACAGATTTTAGTTGTATAAAGCTCTGACTTTTATTCACTTAATTGTTTAGGCCTCACAGTAAACGTTACTCAAATTTTAGAAAGTTAAAGTACATTTTTACTTACCAAATATATAAACGTTTTGAATCACACAACACACACACAGCTACACATTTGCCATCTCCTTTCCAAATTTAGCCAGCAAAATTGTATGTATTTTATATTTTTCAAACCCTATTCACCTCATGTTGTGTTAAAAAAGGTACCTAAAGTTTATCTGCATATTACACATGTGATAGAACGCTATGTTTATACAGGATGAGCCACGGAAATGAGACGTTTTTGAATTGAATAGTACTGTTATTTTTTTTACTAAACATTTAAATGTCATTCACAAAATTATTTGTCATTACATTGAAAATGATATCATTTGTAAAAGATAACATCGTTCATGTGGTATTTATGCTCCTGATCCAGTTTTTGTAGGCTTTTGTGGAAAATCGTCTTCACCCAGATTATCATATCACCATCGATTGTAGCCACTTATTCTTTGATTGCCCCTTCAGTTCAGCCAACGTGTTCAGTGCCATGGGATGTCCTCAAATCGTTAAATTACCCTTACTAGGAACATGCGTCTTACGCGAAGATACTCGGAGATGGCATCCGCAATTCTATTTCAAATTTGAGGTGGTGACTAATTTTGTTTTCAACAATGCAAATGTGACACTAATCAATTCTCGCAAAGCTCCATCCCAAATATCATGTCTTGAAGCATTGGCAATTAAATTCGAAACTTTTCTCATGTTTATTTTGTACTTCGGAAAAGTTTACAGAGACAATCGAACCATCAGTGTAAAACACATGTGGTTCCAACTTTTGCCCAGTTAACGCTGGATGAATCCTCGGTAATAATACTTCTCTTCTTCTATTCCTATGGCTTCTGCGTCAATCACACAATCAGCCAGTCCATGTGGTCAGACCCAGGAGAGTCTGGCTCTAAGCCGTTTCCATGGATCTCTAATTTAATTATTCTAGGCTAAAATACCTATAATTAACAATAAAAAGAAAAAATACATAGTTGTTTACTGTTGGCTATATGTATAATCATTTTTTTTAAGTAGTAATACAGATAGCAGAACAAAAGTTCAAACTCTTCTCGCACCTGGGAAACGGAGGTGCTTCAACAGAAAAACCCGGAAAGTTGCCTCGGAAAAAGATAGAGGATTATAAGTTAATTTTGAGAAGTTGTTGACCAGGATCATCCTTGGTAGATGGATATTCTTAAGGAAACTTTGCATACTTATTGGCGTAACCAGGCCGCTTGTTCTTAGTTCCTCATAAAATGACTCATTGGGGATTTGGTTGTCTGCATTCACAAAGTGGACCTCCTGCACTTCCAATTCTGACTTGTTTGCTTCTTGAATAATCCATGTCCTATTCTTAGTCTGATGATGTTTGTGATGTGTCGTCTACTTAGAAACCTAATTTCACTGTACCAGGGTTTGTGTGGGAATCTTTCTTGTATTTTGCTGTACCATCCTGTCTTACTATTCCTGATGTTTTCCCATTTTTAACTGAATTTCGTTGTTATATTGTATTTGACCAAATTCAGATACAGGGAGGTTAATAGTCGCAGGGATGTTAAGTATTCTTCTAATGTTCGCAAGTTTGTCCATAATTACGTTTCCTTTGATCCCCGAGTGACCCGGTATCCAGGCTAGCCTGATATTTTTGTTCTCACGGTAATAATATTCGCTTCTCGTTTGGGCAGGTGACAGACGCCGACATCCCGAGTGAATTAGCGGACCGGCTGGCCGAGGAGAAGCGCATGGAACAGGTACGCAGGAAGGAGAGGAACGAGGCCCATCTCTATATGACTGTCAACGTTCTATTAGAGGACGCTTTCGATGGTCACCAAGGCAATGACCTATACGACCCGGAACGGGCGCTGTTTCGGGTGTTCCGGATCAAGAAGATGGCCACCGTCGCTGAGATGATGGAGATGCTCGCCGATGCATTCAAGTATCCCCCGGAGCAAATCAGACCATGGCCATTCAGTCAAAGGTATCATTGAAACGTTTTGTATAAAAAATACGACCCTTAAGGATCGCTGCCCTCAGTTACTATTCGTCATATCTTGTCAGGGCGGTTCGTGCGCCCTTTGTGCTTGAATCGCTAGGTCAGTTTATGTAATCTGTCAGGTCTGGAAAACCAGAAACCAGACATTGTCAGTGTTTATAAGAAAAAGTGCAAAGATAAGGAAGAGGGTCTCAAGTGGATAGAGAAATGCCTTGGCATTTGATGTTTCGGATAATTTTGTTGTTCCAAATTTAATTTCCATGCTAATGTAGTAAAAATGTGATTTTGAGTGTTTTAAATCCGCAATTCAATGTTTGATCACAGTGCGAGCTGCGGCCTGGAATATTTGCGTACTTGCTCGACTTTGATGATCTCTGATTCGCGCAACATAGCAGGTTGCAATGCGATTCCGCTTGACTATAACGTTGATGCGCTAGTTGTTTGACGTACTGCCTTAGATAAGGAATGTCGAGGTCTCTATTGAGAGTATCATTGGAAACATACCATGGGGCGTTTATGATTGTTCTGCAGGACCCACGACCTGCAGACCTTGCATATGCGTTTTAGCGAAAAAACGGCAAGCCGATCCTGCATAAGTGACAGCTTGTCTAATTATCATATTATAATTCATTGATCAAGCTCAAGTTTAAGGTTCTACATAACATTGGGTAGAGTTGTCGCAAGTTAATTTAGAATTCGGTTTTCAATGCTTCAGTATATTTCTGCCAGGTTACCCTTTGTCAAGAAATTCAGGTACTTGGCAGAGTTTTCCCATGGTATGCAAGCTCCGTTAACTGAGACCTCGCGTTGATGGATTAAGTCACCAGACCACGATTGGTTGCCCGCAGGTTTAGGCGATTGTATCAATACACACAGTTGAAAATCAAATACAATGCCTGTGAAAGATGCCACAAGTGAATCCTATAGACTCATTTCTGTTCATATGGTATTGTCTAATGTGAGTGTTTCCAGGTCGAACCAAACGATCCGTCCGTCTGTTCTGGACTTGGAAGCAGACCTTCACAAGACAGTAATAGACGCGGCCGAAAACCTCAACCCGTGGAACGTGTTCTTAGAACTATTACCTCCAGATAGCGGTTTAACGGTGTTGCCGACCTTTGACAAGGAGACAGACGTTTTGCTCTTCTTCAAAATGTATGATCCTAAACAAAAGAAGATACACTATTGTGGGCACAGGTGAGATCTAACAGTCAGATTATATTACTTTCCCTCAGATTCAGAGAGAAAAAATCAAACTAATGAACGACACTATGAAGTTACTGATAGGACAGTTGAAATAGGTCAAAATTAGTAAATTTAATTCTTTGATTGCTTTGTATATTTCATCATTCTATTAATCATGAATTAAGACTGACAATGGCAGTCTATCCGTTAGTAAAGTTTAATGTTCTAAAAAATGCTGTTTTGATTTTTGTACAAATATAGTTCGATGAATCAGAAAGACCACCCTAGTAATAGTTTCAGGAGTGCTACATACATTATTTTTGATATTTATTTAAAAGTCCTCTGTTAAAAAAACTAATAAAAAAGAATTTGAATGCTGAAGTCGGTTGCACTTAAAACAACCTAAATTAAAATTATAAACGTTAGTTGACCTGTATAAGTTCGTTTTTCTATGTTACATGTTTTATTCCGGTTGCAGTTATTTGCCTGTCACAATCAAGCTGAGCGAAATTGTGCCGTTACTCAATGAAAGGGCAGGATTTCCACCTGATACAGAATTGCTGCTGTATGAAGAAATTAGGCCAAATATGATAGAGAAAATTACGAATTTCACTGATCCCCTCGAAAAGGTAAGTTATAGAATATTTTCGGAAATTGTTTGAACACACCGATAACTTTTTCGCATTGTTATATTTCATTTGCTCTACATTATGAATAAAAACCTTTGATTGCAATTTTGAGCATTTCTTAAATATATGCTAAAATGAGTTGTCTTTCTGGTAAATTTCCTACTCCCAAGGAAATTCTCTGGCTACATCTCTGATTTTATAAACTTTCAAAATAAAAGCGAGCTTATACAATTTCAATAAAAAAAATAGCAAGGGAATTTAACATCTCTCTATGGTCAACACTAGATAGTGGGACCATGTAAAATTGTAGAAAATTAAAGGTGTTCTAAGTCGAGAGTGTTCATCTGCCATATTTCCTTTTCAATTGAAGTGATTTTATTGCATAGTGTGTGAATCCCTACGTGTAAAAATGTTTCAGCAAAAATACCGGAAATTATTAACTGAAATTCTCGAATAAAGTTCTTGGAAGGGATCTGATCTATTTTATCAACTTTTACCATAACCACTATATATCTTGAAGGTACTGGAAGAACTGATGGATGGTGATATAATAGTTTTCGAAAAAGAAGAACGCGAAGAACTGTCAGACCTTCCTAGTTGTGTGGAGTACTTCAAGGACCTGTACTTCAGGGTTGAGGTAACTTTTGTTGACAAATGCATACCCAACGATCAAGGGTTCACCATGGAGTTGAGCCAAAGGATGACGTACGATCAATTCGCCAGGGCTGTGGCACAAAGGGTGGGCACAGATCCCTACCTGTTGCAGTTCTTCAAATGCCAGAGGTAAGGAGATTTTCTTGATTCATTATTGATAGTTAATAGGGACGTGAGATGATAATACTATCGCCCGCAATTTTTTTTACATTTCCCAATTTCTGTCCAGTTATAAAGACAGTCCTGGTCACCCTCTCCGGTGCACTTTCGAGGGCACCCTGAAAGATCTGCTGGTATTCTCCAAGCCCAAAGTGCCCAAAAAGATTTTCTACCAGCAGCTGAGCATCAGAGTGAACGAATTGGAGAACAAGAGGCAGTTCAAGTGTATTTATATGGGTTTGAAGCTCAAGGAGGAGAAGGAGCTGATCCTTTATCCAAATAAGAATGGGACTTTGGCAGATCTCCTCGAAGAAGCGAAGAAACAAATCGAGTTCAGTGAGGGAAGTACAGGAAAACTCAGGTGAGAAAACGTCTGTTTAGATGTAAATAATGATTGATCTGCTTTTTCCTAATTAGCAGCATTACCTTCTGTGATATCATAGCATATTGCTCTAGAGATTAAATACAAATCGGTGCAGCGATCACTGATATGTGTTGACAGAATCAATAACAGGCGCACAGACAGACCGACGAAAATGAGTGACAGGGACTTTCATGTTGTACACGTCAGAAAAGGTCAAAAAACGTGCAATCTCGAATTCGAAATATTCGATCACTATATTTATTCTTCTGTGTAGGAAGAAAAAAAATGAGAATTGTATTAAAAAACTTTCTATAACAGCTATGTACCTTGATATCTTCATAGCTGCTTTGAATAATATTGTCCCTTTATGAGTGGATGTCGTACACTGTTGAAAATTCCAGGTTTACGGAGGTGAACTGTAATAAAGTGGCCTTAGGCCCTAAAGAAGACACCCCGCTGGAGTCGTTGGGTGTCCCCTCGCCAGCGAGGGTGTTTCGGATCGAGGAGGTGCCCCGCGACGAGCTGCATATCGCCGAAGATGAGATGCTTGTTTCGTGCGCCCACTTCCACAAAGAGGTGTTCGCCACCTTTGGCACTCCCTTCTTGGTCAAGATCAAGCAAGGGGAACCTTTCACTAAAGTTAAAGGTAAGCGTTTCTCGACTCTCCATTACTACTCAATAGTCCGTTTGGCTCACAACTACTCATATTTTTTTCAGAAGCTCTGCCTCCCCATGGAAGTCTACATATACATTTGTTTCGTCCATAGCATACAGACTACTCACATTACGCTTGCCTTTGAGAAGTCTTCAACTCTCATTTTGTCTGTTCTCCTATTTCTGAGTCAACGACTTTAAAGCCCTGATGGCCTAGTGACATCCTGGTACACTGATAGGCCACTTTTATCAACCTTCTTCAATGAGGCAGATATACTTTCTGACAGAAGCTAGTTTTGCTGATGCTACCCACAATGACAAAATGCAGCAATCACTACAACCTATAAGCATTCTTTCATTCGTCTTAAAGATCTCATACGCCTTTTGATCTGTCAGAAATCACTCTAGATAATGGACGTAAATGAACTAATTTTCAACAGCAGTTGTAAGTTCTTCATGATTTATAAACATTTGTCCGCCTAAACTTTCGGAAATTTTTGAAGTGTTGAACTTTAATAATATTATGTTACTATGTTATTATTATTATTATTATTATAACTATGGAGTATGAACAATAAATAACATAATCAATTCTATTTTTCAGAACGCATTAAGAAAAAATTGGCTGTGCCCGAAAAAGAATGGGAGAAATATAAGTTCGCAATAGTTACTATGGGTCGACCTAGTATGATCCAAGAAGATGAATATGTAGTTAGTTTAACAGATTTTAGGCCTCAACCCAATGCAAGTAAGTTGAATTAAAGTTTTCGGGTAATTTAAAGTAAAATTAGACTTTTCAAATATCTTGATTGTGCTCTGAATATGTTTATGAGGCACACATTAAGTTACATGAGGATTCCAAGAGCACTTCACCTGGCTATCCGTGTTTGCTTATTTGCATTAAATTGCTTTCCTTGGTAATATGACCAACTACACATGGAGTCGAATACTATCATAACCAAATATTTGCGATCCAGAAAGTACGTTCATACACATCAATGGCCGATTGGGCACTCGCAGCAGGATATTTTTTATCACTATTATATGTTATGCTTGCACAATTGCGAAGTTTGAAAAAGGCATTTGAGAACAATGTACAAAAATATGATGATGTCAACAATTTTAATGAACAATCTGCCGCGGATTTACGATTTTTGCGAACCGGGGTAGAAACTTGATAGCGTCGCGCCCCCTATCTCCAGAATTTGAGATTATTTGTTACGAATCGGTATGATTTTGGTGCCGTTTGAAAATTTCGCCCGAGGCAGATCCCTGTGTTGGACTCCCTCCCCCCTCCCTGGCTGTAAACAATTATTACATTAGAGACGCAATATTCCAATTTGATATTTTTGTGTGGTTTGCTCAATATACCGACTTGGTATTGTTTATTGTTTAGAATACTTGTTGTTCCACTTCATATTAAAAAATGTAATCATCAACGCCACAAAAACAAACACAATGCATTCGTACTAATGGCAGAACGCGCTTTTGGTATATAATATTTAAATGTTATAGTTCCGTCATTGTCCATTCCGCTCCTACATCTTTTCAAAGCTAATTTGATCCAGTTCTGCTTTAGCAACAACTACTACAGGTGACTACATTTCAACTATACGGATTATAAATGTATAAATAAAAGTTCTACTCGGCCCTTCAAAAAATGGCGCCTTGTAGGTTGCCTATATTTCAAGCAGGGTGGTGATTTTGATCCGATTTTAAGAGTTGTTGATCCGCTTGAGATCATTTTTGGAAATATTGCAAAATGTTAGAAGTCTGAACACAGAGTTTTTCAATATTTTAAAAATTCAATTCAACAGTTCCATAGTGCGAACTGGATAATATTAAAACTGATACCTTTGCGTGGGAAGTACAGCGTCGATATACTTCACATAATTATTATTCGCGAGATCTTAATTTGTTTTTGTTGTGTTGTTGCAGATCATCCTAAGCCCTGGTTAGGTTTAGAGCACGTGAATAAAGCGCCGAAAAGGCCTAGATTCAACTATCTCGAGAAAGCCATCAAAATCTACAACTGAGACTGAGAGATGTGTTCGACCCGGAGACAGCGACAACACTGGAAAAGCGGCAGCAACGGCGCGCGTTACATAGAACGCAACTATGCAACCAAAACTGTAGACGTATGCCCAGTCAGTGGTGTTTGTGTTTGTGTGAGCGTTCTTCTCTCGATTCTCTTCTCTCTTGGATGGATTCACAAAAATATATAAAAATGTAATCTAGTTGTATACACAGGCAAACGGCAAGAAAAACAAGGCACTTTCAACTATGCTAGAACCCACTGGTTGTTGGTATGTGTGTATATAATGTAGTAACGGTATGTAAGACAACAGCGGTGTGCGTTCAGTTGTGTCGATTGGGGTTACGAGGAGCGTATATTTCATGTTTTTATTGACTAGTGATTAATAAGTTTTCTCGCAATACAAGGTGGTGTTTGTGTAATATTTTGTTATCTGTGTCTCATTTGAAAGCTCATATAAATTATACAAGATATACATACAAGAAATTTCACAGATAAAATTTGTACGATTCAGTTTTTATTTAAATTTTGAGAATGAATATATTTTGCCTAATTTTGCTCTTGTATTTGAGTGAGCTAGTGTTGTTTTCAAAATTATTTTGAAATTGTAGATGTTTGTATTATTTTGATTTTTTTTTATATGCATAATTTGTGGCTTTACAATTCCACTGAGTTTCCTGATCATCTTGGACGCAAATGCTTTGTAGCAGTTATTCCAATAATTTGACTCAAAATATCCAGTTAAATTAGATCAGAAAACTTATTGCACGGCTATTTTCAGGCATATGAAAATGAATCATTTAATTAGCCACCAATCAGTCCCTCAGTAAAAAAAACTTTAAAATGTATATGAACCATAAGGAGGAAATTAATACACTATATGGTTTTGGATATGTGTAATAAGTTTTTGTTTTTTTCACTAAGAAACATTGCCGAGAGAATTACAAAAATATTAATATAATAAATTTACTTGAGAAGTTTCAATGATGAGGAAAGCATTTAGGATGTATCAAGATCTAAACAATCTATAGAATTCCTCCATATATTCAAATTTACCATAAGCTAGTTTGTTTTACTGAATTTAGGTTGTTCTAGTATGGCGAACCTTTCCGTTTTCATTCGCGGTCGATTTCGTGGCATACACATACATACTATTCTTTAACATTCTATCGAAAATGAGCAAGCTTTCAGCAAATCAAAAAATAACTGACCACCACTTTGCAGTGCGAATGTTTGATTATAAAATATTAACAATATATTGACTGTGCTTCATGTTATTCCAATCGATTGGTGGCTGTGTGTTGAGTTTGAATAATCTATTCGGTTCTCTATCTACTCCACACCTCCTTTCCCTTCCCTCTTACCACACAGCGCGTAATGTATGGTTCAAAGCTGTAACAAAGTGTTAATGCAATACAATATGGCTATGAAGATCTAGCAATTACATGTAAATTATTTAACATAAATAAGAACGTTTGGCGGCCCCTATTTGTGGGATTACAAATGTTTCATAATTAACAGCACTACTAAACTATGAGTCATCTGAAAATACAGCTCTATGGGATTACACTTTTTCAAGCAATCTAAATGGAATCTCCGTTATAATATCTAGGAAAGATTAATCAAAACTGAAAATAGTAAATAAAAACAGTGTTTCAAAGATTAACATTTACACATTACACAAGACAGATCTTTACCTTGCTTTTGATTACACATCTGGGTATTATTCTACCTAAAATGAACATGAAAAAAAAGATTCAAAACTGAATGTGTCAAAATATAATTCAGACATAGTTCAAAGTCTATCAGTACAGACTACCTGAAGTTTCAATCTTGTGTTAATAGTAATATTATTTCCTTTTGAATGACGACACTTGATGTAATATCTTCATTTGTAAATGCCATTAATTCTAACTACTCGATTGCATTGCATTCACCAAATCTTTCACAATTAGGCCTTTTGGCTGCATGATATATCAATGAATTTCACCTGAATAGCATCAGTAACGTATGACCTGCGGCCAATTTTTCAACAATTTGTGTATATAACATGGTTCTGTATCATGGTAAAAGGACGAACCTAGATTGAAATGCTGTAACAAAACATCAAATGATATATTATGAACATCATATTCTTTTTATTGGGAGTGAAAAAATGACGAATGAAAAATTTTGTCAATTAAAAATTTGTGAGTTTTTTAGTTTACCGTACTGGATATTATGTCATATTTTCGATCATAGATTCTTTTATTATGGAATTGTTGTTTCAATTATATGTTTTACTATGAAAATCCATAAATTTACATAAAAAAAGGAATTAAAATAAAAGCTAAATTTACATATTTTTCTATACTGAAAATAACACTACGAAAGTCATTCATCATCATTTATCGGAATCTACTGCAATCCGGCTTGACTAATAATTGGAAAAAAATCTTCATTGTCAATGTATTCCGACATATGCCTGCTATTTATAAACGTACATATACAACTTTCTGATAAAATTATTTAAATAAAATGTTGGCTATTCTCCTGCTAAAAATATAACTGTAGCTTCTTTCTATTCATACTTATATGATAGCGTCCCCGATAACTAATAAAGAACTATTAATTATGGACATTTGTACATTGGTTCCAATCCATATAGATAAATATTTTCCCAGTACCATGTTTATCGCAAATTATTGTATTTTTGCACAATGTTTGTATAACATACGCGTATTTCCCCCATTCCCCATTCCTTGCCCCTTCCTTATATTACATGATTTTATAGGATTTTTAATTATGTGATCAAAAGAATGGACACAGCACTTTTTTTGTTTTCTTTTTTATATGTATCGCAGGACTAACAGTTTATACAAGGATTGTAAGTATTGAGACGAAGCTATGGGTTTTCCGTGACTTTCGCGCTTCTACTCACGCCCACGGTGGAAAAATTATGGAAGATATTTTTCTCCTTATAATTTTTTTGTTGTAAAAATTTTGTATTAAATATTGAAAGTTGTATTTATTGCCAATGTATATTTCGTTTGATTACAAATACTGCTTAGATTTTAAATGCAATAAATAATATGAGAAACCGCCAGCGGTTTTGCTTTACTATGCACCTTGAAATAATCTGATCCAATCACACGGAAGATTATTTCAATATTTATAATACTGGTCTTTGAGCCCTGTAGATCGGGGCGCCCACTAATCTAGTCTACTTCCATGAAGCTTCTAAGGATTCTCATCCAAGTATATGTCCTGGCACGACCATGTTACTTGTTCCGATAGGTCGGCGTTCCAGGGGCTAAAAATCCCTTTGGCTACAGAATACCGCTGTTACTTCGCAAGATTCTGATCAATCATTGGTATGCTGTTCGCACGTGTAAGGATAAGTTCCGAAGCAATCCCAGAGAGCTTTCTAGACTACCCAGAGAATAACATTATCTCTAGTTCCTTCCTTTGTAATGTCAGGCGGAATAATTGCTGATCTGCCTCTATTGTATAGGTTTTATACGATGATAAATGTTCGTATGAACTGTCTCTGATAATGACAATGACAACATATAAACATTTATTTTTTTCGAAATCGCGAAAAATACAGTAAAAACTCCCGTGGATGGACACCAACTGGACCGACTGAAAGTGTTCGTTCAAGAAGAGTGCTCGCGTAAAAGAAATACAACAAAAACCGTATTTTTGATAATAACTGAGTGTATTAAAGAAACTGAGAAATTGAAAACGTATATGTATATACATGTTTTTAAAATAAACAAACACCTTCAAACTCGGGGATGAAAAGCTTTGTTACATTCATATGTATAATAATTATAATATGTAGAAATACAAAACAATTAAATGAACAGTTACTTCAAGAACGCAAAATTCATATATCGCCTTGAAATCGTATTTCTAGTTTAGAAATAAGCTCTATAGACTGTATCTCCCTAACTTCCGACAAAACTTTTGAGCTACTTGATGAGAGTAATAGCTTTACCACAATTTGGAATAGCCTCTATTGGTACCAGAACCTCTACAACATCAGAATCTTCAGCAAATTCTTTTTTTTTCAACTGTATTTTCAATTTCTTATACAGAATCTGGATGTTCAACATTTATCTAGGTCAAAAAATCATTAAGGTTTTCATTATCAGTTATTCAAATAAACTCTTATTTTTGAGGGTATCTGCAAGTATATTAAGTGGTAAGTCGTCTTATGGGTCAGATGTATCAGCCTCAATTAACTGGTCTTTGCTTTGCATATTTTCATGTTTAAATCCTGTTTGCAGGAACAATTTTGAACTGTTTCTTTGGTTACTTGGTTCCAAGCGGTTTTTCACAAATAAACCGCATCCAATGGTGTATTTTTTTTCATTAACTCAAAAGCTGTAACAACAGTTTCAATGTTTACTAGCAGGTGTTTGAGTATAAGACTTCGATTATAAGTTAAGATTCTTCAAAATCCCCTGGTCAAGTGGTTTTTATCTATTTTAGAACTGATATGAAAAAAATCAAGGGGTAAATGCAAGTAAACCTTATATAAAAAACATACATACCTGTCAAAGGCCCTTATAGCGAACTGCTACAAACCAATCATAACACTACTTGCCAATATTGGTACCATCACCCGTCAGAAACCTTTTTTCATTCAAATTGCTGTTTGATATCCATTTGTTTAGAAGAATTTCTTTATGTTTAATTGTATTTGCAGCTTGTGTTTTTCCATTATTAAAAAGCTTGAATAAGTTCCTGACAGTTAACTTCCCCTTATTGTGAGCTACAATCTGAATTTTTTTGTTCAAGCATGAGCATTTTCTATGTGTAGCAATTTCTACAATGAATGTGTCGCCCGCTGTATCTTCTGCATCTACGTCAGACTAATGTTGAATGGAGATTCAATCGAAATAGCGTGTACCAAAGAATAAGAACGCCGACCAACTCTGAAGGAAATCCCTAATTCACACCAGGAAGAGGAGAGTCTGTGGATCTCCGGTTTGCTCTTGAAAGCCCTAGTAAAGTTGGCGCGATTGAGAAATGCAATAGCGATAGGAGTTCGTTTTCTGGTGTCCCTGTCCGTTCAAGAGAATGTCCGTCCCAGAGAGAGTATATGTAATGCAAATTACATGAGAGTTGGTCGGGACCATAAGAAACTGGTCGTTTAAGAGAGGTGTCCATGTATGAGGAGTGATCGCGAAGGACAATTTCACTGCATATAAATTGCGAAATTAGATATATTTTGGATATCTTTATTCCAGGCCCTGGAAATATAGCCTCTATTACGACACATTTCTTCTTTAGTGGGTTGTTTTTTTTTGCTGTTTCCTCAATTATGAATTTGAACATAATAGTTGCAACGTTGCCAGTTTTTTATGTTTATCCCGGATTCAACGGAATAGCAATGAAATGAAAATCTGTAATATTTCAATTTTTTAATGTGTTGAACCATTAATCAGGGGGATACGCTCAAATTTCATCAACTCCATTTTAACGATCACCCAGAATTTTCTGTGGGTTTTAGCGTAATATTTATTTATATATATATATATATATATATATATATATATATATATATATATATATATATATATATATATATATATATAATATACGTGTTAATGAAATCTGAAACCATATCAGTTGCAGTTCCCCGGTATATCATGTTTTTCTTGTTAAACATATCGTTCATAATATTATAAGTACAAACCACAATCGGCGCATTTGATAACACTAGCTGTGGCTAGTGCAGTACCACCCAATGAAACCTTTGAACTTTCACGTAGCACTTTTTCCACTTCATTGGTGCCTATAAGAGTTGAGTATTGTATATTTCTTTATGTGATTTATTTTTCAGAAATTTGTCCATTCTGGGATATTGTTTTCGCTTGAAACTTCAAATCTTTAAAAACTTAAGTAACATGCAAAAATAAAAAGTACTCTTTAGAAATTGTTCAGCCCAAAAAATGTCTGACCATTGGAAAAATATCAATAAACTTATCTATACGAATGTTCAAATGATACTTTTTCGCTTTCCTGATCACCCCGTCAATAAAAGTATTTTCAAAAATTCAGTTAATTTGAGTACAATGTTCCTACTGCACAAATAATGAGTAACAGGATCCGAAAACAAAGAAAAAACGCAAAAAAGTTATAATAATTTTGGAGTATTAAATGCCGTTTAAACAGTAAACAAAAAAATTTTGCTTCTTAGATTTACATCACTGAATCATAAACTTGGAAAAGATATTTGATCATGGAAGGTTCCATGAGGGTATTTCTAGAGAATATAGTTATTTAGATTTGGCAACACCCGCTAGCGTTCACTGACAGGATGGGTGAATGTGACCCTGGATTGATGTCGCTCCCGGGATATCCAATTTTTTATGGGTGTGGTTCAGTGTTGCCAATTAGCGTATAATTAGACGATTTCTGTGTATTTTGATTGCCTTGCTTGTATTTTTGAAACATTCTTGAAAGCTTTTATTTTGTGCAATTTTTTAATTTGAAAAAACAAATAGGTATTGGATGTAT
Source organism: Bruchidius siliquastri (assembly GCA_949316355.1). Taxonomy (NCBI): domain Eukaryota; kingdom Metazoa; phylum Arthropoda; class Insecta; order Coleoptera; family Chrysomelidae; genus Bruchidius; species Bruchidius siliquastri. The sequence continues at coordinate 20,563,367 of OX438537.1, forward strand.
GTAATAACTGTTCGATCATCATACCAGGTTCTTCTAAGGGTACCAGAAGAGGCCTCGTTTTTAGCTCTACCGTGTTTTTTTTCACGGGCAAGTCAAAACGTTTGCGGATACCACAAAATCTTCAAGTGGATGACCAGAAAGACCTTTCTACTTTTCAGATTTTTTCATGGGGAAGTCATAATATTTAGTGTTCCTCCTGGGCCTGCTTGTAAAAGTTTGTAATCTGAACCGCTCATCCTGTAATTTTACAAATTCACATCGGCAACACGGGTGCTTTTGATGACCGTCGCGCCGGCGTCGAAGTGAGGGTATATCGATGGGTGCGGGACTGTCCGGGTCCAGAGTCAGTGTTACCAGGTCTACCGATTTTTCTCTAGACTACCGATTTCCGACATTTTACGGAACTACCGATTTGAACGCAAAATCTACCGATAAAAATTATTTGCTTTTTGACAGAATTTATTTAATTTTATAATTATCTATTTACCCGTGAATAATTCAACGAAACGCAGAAATGCTGTTGCACTAATCACAGCTGAACTTTAATTTTTCACACAAACATGGCTGACATATCGAGATTCTTCTACAGGTCTCGCAGTTCATACGCCTCTGCGTCCGGTTTCTCCTGCCGTGCCCCGTGTCACTGTTTCAGTCCTGTAGTCGAGTTTTGTGTTAGATGATAAGACGATATTCTGTGATTCTGTCCCTATCTATATATAATGTTCTGTTTGTGTGTGTGTGTGTGTGTGTGGGGGGGGGGGGCAGCATACTGGCACAGCGTTGTATGGGCTATTTATTTTGCCGACATGAAATTTTGATGTTGTGCCACTACAATTCATAACTACATTTACCGAATTTAATCGCAAAATTTAGAAACCGGAAACAATCCGATGGCACCTGGCAACACTGTCCAGGGTCGAAGTAGCCTGCAATGTGCAACTGACCGGCCTCGTTCAATACTTCAATAGACGCCAAGACGCCATGTTGTGATTGTGTTTCGTTAACTTTGGTAAGTTTGCTTTGCTGACCTGTTGCTTCTCTGGGTTTTCTTCACTACTTACACATTTACTAGACAAGTATTTCTTTTGAATTGATCTCATAATAAGACATTGAATCAATTTCCGCTGGCTGTACATATGATTTGGATGACATAATTCCCAGATACGTTTCATAAATTGTTTTTTTATTACGTCAAGATGTTATCGTTGCCACATATGAATTTATCGATGAATAATATATCGCCAAAAGCGTCCACGATCTTTTCCGTAGATTAAGTGGCATCCATATGTTTTCAAAAGGGCGTGACAGATATAATTCATACAGACGTTAACAAAAAATAGTTTAATACAACAATTGGTGGGATATTTTGTCTCAAATGAAAAAATCTGTGTTTAACACAAAGTGTCACAAATAAAACTCTTCCGTGTGACTCGTTTCGATTTATATTTATATGATTTGCCTATTTACAAAGACTACTCAAGTTACTTGTCTGCTAGCTAGCTAGGTCCAATCATGAATACAAAACTACAGTTCTCAAATCTAGCACATATCCTGTTTAAGTGGTGTTCTATTAAATTTTTTTTTACTGTCTTTCGCGAAATATTTCTTGGTGACTGATTTTGCAGCAGTAGTACGTAAAAACTGCTAGAAAACCATAACCATCTATGTCAGAATGTCCTTGAGATATATCATGTTTCAAGATATTCTATACCTTAAGTGATTCCATACCTTTTGATACATTTCATGAATTATATTTCAACAATAAGTTAACATATAATATGATACAAAACTTATAGTAATGTATTGATAAAAATTGACTCTGTCCATTTGCTACAATGCAATCAGGCTTTCGCAGATATTTTTGGATCTATACTGTTTCCATGAAGTTTGAATCATATATTCAGAAACAATTATGAAGCACATAGGTTCATTGTTTACCTTATCATTAGTATCTAGTAAGTGCTTGGCAAAATTTGATTTATCTGAACAACTACTAGATTCTGAGCTTAAGGTAGGCAACGAAAATATAGACTAATTTTGCCTCATAGTTTTAATGAAATACATGATTTCAACTTCATAGAAATACTAGAGATCCAAAAATATCTGCGAAGTCCCAATTACACTGAACAAGATTTGTCTTTGGAACTTTTTATCAATACACTAGAGACTATAAGTTTCCAACCATTTGTAGTCTGATGACTTATTCAGAAAATATCTTTTAAGTATTGGAATGTATTAAAAAGAATGAAATAGATTAAGTAATAGAATATATTTTAAAACACGAATATGAAATAATATATTTCTTATGAAATATCTTAGGACATTTTGACAGGGATGGTTAAAGTTTTCTAGGGGTCACAATCATCAAAAATATTTTCCCTTTAGACAGATAAAATAATTTAATAGAACAATAGCTTGACCTATCAGATACTTCTGTAAAATCTGTAAATATAACATCTACTTGTCCACCATTGTCTCTCACTTCCACAGTGAATTGTTTGAAACACTCCATGTTGACATGTTGTGACAAGAGACTTCATATAAGCAAGTATATTGTTATGTATTATGGTTTCAAATGGTCTGAAGATCTAAAGATAAGTTGATCAAATAAGTTCGGCAAGTACTTGACAGCAATTCTTGAGTGGAAAAGAAGGTATTAAATCTGGACAAGTAGATAGGATTACTAACACAGCCTGGAGTCTAACCCAGAGATTGATGAAGGGGCGATAAATGTTTCGAGAAATAACACCACATATATAACTCTTCTCATATGCATATTAGATAATAGCTTTTAAAATTTTTCAATGAATATTTCATAACTATTAAATATTTCTTTATTTCAAATATACAGTATGTTGGTATATTGCATAATATGAAATGTGTATCATGTGTCTCATTATTCACTTCTCCAGTTTCTTTCTCCTTGTTTTTTCATGATGCTATATAAACTGAAAAATAAAGATTTAATTTAAAAAAATTGAACCTTCCATCAAATGATTTGCATTTTTTACTTGATTTTCTACATGAATATTTCCTTGAGATAACAGCTTTTGTGAGAACGGTTTGTTCTGGTGCAGAAGGAAGGAAGGAGCAGGAAATAGTTTAGGAATTGCCTTGCCATAGAAAGGAAGACCATAAATAGACGTGTGTGGTGAATTGTGTATATGTAGATAATACAGAAATCAAGTACGATTTTAGACGAAAATTGTAAGTTTAAATCTGGCGAAATGAACATTCAACCCGGAGATCCAGAAATTGGCTCGAAACCTTGAATCTCCAGGTGAAACCCTGTGTGTTGGTAACCCTAACAGTAGAGTATTTGGATCTTGGCTTAGAGAGAGTATGTTTATCTTGCTTCTCTGCAATCTTTGGGAAATCACATGTTTGAATATTACAAAAACATCAGTCAGATCCGCTCGAAGTGATGAAAGTTTATTGAAAGAACTGGGTGAAACCATTGACTATATCTTGTGGAGAAGTCAGCAAAACATTGTCAAATACCATATTACTGGGAATACTAGTGATATTTTTACTTTTCCTGATATATATCACCAAAAGGTTTTTGGATTGTTATTGATGTTCTGTTCAGAATGAACATCGAATCTCTGTAGATTCCTGAATGCTTCAATATCTTGCGAATTATATGTGTTTTTATATCGTTCTCATAGTTTTCACTTTTTTTTATTCTGGAAATTATTTAACGAGTGAACCACGCTGGATAATTACTATCTCTAGGTATGCGTCCGAGGAAAATGAGTATCAAAACAAAGTACAGCATTCGGTAAAATCAGTCACATGCAAGATTGATATCATTATGTTCACGTAGACAAGAAAATCTGTATTAATAATGTTATGTTGGTCATAAAACTACTGTACAGTTGTGGAACGAAAAATAACTTCCAAAGGTGGGTGATGACTTATTTACAATTAATCACAAAAAGCTATCGTCTGTAACATAACGCGTTAAGATAAGTAAAACAGATCGATAAATTTTAGTTAATGCACGTGTATAAGGAATTGGATAAAAATATCATTCGTATAAAGTACTATAAAAGGACAACATGTAAAGCGATATTTATTAAATTAATTGAATTGAATTGAAAAATTGGTTCCTCTGCTTTGACTTTCGATTATATCAAAATGAAAGATATGTGTAAATATAATTATGATGCAATTTTGGGTCGTGTTCTCAAAAAACTATGAGCATCCCATACCGTTTAATCATGAAGGAGAATATATATCTATAATTAATTAGCTCAGAGACGAACTGATATTTCTCGGAATTAAAACGTATATCTAAAGACAATAAATAATAATGGATCCAAAAGTCATTGTACATCATTTATATGCTTTGGAAAAGAGCGGTAATTGGGGTGTTTTGCTATTGCCCTGGGGCTGGAGGGAAACCCAAAAATTCCGGAGTAGAGGGGTGATGCGTGCGTCTGAAAGAGACCCAGACATCTGATAGTTTCAGATTACCGGTTGAGTCGTTTGCGATTTCACAAAACGGCTTCAAATCATTGTGTCGTGATCGGTCTTCAATATGCGTGCAATTTTTCAAACTAATAAGACATCTTGATGGCGGTGTACATTTTATTCAAAGTTTCCGTTAAATTGATGAATGCATATAGCTAATAAAAGCATATTAAACAGTAGATTGAAGAGTGATAAAATTGTGTGTTGTTTGTGGTTGCTATGCCAAAATATCCAGTGTCACAAATTCACTATTAACCGCAATAATAATTCTATTTCAGGACACTAATAATGTCCGTCTTAATAGTGGTGGTATTTCCCGTCATAGGATTTGCCAATGCGTTTACGGAGGTGATCCATCAGTATGGCAAGGATTCATATGCAACATGCGGCTTACCGTGATGTCACTGAGACGATGCTGTTGATATTTTTCATTCATTGAGACGTTTCTAGCACCAACGGTCGAACCCTACATATCGGTAGGTTTGTATTCGTAAGGCGCATCATACACGAAAAACTCTGTTCTATGGAGGCATGACGTGAAAAGTCATTTCACACAACGTAATTATAGTTTGTGAGCTGGAAAATTCCTAGTTATTCCGAAAACATTACATTTTAGACAATTTTTTTTAAATGCAGGGCCTCAAATAATTGAACGTATACAGAATATCAAAACAGGTATATATAATATATGAGTTCAAACTCAATTTGGATATTGTGAATGGCTCAGTAACCTTTATTACGTGCTATATTTGATGGTTCGTCATATTCGGGTAGTGTGTCTAATATAACTACAAATTTATATTTTTGTCATATTTGTTGTTTATATGTATAATGTATATACTATATGAAACCTGCCTCTTTGAAGATGACTTACCACATCTCAAAAAATATAAATTTTCAGAAAACCTGTTACGGCTTTTAACGTTTCATGATGAAACGAGGACAGCGTGCTCTATGAATAAAATGTTAGGTGTCTCTTTATACTTGATAATCTGAAAACCATTGATAAAATTCTCATGCCGATAACTCTCACTTTTTTGCATACCATAATCTCACATTATAAGCAAACAAGTTACGGAGTTCAATCCTGAAAACTGAAAATAAGTACAAAAAATGCAATCATAAAAAAGAAACTGAAAACAACATTCGAACCCACGATCATCAAGATTACAATAGACGAATGCCATATAGGAAACAAGAAATCATCTGTTGAATGTACATATTGTCGTTTCCTGTGCAATCAATTTCTGTTGATAGTTTGGCATTTTTATCACCGTGTAATCTCGGTAACGGCTGTAAGGTAGTTCTCATCAATCAGGAAAAAATTTCGAATTTTGTTATAAAATTTTATTAAACGTAAAACATACAGATATAATCTTCATTCTTAGAAGTTACACTACTCGTATTGGGTTATATATGAGAAAATATTCAGAGTGGTTTTGATATGTTATAGAAGTTTTTTTTCGTAGTTGCGTGGTTCGTATACTTTTCACAAAATAAATGTTTCAAACGATCATACATTTTAAAATATGTCACATTAAATATCAAAATTATCACTCATCTCCAAGCGTCGAGCACTGTGGCAGATTACGAAGCACTTGGACTGCATTAAAATTAGTCAAATGGGTCACTGAGTACGGCGTTATTTTATATGAGTTGATCGTTTTCCATGTCAACATCCCGCTAATTTAACTGTTTTTATTTGCCCATTTGAATATTTTCAACATATAGGAGCCATTGACGCCTAGTCGCGTTGCAAAAATAGGTTTTTTGCTGGAAAATATTCCGATTGGTGGTGAAATTTGTTTAATACTGCACTTATCTCCAAGTAATTGTTTGTTTTGTTATAGATTGCAAATCCCACCATCGTCGGTGCTGTGAGAGGTTTGTTGTGCAAAGGTAACATCAGTGGAAGAACATTATATTTGAAATGTTATAAATGTAGAAAAAGAAGGACGTACTAATAAATAATATATTGAGAAAAAAGAAATATCTTCCAATGGTGGGGAATAAATAATTACATTTTTGAAGTAATTTTTTTAACCTTAAACCTATGTTTCCTAGCAGTGGAGTGAATGCAGCACCAACCAATTTGGATAGAGATTACGAATATTTCTTTGGTTCTGTGCAAGAGACAGGACTTCGAAAGTTTAAGATTCAACTTTATCGGGGCATACGAAGAAAAACGGAGCTGGTGGTATACTTGGATATTATCTGGAGGCTTATTGTGATATCATCTTTGAATGATGGAGTTACTGATTTTGTATGTTGTATGGCAAGTGGCAGAACTTTAGAAGTTTCTGATTCAACTTTATCAGGGATATATAAAGAAGAATGGGCTGGCATGTTGATAATATTTCAATGCAAATCTTTCATATTAGCACCTTGCTAATAGTGTTCTTTTCTTTTTGAAGCGATCTTCGAAGACCGAGTATGGGCGGTATAACCCTAATTATGGTATGGAGCAAATGCCTACCATTTTTCTATGTTGATAACATTTCATACAAACTTCATCTATCACCACCTTGTAAATGTTTTTTTTTGAAGTGATTTTCAAAGACCGAGTATGGGCGGTATAACCCTAATTATGGTATGGAGCAAATGCCTACCATTTTTCTATGTTGATAACACTTCATACAAACTTCAACTATCACCACCTTGTAAATGTTTTTTTTTCTTGAAGTGATTTTCAAAGACCGAGTATGGGCAGGATAACCCTAATTATGGTATGGAGAAAATGCCTACCATTCTTGTTTATTGACAGTATTTGATGTGCAAATCGCTTTTCATCTTTCTGCAGAGAGTATCATATTGACTTGTAAAATGTTTGAAGTACCTAGTAAGAGCGTTTGCATTATAAATTGGGTATGTAGCAATTTATTCAGTTTACTTATACCAGCAGGACGTGTCTACGCAGATATTCGCATTTGAGGTAACTCCAAGGACGGTCATTGAAAAAATCAAGGAATTCTCACCTCTCTCTTCATACAACTTTCAATTCATTCAATGATACGATGTCCATAGAGTTATGAATTATGATTGGTTCATCTATACTTTGTTCAATGCTGCAGTCTCAGTTTCTATGAGGAAAACCGACCGAACATAGGCATAATTATAGCGCATGGAGCAAACATCATTATTTCATGTTGATGACATTCCCATGCAAATCTCATTCATTACTTGAAAATGGTACTCTTTTCCTTTAAAGTATTTTTTAGACCGAGTATGGGCGGTATAACTCTAATTATGGTGTGGAGCAAATGCCTACCATTCTTATACTCATAAACAGGGTATTGTATAGTATAGTAAGATTCCAAATTTGATGATACCTCTGGGAACTCAGCAGAGGCCGAGTTTGTGAGGAAGGCAGCGGCGCACGCCCATTTATTTTTTGTATAGAAAAGGAATCATTTTCAATTTAAAATTGAGAGCTATGTGATAAAATCTGGCGTTGTGATATATCATTGAAAAAGTGTTGTCAGGCTTCTGCGGGAAATTAGACAGGGCATTCGATTTAAAATAAACAAAGCTGTCCTCACTTCCGGGCAAACCAGGAGTGGAATTGAAATAAGCTAGAACGGTAATGCAGCTCCCAGCTAGTCCATACGTGGACCACCCAGGACTCACTACGAGGAGGTGGCTGCATATCGAATCCCACCCCTTGCTTCCACCCTTCTTTTATGTTCAATAAAATAAATAGGAAACTGAAAAGATGAATATGGAATTAAAACTTAATAAATAAGCCTCGGAAACTCCGAAGCGAAACTCAGAATACAACAAATTAAAGTCGGACACTCTAGAAGTAAAATCTTCAAGTTGCAAAACTGGAAAATAACATATCGTCGCTTCTCTTACAAAGGGGCCTATCTCATATTTAGTGATTTTTCACTAGAGACAAAACAAGTTTTTTCAAATATTTGAGATGCTAGTAAAAGCAAATCAAAAGTAGTGTTAGACTTTGAACGCCGTGAAAGTACCAGGGAACCATTAAATTAGACTTTGTTAAATATACGAGGGTAGATTGAAAAGTTTCCGGAATGGGCAAGAAAACGCAGTAATAGAACAGGGTTTTATTTTTATTTTTCAACATAGTCTCCTTGTAGGGCGATACACTTTTGTAAGCGGTGCTCCAACTTTTTTAAGCCCTCAGAAAAATATGATTTCGGGAACTCTGCAAAATAAGCATTCGTGGCGGCGATGACCTCCTCATTCGACGTGAAGCGCTTGCCCCCGAGCCAAGTCTTCATGTTTGGGAACAGAAAAAAGTCGCACGGAGCCAGGTCTGGAGAGTAGGAAGGATGCGGCACTACCTCGTAGCTCAATTCAACCAATTTAGCCGTGGCGATTCGGGATGAATGGGCCGGCGCGTTGTCGTGGTGGAAGAGCACTTTTTTCCGCTGCAAACGAGGCCGTTTCTCCTTCAATACGCCATCGAATCGATCCAATAAATCGCTGTAGTATTGCCCCGTGATCGTTCTTCCCGTCTGCAAAAAATCGATGTGGATCACACCTTGCGAATCCCAAAAAATGGTCGCCATGACCTTTCCGGCTGATGGAACAGTCTTTGCCTTCTTCGGAGCCGATTCGCCTGGAGAAATCCACTGTATCGACTGCTGCTTCGTCTCTGGTGTGCAGTGGTGGATCCACGTTTCGTCCACGGTCACGAATCGGCGAAAAAAATCCGTGGGATTACGCTTCAAAAGGGCCAAACACTTTCGAAAAGGTCACGCGATTCCGCTTATTGTTCACAGTCAGCAAACGCGGCACCCATCGCGCCGACCGCTTTCTCATGCCCAAATGTTCGTGCACGATATTTTGCACACGTTCATATGAGATGCCCGTAGTCTCTACTATTTCGCGTAACTTCACTCGACGATCTGCTAACACGAGATCATGGACTTTGTCGACCATTTCCTCATTTGTGGCCGTTTTTGGACGTCCACTGCGTGGTTCATCCTTGGTGCTTGTACGGCCTCGTTTGAACTCGCTCACCCAGAAACTGATAGTCGAAAATGAAGGTGTGGAGGTGCCATGAACTTTCTGCAAAATATCTCGTATCTCCGTCGCCGCTTTCCCATCCATCCAGAAATGTTTGATGACTGCACGAAATTCGAGTTTATCCATTTTTGCGAAGTGCCTACTTGCTTCACAAAACTGCCTCGTGAACAAGAACTGTACGACGTATCTGTCTGAAAATTTGACAGCTTCCCTAAAATAAGTTCGCCTTGTCAACCATCATAACAATTTGGCGACATGCGCGCCATCTCTTGCCCATTCCGGAAACTTTTCAATCTACCCTCGTATATTTATAATTTTTCATGCCTACATATCACTAAGAAAAAAAAATTCCAAAGGAGATAGGCCTTTTTGTAATACATGAAATATTACAATTTCGTAATAATTTTGAGTTCGGCCTTCATCAACACAATACTCAAATAACAAGACATATATTAAAACACAGAGTTTTAATTTCTAAAACGGTACAAAAGCTTGGTTAAGCATTGGTACGTACAAAAGCGAAAAGTTAAACAATAAAATCTACAAATGGGCAAGAGAAGTGTAAAAATTTTGATACTCCGGAAGTCTTATAACTGGCGTAGCTCCCTCACATAATGAGAGAAGTGCCTTGTATTTCTCTGAAGAAATCTTTACTGGTGCACTATTGAGCATCGGGAGACTAAGGCCCAATAAATCGGTATGCTGGCGTTAAAGAGAAATACTTCTATAATTTTCTTGTAAATGACTCGTTTTGAAAAATATTTTTTCAGGTGCTATCTTTTCACCTTGCTTATCGCAGTGGATATAACAATCTGCACTGACAGTATTGTCAGACAATTCTTTAAGAATTGGCTCGGCAGTTAGAGTGCCACAATCGCAATAGTGTAGAAACCTACTGTATGCAACCTCACTTGTCTTTATAACTCTCAAATATACTCGTAGTATTTAGGAGGGAGGTAGTCTCGCGTAGAACCTGACTTAGAGAGATATATAGGGTTCAAAAACTTTCTTTGCGCAGATAGTCGGCGAGGATCCCCTCGTTGCTGCCTCTGGTGGTCCAACGTGATCTGATGATTTCACACGCACGTTTCAGTTAGCGTAGCGTTAGTGAATTAATAAAACACTAGTGGAGGAGATCTATTACCTTTAATGAACAAGTAACTCGACTTCTATAAACACTCATCAACAAGGCAACGAACTAAATTACTTTTACAATAATATAATATAAAGGGGGAAAATATAACTGGAGGAGTATTAATTCTAAAGGAAACTACTCAACCTAGGATGCCACAATGACCACCCAGCTAAATTCATACGAATCTGATAAGACAATTTACTATGCTAGGATGGAATTGGACGAAACGGCCAGAAGGGCTTTTGAGAACTATGATTCACTGTAACTATCAGCGAAAAATTATTAACCGCTAACACAAGTTCACTAACTGAAGGAAGATGCGCGCACTTAACCGACCGAACAAGTCGAAGATTAGAGAAGAACTAACTTTTTAAAGTTGTGAAAATTTCTAGGTTGCAGGTCGCAAATCTTCCCTCTATTAATAAAGTCAACGCCCCTAACCATCAGCTTGCGACTTTCATACTTAACGACACCGTTTCTCTAATTGTCCCATTGGTTAAGTACCTTCTGACCTTAACGTAAGCCAATGGTTATTAAAAGGGCGTTTTACCCCCAAACTGGTGATTCCCTAATTGGCTGGATATGTTCCCTTGCTCCACTCCGAGGCGTGCCTTCGTGTACAGATGTAACAAATTTTTATGCAACATGCTCTCGCCCCATGGGTGTCTCATGAATTCATTTTCATGGGGCTGACCCCCCCCTATCTTATGACTCTTCAGTCAAATTTTAAACTTTTTCTGTGACACTGCTGGCACCCCTCGTAGTGTCCTCCTAACGGGTTACAAAATATACAGTCATACTGGCATAACGAATAGTTACTTTGACATTCTGCGTCCTATTCCTATTCTCTTGTTTTCCTATTCCTATTCTCTTGTTCCTATTCTCTTGTTTTCCAAGTGAGTTCCAATTCTTTTGATTTTAGTAGGAACTCATCCTATTCTTTTGTTTATAAGGTGTATTTTTTATTACTATGCTGCAAAAAAACATATCATTACTTTTGTCTGCTCTCATAGCGACTAAACCCAGTAAACAATTTTATATGTCTGACACATTTCATATACATTACTCTAGAAACATGAAACGTTCCATTTTAGGATGCATATACGTTACATAGACATCTATGAGATCCTTAATGTCTTACTCTGGTACATGTATTAAGAAACATATCTCTGAAACATTGATGAGCACCCCTCCTGAGATGTTCCTGAAACATTTCTGAAACGTTTTTTCTTGATGTTTCCCTATGTTTCAGTCAGAACATTTATGATGTGCTCCAACTAAAGCATATATTGCTGTTTTTTAAATAGGTATACATACTTGACCCCTTGATAATATATTATTATTATGATGTGGAATACCTATTTGAAAAAAGCAAAATATGCTTTAGTTGTAGCACCTCATAAACGTTCTGACTGAAACAAGATATTTAAGTATTATGTATTCATATATATAGCTACTACCTTAATCATTGATAAAGTCTATATACTTTCCACAATAAATATGGTCTTGGGTTAATAAACAAAACAAAAAAATTAACATAAGACATATATGCACATTTATTCTTAAGTACATTAAAAACAAATTTAAACCTCATGTGATGTGGATTTCTTCTTTCTGCCTGGTATATCGAAGGTTGGCCAGTCGCAGCCAGTTAGACACGACATCCTCGAAATCTCTGTCCCGAAACACAGCCAAGTTCCCCCTAACTGCAGCTATATTCACAAAAATAATCATTTAATCAAATAGAATCCTACCGTGCTAAGCTTGGGCATCCTAACTGCAAAAGTGCAAGAAATAACTTTTTCAGATTTAGTTTTTTGAAGTGTAGCTCCTTCAATAATTCAACTATATTATAGATGGTCTACAGATAGAGATAAGATAATTTGGCTATGTATTTCTGTTACAGAGACACTTTTACAACTCAAATATACACTTCGCAAAATATCAAATTATGCAGTTAGCACAGCAGTATATTAACAGTATAATTTGCTCCTTCTTAATATACTAATATGAGGCTGCAAAAAGTGTACGTAATCTCATTAAAACAGCTAGAATACCTGATCTGATAGCTGCAAATCCATCCTCAATTCCATCCATCCATTAATTTAGACGCACAATCCACACCCGCACACTGCGACCACGAGGACGAGCAACGAAAAGGACGAGCTAGTGAAGTGAGTTCAAGGCGTTCAAGCTGTTAAATCACAAATTCACAGAACAGTATATACGTGACCCCAGAACACCAATCAGGATATGTTTCATTGGTAATATTTGTGAAACGTAAGGTACACGACGGTTATAAGGCCCCCTAACAAAGGAGTTGTATAAAATAAAAAACTTTGAAATATTCTAGTAATACATATTCAGGTAGAAAATAAAAACATTTTTCTCTTAAAAAATTATAGTACTAAATGGAAGTAAAGCATTAGAACACTTTTTGTAAAAAAAATGTGCTTTGGGCCTTATTACCTGCATGGGTTAGGTAATAAGGCCCAACAATAACTGTTACATTTTAAGGAATACAATTTGGACACAAAGCGTCTTCTTCATCTTCAGGTGTGAATCCCACACATTCTTCATGCATCCATTCACTGCACTGAACGCATCTTCTCATATCAGCAACAAAACCTTCTTGACAGACAACACTAAACCAAGGGTCATTGTCCGGTGAGTCGCATTGTTCTGTTGATAATGTGGTGGCCGGCATTTTTAGATTCTTAGATGAAAAACTACCTTGGTTCCGATCTACAAAAACCTGTTTAGTGACTCTCTGTGCTTTGTAATTCAGTGCCTTCCTTCGAGGAGTTTTGTTAATGTCTGTGGCCTTATCTGGCGTTTTTAAGTGCCCTTGGAAACAGTTGGATGTTTTCTGACTGTTGTCCTTTTCAAGCCACAACTTCCTCAACGAAGCGAGAGGAATGTCGTCTTCCAAATCCCATTCTAAATTGCTTCCATTCTGCATTGAACTTGTCTCTAAAGTACGATGTGTTGGTAAACTGGGAGCGTAAGCTTCCACTGGAATTGCCTCCCTGTTGAACGGAAAGATGCCTGTTGCTCTTAAACCACTGACGATGTTCTCGATGGACATGCACTTATTCCAGACAGGAGAAAAGACTTCAGAGAATCGTTCTTTATTCATTTTACGTTCTGGATACTTATCCCAATAAGATAAAAGCTCTTGGTCCCAGTAGTGTTCAAAGGCACGGAAAACACTCTTATCCATCGGCTGGAGCTCATGCGTAGTATTGCTCGGTAGACACAATAAATGTATGCCTAACTCTTCAGCCTTATCTGCAATACTAATGTCCAAGTGCGAAGCTGCTCCATCGAAAATTAGGAGGACAGGAGATTCAGACATGTACCTGGAAAAATGTTCTAGCCACTGAAGAAAAGTATTGGCGGTCATACTTCCTTTCGGTGTCCATAAGGAAGGCCGTCCGCAAAGGTTGGTTTTTGCCTCTGCCCTTTAAAAAGCACCATTGGGGGATTGGCGTTGCCTAAAGAATTCGCGCATGCTACAACGGTTACATTCTCCGCATGTTCTGGGGCTACTAAATAAACTCTTTTGACTCCCTTTTGAGCAAGAACGGTCTGCTGGTGGTGGAGTGTTAAGCGGCATCCCTTTTCATCCATATTATAAATTTTGGATGGTTGATTTTTCAGTCCAGTTTCTTCTAAAACTTCAGACAACTTATCAAAGTAGTCGCTCACAATTGCAGGGTTCAACTTCTGTGCCCTCGCTGGATTCATAGACTGAGCTTTTCTGTGAGATAAACGGGGGTGCCGTTTCATGAAACTTTTATACCAGTCTCTGCCTGCCATTCTGGTCTGCTGATTGAATCGATGTGGTATTTTCATGTCCTCTGCAAATCTGTAGACGCACTTTCGAACTCTTTTAGGTGTTAATGGAAATCCTTTTTCTGACAAGCGAATGATCTTTTTTTCTAGATCGTTTTCTTGATCCGCGGTGAGCATAGTTCTTCCACCCAGTTTTCTTTCACTTGAGCCTGACTTCAAATGGTTTCGAAGGGTCCTTCTTGGAATTCCACATCGATTTTCTACCGATCTTTGTGATTCTCCCTTTTTTAGTAATGATAGTGCTTCTTCCAGCATATCCTCCGTCCAATTACCACGTAAACCTCGACATTTTTTACCCATTATTCTGAAAACAAAATAATTATATCGGTATACTTACTTCACGAGCTTACAAGAAATTATCAAAAACATTCTTTGAAGTCATGACTTCTTTTAAAATCAATTAGCAGGTGTTAAGTCCCAGTGATGGGTGTTAAAGCCCAGTGACGGGTATTAAGGCCCACATAAATTCGATGGGCCTTATCACCTGCATTGTATATTTTTGTGTTTTGAGGTTATGAAACGTGAACAATACAATATTTCTTACCATAATTCATAGAATAAAGGTTAAAAATGATACATATTTATATACCTGCAATTGCAATCAATTAGATAGACAATTTATTTTTCTTTCGGCAGCGAAACTTGCGGTATTTTTATAATTTCTCTCTTAATCAGACTAACAGTACTTTATCCTCCGGATGTAAACAACAACAACTGCGCATCGCTCGGTCAAACCGCTAAATCTGCTTATGTTTGCCTATTAATTACATAGATGGCAGTGGATATACCATTTTATACGTGGATTTTTCTGTTGAGCACCTGGGCCTTATCACCCGCCCGGGCCTTAAAACCCTCAGGCACCTTATGGACATTATAAGTGTCCTGAAATAGAATTATTAATTTGATTAATGTTGGATTTGTGGGAGCAGGTTTTACCTGTGAACTGTGAACAGCGGACGGTAGCTGCTGTTGTATTTGTAGTTCTAATCAAAAAGCGTGAAAAAGAGGGGATTGATGGTGGTCAAGACACCATTAGAAGTTATACGGAACAGTGTTGTTCGTAATGTGACGATACAGCACTAGTACCCGATACTTGCGTAGTTTTGTGTATGATGGGCCTTACGAATACAAACTTACCGATAAGTAGGGATCGACCTTTGGTGCTAGGAACGTTCTAATATTGAAAAATATTGACAGCATTGTCAATGATATCACGGTAAGCCGTATACCGCATATAATTTTTCTTGCTAATTTGATGTCACTCATCCTCCGTAAACGCAGTGAGCGACATATTGCAAGGTATCTTGTGACAGAAATACTACCACTGTTAATATGGACATTATTATTCTAATCAAAAAGCGTGAAAAAGAGGGTATTGATGGTGGTCAAGACACCATTAGAAATTATACGGAACAGTGTTGTTCGCAATGTGACTATACAGCACTAGTACCCGATACTTGCGTAGTGTTGTGTATGATGGGCCTTACGAATACAACCTTACCGATAAGTAGGGATCGACCTGTGGTGCTAGGGACGCCCTAATCTTGAAAAATATTGATAGCATTGTCAATGATATCACGGTAAGCCGTATACCGCATATAATTTTTCTTGCTAATTTGATATCACTCATCCTCCGTAAACGCAGTGAGCGGCATATTGCAAGGTATCTTGTGACAGATATACTACCACTGTTAATATGGACATTATTAGTGTCCTGTATTAGGCGGCAACTGACTAGAGCCGAACTGTGTAATGTAATGCTCGTACCGAGCATTACATTACGTATAAACGTATGTACGCGCTCGAATGCTCGCTTTGAATGCTCTGTTCGACAAATGATCCATCATTCTCGGTTAAAATGTCTGACATGGAGGTCGCATTATCTGCTTTCCTACTGGTGCATTACTGTTATTTAAAGAAGAAGAAAAAACGCATTTGGATTAGTAATTTGTACAAAACCAGACAACAAAATGGTGGAAGGAATTTATTGACCATTCTCAAAAATCAAGAATTTACAGGCCAATACAAAAATTTCGTGCGAATGACTCCAACAGATTTTGAGTTCTTGATTAACCTAATTGGACCAAAAGTGAGCAAAGCAGACACTTCTTTTAGAAAGGCGATCACAGTGACAGAAAGACTAGCAGTTACATTACGTTTTTACGCTTCTGGTGATTCGTTTACGAGTTTGCAGTACTTGTTTAAAATTTCTTGGCAGCGAATTGGATTCATAGTGAAGGAAGTTAGTAAAGCATTAGTTGAAGTGTTGGACGAAAGCATACAGGTAAAGTACATATAAAAAATTTATTTCTTCATTACTTATGCAAAAGAGTGGGTAACTTAGCTAACTTAGGTAATTAACTCTATTTAATGTAACAAGTCATGAAAGTCGTCAGTAAGGTCATCGCTGATGTGGCTATATATTGATGCTGGTGAAATCGATGCCTCTGCGGGAATGCTAATTTCCTGTTGGGCGTTATGTCCTACTGCCCGTTTCAGAATAGTGTTCAGATGATGCAACAGGGCTAGGAGTAGTTGCTTGAGAGTGGACAGTTGCTTGCTGGGAGCTACCTGATCCCTGCTGAGAGTGGTTCATTCCAGAATAGTGTGTGTTTGATGGGGCATGGATAGAAGTAGTTATGTAGCCATAGCCTGAGTATGTACCCAAAGGTGTGTACCGATTTGACTGATGGTCATAATTTCGGTACGTGTGTTCGAGTTCGTAGTGGCCCCGATCGGCATTAAACAAAATGTCAGCAAAGTGGTGCTGTACATGGCGTATACAATCTTAGTTTATTAGCAATGAAGGCACCATATGTGTCACATTCGTCGGAAGAACGTGGAGCCGTATTTACTACCTGATTTCTTTCAGATGTAGCTTTTAAAATATTGAAGGCAGATGTCATAATTTCGTCGGAATTAACTTGCTTCCTTTTTTTCATCTTTCCAACATTGTCAGAACGTTTTGGAACATTTGTCACTTCATTGATGTCAGACGCATGCATTTCTGCCTGCCTTTGTGTACCATCACCATTTTCCTGTACATCCGATGTCCTCTCTTGGATCTGGAACATAAAAATTAATTTTTAAAAGTCTTTCAAAAACAAGCCACGTTAAAGTTGCTGTTTTTTGAGTTGAGTTTTTAATAACATTTTAGTGTATCGTTTTTTAAGTCGATTTCATTTTTTAAATTGGTTTCAGGTTCCACAAAATCGAAATGAATGGTTATCTTTGGCACAAGATTTCGAAAATATGTGGAATTTTCCGCACTGCTTAGGCTCTTTGGATGGAAAACATGTAATGCTTCAGTCACCGATAAATAGTGGAAGCGAATATTACAATTATAAAGGTTTCTTTAGTATTGTGCTATTTGCTGTTGTTGACGCACAGTACAAATTTATATATATAAATGCTGGATGTCAAGGAAGAATCTCATATGGAGGAGTGTTTAAAAATTGTGAATTGTATCGAAGAATGGAAAATAACTCACTCAGTTTTCCTGAACCGGCCGCATTGCCCATGCGAGCTGAAAAAGTGCCTTATAACTTTGTAGGTGATGAAGCATTTGCAATTTCTGAAAAGGATATCATAAGAAGGGAAGCAAGGAAAGAGTTTTTAATTACAGATTATGTCGAGCAAGGCGCGTAGCGGAAAACGTGTTTGGTATACTGTCATCTGTGTTTCGAGTGTTGCGTAAAGCGATGTTGCTTGAACCAGAAAATGCCTCCATGGTAGTAATGGCGATAGCTCACCTCCACAACTTCCTACGAAGAAATGAAGAGTCTTCTACTCTTTATGCACCTCCAGGAACTTTTGACGACTACTTACAAGGAGAGATGCGGCCGGGAAATTGGAGAAATGATGATAAAAATAACACCGGTTTAGTATCTTTGGTGAATAGACCAAGAAGAGTCAGCAATTCGGTGAAAAGAATACAAGACGAGATCGCCGAATATTGTATGAAGGAGGGGTCAGTGACGTGGCAAAATGAATATGCATGAACTTACCGTATCTTCTGTCGGCCGTGGTATATTACGATCCAAGACAAATTGTAGCGGTTTATAGGCAAACCATGTGGTCGTGTATACTTCTTCTGTGCCTGAAAATAAAAATATAGCGTAAAAATAAAAACAGTGATTTTATAGATTATCTAATGTAACCTTTTCCTGTTCCGCTGCTTTTCTTCATTTTAGCTTTTTCCCTCCTAAGAGACGCAAGTAGGCTGGTTATTTTTTTTTTGCATTCTTCTACATCTGTCTCCATTTCATTCGCCAATTCCCTCCACGCGTCATTTTTTTTCAATTTGTTGTAATAATCTTCATGTCGAGGATCCCAGAGATTTGGTTTTTCTCTATATTTCTCAATAAAGAGCAACGTTTTCTCACGATCCCACTGCATCCGGATTCAAACTTACTAACAAAATTTCACAAAACCGCCACTGAAACTGCGAAAGTCGATACGCTCACAACGATCAACTAAATTGTACTGACTGACTAGTCGCGTAACACTCAAAGGGATTCGGGAAAAAACCGACAGTCCGACGGAGCGCCCCCGAGCGCGAGCAGCTCGCAGCGAGCGGTTCAGTTTTCTGTCTTCACTAGTGTAATGCTCGATCTGTAACATGTTAGATTACAACGTTCAGTTACAAGTCAGTCGCCGCCTTTAGAATTATTAATTTGATAAATGTTGGATTTGTGGGAGCAGGTTTTACCTGTGAACTGTGAACAGCGGACGGTAGCTGCTGTTGTATTTGTAGTTCTAATCAAAAAGCGTGGAAAAAGAGGGTATTGATGGTGGTCAAGACACCATTAGAAATTATACGGAACAGTGTTGTTCGCAATGTGACGATACAGCACTAGTATCCGATACCTGCGTAGTGTTGTGTATGATGGGCCTTACGAATGCAAACTTACTGATAAGTAGGGATCGACCTTTGGTGCTAGGAACGTCCTAATATTGAAAAATATTGACAGCATTGTCAATGATATGCCTGCAAGCCGTATACCGCATATATGTATCTTTGCTAGACTGATGTCATTCATCCTCCGTAAACGCAGTGAGCGGCATATTGCAAGGTATCTTGTGACAGAAATACCACCACTGTTAATATGGACATTATTAGTGTCCTGAATTAGAATTATTTATTTGATTAATGTTGGATTTGTGGGAGCAGGTTTTACCTGTGAACTGTGAACAGCGGACGGTAGCTGCTGTTGTATTTGTAGTTCCAATCAAAAAGCATAAGAAAGAGGGTATTGATGGTGGACAAGACACCATTAGGAATTATACGGAATAGTTGTTCGCAATGTAACTATACAGCACTAGTACCCGATACTTGCGTAGTTGTGTGTATGATGGGCCTTACCAATACAAACTTACCGATAATTAGGGATCGACCTTTGGTGCTAGGAACGTCCTAATATTGAAAAATATTGACAGCATTGCCAATGATATGCCTGCAAGCCGTATACCGCATATATGTATCTTTGCTAGACTGATGTCATTCATCCTCCGTAAACGCAGTGAGCGGCATATTGCAAGGTATCTTGTGACAGAAATACTACCACTGTTAATATGGACATCATTAATGTCCTGGAATGTTTGTACTGACCACCTCTTCTTGTTAGATTAGTGGCTGATTTGGCAGTACGATGCATGGAGATGACGCATATGTTGGCCAGCAGGCCGAAGACAGCGCTGATGTAGTATATAATAATAATAATAATGTTTATTTGCAATCCATTAATAATTCAATATTAACAATATCTGAGTTCAAATACAAACAAACACAGGAGGTGAATACATTTAAACTTTTTACAGTTTGATGACCGATTTAACAATTAGTCCATTGAAACCAATAAGGCTGTGCATGGACTACATAGCTCTTCTTATTCCTAACATTTGTCGGCGCCTGTACAATTAGCTAAGCAGTGTGAATTTTTACAAATCTTGACATAGAAATGTGGATATGAAAAATAAAAATGATAATGATAAAGGATGGAGAAATATGTGGAAGAAAAATTTACCAAATTGAGAGAGGAAGGTGGTTTAATTATTTTCTAGTATTTTTTTTTGTTTCGTCTCTACCTAACAGGATGATATACTTTTTATCATACTTACAATCGAAAAGCATGAGAAAGAGGGTATTGATGGTGGACAAGACACCATTAGAAATTATACGGAATAGTTGTTCGCAATGTGACTATACTGCACTAGTACCCGATACTTGCGTAGTGTTGTGTATGATGGGCCTTACGAATACAAACTTACTGATAAGTAGGGATCGACCTTTGGTGCTAGGAACGTCCTAATATTGAAAAATATTGACAACATAGTCAATGATATGCCTGCAAGCCGTATACCGCATATAATTATCTTTGCTAGACTGATGTCATTCATCCTCCGTAAACGCAGTGAGCGGCATATTGCAAGGTATCTTGTGACAGAAATACCACCACTGTTAATATGGACATTATTAGTGCCCTGAATTAGAATTATTAATTTGATCAATGTTGGATGTGTGGGAGCAGGTTTTACCTCTGAACTGTGAACAGCGGACGGTAGCTGCTGTTGTATTTGTAGTTCCAATCGAAAAGCATGAGAAAGAGGGTATTGATGGTGGACAAGACACCATTAGAAATTATACGATACAGTTGTTCGCAATGTGACTATACAGCACTAGTACCCGATACTTGCGTAGTTTTGTGTATGATGGGCCTTACCAATACAAACTTACCGATAATTAGGGATCGACTTTTGGTGCTAGGAACGTCCTAATATTGAAAAATATTGACAGCATTGTCAATGATATAGCGGCAAGCCGTATACCGCATATATGTATCTTTGCTAGACTGATGTCATTCATCCTCCGTAAACGCAGTGAGCGGCATATTGCAAGGTATCTTGTGACAGAAATACCACCACTGTTAATATGGACATTATTAGTGTCCTGGATTAGAATTATTTATTTGATTAATGTTGGATTTGTGGGAGCAGGTTTTACCTGTGAACTGTGAACAGCGGACGGTAGCTGCTGTTGTATTTGTAGTTCCAATCAAAAAGCATGAGAAAGAGGGTATTGATGGTGTACAAGACACCATTAGGAATTATACGGAATAGTTGTTCGCAATGTAACTATACAGCACTAGTACCCGATACTTGCGTAGTTTTGTGTATGATGGGCCTTACCAATACAAACTTACCGATAATTAGGGATCGACCTTTGGTGCTAGGAACGTCCTAATATTGAAAAATATTGACAGCATTGTCAATGATATAGCAGCAAGCCGTATACCGCATATAATTTTCTTTGCTAGACGGATGTCATTCATCCTCTGTAAACGCAGTGAGCGGCATATTGCAAGGTATCTTGTGACAGAAATACTACCACTGTTAATATGGACATCATTGATGTCCTGAAATAGAATGATTGTTATTAAAATTATACCTATTAATTTCTGCTCGGTTATTCATTGCATATTGTTTATTTCCAACAGGTAGAACCCATTCACAGTAAATACAAACACAGAAAAAATACTGGGATAGAGATACTTTAAACATATGTAACAGTACTTAAATACTAAATAAATACTAGTCTAACCCCTATTTTTCTATATTCACATAGAGTCATTATAATTTTGTGAAACCTCTGAAGTCGTAGAGTTGGAAGGAGACGCTACAAAACTACTAGCGGAGTCATACATATGTGTTGTTGAGGGTGGTGCCTCAATGTTATTAGAAGAGAGAGGCTGCAAAATGTGGTACGTGCGATTTTGCGCTGTATGAGTTTCCCGTGATGCGCTAGGGTGCGGTGTGGCTTGATGGAGTGCAGAATTCTGTTGTTTGCGCGTCTTAATATCACGAACTGCTTGCAACACTTTCAGCTGGAATTCCACTATTTCGTCATCGTCAAATGTTTCCAGCGATGGTTTTATGCCATTAAAAAATGACGTATGTCGATCAGACTTTTCTTTTATAGCGCTAATCAGTTTGAGTTCTACAGGATCTGGTATCCTTTTTCTTTTATGCTGTTGGTCTGGTTTTCTGAAGACACGCGTTTCTGTGAGAGGAGATTCGTTTATATCATTCTCGACGACGTCTTCACCATTACCAGTATCTTCGGAACGCTCATGAGTATGTAGTATTTCAGCGCTTTCTGAGAAATTATCATCAGTGGCATGGGCTTCCGTAGTTTTTTTAAAAAAATGCATTTGTTGGGCATAGATGTAGGTTTTCAGTGGCTGCCTGGCACTGCCTGACGATTTCAGACAAGCTGTGTACCTCCTCTCACTGCGTTGGAAGCTGTCACGAATGTTTGCCCACTTTTTCATAACTGCTTTACCTAAAACAAGGATAATGTTAAATAAAACAACTTTTTGGGAAGTAGACCTTCAAGAAAAGTTTTCGAAAATAATCCATTCAACTCAAGAAAATGTTGTGCATGATTAGAAGTTTTTTGTTTGTTTCAGATATTTGGCCAGCGGTTGCACATTCACAGATCTTCACTACACTTACAGGTTGGGCGTTTCCACTATCAGTAAAATAGTCAGAGAAGTATGTAAAGCTATTTGGTCACTGAGACAGGAGTACATGCCAGTTCCCACCTCAGAAAACTGGAAAGAGATTGCTCAACATTTCGGGCAGATTGCGAATTTCCCCCACTGTATTGGAGCTGTAGATGGTAAACACATACACATCGTCCATCCATGTAACTCAATGTATTATAACTACAAAGGATTTTCGTCAATTGTGTTGATGGCTGTGGCAGACGCACGATATCGATTTATTTACGTTAACGTCGGTAGTTATGGCAAAGACAGTGATTCCACAATATTTCAAGATTGTTCTCTGTGGAAATCATTGCTGAACGGTACACTTGGGTTGCCTGAAGAAGAATGTCTTCCTGGTACAACAAGTCCCAAAGTACCGTACTTTTTCGTTGCTGATGAAGCATTCAGTCTACACAAGAACCTTTTACGGCCGTTTGCTGGACACCAGTTAACTGTTGCAAAGAGAGTTTTTAACTATCGCCTGTCCAGAGCTCGGAGGTATGTCGAGTGTACGTTTGGAATCTTAAGCAATAAATGGAGAATTTTCCATAGGCCTTTAAACTTGCATCCCACTTTTGCTACAGAAATTGTTAAAGCGTGTGTTGTTTTGCACAACTTTGTTATGGAGCGAGACGGTTACGATATCAATGATGCTCTGACAATCACAGGTCTTCACGATAATCCCAGAAATGAATGCGTGCGAGGAGCAGTTTTGGCAAATACGGTAAGGAGAATTATGATGGACTACTTTTTAACACCAGTTGGCTCCGTAAAATGGCAGCTTTCTAAAATTTAATGTGTCTGTATTTCTTCAGATTCAAAATTCTCCAAAAATCATGGTATATTTTATATTGATGTTAATGAATATTGTACTTAATAGGAATAAATACTACTTACCATAATAATCATTTCTATCTTTTTGATCCATCTCCTCAAACTTATCATTTAATTGTTTGAAAACTTCGAGCCAAGCATTTCTGGTTTTGGCTCCATCTTTATATGCCTCCTGGGTCTTGTCCCATAAAACAGGTTGCTCTTGTACTAACATTATAAGCGTTTCAATGTCAGCATCAGTCATAACGACAAATTTTGTGTTTATAATCACGTAAATAGAACAATGTGCAAAATCAATTATTAGTATTGAAAATATAATAACGACTGCCGGCTAAATGTGAAATGCTCCACTTGCTCGCAGCTCCCTTTACTTGTCGCGACTTGTTAAGACGGCACCGGCAGTCGGCCTCTGCTACGGGGCAGCCGGCTTCCCTCGATACAAGGACGACAGTCGGGTGTCGTTTACACTACCACGACATTTCTCGGGCAAATATGAAAAGCTAGATATAATCGCCACCCTGACAGTCGGGTAAACGTCATCCGATACACGACAGCCGGATATATGTGAAATAAGCCTAACAGTACTTTATCCTCCGGATGTAAACAACAACTGCGCATCGCTCGGTCAAACCGCTAAATCTGCTTATGTTTGCCTATTAATTACATAGATGGCAGTGGATATACCATTTTATACGTGGATTTTTCTGTAGAGCACCTGGGCCTTATCACCCGCCCGGGCCTTAAAACCCCCAGGCACCTTATACAAAAACGTTTCATCTATGTAGATTTCTTTGCATATTAAGGGCCCCACTCACATAGAGGGAAGAATGCGCGGGTTTAAGTGTACGCTCTTGCGTTAAATTAAGTTAAATCTCTAGAACAGTCTACGCCACACACACAACGGGTAAAGTCGTCAGTTTTGCGTACGATGACGTCACGAAAAGATTTAATGATAATGACAGTGGCGTGCTTAGTAATAAAAAAACAATGTGCTACAAAAACCAAAAGACCTAGATCCAGATGGGTGAAGGAATGGTTGCTAAAACGTTGTGAATATTCTCATGTGAACTTATTATCAGAATTACGACTACAACCTGCTGACTGGCACAATTACTTAAGAATGGACGAAGACACTTATTTAGAATTGTTAGATCTTTTAAGTCCTCTAATAAAAAGATCTGATACCCAAATGAGACCGGCCATAACGCCTCATGAAAAATTAACGGCTACTTTACGATTCTTGGCAACCGGCAGGACTTATGAGGACCTAAAGTTTACAACTATAATATCACCTCAAGCCCTAGGACGTATCATACCTGAAACATGTGAAGCTTTATACTCGGTATTGAAAACGGATTATTTGAAGGTAAGACAACTAAGTAAATAGTTATATCATTTATTATTAATGAAAGTCAGTACAAAGTAATAATATGTTCAGCTACTTATAGTATAGTCAGTTCGATAAATGTTGTACTTCTCGGTCATCTTGTTTAGGTCGTCATTCCCATTGGTCAAAGTCATATCTCAAAAAGTTTTGAACATAGTTCCTGGCGGTCGTGGTGTTCGCGTCAGGAGCAGCCTGTTCGTTATTATATAAGCGTTCTGCACTTGTGCTGCTCTGCATTTGTGCTTGAGCATAGTCCGAATTGTCTTCCCGTAAGTGTGAATGAGCCTCAGAATTGTTCGGTTGTGTCTGCGCAGGACGGTTAAGTACAAAACGAGAATTTTCGTTTATATAACCCAACTCAGCATAGTAAAGCACATCATTTTTTCAGCAAATACTCGGGTTCGTGTTGAGGTTTCCGATATCCTCCTTAATTTGCACGCTACGCTTTTCCCGACTGCGTCAAATTCATCGGCATTGTTTTCTGGAGCTTCCAATTTGCGGCCAATCGTAGTTAATAGATCATCTGCTGTCGTTTTCGTTTGTTGCACGTGCACGCGTTTCCTGGGTGGCCTGGCGAAGCTAGCTTGCGACGAAGGCCTCAAGGAGCTTTCTCGCGAAGAAGGAGTTTCCGAATGTTCTGCAGCAGTTTGAGTTGAGGCACATGATTGCTCGTCCACGGTTGATATCTCGTCACCACCGTCCTAGCTCTGTTTTAAAGAAACAAAATATGTATTATTTTAAGTATTTGTATATTCAATTTACAAGGAATAAATAAATCTAAATTAAAAAATTGATTTTCAGTTTCCATCGACCGGCAAGGAATGGAAGCAAATTGCTTGGGACTTTGAACACAAATGGAACTTTCCACACTGTTTAGGTGCCGTCGATGGGAAGCATATAAGAATTGAATCTCCTTCGGGATCTGGTTCCTACTTTTGGAACTACAAACAATTTAACAGCCTTGTATTGATGGCAATTTGTAATGCCAATTACGAGTTTATATTATGTGACTTTGGCACAAATGGTCGTGTTTCCGATGGTGGGGTAATCAACAACACATTATTTTATCGCAACTTAAACAACGGAACTTTAAATATACCCCCTCCTGAAAAACCTTCTAACAGTGAAAGAGAACTACCTTTTGTTTTCATTGGCGACGAAGCTTTTGCTTTACGACCTGATTTTCTAAAGCCGTTCAGTCAGAAAGATCTCACTCATGATCGAAAATTTATAATTATCGAGTTTCGCGAGCTCGCCGTATAATAGAGAACACCTTCGGCATTCTAGTGGCGAGGTTCAGAATCTTTCACACAGCAATTGCCGTTGACGTACCTCGTATTGAGAAGATTGTTATGGCTGGCTGTGCTTTACACAACTTTTTACGAAGGAAATGCTCGAGCACCTATATTACCCCAGAATGTGTAGATCAGGAAGACTGCATAAATGGTGATATACAACCCGGACTACGAGGTGATATCTTAGCAGGTTTACAACATGGGCACAATAGACACGTATCGGCTGCAGCTACAACAGTGAGGATGGCCTACATGAATTATTTTAATAACGAAGGAACGGTTTCGTGGCAGGAGAACATGATAAAATAAGCATAAAATCGGATCATGTGCCTAAGAAAAGCCAGCGGTATTTGTTTAAGCCAACAGACAAGGTCCAAGGCCTGTGCGGTATCTTCATAATAACGCACATCTAGCCGTGCGTTATGAAAATTATCTGCAACTTAATGAAATCCGATATTTTCTGCACACTAAACTATTGCGTTAATTGACACTTTCTTATGGGTCGTGGGAAAAAGCCATAAACACATCAATTTGAACAAATTAAAGGGATGTGGTTAGGGCTTCTTTATTGGGAACACCTTGTAACCATTTAAAAAATAAAATTACACATTATTTAAATTATTACAATTTTTTAATGGGTACTTACCTCGTTGTTATTATTAAGCACATCGTCAACTTCTGTACCTTGAAGATTAGATATACTATTTCTTGGGATGTCTTGCTCCGAAACAAATAGTAATAAATGGTAATACCATAAGTTGGGATGGTACACGTCATCTGTACCGGTGCCCGATTTCAGCGAACTCTGTACTTTTTTATGTTCTTTTCGAAAGCACCCCCGTATAGTATTAATTTTTTTAATGACTGTTTCTTTCGTTGCGTTTTTGTCCACTTCTTTCAATTTTGCCACCAATTCCTCATACGCTGCATTTTTCTTGTTGCGGTCACTGTAGTCTTTACTTTTCACCTGCCACAAACACGGAAATTTTTGGTATAACTGAATAAATTCCGTTAAAAAGTCGCGTAAAACGCTGCGTAAATCCGACATTTTGATGGGTACGTAGGTTATTTATTTTTCAATGCGGTATTTTTTAACGCCACTGTTCTAAATAAAACCGAAGCGTGCACGGACTTGTTTACCACTCACGGTGACTCTGCGTCGACGTACGGTTATGATTTGCACACGCAAAAATCAAACAGCGCTAGATTCCCAACGACTTACCCATACACAGTCAGTTTTAACTGTACCACGTGGCGTGCGCATTTAAATCTTCAGTTATCCCTCTGTGTGAGTGGGGCCCTTTAGTAATGTTTCAAAGACACATCTGCTGAATATTGCTGCAATGTATTCAGAAAATGTTTTACAATATGCAAAATACAGCCAAAACGGTATGTTTCTAAGATGTTTCATGTTTACTGGGAAGTTGGTTCTACTGGTGCAACAAACTTTGTGACTGTAGAAAATTCTTCACTTGTCTCTATGCGGCAAACTTGATCATAAAAATACGCATGCGGAACTGCGGGTTGGAAAGTTGAATGGTCCGGCTAGATGCAAGTGTCCAAGAAGACGACGTTAAATATCACGGAAACCTCGGAAGCATACGGCGCCTTTCGGCGATAGGCCGCTGGCGGGAATTTTGAACAGCGAGTTTGGTGTCAAAAATTAGAAACGTCAATATCCGACACTGACCTAACCTCAACAAATCTTTATTGTTTTGGTGATTGTCTTTCTTCGGCCCTGCAAAATGAGTAATTTATTGTTATTTGTTTGTTATTTATTTTTGTGAATGAGTTAGTTAAGAATAATAATATGCTATAGAACTGTTTTTAGTGTTAAGAATATGCTTCTATTATATTGTGAGTACTTGAATACAATAGGTATCTGGAAAAGTAAATTGTTTATTTGTACTGTATTGCAAAATCTTCATTTAACTGTTAATTTGAATGTATAACTTTTATAACTACATAGACTTTAGTTTGTTATGAACCAATAACATCAATTAAAACAAACACTTCCGATTAGTTATTGAATGCAAAACTTTATTAAAATAAAAAACATATTAATATTGAAGTCCTTTATTTAAACTCACTTAGGTTTAATAAATCTGCAGTTTCGATTACAACCCGTAAGATGAAACTGCAAGAAACTTACGGGTGATTTTTTTTCAAACAACTATATCATCCTAGATATCTACTAACATCATTCTGGTTGTATTATGAAGGTAAAATACAATAATTATTACCTTACACGGCTCACACTCCTACAGAATATATTTGCATATATTTATATATTTTAATATTTATATTTTGTATAACGTACATGCCAAAAATTACAGTTTATACTTACATCCAAATAAAACCTTAACCATAACTACAGAAATACAATAATAAAATATTTCATAATAATTCTAAATACACAAACAAGTCCTGCCACCATTAGAAGTCCTGCGACCATTACAAGCCATCCAAAATAAATATAAAAACCCTTAACCGATACTATTTTTTTTCTTTGTTGGGAAGAATGTTTGCTTTTCCATGTTCCTTTTGTGCACTGCTGATCCATTTTCCTGTTCCATTATTAAACTAAATTGTTCCATACACCTTATAAAAAAAACAGCTAAATTTTTAGAAAAAATATACATGCAAAAAATGATTTCATTACCGCTCATCATTTAAGGATCTTAAAAAGTTGGTCAACGTTTTAATTTCTGCCTCCCTCTTTGGGTTTTCATCCATTGTGGTTAAACTTTGGCCTTCGGATCTCTTTTCTCTAATAAAGTTTTTAATTTCCTCATTATGTCCCTCTTTAATGTCCGATGAAGAAAGTGATTCAGCAACGTCACCTAAAACAGATTCGCTTTCCTTCCCATGCTCATACAAACATACCAAATGTATGTGTTTACACATGGTAGTTTTTATTGCATACTCTGGACAATCACATCTATAACGATGAATACAAACCTTACTTATTTTACAATATGAAGTTTTGCATTCAGTCTCACATGATTTAGTATGATATATTTTGTAATATTTCTCACCTGTTGAGGACTTCTATGTTGTTTGTTTTCATTGTTTGTGCAGGTTTATGTGCTTTTATCACAAGTCTGTCCTGGTAAGTGTTTGAGTGTGGTCGTTCCATCTATAAAGAAAAAATCAGTCATAAAATATGAAATATTTAAATAAAATGGAAATATTGGTTAAAACAAGCAAACCTTTAGAATCCTTTGCCACATTTTTCTATCGACCAAATTTTCAATTTCTTCCAAAAGCCTATTAATTGTGATATTTATTTTCTCTTCAACTGATTTGTCTTCAGTAAATTGTTCAAGCTTTCCAGCGCGATATTTGTATTTATACCTGCATTTATTCTATAACAGTGTGCCCACATAGCTATTCTCTCTTCACTTTGATTATAATATCTCTAAAAAAATGTGTATGCACACACATACATGTTAACATTATAAAAAAGGTTAAACTTTTTTTTTTGAAATTACGACAATATACAATACAAAAAACATACTTTTTAAGGTAATTCAAAAACACATGTTCATCAGCATTTTGTAGTTCCTCAAAGTACTTCTCAGTAAGTTCTACAAACTTCTCTACATTGGTTTCATTAAGTATTCTCTTTAAATCTGCCTTCATTGTTTTTTGATTTCTTCATTCTTGATCTGAAGAAAAAATTAAGACCTAACATAAGAAACATAAATAATATATGCCCAGAAAAATAGAAAATACATTTTTTGTCTACTTTCTTACTTTAGATCTTCCTTGAATAACCCAATTCTTAATGATATGCCAGCTACACAAAATTCTTCTTGGTGCAGTTCCCATCACTTTGACCCACGCATTATGATATTTTCCATCGTCATCTGTCATAAAATACTCGGGCTGTATCACTTCTTTAACTTTGTCTCGCAGTGGCTGCAAAAAAACCTCTTGAACTACTTGATCTAATCTATCACTTAAAAAGAAAGCCACTGGAAAACCCTTATTTGTGTCATCTTTTACAAGCATGACTCAAATCCATTCCCTTCTGGTTCGTGCAGTGCGTTCCATCCATACATATTATTCGACTGAAATCCTTTAGTGTACATCCCATGGTGTCATTCATAAATCCTATGCAAAAATCTTCTGCCCGCAATACTGGATGACTTTCACCTATGATAAAAAAATCATAAAGTAGAAATATCGAGAGAAATATTAATTATTAATATGTACAGAACCTGATAACCTTAATTCTTTTGACACTTTTAATGATATTAATATTTTGTAGACAAAGTTATTTTTATCTAAAATTAGATTTTTTAAGACTATTATACATATATTTATATGAAATAATGCAGTAATTCCTTATTTTTATTAAATTTATTGTAATAAATAGTAAAACATACCTTGTTGCTTGAAAAGGAAGCAATAGTTTTTTTCATTGGCATTCCATTCTTCTACTTTTAGAGCTACAGCAATCATGCTATTTTCATGTTTCTTTTTCATTACATTATGTTTCTTCATTAGATATGACACATCGTTCCTATTCAGCATATTTATTCTTTGAATTTTGTCATTCGTTACTTTTCTGGCATCGGAAAGAATTCTGTCTACGGTCACACCACTACATAACTTTGTAACTATTTCAGTTTTTTCATTTTTTGACAAGTGCTGACTTCTAATCTCTTTATGGCCTATGTGTGATGTCCAAAATTTTACAGTTGTCTCGCCTATAATTTAAAATTTGGTAATTCTTTTAAATAACCCAGCCTATTTTAATGTAAATAGATACCATACTTTAAGGTTATATAGTATTTATTTCTATCTACTTATACACTTTAAATTAAATGAAATAATTCACCTGTTGACCAGATTTTTATATTTATACGAGATGGGCATACTCCATACATTTTTACAGAACCACCAGCCTTCTCCATTCGTTTGGAGCACTTGCTGCTATATTCTAAGGATAATAAATTTTTTTTGTAAAATAAAGCAATATAAAGATGCATTCTGCATTTTACCGTTGTTTAAATATTATTTAAGCAATGATTTTTACCTATTGAATTACTGCGATTGCAAATGTAGGATTTTTCCACATAATCAGTATATCTTTTAGTCCTGGCCATTGCATGAATTGTATCAATTTTCTGTTCTTCAAACCATTGTTTATAACATTCTTCACTAGCAAAATTATGTGATTGCATTTGTAACTTTATTTGTGGTTTTCATCCAAATGTGATTCTAGTTTATTGTAAGTTCCACAGACTAACTCATTTTCAGTACACAATGGGCAAATAATATGTGATTTTTTAGCACCGGAATCTTGCTGTTTATTATGCGATGAGATTGCGAATTGCGTTGTCACTTGGCACATGATTGCGCTCAAAAAATAAACGAAGCTTACGAACTGTTCTTACACACGAACGTGAACTTTCGTAGTAAGTTTGCACAATTTTGATACGTTCTTCCGTCGTAAAACGATCCATAATTAAATTGCCGGGTCTCTAAATGACAGATGCGCAATATACCATTTCTAGGTTAAGTCACTACAAAATGGCGCTAAATTTAAATCCCGAAGTACCTACTACCCTTTAGAAAATCGATTTTGTATGCATATAAAGGATTTTAGGATTTTTTTTATACGAGCGCGTGACAACATTGTTTTCACTTGGCTTGGTATCATCCAATTTGGACCTCAACTATAGCACTTATACATCCACTATATTTTATGTGAATACATTTTGATTGCCATAAACATCAAGCTCCTCAGAGATTTAAAGGCTAATAATAGGTTGTGACAAATTAACCAAAGCGCAACAAACAGTAATAATTTCATCTATAATGTTAACACCGTCATTCTGTATGCTTAACATACTAATATGTATAGTACCCTTAAAGATATTAAATTTATTTTTTATCATGCCAATGATTCTTTCTACATGAATTCGAACATGGGCAATTTGTCTGGTTTCCTCTATTTCCATGGGATGCAACTGATGTTTCCCTTTTTTAAAAGCAGGTATAACTAAAGGGTGGTCCAACCAAAATGCACGATGTTAATTGTAAATAAAACAAAAAAAATCAGAGAATTATCTTAATATTTTTTATTATGATAGAAAGATAAATGACAATTATGTGTGGAACAAAATATCGGC
This sequence comes from Bruchidius siliquastri, assembly GCA_949316355.1. Classification (NCBI taxonomy): domain Eukaryota; kingdom Metazoa; phylum Arthropoda; class Insecta; order Coleoptera; family Chrysomelidae; genus Bruchidius; species Bruchidius siliquastri. The sequence continues at coordinate 20,596,045 of OX438537.1, forward strand.
CAAATGCTCGCCACGGCTTCAGTGGCTTACCTCTATCCGATGGTCCATGTTTTCAATGACTGAGACATGATTGAGCTTCAATGTTATTAATGTGCCGAATTATCTCATCCTTTAACTGTTGAACTGATCTTGGCTCATTGACGTACACTTATTTTTTTAAATAACCCCAAAGAAAGAAGTCCAACGGTGTCAAATCATATGATCGTGGCGGCCAATTAACATCGCCACGACGTGAGATAACACGACCGTTGAATTTCTCGCGCAAAAGAGCCATTGTTTCGTTGGATGTGTGGCAAGTGGCACCATCCTGTTGGAACCACATATAGTCCAGGTCCATATCCTCAATTTCTGGCCACAAGAAGTCCGTTATCATCTCGCGATAGCGAACACCATTCACGGTAACTGCTTGGCCGACTCCATTTTCGAAGAAGTACGGCCCGATAACGCCGCCAGCCCATAAACCGCACCAAACAGTCACTCTTTGTGGATGCATCGGCTTTTCAACAATCACTCGTGGATTCTCATTCGCCCAAATGCGGCAATTCTGCTTGTTCGTGAATCCACTGAGGTGAAAGTGTGCCTCGTCGCTGAAGATGATTTTCTTTGTGAAGTCGCCATTCACTTCTGCCTGTTCAAGCAACCATTCGGCGCATTGACGACGCTTGAAATGGTGAACGCTTGAGCTCTTGAGTCAATTAATTGAACCTTGTAAACAGTTGAATTCAAATCACATTCAAAATTAACATCAGTGACGTTCGTGATATGTTCAATTGTTGGGCACGACGACGAGTCTAGGTTGACGGCTCTTCTGCCACACTATCGCGAACAACAGCAATGTTTCCCGCAGAACGAACTGGGCGAGCATGCACAGGTGTTACATTTCCTACAGACCCGGTTTGCTGAAATTTGCGCACAATTCTCCCGATTGTGGACACATTTGGTCTATTTTGCTGACCAAAAAAATCACGAAGTGCACGGAATGCATTTTGACTTGAACGCCCATTTTCGTAAAAGGCTTCAACAATCTTAACGCGCTGCTCAATTGTGTACCTCCCCATGGTTGATTTTGTCAAACACTGACACAAATAAATGTCAAATTAAGTTGGGCAAATAACCTGACGCTAAGGTGTGACTCTCAATTAACATCGTGGATTATGGTTGGACCACCCTTTAGTTTTGCCCGAAGGACACTCCAAAAATCTTTGATAGTAAAGCCCCTATCTGATAGAACATCTCCAGGTTTGATGTTGTTCAAAAAAACCACTCAGCTCTACAATTTGCTTATCAGAGGTTCGTCCACCCCAAGCTTTAGTTCAATGTGTCTTCCATTTTCTTCTAAGCACAAATGAAGATGTGCATCATAAGACCTTGCCACTCTTCTCAATAGTTCAGGGGTAATGTTTCTAAATGCGTTACGGATTCTTTGCTGCATGTTCTCAGGTGTGGTTGGAGGTTCCTGATAAACGATTTCCCTAACGTAGTCCCACAAAAAGAAATCTAATTTTGTTATGTCAGGTGACCTGGGCGGCCAATTATTTGGCCCTCCTCGTCCAATCCAGCGATTTTCAAATGTTCTATCGAGGTGGTTTCTGACTTGTAGAGAACAATGTGCTGGGGCTCCATCATGTTGCAGCCACATTGTATCCCTTAAACCTACTGGTAAATGCTGACACAAAAGGGGCAATTCATTTTGTAGAAAGTCCAGGTACATGTCTTCATTTAAATGCTCGTTAAAAAAGTGAGGACCAATAACATGTTCCCCAATGATGCCCCCCCACACATTAATTGACCATCTATGTTGTCGATCGATTTCCCTAAAAATTCTTGGATTGTGATCAGAGTAATAGTGAAAGTTATGGCGATTCACAAATAAGTTTTTATGATGGAGGGTGGCGGTGAACAAAACCTTATTGAAAAAATCGAAATGTATTCTCATTTTGCCTTGCACCCAGTTACAAAATTCGACGCGTTGCTCAAAATCTCTATCAAAGAGTTCTTGATGAAACTGGATATGATGAAAACGGTTCTCTTGTAATATGCGCTGGACGGTCCATTCACTAACATCTGCCGCATCACTGACTGTCCTTTGGCGGGTGGAAGTATTCTCGATAACGTGTATTAGTACAGCTAATTCATATTCTTCAGTTCGAACCGGCTTATTTCGAACTCGTTTCGTATATCCTATCTTGCCTGTTTGCGTAAACCTTTCTAGTAAATTCTAGAGGCTCCTCTTGTCCGGATGGCGCCGTTCCGGATAACGTTCCGCATAAAGTCGACTCGCCAAAAAACAGTTCTTTAAAGATTCCCCTATTATGAAAATCATATCCACAAACTCTTCTTTGCTGTAATTCATCACAAAAGACTTGAACGAAAACCAGTGGTGAAATATGTCAAAAGTTTTAAAATATTTACTAAATTGACATTAATGTAATCTAATGTCATTATCAAGGCCGCCTTTAATTTTTATTCGTTAAAATTGTTATTGAAATAGGCAAAACAAGTAGTTTTTGGCGAATAACTTTTAATGCGTTAGGAATTTTGATAGGAATGTATTTAGAAAGAAGTTTTGTTTCTTAATTCCTCATCTAATGCAATGAATAAAGAGGGGGGCTTATTTTAAAATAAGAAAGAAAAAGTCTTAAAATTTGAAAAGTTTGGAAGTCATTTTTGAACACCCTGTACCATTTAGATCAACCAAACTTGGTCAAAAACACATCCACATCTTAATAAGTTCCCAGTTTAAATGTGATAATTACGCACCATTCGTATTTTTCTGCAATTTTTAAAGTCTGTGATGCAAAACCGATTTTTTTTACATTTTTTTTTTCGTCGGTTTAACCACATCGATTTAGATAATATTTTAGGATAGTAGAGGTGACCATTGGAGACACTCAAATATGCAAAAATGGGTAGTTCAATTTAAAAAAATATGTCATGACGTCACACTTTTTTGGGACACCGTGTATGATCGAGAGTATTTTCCTAAAATGCAATCTAAGGTACAGATACAACATGCAAAATATTAAAATCCCAACTTAGTTGATAACGTAGCTACAGAAGACGGGAGCTAAGATGTAGGACCCTGTATAACAAACTAAATCCTGTGGTGTTATCCCAACTAAAAATTTAACCGTTTGGTGGTGCTTATAAAGGGTTTTTCAATAAGGACGGGTCGATGTTGAATAAAACAAGCTGTGTGTGAGGTATCAAAGAATTTTTGTTTTTATTTGAAAGGCCCATGTATGCCATCATCTTCTCTACTTTTTTAGTGCGGCTCTGTAATGAAGAGCGACCGCAAAGCGACACGTTTCAACGACCGATTCCACAGAGTGGGAGGGGTATCATAGCTGATACACGTGGAATTAAAGAGAAACGTCGCGCGGTAAAATAAAATTTTGAGCTATTTACGTGAGTATCAAATATGATACCCTGGGTCCGAGGAGGCTAATATGTGATATTTATTATACATTATGTTAACATTGTTACATCTACTGTTCATTTTTAATGCCAGCACACATTGATTTTTCGTTCATACCTAGTACTCCTATTACAGTTCTGCACAAATGGCAAGGAGTCCACATGACGGGCCGGGCGAGATAAGTTTTTTGGTTGGTAGGCCTTATTTTGAGCCACCCCCCCCCCCCCCCCCCTCCTTTCTTTTGATCACGAGGATTTGGAGCACTGTAGGGAGTCTTCAAGACTTTACCCACATTTTCTATTGTCGTTAAGTAATGGCAATATACCGTTTTTCCTCGATATAGTTAGCTTAAGAAATAGGTTAGTCAATATTCTGCCTGCGTCAGAGAAATGTCTTAACAGCTCCCTTTTTTGATCCATTGGAATTGAATCCTTTTAAGTAAGAAGGGCGGAAATTCCTTTGTCTAAGGCCCATATGCCCTTGCCTAGTTGGTTCTGCCTTTCAGTTTGAGCCGTGTCGCTGACTTTTGCCAAATAATTATCTTCACGATAGCTGAAATTTCAGGGTTCAACTTGGGAGCAGTCTGATCAGGTAAATTCAATGGTATTTCATATTTTGCCAAAAGGTTACTGGCCTCATCCCTTGGTAATCCTTTCAGTAAGGTATTTTTCCACCTTGGTACTAGTTCCGCATGCAATGCGAAACTAGTGTCTGGTGCTTTCTCAGGGCCCTCTTCTAGAATATTCAGAATTTCTCCAGAAAGCTCAACATCATTATGAATGTGCAGCACCTCCTTGCTAATATTTGTCATATTAACAGGGCTGCCATCGCCACGGATCGAGCTCCAAGCTTGTTCGTGGTCTAAATTTCTGGCCAAGGATCCAATCCCAGCCCTGTAATTATTTTTGTTACCTTCGCTATTCCTAGAGCGCGACCTTGAAGCTGTACCGTCATTGGTTGCACGGTCCCTCCGACTACGTCGGATACGCAAACCATTTGCGTTATCACCGCCATTTCTGTTGTCGTTCTCAGCAGAGGTTGCCAAATATCGGCGGCTTCTTCGTCCAACGGTAAAAACAGGCTTACCAACAAAAGGGTTTACAGGATCAGAGTGATTGACAACTCTATGTATATATCCTGCCGCCTCCAGACCGTTGTATGCCCTCCACATATCCGTGTGAATTTCTGATCCTGGAAGGACGTGCCGTTGGATGATGGGGATCAGTGTCTCGGCATCGCGCTCCGACACCTCCACCATTCGGACGTCCTCCCTCCCAGATTTCTCGATGATACCCAGTACCCAGTGACCATCGACAATTCGGCCCCGATTGTATTTTCGGTGGCCGAACTTCGATTCGTCTATTTGGACGATGACTCCTGGACCACCAAGCAAGTCATCTGCAGCGGTCAAAGTTGAGAAATGGTCGACGGCCATTTCTCGGCAATACTTGTACCTGGTAATAATGGTATTTATTTAAAAAATCAAGATAAACCTTAAAATGACATACCACTGGCAGATGGTCGCTGTGGATAGGCGAATGTCGGTGCCAGGCTCATCCACCTCATGTGACACAGAGTCGTACGACCAGTCACGTGCGAAACCGTACATGAGTCTGCAACAATACAGTATAACAGTAAATTAGATTTAGTACAGCACATCTATTTATATGAACCCATCGGAAAACTTGACAAGTTCGTTTTTTTTTCTATTACTCACTACCATGTTATTCCAAAAAAAATGTATATTGTCATTGTGCTGATATCGTTATTATCTTTTTTATGGAAGAAATGTCCTGGTGTCACAGTTTCATGTAAGAAATGTAATGAATGAGCAACTTACGTGATAGCCTTGACGGAACTCTTCAAAAAAGGTGCCGTGGGCCACTGCTGTTGTCCGGCATGATCTTGATTTGGGGCAGTAGAACCTCCCGGCCACGCAATCATTGCGGATATGCATGGGAGCCTTGTGACGCCCACATTGTTTGCCTGTTGGCAACAATCCCTGCACCTTAGCCCACGAAATCGCTTCCTCATTATCCCTGGGTAGGGTACGAATATTGTGCACTGTGGCCATAACTTCAATCAAAACGAAAATACCATTCTAATACAAAATTGTATAAACATGTACTTACCTCAGACACAGGAAATAACTCGAAACAGATCGAAGGAGTAGAAAATATTGCTGAAAACTGCGATCTCAAATCGAATTCAGGTTGAATTGGTTGGAATCAAATTCATTTCGAAATGGCGGGTGACAAGTAAAATTAAGAGAAAGAGTCAAAATATCAGCCACTGCACGGAGAACTTAGCAAATCTGAGGAATTTGTAAAAAACCGTAAATCCGACAACACGGCTCGACCATTGACGTTTGTATTAGTGGCATTTGCTTTATATTTGACAATCAAGATACCGGTTTTGATTGATTTCGTGGTTTATTTGAAAGTGAATATGGGAATATGTTATGTTACATGTCTATGTGAATAGCAAAATATTAGAGAAAAACACGTTGTAGCTCCAGAGCCTGACAGTACGTTGAAGTATATAATTAATGTACCCCTATCTGTGTACAGTGTTTTAGTGCCTGAATAGTGAGAAAATATCTTATATGGCTGATTAGCGGGGGCTTCATAGTGCCAGTTTAAAAATTTGCAAAAGTATACACTTCTTAAGCAAAAAACAGATGTTATAGTTTGAATTACATGTAAATCTACCCATTTGTGTAAAACATTCAATAAGCGGCGTACCGCGTTATTTAAGTTGGAGCCAGATTTTCTAATTTCTACCGCACTCAAACAGGCTTTTTTAATTTGAAGTTGTAAATAACGCGGCAGCTTTTTTGTCGATGCAGCCAAATTAGGAAAAAATAAGTCTATATCGTCGTACTTATCACTGGCTGACATCATGTTTTTAACTTGTATACGTTCTCGGTCCAAATCTTCGCGGCGTTCTTGATTTTTTTTGAAAAGATCTAGAATTTCATCGTTCTTTCTTTTTTTGAATGTGGATGGAAGAGGCCCAGATACTGTCTCTGTGAACTCTTCAAAAAAGGTGCCGTGGGCCACTGCTGTTGTCCGGCATGATCTTGATTTGGGGCAGTAGAACCTCCCGGCCACGCAATCATTGCGGATATGCATGGGAGCCTTGTGACGCCCACATTGTTTGCCTGTTGGCAACAATCCCTGCACCTTAGCCCACGAAATCGCTTCCTCATTATCCCTGGGTAGGGTACGAATATTGTGCACTGTGGCCATAACTTCAATCAAAACGAAAATACCATTCTAATACAAAATTGTATAAACATGTACTTACCTCAGACACAGGAAATAACTCGAAACAGATCGAAGGAGTAGAAAATATTGCTGAAAACTGCGATCTCAAATCGAATTCAGGTTGAATTGGTTGGAATCAAATTCATTTCGAAATGGCGGGTGACAAGTAAAATTAAGAGAAAGAGTCAAAATATCAGCCACTGCACGGAGAACTTAGCAAATCTGAGGAATTTGTAAAAAACCGTAAATCCGACAACACGGCTCGACCATTGACGTTTGTATTAGTGGCATTTGCTTTATATTTGACAATCAAGATACCGGTTTTGATTGATTTCGTGGTTTATTTGAAAGTGAATATGGGAATATGTTATGTTACATGTCTATGTGAATAGCAAAATATTAGAGAAAAACACGTTGTAGCTCCAGAGCCTGACAGTACGTTGAAGTATATAATTAATGTACCCCTATCTGTGTACAGTGTTTTAGTGCCTGAATAGTGAGAAAATATCTTATATGGCTGATTAGCGGGGGCTTCATAGTGCCAGTTTAAAAATTTGCAAAAGTATACACTTCTTAAGCAAAAAACAGATGTTATAGTTTGAATTACATGTAAATCTACCCATTTGTGTAAAACATTCAATAAGCGGCGTACCGCGTTATTTAAGTTGGAGCCAGATTTTCTAATTTCTACCGCACTTAAACAGGCTTTTTTAATTTGAAGTTGTAAATAACGCGGCAGCTTTTTTGTCGATGCAGCCAAATTAGGAAAAAATAAGTCTATATCGTCGTACTTATCACTGGCTGACATCATGTTTTTAACTTGTATACGTTCTCGGTCCAAATCTTCGCGGCGTTCTTGATTTTTTTTGAAAAGATCTAGAATTTCATCGTTCTTTCTTTTTTTGAATGTGGATGGAAGAGGCCCAGATACTGTCGAATCATTAGACACATTGTCGGAAGATTATTTGAATGTGATGGCAACACATTGCATGATTCCTGCGAACTCGCATCAATTGTATTTGGCCGATTTGAAGTTGCGCTTACTGAGTCGTCCAAGGGCGCAAATTTTGATGACCGGTCTCTGTTATACATGTAAGGCAATAAAAATGACATGGCTTTTTGATATTTCCATTCTTTTCGTTGTTTCCTAGCCTGCCCACTTCTTGTTGCATTTTGTCTTTTTAATGCATCTCGATGGTTGTCTCTCAGTTGTTTCCATCGCGACTTGGCGGTTTTAACTGAAACAATAAACAAACACAAAGATGTATTCCATACTGATACAGGGCGGACTATTTATGAAAAAAAATATTGCATGCATTTACGCGAAGGTTATAAGCATACTTGAATTAAATAGCTTTTTTTATTTTTCAGGTATTTAGCAACCGGCCAGTCATTTACGACGACGGGAGAGAATTTTATAATTGGATTGAAAAGTGTATCAAGAATTGTTGCTGAGGTTTGTGATGCTTTATGGAATGTATTACAACCTCTTGTTATGCCACAACCAACAGAAAATGACTGGAAAGAAATCGCAAACGATTTTGATGACCTATTGCAATTTAAAAATTGTACAGGTGGTGCTCTTGATTTGATGGCAAGGCTCCCTCGAAAACTGGGTCCTCGTTTTTCAGCTTCAAAAAGAGATTTTCTGTTGTATTGATGTGTTTAGCTGATGCCAGAAGAAAAATCATTATGGTTGATGTAGGATCTATGGGAAGATTTTCGGATGCAGGAATTTTTGATAACTGCATTTTCGGAAAGAGTCTAAAAGAAAAGAGATTGAATTTACCTGAGCCGGTACCATTGTATCAAGGTGGAGCAAAAATGCCGTTCGTATTTATAGGAGACGAAGCTTTTCCATTAATGGAGAATTTCATGAGGCCATACCCAGGTGATGGACGAAATGCAGGAAAAAGAATATTTAATTACCAATTGTCACGAGCACGTCACATTATTGAGGCAACTTTCGGTGTATTGACGAGAAAGTGGTACGTGTATCATAAAGATTTCGAATGCAAAATAGGAACAGTTGACAAGGTAATAAAAGCAACATGTGTATTGCACAATTATTTGATTCAAAGACAACCTGATTATATAAACAATAATGACAATAATATTGAACAAACAGTATCATCATTGGGTAATATTACAGAAACACAACATTCTTTTAATTGCTTACATTGTGACGAGTCCAACAACGATGCTAGAGCTTCTAGTTTGCCGGGCAGGAACTGATATGAGTCGACAAACCGCATTTGCAGCGGAACCGTTTTCGTTTTGCCGTCTTGATCAGTATACTGATGCACAGGGAGTAGCTTGCTAAATGAAATATACTTTTCAAAAGTCTGTGGGAGCACTGTTATGTCTTGTTTATCCACTCCAAGTTCTGTTATAAATAAATGGGCGTCCTACAATTTTAAATTGTGCATTACAATAGGTATGAATTTCGGAGAATTACAACTTTGAAATATCTATGATACAACTGATATAATGTCAGTTTGCAGACATTTGACAAATTCCGCTGCAACGTTTTCACCTCGATATCTGTGAATTTTGACGCTGCATCGTCATGAGCAGCTTTGATGTAATATGCGGAAGAGCAAGGAATATGCTTATTTTTTTATTGTAAACGACTTGATTGGGCGGATCTGACGAGTCCTGGCTTATGGGTGAAAGGACACATTCAAAATCTGCATATACGCAGAAGGGTACTTTCAACTGTTTATGATGGTTTTCGAATTTTAAGATATCGTCTAAGACAGTGTTCCCCAATCGATCAATTCGGGGTTCACTTGATGGTACTTTCACAACGATTAGTTTACAATTTTCCTGAACGTGTCTCTCCAGCTCGATTTATGATGCAAAGTATTGCAAACATCCATCGCAAAAATGTTTTACTCTGTGATTGGCTGATAGTTGACGTGACAACAGGCGCGAAAAGTTTTTGATCCAGCAGTAGTGTTGCTTCCCGCTAGCATTATCAAGAAGCAGTAGATTTAAACGCACTGCTTGTTTTTTAGCGGTGTAATGCAATCGACCCACTACATGATACATCCAGCGGCCATCCACGAGGATCTCGTCTAGCCCATAGACATTTAGGGAAATATTATTCACCAGTTCCCATTGAGGAATGGCTTTAAGCGCAACTAGGAATTCAATTGTGGAAAAATTTCAAAATGGTATTGTCGAATAGTGTGTGTATGAGGTAATATCATATACTCGACCCTTGGGTGTATATAAGCCAGCAACTATTGATCACGCAAAGCAACATTCATCATCATTTTATATATTAAAGATCGCTTTTTTGTTCGATATTTGTTTTGGAAGGGGAAAGTAAGAGGATGCTTTCAACGGATTATATTTGCTGATATTAATCTCTACGTAGAGAATTCTCTCAAGAATCCACCCACTGTCTCTTTCTGCGAAATCTTTGAATTTTGCGTTTATAACAGCAACAAAGGCGTCAAATTCTATGCTGAGATCTGAGGACCTAGTAAATATCGTATTTGCCGTGTTGTGAGACTTAATATCCCGAATTTCTTTTGTTGGTAATATAAACAACGCAAATAATTCGACATTTGCCTTAATTGCTGTATGCTTCGCAATTTGCTGTTCCAATAACTGAACACTTTTGTCTTTAATAGTGTTTAAATATTCTTCCACATTCAACGTTTCCAGATCGGATGTCACTTGATAGCTAACAACCTTTCCACCAAATGCACTTCGACAGTCGCTTACCGTTTCATCCAAGGGCACCCACTCACATGCTTTATGTGCCAGACCCCGCAAATGCGCTGCAAAGTACCTTGCTGGCAGATTTCGTCCACAGATTGTGCAGTGCTTGACGTTGACTGACGTCGGACTTGCGTCGATGTCGATTGATGGGTTAGTGGTCGTGAGGTTTGTCGTGGCAGCATGAAGTCCACTCGGACCTGCCATTGCTCCTGAATCAAAACACACAATGCACATCAGATTATCGACATATTTACTGACGTTTATATAAATCGGCTTTGCATGCAGAAAGTGCTCTTTGTGAATGTTGAGACTATAGTCCACAATAAGACCATACCATACCTTGAGAATCCACGTTTGTCTGACACATAAATGCATACGAGCACGCTTGGTTGGTGGTGGATGTGTTTGGGTTTGCTCAATACCCATGGGTAAGGTGCTGCAGCACCGATGACCTGTAGTCGGTTGCATCCTTTGCGTTCAGCTTCTAATCTGCAACAGAATGGTAATGTCACTAGTCACGTCGCTTTCATACACCGCATATATATTACGTCATGTATCTCCTCAGACGTCTTGGCTGCTCTCGGCGTTACTCAGCAAAAACCAACGTGAAGGTGGCAGCCGCTTTTGCCTCAAAATACGTCGTCGGCTCCGACCTATCTGCAACAAGAAATCTATATAATAATATAGATAATAATTTAATCCGATATTAATTCCACACATTAGTGAAAGACATCGAAGTCCTGCTCGGACTGCCTACTAATCACTTACACCTCGTAGATACCATTCATATGATCCACTAACTGTACTGGACAGTCTTGATATGAACACATTTTCCAACTGCAATTGTGGCCAACGATGGCAACCCTGTAGATTGCGTGAAATGCATTGTGAGCATGCAGCGAAACCAGGTGTCTCGAGTTTATTGCCCCCCCCCCCCCTCCCCCCCCGCGACGCGCACATAATTATGTTCTCGGGCTATCTCGGTCGAGGTCGAGCTCATTTATACTACCGATTTCTTTAAGAATTTTTGATTGACAAATCCGAACTTTAATAAGTTTCTAACTGAGATACAAACTAAATAAATAAAAACAATCTCCATCCAATCACCTTCCATCGTATGATTGTAACCGCCCTGTAGCCTGTGTGAAATGCATTGTGACCGTGAAGACAAACCAGCCGTCTCGAGTTTATTACCCCTGCACCAGCTATCATATATATATATATATATATATATACAGGGTGTTAATTAAGTATGTTAACAAACTTTAACCACGAATAGTACTCCGAAAAATAGAAAGAAAATGTCATATGAACATGGGTCCGGAAATGCTTTCTAAGGGAGCTACGCTCCTTTGCATGGGGCACCCTGAAGACGGTACGTTTCCCAATCGATCAGCTCTGAGTTCACCTTTTGGTAATTTCACAGCAGTGAACTTACAGTTCTGTTGTAAATGCCAGTCCCGTCCACTTTCAGATGGGAAATACTGCAAACACCCGTTGCAAAAATATTTTGCCCTCGTGTTGGCAGAGATTTGACTTGATAGCAAACGAGAGAAGCTTTTGATCCAACAGTAGTGTTGCTTCCCATTCGAATCATCAACCAGCATCAAATTTAAATGTACTGCTTGTTTTTTTTTTCGAGGTGTAATGTAAAGGGCCCGCCACATGATATTTCCTTTTACCATCAACCAGGACTGGTTCCAAACCATACACGTTTATTAATACAGGGTGTCTCCATACGACCCAACTACTTTGGTTGGAAATAAAAAGCTGCTCAAATTAAATGGAATTATTATTTATTGGCCTCAAGAAAAGGCAAACAACGGAATTTTATTTTTTGAATATAATATTTTTAAATGATGAATAGTCGGACCGTTTTGAGACACCCTGTATATTATTTACATGCTCCCAGTGCGGTATATCTTTTTATTTACTAATATTTATTTCAACATTTATATTATATTATATATTATAACATTTTTTTCCAAAATCCAACCATTTCCTCGTTCTGCAAATTCTTTTGACTTTTTATTGATTACTGTGCCAAATGCATCATACTCTTTACCAAAATCCGAAGATACCGTGAGACCCTTATTTGCCGTGTTTATATTTTTAGATTACGTTCCTGGATTTTTGCGCCCCGCCTTTCTGTTTATCTCTACTATCTGGTTTCGTGGAATGAACTTTAGAAATGGTATTCAATATCAGTTAGACTAGTCTTTCAATGACTATAACTCATTTCCATTCACAATGAAACAGCAATAGAATTATGAATACTGTGTATATCTGTACTACTGAACTGTCACTAAATAAAAACCACATGACTTTTGCTTCCACAGGCATGAATTCTTTAGATTAATTGCGTCTTATTATTGGTCTGGTATCCTGGTTACTAAAACAGGAAGTTAAAATGAATACCATTTGAAACATTGAATTAAATGGTCAACCTAGTAAAAAGGTACTTAGGTGTTTTCTTATAAAACAAACTAAAATGGGACATATACATTAACAACAGCCAATCACAGTATAAAACTTCTGAAAATATTCTTGGCATAGCTCAAGTGGGGGGTGGATCCCACCGCTACCCACCTCCTCCTCCATATGGCTTTATTGGGCCTCATCGAATCCCACTTGTATTTTGGATGTTTCTTTCTTGAACCACATGTGCTGAAAACCGATTAAAAATATTAGATAAGGTGTTCTACAAAATTTTGAGAATAGGAGCTTACTGGCAGAGGAACAAGAACCACCACAAGAGACTATGAAACTATGAAGGTTCTTGAAAGATAATTCCGAAATATCATAAGAAAAACTTATAATACCACCGTGGAAAACATAATTCATCAATTATATCTTTCAAGATATCATAATCCCTTGCATGACAAAATTTTCTAGCTGTTTGTTTATCTGGTCTCTGAAAATGGCTTCAACATTAGACAAATGACTATACTTGTCCAAAAAACTGTAAAGCCTTATGTAGACTCATCCACTAGACAGGGTAGTTGGTCATTTGCATAATTGCAGAATATTATCATATTCCTTGAAATAAACATATAACTGTGCTCCAGTCAAATCTGAAAAAAGTGCTGCCATTTGCTTTCAAATGCCTCCGCATATGTACAATGGATTGAATAGTGATTTGCCACCATGCATAAACTTGAATTAACTATGTTGTTCACTACTATCAATATCCAATATTTTCTAGTTTTTGATTTTAATCCTGTATATACAGGGTACAGATTTCAAGTTTGTAATAATTATTAAAAAAAAAATAGAACATTAGAGATATTCCAAATAACAACAATAGCTGTCTGTATAATGTACAGACAATCAAATAAGTAATAACAATTTTAATAACAAAATAAAATTGTGTTTAAGATGTTTGCCAACTTTTGGCGTATCAGGAATATTTGAAATGTCGGTCTTAGAATGAGCCGTATACACTAATGTCTGACTAATAGCAAGAGTTCCCAGATAAAATCTTGCATACTTGAATGAGACTGTTTCCAATTCGAAAATAATATGAAAAGGATTGCTTCCTTCTACTGTTAGTATCAGTCTTACACGTTCTGCGTCGTTCAATGGTATATTTTCTGGTCGTAGACAGTAGAAATAATCTTTTTGCATGTTCGTTTAAAGTATAAAATTTATCCAAAATACATTTTCGCTCCTCTTCGGTGATTTTACTTTGGCACTTAAACAAACACTTATTTCTACAATCCTTTTTTGTGCATATGAACTTCGCTTGAAACGTTCCACAATGTTTTTAACTTTTGTGACCACTAACTTTATTTCTGGTACCTGTAGCCCACTGCCAACCGCCAAATTCAAAGAGTGCGCCGTACATCTGATATGTCCACCCTGCATTTTCAACAGCTCTTAGCATATTGCTAGCATTATGTGTTACAACCGCAGTGATGTTATTTTGTAGATTCCACTGGAATGCTGCCTCTTTCAGTATATCCGAGATCTTATCAGCTGTATGGCGCTCTTCATAATGAATATAATCTAAGAGAATAGTTTGAAGTTTAGCATTTTCATCAATGAAATGACTAGTGATGGCATAAAAGTGGTATTGGTTGTTTTGTGATGTCCAACCATCGGCTGTCAAGCAAACTGGTGTGTTTGGTTTGAGCATACATTTAATGCTCCCTTTTGATTCATTGTAGGCGGCTGGCAGTAAGCTACATGACAACGTTTTTCTCGTGGGAATTTGGTAATTTGGACATAATAAATTTATTAGATTCCTGAATTCTGGATCTTCCACTATTTTAAAAGGATGGTTGAAAATACTTAACAAATCATTTATCGAGCTATGGCTTAAATGTCATCTGTTCTAAGCAATCCAACAGTTAATATCTTGCTTGAACGTCTTTTTGAACATATTAAAGGATACATTTGGTACGAATTGTCCAATGTCATGAGCTTCAGTGTTATTGTTATGAAAACTAAAACATCTATTAATGAACAAATTGGTTATTTTCTGTGAGTTTACACTTTCACTACATAACCCTGAAATAGTAGGTTCCTTCAGGATGCTTGCATGTTCAACAAAAACAAAATTTGGTGCAGATTCAGAAACAAACTCAGTGGAACAAGAATTACATTCTGGTACGGAAGCATCATAAATCTTGTGATGCCGTCGTAACAGACCGGGACCGCACGAGAGTGACGAAGGTAGTATCATTGATACTAACCTCGCCATCGGGCCCAACACGGGACTGAAGTTTTACCTTCAGGTTTTCTTTAGTCGGCCCCTTTTGGGGACTTCTAAAAGATATCGCGGCATGTGTCATGCCGGATACCTGAGGTTCTAATTCATAAAATTTGGTATAAAATACCCAACGGAATTTCGAACCTCGAAAACCGATAGTGGTTTTTGCCTGATAGGCTTTAACCACTCCTCCCACAGCCGGTCCTTCAGCAGGATCCGACGTGTTGATAAGTGGCCGGGAGTCGATCTCGTCTTCCGGAATTTCCGATTGACGTATAAACTCCTCTCGCACTACAGGCAAACCCAGGTATGTTTTCACAAATCCCCTAAGATAGGGTCTCTGTGGATCATCACAACCTGTTAGTCTGGCCAAACTGTTGGACAGAATAAGAGAGGTTGTGTACTCTCCTGGTAGCGTCATACCTGACTGGATGGGGTGCTCAGGAAACGGTGGGATCATATTTGATCTATCCACCGAAGATTCCTGAGGGGGTGTGCTGCGGAAGATCTTGGCCGCATTAGCAATGCGGCGAAGTACCTCAGCCACCTGCTCTTCAGTTTCCACTGAAGAGGCCCAATCTTGCTGATTTCGAGCAAGATCATCCAGCTTTTGGGCAGTTATTAGGCCCAAACGGACTAATGGAGGAAGGTGTTTATCCTTCTCTACATCGGTCTCAGGGAGGCGCACGATTGCCACTCGGACTGTGGTTTCATCTACTCCTAGAATGCTAGGAATAGGATCCCACGCCTTCAGCGCTCGTAAGGAATTCCTTAGAAGTTGCGCTTTCGGCTTCTGGTCCGAAGCAGAACCGCGTCCCGTTTCGGAGGTAGGCGACGAGGCAGACGCCTTAGGTTTGGGGGACTTCTTGTCCACCTTGCCCTTGGCGCCTCCTTTCGCCCCGACCTTAGTGGAGGGCGCGGGGGTACGAGACGTACCTCTTGCAGCCTTCTGCCGCGCATCACCCGCTACAGCTCCAAGAGGTGCTGTACGACCTACAGATAGGTCAGCGAGTGCCCTTGAAAGGGAGCTGACTGTCTCAGATAGGTCGCGGGTGACCGAAGCGGGGGGAGTATAGGTTACACGCCTTACGAAAGGGTGGCCGCAAGTTGCGTGATAAGCGACTAGGATACTTTCCCAGTCGCCAGCACTAATCCGGCTACTCACCCCAGGGTTGAGCTGCTCAGTAAGCAATCTAATAGATTGCATTTGACAGAGTGTTAGCTCAAAACCCTGTCTACGCGAAGACGCTACTGACGTGATCGGGTTGGCGGGCACAGCGGCCTCTGACCCATCACGAGCAGCGAAATGGTTAGACTTGTCTGGATCAGACATGTTTGATCAATTGAGTAAGGTGGTTGAGATATCTTCGACCTCGTCAATTCCTCAATTGAGTTTCCTCTCCTCAAATCTTCCTGATCAACTAATCTTTGCAAATGTCTCTTACTGATAGAAAGTTTGTTTTTCCTGCGCTCCATATCCACATTGATATAACTACAGGCTTAATGTAGTTATTTCTTCAGGTTTGAAACAGTTTTCCGAAACAGCAATCGTTTGCTCCTTCGTAATATACTAAAGTGAAGCTGCAAAAGGTGCAAAAAGTAAGAACGTACTTATTAACAGCTAGAATACCTGATCTGATAGCTGCAAATCCATCCTTAATTCCATCCATCCATTAATTTAGGCGCGCAATCCACACCGCACACTATGACCACGAGGACGAGCAACAAAGAGGAGGGGCCGGCCCCCCTACTATTTGATTTTAAGGAGAAGCGGGATAGCTTCAGCTTCGGTTCAGTCTGCAGAAGGGCTTTGTACGCCACTGGTGTTATACATGTCTTTGTTTTCACATGTTCTATGTTTTCCTTTTAGTTCGCCTTAGCGTTTTAGGCTGTTTTTGACCCAATGTTCATTTGCTCCAATCGACAAAAGTTTCAGCCCGACGCCACCCAAAGCAAATTGTTCGTTTGCTCCCATGTTTATCTCTGTTGTCTGTCATTTATTTCTATGTTCTGTGGTTTATTTGTGCTGGGCGTATGGATCGATCTCATCATCCAAGATTTGAAAATATTGATGGTTCGTTGTTCATCGTCGATGTTTTGGTCATCATCGTTTATTGAATTAATTGCTGTGAAGCGTGATGGGAGGAGTTTTTGTTTTTATATTGATATATTTTTGAAATAATCTTTGTAGCTATTATTTTTTCAATAACAATTATTCATAAATACCACACTTCATCAGCGTAATTCTATAATTCCACATTTTCTATCTGTCACTGTTATGAAACAGTTTTACGATAATAATAATGGGAATTTGGAAGATCTGCAAGTTGAAAATTAATGTGGAATGCCGTAATAGTTACAAGCATTTCATTATTTAATCAATGAAAATGAATATGGTGCATTTATGCTTAGGCTGAATTGTGCTATAAATTCATAAGTTTTACAGATCTTATATGGGGCAATCAAAATAATTGGCGTACATATTATTAGGTCAAAATCTTATTCAAACATTTTCCTGACCACACATCCAATTTCCATGACCAAAAAAAGTCATTTTTAACTGTTATCATTAGGAGAATGTGTTCTAACTACATCTAATTTTGGAGTTGAAAATATAGTGCTCGAGTTAAACGATAAACGACAATTATCTGGTAATAAAGCGGTTAAGCTATTTAAACAAAACTTGTATCTGGCTCAGCCGCAACTTATTCTAGAATAGGAGGAGGTGGAGGAGTGTTCGCAAGACGAACCGTAGGAGGTGGCGATGGAGGCCCAAGGTTTGCAACATTTTGGGGTGAGTCTGTCTACTGGAAAGTTTGGTGGCGGTGGGAGAGGCTTTTCCATACGCAATGGACGACGTGCATTAAAAAAAAGCAAGAGTGGTGGTTCTATACCAATAGGCGGAGAGGGAGTATTCTCAAAATGTACTGGAATATTTTGGGGTGGTGAGGTTGGTCCAAGGTTTGCAACATTTTGGGGTGAGTCTACGGGAAAGTTTGGTGGTGGTGGGAGAGGCTTTTCCATACGCAATGGACGACGTGCATTAAAAAAAAGCAAGAGTAGTGGTTCTATACCAATAGGCGGAGAGAGGGAGTATTATCAAAATGTACTGGAATATTTTGGGGTGGTGAGGGAGGTCCAAGGTTTGCAACATTTTGGGGTGAGTCTACGCGAATGTTTGGTGGTGGTGGGAGAGGATTTTTCATACGTAATGGAGGACGTGCATTAAAAAAAGCAAGGGTGGAGGTGAACACTAAAATTAGGCTATGTTGGTGGTGAAAGAGCTCCTCTCAAAGGAGGTAGAGGTTGATTAAAAAGAAGTGGGGGTGGGGATAGGTTTAAACGTTGAGGATTTTGCAAGTCAGGAATAAGTTCTGGAGCGGGATCTTCCATATCGGGAACCTTTTCATTCCAATCATGAAGTTGTCTGTCCAAACGTTCTGCAAGATGAACGAGATGCCTTAGAAAATCCACCATGTTGTAGCGACCATCATTCAGCTTACGCCACGCTTCATTCTGTCTACTGTTAAAAAGAAGATTCTTCCTGGCAATCCTGAAGACTGTTTTGCTTCATGTCTCTACAATTGAGGTAATTCCAGTGCTCCTGTATTCTGAATGGCGATGAGTGTCACTGGAAATTGTAAAAGTTTTATTTTATATTATTTTATATATATTATTTATTTATTTATCATTATATGTCATGACCGATATGATCAGTGCTATGTTGTAATGGTTCCTTTAGACTAATCTAGGGTTTTAGACAAATTAGATCATCGACTATCTTGTTTCAAGTTAAAATATTATGGTGTGTATAACATTGCTTTCAATTTTTTCAAATCATATGTCTTCAATCGATAGTAGTATGCTTCAATTGATAATCGAATGTCTGAAAAACGAAAAATAACTCCTGGAGTACCTTAGGGCTGCCATTGGACACACTCGTTCTTTATCTTTATTGCGGACATCAGCACTTCTGTTTGCAGACCTCCAGTCATATGCTGATGATACGCAATTGCTAGACAGATATCGTTGCTGACATTGACAGCTTATATTCATATCCTCATCGAAATAATTTTATCACATCATTATCAGTCATAAATTAGCAACAGTGTTGTTCTGTCATAATAGCAAACGGCTGGTTCAAAACAGCTGTGTGTTCTTTTTACATTGGATTTTTTTGTATTTGTAAATCATTGGGTAGAGGACATATGTACATTATGCATTAGATGTTATCATTCATATGTGTATATTAATATTTGTTACTTCCGCTTTTTGTGCTGGATGTATCAAATACCTACCAACGATTACAGTGAATGGTTAGGTGTAAGAATCATTTGAGAACTAAATGTATCTATATGTATCAATGGAGTCGATTATTATTATTATCTTGCCATTACATGTCTCGAGTTTAGTAAAAAAGCTCATTTTAAACGTAAACTTAACTAACATGGCAACAGTGAACAAAAATTGTCTGAACTCACATTATTGGTCCTGTGGCACTGGCTAAAAACGCTGAAATATTCTGGGGTCACCCGTTCAATCTACTGTCTCCTCACGTAATTATGTAGTTCTCTAAATATATTATAAAGTTCTTCATTTTCACCCTAAAACAATACATACAGGGTGGCGCATAGAAAACGCATGTTTTCCCGTAAGCATAACATTTTGTGTATTCAAGGTATCTTTATTTTAATTACAGTAAAATGAAGTAATAATGGTGCACTTTTAAATCAATGACGGAAAATAATGTCACTTAAGTGTCGTCCTGCTTCGCGGTCGCACATTTCCAACCGAGCTTGAAAATTGTGCATCACGCGTAAAATCATTTCATTTGGTATCCTTTCGATTTCTTGATAAACAGCAGTTTTCAGTTCCTGTAACGTCCTGGGTTTGTTGGCGTATACTTTAGACTTGAGGTAACCCCACAAAAAGAAGTCGCATGCAGACAAGTCTGGGGAGCGTGGGGGCCAAGGAACATCGCCGAAACGGGGTCAAAATTTCAGCTAAGAGGCTTTTTCTATAAAAAAGATTTGTCAAACGAATAATTGGCTGAATTATTGCAGTTGTTTTCGGAGATAAAAATTTTGTCAGAATTTTACCATCATCACTAATCAGTTCTTGTTCGCTACAATGACTCGAGGCATTATCAATTAAAAGAAGTGCTGTTTCAGGTAAATTTTGATCCTTGAGAAACTTTTTTACTTGAGGAACAAAACACCGATCAAACCACTGCTTAAAAACGGCCGAAGTCATCCACGCTTTGTTTGTAGCTTTATAGTCTACAGGAATTTCTGTATTTCTGAACGCTCGTGGGTTTTTTGATTTTCCAATGACTAAAAGCTTAAGTTTGTGACTTCCGTCTGAATTACATGTTGCTAGGAATGTCAATCTTTCTTTGCTAGCCTTTCGTCCCGGAGCGGTTGCTTCTGTAGATGATACCAGCGTACTATCCGGAAGCAATTTCCAATACAAAGCTGACTCATCCGCATTGTAAATTTGAGATGGCCGTAAGTTTAAGGATTGTATCTGTTGATCCAATTCTTGAATGAATGGTTCAATAGCTGCAGTGTCAGAAGATAATTTTTCTCCACAGATTTTAAGTCGCCTGATGCCATACTTTTTTCGGAAATTTGAAATCCATCCCCTACTTGCATTAAAATTTTCATCACCATAATATTTTTTTCTTTTTCCTGGTCCGGCGACACAATGAACAACGGACCATTAAAAAAACAAAATAAATAGCAATCAATTGCAATAAACCAGCAATAAGATATGCTTCAATATGGAGTTAGAATCTTTTTTTTTACTTACTCTTCAATTTTATTAGATTTCTTTCTAATGTCGCTTATCGTTGAAGCCCCTACTCCATACTTAACAGCTAAATATTTTCCACTAACTCCGCGATTAAGCTCATCTATAATTTCTGACTTCTCCTTGAGACTTCAAGTTTTGTGTTTTCGTGCAATCCGTGCTATTTTCGTTGAAAAAAGTTCGCAAAGTAGTCCGTATAGTCAGAAAGCTGCGTACTGAATGTAGAAATTTCTCCTATGCACGTAAACGCACTTACAAACAAGAAAAATCCTGCAAAAGCCTGCATACTATATGAATTCGGATAACTGAATCAGTTAAAATTCGGATTACAGAGTACTTCAACGGAACGAAAATACAATGCGGATTACAAAAGCATACGGATTATCACGGGATCGGATTATCGCGATACTACTGTAAATATGTATTTACCATTGAATCTGTTGTTAAGTTTCTGTCATCGTGACGAAAAATGAATCGCAGCATGTCAAAAAATACCCATTTTGTCTTATACACCTCATTTGCTCCACAACCAGATCTGACACTTTTCATTTTGGCATGTTCTTTAATTTCTTTGGCAGGGATGTTGAGCTGCAATGAAATTTCTGACAGAGCTGCTTGTCGTGTTGTTTTATTATTATGATGCTGACTTTTCACATTCCACAAGCATTCTTTTAGTTCTACAGCTTCAATTAGCTGTATTATTTGTTTTCTGCTCCAAACTGACTTCGACGACATATGTGAAAAAATATTTTTTTAGTTTGGGTACAATATCGTTGTTTATGAAGAGAATAAAGTGGTAGAGATCTACTCACCCTGTGTTTCGTTCCAGCGCCAGAACAATACTGCACCGGCTGCCGCAGTAAAAGTTTCAACCTGTTTAATAACTTTTGCTGCGCGCGCAACCCTCTAAAAGCTGTTCACACAGGGATACTTCTTATACTGCGTGTAGCAAAATAAACACGTGCCTGCTGGCCGGCGCCGTCTCCACATGGCACCAGTGTTGCCAGACAGTATGAGCATGATCTTGGCTAGCCCATCTGATTTGGATACGCCTCTGTCCTGACGCACTGATTTCACTATGATCTCAGCCGACACTAGTCTTCGCGGAAAACATGTCTAGCGGTTCAAAGCTCGGTTGATTAGACTATAAGGCCGTTTTTTTTTTTTTGTTTGAAGGACGAGGAGGAGAAATCTTCAATAAGACGCCCGCGATGGAAATGCGGGTAGTGTTGGATTCGCCAGCAAGTGAAGCCTGCTGGCGCCTACCAACTAAAACTCCTCCCCGTAAGAGGTTCAACTGCGAAGTTTTGCCATCTTGGGGTGTGAAAGGACACACGAGATTTGGACGTTTCATTGGCCTTGAGGAGACCAAAGGAACTTGTACGCGAAATGCGAGACTTGATGGCCTTTGCCAGGGTTATGAAGAGGGTTTGCGACTTCGGAAGAGGGGGTTGCTAATCTCGTCTGATTAGCAGGGAACAAGGGCGTTTGACCCTATCGTAAGATTTAGGACAGAACCTTACTAGGGATGAAACAGCAGGATTTGGATGATTCCTGACTGTCTTGTTGAGGTTTGCTGCGAATTTGAGGGCAGCCTCTGAAGGAGAGGTGATGGGAATATCCTTAAGGATTTGATGATTCCTTATGTACCAGGGAATTTTCAGGGAAGACTTCAGGAGTCTCATGAACGTGCCCTGAATGCGTTTGAGGCCGAGCTCGGAGGTGCCCCAAATAGGAATAGCATAGGTACATATGCTTTTTACGATTGCTGAAAAAGCACGGAGTTTGGTCCGGTTGTTGACGTTTTTATTGTCGAAGAACGGTTTAAGGGCGATGAAGGCTGACCTAGCCTTGTTTTGGGTTAGCCTAATGTGACGGGACCAGTTTAGGTGTCTGTTGAAGGTGACACCTAGATAAGTCGTGTAATTGCTCCATTTGAGGGGTTGAGCATTTACGAGGACGGGAGGAGGGGTTCTTCTTCTACGAGAGAAGAAAATGCTGTCGGATTTCTTGACGTTGATGTCAAGTCTCCATTTCCGGTACCAACCGGTCACGGATTTGAGGTGGGAGTTGAGTAGCGCTGTGCAAGTTGAAATTTGGTTAGAAGAACGCAGCAAGGCGATGTCATCAGCGTACTGGGAAGTTGTGATTTTCGGATGATGAGGGATGTCGTGACAGATCGAGTCGGAGATGCCGGACGACACGGACGACGAGGCTGCTAAAAGGCGATGCGATTTATGTAGTGAGAGTATACGAAGTAGTGGTGTGAAATGTAAAAGTGCAACGTGCAACAACCTTTTGCATACGAAATGCTTTCATCATTTGTGCAAAGTGGTTTTCTTAGAAAATCAATACTGGTTTTGTAAAATCTGTGCTGCAAGAAATGTAATGGAAAAAGCAGTTTTGCAGAAAGAAATTGAAGGCCTACGTAACGAGTTAGAAATATGTAAGAAACTAATCGTGGAACAAGGTGAGGTAAATGCGCTCCAGAAAAGTAAAATACAACAGCTAGAAACTGAGATTGTAAACAAACCACTTTTTTCGGATGTTGTCGCTTCCTCAACAAAAACGCTACACAGCAAGAACATCGTGCCAAATGATTCAGGTGTGTTATTGATAAAAAATCTAAACCAAGATGCGAAGGAAGTCATAGGCAGTGTGCAGGCAAAAATTAAACCTTCTGAATTAGGTATGTGCATAAACAACACAAGGCCTATAAAGAATGGTATGTTGATTAATTGTAACAAAAACAATGTTACCGAAGTTAAACAAATTTTAGTTAATAAATTAGGAAGTGACTATACAGTAACGGAAGGCACTAAACGAAATCCGCGAATTAAGATCAGCGGTGTAGATTCTGCGATGGCGAAGAGAGATACGTTCATAGATGAATTGTTTAATCAAACTAATCAATTAAGCTCTTATACCAGGAATGGAACCAAATGGATTTTTTGTAAACAATGGCGAAGTGGCGCAGATATTGTCTTAGAAGTACCCGCAGAGCTAAGGAAATTGTTGCTGGAATTAGGCCATGTCTACATAGGATGGTGTCGCTGTGCTGTGTCAGACTATTATGTAGTACCGCGATGTTACAAATGCTCTCGTTATGGACATTTTCATAAGGTATGTTCGGCAATTAATCAAACATGTGGTAAATGCTCAGAATCTCATTTATCGAAAGATTGCAAAAGCATTAATAAAAGCTGTATAAACTGTTCGGAACACAACTCCAAATTTAAAACCTCCTTTCCTGTAAATCACGCTGTAAATGATCTAGATTGTAATGTATATAAGTTTAAGTTGAAACAGATAATATCCCGTACTAACTATGGATAATAGTAACTTATTAGAATGTATTTCAATTGCACATTTAAATTGTAGATCGTTGTTTACAGGTTTTGACCAAATTTCGTCGTTGTTGATTTCTAACGCCTATGATATTCTCGCTATTACGGAAACATGGTTGTCTGAGGAAATCCAGTCAGATGCAGTTGCGGTGGAGGGGTATAGGCTATACAGGAAAGATAGAGTAGGTCGTGGTGGGGGTGTAGGGTTCTACGTGAAACAGTCTGTGCAGTGTAGTATTATTGATTACAGTATGGAAAATATAGGTAACTTAGAGTATATGTGGGCAACCATCAAGAGCAATGGAAAGAAGTTTTGTATATGTGTCATTTATAGACCACCACATTCAAGGTTAGAGGATTGTCTACAGTATCTGGAATCTACCCTACCTGTTTGCCTTTTGGAGTTCGACAACATACTGGTTCTTGGTGACCTAAATTCTAATTTTCTTGATCCGGAAAATAAAATATTTGAATGCCTGTCATGTTATGGTTTCCAACAAGTTATTCAAGAACCGACTAGAGTTACAAATCGCTCTTGTACATTGATTGACCCCGTTTTTGTCCTGAGTTCTTATTCAATCTGTTCAGCTGGTACTCTTAATGCGGATCTTATATCCGATCATCAACTTGTTTACTGTAAACTCAATGTTAAATTAAGCAAGCCCAAGGCCAAATTTCTACATTTCCGCGATTTCAGGTTCTTTAACCAAGAACTATTTTCTGAAGACCTTAAAAGTGTTGACTGGAACGAAATTTTCTATTCGAACAACATCGATGTAAAAGTAGCATTGCTAACTGAAAAAATCAATACATTATTTGATATTCATGCACCTTTTAGGTACGTTAGAGTTAACAAGCCATTTACTCCATGGCTATCCGACAATTTAAAGCTTATCTTCAAACTTAGAGACGAGGCTCTTAATAAATTCAAATGTAACAAAACAGCTTCGAATTGGAACGATTACAAAAATTTAAGAAACTACGCCCTGGATTCACTCAGGCGAGAAAAGGCAGGATATCTCCGGTACCTGCAACGTGAGAATAATCAAAAGGGGTTATGGAAAACCCTAAAAGTCATGAAAATACAACAGAAGGCTAGTATATCCTTGCCAATGACTTTACAAAATGCGGATGAGATAAATGAATATTTCGCTTCTGTATATAACGTAAGTGATAACTGCAAGGACGCGATTAATTTTTATAACAATAGTTTGTACTCAGCATTTCCTTTCTCACTGAAACCGGTTGACACCAAAACAGTTGAAGACGTGCTGAGCTCACTGAAATCTAATGCACCGGGCTTAGATGGTATAACATTGCATATGTTGAAGTTATGTTTACCTGAAATTCTATCACATATAACGCATATCATCAGTTGCTGCCTTGAGGTAGGCTATTTTCCTGAAAACTGGAAGACATCCGTAATAAATCCTATGCCTAAAGTCAATCATCCGACTTGTTTAAATGATTTGCGACCGATAAGTATGCTATGTGTCCTATCAAAAGTTCTTGAAAAGGTAGTATATCAACAAGTCATCGAGTATGTTAATGATCATAATATAATACCGGATTGCCAGTCAGGTTTTCGTAAGGGATATAGCACCACCGCTGCTCTATTACATTTGACAGATAACATCATAAGAGCGCGGGATAAAAAAATGGCTTCTGTTTTACTATCTTTGGATTATTCGAAAGCTTTTGATTGTTTAGATCATGAACTCATGCTTGCCAAGTTACATTTTTATGGTTTTGATAGTAAGGCAATAGCATTTTTCAACTACTATCTTAAGAACAGACATCAAACTGTTGCTGTCAATGGCATATATTCTTCAACCACTATAATCACATCTGGTGTTCCACAGGGTTCTGTTTTAGGTCCCCTTCTGTTCTTACTATATACAGCAGATCTTGGAAAAAATATAACGTCCTGCAACGTGCAAACATATGCCGATGACACTCAACTTACGAGTCATTTTTCTCCAGAGACTGCCCTAAGTGCATCTCAGGCAATAAACAAGGACCTTGAAACAATTTATAAGTACTCCACAGAACACAATTTGAAACTAAACCCCGAAAAATGTACTGTTATCCTGTTTTCCTCAGAAAATACTAAACCAAGACTTAAGTCCGAATTGAATCTGAAAATTCATGGCAGGTCACTCCAATTCCAAAATGCTTCAAAAAATTTAGGTTTGCTTGTGGATGATAAGTTGAGGTTTAGAGAGCACGTCAGTTCTTTGATTCAACGAGCATATACGCGTCTTAGGCTATTATATAGCAATAAACATGTTTTGAACACAACTTTGAAGAAGAAACTCTGCGAAACCTTGATTCTCTCTATTTTTCAGTATTGTTTTGTTGTTTATTTTCCATGTTTGGATCAAAATACTGCAAATAGGATACAGAAGATCCAGAACACCTGTTGTCGGTACATTCTTAACGTTAGGAAATATGACCATATTTCAGCAAAGATTCACGAACTAAACTGGTTAAAAATGGATAAAAAATATATGTACAATCTTCTTATTTATATCCAAAAGCTACTCACCGCATCAAGACCGTTGTATCTCCGTGAAAAACTCGTTTTTAGGCATAAAATCCATACAATTAATATTAGACATAATTTGACCCTAACCATGCCACTGCATTTGACTGCCCTATTCACCCGATGTTTTACGTATAACGCTGTGATAGTATATAACTCTTTACCAGATAATTATAAACATTTATCTTGTAGTCGTTTCCGCAAAGATGTTTTCAACTACTTATTGTCTAATTAATTCAATATGTTAAATTAAATCATGTTCGATGTCATATATATGTGCATATATATGTATGTATATATGTGTATGTATATATGGTGTAGGTATATAGGTATATATGTGTATATGGATATATGTTGTATATTTGTCATTTAAGTTGTTCTTTCTGTGCTTCGTATACACAAATTGTATTAAGAATTTGGCTGGTCTACTTTAGGTTAAGTGGAAGAATAGCTGTGCTAAACTTCGCCTATTGTAGATGGAGAACAAATAAAGACGATTTATTATTATTATTATTATTATATTGAAAAGGGAGGGAGACAGTTTTCCTCCTTGGGGGACGCCAGCAGAGATAGGGCGAGAGTCCGAGAGGGCTGTGCCGATCTTGGCTTTGAATTTCCTGTTAGTGAGATACGAGCGGATGATGCCTATGAGATAAGGGGGGAATTTAAGCTGAATTAGCTTGTGAACGAGACCTTCGTGCCATACACGGTCGAAAGCTTGACGGATGTCGAGAAGGACCATTGCCGTGTGATGTCTCTTGTTCAGGGACTCGGCTATATGCTCCGTCACACGGAGAAGTTGGTGGCCGGTGCCATGGCCATGTCTAAAACCGAATTGCGAGTCGGGGATAATGTTGTTGGCCTCGAGGTGGGAGTTGACTCGGGTCAGGAGAACCGATTCGGCTAGCTTGGCGAGCGAAGAGAGAAGACTGATGGGCCTAAAACCTTCGGGGGTGTTGAGTTCTTTGCCCTTTTTAGGGATAAAAATGGCAATGGCTACCTTCCAGACGTCAGGAAAGTAGCTAAGCTGCATGCAAGCATTTATAATGTTGCATAAGGCGACTAGGTACTTCCTCGGCAGGAGTTTGAGGACCTTGTTGGGGATACCGTCCCCACCGGGAGCTTTCCGATTCTTTAGACGACGAATCAGATTGTGGATCTCTTCAGGAGAGCAGGGAACGAAAGAAGATTCGGGAATAACGAAATTACGGACTTCGCTTGTGATTTTGCGGTGGAGTTCGGTTAACTCCGAAGAACTGGGGTTTGGGGTACATTGATTTTGGAGGGAGTCAGCGAAGGCATTTGCTTTCTCAGAATCAAGTAGGAGGGTCCTATTGCCAATTTGGATGGGGGGCAAGACGGGTTTCCGATTACGTAGTATTCTGGTGACCTTCCAGACACTACGTGGGTGGTTCTCTGCTTCCTCGATGAAATCGTTGAAATTTTTGCTGCGAATTTCGACGAGTTGGGAACGGATTTGGCGTTGGAGAGAGTTTAAATTCCTCTTGATCACAGGATCACGGGAACGTTGCCAACGTTTACGAAGGACGTTTCTGGTCTTGATTAGATTAAGAACCTCAGTCGGGAGGGGTGGAGACTTCTCAGATTTGGGAGAGGTGACCGTTGCGCGCTCAGTGGCCGCATTTATACAGAGAGTGATTTTTTCGACTGCGGCATCGATATCAGCCGTGCTGGACATGGAAGGGCATTCGAAGGGTAAGGTCTCGAGTTTATATCTGAGAAGTAACCAGTCAACTTTCGAGAAGGTGACTGGGGTTTTGATGGGGGTGCAAACAACTTCCATTATAACTGGGAGGTGATCTGAAGACAGGTCGTTGACTACCCAGGGGTCGCGACTGAGGGATACTCTAGTAGTGACCGCCAAGTCTAGAATATCCGGATTGAGATTTCCGCTGTCAGGAATGAAGGTGGGCTCGTTTGGTACTTCAACCGTGAGGTGGAGATTGACGATGTGATTGAGCAGGATCTTGCCTTTAGCGTTTGTGTTCGCACAGCCCCATGCTGTGTGTTTGGAGTTGAAATCGCCAAGTACTAGGGTGGGGGAATTTGAAACGAAGAAGTTGGGAATACAATCCAGATTTGCGACAGACGGGGGAGAGTATAGACAAATAATTCTAGTTGGAGAAGGCGAGGTGTTAACTTCAATGCCAACTGATTCACTTTGGGAATCGCCTGTAAGAATGGACGAGTGGTGGATGTCGTTTTTCACGAGGATGGCGACGCCACCACCTAGCGTGTCTACGGGCCTGTCAAACCTATGTATCCTGTAGTTGGGGACGAAAAAGGAATGCTTGGGGCGAAGGAAAGTCTCAGTGATACAGGCAATATCTACAGAGTGTTCAGAGAGTAAATGTTGCAGTTCAACGGTTTTATTGCGAACACTTTTCGCATTCCAATTTAGAACTCGGAGTGTTGGATTGTTCATTGCGAGTTTTGGGCGATTTTGGCTGTAACTTCGGCTACAGCCTTTCGGATGGCTTGTGCGATGACCTCTTCAAGATTGAAGGGAGCACTGATTGGGACTGCTGGGGGGGGGGGGGGAGGGGCAGCAGTGTGGCCGTGGGTAGAGCTGGCGTACGAACGGTTCGAATTAATCGTTCTTGCAGCACTGTGATGAGGTGCTCTGGGGGTTTGAGAAGGGGCCTGAGACGGGGACTTCTTTTGTTCTCTATGTTCGCCAGAACAGTTGAAGCATTTCGGCTTCGAAGAAGATTTGTCCTTGTCTGGACACTCGAGAGTGGGGTGGCGCTTCGCGCAAAACGAACAGGCCCATTGGGCACGGCAGTAGTTAGCCGTGTGGAAAAAGCTGAGGCAACGACGGCACTGAGGAACCACGTTGCGTTTTCTGGGGTTTTCGACCGAGATGCAAAGACCGCCAAGACGATTGAGATCGAAAATCGACTTGGCCGAGGGAGCTTTGGCGTCCAGACGAACGACGACCAGGGGGAAAACTTTGACACCGCTTCTCATGCGGTGGACTGTTTTGACCGCAGGGATTTTAACCCTCATTTCCTCCAGGATATCGGATTCAGAGGAGGACTCGTTCACTCCTCTGAGGACGACAGAAAGGTCTTTATCTTCACTGATCTGGAAGGTGGTGAAGGGGATGTTGCTCTTATCGAGCTGTTTGGTGATTTCTCTGTGGGAGCCCACGTTGGAGGGGTACACTCTGACACCCTGGGTAGTATTGACAGCCCTTCGAATAGGGATGTCGTTCTCGAGCATGGCCGAGTGGATCTTCGGCCACTTGCTCTTATCCTGGATGATGACAGGAGGGGGGAGACGCTCTTTCTTTACGACAGACGAAGATTCAGCCTCTGAATCAGAGGCGGAAGAGGACGACGAAGAGTCGAAGATCCCAACTTCGACGGGAGGGGAGGCCTTACGCGGACGTTTGCGTGTTTGGGGGCGAACCTTCGGGGAGGCTGGAGTCCTCTTTGGAGGGAAAGGGGTCAAAGGTACCGTCTCGAGACTTGGGGGGAAAGTCGGAGTTGGAGTTGATTCGGTTTGAATCTGAATTGGAGTTGGAGTTGGGGACAGAACAGTGGATTCAAATTCTCTGAGACGAGAATTTGAGATTTGGAGCTCGTGCTCGAGAAGAGTAATTTTTGCAGTAAGGCTTTTGACAAGCTCAACGAGGTTGGTTTCGTCGGTGTCCATGACACTGGGTGGGAAAGTCTGGCCCTAGGGGGGCCAGACGAAAAAAAGCGTGAGCTAAGGCTGACGAAAAACGCGAATGGTTCAGTCAGGAAATAAAAATTGCGTCGAGCGCAAAAGAAAAACGCGAACTCGTCACTAGTAAAGCCGATATGGTCTCAATCTGCCTACTCCATATCGATACGCTTTACTAGTCCGGAGAAACACGGCTAGCGTAAAATTCACACTGGTAAGCTGATACGGCCTCAATCTGCCTACTCCGTATCGAATGCTGTCCCAAGTGAGAATTATAAGGCCGTCGAGAATGTGTCGTTTTATACAGTTCCTGCAAACCCCTCCCTCTATCGTTGTAGCGCATGCGCATAAATGGAACTCTTAGCGTGGCCTTAAATTTTATTGTTGGGTATACATAAACAATGGTGTCATTCGTACGTACACAAGTGTGTTGGATACTTAAATAGCTATACATAAGATTTATACATGTTATATGCGAAACTTCACTTTTGACTTTAAAAAAAAACTGTATTTGCTTTTAACGACAACTTTACATTTAGACAATGAAAAGTAAAGGGTAACGTCGCGAGAGTCGTATCTGGCGAAATGCCCTCGTGTTCTTGCTTGACAAACATTTATAGACAAAAACTGCTGATAAAGCGCTTAATCAGCGTGGAATATTGGTTTTCTAGAAAAGAGCTGAGATATGAGGTTTCCTGAGGATATGTGATATATCACATCCTGTTTATGAAATAACCAGATAATGTGTGTGTGTGTACGTGACTGGAGACTCATATAACATACATGAGCAATGGACGTCATTAGTATGTGCACACCTTTTGGGATGCTTCAATAGTTACTCATGCAATGGCATGGGAGTCGTCATCTCAGGCACACACGATGAGGATACTTAACTAGTTATATATATACAATAGGTGTCAGTAGTACGTACACAGGTTGTAGACACATAACTAGTTATAACTGCTATTTAATGACATAAAACATTTTTGGTATCAAAATGGTTCTCTGATGGGGTCAACAAAACTTAATACATAAACACAATGAGATTACTAACAAATGGTGAAATAAACTTAACAAGGCGTAAAGTCTCACAATCATAGCATATCATTATTCAATTCTACTTCAAGATAGTCAGCCAATCTAGTGGATGGCCATTTCATACCATCAGGACCTGAGGTCCATCCCAAGGGGGCAGCATCCATGACTCCTTTGTCAATATTCGTGCGTAACCACTGTAATATCGATTTATGCTTCTCATTTGTTTGCGGCTCAAACTTGAAGGTGATACCCATATGTGCAATGACTTCTGTGAAACTTTCCAAGAGTGGCATATCGGCCATATACGCAAGCGCGCATATGGTATCATCGATGTGTTGTGTGGTATAGAAATACATTTGTGCACTCATGGCTGCACCTCAACACTGTCCAGTGCTGAGCAGCGTTTAAATAGCTTTTACCCCACTTTCTCTAGCCTCCACAGTTACATGCTGCGGAAGGAAGGTCTCAATCCGGTTCGCCAATCGACTGTGGCGCCGCTTCATTGAGTAGTCGCAGCAACGACTATAATCGCTCTTCCTGCGAGGCGTCGTGGAAGGCGATATCATTATGACCCCAGGCTAGAGTATTTGTTGATCCTGGAATCAGATATCGCTTACCATAACAATTCGTTAATGCCACTTTTTTGATATAGTTGGTATAAATGGTATGTGATTCGGATTTAAAAACATACATCTTACAATAGACTTGATCTTGGAACCCTTCCACAATATTTTGTAGTGAATTAGTTCAAGTTGTTTTTCAACACCAGCGTTATTGAAACCTTTAGCTTTTTTATCGATTATATCCCCCGTGTCAATGCAATAGGCTTTCGCAGCCGTACCATAGAAAGCCGCTAATACCTTACCGGCATACTCGTCTTTTATGTTCCCTAACACGGATGATGCATTTTCTGGTATGTTATGACAGTTAGGTATTGCATAATTGGATGTGTCAAAGAGTGATATATTGTTTTTCATATCCTCATAAAAGTTTGGTGTTTTTATATGAATCACTAAACTATCGGTGTCCGTATATAAAATCGCACAATTTTCACCATACGTGGGCTTTGAAAAATCATATACAAAGTCATACATAACCGTTTTAGCAATATCTAGACTACAATATCCGACATACGTCGGTCGACAGTAATCAATAAAAGTCTTTTCCATGTGAAGTGCTACAAGATATCCGTTGAAAATCCGTAATTCTTTGAATGTTGGTGTGCAGATATAATAAGCTGCCCCTCGCTTGCGGCCGTTATTCTCAAAAGTTTTTGCTAGTTTAATATTCACCCTTTTTTCCACATTTTCAAGCGATTTTCCAAATATACAATTCACCATATTTTTGTACATGCCGTTTTCAAACTTGGTATTCGCTTGGTTTCGCAAATGTGTGTTTAGATCTATATATGGTTTAAGCCACGCTGGTTGTGCAAACCGAAGCCCTTTATGAAGCTTTTTAAGGATCAAGCCGTGTTTCACACATTGTTGTAATGCTAGGTAATGGACCACATACTGCGTTCATTCTACAGGTTTGGAATTAATTTTTGTCCATTGCCACCTGGGGTGTAATCGTCTCTGGCAAAAAGTCTCCTCGTTAATGCTGCAGGTACGTCTAGGTCGACCTCCAGCATATAACTCTCATGGGAGGATTCACTCACTTCCATAAAAGTATTTGCAAAGGTCTGAAGCTCCTCGGAAGTTATCCATGCAAAATTCCCCTTTGGTAAATACTGGGGCATACTAAATCCGTAAAGGTTCGTCTTGTCTAAGTACATGACATGGAAGGTTGGTTTCAATGGGTCATAGTTAGGTAGATAAGTATTATTTGCCTCGGCTTTGCGGGTAATACACGTGCTCACACCACCACGTATTCCCTTTTTGAAAAAATGAATCATATCGATATCAAAAAGCAGTGTCTGTTCGACGCGCCTTAGTCTCAACATCGCATCACAACTGAGACCAGGAGCGGTGAAGTAATGCGCAGGGTGCAAGCGATACGTCTCAAGACATAGCGCTCTATAGTTTTCAAATACGTCTGCCAGTAGAAGGACATCAGAAGTTAAATAAATGTCCAAATAGTCACCTAACGTTTTACATCCAAACGCTGACCATACGCTACATGCACGAGTGTAATCCTCTACAGAAATGTGCTCGTCACGTAATTCATCGTAGAAGCACTCTCGGTTTTGTAAAGAGGTTACCTGAAATTTTGCAACATCAGCAAGATAGGAATAGGGAAACACGCCTTTTTGGCGCAGAAGATGGAACTGTACGTCATCGGGAAAGGCTCTGCGACATTGTGAGGGTTCCAACAAGGAAGCAAGAGATTCCAGTTTGGCCGGCAGAAACTGGTACGATTCAACGAAACGCATTTGCAGTAATACAGTTTTTGTTTTGCCATCCTGTCCCGTATACTGATCTACGGGAAGTAGCTTGCTGAAGGAAATATACTTTTCAAATGTCTGCGGGAGTACAATTATGTCTTGCTTATTTGCTCCTAGATGCGTGACGAACAGGTGTGAGTCATAATGGCGAAGATTATGTAGACAAATAGGTATAAGGGGTTTGCAACTCTTAGGTATCTTTGATAAAAATGCTGAATATCCGCCTGCAAGCACTTAACAAATTCCGCTGCAGCGTTTTCCCCTCGATATATTTGAAATTTCGATGCTGCACTACCATGGTCGGCTTTGATATAATATGCGAAAGAGTACGGAATCTGCTTATATTTTTTAATCGTAAACCACGATCGATTTGAAGACTCGGTAGGGTCATGTGATATGGGTAAAAGTATGCACTCAAAATCTGCGTAGACACAGAACGGCACTTTCAACTGCTTATGATAGTTTTCAAATTTTAAAACATTGTCTAGAACCGCGTTCCCCAATCGATCAATTGTGGTTTCTACCACTGGTAATTTTACCACCATCCGTTTACAATTTTCCTGGACGTGTCGGGTCAGTTCCATGTCGGACGGAAAGTATTGCAAACATCCATCGCAAAAGCCTTTTGCTTTAGTGTTGGCCGATATTTGACGAGATAACAACCAAGAAAAAATTTTAATCCAACAGTAATGTTGTTTCCCTTCCGAATCATCAATCAACAACAAACTAGGTGCACTGGTTGCTTTTTAGTAGTGAAGTGTAAGGGACCTACTACGTGATGCCTCCATCGGCCATTCACGAGGAGCGGTTCTAAACTATACACGTTTATAGAAATCTGATTTACCTGTTCCCATTGAGGGATGGCTTCAAGACGATGGAAAAATTTAATCCTGGTATTGTGGAATAGTGTGGGTATGAAGTCGTATCAAATACTCGACCCTTGGGTGTATATAAACCAGCAATAATTGGCCATGCAAAGCAACATTCATCCTCATGACGAATATTAACTATTGCCTTTTTGTTTGATGTCTTTTGGAAGTGCGATGTATGGTGAACTTCTCAGCGGATTGTACTTGTTGATATTAATATCTAAATAGAGAATCATTTCGAGTATCCAACCACTTTCTCGCACTGCAAATTCTTTAGATTTTTCACTTTTTACTGCGACAAACGCGTCAAACTCTCTTCCTATATCTGACGATGTAGTGAGTATTTTATTTGCCGTGTTGTGAGACTTTACTCTTTTGTTGGTAAAATATATAACGCAAATAATTCCACATTAGCTTTAATTGCGGTGTGCTTCAATACTTGCTGATGCGAGCACTGGATGCACCTGACTTTAATTGTTTTTGAATAATCTTCAATATTAAACGTGTCCGAATCTGAACTAACTTGGAAACTTACAATTCTTCCACCAAACGCGCTTCGATAGACTTTTACCGATTCATCCACAGCCTCCCACTCGTGCGCTTTATGTGCTAAGCTACGCACGTGTGCTGCAAAGCTTCGAGCTGGTACGTCTCGTCTACAGCTAGAACAGTGCTTCGAGGTGGCTGTCGATGTTTCCATCCCACTAGGACCTGGTCTGGTGGAGCGATTGGGTCGTAATTCCAGGTGACTGCCTGGGTGGATGGGGCGGCTGTCGATGTTCCTATCCCACTAAAATCTGCCTGGGCTGATGGGTCTGTTGGTGTTCTGTTTGAACCGAAGCGCCAAGTATTTGTGACACTGATATGTTTTCGAAGAATTCTTCGTCAGACCACTGTACTATCTCCGGTTCATCCCTCGTAGCCGGTGACAGCAGCTGACTATATGCTAGTGATATCTATGCACAGTGGTTACCAGCACAATGCTCAAGAACCTGCGCAACTGCTATCCGTTCGAATGGCTCTTGATTAGGCCACCGTACAGTCGGACTCTCCTCAACTGTTACAGGTGACTTTATTGGAGGCGTACATATCAGTAAATATAGCGACTCTGTAATGACTGATCCTGATGAGGTGGGCGCTCACACATTTTAGGAGCTGGACATTGGACAACCCTTGTTGCAATTACATCCTCCACGTAGGTCTTTCGCTTTGACCCCTTCAGCAAAGCTTCTCTTAGAAGACTTGTTGAACACCCTTCCATTACTGCAGATTCACTCCCGTCCAGGAGATCCAAATCAAACGAACCTTCATCCCACCGCTTTCTACCTTCTACAGTTAGCGGTTGTCGAGTTGCTTCTAAAACGGTCGACACCACATCTGCATCAAATACAGCTGGGAAGCTGGGAAGACACAGTTACTTACAGCCTGGAGAGCGCCCTCCTGTGAATCTGGTATTTCTATAATCGCATCCGGCACTGCTGCCGCGATCTGTTTCACACATTTCCTAGCTCTAATGCGAAGGTATTGTAGCACCCTGATGCTCGGACTAACACCACTCCTTTGTTGCACCCGTTTGATCTCGTTACCCGACACTGTACTCATTTTTCGGCCTACACAGCACTTCTGGGAATACCGAAACAGGTTGTACTTTTCATAGTCCTTGCACTACAATGTTCAGGTTATTTATTTTTAAAGGTCAAGGCCATTATATGTTCAAGGTCGAGGTTATTGTTCATACAATGGTTTTACTATCCCACACTATAATCCCTTCCTACACTACTGGAGAACCAAGCTACTGATTGCGACTGTCTTTCACAGTCTAGTTACACAATCTTAACTGAACAGCTTCATCTTGGTCTGTCGTTTTGGATCCTCTCTTTGTTGTGATAGACGATGGGAGGTCAAGTCCACTGTCATTCGATTCGACCGCGCCTACATTATTGGATGGTGAGTTCCCGGTTGAAGTTGTTGGAAATGCGTCTCTAGGCGACATCCTGCAGCATCTAGCGAACATCGAAGCAAAATCTGAGCATGAAGATCGCGACCAGGAGTCTGACCAGGAGACTGACGATCTGCCAGACGCCAACCTTCGTGACGGCGATGCTGCGGACGATAGAAAATCTTTGATTGGTTAAATATTGGTTTTCAAGATTTTGGATATTTTTTCATTTTATTTCAAAATTCAACAGTTTCACACACATGCAAAAAAATATGTTTGTTACTGAGCGCGCCGCCAATGAAACTCAATTTTCGACGGGCCTGCATTTTGTACTGCCCACTTATGATTTCTACATTTCAACGGAAACAATGAATGAACACATAGAACACATAATTAATTACCTTTTTTAGCTATAAAACTGTTAACACTTTGGTAATACAATGCGACACTCGCATACACCGTGTCGATCAGCCGGTTTTTATATAAATGCCTGTTGCACCAAGTTCTATGAGGATAGATGATTGATGTGCAAGGTCAGGGTCAGTCAGTCATTTGGAGGGCGCGGTTTACAAGGGGCGCTTATTATAGAGGTCCACAGAGCCACGGCTCCACCACGGCTCTACCACGGCCGTCTCTAACTAACGCTTTATCTTTTGAATAAGAAATCAATCATTTGAAATAATATGGTTTCCTATATATATGTCGACGTCAATTAATGAAATCCGTCATTCCCTGAAATGCCTAGTCATTTCACGTATTGCCGGCAAACAGCGTAACTACATTTGGTACATCGATTTCGGTTGGGGAATTTCGAGAACTGACTTATTGTTTAAGATTACTGAAAATCGATGTTGGTTGCAGGTATTCGGGTCGTAAGGTATTGCTCGCAACGTAGGTACATATATATATATATATATATATATATATATATATATATATATATATACATTATTAAATTAAATTTATACTTTCTTACAAGTTTAGTTTTTTATCACGGCGCCCTACCCTAGCTAGCTATTTGAAAAATATACAATCAAAATAGGTACCTACAATAATAGTAGGTAGTTAGAAGAGGTAGATAGGCAAACAAATTAAAACATCTACAATATGAAATTGAGTTTTTCATTATATTTATAAGAATCCAGAAATGAAAAAGAAAACAACGAGAAAGACTCAAGAAAAACAAAAATAAAATACAATAGTTAATCAGTTAAATCAATGTGACGGGTGAGCTTGGTGATCTCCGCTTAGTTTTTCAAAGCGGAGAATGGGACTTGGCACAGCTACTCTCATTTCTTGCTCAACATGGATCCTTGAGCGATATTTGCTTTTGATTACAGCTGCTACAGCTGAAAATCCAGCTTCACATAAATATGATGTTCCAAACGGAATGAAAATTCTTAAAGCCATTGAAGTTAAATTTGGATATTCATTTTGAATCGATAACCAACACTTCACCAAATCGGAACTGGTGAATTCAGTTTTAAGGCTATTGTTTTAAGACTCAGCTTCTAAAGAGATTTTTAATTAACGACTTTCCAAAGCAAGGCATGTTGTGGAAAATGCGTTCGGAATACTTGCATTTTCGTATATTCCATACACAAATCAATTTAGAACCGGAAAACATATCAAAAGTAGTGATGGAAACGTGTGTCTTGTATAATTTCTTGATGCAACAACAGGACGAGCACGGCACGGCACGGCTTCGCCATGTGCCATGTGCTCATGTCATGTCGCGGTGTCAACACGCACCACCACCACCACACCCTATGTAAAGCAGGCAAATTCACTGGTCCTTCACGTTTCCGATCACGTGTACGATAACCCCCACCACCCCGCCGTAAATACTGAAAGTATTTAAGGGGAATAACATTTTACTTCGCCAATGTCATGCAATTCCTATTCCTATGGCATAAATATTTAAGTCCAGAGAATGGAGTGCGCAATGAAAGACCATTAGACGTTGACGATCAAATTGCGTTATGTCATGACATTGAGTACACTTACGCGCATCATAATAACCATATTTGAAGAGCGGATAACGAAGCACTATTGCAGTTTTATAGTGATTTTATTAATAATAATAATTGGTGGGTCTCTATGGGCTATTAGGTAAATATTTTGCCGGAAGTGTTTTTGGGGTACAATATCGTAAACAAAATGAAGTAACGTCCATGGCACCGACTGGAAGTACGACGAAGGGACCGACACACGCAGGGCATCGACAATACGCAGAAAGACAACGTGCTCTATCAGCAGCTGTTCAGACGGGTAAATGATCAGGAGAGTCGTTTAATGACTTCCGGAAAAGATACCGTCCGGGAGGATCCACATTATTATCCTGACGACCAACAGCCCGGACCATCATATCGTGAAAGTGACACTTCCACCCCCGTTACCAGTCCTGAATTGGTGCTTGATAGTCCTGTGCAGTCTCCTGATACTAGTGGTACTAGCATGGATAATCAAATGGGAGTACCGCCTATGGAAGTGGATCCAGCGTCACTTACTGGCGGATTAGGCGTAGGAGGCGCTGTTAGTGGCCGAGGGCCTATAGGTAACCAAGCAGCCGTAGTAATCAAACCTACGGTGAATTATAATCACGGGGATATTGTTACATTAAAAAAAACTCGAATTTTTTATTCATATGGATACGCATGTATTGAGATGGACGAACCTAATAATGGTATGAAGTAAAAGGAAGTGCAATATCCACTAGTTTAGCATGTCTACCAGTAGATTTTGTACCATTTTATTTAACGAATGCCGAGTTTGATTGTTTACCAGATAGTGCGTTAGTAGAAAATGTACATGTCAAAGTTCGTGTATTAGGTGTGAGAACATCATTTGACACTGGTACTGGAAAACAGTCAACATACCCCTTATTTTTATCAAAAACCAATAAGGTTCACAGCCGGTGAAAAGGAACACTTTTGCTACACACCGGTCAGCGTGACCCAATCTAGACGCTCTAGCGAGTATAGTAGGCTGCAATGACTGTGTGTTAACACAAGTATTTGCGTACTCTGCTGATACGAGAATAGCTGGCAACACAATGCGCTCCGTCTATAAATTAATAAGAGTGGGGGGTTTCGATCAGCACACTCGGTCTGTGACCCGTCCGTAGCAGTTAAGGGTTAAACATATCAAAAACGATTTTCATCCAGTATTTATCACAAAATTTCCACTACTGACTCTTGTCCAGATTCACTATCTCGTTGCACGGATACACTTCCAGCTTTATTAATTGATATCCATTCTCTCCCGGCGATCTGACAGTAAATAATTGGTCTTCCTCCCTCTTGCAAATATATCGCCATTACGTCAGTGTTCAGGAGTGAATTCTTCGCACCAAGCAACCCTTCGAGGGCAACGTTGATGTCCTCTGAGGGTAACATAGAATTCACATCTGCAGCGTTGGTTGTAGTACCGGCAGTTGTGCAAGATGTGGTAGTGGTCTCCTCCATGGGCGGCAATGCTGTGGATTCCAGTGTGGGAGGGAGGGCAGGCTGCCAGCATTCTTCCAATTGCGTCATTCTTGCCTTTGATTTTCGGATCCAGTTTATTCTTCACTAAGCTCGGCCACAGATGTTGCAGGGTGGACCACAGTCTCTTCGACTGTAAGTCGCGGGCTTTCGCTGACGAGCGTACAAGGGCCATCCATGGATTGGTCAAGAAGTTG
The DNA here is from genome assembly GCA_949316355.1 of Bruchidius siliquastri. NCBI lineage: Eukaryota > Metazoa > Arthropoda > Insecta > Coleoptera > Chrysomelidae > Bruchidius > Bruchidius siliquastri. Next base: position 20,636,491 of record OX438537.1, read on the forward strand.
ATGGTGATGTATTTGTTCCGGAGCAGCTCTAAGTTGTTCTTTAACAGGCGTGGATCGTCCTTCAAGTCCTCTGCCGCTAACAGATTCTGCGTCAGAGCAATCTCTGCTATCGTCTTGCACTATCACAAAGTCGTCTGAATCTTCGAACAATTGGGCCAGATTTCGTCAAACAAACTAGATGCACTACTTGACGCGTCGTTACTCTCGGAATCAGCCAGTGTCTCCCAACAGTAGATTCCTGGATTCTCTGGACAATGTTCGGATAAGGCTGCTTCGTAACCAGCTTGATAATAACCAAACACTTCACCTACTCGTTGGTCTTTGAAAATGTCACCTGTTAACAATTGCTTCATACAATGTGGTCACGGGCACGTTTCTTTTACACTCTTCGCAATGACACAATTCGTCTGGAAAATTTGGAGCACCTTCGAATCGTTTATAATGGTTCAATTGCAGCCGACTTAAATTATCTTCGTCGGTATCTGATAATGAGTCGGTCGTATCACTGTCTGGCGGTGTATGTACGCAGTCCATTTTGCGCGGTAAATTTTATACTGCTCAAATATCTTCGATATTTGACCCGACGGGGTGGTGGCATTCCTTATCGTATGGAAAACCAGTTATCGGAAACGTGAACGACCTATTGAATTTGCATGCTTTGAATAGTGTTTGGTGACGTGTTGACCTCCAATGACATTGGACCATGCGACATGACGAGCACGGCACGGCTCTTCGCCATGTGCCATGTGCTCATGTCGTGTCGCATGGTCCAATCCTACATCGACATACCCTGAGAATTTTTTCCTGTCCACTCTACCTGTCGCCTAATTGACATTTCGTCTAAAACTAAATTACATAGCAGTGTCTGTCTGTTGCGGCACAATCATTTTTCAATTCCAATGCTTGTAGAGCTTCTCTGGTAAAAACTGGTGACCCATCCCCAGACTGATACCACTTGCTAATAGTGCTAAGATAAAATAATGACCTGTGAAGGTATTCCTCACAAAGATATAATCTCTCGATGAGTAAAATGATAGTGTCAAAGCAAACGGTCTCACAGCTGCAATGTATTTTTGAGTTGATGGTCTCTTCACCATTCTTTCAAATATATCTAGTGAGAGAGATGCCTGAAAAGGAAAAATATCGTTTAGAACAATATTTTTAAGTAGACGATGATTCCTAGCTGAATATCTATCAGCTATTATAAATAATTTAAAAAAGTTCCAGACTGAAGTTAATACACAATGAAAAGGAACATATATCAAAATAGAATTTTCTCTGCTATTGGATATCATTTATATAAAATACCTATTTTTGCCCGCTTTTATCTATATTCTATATGTGAAATATGTTGGATAAAAAAACCATTTCATAATTTATACTTTAACCCATCTTCTGCGGACTCACTAATATAGGATTTTTCCTTCAACATCTTCAGAAGGCCATTTAATGTTCTTACTCTCTTTCGCAAACATGCAACAGTTTTTTGAACTGTATGAATTTTCCTCCTTTGTTGAAAAACATTTTCTTTTAAATATGGAAATTTTTCTTTGTCCTTTTTGGAGAAGAAAAATCAACACTGGACATGTCACCGACATATCGACTTTTTCTACAATAGAAAATAGGCAATAATTGATGCAAACTATGTTCCAAAAATATTTAAACACACACCACAGGAAAAAATATGTTTGTTACTGAGCGCGCCGCCAATGAAACTCGAATTTTCGACGGGCCTGCATTGAACTTGTACTGTCCACTTATGATATCTAGATTTCAACGGAGACAATAAATAAACACATAGAACACATAATTAATTAACTTTTTAGCTATAAAACTGGTAACGTAACACTTTGGTAGCACAATGCGACACTCGCATAGAACGTGTCGATCAGCCGGTTGATATATAAATGCCTGTTGCACCAAGCTCTGTGAGGATAGATGATTGATGTGCAAGGTCAGGGTCAGTCAGCCATTTGGAAGGCGCGGTATACAAGGGGCGCTTATTATAAAGGTCCAAAGAGCCACGGCTCTACCACGGCCGGCTCTAACTAACGCTTTACCTGTTTTACCTGTTGAATGAGAAACCAATCATTTGAAATGATATGGTTTCCTATATATATATATATATATGTGGACATCAATTAATGAAATCTGCATTGACGGTGATGTTCTGTCCGGCCTCGTCTTTGAAGAAATATGAACCGATGGTTTCACCGGTCCATATGCCACACCACACATTGCATTTTTCAGGATGCAACGGTAGTTCGAGTATCTCTTTGGGTTGTTCGTCAGCCCAAATACGGCAATTTTGTTTATTGACGTATCCGTTGAGCCAGAAATGTGCCTCGTCACTGAACAAAATTCGACAAGAAAACAGCGGATCTTCATTAAGCTGTGTCAGAGCCCATTGACTAAAATTTAAGCGTAAATTTAAGTCTTGAGGCTTCAATTCTTGAACAAGCTGGATTTTGTAAGACTTCGAAGCAAGATCCTTACGTAAAATTCGCCAAATTGGCGAATACGATAGGCCCAAATGCTGAGATCGACGTCGAATTGATCCCTCACGGTCTTCAGCTACAGCAGCAATATTCTCCTCATTACGGGCTGGATGTGGCCTATTCGGTCACGTATCATTCAATAGCGTATAATGAGACTCAAATTTGTGGATGGTATTGGCAATAAGTGGCCTCGGAAGGTTGATGATGCACATCATATGTTGCACGAAGTGCACGAAAACGTTGTATTACACAAAGATTATTTTCATAATATAGCTGAATAATTTGGAGACGCTGTTGTGGTGTGAGTCTTTCCATAATGAAATGTCAAGCAATACTGAATCAAAATAGGATGACACTTTGACAGCTGTCACTAAGAATCTGTCAAAATAAGCCATATGAAAAACAAAGGTCTAAATGAACCACCCATTATTTGGACTTCTGCTTGATAAAACTGACAGAAGAAAATTGGCAAAATATAAAAGAAGGTGCGATTCATGCCCTAACTCTGCGGCACGATTTATTTTTTAAATGTAAGACGACCAAGGCTCTTTGGTTGCCTGTGGCCATATTATGTACTGTTCTGCATGAATTGATGTGTTAAGTAAAATAGGATTGCCATCATATTCTGATATGATGGAGAATATTTCGGATAGTTTGTAAGGTTCTATGATTTCGTCTAGGATTAACATCAGATAGATTGTTATCGTTAGACGCCATTTCGAACATAATTAAAAAAATGCCTGTGAATAAATATTACTCAATTTTGCAAATACCAGATAATCGAGAATCACAAGATATGTGAAATCAATTATTTTACTTGCAGTTTCTTTCCGTGTATCTGAACTGTGGAATTTCTTCTTCTTGTTGTTTCTTTCTTGTTTGTTGGGCTCGTGTCTTGTTGAAGGATTGGAATCCACCGCTACCAGCAAGATCGTTTGTTTTCTAGCGAACTACAGACACCAGCGGGCCACCAGTCAGGAAGTCTCCATGTTATTGGTCGTTGCAATCTCGAGATCGGGGTCCTTCACACGCCGTCAGTTAGGGAGTCACCTTGTTCTGTCAGCTTACGATGATGCCCAGGACTACTAGTGAGAGCAAATCCAGTTGCGGTCCGATGACGTTGAAGACATCCAACTTCTGACACCAATTTTTTATATAATTAGCTCAGCTGCTGGAAATAGAAGGCTTATGCCCTTCTATTGACCAAGTAATCATATCTTCAGTTCAGTATGTGTCATTATAAATGCACAAGTTGCCATACTTCTACAATATGGTCCACCTTAATTTGTAGTTGTAGTAAGATCATAATGGAACAACCGAGATGTCCAAATTGTGTATGGCAAAAACCAATGAAAAATGTACTAGTAGGAATAGTGGAACCATATATACCTGCTCCATTGGGTGTACGACGTGGAAACGACGACAACCTACGGGTAATACAGCCATCCAGATTGCCACCTTTAACAGAAGATGGCAGACCAGTATATGAATCAGTGTGGAGAAAACGAAAATCTGACAATGATAAGCAGATCGCATTTGATTGCTCTTGTGGTCGCGAATTTTGTTTTTGTTTTATTGATTCGAAGGATGTAATGTCATATTTGAAAAATAAACACAAAGAAAAATGAAACCTCTCTTTATTTACGATCAAACATAGAATTCACTTAGCATTATCTACAGCATATCCTCCTCCTGTTACTTGATGTGTAACTGCCATTGTAAGTCCCGGATAGAGATTTACCGAATAAGGTGTGTACAAACGTTGAAAACCCTTTAAACCAGCAGGATTCAATCCTGCGTTAGCCATACGCTTGCGTTTGTTGCGATGTCCAGTCGTGGAATAACTTACATTGAAGTAAATAGGATTTTAAAAAAACCCTGATACAGTGGTAGAAAACTTTAAGACCACTTCCCAATTTAAATCAACAATACTATTATATGCCGGTGAACCAGTGTTATCGGTGACATTATTTACACTATTTCGGATGCTCCAAATGGCATAAATAGCATATCGGTTAGGCGACACTTTAAATTCAGCATTTTGTCTTAATGCCCCAGACAACATGGCGACGTTATAATCCATGAATCCCTGTTGCTGATCAAAGCCTTGGTTATTAGCGTTCGTAGTATCCTCTTGAGGTGCATCATCGCTATCTAATGTATGGGAATATTGAATTAGACTCTTAGCATTATTGTCGGATAAGCTCTGGTGACCGTCATTCGTTGCTACAGATTCCGGTTTCAAACGCATCGTTCCATGGTTGCCTGAGACTACACCTTCGATGTCATAGTGATGCTGAAAAGCCTTACCTAATAAATTAGACCCATTTTTACTATCTTTAATGTATTGATTCATATTAATATCAGAGGGACGGACATCCCAGTTGGAAAATTTGATACTTCCATCCGTTTGTTTTCCTGGAGCGTAAAAATAATCGGAAATGATGGCTCGTTGACGTAATGCTCTAGTCTCCATGCGCGCTGAGATATTTGCAAAATCCGCAATCCAATTTTCATCTTTCTTGGCAAATTGATAAGTATTGCCGACACATTTCTTTACCATGTCATCGGCATCGAACCGAATACCATAATCTTCTTGAACCGGGCTGTAGTCTATAATTTGTGCTTGCAAGTTTGCATTTGCCACTTCTATATTGGTTGACTGCGTAGAATATGGTGCACGCACTCCACAAGACCATACTTCCAAATCGGTTCTGTGTACGCTCCATTCCGTGCAATGATTTACAAATTCTTTAAAAGTCGTTGGATCCATATACTGAAAAATTTATTCCATGTCAATGCATAGACTGCTGCCCAGCCGATAATCATGACTCCATAATGAATTACCGATGACATCCGCAGTACTGTTAACATTAGCCCACTGCGTGATTCTCTGTTTGGTTAAACAGGCAGGTATCATAAAACGATATAATTGCGTTAGAGTGGATCGAAACGGAATACCTTCTTGACGACCTCCTAACGCCAAAATATTTGGTGCTAACACTGCCTGTGCACCCGCACTACCCATACCGGGACCACTACCAGCTTTCGTGCCAACGCCAGTGGAACGTACATCCTGCGGAGCTCCCATTTCCATGCCACTTCCTTCCATATCAGGGCTGGGTTGATAATTAGCAAAGAAATTCGATAAATTATTTCCTTGATTGCTTGCTAAGGCTATAGCAATTTTTTGGTTGGTGGTGCTTCCAATTGATCTGGTTCTCGTACACGTTGATTTTGTAATATACGAATCCGGTCGCTGCGAGTAGCCTGTCCAGTTGCGGGTTGATGCACTTGAGCTGTGACCTGCTGTGGTGTTACTTGTGCGGCTGTACCTTCGTCACCAGAATATTCGACGTCGTCATTAGGGGACGGTGGAAGTAATGCAGGATCTAATTTAACACCTAAAATTTGGTTGATAGTACGGATGATGACGCTGTTGTCTCGGCATGCCATAAATAGGACCCACCACTTGTTCGGCAGCGTACTTCGCTCTTAGTCCAAGTACACCAATACCAGATTCTAAATTTCCGTCTTGAAAATCTCCAATGAAGTCATTGATTGCGTGAAGATCGGTTTGTTCAATATCTATCTGGTGGTTGCTTCGCTCGTATGCCCAATCGTGTTCTTCGGCAATAGCGTCATCTACATCTACTGGCACACCACGATGTAATGTATTACCAGGCCCAACGTATTTATGAAAAGGCAAATTCATACTGATAAGCTTTATTGTTACATGTACTTATATACAGTATCGATAACATTGTATTTATATAATATATGCGGTAAACACAATGGATTCGGTTTCTTTATCTTCTCTTTGAGAAATGGCGCATTTATCCAGTCGTAACGAATCATTCGTTGATTGAATGGCTCATTAAAAGGTAGGTAACGTTTATTGGCAGTTATCACCACAGGCGTACGTGGAATCGTTTGGGTATCTAGATATTTAATGTTAGCAGGACAAGGGTCTCCACCTAATAATAATTTCACAGTGTCAAATGCAGCTTGTTCTACTTGTGCTTCATTCCATAAAATAATCCGTCGATAGCAACAGGATTGCAAGGGAAAAGTTTCATTGCGATTAAAGTTTCTGGCATGGCCTACGTTCAAGTAAAATGCACATATCATATCGGCAAAGTAAGATTTACCACTACCTGCTGGTCCAATGAGTTCCAAAGTATTTACTTTCGTGCGACGTTTTTCACAAATGTCATACACCTCTTGTAAGAATTGTTTTACTGCTTCAAATATGGACATTCCATTGGCAGCTGCATAATCATGGAACTGGTACTGTAATAAATCATCAATGACTTGCTCCGACTCATAGACATCATAATAGTATTCATCAAAAGGTTTTGCAATCGCTTCGAATAAGACTTCACATGGATCTGCTTGATTCAATTTCATAAAATATTCAAAGGTCCACAATGTTAAGGTTTTACGAACACAGTTTAACACATCACGAAAGTCGTCGCCCGTTTGTACACAAATACTCGAAGATACGGTTCCAATCTGGGAGAGAGGCATCTGAAAGCTCAACAGTCCGGCAAGTCCGTCGTCTGACTGTAGGGACATAGCATCGACAGCAGTAGTATCTTCAAGGGCAGGCATGGACGATGTGCCAGTGTGTGTATGGTTCGTCATGTCTGGCGATGGCATATACGGTACCTTTTCTTTGCAAGCTTTGACGTATCCGGTCCATTTCTGCATGAAAGTTCTGGGTAGCGGCGTTAAATGTGACAGATTCACGGACCATTCGTCTTTGGCCTCTTCGCAATGCTTTTGGAAAGTCCGAAAAGAATTGCTCTGCCAAAACAGTAGTGTGTTCAGTAGGTCGCTTTCTCTTTCGGTCAAGCCATCCATAAACTCCGTTTGATACATCAGGTCCACATCCTCGTCCTTCGTCATCACTGAGCAAATCCCCGTCAGTTGTGTTAGAAAGATAGCTACTTGCATACCCTTCTTCTCTTCGCTCATCTCGATCTTTCGTTTCTTACCAGTTTCGGCCATAGTCTTCTTGCGCGTCAAAGAGAACTGGATCTTCAATAATTTGGCAAGGTTCGTTTTCGTCGATAACCGGTTAACCGGTGCTTCTGACATGGACGACAAACACACGTCGACTGATACGGAACCTCGGTTGCACTATTAATGTCGCACTCGATTAATAATAGATACTTGGTCAATAGAAGGGCATAAGCCTTCTATTTCCAGCAGCAGCAGCGAACTGAGTCAGGTAGCCCAGGTACGCGTATTTATACACAATTGCGTGGTGGGGGGCAGTTGGACGCAGTCTGGAGGGGGGTTGTGTGTATATCGTGGAGAACATGTGACGGAGCGATGCGTCACGCGATGAAGTCTCATCGAATACCTAGGAATTTGTTCTCCACGATGCCATAGAAAATTCACGGAACCGTGCCATGAATTCGAATTGAAATCGCCGCGTTTCCACGTTCCACACACGGTTCTATGACATACACCTACACACAAGAGGGATTATTAAAAATATTGGAAAGCTTATTTACTGACCACTTCTTCTTGTTAGATTAGTGGCTGTTTTGCGCGGAAGATGACGCATATGTTGGCCAGCATGCCGAAGACAGCGATGATGGAGTATATGATCGCTACGGTATCGGTCTGCGGATTCCAGTAGCAGAACTTGTACTTCCACGGGTTGGCCGGCACATTATTCTGGTTCTCCACTGGACGACAGAAGAGATTCAGGCAACTCGTCTTTCGTTATTGTGCCAACTGGAAGAGCAAATGAAATGAGGTCTAATTCATTTCTGCTGGGTTATTCATTGGATATTCTTTATTTCCAACAGGTAGAACCCATTTACAGTAAATACAAACAAAGAAAAAATACTGGGATAGAGATACTTTAAACATATGTAACAGTACATAAATACTAAATAAATACTAGTCTAACCCGTATTTCTATATATTCACATGGGAGAGTCATTATAGGGATTATTAAAAAGATTTAGAAGCTTATTACTGACCACCTCTTCTTGTTAGCATATGTTGGCCAGCAGGCCGAAGACAGCGATGATGTAGTAAATGATCGCTACGGTAACGGTCTGCGGATTCCAGTAGCAGAACTTGTACTTCCACGGGTCGGCCGACACATTAGTCTGGTTCTCCACTGGACGAATGAAGAAATTCAGGCAACTCATCTTTCGTTATTATGCCAACTGGAAGAGCAAATTTAATTAGGTCTGATTCATTTCTGCTGGGTTATTCATTGCAAATTGTTAATTTCCAACAGGGATGGGCCTTACGAATACAAACTTACCGATAAGTAGGGATCGACCTTTGGTGTTAGGAACGTCCTAACATTGAAAAGTATTGACAGCATTGTCAATGATATCACGGTAAGCCGTATACCGCATATAATTTTTCTTGCTAATTTGATGTCACTCATCCTCCGTAAACGCAGTGAGCGGCATATTGCAAGGTATCTTGTGACAGAAATACCACCACTGTTAATATGGACATTATTAGTGTCCTGAATTAGAATTATTAATTTGATAAATGTTGGATTTGTGGGAGCAGGTTTTACCTGTGAACTGTGAACAGCGGACGGTAGCTGCTGTTGTATTTGTAGTTCTAATCAAAAAGCGTGAAAAAGAGGGTATTGATGGTGGTCAAGACACCATTAGAAATTATACGGAACAGTGTTGTTCGTAATGTGACGATACAGCACTAGTACCCGATACTTGCGTAGTGTTGTGTATGATGGGCCTTACGAATACAACCTTACCGATAAGTAGGGATCGACCTGTGGTGCTAGGGATGTCCTAATGTTGAAAAATATTGACAGCATTGTCAATGATATCACGGTAAGCCGTATACCGCATATAATTTTTCTTGCTAATTTGATGTCACTCATCCTCCGTAAACGCAGTGAGCGGCATATTGCAAGGTATCTTGTGACAGAAATACTACCACTGTTAATATGGACATTATTAGTGTCCTGTATTAGAATTATTAATTTGATAAATGTTGGATTTGTGGGAGCAGGTTTTACCTCTGAACTGTGAACAGCGGACGGTAGTTGCTGTTGTATTTGTAGTTCAAATCGAAAAGCGTGAGAAAGAGGGTATTGATGGTGGACAAGAACCCATTAGAAATTATACGGAACAGTTGTTCGCAATGTGACTACAGCACTAGTACCCGATACTTGCGTAGTTTTGTGTATGATGGGCCTTACCAATACAAACTTACCGATAATTAGGGATCGACCTTTGGTGCTAGGAACGTCCTAATATTGAAAAATATTGACAGCATTGTCAATGATATAGCAGCAAGCCGTATACCGCATATAATTTTCTTTGCTAGACTGATGTCATTCATCCTCCGTAAACGCAGTGAGCGGCATATTGCAAGGTATCTTGTGACAGAAATACTACCACTGTTAATATGGACATCATTATTGTCCTGAAATAGAATGATTGTTATTAAAATTATACCTATTCATTTCTGCTCGGTTATTCATTGCATATTGTTTATTTCCAACAGGTAGAACCCATTTACAGTAAATACAAACAAAGAAAAAATACTGGGATAGAGATACTTTAAACATATGTAACAGTACATAAATACTAAATAAATACTAGTCTAACCCCTATTTTTATATATTCACATAGGAGAGTCATTATAGGGATTATTAAAAATATTGAAAAGCTTATTACTGACCACTTCTTCTTGTTAGATTAGTGACTGTTTTGCGCGGAAGATGTTTGGAGATGACGCATATGTTGGCCAGCATGCCGAAGACAGCGATGATGTAGTAAATGATCGCTACGGTAACGGTCTGCGGATTCCAGTAGCAGACCTTGTACTTCCACGGGTCGGCCGACACATTAGTCTGGTTTTCCACTGGACGAATGAAGAGATTCAGGCTACTCATCTTTCGTTATTATGCCAACTGGAAGAGCAAAATTAATTAGGTCTGATTCATTTCTGCTGGGTTATTCATTGTATATCGTTTATTTCCAACAGGCAGAACCCATTTACAGTAAATGCAAACAAAGAAAAAATACTGGGATAGAGATACTTTAAACATATGTAACAGTACATAAATACTAAATAAATACTAGTCTAACCCCTATTTTTATATATTCAAATAGGAGAGTCATTATAGAGATTATTGAAAAGATTGAATAGTTTATTACTGACCACTTCTTCTTGTTAGATTAGTGGCTGTTTTGCGCGGAAGATGTTTGGAGATGACGCATATGTTGGCCAGCAGGCCGAAGACAGCGATGATGTAGTAAATGATCGCTACGGTAACGGTCTGCGGATTCCAGTAGCAGAACTTGTACTTCCACGGGTTGGCCGACACATTAGTCTGGTTTTCCACTGGACGAATGAAGAGATTCAGGCTACTCATCTTTCGTTATTATGCCAACTGGAAGAGCAAAATTAATTAGGTCTGATTCATTTCTGCTGGGTTATTCATTGTATATCGTTTATTTCCAACAGGCAGAACCCATTTACAGTAAATGCAAACAAAGAAAAAATACTGGGATAGAGATACTTTAAACATATGTAACAGTACATAAATACTAAATAAATACTAGTCTAACCCCTATTTTTATATATTCACATAGGAGAGTCATTATAGGGATTATTAAAAATATTGAAAAGCTTATTACTGACCACTTCTTCTTGTTAGATTAGTGACTGTTTTGCGCGGAAGATGTTTGGAGATGACGCATATGTTGGCCAGCATGCCGAAGACAGCGATGATGTAGTAAATGATCGCTACGGTAACGGTCTGCGGATTCCAGTAGCAGACCTTGTACTTCCACGGGTCGGCCGACACATTAGTCTGGTTCTCCACTGGACAACAGAAGAGATTCAGGCTACTCATCTTTCGTTATTATGCCAACTGGAAGAGCAAAATTAATTAGGTCTGATTCATTTCTGCTGGGTTATTCATTGTATATCGTTTATTTCCAACAGGCAGAACCGAACCCATTTACAGTAAATGCAAACAAAGAAAAAATACTGGGATAGAGATACTTTAAACATATGTAACAGTACATAAATACTAAATAAATACTAGTCTAACCCCTATTTTTATATATTCAAATAGGAGAGTCATTATAGAGATTATTGAAAAGATTGAATAGTTTATTACTGACCACTTCTTCTTGTTAGATTAGTGACTGTTTTGCGCGGAAGATGTTTGGAGATGACGCATATGTTGGCCAGCATGCCGAAGACAGCGATGATGTAGTAAATGATCGCTACGGTAACGGTCTGCGGATTCCAGTAGCAGACCTTGTACTTCCACGGGTCGGCCGACACATTAGTCTGGTTCTCCACTGGACAACAGAAGAGATTCAGGCAACTCGTCTTTCGTTATTGTGCCAAATGGAAGAACAAATGAAATGAGGTCTAATTCATTTCTGCTGGGTTATTCATTGGATATTCTTTATTTCCAACAGGTAGAACCCATTTACAGTAAATACAAACAAAGAAAAAATACTGGGATAGAGATACCTCAAACATATGTAACAGTACATAAATACTAAATAAATACCAGTCTAACCTCTATTTTTATATATTCACATAGGAGAGTCATTATAGGGATTATTAAAAAGAGTGAGAAGCTTATTACTGACCACCTCTTCTTGTTAGATTAGTGGCTGTTTTTATAGGAAGATGCTTGGAGATGACGCATATGTTGGCCAGCAGGCCGAAGACAGCGATGATGTAGTAAATGATCGCTACGGTAACGGTCTGCGGATTCCAGTAGCAGAACTTGAACTTCCACGGGTTGGCCGACACATTAGTCTGGTTCTCCACTGGACAACAGAAGAGATTCAGGCAACTCATCTTTCGTTATTATGCCAACTGGAAGAGCAAATTTAATCAGGTCTGATTCATTTCTGCTGGGTTATTCATTGCAAATTGTTAATTTCCAACAGGGATGGGCCTTACGAATACAAACTTACCGATAAGTAGGGATCGACCTTTGGTGCTAGGAACGTCCTAACATTGAAAAATATTGACAGCATTGTCAATGATATCACGGTAAGCCGTATACCGCATATAATTTTTCTTGCTAATTTGATGTCACTCATCCTCCGTAAACGCAGTGAGCGGCATATTGCAAGGTATGTTGTGACAGAAATACTACCACTGTTAATATGGACATTATTAGTGTCCTGTATTAGAATTAATCATTTGATAAATGTTGGATTTGTGGGAGCAGGTTTTACCTGTGAACTGTGAACAGCGGACGGTAGCTGCTGTTGCATTTGTAGTTCTAATCAAAAAGCGTGAAAAAGAGGGTATTAATGGTGGTCAAAATACCATTAGAAATTATACGGAACAGTGTTGTTCGTAATGTGACGATACAGCACTAGTACCCGATACTTGCGTAGTGTTGTGTATGATGGGCCTTACGAATACAACCTTACCGATAAGTAGGGATCGACCTGTGGTGCTAGGGACGTCCTAATGTTGAAAAATATTGACAGCATTGGCAATGATATCACGGTAAGCCGTATACCGCATATAATTTTTCTTGCTAATTTGATGTCACTCATCCTCCGTAAACGCAGTGAGCGGCATCTTGCAAGGTATCTTGTGACAGAAATACAACCACTGTTAATATGGACATTATTAGTGTCCTGTATTAGAATTATTAATTTGATAAATGTTGGATTTGTGGGAGCAGGTTTTACCTGTGAACTGTGAACAGCGGACGGTAGCTGCTGTTGTATTTGCAGTTCTAATCAAAAAGCGTGAAAAAGAGGGTATTGATGGTGTACAAGACACCATTAGAAATTATACGGAACAGTTGTTCGCAATGTGACTATACAGCACTAGTACCCGATACTTGCGTAGTTTTGTGTATGATGGGCCTTACCAATACAAACTTACCGATAATTAGGGATCGACCTTTGGTGCTAGGAACGTCCTAATATTGAAAAATATTGACAGCATTGTCAATGATATAGCAGCAAGCCGTATACCGCATATAATTTTCTTTGCTAGACTGATGTCATTCATCCTCCGTAAACGCAGTGAGCGGCATATTGCAAGGTATCTTGTGACAGAAATACCACCACTGTTAATATGGACATTATTAGTGTCCTGAATTAGAATTATTAATTTGATAAATGTTGGATTTGTGGGAGCAGGTTTTACCTGCGAACTGTGAACAGCGGACTGTAGCTGCTGTTGTATTTGTAGTTCTAATCAAAAAGCGTGAAAAAGAGGGTATTGATGGTGGTCAAGACACCATTAGAAATTATACGGAACAGTTGTTCGCAATGTGACTATACAGCACTAGTACCCGATACTTGCGTAGTGTTGTGTATGATGGGCCTTACGAATACAACCTTACCGATAAGTAGGGATCGACCTGTGGTGCTAGGGACGTCCTAATGTTGAAAAATATTGACAGCATTGTCAATGATATCACGGTAAGCCGTATACCGCATATAATTTTTCTTGCTAATTTGATGTCACTCATCCTCCGTAAACGCAGTGAGCGGCATATTGCAAGGTATCTTGTGACAGAAATACTACCACTGTTAATATGGACATCATTGGTGTCCTGAAATAGAATGATTGTCATTAAAATTATACCTGAAATACGTGATGCGGGACGTCTTTCAACACTAGTGTAGACTAGTTGTTGACGCGAAATATAGCGTTTTGTATGTAAACATTGGATGGAGAGGTTTTCATCAATTGTGAATTAAACGAAAAACTAAGAAATAATGCATTAAACATTCCGGAACTCACTGTTTTGTCAGCAAGAACAAAATAAATTCCATTATACTTTGTTGGCGACGAAGCCTTTGCTCTTTCCGAAAATATGATGAAAATATATGCATAATTAATCAACCAACGGTACTTATTATCTGGACAGGGTCGAAAATCCATAAGGTCCACTTGCCCTCTAGAGTGAAAGTTTGTCGAAATAATAGGTTTTACACTGGTATAGAGATACTTAAAAAATATGTAACAGTACATAAATACTAAATAAATACTAGTCCAACCCCTACTTTTATATATTCACATAGGAGAGTCATTATAGGGATTATTAAAAATATTGAAAAGCTTATTACTGACCACTTCTTCTTCTTGTTAGATTAGTGGCTGTTTTTTTAGGAAGTTGTTTGGAGATGACGCATATGTTGGCCAGCAGGCCGAAGACAGCGATGATGGAGTATATGATCGCTACGGTAACGTTCTGCGGATTCCAGTGGCAGAACTTTTACTTCCACGGGTCGGCCGACACATTAGTCTGGTTCTCCACTGGACGAATGAAGATATTCAGGCAACTCATCTTTCCTAAACCTAAATAACCTAAGAACTTAACATCAACCTATAAAAATTAGTTTAAGTAACACAACTTATACTATTGAACAATTATAAATATCCTTACCATCACCAAAACCTAGTCTTGTATTAAAAAACTACATAAAAACTAATCATAACCAATACACATAAGTAAGTTTAAGAATGTTTAATGATAACCTTGAAGTAAAAAAACAGTTCAACATTGAATTAACCTTTATTCAAGATCACTTATGAATGAATCTTTTTTCTCCATCCAAATGACTTCACAAATTTTTGCAGCATTTACCACAGACTGTATTGGTCTCCAAGTTGATAGGTCTTCAAAAAGAGGTGTCAAAATGCTATTGCAAATAGCGTTAGAGTTATAACTTGCCTCTAAGTATATTCTTGCTTTTGAATATATTTCTTTGTTAGTTTTAGCATCTTATCTGCACAGGTATATTCTCTAACAGGGTAGTTATTTTTGCAGTTCTGGACAAAGACATTGAAAATCGATTAAATTGTGCAAGTTTATCCGTTTGTACCGTTTTTTCCTAGTACTAGCGTCATAAAATCAGAGAAATTAAAACTACATGAAACCTCTTCAAAGACATAGTACATCTCGTTACCTTGGAGTTATACTGTTTTATGTACATAAAAGCTTGTTTTGAGTTATAACAAAAACAAAATTTTGATATTCTATATTCAGATAGAGTTTGTTACGAGTACACCATGCACTAATGACATCAAGGTTAGCTTGTAGAGTGTAGCAGTCATTCATATTATGTATAGTTGAAAAGATTTTTAAATCGTCGGCGTATAGTAAGCTATCACACTTTAATGACTGAGATAAATCATCTATAAAAAGCAGGAACAAGAGGGGCCCTATATTAGAGCCCTGCGGACTCCCGATGAAGCAAAATACATGTCCGAAGTGTATCCAGCATAATAGACGTATTGCAACCTTCTATTCAAATAAGACTCAAAGAATTTTATGGTGTGGTCAGTGAAGCCAAAACTGGACAATTTACTTAATAGGATGGCATGATCTAATTTGTCGAAGGCTTTAGAAAAATCGGTGTAGATCACATCCACCTGATTATCCTCAAAATAAGATGTTCCTCCTGGCACATAATTAGGAAACGATAATGCACTGAACTATTGCCACGGTGCAATTTCCGTAACAGTTACGTCAACCCCAAAAATTGAGTCGAATATGATAGACGTATTTCTTTGAGCGGTGGGCTCTTGTTACGGGTGCGTCGGTGGTGGACTGCTTGTCCAGGTTTTGGTGTTCATTTGGCGTTCAGTTTCGGAGCGGCCTTATCGCATCTCTTTCCAACTTTCGTCGGATCGAAGTTTTCGGCTTTGCCTCGATAACCGGGCGCTAGTTTCTTTATTTCATCCATGGTGTAGACTTTCTTTACACCTTCCATTTTGATAATACAATCTTGCTTCCTGACTAGTCGGCTAAAGACTACTTCAAAATACAGGGTGTCTCAATACGACCCAACTACTTTGGTTGGAAATAAAAAGCTGTTCAAATTGTAATTATTATTTATTGGCCTCAAGAAAAGGCAAACAACGGAATTTTATTTTTTTGAATATAATATTTTTTAAATGATGACCATTTTGTTGGCGGCACTCCTCAAACCGATTGCGAATATTATTTACGAGTTTTCCAAGAAGTCGTCGAGGAATGAGCCTGATCTTTCCTTCAATATGTTTCTTCAAGTCGCCCAAAGTGGATTGTTTTCATACGCTACGCTCTTAAGATAACCCCACAAAAAAAATCAGGTGGGGTTAAGTCAGGGCTCTGAGGGGGCCACTGAATATCACCTCTCCGAGAAATGACCCTATCCGGAAACAGCTCGTGCAATGCTGCTAGAGTAGTTTGTGGTGTGCGATGTGGCGCCGTGTTGCTGGAACCATGTCAGCTGGTTATAGTGTTCACATTCTTGCAGTTGAGGTCTCAGATAATTTTGTATCATATCAACATACTGCTCAGAAGTTACAGTCGCCGTTTGGCCTCTGTCATTTGCAAAAAAATATGGTCCAATGATGCACTTTCCTGACAGAGCGACCCACACAGTAACTTTGGCACTACGCAACGGGCGTTGATGTAACGCCTGTGGGTTACTTTCTTCTCAAAACCTGTAATTTTGCCGATTGACGGATCCGTCCAAATGAAAATGTGCTTCGTCGCTGAAGAAAATGTTTTAAAAATTGTTAAACCTCTCGAACATTACATTCACAAAATTTAGTCTTGTAACGTGATCATTTTCGTTCAGTGCTTGGACAATCTGAATTTTATAGGCCTTGAGATGCAGATCAAATCGCATCATCCGATGAATCGTCGCTCTACACAATCCCAACTACGACTTACGCTTTCTGACGGAGTCGAGGCTGCCGGCTTACGGAATTTGCAACTAACTCAATGTTCCCAGGGGTTCTTGCTGTTCTTGGGCGGCCATGATGGAGATTACCTTATGGTGTTTCCAGAAGTGTTGAATGTCTGGATCCAAGCGAGAATGGTTGCATTGCTCGGAGCATCCCCAATGTTGCGTAACGCGAATGAGCGACCGATTGTTTTCGAAATAGGCGCGAACGTAAAAAGCCCGCTGCTCACCGGTATACGGCATGATTGCTACTGAAAATGTAAGGAACGCGCTTGCAAACGATGACCACCTCACCCCTCCCCTGCCCTTCGTTTGTCTCTCGATCACTCTGCAAATAGTCGGACCGTTTTGAGACACCCTGTATATATAGCAGCTGCAAATATCGCAAGGAATTTAAGGTACCATTAATAAAAAATGGACCAACAATATTGTCGCCCAAAAATTGAGTTTTTTGGGGTATTGTGCTCTTAAGGGTACGCTTAAATGCTGGTTTTCCCTTGACCAATATCGGACAATGTGAGAATTGTGACGGCCATGCAGAAAAACGAGGATTCATCAGTAAACAAGACGTTTCTGAGAAACTGCTCGTCACTCTCAATCTTTTCTTTCATAGCCTAATAGGGTCGTCGGCAACAATCTCCTGCGTTATTTGCATCTTAAATGACTTGTAGTCATGCTACCTCAAAATAGCCCTAACTGTCCGCGCCGGAATGCCAACTTCTTCAGAAATTGCGGTACTGCAGCAGGGCTGACCTGTTTCAATGGCGGCTTCAGCATATCCACACACATTCACATCCCTGACAACCTTTGCTTCATGTACAGCTTGTGTTTCTTCGTCATCCTTTTGACATGCTTTATGGAGACAGCCATTATTAATGCAGCCATGGTTTACGAAGTTTCTAAATATGTTTCTGATCGTGTTAGCAGTCGGTACAGGTTGATCAGGATATGTAAATGCAAACTGAGCAACGACGGCATCTGCATCTGTAGCCTTGTCGTACCAAAGTACGAGATTCACTTTCTGTTCGCGCGTGTAACCCATTGTCGGAAGTGTTTCCGTTTCGCACCAACGGTAGTCTGGGAAGGAATGATCACCGGATCGGAATCACCGACAAACGATGATATATATTTAAATGTAGATCATACACTGCACAAGGCGACAGTCTTGTCCGACACACTGTTGTCACATACTTCCTAGGTGTTTGAGCGGAAATTTCTCCCAGTAAACTTCTCATATCACGACGTTTGCTGAAGCAATCAAGCCGATTGATAACAGGTTGACTGCCACGACGGTCGTGGACGACCGCTGACTATTTTTCGGTACTGGTGCGAATTTCTGAATACCAGTTTGATTCAGCCAGAATAATGTGTCCAGATTTTTATTGTAGGAACTCAAGAAATACTTCACAATACAAAAGACATGGATGAATTTGACTTACAAAATGAAGCAAACGTCCTTTTTACTTGGCATGAGTAATATTGCAACAATTTAGGCAAAAATATGTAAATATAAACATTTAATAATGTAGTAATTCAATATGACTAACATAACTAATTAAGAATACATTGTAATTTTTATACAATGACTTACGAGTACTAATTTAACATAAAAAGAAGGTTGGGCGTGTATCAGGAAGGCGCTCGAGATGACACATCTGGAAATTAAATAAAAAGAACCTGAGTAACCAATTCATCATCCATCATCACTAACCAGTGATTGTAATGATTAAACAAATAAACATAAATAGATTACGCACCAAATAAATCTTCAAAAACCAAATAGGTAGGTGCAATAATATACTGTGCAGAGAACATATAACATAACTCATCGCTAGGGATGCAAAATAACATATACCACGATAACGAGATAACATAACTCATCTCTAGGGTCATTGGTGTTAAGGGTCAACTCGCGAAATACCTCACCAAGAGATCAAAACAACTAGGGCGGAGAATTATCATGATAACTGTGAGGCCTACACTAAGATACTAGGGGTCAACTCGCAAAGTATCCACTCCTTTGAACTAGTTAAGTACGAAGGGTCAACTCGCGACGTACTTCGAGAATACGTTATCTGTTTTTATATCGCAAACGTTCAAAAATTGAATTATCAATTATCTAGTAAACAGATCTCAAATAAATTAATAAAACAAATCATTATATCAATAACAATACAATTGGTAGAATTGGGTACTCCGTGAGATAAACTCACCTAGGCTATTGCAGATTGTTCTCTTAGCACAAACACAAGGCAAATCACAACACGTCTTTACTGTACGTGGTACAATTTGAATATGTTCAGATTTATATTTCGACAAAAAGGTACTGGGAACTGACGTAAGTTCGAGCTGGTATAAACAGATGTTATACGCAATTTTGGACCTTATATTTCCAATATGACGAACAGCCTGAAATACTAAAGTCAACGCCCAAATTACCGTGAAGCCCTTCAGACTGTTTGTAAAATAGTATCGGCCGGGTGATGATTTATTTATCTTAAACACGGTTGGATTTCAGCTTTCCCTTATCTATTCGCCTTTTTGGCATCGCTTTTGCGTTGCATGTTTAACTTCACTCTTGGATAATATTATTTTCGAATTATAAAATTTTCTCACCCTGACAGTATTATGTTGTAGATCATCTAACATAGATGATACTTCCCTTTTTAGTACTTCTCTATCAATATTTTTGAGATCGTCTAAATTTTGAGATTTGCTGATCAGGTGCATGAAAATACTTGTGACTGTATTTATGATATAAGCTGTACTAGAAATATTTGATTTATATGTTTGACTAGCTGTTACAGGTGTAGATGGGCCTGCAGTAAACGAACATACTATTCGGGAAGTTTGGTGGTGGTGACTGTGCTTTTCGCTTCTTATTAGGGCCTGTGCCTGTGGCTGTATACAAATTTGGACTGTGTCGTGAAGTTTTTTTTTTTTTTTTTGTTTGAAGGACGAGGAGGAGAAATCGTCAATAAGACGCCCGCGATGGAAATGCGGGTAGTGTTGGATTCGCCAGCAAGTGAAGCCTGCTGGCGCCTACCAACTAAAACTCCTCCCCGTAAGAGGTTCAACTGCGAAGTTTTGCCATCTTGGGGTGTGAAAGGACACACGAGATTTGGACGTTTCATTGGCCTTGAGGAGACCAAAGGTACTTGTACGCGAAATGCGAGACTTGATGGCCTTTGCCAGGGTTATGAAGAGGGTTTGCGACTTCGGATGAGGGGGTTGCTAATCTCGTCTGATTAGCAGGGAACAAGCGCGTTTGACCCTATCGTAAGATTTAGGACAGAACCTTACTAGGGATGAAACAGCAGGATTTGGATGATTCCAGACTGTCTTGTTGAGGTTTGCTGCGAATTTGAGGGCATCTGAAGGAGAGGTGATGGGAATATCCTTAAGGATTTGATGATTCCTTATGTACCAGGAAATTTTCAGGGAAGACTTCAGGAGTCTCATGAACGTGCCCTGAATGCGTTTGAGGCCGAGCTCGGAGGTGCCCCAAATAGGAATAGCATAGGTACATATGCTTTTTACGATTGCTGAAAAAGCACGGAGTTTGGTCCGGTTGTTGACGTTTTTATTGTCGAAGAACGGTTTAAGGGCGATGAAGGCTGACCTAGCCTTGTTTTGGGTTAGCCTAATGTGACGGGACCAGTTTAGGTGTCTGTTGAAGGTGACACCTAGATAAGTCGTGTAATTGCTCCATTTGAGGGGTTGAGCATTCACGAGGACGGGAGGAGGGGTTCTTCTTCTACGAGAGAAGAAAATGCTGTCGGATTTCTTGACGTTGATGTCAAGTCTCCATTTCCGGTACCAACCGGTCACGGATTTGAGGTGGGAGTTGAGTAGCGCTGTGCAAGTTGAAATTTGGTTAGAAGAACGCAGCAAGGCGATGTCATCAGCGTACTGGGAAGTTGTTATTTTCGGATGATGAGGGATGTCGTGACAGAAGATATTGAAAAGGGAGGGAGACAGTTTTCCTCCTTGGGGGACGCCAGCAGAGATGGGGCGAGAGTCCGAGAGGGCTGTGCCGATCTTGGCTTTGAATTTCCTGTTAGTGAGATACGAGCGGATGATGCCTATGAGATAAGGGGAGAATTTAAGCTGAATTAGCTTGTGAACGAGACCTTCGTGCCATACACGGTCGAAAGCTTGACGGATGTCGAGAAGGACCATTGCCGTGTGATGTCTCTTGTTCAGGGACTCGGCTATATGCTCCGTCACACGGAGAAGTTGGTGGCCGGTGCCATGGCCATGTCTAAAACCGAATTGCGAGTCGGGGATAATGTTGTTGGCCTCGAGGTGGGAGTTGACTCGGGTCAGGAGAACCGATTCGGCTAGCTTGGCGAGCGAAGAGAGAAGACTGATGGGCCTAAAACCTTCGGGGGTGTTGAGTTCTTTGCCCTTTTTAGGGATAAAAATGGCAATGGCTTCCTTCCAGACGTCAGGAAAGTAGCTAAGCTGCATGCAAGCATTTATAATGTTGCATAAGGCGACTGGTACTTCCTCGGCAGGAGTTTGAGGACCTTGTTGGGGATACCGTCCCCACCGGGAGCTTTCCGATTCTTTAGACGACGAATCAGATTGTGGATCTCTTCAGGAGAGCAGGGAACGAAAGAAGATTCGGGAATAACGAAATTACGGACTTCGCTTGTGATTTTGCGGTGGAGTTCGGTTAACTCCGAAGAACTGGGGTTTGGGGTACATTGATTTTGGAGGGAGTCAGCGAAGGCATTTGCTTTCTCAGAATCAAGTAGGAGGGTCCAATTGCCAATTTGGATGGGGGGCAAGACGGGTTTCCGATTACGTAGTATTCTGGTGACCTTCCAGACACTACGTGGGTGGTTCTCTGCTTCCTCGATGAAATCGTTGAAATTTTTGCTGCGAATTTCGACAAGTTGGGAACGGATTTGGCGTTAGAGAGAGTTTAAATTCCTCTTGATCACAGGATCACGGGAACGTTGCCAACGTTTACGAAGGACGTTTCTGGTCTTGATTAGATTAAGAACCTCAGTCGGGAGGGGTGGAGACTTCTCAGATTTGGGAGAGGTGACCGTTGCGCGCTCAGTGGCCGCATTTATACAGAGAGTGATTTTTTCGACTGCGGCATCGATATCAGCCGTGCTGGACATGGAAGGGCATTCGAAGGGTAAGGTCTCGAGTTTATATCTGAGAAGTAACCAGTCAACTTTCGAGAAGGTGTCTGGGGTTTTGATGGGGGTGCAAACAACTTCCATCATAACTGGGAGGTGATCTGAAGACAGGTCGTTGACTACCCAGGGGTCGCGACTGAGGGATACTCTAGTAGTGACCGCCAAGTCTAGAATATCCGGATTGAGATTTCCGCTGTCAGGAATGAAGGTGGGCTCGTTTGGTACTTCAACCGTGAGGTGGAGATTGACGATGTGATTGAGCAGGATCTTGCCTTTAGCGTTTGTGTTCGCACAGCCCCATGCTGTGTGTTTGGAGTTGAAATCGCCAAGTACTAGGGTGGGGGAATTTGAAACGAAGAAGTTGGGAATACAATCCAGATTTGCGACAGACGGGGGAGAGTATAGACAAATAATTCTAGTTGGAGAAGGCGAGGTGTTAACTTCAATGCCAACTGATTCACTTTGGGAATCGCCTGTAAGAATGGGCGAGTGGTGGATGTCGTTTTTCACGAGGATGGCGACGCCACCACCTAGCGTGTCTACGGGCCTGTCAAACCTATGTATCCTGTAGTTGGGGACGAAAAAGGAATGCTTGGGGCGAAGGAAAGTCTCAGTGATACAGGCAATATCTACAGAGTGTTCAGAGAGTAAATGTTGCAATTCAACGGTTTTATTGCGAACACTTTTCGCATTCCAATTTAGAACTCGGAGTGTTGGATTGTTCATTGCGAGTTTTGGGCGATTTTGGCTGTAACTTCGGCTACAGCCTTTCGGATGGCTTGTGCGATGACCTCTTCAAGATTGAAGGGAGCACTGATTGGGACTGCTGGGGGGGGGGGGGGGGGGGGTGGGAGGGGCAGCAGTGTGGCCGTGGGTAGAGCTGGCGTACGAACGGTTCGAATTAATCGTTCTTGCAGCACTGTGATGAGGTGCTCTGGGGGTTTGAGAAGGGGCCTGAGACGGGGACTTCTTTTGAGGAACCTTCGGGCAGCCGCCGTAAGTGGCTCTATGTTCGCCAGAACAGTTGAAGCATTTCGGCTTCGAAGAAGATTTGTCCTTGTCTGGACACTCGAAAGTGGGGTGGCGCTTCGCGCAAAACGAACAGGCCCATTGGGCACGGCAGTAGTTAGCCGTGTGGAAAAAGCTGAGGCAACGACGGCACTGAGGAACCACGTTGCGTTTTCTGGGGTTTTCGACCGAGATGCAAAGACCGCCAAGACGATTGAGATCGAAAATCGACTTGGCCGAGGGAGCTTTGGCGTCCAGACGAACGACGACCAGGGGGAAAACTTTGACACCGCTTCTCATGCGGTGGACTGTTTTGACCGCAGGGATTTTAACCCTCAGTTCCTCCAGGATTTCGGATTCAGAGGAGGACTCGTTCACTCCTCTGAGGACGACAGAAAGGTCTTTATCTTCACTGATCTGGAAGGTGGTGAAGGGGATGTTGCTCTTATCGAGCTGTTTGGTGATTTCTCTGTGGGAGCCCACGTTGGAGGGGTACACTCTGACACCCTGGGTAGTATTGACAGCCCTTCGAATAGGGATGTCGTTCTCGAGCATGGCCGAGTGGATCTTCGGCCACTTGCTCTTATCCTGGATGATGACAGGAGGGGGGAGACGCTCTTTCTTTACGACAGACGAAGATTCAGCCTCTGAATCAGAGGCGGAAGAGGACGACGAAGAATCGAAGATCCCAACTTCGACGGGAGGGAAGGCCTTACGCGGACGTTTGCGTGTTTGGGGGCGAACCTTCGGGGAGCTTGGAGTCCTCTTTGGAGGGAGAGGGGTCAAAGGTACCGTCTCGAGACTTCGGGGGAAAGTCGGAGTTTGAGTTGATTCGGTTTGAATCTGAATTGGAGTTGGAGTTGGGGACAGAACAGTGGATTCAAATTCTCTGAGACGAGAATTTGAGATTTGGAGCTCGTGCTCGAGGAGAGTAATTTTTGCAGTAAGGCTTTTGACAAGCTCAACGAGGTTGGTTTCGTCGGTGTCCATGACACTGGGTGGGAAAGTCTGGCCCTAGGGGGGCCAGACGAAGAAAGCGTGAGCTAAGGCTGACGAAAAACGCGAATGGTTCAGTCAGGAAATAAAAATTGCGTCGAGCGCAAAAGAAAAACGTGAACTCGTCACTAGTAAAGCCGATATGGTCTCAATCTGCCTACTCCATATCGATACGCTTTACTAGTCCGGAGAAACACGGCTAGCGTAAAATTCACACTGGTAAGCTGATACGGCCTCAATCTGCCTACTCCGTATCGAATGCTGTCCCAAGTGAGGTCGTGAAGAGTGGGATATGGAAGGTCTTATGGGATTAACAGTACGGGAATGACTGGGCAGAGGGGGAAAATCGTTATCTATTATATTTTATAGAGTATGGAACCTATTTGAATTTGATAGGACGGATGCATATGAATTTTGATTTGTATTACTGGCTTGATGTCTGCCTTCAATAAAGGGTAAATTGGCAAATGCCATAGTTTTTTTAATGTGTTGCTGTTTCTGAAACGAAGGACAGTTTTTAGAAGTGGATCTGTGTTCAGAATTTTTGCAGTATACACAATATGTGTTGCTTTCTTCACATATATGTGTATCATCCTTAACCTGTCCACATACACACACCTTGTATATGTACTACGACATTGTCCGGCCACATGTCCTAAACGAAGACACTTGTAACATTGAACTACTCTTTGAACAAATGGTTCTACTTTAAATATTACGCTATTTATTCGTACTTCGTTTGGGAGGACATTGCCATCGAATGAAACGACTACCATTTGCCTGGATAATAAGCTGTTTGACTCCGTCATTTTCAACCGTCCTGTGTAATCTTTTGATTTCAGAAATATTTACATCACTTATGATATTTTTGATTAAATAGTCCTCAGTAAAGTAGGTGTCAACACCTTTAATGAGTCCTTTCCTAATAAGTAAATTATTTGGAATATACGCTCTCAGATGTTCATCATTTAATGCACTATTCAATACCAAATTATTGGCATACTGGAGTGACTTCATCCCCACTTTGACACGGTTCAGGCCAACTCTACTAATGGTAGTAATCATGTTACTTAAATTCAGTTTTTTGTGTAGGATATGGCCAACAAATAATGGATGCAATCTACCAATATTTTCTCGGTTAGTTTTTTCTATATAAACATAAATATTATTGCTAGAGTATTACTTAGCGTTTTAAAGTGGAATAGACGTGGGTAATTTTTTTCTGCACCAGAGGTATTTACTAATACAGCTGACTGGCTAGGCTCTGCTACACGAATGGAATCTATGGCATTGGCGTTCTTATCCGAATTAACTGATACACTACACTGCAAGTTTTCACTGTTTACTAAATCCTCATCAAATGTTAGGTCGTACACTCCTACATTTTTTATTTGGCTACTAACATTGTCATTAATAGGGCCTCCAACCCCTGTTGGAGGTGGGGGCATGCTGATGGCTAACTCAAACACTAATTAACGTATAAATCATACTTTTCTACACTACCACGAGTAAACGCTCCAAATTCGCGTGCGTCTTTCAAGACAGACGAGGCGGAACTCTCAAAGGTGGATTGTATATACACTCCAACTATGTATGCCGTTTCTGGTTCAAGAGAACCGGTTAGATCTAGCAGTTGATACAGGGCTTGATAAAAAGCAACTTTAGCGTCTTCTAAGTTAGAGTAGGCTCTAACTATCTGCGCATCCGGTTCGTGTCTGCCCTTTTCAGCTTGCCTGTCCGATAGATCTAACGCAGTGATCATTTGCCGCAATCATGCATATACATCCACGTAGTAGACATACACCCGGATGTACATCTATACACACACATGTGCTCACAAGTCAAAATTATCAAAGCTGAGGATAAGTTAAAATCATCTTTCAAATTGAATTTACTAAGAGCTATCTAATACGCCATTTTCTTTCACAAGAAGCAACTAGTTTCTTCGGTATTATCCAAAGGGGTGAATTATACGGTGAGCAAGAATGTCGGATTAGGCCTTGTTTAAGCATTTATAAAGCTGTTAGTCTATTGTTTTATGAATCTCTGGAAAACAGTAAATTTTTGAAGTGACTGTTCTATCAAAATGGTACACGTTAGTTGGTCACCAGGTAAGTGAAAAATATCAGTATATTCATTATAAATGTCTAAAATAGAACGTTTTTCATCAGGGTTAAAATGATCTAAACCGCAAATTTTCGTGAGAATTTTCAATCATTGATTAAGGTTAGTAACTGTTTGCTTTTGGGAAGTTTGTATAAAAAAGTGCTTTTATTTTCATTAAAAAGGTTCAAGATAAAATTCTTTCTTTAATTTTTATAGACTTTTCCGTTGCATTTAAAACAGTGGTCAATACCTTACCAGTTTCTATTTTTAAAATCGATTTATCGAAATAAATCTCCGGTATTATTGTAATATCTGAACAATACCTTCTTCAGTATTCAGATTGAGTACATCTACTTGAATCAGTGCCTTAGACGCGCTTGTATTACAAAACGATCACTAGAAGAATTAATCATTATTTATATAAGGACAAATTATTTTTATCGGCTCTGGCAATGAATCCAGATGAAGTTCAAGTTTATCTGAATTGATTATACATTTCTGCTGAGATAAGAAGTCATTCCCGATGATACCGTCATGTGGTATATTTTTAATTTGTGATACAACGTAAAATTTTATTGGAATTGATTTATATGAAAGATCCAAATCTACGGTACAACCACAGTTTGAACTTTGGAGTTAGGGCATCCTCAATTCAGGATAAGGATATTATTTGTATTGATATCTAGACAGGTGTGGGAGATTTTCTCATCCTTTAAAATAGAGACACTGGCACCTGTGTCTTAAGAAACGAAAAGATGCACCTTAATCAAAAGTATCAATATGTCATCTTTCAGCATTGTTGAGAAATATATCCTCGAATGATTTCGGAGAACTACTTTGTGAATAGTTCCTTAAAAAGGTTTGGCTATCATGGTCACTAGAGAAGTTCGGTGTTTGAGATGAGAGATTTACGTCGATTTTATCTAATTCAGGTCCCATGAGACTCCGAATCGTTTAAAGCCATATTTATATTCGCATAATTAGAGCTTTGAGAGCAATGTGAATTTTTGGATTTATTATATCTTTTACGTTTATAACATTCTGATATAAGATGACTGTTATTTTTACAATATTTGCAAAATTCAGGCATAGAACCTTGAGAATTATGAGATGATGAGGCTAGGAGCTTGATTGGACGCAGTATTTGGCTGATTAAAATTGATATGTATTGCGATTCTTTCTTTTAAAGCAGTCATTATACGAATGCGTATTAGATTTGCAAAAAGAGCAGCAGTTTTGACTTTGACTACTCGCCTTCTTGTTATTACTCGAAATGGAAAATTTGTTAAATTGATTTGGAATATTTGGCGCGCGTTCTTCATCTATTGCGGCATTTAAAGCATCTGTCATATCCGACAGACCTTTGCTTCCTATTAAATGAGATATTCGGGTTGAGTTTGTAGAATGAAAGTTCTTTAATCGTTTGAAACTTACCTGCGATTTTATCTTCTTTATCTAAGTCGATGCTATTTATTAATCATGAAGTTTGTCATTGCGATTATGCAATCCAAGAAAAGATTCATTTTTGTTTTGACGTATAGTATTCAATTCTTCTATTAACTGTGTATAGTGCTTTATCAGAATATAATTTTTGAAGAAGTTATTTGATTTCCGCCCATTACTAATAAGTCTTTCGCGAAGTTACGCTTTTGCATTTACCGTAATTTTTGAAATCATATAACCTAATAAACCATCAAACTGTGTTTTATTAGCAAAATTAAAGGCATTGTCGGCATTAGTAAAAAATTCCGATAATTCGCTACTATTATCATCGAAAGGCTTATAAATCAGCGAGCATAATAATGTAAGACTAAAATCATTGTGTTGACTCAACCATGATTAAAAAAATATTTTCTTGTTTCTAGAGCAATTTGCTGGATCAATCAATTGGTTATAGGGAAATTTGACGGAACACTCAAAGTAAAAATGTAAAATGTACTAGATAGATAAGCAAAAAATTTTGCCCATCTGAAACACTGCTTCCTTAGGCGAAGGTGATGAATGATTGTTCGGACCCCTGCCGATCCAATCCCCAGAGACGCCTCAATCTCGGTGTAGGTTATATGTCGATCTTTTTTTACCATATTTTGCATAGCTTCTACAATTTCCAGAGTAACAGCAGTGGGCAGTGGGCGGTCGACGTAGCCTCCGAGACTGTAGCGAGACGAGGAATGGATCGTTCTTAGCGAGGGATTTAATAACCGATTGAATTTTCCTCACTGTGTCAGCGCTATGGACGGTAAATATGTCTAAATTGTTGTACCGGCACATAGTGGAATTATCAGAAGACACACAGTATTGTGATGTTCGTCATTGCGGACGCAAATTATAATGTTCTGTATTGTATGCTGATGTTTGATGTTAAGGGCGAATATCTGATGGAGCAGTTTTGAAATTTACCAGTTTTTATAAAAAAACTTATAGGAGGGCTCCAGTTACCAGCCAATCAACTATTGCTTAGAAGAAATTAATCAATACCGTTTATATTTGCCGCTGGTGATGCGTTTGCTTTAATGACTAATATTATGAAACCATATTCTTGCCAGTTACCAGGTTCTAACCATCTCAAACGAATTTATAATTACAGATATTCAAGTGCCACAAGAATAATTGAAAACTTTTTCGGAATTTTATCTTCTGGATTCAGAATTTTCCTTAAGCCTATATTATTAAACCCGAAAAAAGTAGAACTTGTCACTTTGATATGTCTTTATTTTCATAATTTTTAACGACGAAATGTTGAATCCATCAACACTTCACTCCCACCAGAAACTTTTGACACTGAGGAGCTCGATAATAATTTAATTATCCCGGGTTCATGGAGAATAGATGTCTAAAGAGAACCATTGTCTGGTTTGCAAAATATTGCAAGAAAATCACCAGTTACAGCGCATGAAATAAGAGATGAATTCATAGAATATTTTGTATCTCTGCAAGGCGCTGTCTCTTGGCAAAACTTGTCAGCCTATATTGATGAATGATTAAATAAATCATTGTGATATATATTTTCAGTAGTTTAGTATAATAGGTATAGAGGAAAGTCGCCATATTTCGGATACTTTTTTGTTTTTACTTATATTAAAGCAAACAACTCATATTAAATTTTAGTATTGAGGTGAGTATATTTGTAGGGGTGTAGTTAATAGATATTTGTAGTGAAATGAGTTTTATTTCAATAATAAAATATACAAAAAAGCAAAAAAAAGACTCTTTCCCTTCTTTTTCCTTTATGGAAATTTCAAGTTCGTCTTTGTAAGGGGTGTTGGTAATGACATAGCTTGAACCTTGTTCCCTCTTCGGTTTCCTTGATTTTGCATTCCACTGCAAGAGGGAATCGGAATGATTTCTTCTGGTTTCACAAGAATAAGGGACTTTGTACCTTGTGTTTGTGATTCAAATCTTCTTTGCTATCCCTTCCTTTTTTTCATTTCTAAACAATAATCAACTAAGGTTTTCTCTAACTCTAGTGGTAACGCAGGTCTTCGTCCAGCCGGAGCTGGGGAATTGCCATGTTTGACATAATCTTCTAAGGTTGACTTCGGAACGTTAAAGGTGCGAGAAGCTTTTAAATATCCCATTTCTTTTTTCTTCACAGCATTAATAGCGTGTTCCATGCTCTCTAAAGACCAGGTTTTATGTGTTTTACTTCTTTTAGGCATTTCTGAAATAAAACACTAATAAAATATCTACTGAAATCGGTATCCTAATTTCGGATACCCGAAATTAAGAAACTGATTCTATCCGAAATTAGGCAACTGTCTCTTTTTAGGTTAGATTTTCAGTAAAAAATTAACATGGAATATAATTCAAATTGTAATACACGGATCATAAACTAGCCCATCAGACCTACCTTTATTTATATTTAAAGTCCAGTTTGCACCAGAAACAACTTCAGAACCACTAGCGAAAGAAAGCCGCTAAAAATATTCGCAAAATGAATAAAGCACGTAATATGTCACACATGGAGTACTAACGTAGATAGAAGTGAAACTTTTAAGCCTAGTTCGCATTAGGCCAGTATTTCAGTCGAGTAGCGAGTAATTTAGTCGAGTAGGGTAGTAAGTAATTTAGTCGAGCCAATCCATTTTGTTCTATTTTTCACGGGCGAGTAGCACCTCCCACCACGTGTCCCTGCTCACTGGCTTACCGGATAAACAAGTTCGAACCTGACGATTTAGGCCTCGGTCAGAGTGGCACCGTTTTCGGCAGAACTTAATTTCGGTTGTATACGGCCGAAAGTGATCGGCCGAGCGAGATGGTCTGTATTTCGCCGTTTTCGGTTGAAATCGCAAAAAAAAGGTACGCGTTTCAATTTTTATATAACGATTTTCATTAATAATATAATAAGTGAATAATAATCATGATGAATTTGCAAACCTATTTATTGACAGAAAGTAGCGTAGCGCTAAGAGTGTTATTGTTTAATAAAAGAAAAAAGAAACGCTTCAACATTAATGAGATTTATCATTCGAGAAATAGATTTGGTGAATATCATACGCTGTTTCCACAATTACTGGATCAACCAGAAAAGTTTTTTGAGTACATGAGAATGGACAGAAGAACATTTTACTACATTTTGAATGAAATTCAAGATACGATTCAAAAATACTCAAATTTTCGTCAGTGTATATATTAGGGAAGTGTAAAAATTCACCCAACAGGCCAGAAAAGTCTTGAGTGTTAGTAGTTGGTGGGCGTAACTCCTGGTATTTTTTTTGTTGGGGGTTGCTTTGGCCAACACTTGTTGATGAAAGCGAGTCATTTTCAATTGTATGATCTTGTGTTGAAGGTGAAGGTGTTGAAACGGGAATCAATGCTAACTGGTTAAAATCACAAAGTTGTTTTTCTTCAATAATAAGCTGCTGAATTTTAATTCGCGTTTCTAATTTACGATCTTTTGGAATAGATCGTAAATGTGGAAGCAAACTCATTACAAAGAAATAGTCTTCATCTTGAATTTCCGTATTTGGTTGGGAGTGAGAAGCAATAACGTCTAAATGAGCAATTTTTTGTTTTTCAATGGCTATCAAGTCACTTATGGGATCCTTCTGAGAACGAAATCTCTTTTTTGTAGGTTGTGGCGTCTCCATTGTGTTAACAGATTTCGGCTTTTGTAACACATCTGTTGTCGCTGTTACTTACTTGTTGTTTTCATTTCTAAAGCTATCTCATTCCATAGTTTCCTGGCAATATCTCTGTTATGATAATTTTTATTCCGTGTATCCCATAAGGTGGTTTTTTCAAACACTAAACTTATCAAAAGTTCACAATCCACCATTTTTAAATATTAAATACAAACAAATTTTTTATCGAAAGTGAACCGAAACTTCCGAAAAAAAACAAATAAATTTGAATTCGTCCGATGCCAGAACAATTCGGCCGAAATATCCGATCCGAATCGGTTTTACTATGACCATGTAAATGTGTCTGTTCATAAATAAAACGATCGGAGTAATCTGCCGTAAACGGCCGAAATTAAGTTCGGCCGGAAACGGTGCCACTCTGACCGAGGCCTTAGTCGAGTTCATTAGTTGCCGCAAAAATGTCGTTTCGCTGTAGCGAAAAGACCACATTAAAATTTGTTTCCAAATATGTAGAACATGAATGCTGAATTTGAGCGTGTATTTTCGATTCTCAAAGCATCGAAGTATTCTTTCGAATCTTCCAAAGCTAATTTCTTCAGAAGACAGTTAGTAGCTTCTATCAATCCATTTTCGTTGCCATTGCTCCTTTTTTTTATTACACAAATTCCCTCATACACCTCTTCATAAATAGCCTTTACAATTAGCGTAATCAGTTTATTCACTTTATTGCGCTGTAGGCTGTTCATCTTGCAAAACACACCACTCACTTGTGAACTGTACTGGAACGAAAGTGCGAACGGTTTTTTGGTTAGTAGCGAGTTGAAAGCGAGTCACTCCACTAAAATACTGGCCTAATGCAAACTAGCCTTTGTGCCTGGTTTACACGCAGCCAGTAGTTTAGTAGAGTAAAGTAATTTAGTCAAGTGTGTATTCTGTTCACACAAGTCAAGTAGATTAGTAGAGTTTATTTAATTGAGTCAAGTAAAAACAGCGTCTACATGAAGCCAGTGTTTTAGACGAGTTATTAGTGCTTCGTTCAATTTTAAAACTTGTGATTCACAAAATAGAAGATATATGTTTAGAAATAATGCAAAAGCCTTAACGATTATGAGTAAAAAATTGGATTCTTAGAAGAAATGACCTTGGAGCATCTAACTGTCTTTTAGAAGAACTTTAGAAGACCCAAAGGAATATTTTCTTGCCCTCAGAATGTCGAAGGAATCATTTGATATGTTACCAAATAAAGTAAAATTATCCAAGTATTATATTTTCTGGCTACTGGAAACAGTTTGCGAAGCCTACAACATTTTTATAGAATATCAAAGGCAAGCTTGTCAATAATGATTCCAGAAATATGTGACGCAATTTATGAGGCATTGAAAGGTTATGTTCAGGTGAGTAGTTTTTAATACAAAAATAATACATCCAGGTACAAATTGTATGCTATCGTTCAGCTACACATTTAGACTAAAAGAAAATCATCAGACAGTTCCTCATCTGTAAATGTATTCCTCATTGCTTCACCTAAAATATTGCTCATATTATTCAAATCCTGCTGGTTATCATTTTGGGGCCTGACTCCTTCAATTTGTGGTTCATGATATTCGTCATATTGAGGATTCTGAGAGCTGCATGCCAAAGCAACGGGCCTGAAGTAAATGGACACGTTAGAACAAACCGACGAAGTCGATCTATATGAATCTGATCCTAATCGTTGCTTTTTTTGTAGGTACTGCCGACGCAATCTGGACAAAATTGTTTGTATCCGCTCCTGTGCTTCTAGGGCCAACTCTAGAGGCATGTTTTGCAGCTGCATCCCAACATTTCTACCAAATAATTCAAACTCATTTTCTTGTACTGGATTGTTTAAGCCTTCATTTAGCCTTTTTAAGTCAGAGACAATATTTTGAATTTCCTGTACTCTCCGTTTTTGGCCCGATCGAACAATTTTTTGTTTTCCATCTGTTGTGGCTGTAGATGGTTCTTTATTTATCTGAGTGTCACTACCAGCAGCAATTCCGGCATCAACATCATCCTAAAACAAAAATATTCCTATTTTTAATTCTGTTACATAATCATATGTAGATATGTATTTGTAATTATATTTTTTTTTAGGCGCCACGCACCATAGATGAGTGGAAAGAAATCGAAATGGGATTTCGCGAGCGATGGAATTTTCCAGGACGCTGTGGAGCGATTGATGGCAAGCATATAGTTATAAAGAGTCCGGCTGACGCTGGAAGTTTGTATTACAATTACAAGGGAACTAACAGGACTGTGCTTATGGCCATTGTTGATCACAATTACTGCTTTAAATGTATTGACGTGGGTTGCAATGGAAGAATATCTGATGGTGGAGTTTTTCGGAACTGTAATATATTTAGTAAATTAGAAAATAGAATTCTTCCAGCAGGATCATTTTTAGTTGGCGATGACGCTTTTCCTTTGAAACCATACTTAGGGTAAACGCGTACAAGAGTGCCCACTTAGAGAATTAAACCTTACTGCTTTTTTATTTTTGGGAATACCATAGTAAATTTATTGTGAGCATGTAACGTATTGACTTTAGAGCGAAAAACATTTGTTACTTTTTTATTTAAAATACAACCTGAATTATTATAACATTAAATATGCCTATATGCCAATGCGCACTCTTGAACGTATGCCCGTTTAAGAGTGCGCACATGAATGCATAAAAGTACGCACTTTTTCCCTGTGATCTTTGATATGCTGTTGGGAAGTAAAATAAAATAATGCAGCTTATGTGCGAAACTTTTTAGTTTATTTAAGAAGTTACAGTTAATTTTCACATATAAAGCAGGTAAAAATACCTTCAACATAAGTCGTACAGGATTCATGCCACCAATTAGTACATGTTTTGAGCACATTATCCAATCTTCGAAGGGTGGATCTGTGAAAGTCTCTCCACAACCTGAACAATCAATTTTTTCTTCATTGGCTTTTGATATCTTTTTCCTTTTCTTTGACAAACTTGTACAATAATTTTTTTCTTCGGTGGTCTTTGGCACTCCTTAGGCAAATCTTTGGAAATGGATAATTCCTTTTTGCTTGATTTACCTTTTTCTTGTCCTCTTCAGCTTTTCGTTCCTTTACTATTCGATGCACCTGTGTCTTGTTGAAACCCATGACCCTACCCATTGAGCACTTTTCAGGTCTTAAAGTAATATTGTGCCGTTGACAAAATACAGCAACCCATGTTTCACCTGCCATCTGTTTATCTTTGTTAAAAGTGTTTGGTATATTATTTAAAACCGAAAACTTATAGGCAGCAATTTGCAATCCTTTTTTTTCAATAAAACATTTTGTCCAAGTCTCTAACTTGTTGGGCTAATTCTTCTTCTTGTTCCATTGAAAAAATAGTTTTATAACGCCCTAATGACGTTTGAACAGTTCCGCTCTTCAGTGTTTTTCTTAAAGTGGATTCTGCTATACCCATTTCTAACGCTACTCTTCTTTTACTTGTACCCTCCGAAATTTTACGTTTTGCTTCGGCTAGATTTTCTTCCGTGAAAATAAGTTTTCTATTACTTTTTCTCCTATATCTGCTCATTTATATGTGGGATGGTTGTCCAATGTACTGTAACAGAAAATAAAAGTAAATAACATTGAATGTGTACAAGAGTACGCAAACCCGCACAAGAGTGCGCAATGCGCGCTCTTGTAAAAACCATGCTGCGTGCTCTTGTACGGTCTTACACATTTTCCTAAAACTACTCATATTTCTTTTATTTTTTTATTGGAACACAGTTAGCTATGGTTTGAAATTCACCTAAAACTACATACTTTCGTATAGCAGTAAAAGAAACACATTATTCCTTTACTTACCCCAGTAAATCACTTGAAATTCAACCGCTCAAAATTACACGTGTTAACGTTCAAACTTTGACTTGCAAACTGACACTAAGTGGGGTTATGAAATTGTATTCTGAATAAGTTTTCTGGATTAGGTTTGGCGTCTTGTAATTCCTAGATATGCAGAATAAAACAGAGGTGGCAGTAATATGCAATTTTAGCCGTGCGTACTCTTATGTAGGTGCGTGCTCTTGTACACATTAGTATAAAAATGAATAATAAGTGTAGTGATCAATTTAATAAGTGTGATGCCTTAAATACCTATAGGTATTTACCAAATGAAGAAATTAAAAACTACTCACCATTCTATTTGTCTGTGTTTTTCTCGTACTTTCAACGACTAAATTCAAAACTCCATCTAAAATTTGAAACCATTTCAAGGTCGGCGTATACACATCGGAAATGCCAGCGCCTGATTTTTTTGGTTCGCTAATTTTTTTTTCTCTTGAGAATACGTCGATCTAATATTTTTAACCTTTTGCGCGATTTCTTTCTGGACGAAACCTTCTATTGCCATCACTTCTTGTATTTTTAAGTATGCTGCTTGACGTTTTTGTTTATTTTTGTACAGTTCGTTTCGAACATCCCACAGGCACTTAAAGTAGTATCTTCCCCCCATTTTGCCATATTAATTGTATGTACTAAAATATTATCCAGCCACCACAAACAAAATCTTCAGTGTACATAAATTTCTTCCCTTCAAAAAAACAAAACGACTAAAACACTAGCCACGGCCTGTCCAGACGTGTCTAGTCGGCGCGCTAGTAGGTTTTTCTTTATGGTGAGGGCTGCTACTCAACCATAAAAATAGAATAGAGTTGTATTCACTAACACACTCGACCGTGTACTCGACTGCCAGTGGGCTCGACTAGAACGAATGTGTTCAAATAGGTCAACTCACTAAATTATTCGACCACTTGACTAAACTACTGGCTGCGTGTTAACCAGGTATTCAGCTGCCGCAGAGCCTCGACGTTTAGGACATATTTTGTTAGTTAAACATAGATGTCGTTAGAAATAAGATGGTATCCGAAATTAGGAAACTATCCGAAATATGGTGCCTTTCCTCTACGTCTAAGGCCCGATTGTACAATGCGAGCTTGGGTTTAACGTAAGCTGCCTTTAAGCCACCGAAGTTGCAAAACCTCCGTTGTACAATGCTAGTTTAGCGCCACAGTCCAAGCTTAACAAGGGCTTACCGTAAACCTACAAATTATGTAGACTAACCAGAGTTTAATGGCGGCTGTACACACTTGACGAGGGCCTCTCGCCGAGAGTCTCGGCCGAGAAGACTCTCGTCGAGAGCATGCCTGTACACACTCATTCTACATTTGAACTTCAGTTTTTTAGATAGGATTCCTCTTTGATGGATATCAAAAGGTCATCCCGCATCAACTCTTTAGCAGCCATAATTTCTTGTAGTGATGTTTATGGTTGGCCGTGCTGTTCATCGATACTGTGGTATCTCAGGTGTGTAGGATCGAAAGATCCTATAAATTTTTCACCCGAGTTGGTGGCTAAATCATATTGGTTTGTGATTACTGCAAGTCCTATCTTCAGAAAAGGTGCAATAATCGTGTTGAAGTCGCTATGCCTCAGTAACCAATCTGTGTCAATTCCTATGAAGAATGACTTCACCATAGCAGTTGATTTGCCGTTGCCTGATGGAGAATAATGAACACCGCGAGGAAAAGAGTAAGGTTGGTGAGTATTATCATCTTTGTCGTCATTACATTTATAGCAATCTGCTATTCCTTCAGCCATCTTATTATAATTCAGGCTTTCAGAATGATCGACTTCACGCCTAATGCGGCTAATTATATTTAGTAGCTCTTTAGGGTTATGATGAGATCTGAGTAGTATGTGTAGCGAATGATCTTGATATAAATGTTCAGATGGTTGAATTACGCTAGTTTCACCAGATGGCCAGAACCATTTACCTGGCCTAAGTGGTATTTGCTCTCTCATTTGTGGAATAAATACAATCTCATTAATTTTATTTTCCGCTGGTTTTGGTGTGCGGATAGGTGGAGGAAAGGACTGTTTATATAGTTCCATGGCTTTACGTTTAGACGAATCAGCTCACCACTCTCTTTTGAAAGTCTCAAAATCTAAAAGTGTTGGGGTATCTCCGTGCTTTGCAAGTTGTAGAGCAGTATAACGTTTTAATGCTATATTCTCAGGTAAAGTCAGGCGTGCCGCTTGTTGATCATCTCCTTCCGCTTGCATTTCATCTTCGAGTTGCTTAAGATGAACATACCAACAAGCGTTGGGATTGATGAATGTGTCGGGCGATGGAAATATAATTGGTGGAGAGTCTGTTTCCGTGGATGGTGAGACGTCGAAGAACTGGTGTGTATGCGTCCCACACTGTATCTTAATGTGTCTCTTAGCGAGATAGTGGTATATAAAGTCTTTTCTATTTTTGGCTAGAATATCGCGCTGACTAAATTTCCACTCATCAAGATAATCCAGATGGTCAGGCCATTCCTGACCTTGCTCGCGATAATCGACGCGAAGATGTGCGTTAAGCTCATCTTGATTGAAAGAGTTAACTCTATCAAAGTAGGCATTTAAAGTTGACATCTTGCCATAACGATCAAAATCGTCTTCAAGTACTACCTGTTTATTCAAAACTTTATTCAGTGAACTCATGGCTTCCTTCATCGACTTCCCAACTTCTTGCAGTTCTGTGGGATTTGTTCGGCGCCGCGGTATTGTTTCCAGTGAGGATGTCGTAGCCGCAGGTTCTGAACGATCAGAATGTTTAACTACATCTTCATTCAATATTGCACTTTCTGGTGTAGGTGGATCCTGAAAATAATAACAAAGCTCATGTTATTTTACAGATTCCTGAGGATTCACAGTCATGGCTACAAATAGAAAAAGGGTTCAGAAATTTTCCAAGGTGTATAGGAGCAATATATGGCAAACACATTGTTATACAATGTCCTTTACATAGTGGTTCAGAGTACTATAACTATAAAAAGAGTTTCAGTATTGTTCTTCTTGCTTTAGTCGACAGTAATTTCAATTTTATTTTTGCTGAAATTGGAAGCCAGGGAAGAATTAGTGATGGCGGTGTCTTTCGTAGTAGTCAATTATGGCACAGAATTTGCTCAAATAATTTAAATTTTCCAATGCCACGACCGCTACCAGGGAGTAAAAAAGAAGTTCCCTATGTTTTTCTGGGAGATGGAGCATGCTGTACACACTCGCGTTCGGCCTGTCTCGGGGTATCTCGTCGAGTGTGTACAGCCGCCATGACACATGAAATTTAGGGAAAATTGGCAAGAAAAATCGATAATTAGCATCATATGCCATATTAAACGAGTGGCAGAACGTATATTATTTAATAATCATGGTGCTTTTTTGTTGTGTAATAAATTGTGGAAGCAGGGCACAACGAGACCCAGTCAGATTATTTCGAATACCAGCAGAATTACAACATAAACACAGAGTAGACTTAAATGAACTTTCTCGGATTCGACGACAAAACTGGCTTAATGCTATAAAACGGGCAGATTTAGATGATTCGAAACTGAAATATGCTTGTGTAAGACCAGCGGTAGATTCTCTGCAAGATGTGACACATCGGGAACCTGATGAAGTCCAAAAAATGGTATTTTTTTTATAGTGTCATAATAATAATATGTCTTTATTTGTTCTCCTACATGAGGCAAAGTTGAGCCAAATGGCTACACTATCACTTAACCTCATATATACATATCTATAATTTTTAGGTGGATGAAGATTCACAAGCCGAAATGATTAATGCAATGGGATCACAGGAAGGTCTACTGATATTGGATATTTCAGACCATTCGAGCCCAGCTTTATTGTCACCATCAACACCAGTTTTGGTGTCACCGACAACGCCTTCTTCTGCTGTAGCCGGGCCCAGCTGGTTACATTCAAAACCAAACACACCTGAGGTAGCTGGCTCAAAACCAAGGAAAAGAAAGCTAACTGCCAATACAGCAGAGGATGGCGTTTTGAATCAGGTGGCAAAATCTTTGAGTTCTATTTCAGCTGCAATAGAACAGCCTCGTTTGCCATCTGTCCCTTTGCAGCAACAAGGGTTATCAACTGCAAGCTTTAACTTTGCTAATTATGTTGCTGCAAAGCTGGACAGAATCACAGATGAGGGACGACTACGGGATGAAGCAGAAGAAGAAATAGTAGGGCGCTTAAGTAGGGCTCTAAAAAGTGCAGAGAGCTGCAAACAAAATGATACAATTGTGAGGTTTATGTGTAGGTGAGGCAATTGATATGATTTTACTATGTTCTGTTTGTTTATTACAAATTATTTTACAATGGCATATTAGCAAAAAACGTTTAGTAATGATTTTTGATTACTGAATGCAGGTTAATAACATACTGTCAAATATTTCTTTCTCAGATGTCTATATATTGCAGCACAAACTTCAAAAACGAACTTAGAAATTGTGCTCTCATGTATCCGTGTGCTATACATCAGTGATCTATATGCCTCCCCAGTTGCCAGAAAACGAAGGGTAACATTAAGCCTACAATAAAATTGTTATTAGTTAGGTGTATTTATATATTTCTTAACTTTCTGGACTTACTTGTGTTCAGCACTAATGCATTCTCGCATGAAGGTATCCTGCTTTTTATATCGTGTTCAACAAGACTGAGTAGTGTTGTAAACTGCGATTGATCGAGCCTTAAAAAATGTTTGTAAGCTTCTGGGTCTTCTGTTCTCAGCTCTGTGTTCTTTGCAACCACTTTTCGTGACGACAGAGTTCTTTCTATGCGAGTATTTTCATTTCTTCTCTGTCGGCGTTTACTTAGCCCTTGTCCAGGAGGAGCGAATTCGCCGCGAAACGTTTCGCGCGAATCCACTCGCGCGTTGCTGAGATACTAGGCGCCAATACGTCGCATCCACAAGCATAGCGCGAATTCAAAATACGCACCCAAATCGCGTGCAGTTCGCCAGAATCTTGACGGCGTATTTCGCGCGAGTCGAGATACTAGACACGACTTGTTTCGTCCTGTAGACGCGCGAACTTTTTAGCGTATGCACGTATTGCAGAGATGGAGCGCCAAAATTTTGATACTGAGTTGTTTATTGACGAAGTAGAAAAAAGACCAGCAATATGGGATTTGGAATCATCGGATTATGCCAATAGAATTTCAAAACGCAGGGCTTGGGAAGAATTGGTCACAATATTTTCTGATAAAGATGACTCAGAGGAAAAAGATATAGGTTAGTAATTATTATTTATTATATTGATTAGTAAAAAACAAAGAAAATTAAATCATTTTGTCCTGCCATGGCAGTCGACCCTCTTTCACAAAATAATCAGCAAATATATCTCTCGTGTTTCGAGACCTTACACTTGGTCGAATTGTAGTAGTACTCATACTGTCTGGAGCTGTTTCGACCAATGTGTCTTCGTATCTGTATCCATCTCTTAATCTGACGTAATTGTGAAGAACACAACAAGCTTTAATTATGTTTTGTGCAAAATCAATATTTACATTGATTGGTTTGTGAAATATTCGCCATTTGTTTACCAGGATTCCAAACCAACATTCAACATAACGTCTTGCTCTAGAGAGGCGGTAATTAAAGATTCGTTTTTCTTTGGTCAAATTTTTGCCACAATATGGCCGCATAATGTTTTCGGATAAGCTAAATGCCTCATCCCCAACTATAACATGAGGTAAACGTGTTGTACGAATTTCTGATATTTGTTTTGGTCCCGGAATGTTTAAAGATTTTTCCATAAGTTTTTTAAAGAATGTGGAGTTTTTAAAAATCGCCGAGTCATTGCTCTTCCTATATGCTCCAACATCTATAAAGATAAAGCAATAATTAGCATCAGACACGGCCAGCAGGACAGTGGAAAAAAATTCTTATAGTTGTAGAACCTGAAGGTTTTATGCTTTCCATCGACCGCTCCAATGCAATAGGGGAAATGTGTATATTTTTCGAATCCTCTTGCAATTTCCACCCACTTTTCTGTCGAAGGTTCTTTCATGTCTCTATCTGTTAACTTTATCCAAATAATGTCTACAGTTTTTTGAACGATGTCAATTACAGTCGATTTTCCTAGACTGTAGGCATAATGTAAGTCGGCAAAATAACAGCCAGTAGCCAAATACCTGAAACAAAATTGAAAAAATATGTTTTTCAGGTAATACTCTTCAGAAAAAATGGAAAGGTCTACGCGACACATTTGTTCGTGAAATGAAAAGAACAAAGAATGCACCATCAGGTTCTGGAGCTTCTAAAGACTCAATATATATATTTTCACCGTCTTATGTTTCTCGAACGGTCAGTACGTAATAAAGCAACAGAAAGCAATATTCAAGACACCTCTAGAAACTCAGAGTCAGTTAACGAACAGTATACAGCAGATACAGGGGAAGACATAATGAGGCCGCCTAATCAAAATTTAAAAAGAAAAAAAATGACGGCCGCTGACGTCGAATTCCTGAACATAATTAAAAATAATATAAGTTCTGAGAATCAACAAAAGCTACCAATTTCTAGCATAACGGAAGGTGATGACGACAAACTGTTCTGTTTATCTTTACACAAAGAACTACTCAAGGTACCTGAGGCCAATCGTATAGCAGTAAAAATAGACTTGATGAAAATTTTGCAAGCGGCTCAACAATCTTCTCAATCAGCTCTTCATTCAAATAATTCACATTCGTATTTACCTAACAGTTCGGCTTCAACTTCAATTCCGATTCGCCCTCAATACCATGCACAACTTTCAAGACCGAACGAATTTACTTTTCAAGAATATGATCGAGGAACGCCATCCCTAACAGCATGGCAAAGCCGAAATTCTATCACAATGCCGATATCTTCACAGGCAACATACGTGAATTCTCCATCACCATCGTCAAGAGATTCTAGGGATACTGAATGTCTTGAACTCTTCCAAAACGATGACATTATTTAATCATTACAGTTGATTCGTATGAGTATGATTAATAAAACATTACTTACCTTAAAGTTATCACTAGTTTTTCTTCCGCTGAAACAACATTCTCACGCGGAACATAATTTGCACGTGGCGATAAATATTCTTCAATTAATAAGAGTAAATCATCAAATGATTTCACGGACATACGAAAGTAGCTGAAAAATTTCTTCTCATGTTGTCTCAACTTTGGATACAAAGTTACAAACATACTATGTGTCATTCTATCATTAAGAATTGGATGTACTAAATACATTCTATTTTCCCTCCGTTTTTGTCTCTTCCAGCGACGGTAAGCTAACCACAACGTGACTGCTTCGGAAAGCTCCATGTTTCTGACTGAATCCGTCCCCAAATGCTCGCGCGTTGGTACGCTCCCTCTGGACGGAACGTTCGCGCGTGATACGCACGAGAGATTCGCGGCGAATTCGCTTGTCCTGGACAAGGTCTTATGTACACCACTAGCGCGGCACATACCACGGCAGTACTAGCCAGTGGCGGCTTGTCTGTAAGGGCTATAGGGCTACAGCCCCCCATACAAGAGGAAAAAAATCAATTTTTGCAATATAAAATCATAAAATTAAAATTAACCTATTATGTTATTCACCTACCCATACGATTTTTTGAAAAATATTACATTCCACGGTTATTTATATAATTTATTTATGTATAACTTTCTTGCGACTCCTTCAGTTTTGTTTGTTTCAGCCATAATCTGACAGTCCGTCCCTTGCATGGCAATGGGCGATAAATCTTATAGCCGGGAATTCCCGCATTCGGACACGTCGTTCGGCTCCACCGGCCTCGCTTCGTGTCGGTCAGATACGCAGTTTCAACGTGCGCCGCGTGTATCGGCTGGTTTGTTTACGTTTTGAAATTATGGTCGACAATAGTGTTCAAAATATTTTAAAAACTAATTTCGCGAGGCTTTCGCTGGCTGAAAAAAAGCCGTATTAAACTTTTGGGTAGACCGACTCCTGATTTAAATTTAACCCAAGCAAATAAAACTTCAAAAAGTTCTTACACAAGACGATTTTCAAGACAAGTGTATGAGAAGAACAAGTGGATATGTGGCTGTGATACTGTGAATGCATTGTTTTGCTTTCCTTGTCTATTATTCTACTCCGATGGAAGTGATAACGTGTGGGCAAGGGCAGGATTTAGAGATTTAAAACACCTTAATGAAAAAATTAAGAAGCTACAACAGAAATACTTGCTATCAGATCACCTAAAATGCTTTGGTAAGTTTTAAAATTTTATATTTTTATTATTATTCTAAAAGTAGCCCCCTAGTGAACTAGAACACGAGCCGCCACTGGTACTAGCTAATAATAATCTTAGCCTGTCCATTTTATTTTCTCAA
Source organism: Bruchidius siliquastri (assembly GCA_949316355.1). Classification (NCBI taxonomy): domain Eukaryota; kingdom Metazoa; phylum Arthropoda; class Insecta; order Coleoptera; family Chrysomelidae; genus Bruchidius; species Bruchidius siliquastri. The sequence continues at coordinate 20,680,254 of OX438537.1, forward strand.
AACTTTGAAACCACAAAATAAGTACAGTTGCTAACGTTATTCAAAACAATAACAATTGTAGTGGTTATGTTTGACAAAAGACCTTGACGTTGTCATGTTCATGGGTGTCACAGCTTAGAACGTTTAAATGTAGCCGTCAATAATGTCAACTGCAGACTGGATTAGTGAGAAGAAAGTGATTCCACGAGATACTACACCAACTGCGCATGCTCATGATAGAATTTATGGATAAATTTTGGTAGTAATTTATTTGTGTATCATACACGTCTTCTTGCCAATGTTTAAAAGTTTTACGACGAAAAGTTCATTGAAATTATTACAATAATTTTCGGCGTAATCCTATTGTGTGTCACACGAGTTACATCGTGTACTTCTGTAAGCCTCATCAATAAAAGTGCTGACTCCTGAAGATTCGCCACCGAGGTTTCCTGGATGTCTCATCTTCAGCAGGGAGCCAGTCAGTATCCAACGCTCAAACCGCGAACATTGTAATCGCTATTTTATATTATTACAATTACCATTGTAAACCCCTGTATGGAATAAAAGAATTGTTTTTAAAAAAGACTTTCGCGAGTGTCCATCCCATAATTCACGGCTCGTATCCAGCCTACTCTTGTACTACCGTTTTATAATTTTGACGAAAGTATTTGCCCAGCTAGAACTCTGATCGAGAATTTACATAAAACCAATCATATAAGGCAAACGTCTAAAAATCTTTTTATCACATTTAAAAAACCTTTTCGAGACGCAACTTCTCAAACAGTTTCCAGTTTTTTCTAGATGGCTAAAAATTATTTTGAAAAAGTGTGGACTGGATACTGAGCACTTTACGGCCCACAGTACTCGCCATGCTTCAACCTCTGCAGCTGCAAGAAGTGGAGTATCTTACGACTCTATTCGACTTGCAGCAGGTTGGACAGAAAAATCCTCTGTTTTTGCAAATCATTATAATAGATTTTGCAATGGCTGTTCTCAGCTGCTGAAGCTAGTTTTGTTAATTAAGGCTCCTCTCTACCTTTATGTTCTTTATAATTTTTTTTCTCGGGCCATAAGTATTTTGCGATGGACCCTATAATGTTATGTATTTTGGTTTTTTCTCTTTGTTATTATTTGGAAATATTACTGTGACATACGTACTGTCAATACCTGTGTTTATTATTTATGCAGAGATATATACATATATGTATGTATATCTATTTTTCGTGTTTTATAATAATTGTTTTTTCAATAACTAATGGAAATATTGTTGCAATTTGTTTTGAATAGCTACCTGCTCAACTTATTTTTCTTTTATTACCCTTGGTTGCAACAATACAGCAATACTGATGATAAATAGGAATACAAGCCCAGGGGCGCTAGAGGTGTGCGGGGAGTTTGATTACTTTGAATTTGTGTGAGACTCAGTACCATCGGAGATACTACTTGCTCAACTTATTTACTTCGACAAGGCTTCATATAATTCAAATCGAACTTCACTCAGGTTCGTTTGATCTGTTAATAAATCTGGTAGAAAATAAATTATCGGGTAAATTATGGATCAGTACAGTAGCATGAAATTGGATAAATTATCCAAGCTAGGGTATGCTTGTTGTTTTATAGTATATCGATAGGATTAGGATAATATTGACAATATACCTAGGGAAATACCTCGCAATGTTAGAAATTGCTTATTTCATCTGAGGTTGTCGATACTAGAATCAAAATTTCAATGAGATGAATAAATAAGAGTAAAATAAAACAAATCAGATGAATGAAATCCAAAGGTTACTTTGTGAAACTGTGTAATGAATAAACAACTTTTTATCTACATGACGGAAGAGTTTCACCAAGTAAAGAGCATCTACAATCTACATGATGAATGTCTTTGAGAAATGTTTGCAAAAACATTTTAAACAGCTTTTATACAGTTTTAATATAAAAGTTTATATGTTGGCGAGCAAATTTATGTAGGTCTGGACTAGGCTTTAGATCAATGTATTCATTCAACCAAAAGGAATGTTTAAATTACTGAAAGACGCGATAGTGTACAATATATTTTGAAAATTTGGAATCCTTCTTTTCAGCATTTAGTCGAATCATGCTTTTACCAAAAATGGAAGGTCACTATGCGAATCATGTAAGCTTTTAGGATAACGCACATTAACTTCCAAACGTGATCCACCTCAACATACTTTTATATATTTTCTACTTTCCAGTATGACATAGCATATCCATACAGATGTAAGGCATCGATGTATGATATGAAAGTAGACTGTTTGGATCACAGTTTGGTGGAGTTAAAATATGAAAAATACTGATGAAATGGATTGACAGATTTCTTTAAATATTGATTTTTAAGTTCTATAGGGGTCAACGTATGGGTCTAGTACTGCACAAAATATGATATTACATCCTTCACTTAACCGAATTTGTTGCAAAATACAGATTTACATGTATTGTAGTGAACTCACATGATTATTGATACAATTTTAGTAGTTCAGAATTCATACAGACAGAAACAGACAAAGACAGGCAGACCAGACAAAGACAGACAAACCAGACAGAGACAGAGAGATCAGACGACAGACCAGACAGCTAGATACACAGTTTTTTTTTAAATGTACTTTTCATAGTAGTATATATTATAGAGGAAATATTTTTGAAGGTTTCTGTAACCAAATTATTTTTCCCGATAAATGACGATTTTTTTCAGGGTAATTCCATCTATGATATGCAAATGAGTTTGCAGCCTGGTAAGTTTATTTTAAAATAAAAATATTTAACATTATATATAGTATGAGAGCCAATGACAATCCCTCGTAATCGCGGATTTGAATAAGAATTACTGACGCGTTTAGTATGTGTATTGGAAACTATGGAATCCCCAAGTCTGCCAGGACAATCCCGTGCAAAATTGCATTAATTAATTATTGAAAAATTCAAAAAATCCTGAAATCTAACATGATATCCGATTGAATAAAAAAGTACATAGGCTTTCCTGGCAGTCTTGGGTGTTCCATAATCCCCTGTACGCATACTAGTAGTAGTAGTGGGCAAGTAGGCCACCTTTGGCCCTGTACGCATACTAAATCTTATTTATTAAATCAGTGATGACGTAGGGTCGAGTGTCACTGGCTCTGCATTTGATACAGTAGAAACTGTAGTTTCTTAAACAAAAAGTTGTATTTTTATAACACTACACTAGTCTTAAATTATTTTTAGATTTAGGAATTCATCAAGCATTTTGTAACATATATTTCAAAAATAGTACTAATCAAACAGATTTTTTCACACCCGATACATGTTTCGTTAACTAATGTAGTATCTTCAGGGAAAGATTAAGTCTGAAGTATTTCCTTGACGATAAGAAACCCGTGTGGAGCGTGAAAAAATCTGTTTAGCGAGTACTAGTGTAGTGTTAGTGATTGCTGGGCCAAAGAATCCAATGTAACATAGTTATTTTTCTTTGTTACAGGTAGCAACCTCGAGGAGATGTATGCATTTTTTGAAAAAAGCCTTTGATCAAGGTAGAAACACTATTATTATAATATTGATTTAAGATTTTGTTAAGCATTTTACAAATGATACTTTTATTTTTGTATTTAGTACTCCTTTGCATAGGAACTTCTGTTTTCAAAAACTATGTATACTTTCTTAGATAAAAAGTTCAGAGTTTTGTTACACATAGATTTGCTTGGTTTATTTTCGAGATTGAAAAACATCCTATTAGTTCCTGAAAAAGCTCTGATATAATATATTTTGTTTATAAAAATTACTAAAAAAATGAATGTCATCTATAGGCGTGTGAGGAGATACGTTTTCCATGTATTATTTTATTTATTCCCACACATTGTTTACATTTAATCCGCGTATGTCTTCAATTAGTGCAGATTTGGCCAATTTAACATTTGAAGTAGAATAATGATACCATTCTTAGTTTTCAATACTGTCTTTTACATGGGAACTTCTGTTTTAAAAAATATGTATGCTTTCTTGGGAAAAAAGCCTTAGTCATAGTTGAAACCCTACCTACTCTGTTTTTTGCTTGTAATCTAAAACATACGTGCTGTTCCAATCAATGAAATGAAGTCTAAAAAGCTAAATACATCCAAGAAAACTTAATAATTTCAAAACAAACCATCTAACCAAAGATCTAACTAGATTGATGGTCATGCCATTTAGATATAGTGTAATGTTGAATATTAATATAATTATATTTTTTTGATTATGTGCTTTTAGATGTTTTGAAAACAAAATCTTTTACTTTCCTAAAGGAAGCTTTGTTATATTTTATGTTTCTAAATATTACAAGAAAATAAAAATTATTTTAATCGATCATTGTTTACTTATTATTAACCCAATACCAGTAGAAACTCTCTGAATACTCATTAATTCCATATCAGTATTTTACTAAAAATACTAGGAAATAATACCTCAAGTAATATTACCAATTGATATTACTTCACATGACAAGTATTTTTAGAATGTAAAAGTACCTGGACATAGTGATTTCTCAAAATGTTTCCATACCTCATGACCTTTTGATGGTTGGTTGGTAATTGTTTAGTTTGTCTAGTATGTAACAGATGATGCGCTTTATTTTACGAGTATATGTTGCTATCACAAGTGCCACAAAATGTAACTAGTCAAAGTGAAATTTTTATGGGATGGTCGGTCGGGGAGGATGGTTGGCAAGAAGAATCACTGTCATATAATGTGTTAAGGGGTTAAAATTTCCCATTTTTATGAAGAAATTAGATTCTTTTGTTCGAATTAGACTCTACATACTAAGTTACGTATTTTCCTTTTGTTGAAAAACAAAATTTTCCCCCCTCCCTTAAATCGGGGTTTACTAAACAAAGGGAAAATTTTTCTAGGTACTCTTTCAAAATTGTTCAATATGTATTAGCAACTTATAACGGTGCCCTCTATCGGCCAATAGACGGAACATTTCGTGAGTGTTAAGGTAACAATAGTGACTGATGTATTTGCACAGAAAGTTTTCATTTTTATAGTGGTTGCGAAACGTTTAGTTTATGCAGTATCCGATAGAACAAGTTTTATACATTGTTGTGACGACAGAAGAAGCAGGATAAAAGTTTTCTTGTAAATAAATATCATCCAAACAAATGTGTATGCTACGATATGTTTATTAAAAATACAAAAATAATACATTCAAATAAATGAACAGACGACAAAAAAAATATAAATGTTTCCAGATGTCTTGTAAGCAGCATTACATACACCTTCATGTACTGGCAGATCTAGGAGGGGGCCATGTTTCTCTTCATTATATTTTTCCCTAGCCGCTCATTGAAATCACATACTTACGAATGAATGTTTAGTGACGTTTCGGCTGCCGACGCAGCCTTTATCAAAGTACAAAACAGAATCAAAGAAATTGTTAGTTAACGTCAGTAAGCATTAAAGCGCAACACACACAGGGGACGGTTACGGGTCTGGCGCGGGTCGGGACGGGAGTACGGCGTGTCTATCTTCATGTGTTTATATGGAGGACAACACACGGCTTGCGTGAGCGGGTCGTGTGATACACGGTAGCCGTGCCCGACGCGCGTCACTACAAACAGAGCGCGTGTCGAGCGGGTCGGGAGCGGGGGTAGTGTCATTGCATTAGTTGTAACACACGAATGCTCCAATAGGCAGTCACACTGACGCGTGTGCGGGTCGTGCCTAGAACGTGTCCTGAGGGGTTTTGTGAAAATTTACAAAAAGTATTTGACTTCGCCATTGATCTGAATGAAAAAATAATCGAATGTGTGCGTAAACATTCTTGTTTGTACGATCCAGGTGATAAAAACTATAAAAACGCGGTTCTGAAATCAAAAATATGGCAGCAGATTGCAGCTAAATTGAATGGAACTAGTAAGTATGCCATGCCAACGCCGTCGACCTCCGCCCGCGTTGTGTGTGAAGACCGACTAACAGCGCGCCTCACGCAAGGAAAACGACCCGACCCGTACCCGTCCTCTGTGTGTGTTGCGCTTAATTCGTACGTATATGGTTTCAATTAAGGGCCAGCGACACCTTTTGTCACTCCCTCCACATTCCAGTCATCGTCTTCAGCCCCTGGATAAAGGCTTTTTTGGCCCACTCAAGTCTTCTTATTCTCAGTTTTGTGACAATTGGCTTGTTTCTAATCCGGGAAAGGTTATAACGCAATCTGAAGTGTCTGGATTATTTCGTATGGCCTATTATAAGGTTGCTAATATAGAAAAGGCAATAAATGCATTTTCGTCCACTGGAATTTATCCCTACAATTCGGATATTTTCTCTGACGAAGACTTTTCTCCTTCGGCTGTAAGTGATAGAACAAAAGAAGAATATGAGAAGCTTATAGAAAAAGAAGTTCAACCATGTAATGCATTAGTTAATAAAGCAGAAAAAGAACTAATTACCGGTTCTGTTATAAAAAATGTCAATGTTTTGACAATTTGGGGCAAGAAACAGACAACTCCACAACCTTGAATTAATTTTTTTCTGACCATTTTTGGTAAACCCGTGTTTTCTCGGTAACTTACCATCATTTACCTGCTTCAAAGCAAAATACACGTTGATAAACGCTGAACAAAAAGATATTGTTAGTAGAAGGTTTTTATTCGTTTCCCACAAATTTAGAAATTTGGACTTGACCGGTTTTTGCACCGAGCCCTTCAATTGCAAATGAAATAACAAAAGAGGTTATTTTCATTAAATATTTGTTTTGAATCCATACTTCACCACAATCATAGAACAGTGAACTACAAGATTCGATTACTGACTTTGACAATCTTGTCATGTCAGTTTTGACTGTTGACACACGATCCCAATGCGCAGACTTCCGAACAATTCTTGAACAATAAAGGTACGACCACACTAGGCGGAACTGCACTGCAGCGGAGCGACGCGGACAAATATTATTTAATTGAATTTGTATGGCATCAGTGTTGCCAACTTAGTAGAAATTCTACTAGATTTAGTAGAATTTGAATTGTCTAGCGGAAAAAAATCTTGTCTCATGGCTAGTGGATTTTCTAGTAGACATTTTCAAATTACTAGCGAAACGCGATTTTCTGGTTTAGATGAGTGAAAAAATAAAAAATAAAGATTTTAATCGTTTTTATTTATACATTTTCATTGAATCGATGTATCGAGGTAAAAAGATCGATAATACAACACAGCTCTAATGAGCGGACGGTCCCAGTTTCTCACGATTCGAGGAATGAGGGAAGTCCGCCAGTCGACAGCAGCAAATGACGAGTTAACACAACTCAGAAAAAGAAGACGATTAATTTTAATGTGCATTTTGGGGACAGAGATACGACTTGATCAAAATAATATCGCTTCATCTTGAATTTCTACCGTTATATTTTTGACCTAAGGTCATTGTCTAAGGTAAGTTTTTCCGCAATTTAGAGAATGTTTTGGACTATAGTGTTTTTATAATCATTATTATAGATGCCCAAGCAATATGAACAGAAATTTAGAAATGCATGGTTGAAGGATCCTGCTTTAAAAAACTGGTTAACATGTGTAGAAAGTACAGCAGAGACAATAGCAAAATGTAAATTTTGTAGAGTGCAGTTGGCAAGCCGTTATGCAGATTTGAAGAATCATGGAAATTCCCAGAAGCATAGAAAAAAAGTTTGAAAACTAACTCTAAGTAATCTTTATTGCTCGTTTTTTATTCGATGAAGACATCCCCTATTTACCATGTCGTTTTACCACGTCAAACTACCTTGTGGGGAATTAAAATAATCTTTGAATTTATCGCGTATCTGGATGGCATTACTGACGAAATTGCCTTCTACACGAGTAAGGTCTTGTAATTGTATCTCGCCAGTATCATGATTTTCCAACAACACTATATCATCTGTGAGAAAATTGTGCAATACGCAAGAAGCAAGAATCACGTTCTCTACAAAAATTTAGATTCTCATAAGTCCTACCCGTTGCCAAGAACCGTAGAGTAGCCGTTAATTTCTCATAAGTTGTTATAGCTGGTCTCATTTGAGTATCAGACTTTTTTATTAGGGGACTCACAACAGCCAACAACTCCAAATAAGTCTCTTCGTCCATTTTTAAATAATTGTGCCAGTCACCAGGATGTAGCCGTAATTGTGATAATAAATTCACCTGAGAATATTCATATCGTTTCAGTAACCATTCCTTCACCCATCTGGATCTAGGTTTCTTGGTTTTTGAGGCACTTTGTTTTTTACTATTAAGCACGCCACTGTCATCAACCTAAGGTCTTTTCGTGACGCCATTTTACGCAAGACACGCGATCTCACCTGTTGTGTGTGTGTAGGAGGACAGGCCACAGATTTAATGTAATGTAAAAGTGTGTAGTCAAACCCGTGCATTCTTCCCTCTGTGTGAGTGGCTGCCTTTAAGAATCAGGTGTTCTGCTTTTGTTCGAACTGTGAATCCTGTGTTCTGGTTTTTCTCGGACGGTTCTAAGATAGTTCGTGAAACATCCGTTATCAGTAGCTTTGTTCTGGTTCTCAGTCCCAGAACGGTTCTAGGACAGTTCGCGTACTGCGCAGAAATAGATGCGCAATAACTCAGTTCAAGAATGGTTCAATTACCGTCCTAGAACGGTTCGATGTATGAATGAACCAGAACAGCTTTTTTTAGTTGGAACCGTTAGAACCAGAGAATTGATCGTTCTACGCCTGGTCGACTCGGACGCAATAATATGGTTAATGGACTTTTGGGTGCTATGTTTTCTCATTTGTGGTTCCCAGCCATAAAACCTTATATATTCTGTATATATTCATAAATGAATCGGGAAATCACCAAAATCAGATTAAGCCTGTGAAATAATCCACTAAAGGAATTTCAACTACATCTGCGTATACATAATTATATTAATTTGAGTTTCATATATGCAAGAAATGGCGCACAACCGTTAGTATCACAATGGATATTCATAAATTGAATATATTTACCGAAATTTATTTTTAGTGGAAGATTTATCAGAATATTTAATAATAGAACAGCCACAAGGATCATCAAACCGTACAATCGAAGCATATATTTTTGATAGAGAAAAAACCTTGTATCTGTATTTCTTATACAAGAAATAGAAGGCAAAATTAGGTACATACGATTTAAAAACAATGAAGAAGGTTTGGGAGGACTCAGTATCTGAGTAAAGCTGTACCGTCTCTTCCACATAATTCTCATTTTTCGGATAGGGTCTATAAGCATTAAGGGAAGATGCCTGGGCATTACATCATCATCTGTGTCACTAGATGATGATGAACTTGATACTAAAAGATCTATATCAATATAACATGTAAACTATATACACCACACAATAAGCAAAAGAAATCGAATGGAACACACAGAATATATAAAAAACAGCCAATTAGTGACAAACACAGGTGACAAATAACTGACATCTAACCATCACAATACGAATGTCGCCGATTAAAATATTATACACTATATATATTATAAATACATTAGAGGCCCATTACTAGGCTTAGCAAAGCCATTAGACAGAAAAAATATACAAAGTGCACAGGCCTATTATAATCCTAAAACGGTCCAAAACTGGTTCTTGCTCCCGAGCAGGTACTGATTTCGGACGGTTCTCAGACTATCCTAGAACCGTCCGAGAAAAACCAGAACGCAGGATTCACAGTTCGCAAACAGTTCGAACAGAACCAGAACACCCGATTCTTGATACGCATCCTCAGTACAGTTCTAGGACGGCGGAACCAGAACAAAGCCAGTACCTGCTCTGGAGCAAGAACCAGTTTTGGACCGTTTGAGGATTATAATACGCCTGCGCACTTTGTGTACTTTTTTTCTGTCTTAATTGTTTTGCTAACCCTGGTAATGTGCCTGTAGTGTCAAAATCGTGTTTCAATCGGTAAAATTTGTTTTTTGATGGTTAGATGTCAGTTATTTGTCACTATCTTGGCTGTTTTATTTGATTTCTTTTGCTTATTATATTGTGTGTTGTATATAGTGTACATATTATATTGAAATGGATCTTTTATTATCAAGTTTATCATCATCTCGTGACAGTCGTGACACAGATAATGATGTAATGCCCAGGCTTCTTCTCTTAATGCTTAGATCTCATTCGAAAAATGAGAATTATGTCTAAGAGATAGTACAGCTTTACTCAGATACTGAGTTTCGGGAACATTTCAAGTAATTGTACATTCTCCATCAATATCTGTGTAAACAACTAACCATTGTTTGTTTTAGAGTATCCAGAGAGTTAGTAGAGCAGTTAGCTGAACAGTTGCAAAATCAGAGTATTATCGAGCTATGGATGCAGGACACAAACGCATCCCTGCATGGAACTGCATGCTAATATTCCTGTGGTTTGCTGGGCACGAGTCAGCTAGTTTCCTAGATGTTGCGGACAGATTTGGTGTCACAATTAGTAAACTACACCATATAATTCAAACAGTAGCATCATTTTTATCGCATATGGCAAGCTGTGTGGTAACTTGGCCTTCTCCACAAGAAAAACAGGCCATCATAGCAGAGCTTTCAAATATTGGGTTTCCAAATGTCATTGACTGCATGGACGGCACCCATATTAGAATTGACAAGCCAACTACAGATCCTGAATCATATATCAAAAGTTTTATTCGGTCCAGGTAGGTAATGAGTGACTGAAAAATTGACTATGGGCTTTATTATTGTTGCCACCTTTATATTGTCATGGAATTAAGTGGTTACTAAAACTGCTAAAAACTGTATCTTTATAAAATGCATTACTCTACAAAAATATTGTAATTGAAGGTAATATGGCACAAAATCTACATTCTAATGGCTTGTTGCCAGATTTTTATGATTAATAATATTGTTCATCTACCATTTCATCTTTTATATATACATAAAGAGGAAAGTAGTTTACACTTTAGGTTACCTACAATAAGATCCAATTACTAATTCATAGACATGGTATGGTTGCTATTTTCAATGTTTTTCTATCTTCTATCTGCTTTACTGGTTCAGAAACCTCCCTTTACCTACATGGTGCTGAAAGTAGACACCTCAAAGTATAACAAAATGCCATGGATAACTATTTTAAAAGTATGATCTGCTGTAAAAATATTATTAGTAGGTACCTACAATATGTTACTGCTATATGTAATACTACACCTACATGGTGCTGATGTTACTGATTTGCAATTGAGGGTGATTTGTTTTTAATTAAGACTATCAGGATGGCATCAAGTACTGCTGCAATGATACAATTCATGCTATTTTCTTAAAACTGTCAGAAGGTTACAATACAATTCATATTTTTGAGGGCTCTCATTGATTTGTCTTGATAATCTTCTGCAACCGCTCTCATAGTCAATAACATCTCCTGTTTAACGGTTTTTATTCAATAGTTTGTTCCAGATGCAAGCTGTATATGACAACAATCGAAAATGTATCGACATATTCATTGGATACTCGGGATCTGTCCATGATGCATGTGTTTTCCGAAACTCTCCTTTGCCTCACACTATTGTCCAACAGTGTGGAAATAATGTGATACTAGCTGACAGTGCATATCGTTGTTTACGGAATGTCTTAACTCCATATAGAGGCAATGGTAACTTGACTGCAATTGAGCAAAATTTTAATATACAACTAAGTGCTTGTCACATCTGTATTGAACATACGTTTGGAGTACTAAAACAGCGTTTCAGGTAGTTGTATCATCTAAAATTAAGGAAGATTGAGGACATATGCCATTTTTTCAGAGCATGCTGTGTATTGCACAATTTAGCATTATTTGATGGTTTCCAAATAGATCAGATACCAACCACAGTAGAGTTTCATGAAGATCAGCCTAATGATGGTGAAGCTGTAGATCCTGCTGGACGACATTTTCGAGATTATATTGCTGCACTAATATATAATAATCAATAATAAATTGTAAAAAGTTTTTGAGTCTTTGTGATTTGTGCCATGAGTATTGTAGTGCAGTAAGTAATAATTTACTACTATAGGTTCTGTGCTGTGCATTAGACTGTTTTTCCACTGATCTTATAGTTTTTGATTGCTGTGACCTATCAAAACCACATATGTATTTATATTGATGAGAACTGCAGTAAATAATTTCCAATACAAAAATAATACTTTCTACAGTAGTTAAATATACAAATACAACAATGGATGGTATGTGGCATTTGAAAATTCTTTGTTGGTACACTTGTTACATTCATTTCGGTGATTTGCACGGAAAACTCTTTTAACTCTTCAACATATTGTTCAAGTAGCTGAAGTCTTCTTTCCATCTCTTTGTCTTTTTTCTTGTGCTAGAGATAATTTTTCTTGTTCTATTTTAATTATATGGTCATAAATATTGTTTCAGATAATTCTTCATTTCAATGAAAATATCGTTTCTTTTCTTGTATGTCTACTTTTTAAGTTTTTTGGTTGGTATGTTTGTTTTAGTAGTTTCAAGGATTCTTACATTAGTTTCAGGGATGTGGATCTGTAGGAGGGTAGTGGACATTCCAGGCTCATCTGGTGTAGGATCAGGTAGGTCTGTGACCATATTTATGACAGTGGCAGCAACATTGTTTTCTGAAGAATCTGAGCACTGTTTACGAATTTTTCATTACTAGAAAGGAGTATTTGTGGATTTATGTTGACTTTTTTACCATACATTTCATCAAATTCATTTTGGTATTCAAATACTTTGCTTGCTCTCCCTGTCCTGTTGTTGTTATCCATTACTCTTTTATAATTTCTTTCCAATACTTTGGACCTATTTTCGTATGTAGATTGTAGATGCTCTTACTTGATGAAACTCTTCCATCATGTGGATAAAAATGTGTGCAGTCATTTGTGAATCTGTGTGATTTTCCCCCGCTTATATCAATCTTAAATTTTTGAGACATTTCACCAGCCACAACCTCCCAAATTTTAAATCGTATGTACCTAATTTTGCCTTACTCGTAACTTCTTGTATAAGCTCAATAGATACAAGGTTTTTTCTCTATAAAAAATAGATGCTTCGAATGTACGGTTTGATAATCGTTGTGGCTGTTCTATTAGTAAAAATTCTGATAAATCTTGCACTGAAAATAAATTTTGTAAATATATTTCATTTATGAATATCCATTGTGATACTAACGGTTGTGCGCTATTTCTTGCATAGAATTAAACTCAAATTAATATATACGCGCAGATGTAGTTGAAATTCCTTTAGTGGATTACTTCACAGGCTTAATCTGATTTGGGTGATTTCCCGATTCATTTATGTCTGGGAACCACCAATGCGAAAGCATAGCACCCAGAAGTCCATAAAACATATTATTGCGTCCGAGTCGACCAGGCGTAGAACGATCGGTTCTCTGGCTGTAACGGTTCCAACTAAAAAAAGCTGTTATGGTTCTTTCATACATCGAACCGTTTTAGGACGGTAATCGAACCATTCTTGAAATGAGTTATTGCGCATCTAGTTCTGCGCAGTACGCGAACTGTCCTAGAACCACTTATCAGCAAGTAACGATCCGGTATTTCGAATCATGCCGACCACTCGTTACTCAGTAACGGTATTACAGCTTTACAACCTATAAATAATTAATTGATCAATTGACTTACCTGAAGGAAAATTGATCCATATTATATGAGTATTGCCGTTCGAAGAATTACAATTACTTGTAGTAGCAATTTTTTCCAGCTCGGTATGCACGAATTTTAAAGCAAAGTCCCTGAATACGGTCCCTTACTCCTGTCTATCTCATCTTTCGTACAGCTACGTACAGCCAACCTCCTTCACCACTAGACTTCACTGCAATTTTTTCGTGGGCTCGGTGTGGACGCGTCGGCTATTCGGGAGTGATGTTTTGTGTAAAATGGTGAAATTTTCTAAGTGAGTGTCCTCCAAGTAGGGGAGGAGGCTCAAGAAATTACTCCAATTCTTAGCCAGCTCAAGTAAGTGGGCACCTTTTCATCTAAACTTTCTCTTTTCGTCACTTTTAGGAGCACCGAATAACACGAGTCATTCTGTGAGCTAAGAAGATATTATTATATATTATATTCCAGACATAAGTGTTTACATGATTATATAATACGCTTGAACTAGGCATTTCGCAGCACCGAATAACACATGTTATTCTACGGCCTAAGAAGAGTAGGAAGATATATATTTCAGAAACAAGTGTTTACACATGTAATACGCTTAATCTAGGCATTTCGCAGCACCGAATATCACATGTTCTTCTGTGGCCTAAGAAGAATAAGAAGATATATATTTCATAAACAAGTGTTTACATATGTAATACGCTTAAACTAGGCATTTCGCAGCACCGAATAACACATGTTATCCTGTGGCCTAAGAAGAATAAGAAGATATATATTCCAGAAACAACGCTTAAACTAGGCATTTCGCAGCACCGAATAACACATGTCATTCTGTGGCCTAAAAAGAATAAGGAGATATATATTTCGAAAACAAGTGTTTACATATGTAATACGCTTAAATTAGGCATTTCGCAGCTCCGAATAACACATGTTATTCTCTGGCTTAAGAAGATATAGGTTTCAGAGTCACCATATGTAATACGCCTAAACGAGACATTGCGCAGCACCAAATAATTCGCAGCACCGAATAACACATGTTATTCTGTCACCTAAGAAAGGTAAAAAAATATATATTCCAGACACAAGCGTTCCATATGTAATACGCTTGAACTAAGCATTTCGCACGGTTCATATGAATTCCTGTAATTCGAGATGGATATTCATTCGTTTTAATTTTCCATTATAGTATTCACATACATACGGATTAGAAATTCCTCATTGTGTGTTCCGATCGCCTTCACATGAAGTATCATCGGGGCTTATGAAAATATGAAGTGCGACACATTCCGATCGCCTACGAACTGCTAGTGTAAATATTTACGCTTAGCGTTTTCGGGTGGTTATTTTATGTATCCCTGTCTGCTTTCTTGTAGGTTCGACGACATTTCTCAAAGTGAGGGGACAGGGACGGACTCGGATTCAGCTGCTCGTTTAATTAATTTGGGGCAGTTGACCTCAGCAGTTCAACCGGGTGATGGCGCCTGAGATTCTCTCCGATGCTCTTCTCTCTGGTCTTCTCCACATCGGAGCTGCAAAATAATCTTGAAATGCCACTATAGATTCTTATCTATGTATTGCCAACTGCTGGGCGTTCCAACCACCTGGAATTAATCCGGAAATTCAGGCCTGCCTGAAAAAATGCCTTGAAACAGGATAATTTTATACAAACATTAGGTCGATTGGCCGCTGGTATCAGCGCGTTAGCGATTCCGCTTAGCGAACAGTAGGCATTCACCAAACAACTAGCAACAGAGCAAACCATGGAAGGGATGTCTTTCACGCCCTCTGTCTGCATCGTCGTCACTATATTCTTCCTTTTTTGGATAGTGGGGTTAAGACGATATTAGATTCTTGCCCTATAGATGACTTTCTGTTTGGAAAATCTTTTTTGTATCAGTTGAGTTCTAATGATGCGCCTCGTCTGGGATCTACCATTAAGAAAAAGGATAAGGCGATATAATTCCTTCCTTCGAGAATCCCGATTACCAGAAATACCAGTCATCCTAGAGCTGGGCCTTCAAGAATATCGCAGTCTTTAAACTTCCGGTGCTCTGAGTACCGACACCGCATGAAAAAGGAGAAGAGACCTCGTACCAAGGGCACATATGGTCGCCGATAAGAAAACCAGAAGACCCAGAACAGTCGATAATAAGTCAAGTTACTACATCTTGCGCGGACCGATTTACTAAATATTTAGTTCAATGGGCGCAAATCACTATTGATAGTCTTGTTCTGTCCTGGAGTTTCGGATATAAGATGCCTTTTAGTAAAATACCAGTACAAACTAATGAGTTAGAAAATGTTCTAGAGCCATCTTTTACCTCAAATGAGTCATCTACAGTAGAGGATGCTATTGAACATTTATTAAACAAATTGGCAGTGAAATATGGTCAGTTTGTATCATCATCTTTCTTGGTTCCAAAACCAGATGGTTCATACTAAATTTGTTTCCAGTGGATATCGGAGATGAATATTTTCTGGTTCCAGTTGACAAACAATTTAGAGAATATTTGTTCCTTTCCATTAAAGGTTCATTCTATGTGATTAATTGTTCACCTTTTGGTCTTCGTACGGAGTCATTCCTGTTACAAAGATCATGAATCCAGTAGTAATATTTTTGAGGTCTGATGGCCTTTCATGCGTTATTTGCTTGGACGACATTCTTGAAGCGACGCCAGTTTATTTGAGTGTTGTTCGGTGTAGTGTAATATATATTGTTGATAGTATTTTCACGTGGACAATGGAATCAAATAAAGGCAAACGAGTGCGTGGAAGCAATTTCACTAAAGAGGAGGATTTGCTATTAATTTGTACAGTGGACAAGTTTAAGGACATTATAGAGTGTAAAATCACAGATAAGGTTAACAATCAGGAGAAGGTAAAAAATATAATGGGTTGGGGAAAAATAATTTCGGTTTTTCCTAATAGATGGCGTTAAAGTTGTATATCTATAGTAATGCTTATTCAATGAAGCCAGACTATAGCATGTTTAGAAGGTTGAAATCTATAGAATATTCTAGAGTATACAAAATTTACTGATTCAAAAATTGTTGCGCTTTGACAATGGAGATTCCAGGAGGCCACTTTCGTCACATTTTGCTTCTCTACTTCCGAAAAGTGAAAACTGCAGCGCAGGCTCATCGGAAATTGTGCAGTGTTTATGGTGATGGGTGCTTAAGTGAACGCCAGTGTCAGAATTTCGCTCCGAAATCTTCAATCTTAAAGATGAACTTCGCCCTGGTCGGCCAACCGGTGAAAAAGTCGCTGAAATTCTTGAAATAATCGAGATAGACCGACATAGTTCATCTCGCCACATTGCTATGGAACTAAACATCGACCATAAAACAGTTTTGAACCATTTACATAAGATTGGATACAGAACGAAGCTCACTACTTGGGTTCCACACGAATTAACGTCAAAAAATTTAATGGACCGAGTTTCCATTTGTGAATCCCTGCTGAAACGAAACAAAATCGAGCCATTTTTTAAACAAATGGTTACGGGCGATGAAAAATGGATCACGTACGACAATAATGTACGAAAGAGATCGTGAAGCCCGGAGAAGGTTCACAAACAGGTGAAGACCGTTATTGACTGTCTACTGTCAACAATAATGAGATTGCTGCAGACGATTGAAAAAAAACGGCCAAAATTGATCAATAGGAAAGGCGTTGTCTTCCATCACAACAACGTTAGACCGCACATATCTTTGATTCAAAAGAAGCTTGTGAAAGTCACTTGGTTAAGTTTTTCGCCCAGAAACCTCAGAAGTTCTACAGTGACGGAATTATTGTTTTGCCAACGTAAGTGAACATAAGAAATTTAGCATGGTAATGAGACATTTGGGGTTAACACCCTGGGAATATATAATAGGTAAATTCAAAGCACAACATAGAATGGAGAATGCCTCCCATTCCTCAGACCTGTCAAGAAAGCTGGATGCCTCATCAAAAGCGTTTACTATTATTAGGCGCTGAAAACCAAGAGAGTAGCAAGGTACAGAATCATGTGCATCCAAAATTTTGTAAACTTTGCGTGATAGATATGTGTTTACTGCTGTAATAGTCATAGTGGTGAAAGACTTCAAATATCAATACAAACAAAATGGTCACTCAAGAGGAAGTTACAGGATACCGAATCAGAAATGGCGGCATCCCAAGCCCCACTGAGGCGACTGTTTCCCTTATTCCCATATTCTCCGTCTCATACAATAAGCTAAGCTCAACGAAGCTTGGCTTAAATGTAAAGCTTAGCTTAAATCTGTTCATAAGGCACCGACGTATTGTAAGCTAGGCTTAGTTAAGCTCTGGTTTGGTATGGCAACACTGTTAGAAGTAGGACAGCCGGAGCGTGACGTCACGTCGGCCATCTTGTTAAAGCAGCGTTTTCCTAGCAACGCACATTTTACACAACGTAGAACGTAATTCGGTCGGCGTAAAACGCTGAGGACATGTGTAATGAGAATCAAATAGAGGCGTTTTCCTACACTGCGCAAAAACGTCTTGCGCCAGCGTAATACGGCCGACGCAACGGGACGACTGCTCGGAGACGGAGAGCAGTCTATTCAGTTGTACGCCGCGTGCTTTGAAGGCAGTGCTGTTGTAAAATGAGTTCGCAAAGACTACAAATCCGTTTCAGTGCTACTGAGGATGAACAGTTAATAGAATCAGTTAGTGGTTACCCTATTCTTAGGGACATGAAGGTGAAGGAGTTTAAAGATGTAGCGAAAAAGGACACAATCTGGAATGAAATGGACAAAATGTTGAATAAACCAGGTAATTATTGTAGTTTTTATTCTTTTTTTCACAGTGTTATTTTAATACAGCGGTGCGGCGCCTATTCATTTCTGCGTCTGTTTCTGAAGTAGTCTTTGAACTGGGCTCTAACTTCAAATCCTTCAGAATTAGCAAATACTCCTACTCCAGGCAATGGTATCATATTGTCCGCCGGGAGTTCATATGTATCTTCAGCTTGACTAAACGGTGCGCAACGATCAAGTGACTCTTCTCTCAAGTAGTTGTGTAAACAACAACATACCCAAATAATTAGGTCAGTTGTCTCAGCTTTTACATTAATAGGTGTAAAAAAAATTCTAAATATAGAACACATTATGCCAAAAGCGTTTTCAGTCACCCTTCTTGCTCGACATAGGTGATAGTTGAACCTCTTTTTGTCACCATCTTGTACAGCTTGTTCCCGGCAATAAGGTTTCATGACATGTTTATCTAATCGGAAAGCCTTATCGCCTACTATTACATAAGGCAACAGAATTTTCGAACCTGGTAAAAATCTCGGAGGAGGAAAAAAATTCCGTTTGTGATCTGCTTTCCCATTTCTGATTTGTTAAAGATTCCAGCGTCTCCTTCCTTGCCATAAGACCCCACATCAATACCAATGAATTTGTACCTTGCATCCACCATAGCAAGAAGAAAAATTTGAAAAGTAATTTTTGTAGTTATGGAATAAGGAACCTGTGTTGTCTGGCGCTACAATCCTAACGTGTTTGCCACCTAATCCTGCTAAACAAGTTGGAAAATTCCATCGGTGCCAGAATTCTTCTGCTTTTTCTTTCCAATTAAACTTAAGTTAAACTGCTCGAAAACCAAATGTTTGGTTATTGGCTCTAAGTTTAAATGTCAAAGATACAAAGATACTGGTTTATTTCTTAATATTAATAACGATATTATTGATTTTGTTGACGAGATTAAATATTTGGGGATTGTTTTAGACCCACAGCTATATTTTGGTAAGCATGTGGATTACATGTGCAAGAAAATTGGTAAAAAAGGCTGCAAATTCAACAAAATAAGGTTATGCGTATTTTGCTACAGTGTGATAGATATACTCCAATTGACTGCATGTTGCATACTTTAAATTGGTTGCATGTGTGGCAGTTCATTAAAGCTGCGAATCTCATCATGATTTATAAAATCTAACACAATCTTCTTCCTGAGTATTTAAATGTTCTGCAAAAAATAAAAAATCTCCACAACTATAACATCAGGTCCATTACTCACTTTAATATACCAGCTCTAAAAACTACAGCCCTGCAAAAAACTTTATATTATGATGGGATCCGTTACTTTAATAGTTTGCCTGATGGTATTAAAGAGGCACCTAATTTAAGAACCTTCCGACAAAATGTCTATTTGTACCTAGGAAACTGACTTATGTACCTAAGCATTTGATTTTAGTTTTAAATTATGTTTTTTGTGTAACTAGCCAAGTGCTAATTAAAGATTTATTTATTTATTTAATTTATTTGAGACATAGGTGGTAGAAACGTAGGTTGCAGATTCGTTTTGAGTGCTTTCAAAACTATTGGAACGAACTTCGATATAGCTGACGGTGATATGAGATAGGAAAATGCCATCGATCGAAACGACTTCCCTGTAGTCAGGAATCTGAAAAAAATGACAGCATCTTCAAAGAGAAAATGCTCTGCATATTCTAGAAAAGAAAATTTGGTTTATCAAGACACTCTCCCATATGATTTATGATTTTATAGACAAAAATGTGCTGGTAGAAATATGTATTTATTTAACATCGAAATCAAGAGAAATTTATTTTCAGATGGACAATGCAAATCTCGATGGAAGAGTGTCCGAGATCATTATCAAAGGCAAAGGAAGTTAGAAATAAAATACGCCTACTGGATCTGCAGGTACGAAGAAACGGGCTGTGTACTGGGACAGATTGAGGTTCTTGGATGGTGTGGAAGATGAGCGAGAGTAAGTAAAATACGTAGGTGCTACACATAGAGGGCGGCACAGGGAAAACATTTTCCATTCTTATTCTTTCGAAGCTAATTTTCAATATTTTGTTTTGTTTCTGGAGTCAGTCAAATATTCAATCGGCCGAAATTGACATAACTGATGACGAGGCGCAGAATACATAATCATTGTACAGCCGGTGATGAACTTGATAGAAGTGGACTTGATGATATTGCCGAAGAACTCAATGAAAATAAACTTAAAAGGAGAAGAGAAACGTGCAGGTCCCTAAAATCGGATAAAGATAAGTCTGAAGTTTTATGTTTAGTAAGCCTTTCGACAAAGAGAAATAGAGGAAATGACACATTGTTGCAGTTACTAAAAAACAAGAAGCAGGAGAGGCAACATATCGGGACATATGTTGACCAATTAATGGGGTCTAGTCAAGAAAGCGAAATTGATCTTCTTTTCAAAAGCCTTGCTGCTACGGTCAAAAAATTTCAGCCTGAAGATGTAGCGACGCTAAAATGAAAATATTTGATGTGGTAACTGAAATTGAACTTAGAAATCAGAGAGCAAGAGAAGCAGAATGTCTACATTTAATGAAAGTTGCACCCGACCTAGCTCAGCATTATCTTCTAACTCGTCCTCTAACAGATTTGTGGAACAATCATCTGGTTATTCCAATATATCCAAGGCTTCACTTCCACCGAATTTCAACGAAAATGCACCATATCTAAATCTATCGTCGCCTTTCCAAATAGAGGCACCGTTTCAAGTCGAAAATACGTCTAATCCTAACTTTCCTGAGGCAAATGATGAGATTTGCAGGCCTTTCTTCCTCTCGTCGAAATTTTTTTGTACACTTGTGGAATTGGAGTTATTTCAAATGGACTCACATGAGAAGACATTGATGCCCCTATTTGTGTAGATTTAGGAGTGCCAGAAGGACATTCATATTTTCTAGGAAAGATTACGAGAGGAGGAACAAATGTTCCTACAGCATTCATGCATACAACAATTGTGATTAAGGATCCACGCTCAGGAGATGTCAAAGATATGATTTGTCTTTTTCCTCGAAGGCCAACTACTCTTGCCACTTTCGACTGCACACTTGAGATCCCACTCTCATCGACGTTGAATATTCTATCCGGAGTATATTTTCCTTTCTCGTAGAGGTCCATAAGATGATTGAAGAAGACTTTCACATTTTTTTTGCTAAACCCCAGCGCTCTGGAATAAGATGTTCCGGTAGGCTTTCTTACGGAGAGCTTTGTTTGGTAGCGTTTAAGAAACAGCCTGACCCACTTTCTTCCAGCCATATCATCACCAAATGGATGCTTGAGATTGTTTCTTACGGCCAGCTGTGCAGCCATTCTTCGCAGGTCTGCATGCGTTAGTCCAAAAAATGATTCCTCCATAGCAAGACAATATTTAACTAACTCATTTTCTAACACTTCATTTAAAACAGTGGGCCTTCCAATTCTTGTGCGCGAAGATTTCACAGGGCTGCCGTATTTTACCTTTGCTAGTCTTTGAAGCGTCGATCTGGGCACACTATATGTTTTGCTTGCTTTTTTCAGGCCAAGTTTTTTCGCTCTAAGAGCTTCAATGGCTTTAGCCATGTTATCTGATGACCATGTTCTTAATTTTTTCGTTTTTGGCATCTTTTCACGTTTATGTCTGCAAACGAGATCGGAAAATACTATTCATGATAATTTAGAGGAATTGAGCATAAGTAGGGGCCCACATAAGGAACAGAAAAAAAGAGGGGCCCGCTTTAGGCACATCGAGGGGGCCCGACTTACGCACAATCGTTTTTATTTATTTTGAGGTTACAATCCTTTTTCCGAGCAATTAACCAAACTTTCAACACCACAAATGATCAATCATTCCCTGCACCTCAAAAATACAAATAATTTCAATTACTCACCAATCAAACTACGGCAACCATAAAACAAACAGGAACACACGAAAAAGTTTCCTGCAGCGGCAAAAATTTGTTTGAACTGTGAATTAATAATCGTGAAAGATTATAACCGACGGTGGATATATCTGTCGGGGCGTATGAAAAACTACCGTCTGCAGGTGATTTTTTTGGTAAAGATCTACATATGAAAATGAAGAAAAGAAAAATGCTCTTAGATCTAAGTGTAGACCAGGCCTAATCTGATAATCGTTATTCGAAACTCGGGGAATTACACAACAGCGGACACTACGTACTGCGACTGTGTGGCATTTTGTCGCTTCGCCTTCGGCACTTCGGCAGGCCTCAAGCTTGTTTGGTTTTGTTTCATTTGCGAACCTGGATGTATGCGTTTGTTTGAACTAGTTTGATGTGAGAAGGTTCAATTAATTTGATTCGGTCTTCCTTGAGGTTAACTTGTAACTTGGTGTGTAATTGTGAAAATACATTAAATATGAGTTCAGATTCTGATTCAGATAATGAGTAAGTTGCATTTTTTATTATTTTTGACATATTATTATGCCGCCATCAAAGTGAAAATATCATGTCCATATTGATTTATTTTATTGGGGAATATTTTTGATTACAGGGCAGGCCCAAGTACTCTGACAAAAAAATTAAGAACCATGCATGAAGCATCCAAACAAAAAATCTATGGTCAAAAATTTAATACCGAATGGTTAGGATTGCCTCATTTTGCAGGATGGTTAGCAGAACATCCAACAAATAAATTTAAATGTCGTTGTGTGACCTGCAATGTTGAACTAAGATGTGAAAAATCCGAATTGGAAAAACATAAGGCAACAAAGAAACACGTGGTTAAGGTGAAAACGAAACAAAATATTCCATCAGTGGCACATTGTAGCCGTCCTAAGTTCAACGTAATTTTGACATAGGGAATTCTAGGGAATTTTCCACATAAAAATTTGGAATTTTCGGCGGACTCGGTTGACAACACTGGTTAGTGATTACTTTCCAAACAAAGGAAACGTCATTTTGCTGCCGTGCTTTGCAGGTGCATCATTTGTTAGCTTTGCGTTTTTGAGTGAATTCCTGGTTTATCTGTGCTATTAAGCGAACAAATTGACTTTTTAGAGTTTATTGTGCATCGAAGATATCATACTGCTCCATAATGGTGATGTGTTTTGCTCCTGATGCAAACACTACAGTGAGAAACATAGATGCAGGTTCTTTGTATTCCCCAAAGATACACACGAGAAGAAAAAGTGGATTTTATTACTTCGGTAAGTGATTAAATATTGTTGATACTTCAATTTCCAGTGTTCCTGTATATCCCTCATATTTGATTTTTGATGAAAATAGGGATTTATAGCTATATTTTTATGTTTGAGAACTTCATGTTTGTGCACATTATTAGATCAACTTTTGTCATAAAAAGATTAAATAATACCCAATTTTCTTTTTCAGAAGAAAAGATAGAGAGCCCTCTATGCATTCCCTTGTTTCCTCTTGCCATTTCAAGGATGGTGATA
The DNA here is from genome assembly GCA_949316355.1 of Bruchidius siliquastri. Taxonomy (NCBI): domain Eukaryota; kingdom Metazoa; phylum Arthropoda; class Insecta; order Coleoptera; family Chrysomelidae; genus Bruchidius; species Bruchidius siliquastri. The sequence continues at coordinate 20,703,969 of OX438537.1, forward strand.
GGAAAAATGACCCAACAATTTTTGAATACAATTAATCCAAACGGTTTGAGGATCAACCATCAACAAGTGTGACCAAGCCAAAGAAATTGAAGTGAGTACTTTTCCAATAAGAAGCAAACTTTTCTGTAGTAGGATCGTTGATCATTGCTAGTTACCTCTGACATTTTTTAATCTACATATAATTTTTTGCATATGTTTATACTTGAAAATGCAATCAAATGATATTAAAAGTTTCGACATTTTAATGAACAAACTGAAAAATTTGGGATTTACAGGGAAAATGCTTAACTTAATTAAAACATTTATTGAAGGTAGAAGTCAAATTGTGAAGCTAGACAATATTAGGAGTGAAATAAAATCAAACACTCATGGAGTTCCGCAAGGCTCAGTCTTGACTTGGCTGCTCCAGCAAGAAATAATCCCAGCTGTCCAAAATCTGAATGTCAACTTTGACGAAATTTGGTTTCAGCAAGATGGTTGCCCTGCTCACAATGGACAGCGAGTTCAGGAATTTTTGGAATCAAATTTTCCTGGACGGCTAATTTCCACACGAGGCACCATACGATGGATGCGAGGACACCTGACCTGTCGCATAATGATTTCTTTCTGTGGGGCTACTTGAAATCCCGTATTTACGGCCACCGTCATGAAAGGGCGAATACATGGAGGAGTTACGACTCAAAATAATCGATTCTTGTAGCTCGATTACTCCTACAATGTTAGCCAATGTTAGAAATGACTTTTATCATAGCTTGGGGTATTGCCAAATGCAACAAGGGGGTCTATTCGAACCCTCAATTGGATGATTTTTTTCATTTTCGTTGGAGTTCTGTTTATTTTTTCCATTTTATTTTGAGGAAGTTTATATTTTATTTTTGTCGTTAAGTGTCTTTGTTTTTCACCGAAGGTGACAAAATATCACACTGAGTTCATTATTACATTTTCCGGTTGAATATGGTACGGAAAATGTAACAATAACTTTTATTGCAAAAATCAGTGCGTATGAATCCGAGCGAGTAATTCATTTCAGACATGTAGAGGAATCTCCTGTAGCCAAAAATCTTAATGTAAGGGCTAATCTTTCCTTAACAGTAATCGCTTGTCTCAAATGTGTATCTATTTTTTGTACTTTAGGACTAATTAATGCAACTAAGTATTCGAAGTCGGCCAATGTCATACGTGTAAAATTTTTGACGGTATCTTCAACTGCTTCAAATGCCATATCTTGCAATAGTCTATTCCCATACTGTAGTCGCTTTTTGAATAATTCTTTCATCCACCAACACGGCTTTTTTCGTCGTTCCGTCCTATCTGCTAAAATTCGATGGATCACAATAAAAGAAAATGCCGCAACAGCTGAACGTGAAAAAACCGGTGCCATGGTGGAGCGCCTCGCACTGACTGACGGCTCGCTCTGCTTCGTGTGCTTGGCTTTCATACCAGCTCAAAAATTTACCTGTTGAGGCAGCCTCGCGAGGCTGCCGCGTAAAATCGATACGCGGCTTTAAGCGCAAGACACACAGGTGATGGTTCGGGACGGGAGTACGGCGTGTCTATCTTCATGTGTTTATATGGAGGACAACACACGGCTTGCGTGTGCGGGTCGGGCGCGGGTCGTGTGATACACGGTAGCCGTGCCCGACGCGCGTCACTACAAACAGAGCGCGAGTCGAGCGGGTCGGGAGCGGGGGTAGTGTCATTGCATTAGTTGTAACACACGAATTCTCCAATAGCAGTCACACTGACGCGTGTGCGGGTCGTGTCTAGAACGTGTCCTGAGGGGTTTTGTGACAATTTACAAAAAGTATTAGACTTCGCCATGGATCTGAATGAAAAAATAATCGAATGTGTTCGTAAACATTCTTGTTTGTACGATCCAGGTGATAAAAACTATAAAAACGTGGTTCTGAAATCAAAAATTTGAAAAGCTTCATTTGTCGAGCGCCTATTTGTCGGATTTATTGGTGCTAGTCCTCTTGAAGTAACCGCAGTGGTTTCTTGAAACAAATCTATATCATTATTACCCCTTTTAACAATGACGTAATTATGCAAGCAAGTTCTTTTTCTTGCTGTTCTTCTTCTTCTTTTCAAGATGAGATGGAATAATAGCTCTTTGTCCGTGTCCGAATAACCCAACATTTTCCAATCAGTCACTGCAACAATTTTGGCGTTTGGCTTACCAAGAACAGCGTCTGTGCCCGACCCGCCATGCCAACGCCGCCGACCTCCGCCCGCGTTGTGTGTGAAGACCGGCTAACAGCGCACCTCACGCAAGGAAAACGACCCGATCCGTACCCGTCCTCTGTGTGTGTTGCGCTTAAATTGATTCTTATGTAATCATTCATCTGAGAGCGGAAATGTTTTATAACATGTCAAAAGTAACCTCATAGTGTTATTGCTATGTGCGAAGTATGGGCAACATTTACCAAGAAATTGTGGAATGTCTTAACAGTTTTGGTTCCTTACTCAAATGATAGCCTTGAATGATAAATTCTGGTTCGCAAATATATCTAACTGGTTGAAAAATACGTTTGTTCGCATTATTTGTGATGTAGAATGTGTTATCAGCTTTTATTTTTTTTTGTATCGATATTGAAGATATAGTTAAATAGTTCATTTTAAAAATAGTCATGCAGTAATATCTCAAATAGGATGAAAAATCACAAACTTCAGGATGATAGTAACAAAAAAAAATTAAAAGTGACAAGAAAACACCTGTAAAAAAAAGCATGATGACTTTGTAGCTAATTACATTAATCAGTACTTATACGTTTCCTACGCATTCATTTCATAAATGTAGGGTTTTCCGTAAAACCACTATAGCATACCATCCCACCTTAACATGAACAAGTGTATGGTGAAATATCTTAATACCGTTCAGAATTTGTTGCCGATCTTGTTTACAAATGTTGATAATTGAAACTGCTAATATGACTAGACTATAACGGACACCTAATGAAGGTGTGATTATGAAGCCTGCAAAAGCGAGATGAAAGATGCTCGGCAACCACAGCTGCGCACACTTACTATGCCAGCGTTGCCACGCGTTGCAAGATTCGCGCACTCACTCTTACATTTGTGTTTCACCTCCTGACTTTTTCTTACACACTAATTTCTGGACCGCACAAAAAATCTGCAGACTCTGTATATTTACATTTATAATATAAAACTTCAACTGACTTGTTTCAGTGTAGTAAATTTAAAAACACATTTATGTTTCTACTAACTTGTAGGTGATAGGGACAATTTTATGACAAGAAGATATCTAAAATAAACATAAAAATCAATCAAATTTTGTTTTAATTGTCTATGACAGATGACAAACTTTATAGTAAAAATGAAACTACACCTTATTTATTTCAAAGGTGCAGAAGATGTAAACAACATTTACCTACTTAGTAATGTTGCTCTTTAGTCAAAAAGTATTACATCAAAGTCAAAGAGCACCATTACGTGAGGATAGGTAAATGTTTACGTCTACTGCACGTTTGAATTGGATATGGTCTAGATTTGTCATTGCGAGATTTTCATAGTACATGGAAACTCGAAAATAATTTGGAGACATCAGTTTTTATAGCTTTTTATTTCCACATAAAAATGGTATATATACATTGAGATAAAAAGTTTTCAAAATTTTTACATTTTTTTCCCAATCGTTATTGGCAGCTATACTGTAAATGAGACTCTCTTGAGGGGTCCATATCACTAAATAATAAAATTTTCTTTTTGTCAACCATAGGTTCCCTTGTATTTGGTGATAATAAACATGGTTTTCATTTAATTTGATGATACCATTTTCAAAATAAATTATATACGTTTTATCTTTAAAATCCTCAGCTAAAGATTTGGATTCTCTTAATTTATATGGGCATTTGATCTCGACAATCACATCCTTGTTCACTAGACCATCAGGACTGTCTCCTAGAAAACCACATGTGTCTAGCCATAGGCCAGTCTTTTGGACCTACAAGTTTTCTTCTGCCTCCAAAAGACTTATACCATTGCCTTCATGTTGCTTGCCCCACTGGATTGCTTGTATCTCATCCAAAGTATAACTTTCTGAAAATAAGTGATCAAAATGAAACATTGGCAAATATCAATAAAGACATTTGTAGCTTAGCAATGGTTCACTACTATACTGAGAAATTTTTATGGGAATAGACTCTGCAGATTATGCTAATAGATATTAAAGTTGATTAGGTACTATTTTTCAAAGCAATATGAACTGAACTGTGATCACTCAAAATTTTAGGCCATATGCTCTCTTTAACATACAAGCAGATTTGTTCGAAAAGGGTGTATACAATACTAAATGACATGATAAATTTAGAATAGGAAGATTTTTTCCCCTTTAAGTAAGGAATTTGTTGTTCAATGAACTTAAATATGTGTTATTCAAGCAAATAACCTATAACAGAACATAAACAAATGAATAATGTGATAACTAAAATAATTTTAATGTACCTGTTAGTTTCCTGAACAAAGAAGGTGGAGATTTGTTCCTACTGACAGCTGTAAGGATTGCCCCAAAGTTGCTGGATGTGAGCCTATTCTTTCTTGCAACACGCCACATATCATTTTCTGCTTGACCTGTTGTTTTTGAGACAATATTTTCAATGATTTGCTGATTCATCTTAAGCTTATGCATAAGATAAGCTTCCTTATCCTGAGCCTTCAGATAGTCCTCAGCAAAAACCAGCGACTCAACATCTGAAATCACATCTACTACCTTTGGATCATCTTTCAGCAGCCAGTAAAACCCTACAGCGTTCTTGTAAATGCTGAATTTTTGTTTGAATCCGTCAACTTCAGAGTCAGGAATGGCATCAGTAACTGAACGATGGACCTTCACTTTTAGCTCCCGATTGTTTTAACATTGTCACCAACAGGTTTCTTCCTAATCCACTGACAAGATACATCAGTAACAAATATATTCTGGTTTCAAAAAATTGCCAGTGATGCCATGTGGTGACACATGTATTGTCCCCTTGGGCAGGTGCATGTGGCTTCCACAATCTCCTTATCAGCATCTAGTTTCAGCTAAAATCAGTTTACTGCATGTAGACTCAAGAAATATATTATGATATATTGAATAACAGGATAAGAGAAGGTTATTTAAGAGAAATTACCTCAACCTTGAAAATGCGATCTCTCATGCTAGCGTGAACATTTTCTTTTATGACTAAAAGCTGGCTATCAAAAACCATGTCTGTCACATGGCTAGACTCAACAGCATTTTCTCCACGGATAATGTTTTTTTCTTCTTCCTTGAAAAAATTAACTACTGCCGAAAACCTCAAAACGTGTTTGGATGCCATCCCGAAATAAGAAACATAACCTATAAACACAATTTTTACATTTTGATAAAACACTACAAGTATTTTGGACAAGTTTGCATAGAAAAAGTCAGTATTCTACCTTAATCTATAGTTACATGAAAGAAATTGAGGAAATTACTTATCAAAAACACAATTTTCCAGAAAAAAACAAACGCATATGTAGTAGAAATCCACTGCTCAACAAATTTGTTTGGAAAGTGATTACTGACCTGCCTCAACAAGATGGCTGACGTGACGTCACGACTCCTTTTGTCCGTTGCGGCCAGACCTACCAAATATGTGTCTCTTCAAATATAATTTTAATGAGACAGAATTGAAACAAATTAGTCTAACGGTAAAGGGTAGACGAAAAATAGAAGTTGACATGAGGGAGATTGAACTGAAACAAAAATATACAGACAAAATCCCTTTATCAAAAAAGAAATATGATCATTTAAAATTTCTTTGCGAAAAAAAAAAGGTTATTAAATCTCAGTTTTTCAAAAATCTGGCTTATGAAGAAAAACCAGCTGCACCAGATTCAGATGGTAGTGCTTAAATACAAACATCTTTGTTAAGTGAACAGTGTGATTTGTCTATTTCATATTTTGTAAGGTTCTTTTGTGATATTGAAGAAAACGTATTTATTTTGTTTTATCCTCAATACTGTATCTTTGAGAATACAGCCTCAAACATTGTATGTAGGATTTATGAATTTAGTTTGAATATTAATGTCATCTTTACACACAAGGATAATATCGTCCCTGCACAGCAAAAGTGACACAACTCAAAATTGGACGTACTTTTATCAGAAAAAACGACATATATGTATTTTCAAAAACAAGCGCTAGATGGCGCTTGTGTCACTGTTCTTCGAACATATTAAAGCACCTTGTTCTAGAAAAGCGGCACTAGTCGGTAGTATATCCTCCGCCGACGTGGCGAATAGTAAGGCGCTTCTCGAAAAACGACACATTTCATGTTGTTTCATTATAGTGGCTCGCATTCGTTCCATGGTTTCAAAGAAAAGTGACACATATGGAGTTGTGCCGGTTTTAAGAAGTAAGTAGAATTTTTACAACATACTACTCTTGAAGAACAGTTATTTTGAATTATGTCACTTTTCGTCATTATATCCATCCCTTTTTTCTGTGTTTACAGAGTTGTGCCACTTTTCTTGTGAATTATCGACATTTTGTCTAAGGCATAATTTGAGTTGTGACACTTTTCGGGACAAGGCTGTTATAATGTCTCAGAGGAGCAAATTACTTCTCATGCTAGCTAGACAAGGGACGGGTGAATGGGTAACTATAGCTTCTGCAGGAACTGGACTGGATTTTTTAAATGAACAAGGAGGTAAGTTTCCTAGTTTGTATTCCCTAATTCTTTTTTTTCAATTGGTATAATTCAGGTTCACGCAATGTGAGACATACCGGATTAGAAGAAAACGGAACCATGTTCACTGAAGACGATGCTTTAGAATCTGCCAAAATAAATTTAAATTCAACGGATTTCTCTCACATGGTTGAAGAAAGCAGAAGTTCAATTGATATACAGTTTGACTACATAACAAAGGATACTGAATGTACAAATTCTGAAAATGTTATGAAACCTGATAAACAACCAAACGGTGATAATGGGCATCCTGCAAAAGCATCTGAAAGTAAGATTTCGAATCAACAATGCAATGTAGAACTGTGGCTGGCTAGACATCATGGGACAGATAAATACATAGGTATATCTTCTGGAGGCACCGACCTGGATTCGTTGAATGAACATGGAAGTATGTTTTTTAATTAGCATCTTCTATTTGCTTTGATTAATATTTTTTAGATTCACATAATGTGAGGCCGCCCGGATTAGCAGAAAACAGAAACACGTCCGCTGCAAAAAATGCGTTAGAATCTGGTGAAATAAATTTGAATTCAGTGGCTGTCACTCACATTCCCGAAGGAAAGACAATTTCTTATAATGTTATAGAACCTGATAAACAACCAGATAATGACAACCGACATTCTGGAAGAGATTCTGAAAGTGAGATTTTTTAGTAAAAGTGTAATATAAACTGTGTAAAAATGTTTTTCTTTTTCAGATATTGACCCTTCTGATGAGAAAACTGAATCCAGCGTAGACTCGGATAAACCATTTTCATCAGACGATTCGGTTGCTGATCCAAACTTTTCGCCCCAAAGACATGTTTAGGCAATCAATTTATTAAACGACTCTCAGCCAAACAATCAGCACATAAAGCAAAGCCGTAAACGTAAGGCTGATCGAGACGCATGGATAAAAAATGTGGTAAAAAAGGCAAGAAATTGTGGGAAGCCTCATGTCTCTAGCTCAAAAACGAAGATAGAGTTTGGGCCAAGGAAATTGGCTACCCCTTGTGATTCACAAGTATGTAGGCTACAGTGTAGCTCAAAAATATCTCAAGCAGACCGTGAAAATATATTTTCAGATTATTGTAGTTTGGGGGACCTACAGAGACAACGGGATTATTTACTAGCTTGTATAGGGACTGTTGCTCCAAAATATCGTTACACTCGGGAAGGTAGTAATCGGCGAATGAATAATGCATTTTATTTCATTGTGAGGGATACCAAGTATAGGGTTTGCAAGCTTTTCTTTGAATCTACGTTAGGAATATATGATCGACCAATCAGAACAGTTGTTCAAAAGAACGCTTTTCACAGGCGGTATGATTACGGAAGATGGGAGGGGAAAACATGGAAATCATTTTCGTGTTGATGAAGCAATAAAAAGTGGCATAAGGCAGCACATACAATCAGTCCCTAGAATTGAAAGCCATCATTGTCGGAGCAAATCCAGCAGAGAATACATCGATGGGGGCAAATCTTTGTCACAGCTTCAAAAGAAAGAAAGATTTTTTGATTTAAAGGAACTGGGAACACAAATGCCGCTTAATGTCTTGAAAAATACAAACAATGAAACTGTTCGTATTGGAGACTTAAAAATAGTGAGATGTGATAAGGAAAATCCAAACCAAATGCTCCACAAAACATCATATTCACAAGAAAACTTCGACACTATCATAACTAAACTATCTAGGAGACCAAAAAGTTCCAACTTTTCACTGAAAAGGCTTTATAACTCCAAGCCAGGTCTCAATACGAAAAAGAAAGAAAGTATTTTAACTCTCTTCCAAATAAAGAAGTCTCTTATCCCAAAATTATATTTTCCGTATTTCAATAGCTTGTAAATAGCATGTTGCTAGGATAACTATGTTGTGTTTTATCGTTCCCAGTTACGATTGGTGTTTTTGTTTCATGAATTTAATTAACTATTACTTGTATTGTTACAATTAGTCTCTCAAGTTACCAATTTTGTACCAGTTGTGTAAAACGGTACCTGTAACGTTTTGTTTATTTTTGAGGTTGATTGCCCCCACTTCCAATTAGTGTAAATGTTTGATAAATTTGATATCAGGTTTTAGTTTTTGTTATTATTAGCCTGCATGCTACCAATCAGGTACCAGTATGAAAATGCCTCTAGTGTTGTTCTATTTATTTAATGATTTATTATTGTTCCTACTTAGGATTACCGTTTCTTTGTGATGCTCCTGCTTAATAAATTTGGGTATCAATCACTGTCAGATGATTTGAGCAGTAAATAAAATATTTCCACTTATTGTTGTGTGTTTTTATTCATGCTTATTATCTCGTAACAACGTCCAAACAATAATACAGGTGAGGTTAATTTTGGAGAAAAGTGACATAACTTGAATAATGCTTCTTTTTTTATTATTACTTGACAGAAAATAACTGATTTGTCGAAATTGCTATCGTAGATGTCTACGGGTTTCTACAGCTTATACTGGAGTAAGACAAATCTAAATTCAAGTAATGTACGTCAAAACCTTCCTGAAATCTTTAGACCCGTCTCCTGTAAACTCACATTTTTTGAGTTGTGTCGCTTTCGCTGTGCAGGGACGATATGTTCTTTGTTTATGAAAACTATTGCCATATTTAGAATATAATAATACACGAAGTTAATGTTTTATTTTATTTAAAGTACTTGATATGCCTAGCAGCTACACAATATTACATGGAGCAGAGCCTAGCCCAAGTCCTTCAGTTGAAACGCTTTGTATGTCCATATCTTGGACACTTTTTTAATTAAGTGAAGACTTTTTCAGGTCAACATGAAATAATAAGGAAGCAATTTATTTTTACATGATTACTTGATTTTTTTGAAATATAATACTTCTTGAATGAAGCAGAAAAAAAGCTCTCCTGTAAAATTTCTATTTGCGACATAAGCTAGTTCTGCTTTCAAGCGACGACATATTTACAGAAACTGAAAAGCCTAATAGTGAAGAAAGAATGAAAATCTTATTAGAGTATCGGATTACCACAGTAAGGAGAGCAACTGATAGTGGCGAACAGTCTGAAGCTAAATCGTTTTACAATGACCATTCTTGCGATGAAGATTACATACCGTCATCCGAATATTCTTCGAGCTCTCATGGAGAATTATGTCATACTGGCGTTGAGATAGTTATGAAGTATATAAGCAATTATTCCACTCCTACGAAATTATTTTTATCAGATATAGTGCTCGAAACACTATCCAGTTATGGATGGAGCCAGCTGGCTTGATAAGCAAGTTGGACACCAAACCAATATAAGGAAGAAGTTGAATTTTGTCCTAGAGATTATTCGGCTGATGGGTAAGGTTGTTTCTTCAAACCGTAGTTCGAAACAGTTGATCTAATGTTAAATAAATAAGATTGGGTTGTTGGATATATACAGTCAACCTCGGTTATAACAACCCGGGTTATAGCAAACTATCGGCTATAACGAACCAAATGAAAAGTCCCGTTCAATCATCCCATGAGCCCAATACAAAATACATCGGTTTTAACGCACGTGGATATAACGAACTTTCGGATGTAACGAACAAATTTCGCGTAATTTTTTTACTTGGTAATAACGAACGTTGACTGTAGTCAACCTTAACTACGGAATCACGTATGGATGGTTGTCTATTTGAGCTGTTTAACGCGTGTAATGAAGTCGAGCGCGGCTTTAGCCCGATATGTGGTAGGACTACCGTACTACAGATGCACCATACAGTAAGGGGGTTCCCCTAATTCTGACATAATACAACCTAACCTAACCTAATTCTGACATAATACAACTTACGTGTATACCTGCTGAGCAGTAAGGTGATTAGGTAGTAGTTCTCGCCAGTAAAATGGGTGACAAAGTAAAACGACAATCCTTTTCGCTCAAGGATAAAGCGGATATTATTCGTGAAATACAAGGTGGAAAAAAACAAGCGGAAATTTGCCATGAAAGACGCATCAGCAAATCTACGGTGGCTACAATTTGGAAGAACCGCGATGAAATTTTGCAAGCTTCTACAACATGAACATCAAAATGAAGAAATTACGAAAATCTACACACGATGAAGTGGACAGAGCTCTTGTGAAGTGGTTTTTGCAGCAAAGGCTTTGTTAGTTTCATAGCCGATTGTCACTTGTATTTCATATAAAACTGCCGTTTCACTAAAAAGCTTGAAAGTCCTATGCATATCATAATTTTGATCTGAAAACTATTTATCAAATCCATAGGTCAGTTGTGACCGGAGCTCGCGCCAGAGCCATGCGAGATGGGCCTGATAAACTTTCATCAATAAGTTCATTCAATGGAAAAGATTTACTTTTAGAAATTTGTGAAATCGCTATATACAGTGTGGTCAGTTTATACAATACGACAGACGATCATTTGAGTGAATTTAAGACAAAATGTCAACAAAAACATGGATTCGGAATGCTTCGGTTTTGAGATACAGGTATTACTTTTTTTTTTTTAAAATACGTTTCGAAATTTTTAAGATCTTTTACCCAATGTTTTTTTTAGTAACTTGGCAGTGTTATTTGTAGTGTTAAGATGCTAATTCAGGGACTGATTTGATTAAATTTATCAAATCTAGTTGCCTTCCGAGTAGAATCTTGAATATTTTTTGCTAAAAAAATATATGCCACTTTCTATCTTTTGTCAGACAAAATGTGACAATCAGTAGTTTTACGAGTGAAAGCGGAAGAATTCGGAAGAAAAATGGAGAAGGACTTTGTTTGCTCTGATGGATGGATAGACAGGTGGAAAAATCGCCACAATATCTGTAGCGGCCGAGTTATAGGTAAGGCAGCATCTGTAGACATGAATGTAGTGAATAACTGGATGAAAACGGTATGGCCAACAATAAAACGAGAATTTAATGAAAATAACATTTTTAATGCCGATGAGGCAGGGTTCTTCTTTAAATTAACCCCTGACAAAACACTAAAATTCAAAGGCGAGAAATGTATAGGCGGAAAGCTTTCGAAGGAAAGAATTACGGTCTTAGTGTGTGCCAACATGTCAGGCACCGAAAAACTAAAGTTATTAGTTATTGAAAAAGCCCGATATCCCAGATGCTTTAAAGGCGTGAATAGCTTACCGGTCAACTATAGGAGCAACTCTCGTGCCTGGATGACGTCCGCTTTGTTTACTGAATATGTCCGTGACTGAGACAAGGAATTGCAGCGTAAGAAAAGAAAAATTGCATTGCTTGTCGATAACTGCCCTGCTCATCCAAAATTGGAAAACCTGCATTCGATGCAGTTGATTTTCATGCCCCCAAATACTAGCTCAAAACTTCAGCCAATGGATCAGGGGATTATAGAGGCTTTGAAAGGTTACTATCGGCAATCACTTTTGCTGAAATTGGTTCTAGATTTAGACGTCGGAGAACGTCAAAAAGTTAGCATACTGGATGTCATCAATTTACTTCACAGATCATGGCGAAAAGTGTCGAAAAAAACTATAAGAAACTGCTACAAACATGCGGGATTTTATAGTAGTGAATCGGCAGAAAATAGTGATTCGGGGGATTATTTACCATTGATAAGTTGGCTTGAAAGACAATTGGCCGTACCCTCCACTCCCACAGCTACCCAGAATGAAGAAGTTCCCAGCAACTCTACAGTTTCAGAGGATTACCTAACAGTGGATGACAATGTGGTCACTTGTGAATATCTAACTGACGACGAAATTGTTTCCTCACTGCAGAATGAAGAAGAGGGAAATAAAGTGCTGATTCTGGAAGTGATGACCATTCAGAGGAGCGGAGTTTAACTGCAACTGAAGCTATGCAAAATTTGCGAAATATTCGAAGTTTCTTGTGTTCAAATTCAACTCCTCTAAGTGTTTTGGACCATTTAGCGATGTTAGAAACTCATGTCGAAAATATTCGGGCTAATAATACTGTTACTCAAAGTAAAATAACAGACTTTTTACATCATCCAATTAAAAGCAGCTCGCGTTCGTGTTTTGTATATGTATTCAACCTACGTGCATTTACATCTACCATCACAATTCTTTAGTTTAGTTTTACTTTTCTTTGCTGGCCTGTCTGTAGACGGCTTTGTTTATACCTTGTTTTTGGAAATAAAATTCGTTTTTGAGACACAATTAGTTTCTGTTACATATTTATTCATCCTTACCCGTGTTGCGTATTTTTCACGTTTATAACGAACTTCGGTTATAACGAACCATAATCAACGGTTCCTTGAGGTTCGTTATAGGTTGTGTGTATTTTGTATATTTATTAATAAAACATAAAACAAGACAGTTGTGTTAGAAAAACACTAGAATTATTTTGCCTCGATTCAATTTTTTCAATCAAATTCTGAATAAAACGTTCAGTTACTGCAGATCAGAACGAATCGCCAGAACGGGTACGTAGGCTGAAGATGCCTACTTTTTGAGAAATATTTTGTGGACAGATGAGTCAAACTTCGATCGAGACGGTATCACTAGCTACCACAATCTGCACTATTGGGCACCGGAAGTGAAAGGTAATCCTAAAAAACTGAGACCAGGAAATTTCCAACGCCGATTCTCATTAAATGTTTGGATGGGTGTCGCTAACAGTACTGTAGTTAGACCCTATTTTATGCCCCAGAATTTGAATGGAGAACAGTATGATTTATTCTTACGTAATAATTAAATGAATGTATCAACATGATGGGAGTCCTGCCCACTAAAAGATCTCTGTACGACAATGAGCAGTACCCAAATCGATGGATAGGAAGGAGAGGGCCGATTCCATGGCCTGCAAGAAGCCCCGATCTCATGCCGCTAGATTTTTATGTATGGGGCCACATGAAGTCTCTGGTGTACGTAACCGCAGTAAATTCAGTTGAGCAACTTCGAGAACGAATCATTAATGCTGCTGGACAATTAAGAACTTCACTCACTTCAAGAAGTGAGAAAGATGATTCGGACCTGTATCAGCAATCGAGGGGCTCATATTGAACAGGATGTGTGAACTTTCGACTAATAGATGTCCATTATTTTGTATAACACAACTAATAGATGTTCATAATTATGCACAGTTATGTTATTTCAAATATTCATTTGACATATAATTATTTGACCTAGATCTTGATATGTTAAGAACTCCGTGTTTTCACATCAACATTTATACTTTTTTGAAAAGCTGGTATTATGGGCAAGTTTTTTCAATGGTTTGTACGCATTGTTTCTGAACAATTTCTTGAGCTGCCAATGCCTGCACAAAACAGCGAAAATCCAAAGCCCAAAGAGGGTAAGAAAAGGAGAATTGTCAGAATGATAATACATCCTGGCCATCCAGAACAGAAGACACAAGACGTGAAGCAACCTACTCCCTCTCCCCAGATAAACCAAATCGATCAGGACACAAATAACGAAGAAGTAGCAACAACATCCGCTACAAAGACAAGAAAGCCGCCGCCGCTGTTCATACATAATCCAGATAAGTGGATACAGGTGAGCAAGAAAAATAAGTTTTCAGCACCGAACCCTATCAAACTGACAGCAGCAGGTGTTAAGGTGCAGCTAGACACGGTAAAAGAATCTCGTGTTGCCAGACGCACCCTCGAGAAGGAAAAATATACAGGAGGACCTGGGCTTCAATCCGGTGAAGGTCACCAGATTGATAAGCCCAGTGACCACCCATTCAAAACTTGATCACGACGTTTACAGTATGCATACATTCCTAAACTGTTGAAATCAGCTGGACGTTATTTGGCATCCACACCTAGCAATGTGCCATCGGCAATGATGCCTAATGGCAATATTCCCGGAAAATTGCCCAAATCTTTTTACCTTGCCAAAACTAGGGAATTTTCATAAAAGCAATATTGCCAAAAGTTTGGGAATTTTGCCAAAATTATGGCAATATTGCCGGCAATGTTGCCAATCAGACGGGCCCATTATTCGGCGCGACAAAGGGAAGGTCGGTTGTGCGTGGACCACAGACCTGTCGATTCAAGTCGATTCGCTCGATTCTCGAATTTCAGATTCAGATTACTATTTAGTATTTTATTGCGCAGTGCACAGTGCAAGTATGCTGTAGGCTGTAGGTATTAATTTAGTAATTTTTTAACAAAAGTTAAGAAAAATAATCAAAATGAAGCCAAAGAGCGGTGTTTGGAAGTTTTTTTTAGAAAAAACATGCAATAATAAGACGGTGTACGAATGTAAATATTGTGGCAAGACTTATACGAACAAAAATGCTATTTTTATTACCTATTTTTATTAAGTACCTACTTACACAAACTGCATGAGTGATCTACTTCTACTATACATACAGTGCGACTCACAAACTCAAACTACGTTTTGACGTTAGTGACATATTTTTTTTTCTTTTAGGTAGAAATTAACACACTATTGGCACGTGCAGTCTATACAACAGGTGTACCTTTGTCACTTGTGGAACACCCATTATGGAACGAGTTATTTCACAAATTACGACCTGCATACAAGTTGCCAAGCAGAAAAATATTGTCGACCACTCTTTTGGAGAAAGAATTGTCGTTAGTTAAACAGCAAGTAGACGACAACATGAAATCTTCCGGTAATCTGAATTTAGCATTGGATGGATGGTCAAACATTAGAAATGAAGGAATATTAAATTTCGTTGTGTACACACCCAATCCATATTTTTATTCCTTTGTCGAAACCAAAAGGAATAGGCACACTTCTGATTATATGCTTACCGAAATAGTTCAGATTATAGAAAAATTGGGACCAGAAAAATTTCTAGTAGTTATTTCGGACAACGCCTCAAATATGGTAAAATGTGGAAGACTTCTCAATGAAAAGTATCCTCACATAATATGGATAGGCTGTATGGCTCACACTCTCCATTTAATCATTAATGACATCCTTAAATGTGAAACCGCTACTACATTTTTTAATAGCTGTGTGGAAACCATAAAAACCATAAGGAATTCCCAATTATTAGCAGCTGAATTTAAACAATTAAATACCGAAAAAGGCATACAATCCTCTTTGCATTTGCCGGTGAAAACTCGATGGGGAAGTTATCTAGAGTGTCTAAATAGTTTAGTGGCTACGAAAACTATATTGCAAACAATGGCAATAAACGACGATGCTACAAAAACATTGCCAAAAAAACATAAACAAGTTTTACTTGATGACCAGTTTTGGACAAATTTAGAAAACTTTCGCAGTCTTTTGCGACCGATTGTGCATTGGATCACGTATTTAGAGGGTGACTACAATAGCATTCAAGTAGTCTGGTCGTCATTTTCCGAAATAGAAAAAAGTTTGGAATCATTGGCCTTCTTGTCGCCCATAGAAGCAGAATTAATTAAGCAAAAATTCGAAGAAAGGAAACTACATGCTTTGAAGCCTATTCATTTTGCAGCATGCATGTTGGATCCCAGAAGTCAAGGGTTAATCATGTCCACACAACAACAAATCGATGGTTGCGAAGCAATATGTCAAATAGGTCAACAGATAAACCAGAACACCCTAGATAATCAAGATGTTATGGTAGAACTTGCTATGTACAGATCTCGAGAGGGAGTTTGGGCAAAGGATTTTGTTTGGAAAGCTGTTGAAAATGAAGGGGTTAGTGCGTTGTTATGGTGGAAAACTTTTTATCAATACACCAAGTTAGGAAAAGTGGCAATACGAATTTTAAGCGTGCCTTCAACATCTGCCTCAGTGGAAAGGTCCTTTTCAACTTTCTCATTTATTCACAGTAAAAAAAGACATAAATTAAATACTACCAGAGCAGGAAAATTATGTTACATTGCCCATAATTGGAAACTGATGCACCCCAAACCCAAGAACAAAAATAAAACTGGTCCTGAAATACCGTCACGTCCACGTCTGTCTCTGTCACCAACTCCATCTTCGTCTAGAACCACAGACACTATCAATATAAGCGAAGCAGTTGCCAGTGCCACCGTCAGTACTGTCAGTGAGACCGATGAATCCGATGATGGGTTTACTACATCTGCGTCATCATGCTCATGCTCCTACACATCAGAGTCGGAATTTGAAATAGAGTCAGATATCGAGTTGGAAGACTTGGAAGCTACATAGTTAACATCAGCATAATATTATGCATATGCATAATATAGAACATTGTTTTTTTCCTGTTCATTTGTGTTTTTGTTATATTTTTCTTCTTATAATAAAATATTAATTACATATTTCTTTACTTTTACCTTTAACTAGATGAATTTTAGCCTCAAACCCTCAGAGAATAAAATTGCCCTAAGTTGCCTTTTTTTGGCAATATTACCGGCAAAGGTCCCGGCAATATTGCTCTTGATCTAAATTGCTGGCAACCGCACATTGCTATCCACACCCAATCCCTGACGAATGAGAGAATTTCTATCAATTATTACGGAATTTGCATAAAAGTTATTTAAAATTTAAATATAATTAAAATTAAATAATGTTCAATTAATAACTAATTATCTATGCGCTAGACAAATTTTTGGATCAGGATCTTTCAATTCAGATTTTTTTTCTGTATCGATCCCTATAATTGCGCGCGCGACTCTTGAAACACCCTGTATAGATATCAAAATTCAAAGTTGAAGAAACAGCATATAAGGTATTTAAAGCGTTGCAGACCTTACTGTACAATAAAAATACGAATATCTACTGATATCTGATTGAAATATGATGTATTTTTCTGTTCCAGAAAATGAAAGATTATCTGGACATGTCGTTAACTGAAGCAAAAAGTGATTTAAGTAAAAATAACAATTATAAAAAGGCCTATAAGGCACTAATAGAACTAGTGTATTGTAGTGTTCTCCTATTCAACAAGAGAAGAGTGGGAGAGCTACAAAGAATACTGATTAAAACTTACAAAGATCACATAAATGTAAACATGACAACAGGTGACTTTGAGAAGCTATTATCTCCAAGCGAAAAAGTCTTTATAAAGAAAATAAGATGAGTTGTCATTCCTGGTAAAAGAGGACGTGGAGTGTCTGTTCTATTTGAACCTAAAACGAAAGATTTTCTGGATTTTGCAATTCTACACAGGGACAACTTTTTGGGAGCACAGAATCCGATTTATTCGGATTATGCAATACTGATGTGCCCATTAGTGGATATCACATTCTTCGAAAACACGTGACAAGAGCGCTGGGCGATTCAAAGAAAGCATCGTTACTGACGTCTACTAAATTGAGAAAACATCTTGCCACAGTTGCACAGATTCTCAAAATGGGTCCTGAAGAATTGGAACAACTGACAAATTTCATGGGCCACACTACTAAGACACACCAGGAATGGTATCGATTACCAGCAGACATATATCAAACGGCTAAAGTTTCAAAAGTGTTGGTAATGTCCCAGAAAACTTCTATTGAACAATTCAAAGGAAAGCATTTGGACGATTTGAATGTGGATGGATTTATTGAATTTGATACAAGCGACGACAGTGGAAATCCAAGACGTAACTAATGTTAAAAATAAGAAAACGACTAAGAAAATCATGAGAAAGAAATGGACTATAGAAGAAAAAACCGTTGTAGAAATGTTTTTCAACAAACATATAGAAAAATGAAAAGCACCCAGAAAAGCTGAGGTTCTAGATCTTATCAAATTATACCCTGACCTGTTTAAACTAAGAAAATGGGATTCAATAAAAGTATATGTTTGTAACACATACCAGAAAAAGTGATTGCAAATGCGAACTTATGGCCACATTCGGAGATCATTAAAATAAGTCTAAAAATAGTTTGTGATGAAATAAATATCGATTTGCAATTTTTGTTGAGTTTTTGCACCCTTCTCACAAATTTATTTATCCCTTAAAGGAAAGCACATAAAGATATCGTATAACAAGATGAAAAGGTATAATCTCTATGTACCTAGTAGTGAAAAATCGCAATTTTATTAAATTTATAATTATAATTATAATAATAATATCATTTATAATTAATTATAATAATAATATAAGTTCATAATTAATAATATAATAATTAGTTATATAATTTTTTATTATTATCATTATTTTAAAATTATCAATCAACCAAACCAACTAAATCTATCTTTAACACCCGAACCCAGACTGCGTCCAACTGCCCCCCACCACGCAATTGTGTATAAATACGCGCACCTGGGCTACCTGACAGGATTCTCACTTGGGACAGCATTCGATACGGAGTAGGCAGATTGAGGCCGTATCAGCTTACCAGTGTGAATTTTACGCTAGCCGTGTTTCTCCGGACTTGTAAAGCGTATCGATATGGAGTAGGCAGATTGAGACCATATTGGCTTTACTAGTGACGAGTTCACGTTTTTCTTTTGCGCTCGACGCAATTTTTACTTCCTGATTGAACCATTCGCGTTTTTCGTCAGCCTTAGCTCACGCTTTTTTTTTTTTTTTCGTCTGGCCCCCCTAGGGCCAGACTTTCTCACCCAGTGTCATGGACACCGACGAAACCACCCACCTCGTTGAGCTTGTCAAAAGCCTCACCGAAAAAATTACTTTCCTCGAGCACGAGCTCACTCGTCTCAGAGAATTTGAAGCCTCTGTTCTGTCCCTAACTCCCCTAACTCCAACTCTAACTCAGATCCAAACCGAACCAACTCCGACTTTCCCCCCAAGTCTCGAGACGGTACCTTTGTCCCCTCTCCCTCCAAAGAGGACTCCAGCCTCCCCGAAGGTTCGCCCCCAAACCCGCAAACGTCCGCGTAAGGCCTCCCCTCCCGTCGAAGTTGGGATCTTCGACTCTTCGTCGACCTCTTCCGCCTCTGATTCAGAGGCTGAATCATCGTCAGTCGCGAAGAAAGAGCGTCTCCCCCCTCCTGTCATCATCCAGGATAAGAGCAAATGGCCGAAGATCCACTCGGCCATGCTCGAAAACGACATCCCTATTCGTAGGGCTGTCAACACTTCCCAGGGTGTCAGAGTGTACCCCTCCAACGTGGGCTCTCACAGAGAGATGACCAAACAGCTCGATAAGAGCAACATACCCTTCACCACCTTCCAGATCAGTGAAGACAAGGACCTTTCCGTCGTCCTCAGAGGAGTAAACGAGTCCTCCTCTGAATCCGAGCTCCTGGTGGGGCTGAGGACCAAAATCCCCGCGGTCAAAACAGTCCACCGCATGAGACGCGGTGCCAAAGTCTACCCCCTGGTCGTCGTTCGTCTGGACGCCAAAGCTCCCTCGGCCAAGTCGATCTTCGATCTGAATCGTCTTGGCGGTCTTTGCATCACGGTGGAAAACCCCAAAAAACGCAACGTGGTTCCTCAGTGCCGTCTTTGCCTAAGCTTCTTCCACACGGCTAACTACTGCCGTGCCCAATGGGCCTGTTCGTTTTGCGCGAAACGCCACCCCACGTTCGAGTGTCCAGACAAGGACAAATCTTCTTCGAAGCCGAAATGCTTCAACTGTTCTGGCGAACATAGAGCCACTTACGGCGGCTGCCCAAAAGTTCCGCAAAAGAAGGCCCCGTCTCAGGCCCCTTCTCAAACCCCCAGAGCACCTCATCACAGTGCTGCAAGAACAATCAATTCGAACCGTTCGTACGCCAGCTCTACCCGCGGCCGCACTGCTCCCCCTCCCACCCCCCCCAGCAGTCTCAATCAGTGCTCCCTTCAATCTTGAAGAGGTCATCGCACAAGCCATCAGAAAGGCTGTAGCCGAAGTTACAGCCAAAATCGCCCAGAACTCGCAATGAACAATCCAACACTCCGAGTTCTAAATTGGAATGCGAAAAGTGTTCGCAATAAAACCGTTGAATTGCAACATTTACTCTCTGAACACTCTGTAGCTATTGCCTGTATCACTGAGACTTTCCTTCGCCCCAAGCATTCCTTCTTCGTCCCCAACTACAGGATACACAGGTTTGACAGGCCCGTAGACACGCCAGGTGGTGGCGTCGCCATCCTCGTGAAAAACGAAATCCACCACTCGCCCATTCTTACAGGCGATTCCCATAGTGAATCAGTTGGCATTGAAGTTAGCACCTCGCCTTCTCCAACTAGAATCATTTGTCTATACTCTCCCCCGTCTGTCGCAAATCTGGATTGCATTCCCAACTTCTTCGTTTCAAATTCCCCCACCCTAGTACTTGGCGATTTCAACTCCAAACACACAGCATGGGGCTGTGCAAACACAAACGCTAAAGGCAAGATCCTGCTCAATCACATCGTCAATCTCCACCTCACGGTTGAAGCACCAAACGAGCCCACATTCATTCCTGACAGCGGAAATCTCAATCCGGATATTCTAGACTTGGCGGTCACTACTAGAGTATCCCTCAGTCGCGACCCCTGGGTAGTCAACGACCTGTCTTCAGATCACCTCCCAGTTTTGATGGAAGTCGTTTGCACCCCCATCAAAACCCCAGTCACCTCCTCGAAAGTTGACTGGTTACTTCTCAGACCTTACCCTTCGAATGCCCTTCCATGTCCAGCATGGCTGATATCGATGCCGCAGTCGAAAAAATCACTCTCTGCATAAATGCGGCCACTGAGCGCGCAACGGTCACCTCTCCCAAATCTGAGAAGTCTCCACCCCTCCCGACTGAGGTTCTTAATCTGATCAAGACCAGAAACGTCCTTCGTAAACGTTGGCAACGTTCCCGTGATCTTGTGATCAAGAGGAATTTAAACTCTCTCCAACGCCAAATCCGTTCCCAACTCGTCGAAATTCGCAGCAAAAATTTCCTCGATTTCATCGAGGAAGCAGAGAACCACCCACGTAGTGTCTGGAAGGTCACCAGAATACTACGTAATCGGAAACCCGTCTTGCCCCCCATCCAAATTGGCAATAGGACCCTCCTACTTGATTCTGAGAAAGCAAATGCCTTCGCTGACTCTCTCCAGAATCAATGTGCCCCAAACCCCAGTTCTTCGGAGTTAACCGAACTCCACCGCAAAATCACAAACGAAGTCCGTAACTTCGTTATTCCCGAATCTTCTTTCGTTCCCTGCTCTCCTAAAGAGATCCACAATCTGATTCGTCGTCTAAAGAATCGGAAAGCTCCCGGTGGGGACGGTATCCCCAACAAGGTCCTCAAACTCCTGCCGAGGAAGTACCTAGTCGCCTTATGCAACATTATAAATGCTTGCATGCAGCTTAGCTACTTTCCTGACGTCTGGAAGGAAGCCATTGCCATTTTTATCCCAAAAAAGGGCAAAAAAACTCAACACCCCCGAAGGTTTTAGGCCCATCAGTCTTCTCTCTTCGCTCGCCAAGCTAGCCGAATCGGTTCTCCTGACCCGAGTCAACTCCCACCTCGAGACCAACAACATTATCCCCGACTCGCAATTCGGTTTTAGACAGGGCCATGGCACCGGCCACCAACTTCTCCGTGTGACGGAGCACATAGCCGAGTCCCTGAATAAGAGACATCACACGGCAATGGTCCTTCTCGACATCCGTCAAGCTTTCGACCGTGTATGGCACGAAGGCCTCGTCCACAAGCTAATTCAGCTTAAATTCCCCCCTTATCTCATAGGCATAATCCGCTCGTATCTCACCAACAGGAAATTCAAAGCCAAGATCGGCACAGCCCTCTCGGACTCTCGCCCCATCTCTGCTGGCGTCCCCCAAGGAGGAAAACTGTCTCCCTCCCTTTTCAATATCTTCTGTCACGACATCCCACATCATCCGAAAATCACAACTTCCCAGTACGCTGATGACATCGCCTTGTTGCGTTCCTCTAACCAAATTTCAACTTGCACAGCGCTACTCAACTCCCACCTCAAATCCGTGACCGGTTGGTACCGGAAATGGAGACTTGACATCAACGTCAAGAAATCCGACAGCATTTTCTTCTCTCGTAGAAGAAGAACCCCTCCTCCCGTCCTCGTGAATGCTCAACCCCTCAAATGGAGCAATTACACGACTTATCTAGGTGTCACCTACGACAGACACCTAAACTGGTCCCGTCACATTAGGCTAACCCAAAACAAGGCCAGGTCAGCCTTCATCGCCCTTAAACCGTTCTTCGACAATAAAAACGTCAACAACCGGACCAAACTCCGTGCCTTTTCAGCAATCATAAAAAGCATATGTACCTATGCTATTCCTATTTGGGGCACCTCCGAGCTCGGCCTCAAACGCATTCAGGGCACGTTCATGAGACTCCTGAAGTCTTCCCTGAAAATTCCCTGGTACATAAGGAATCATCAAATCCTTAAGGATATTCCCATCACCTCTCCTTCAGAGGCTGCCCTCAAATTCGCAGCGAACCTCAACAAGACAGTCAGGAATCATCCAAATCCTGCTGTTTCATCCCTAGTAAGGTTCTGTCCTAAATCTTACGATAGGGTCAAACGCCCTTGTTCCCTGCTAATCAGACGAGATTAGCAACTCCCTCTTCCGAAGTCGTAAACCCTCTTCATAACCCTGGCAAAGGCCATCAAGTTTCGCATTTCGCGTACAAGTTCCTTTGGTCTCCTCAAGGCCAATGAAACGTCCAAATCTCGTGTGTCCTTTCACACCCCAAGATGGCAAAACTTCGTAGTTGAACCTCTTACGGGGAGGAGTTTTAGTTGGTAGGCGCCAGCAGGCTTCACTTGCTGGCGAATCCAACACCAGCCGCATTTCCATCGCGGGTGTCTTATTGAAGATTTCTCCTCCTCGTCCTTCAAACAAAAAAAAAAAACAAAAAAAAAACTACCTGACTCGGCAGATTGAGACCATATCGGCTTTACTAGTGACGAGTTCACGTTTTTCTTTTGCGCTCGACGCAATTTTTATTTCCTGACTGAACCATTCGCGTTTTTCGTCAGCCTTAGCTCACGCTTTTTTCGTCTGGCCCCCCTAGGGCCAGACTTTCCCACCCAGTGTCATGGACACCGACGAAACCAACCTCGTTGAGCTTGTCAAAAGCCTTACTGCAAAAATTACTCTCCTCGAGCACGAGCTCCAAATCTCAAATTCTTGTCTCAGAGAATTTGAATCCACTGTTCTGTCCCCAACTCCAACTCCAATTCAGATTCAAACCGAATCAACTCCAACTCCGACTTTCCCCCCAAGTCTCGAGACGGTACCTTTGACCCCTCTCCCTCCAAAGAGGACTCCAGCCTCCCCGAAGGTTCGCCCCCAAACACGCAAACGTCCGCGTAAGGCCTCCCCTCCCGTCGAAGTTGGGATCTTCGACTCTTCGTCGTCCTCTTCCGCCTCTGATTCAGAGGCTGAATCTTCGTCTGTCGTAAAGAAAAAGCGTCTCCCCCCTCCTGTCATCATCCAGGATAAGAGCAAGTGGCCAAAGATCCACTCGGCCATGCTCGAGAACGACATCCCTATTCGGAGGGCTGTCAATACTACCCAGGGTGTCAGAGTGTACCCCTCCAACGTGGGCTCCCACAGAGAAATCACCAAACAGCTCGATAAGAGCAACATCCCCTTCACCACCTTCCAGATCAGTGAAGATAAAGACCTTTCTGTCGTCCTCAGAGGAGTGAACGAGTCCTCCTCTGAATCCGAAATCCTGGAGGAACTGAGGGTTAAAATCCCTGCGGTCAAAACAGTCCACCGCATGAGAAGCGGTGTCAAAGTTTTCCCCCTGGTCGTCGTTCGTCTGGACGCCAAAGCTCCCTCGGCCAAGTCGATTTTCGATCTCAATCGTCTTGGCGGTCTTTGCATCTCGGTCGAAAACCCCAGAAAACACGGCTAACTACTGCCGTGCCCAATGGGCCTGTTCGTTTTGCGCGAAGCGCCACCCCACTTTCGAGTGTCCAGACAAGGACAAATCTTCTTCGAAGCCGAAATGCTTCAACTGTTCTGGCGAACATAGAGCCACTTACGGCGGCTGCCCGAAGGTTCCTCAAAAGAAGTCCCCGTATCAGGCCCCTTCTCAAACCCCCAGAGCACCTCATCACAGTGCTGCAAGAACGATTAATTCGAACCGTTCGTACGCCAGCTCTACCCACGGCCACACTGCTGCCCCTCCCACCCCCCCAGCAGTCCCAATCAGTGCTCCCTTCAATCTTGAAGAGGTCATCGCACAAGCCATCAGAAGGGCTGTAGCCGAAGTTACAGCCAAAATCGCCCAAAACTCGCAATGAACAATCCAACACTCCGAGTTCTAAATTGGAATGCGAAAAGTGTTCGCAATAAAACCGTTGAATTGCAACATTTACTCTCTGAACACTCTGTAGATATTGCCTGTATCACTGAGACTTTCCTTCGCCCCAAGCATTCCTTTTTCGTCCCCAACTACAGGATACATAGGTTTGACAGGCCCGTAGACACGCTAGGTGGTGGCGTCGCCATCCTCGTGAAAAACGACATCCACCACTCGCCCATTCTTACAGGCGATTCCCAAAGTGAATCAGTTGGCATTGAAGTTAACACCTCGCCTTCTCCAACTAGAATTATTTGTCTATACTCTCCCCCGTCTGTCGCAAATCTGGATTGTATTCCCAACTTCTTCGTTTCAAATTCCCCCACCCTAGTACTTGGCGATTTCAACTCCAAACACACAGCATGGGGCTGTGCGAACACAAACGCTAAAGGCAAGATCCTGCTCAATCACATCGTCAATCTCCACCTCACGGTTGAAGTACCAAACGAGCCCACCTTCATTCCTGACAGCGGAAATCTCAATCCGGATATTCTAGACTTGGCGGTCACTACTAGAGTATCCCTCAGTCGCGACCCCTGGGTAGTCAACGACCTGACTTCAGATCACCTCCCAGTTATGATGGAAGTTGTTTGCACCCCCATCAAAACCCCAGTCACCTTCTCGAAAGTTGACTGGTTACTTCTCAGATATAAACTCGAGACCTTACCCTTCGAATGCCCTTCCATGTCCAGCACGGCTGATATCGATGCCGCAGTCGAAAAAATCACTCTCTGTATAAATGCGGCCACTGAGCGCGCAACGGTCACCTCTCCCAAATCTGAGAAGTCTCCACCCCTCCCGACTGAGGTTCTTAATCTAATCAAGACCAGAAACGTCCTTCGTAAACGTTGGCAACGTTCCCGTGATCCTGTGATCAAGAGGAATTTAAACTCTCTCCAACGCCAAATCCGTTCCCAACTCGTCGAAATTCGCAGCAAAAATTTCAACGATTTCATCGAGGAAGCAGAGAACCACCCACGTAGTGTCTGGAAGGTCACCAGAATACTACGTAATCGGAAACCCGTCTTGCCCCCCATCCAAATTGGCAATAGGACCCTCCTACTTGATTCTGAGAAAGCAAATGCCTTCGCTGACTCCCTCCAAAATCAATGTACCCCAAACCCCAGTTCTTCGGAGTTAACCGAACTCCACCGCAAAATCACAAGCGAAGTCCGTAATTTCGTTATTCCCGAATCTTCTTTCGTTCCCTGCTCTCCTGAAGAGATCCACAATCTGATTCGTCGTCTAAAGAATCGGAAAGCTCCCGGTGGGGACGGTATCCCCAACAAGGTCCTCAAACTCCTGCCGAGGAAGTACCTAGTCGCCTTATGCAACATTATAAATGCTTGCATGCAGCTTAGCTACTTTCCTGACGTCTGGAAGGAAGCCATTGCCATTTTTATCCCTAAAAAGGGCAAAGAACTCAACACCCCCGAAGGTTTTAGTCCCATCAGTCTTCTCTCTTCGCTCGCCAAGCTAGCCGAATCGGTTCTCCTGACCCGAGTCAACTCCCACCCGAGACCAACAACATTATCCCCGACTCGCAATTCGGTTTTAGACATGGCCATGGCACCGGCCACCAACTTCTCCGTGTGACGGAGCATATAGCCGAGTCCCTGAACAAGAGACATCACACGGCAATGGTCCTTCTCGACATCCGTCAAGCTTTCGACCGTGTATGGCACGAAGGCCCCGTTCACAAGCTAATTCAGCTTAAATTCCCCCCTTATCTCATAGGCATCATCCGCTCGTATCTCACTAACAGGAAATTCAAAGCCAAGATCGGCACAGCCCTCTCGGACTCTCGCCCCATCTCTGCTGGCGTCCCCCAAGGAGCAAAACTGTCTCCCTCCCTTTTCAATATCTTCTTTCACGACATCCCTCATCATCCGAAAATCACAACTTCCCAGTACGCTGATGACATCGCCTTGCTGCGTTCTTCTAACCAAATTTCAACTTGCACAGCGCTACTCAACTCCCACCTCAAATCCGTGACCGGTTGGTACCGGAAATGGAGACTTGACATCAACGTCAAGAAATCCGACAGCATTTTCTTCTCTCGTAGAAGAAGAACCCCTCCTCCCGTCCTCGTGAATGCTCAACCCCTCAAATGGAGCAATTACACGACTTATCTAGGTGTCACCTTCAACAGACACCTAAACTGGTCCCGTCACATTAGGCTAACCCAAAACAAGGCTAGGTCAGCCTTCTTCGCCCTTAAACCGTTCTTCGACAATAAAAACGTCAACAACCGGACCAAACTCCGTGCTTTTTCAGCAATCGTAAAAAGCATATGTACCTATGCTATTCCTATTTGGGGCACCTCCGAGCTCGGCCTCAAACGCATTCAGGGCACGTTCATGAGACTCCTGAAGTCTTCCCTGAAAATTCCCTGGTACATAAGGAATCATCAAATCCTTAAGGATATTCCCATCACCTCTCCTTCAGAGGCTGCCCTCAAATTCGCAGCAAACCTCAACAAGACAGTCAGGAATCATCCAAATCCTGCTGTTTCCCCCTTTCACACCCCAAGATGGCAAAACTTCGCAGTTGAACCTCTTACGGGGAGGAGTTTTAGTTGGTAGGCGCCAGCAGGCTTCACTTGCTGGCGAATCCAACACTACCCGCATTTCCATCGCGGGCGTCTTATTGAAGATTTCTCCTCCTCGTCCTTCAAACAAAAAAAACAAAAAAAAAACTACCTGACTCAGTTCGCTGCTGTTGCTGCTGCTGCTGCTGGAAATAGAAGGCTTACGCCCTTCTATTGACCAAGTAATCATATCTTCAGTTCAGTTATGGTCCACCTTAATTTGTAGTTGTAGTAAGATCATAATAGAACAACCGAGATGTCCAAATTGTGTATGGCAAAAACCAATGAAAGATATACCAGTAGGAATAGTGAAACCATATATACCTGCTCCATTAGGTGTACCGCGTGGAAACAACGACAACCTGCGGGTAATACAGCCATCCAGATTGCCACCTTTAACAGAAGATGGCAGACCAGTATATGAATCAGTGTGGAGAAAACGAAAATCTGACAATGATAAGCAGTTCGCATTTGATTGCTCTTGTGGTCGCGAATTTTGTTTTTGTTTTATTGATTCGAAGGATGTAATGTCATATTTGAAAAATAAACACAAAGAAAAATGAAACCTCTCTTTATTTACGATCAAACATGGAATTCACTCAGCATTATTTACAGCATATCCTCCTCCTGTTACTTGATGTGTAACTGCCATTGGAAGTCCCGGATAGAGATTCACCGAATAAGGTGTGTACACACGTTGGAAACCCTTTAAACCAGCAGGATTCAATCCTGCGTTTGTTGCGATGTCCAGTCGTGGAATAACTTACATTGTAGTAAATAGGATTTAAAAATAACCCTGATACAGTGGCAGAAAACTTTAAGACCACTTCCCAATTTAAATCAACAATACTGTTATATGCCGGTGAACCAGTGTCATCGGTGACATTATTTACACTATTTTGGATGTTCCAAATGGCATAAATAGCATATCGGTTAGGCGACACTTTAAATTCAGCATTTTGTCTTAATGCCCCAGACCACATGGCGACGTTATAATCCATGAATCCCTGTTGCTGATCAAAGCCTTGGTTATTAGCGTTCGTAGTATTGTCTTTAGGTATATCATTGCTATCTAATGTATGGGAATATTGAATTAGATTCTTAGCATTATTGTCGGATAAGCTCTGGTGACCGTCATTCGTTGCTACAGATTCCGGTTTCAAACGCATCGTTCCATGGTTGCTTGAAACTACACCTTCGATGTCATAGTGATGCTGAAAAGCCTTACCTAATAAATTAGACTTTTCCATTACCTATTTTTTATTTGGATCACTATAGCGAAATATAAACACTTCCAGCTGCGGCTAATAACCATAGCAGTTGATGCCGCAAAATTAAATTAAAAAAAAAAACACCCGAACCACGTTTTCTTTGAGTTAGCATAAATTGGTCGGTTGATTCTAGCTTGAATAACATTGACTTTTATTGCTTTTCTAAACATTAAATGTAGCTTTGATCGTTTGACATCATTCAGACGGACTCTGTTAAGTTCTTATCGAATATGACAGCTGTTCCTCGTTAAAATACGAGAACCTCCAGCGTTTTTTATCTGCATCTCCAGATTTTACGCTGCGGAAGTCATAGATAAATAACGCCAAATGAAAAGTGGCGCCAACTTTACCGCCAGAATCTGAAAATAAGCACAAATTGTATTCAGCATAGAATGAATGGACGCTCAGTAAACCTACAGAAATTACTTGAACATAATTTCTATTTTTAGAATGGACGGACGCAGAGTAAATATTCCCAAGTGCCATCATATACAGCGTAGAATGAATGGACGCTGAGTAGACCTACATGAATTAGCTGAATATAATTTCTATTTTTAGAACGGATGGACGCAGAGTAAACCTACGCAAGAGCTTGATGCCATGTGACCTGATTTTGAATTTCACTTTATATACAGTTATATATATATATATATATATATATATATATATATATATATATATATATATATATAAGCTTTGGTGTCCACCATGCTAACTATGGGATGTCCTTTTTTGGTGTAGGTCTGTAGGTGTATCTGGTGGTTTGGACTCGAAGAAAATGGCGACAAACGTTTCGTCAATTGAAGAAACATTGTTGGTAGAGCTTGTAAAAAATATAGGAATATAATAGAATGCAAAAAATCAGATACAAATTCTCTGAGAATGAAAACTGAGACTTGGATAAATATTTCATAAGAATTTAACAGTCTGAGCGAAGAAGTATATCGTGAAGCCAAAATACTGAAAAGCAAATATGAAAATTTGAAGGAAAGAGGTAAGTACAAGTTTTCAGAGGAAAAAAGTTACCAGCTGAGTACCAGTGGTGGGCCCTCCCAAGACTTTAGAATAGTTCCGATAGATAACTCTATTAAAGAATTAATAGGAACACAAATTACATCTACTTTCGATGATGATTCTGAAATTATTGTTACAGAAACACCTCTTATGTTTGACGATGAAGTGATTGAAACTGAAGTATATAGAATATAATAAAGCTATGCAGTATTATAATACTGCATAGTGCTAAAGAGGTTTCATTTTTGTGTTATGTTTCAGACAATCAATCTGCAGCAGCAGCATTATCAGCAGCAACTATAGATCATTGTTACATAAAAGACAAAGTGCTAAATGGTAAGAAAATAAGTTTTTTACTCTTCAGAAACACGTACATGACCTTTTGTTATACCTCAGGGCCCCTAATTTACTTCCCCCATGCCTCTGGTCACTGTCTTTCCAAAAATACTTGTAGCTAAGGCTGTATATATTAATATATTGTTTCATTTTTTTAGAAAATGGATCTAGTGCATCATCGTCAACAGTAGCTGTAGATCATTGTTAAATAGAGGAAAAAAGAAAAATGGATAGTAAAAATCAAGATTTAGTGTATCTGTGCACCAAAACATGTTCGCTGGGTAGATTATAGTTAGAACCGTCATCAGCAAAAGTCCCTACCATTCTGGAAAACAAGATGTTGCACCTCCAAATTCTGAAGCGACAAAAAATTAAGAGCCAAAAAAGCTAGAGACTATCTAGTTTTTGAATGGGTGGCGAAATTGATTTCTATGAGTTTGGAGTATTTGAGTCATTTTTCTGACAAAGATTTAAAAGAAAAAGTTTGAAATTGAAAAATGTTTTTCTTTAAATTTTCCAAAAAATTACTGGAATATTGCTTTAGCAAAAGTAGGTGGAAAAAGTAATCAATATTTGGGCATCAGCAATTTTTTAGTCAAAACAAGGCATACTACAAAAAAATTATAAAACAAAACCCACTTTGTATTGATTACAATACATTTTTTGTACATTTTTGAAAAACAGTGAAATGTCAAAAAATCCTGAAAATATTTCAATTACTGTAAATCTAGTATACCGACATATTTTCTCATCTATATTTTTTGTAGATTGGAGTAAATTCACCCCTCAGTTGCTGCGTACTCCAAAGTCTACTCAGCTTCATACCACAGACTCTTCAGCACGTAATCACGGTAATAATTGCTATTAGTCCAGTGGAATGTTCAAGACAAAGTTATTTCAATTTTAGGTAAAAGGTTACCATTCATGAAAAATCCTTTGTCTCGTAAGACAGTAACATGGGCTCAATCACAAAAAAGTGCTATCTTGAGCAGCACCAACTGAAGATGCGGCTCATGCAGGAGGAGCAAGAAGAAAGATTGAAGTTGTTGCGTAATGAAAGTGAAATTAGTATAGAAATAATGAAACGAACTAAGAAACTGGATATATAATAATTATGGTTCTATAGTCATAAAGATATTTAAATTTACTTTCAATTAATTTTTCATTACTTAGTTTAAGATTTTCATATACATAATAGATATAACATGTATATACAGTTCCAATTCAAATTAAGGGAATATAAATATTTATTGGATCTTTCATGAACAACATGTAATATTTAATATATACTAACAATTATGTTCAACATTTAATATATTGATTGAAAAATGTACAGATGATTTATTTTCAAATTCTCTACAATAAATTAGTAAAGTATTGTGTGATAAGAGCAAGCCTTAGTCTGTTATTTAGTCCATTAATGTTGCGATTGTTCTTTTGCACAGGTACATCTGCAACTAAGTTTAAGGCTTCAAGCACTTCAACAACTGGTTCAGGATCACCTCTTGTTTGTGCAATGTTATGCAAAACTGCAGTTGCAACCACAATTGCCTCAACTTTCCGATAATCCAGATGAATTCCCGAAGCCAAGTATTGGAAATCTACGTTTCCACACACCAAAACATCTTTCAATAACATTCCCAGTCCTTATCTGGGATTCATTATAAAGATGCTCTGCTGGGGTCTGAGGTCCCAATACAGGAGTCAATAGGTAGGCTTTATGACACATTTACTATCACCCAGTAAGAGAGAGATTACCTCTATAATGATTGTTTTCAAACTTTCTACTAACAGGTCAATTTCGAAAAATTTGAGGATCACGTGTTGCACCTGCCCATCGGCAAACAATATTCTGAAACTTTAGTTCTGCATTAAATATACACTGGATATTGTATGAGAAAAATCATTTACGAAATGATCAATAATCAATTTACCAAGTAGAATTACTTATATAATAATTCTAGCTCTGATTCAAATGTTACTGCCAGTTCTTCAAAGGAAATTGAAGGGTTCACATCAAGCTCAAAAGCTCATAGTGGTGTGGGTAGTCCAGTCAGAAAGTGGTGAGTACAGGCAAAGTATTTATCCTGTTTCAGTATGTGATTGTTCGTTGGTATTGATGTATTTGTATCACTTTTATTTAAATTCAAAAATAAAAATAACGGTCATCGAATAGGTTGTTTCAATTGATTTATTTTGATGATAAAGTATATTTGACTACAAGATTTCAAAATCCTATTACAATCAAGCTAGTAGTTCCCAAGTATCACAGTTTTCAAACATTTAAGTTATGCACCAAGAAATTTTTCAAATAAAGTTGACATACAGTGGGAGTATACACAAAAAACTGATTCCTCCTCTCAGTTGACAGTTTACTTCGAATCTTTTAAAGAAGTGGAGTGTCGCTAAACTTTAATCCAAATATAAGTCTAAATAGTTAATTTAAATAGATGTTGAAATTGTGATAGTGTTAAAGCTACATTGATGGGTGAGGTGATTCACTGATTATGTGTCCTCTACATGTCATATTTTTATACTTGATTTATGAAGAGTTATCTTACCTATAATGAATGCTTTGTATATGGTAGTCATGAGCCATGGCAAAATATAGGCGAAAACTCACTATGTCCAGATAAGCAATAGCAGATGCTTCGCAATATAAAATTGGTTCTGTTCTTTTACAAGGTGAGATAGGTAAAGATTTCCCTATCGCTTATGCATCGCGAACTTTTAATAAAGCTGACGTAACCTATTCCGTCATAGAAAAAGAACTTTTAGCCAGAGCATGAAGTTTTAAAAGATTTCGAGCTTACCTGTACGGTAGAAAATTTACGATTTACACTGACCACAGACCTTTGACCTTTTTTTCAATTGCAAAGATCCGACTAGAAGAATAATGCGATTAGAGACTACGACTAGAAGATTATGACTTGAAGATTGTATACAAACCTGGTAGAGTAAATTCTAATGCTGAAGCACTTTCTAGAAATCCAGTTTTTATGATTGAAAATAAGGTATCCTCAGGTAAAGAACGCTATCCAGATTTTATTCGATACCATTACGGAATTCAGAAAATACCTGATATAAAAATCTTGAGAGAAAACTTATTTGCCAAACATCCTGATGCATTGATATTTTCTAGAGAATCCGACGAAAATAACCCCTATGCTGGAAATTTATTTTCGCGATTTGATTTGAATAAAATTGATCTTTCTGAAATTAATCTATATGATATAATACCTTTTACGGATTCTAGCAACCATAAAACAACTTTTCTTATGATTTCAAAATTGAATCACTTTGATAAATTAACGTATAGTGATTTATTCTACTCCTTACAAAATTTCAGAACTGTATTAATGAAACAAAAAATACACGAAACATTTCTTTGCAATCCTGTTAAAACTAATAATAACTTGAAGCAAGATGTATTCAATCAAATGTTAGATTTCTTATTTTCTAAATATAAAATTGATGTTACCTTAATTAATAGATCGAAATTAAAACCTGAACCTCGTGACGAAATAGTTCAAATTTTCATAGAAAATCATGATTCCTCCGTTTCCGGACATGCTTGTTACTTACGTACCTATAAACGTATTAAAGAAAATTATAAATGGCCAAATATGAAAAATGACATGAAACTCTTGTCACTCTTATCAAATTCATAAAACTGCAAAAGCTCCTATGGAAATCACCACTACTAGTGACTGACCATTTCAGAGATTACTTACTTACTATTCATTCTAATCGTTTTATATTGACAATGCAAGATGACCTTACTAAATATTCCTATGCACTTCCTATTATTAATCACGAATCTATAATTATTGCAAACGAATTTCTAAAATACATATGTATTTTCGGTATCCCTGAAATAATTTTGACTGACCAAGGTCCAGATTTCATGTCAAATTTAATTAAGGACGTTAATAAATTATTCAAAATGAAACACATCTTATCCAGTCTTTATCATGCACAAACAAACGGTGCTTTGGAAAGATCACACCTTACTCTTAAAAATTATTTGAAGCATTATATAAATACTTCACAAGATGATTGGTGTGAATACGTAACTTTAGCTATGGTCACATATAATACACATTTCCATAAAGCTACTAATTTTACTGCTTTCAAACTTATTTTTGAACATAAAGCCGCTATTCCTCAAACTTTAAGGTTAAAGCCCTAGTTCAAATATTCTTATGACGATTATTATAATAATCGCAAACTGAAAATGAACCGAAGTTTTGAAATAGCTCGTGAAAACCTCATTAAATCTAAGGATAATTCGAAAAATTATTATGATAAAAAACTACATAGTCATACTTATGCAGAAGGTGACTTAGTATACTTACAGAATAAATCTACAAGACAAGGTATAAATAAGAAATTATCTCCGAATTATAATGGTCCCTATAAAATACTTAAGGTATTCGATAATCAAACGGTAAAATTACTACTTAATCACAATAAAACCGGTGTATACCACCATAACTTATTGAAACCTTTTGTTGCAGATGTTTCTACCTGTACAGATATTAATGATCATAATCCTAATGTTTCTCAGTCCTATCAGTCCATATAAAATAAAAAATATTAACAATAAATCTGGTTTATTTTACCAAAAT
Organism: Bruchidius siliquastri; assembly: GCA_949316355.1. Taxonomy (NCBI): domain Eukaryota; kingdom Metazoa; phylum Arthropoda; class Insecta; order Coleoptera; family Chrysomelidae; genus Bruchidius; species Bruchidius siliquastri. The sequence goes on from OX438537.1 coordinate 20,738,550, forward strand.
TTAGGTCAAGCTAGGAGTTCCGAAACCTTAAAAGCTAGCGGGAAAAAAATAATTTCGAATGAAAAATTCGATTCAAGTTGCCACTTAACAGATCATAATATCGTTAATGGAAACATTCGATTCAATGGATTAATGAATGGCTTTTCCTATGCTTTTAAATGGCTTTTTGGAACTCCGGACGCCGATGACGCGAAATTCTTTTCTGAATCTATCAGCAAAATGGCACAAGATGATGATGAAATGCATAAACTTATGAAGCAGCAAGTACATAGATTATCCAATGCAATTCCCCTTTATAACAAGACGGCATACTCAATCATCCGTAAACAACGGATCTTCAATCAAAATACTGAGATATTTATTAAATATCTGTCTACTGCCAAAAGAATCAATCGAATTAGTTTTCAAGACAGAGTTACTGAACAATTGAATCTATTAACCAGGTTGATTAATCAACTTCAGGACGAATTTGATGTCAAACTTATTCTCTAAGCAAAATATCCTGCATCCTAACGTCATTACTTGTCAATTAAAGAAGGAACTGAAAAAAATTATATTATCGTATAACTACTTTTTTCCATTCGATAATGATAATATCGATAATATCAATAAATATTTTGAGATATGTTCTCTAATGTCGTGTACATCAATAATATTGTAATTCCTGCTATTAAAATTCCTTCAGTTTCGAAAGATCTTTATCAGATGTTTAATATCATACTTGCCTATACAAACAAATACCTCTATCTATTCCTACATTTATGCCTACAGTTAGAGATTAGCAGCTAGGCCAAACATCTTCAAGCAGTTCATAATGGCAGGCAAACTGACACAACAGTTGATCGTAGACGCATACATAAAAGTTGAGCAAAGTCGCCTATCCTTCATTTAAAAAAATCAAAGCCGAATCAGACAAGACGTCTATCAAGGTCTGATCAACTATTTGGATTCAAGGCAATTAAAATGTAATTACCAACCAGGTAATATCTTCATCTTATCTTTTGTCGGAAGTCCACGAGCATTCCGACAAAATTATGTAGACGCTATGTCAATAGTTACAAAACATGGTAAACCAGACATATTCCTAACGTTCACATGCAATCCGACCTGGCCTGAAATTACAAACAATTTGCATAACAATCAAATTAACTCCAATAGACCAGACTTGGTGAGACGAGTTTTTAAATGCAAGTTGAACGAACTTCTACAAGACATCGACAAACGTCACATTCTAGGCATATCTGTCGCATACGTGTACGTTATCGAATTCCAAAAGAGAGGACTTCCGGATCCGCATATGTTAATTTGGCTGGAAGGAACTGACACAATACTAGACACAGCAGCAATAGACCATCTAATATCTGCTGAATTTCCGGATTCTACCATACACCCAGAATTGCACAATTTAGTAAAAGTTAATATGCTTCACGGACCTTGTTCTGAAGCCAGATGCTTGGACGAACAAGGAAACTGCAAGAAAAAAATTCCGAAACCTTTAAGAGATGACACATTATACATTCAATCCTAACGGATATCCATTGTACAAAGGAAGATAAATGCAGGTACCTGTGCGCATAGGAAGACGAACGGTAGATAATGGTTGGGTGGTTCCCTATAACTCCTATCTACTTCAGAAATATCGGGCGCAACTTAACATAGAAGCCTGCTCTTCGATCAGGAGCGTAAAATACCTGTTTAAGTATATCTACAAAGGATATGATCGAGCTCAAATTGTCGGAAAATGATAACGAACAATTGCAAGAATACAACGAAGTACAGATGTTTTTGGATGTATGCTACGTTTCTGCACCAGAGGCTATGTGGCGTTTGCACACCTATGAGACGATATGAGTGATCTGTCTCATGCTATCAGTAGATTAGACGTTCATCTACCAAACATGCAACAAGTATATTTCAATACCAACAGCAACCTCTCTGACGTCATAGCAAGAGCTACAAATCAACATACGACTCTGACAGGATGGTTCATTCTAAATACAGAAGATGAAGAAACCAGACAGTGCACCTAGGTACAAATTCCATACAATTATGTTTTTTGTCATGATGCCAACGACATTTCGCACGTATAATCCCCCGATTATATTTCGTTAATCCAAGAGAGGATGAAAGATTCTATCTACGACAAATCCTACTACACAAAACTGGATGCACATCATTCGAAGACCTTCATACTGTGCACGGACGCACGTACGAAAAATTCCGTGATGCTGCTATAGCGATGAATCTAAACAGACGATAGAATATGCTTTACAACCTTACAAGAAGCAACCAACGTAGAGCTTTCAAGAGCTCTTCGTCGTATGTTTCCACAAATGTTGCTATTTTGTGAAATAGAAAGTCCGCTGGCATTATGGGAACAATTAAAATACCAGCTATCTGAAGAATACTTTCGTCGATCAAACAATGACATCGACCCAGCATACAACTGTGCCTTGGCTTACATCAATAGCTATTTAACACAAGAAGGTTAGTTGTTTTCATTAGATTAGTATTTTATTTATTTATAAAGATTTACTATTATTTAAATTCGCATTTTTAACCCTTGTGTCTATGTCTATTTTCCCTTCTCTTTCTATTTTCTGATATTCTTTACTTTTTTTCACTATTTCATTCATGATGTACCATTGCATAAGTTCTCTTATTTTATATATGTATATTGGGCTTTTGCCCACTAATGGTTGAATAGAATATTAGCTAGACTTCGCCATTGGTCTAATACAGCACTGTGAGGACTCATTTTCTTGAATGAATTAAGTCGGATTATTATTATTTAAAAATCACCAAATATAAACATTTCATCGTTCAGTAATATTTCTTTTGCAAATATTTTTGTCATATTAATATTTTTCAATCATTTGTCTAAACTACGAATTAAATTATTATTTTCATATTACATGAACGTTCAACTACTAACAACAATAATCTAGAATATAATTTCATGGAACTCTTTACTCATACAATTACACATTTTCTCAGATTTTCATTTTTTATTGCAGGCAAATCGAATACCGATTTCTAGCTTCCTTAACCTAGCCAACCAGTAGATCATCTGATAGAAGCTTAGAACGAGCTTGACCCAACAGAAGAACGACACATTGCCAACACAAATATACCACTGTATAGGCATAGGTGTATTATGGAGAGATGAAAGACTTATTTTGATGCAAGCACGTACCTGGTATCTACATATGCAGCCACATATCAATCGATGTGACAAGCAAACATCCCACCTGTGAGACAGAATTGAAGCTCAAGCAAATGCTCACCATCCTGAAGCCATGCAACACGAAAACCATCAAAACGGAAGCAGATATATGGTATCCCTTAAGCAAAAATCAATGGCTTTTTGTGGTTACTCACCCTGTAACCGGAACTATGAACTGTGAATCAATGAATACCATATCCGATGTCAGTTATCCAAGGCTGAATCTAACCAACATGGCAGAGAATAATACCAAGGACCAAAAAGGAAAGGAACCTTATTGGAGAAAGAATAAGGAAACTTCGTCTAAAGATGACCAAGTTGGAAAGTCTGAGGCATCGGAAGAGATGTTATCTGTTTCTAGTAAACCTCAGCTTAAAAACAAGTTTACTCGTTAAATCCTGGATGTAGACTGTACACCATAAATGCAGAATTTAACCTCCACGGCAAACGTCACCACAGCTAACTACACACTGTATATTCCACCTGTCGATATAGCGGTAGATGAATGCTGCACTAATAAACAAGAATTTCTGAAAACTGGAGCCATGGATCCGATCAAAATTATTCAATCTTAACCTGAACGAGCTACACCATGCTGAAAGTAAATTGCACCAGTTCAGTGAAGATCTACAAGAAAAGATAGATCACCCCGGTCTATACAGCTTCAGAAGATGGTACAACTCCTTCATAGGTATTACTGGGATCATTATAAGCACTATATTTATTTGCTGGTGTTGCTGACGACAACTTAGATGATCGTTCCTATCCTCCATTCGTCGTTTCTTCACGACGTCAAGTAATTGCCAGTACTTAGTGTGTATCAACAGCCGTAACACTATCACATAGCAGTCTTTGTGCCGAGAAATCTCCGACGAGTCCAAGGTGAAGTATCAACGAACTCCGACGTATACCGTTGACAACCCTTTGTACGGTATAACCGAAAGCCCATCCAGGGTCTTGCGAATCTCCAGAACATTTTTACGCCGAAATAGAGCTTCCAACCACTCCGTCGAAGAGGATTACCAGGTCAGCCTCGAAAAAATTCTTTGAAATTTTATTGTAAATTTTACATATCTTTTGTTCAAGTTCGTACAACATGAATGTCTTAAGCTAGTCATTTCATTATTTTATTTTTATTTCAAGTTCATTTTACGTTTCAATAATCTTCGGATACCTTTCGGACTATCAAGACGCTTAAAGGGGGAAAATTGTTAGAACCCCATTGTTAGTATTTTTTTATCCGTTATCAGAACATTGCGTACATTTCTATCCTTAGTTATATCTATTTTTCATAACTAGATCATCTTATCATAATTACTTCATTTTTCTCATCATTTTATATCTCTCAAAATGGTATCCGAACATGAAATGACGAAGATCTTGATCACTTATTTTTATAACCCTAATTAATTTCAATTAATATAAAAACTACCGAATCCCCATCATCGGGAACACTCAGACACTCAGCCACTATCATCCTAGACTCACTAGTTAACACTTTGTCTCTATCAGCCACTCATTTTGTGCTTACTTCTTTACGGTACCGACGTACCAGTGTAACGTTGATCATAATTAAACCTGACTTGAAGAAGATCACCTGTTTTCGTTTGGAGCCCCAACAACCTTACCGTTCGACACTATATTCATTCCTTGTACTGAGTCAGTAAAGGGAACTGAACCAAACGCCGGCTGCCCGGCCCATTCAGCGATCGATTAATGTCAGACAAAGTTGTATAGTTCGTGAACGAACTAGGTCAAAAGATCGAATCATATAACCGTCCTGAAAGATTCAATCAGCGAAGCAGAACTGATTGTTTCGCGGTAAGCTAAAAGAATCTGTCAGTTCCGCATCGCGCGTTGTACAGAGCGCACGTCTGTTCGGAAACGATCAGTTTTTTCTTGGTCTATTTTTTTGTCAAACTGTGATAAAGCAAAGATATAGGAAAAAATACTGTTCACGTGAAAAATGCCTCCACCTCCCATTGGTGTAGGAAGCATTACAAATCAGACTAATCTAGGTGTTTTTGACTTGACCTATGATGATAGTTTGGGTGATAATATGGAAATGCAGCTGAATACAGTAAACCACTCCAAGGCTAAAACCCGGTCTGAGAATGCAGATCAAAAGTCTCCAAAGCTATTCAACCTAAATAACGATGAGTATTCAAACAATATCTGTTTACATTGACCAATACAGAGAACATATGTAGATTACATCCTTTGTACGTAGGACATATATTACATAAAAAAAATCGGTATTAGTGATAAAAAGATAGTGAAAACCGTACAAAGGTGGGGGTTAAATCTACGAAGGATGCTATGATTTGGTAATGAATGAAAAATTAAAATGCGAAAATCTTAAGGCTTATATACCGAATAATTTACTTTTGCGTAAGGGATTAATCAGAGGAGTCGATACCTACTTTGACGACGACTATCTAAACTTCTAAACTCTATAATTTGCAAGCTAAAATATTGGATAATTAGGTCCAATGAAAGTTCTTCTGGTATAACGTATCATCTAGATATAAGAAAACAATATACCTTAAGTACACTATTGAATAATTATAATAAGCTAAAAGAATTATACAGGGTGGTCATTAAGTATGTTAACAAACTTTAACCACGAATAATAGAAAGAAAATGTCATATGAACATGGGTCCGGAAATGCTTTCTAAGGGAGCTACGCTCCTTTGCATGGGGCACCCTGAAGACGGTTTTCCCTCGATATTCTTGAAACCATTCATAACAAAATTACAAAATTAGGTACGATGGGTAAACTTTTGACGCTGAATCTGATTCTGAATTCAGAATTTCATAATTTTAATCACAGGCGTATCATACGGGAGGAGTTGAGGGTAAAAATAACCCCATTTTCTAAATGGTAATTTTTTTGACATTTTGATTTTAGAATATGGTATTTCAGAGATTTCTACGTAAAAATGGTTTCTTGGTACATCACGATAGGGCTAACCGTTTTCGAGAAAAATGCAAATTATTGAATCGATGTAGGCTATTGTAAATAAATAAATGTTCATCTATTTAGTAAGTGTGCTGTGAAAAACAATTGCAATAATTGATAAACAACTTGAGAACTGTCAGTTTATTCAGTTTAGAGTTTGTTGTCAAGTAGAAGTGTACTGCTATTCCGCTTAAAATGGTCCAATTTACTAACTGAGAAATGACAGATATGCATTTCTGTTATGGGATGGCTCAGGGTAACGCTCATGCTGCGAGACGTATCTATCATGAACGCTATCCTCAACGCGCAGTGCCTGCTGTAAGAACATTTATACGAATCCACGCCCGACTTTCCGAAACAGGTAGTTTTAAGAGGTCTACAGTTGTCATAGGAAGACCTGCAATAGTACGAACCGTTCAGATGGAGGAAGCAGTTCTAAACGAAATTGAGAGAAATCCTGAAACCAGTACGCGGAAAATAATCAAATATTACCCATGTAGCGGTATGGCAAATTTTAAGAGATCAGCAGCTATATCCATATCACATGCAACGGGTGCAAGCTCTAATACCGAGGGATTTACCACTACGAGTAGACTTCTGCAATTGGTTAAGAAATCAAATTTTAAGGAATCCGAATTTCTTAAGTCAGGTATTGTTTACTGACGAAGCTTGTTTTTCCCGAAATGCCATTATCAATTTTCATAACAATCACGTATGGTCTGAGGATAATCCACACGCCTTCATAGAACATCATTTCCAAGAACAGTTTTCTTTCAATATTTGGGCTGGAATTATAGGAAACCACTTCATTGGTCCATATTTTCTGCCTCATAGGCTTACTGGGGAACAATACCAGCGGTTTTTAGTACATGTTCTACCTGAATTATTAGAAGAAGTTCCACTTAGAGAACGGTGTCGTATGTGGTACATGCACGACGGTGCTCCAGCATATTTTAGTCTAGTTGCGCGTCAAGTTTTGAATGAAAATTATCCTAACCGTTGGATAGGTAGAGGTGATCCACAGTTTTGGCCTCCCCGATCGCCAGATATTAATCCTTTTGATTACTTCTTATGAGGATACCTTAAGTCAGTAGTGTACAAAACCCCTGTTCAAAATGAAGAAGACCTCAGAAATAGAATAGTTGATTCATGCTTGATAATCAAAAACACACCATATATTTTTGAAAGAGTCCGTCATTCAATGATAAGGCGACTGAACCGTTGTATTAATTATATATTATAATTCAAATAGTGCAACCAGGCACAAATGTGTTCTACTACCAAAAATCAAATTAGAAGTAGGTAAAAAAGTCATTACTATAATGCAATCAGTGTATAACTCCTTGCCTAATGATACAAAGATCTTAACCACAAACAGAAAAACCTTGAAAAGAAAATGTGACGAATGGATCATAGGAAGATAAACTAAAGAGAATAACTCTCTTAGGAAACTTATTTTTAAGCTTAGTTCTGAGTTGTAGCTTTTGGATTGACGAGGCTAAAAAGTTATTAACCTGTTTCCAATTGGCTAAAACATGTCAAAGAATTTCTTTGACACATCCAACCAGGATGCTGCACGTGCAGAGCCGGAGGCCGAGAGGCCCGCAAGCTCGAACACTGCTGCAGCGTCTTCGCGTGGATCGGGCTTAGAGCTCAGTCTAAGTCAGCTGGTGACAATCCGCCAGCTGGCCGACAATCTAAACCTGGGGGTGAGCAGCCGTGTGTGTGCCGCGGATTGGGAGAGTATCCTAATCGCGTTCAGCACGCTCTCCGGCTACCCTTATGTGAGGCGTGTTACCTACACACCCCCTGCACGGGCGCCAGAGACATGGCGCAGACCATCGGCTCCCTGTCCAGGGCATTATCCGAGGTCTCTCCGTGTCTCGCCTCTAATGAGGCCACTGGCGGCGCGAGGCGAAAGGCTGCCAAGGGATCAAAGAACCCTGCGCCCTCCGCGACGCCCCGGCCTAACGGGGGGGGGGGGCAAAGGCAAAGGCGGCTCTCCAAAAGGAAAGTCGCCCGCACCCAAGCCGCCAGTCCCGATGCCCTCGGGCGGAGCAGCGCGAATAGCGGACCCGAAGAAGCAGCTTCTCAGGAATTCCCTGAGAGCGCTCGATCGGTGGCAACCGATTCCCAGAATTCTGGGTATCGATGAGGCCAAAGTCCGAGAGGCAGTAGCGAAGCTGCCTGCAACTGAGGTGGACCAACGAAAGGAGGTCCCGCCTCTAGTCCGCCTTGGCTTAATTTCAGCCGAGGCGTTGAGAAATCTCGCCGAAAATCAGCGAGATTGGGCCGACTCTATGGAGACGGAAGAGGCTGCAGCCGAAGTGCTTGAGCGCATTGATAATGCGGCAAAAGTCTTCTTCGGCCAGCAGTCTGGTCCGACTCCGGGTTCGGAAAGGGTAAATTATGTCCCTCCCTTCCCAGAGTCTGCCCCTCATGCAGGTGAGGCTTTGCCTGGAAGGTTTACCGGGTGCCTACAGTTAGCTCCAAATATGGAGGCACTGACTGGCACACCGGAGCAAAACAAGCCCTATTTAAGGGCCTTTGTGCAAAAATACCTCCAGCTGCCAAGATTCCGGGCGGAGATAAGTCGCCAGTCGGGTATTCCCGATAGGGACTTAGACTCCTCCTTGTTGGTCAACACGTGCGACCCGAGTTCGGGTCTGCCGGTTGGTGGGTTGGTTCAGGCCCATTGGGCCAAAACCACCATAGGTGCACGGGGCAGCAAGTTCCGCTGGGTATTCTATACCCAGTTCTACGAGCTGTCACCTGACGTGGGGGGGCTGAAATTCGCCGCCGCATCGTTCAGGTCGATCTCTGAGAGACCGCCGATGGACGAGATTAACGTCCGATTGCACCACCACAAGGAAGGGACGGCGGAGAGCGAGACTACTATATTTAGTGTCAAGTTCTCCGTCCTCACCAAAACCCGGAGGGTTTCGACGACCGGTGCTGCGCCTAGCGGAGGCAGCACCACAGGAGACCGCTCAAAAGCGGCCCCCGACCGAGGGTCGTCAAGGCCTGCGCCAGCTGTCGAAAGGCAGGCTGGCGGGTCCAGTCAGCCCGGGCATCCCCCGAAGAAGACAACCTCAAAAAGAAGCGGTCGAGGTCGAGGGGCCAGTGGCGCTGGACGGTCCAGAGGGCGGAGCAAATAGCACCGTCCACTAGGACCATGGCACGGGACGAAATTTCGGCCCGTGTGACGATGCGTACGTTTAATTAAATTAAACAATTGAGGCGTGTTTTACAAAAACCGCATAAGTCTAGCAAGTTTTCTTAGCGTTTTTTTGTTTTTTTTTTGTGTTTTCCGGACTATTATCGTATTTTGTGTGAAATTGAGAGAGAATATCTAATGAGCTTATTGGCTGAACCTCCAGATGTTGGTGCAAGGTATGCTAAAAAGGTGTAAAGTTGTTTTGTTCACATGTTATATTGTTAATTCTTTGCAGATACCAGAATAAGATTCGGTTGATCAATGCTTATATCCCTTCACTTTGAAATATTAAGATCTAAATCAAATAGCAGAAACTCTATTCCAGTATCAAACATGGATATTATTAGTTACCTAGTGCTCACTCAGAGCTTTTACACTAAAGAGCAGATGAAATCTGTTCGAGATTCTTTACAAGTACAGTTTATATACGAGTCTGTTGCCCTTGAGAGCTCCGCCACTGGCCGCACATCCAAAAATTGAATAACATTAGGTACCTCTCGATCAGACGCAAAAACGCCCCAGACAGTTAAACAGTTTTTTGCTTTAACTTTGCACACCGCACACCAGTCTGCCGTTGATCACAGAAGAAGACGTATTGATGCTAAGGCTGTGTAAGGCACGATACAAGGTACAATACGTAGTAACTAATAGTATTATGGTTAGTAAGTGTATTGAACAGATATACAACCAAGGAAATAGAGGCAAGGAAATACAGTCCACGATTAATTGATTTTAAGTAATACCATTACAAAATCCTTCAAGAGCCTGCAAGCCTATAAGTACCTGGAAAGTGGTCTTGTTAGGTATTTGGGGTGTCAAGTTGTACGTGATTTTTTCGTGATAGTTGGAAAGGTAAGATTTTTCTCAATATTAAGATTGAACTGATAAATACTGACTTTTGTCGGTGAAGCATTAAAACCAGTGTTCTCCTTTGTGAGAAATATTCCCAAATTTAAATTGTATATATAAGTGCCCAAATGGGATACTCAACAACAAAAAATAAGTCATGCAATAGACGGTTAAATATCTGCATACGAGTATATAGCTTTTGCTGGCATAAGGAAACATTGACTCCCCTCCAGATTTAAAATCCGTCAGTGGGATACTCTTTGCAGGAAGATGTCAAAAGAGATTTGCACATCAAATAGGGTGTCCCAGAAATAACACGCCAGGGTGACATGGGAGGTACATTGGCTTTAGATCAATCAGATAACATCGACATGACCTTAGTAAAAGTTTTCTAGTTTTCGAGATATTGCCACTTTTAAGGTTTTTCAAAAAATTCCTACTTTTGCTCCTTTTGTTGCCAGTTATGGCTATAGAGATCTTCGGACTTATTATCTTTTTTTTCTTGGGCTACCATTAATAGTTGGTTGAGACAACATGCAAATATCCACGTAGACACGTCCTGCTGGTATAAGTAAACTGAAGAAAATGCTACATACCAAATTTAGAATGCAAATACTCATACTAGGTAGTACTTCCAAACAACTTACAAATCAATATGATACTATCTGCAGAAAGATGAAAAGAGATTTACACATCAAATACCGTCAATAAGAATGGTAGGCATTTGCTCCATACCATAATTAGGGTTATCCCGCCCATACTCGGTCTGAGAAAATCACTCCAAGAAAAAAAAACATTTACAAGATGGTGATAGATGAAATTTGTATGAAATGTTATGAACATAGAAAAATGGTAGGCATTTGCTCCATACCATAATTAGGGTTATACCGCCCATACTCGGTCTTCGTAAATCGCTTCGAAAGAAAAGAGCCCTATTGGCTATTGCTAATATGTAAGATTTGCATTGAAATATTATCAAAATATACATGCCAGCCCATTCTTCTATAGATATTCCTGATAAAGTTAAATCGGAAACTTCTAAAGTTCTGCCACTTGCCATACAACGCAGAAAACCAGTAACGTCATCATTCAGAAATGATATCACAATAAGCCTCCAGATGATATCCAAGTATACCACTACCAGCTCCGTTTTTCTTCTTATGCCCCTGATCCAAGTTAAATCTTAAACTTCTGAAGTCCTGCCTCTTACCATAAAACCAAAGAAAAATTCGTAATCTTTATCCAAACTGGTTGATGCTGCATTCACTCCACTGCTAGGAAAAATAGATTTAAGGTGAAAAAAAAAATACTTCAAAAATGTAATTATTTATTCCCCACCATTGGAAGATATTTCTTTTTTCTCAATAAATTATTTATTAGTACACCTTTATTGTTTTTACAAATATACAACAAGTATAACATTTCGAATATAATGATGTTCTCCACTGTAGTTACCTCCGCACAACAAACCTCTCACTATCTAAACAGCACCGATGATGATAGTATTTGCAACCTTAACAAAACAAACAATTACTTGGAGATAAGTTCAGTATTAAACAAATTGTAATACCGATAGGAATATGTTTCAGCAAAGAACATATTTTTGCAACACAACTTAGCATCGATGGCTCCTATATGTTGAAAATGTTCAAATGGACAAATAAAAACAGCTAAATTAGCGGGATGTAGACATGGAAAACGATGAAGTTTAATCACAAATATTTGACACATAAACTGTGATGACACTGTACTAGTCACGAATACTTGGCCTGAATCTATAGCATATCAAAACCACTCTGAATATATGAATATATTTATGATTGCATTTTTTATACTTGTTTTTATTTTTCAAATAAAGTATTGAAGTCAGTAACTTGTTTGCTCAAAATGCGAGATTATGTTATGCAAAAAGTGAGAATTATCGGAATGAGAATTTTATCAATTGATTTTCAGATTATCAAGTATAAAGAGACACCTAACATCTTATTCATAGAGCACGCTGTGTCCTCGTTTTGTCATGGAACGATAAAAGCTTTGATAGGTTTTCTGAAAATTATATTTTTTGAGATGTGGAAGTAATCTTCAAAGAGACAGGTTTTATATAGTATATACATTATACATATATACAATATGACAAATGAAAAAATATAAATTCGTAGTTATATTGGACACACTACCCGAACATGACGAACCATCAATTTATTATCGCACGTAATAAAGGTTATTTTCACGTGTATGATATTTCAACCATTCACTATCTCCAAATTGAGTTTGAAATCTCATATATTATATATATATATATATATATATATATATATATATATATATGAAAGTGATTAGTATACTATTGTGTTTTGCAATTTGCAATATACAATTTTTTTCCAGCAATTAAAAAATGTTTTGATTGGTTTTGTATAATTATTTTCTCAAAAATGAAGGTGTATTTTTGTTCCATTGTATTACTTTTCATCAGCAGAAAATTAAGGAAGGCAGCTTGGCAGCAGATAATAGAGGAAAACATGCAAAGCACAAAAGAAGTTTCTGCAGGTATTAAGAATGACGTTCGAACTCATATCTCCCCAATATTCAGTATCTCCATATCTGATGTTGGAAGCTGTTTTTCACGTTCTAATTTTCTTCTGTATGCTGACGATTTAAAACTATATTGTAGAATTTCTCATATAAATGATTACATCAGCTTTCAACAGGATTTGAATAGATTTTATGATTACTGCATTGTGAATAAGCTGACAATAAATGTAACAAAATGTCACCAGATTCTTTTCTCCCATCTAAAGGAGCCTCCACTTAAGCAGCTGCACATTAATGATTGTATCATTCCTGTATGTCAACAAGTGAAAGATTTGGGCGTCATTCTAGATAGTCAATTGACATTTGAACCACACATAGAGCATATCACAAGAAAGGCGTTGAAGTCACTGGGATTTGTTTTAAGAAACACTAAAGATTTCAAACAACACAGGTCAGTCATTAGATTATACGCGACACTGGTGAGACCGATATTAGATTATTGCAGTACGATTTGGAATCCATATTATGATAAATATGTAAATAAAATTGAATCTGTACAACGCAAGCTAGTTAAGACATTAAACTATCGCTTCTTTAGATCACGTTACAATTACAGCTATGACAGTAACTTATCTTTTTATAAGCTAAATGAGTTACACATTAGAAGAGAATTTAGTGACATACTATTTGTATATAAGGTCTTCGATAACTTAGTTAACTCTGAGTACTGTATTTCCCAGTTTCTGCTCAATTGTAGTCGTCCATATACTAGATCTGCTATTTTACGTTCCTATTTATTCTACCAACTATTATGCTAACTCGCCGTTAATCATGTATGAATGCTTACAATATCATCTGTCGCTCTGATATTGATATCTTTTCCTCGAACTTGACCGTATTCAAAAGAAATTTATTGAAAATACACAGAAATTTTTATGGATAGGGGTAATTTACCCTGATTGTGGCATTGGACCTCCTAGTTATTCCCTTATTTTTATTTTTTTCTTTTTTCTCTATATCATTTTATTAATTCAGTACAGCTGTTGGTCAAAATTAATCTGTTAATATATTTTTTCTTAGGTTATGAGATTTAGCTTGTAGCTTTATATTGTATACATTTTTTGTCATTTTGAGTTGCCTTGTCATTGGATCTGCAGTTGATGTAGGTCTGTTAGGCGACCATGTTTTGTAAATAAATAAAAATCAACTATTGAAAGTCACTATACACACGCAAAAAAATGTATATCGAACAAGACTATCACGCATCTGTATTGGGACAATAAATCAGACTGCAAAGCCGAAGGAAAACCATATGACAACCTAACTATGTATAGGAACATTTTCAATTATGAATTCAATAGTCTTTTTTTCTCCTAAAAAGGATCAATACCAAACATGTGTCGCCTATCAAAACTCAAACCAGAATGTTTATGATAAACATGCGCCTGTGCGAACAGTCCGAGTCAGCAAACAGGTGGTTAAATACCACTACCTTGTATTCATTTATAAATTGTTGTTAACGTCTAAACAGATATACTCAAGAGAGAAACTGATTTTCAGGAGTGATGTACATAATATTGATATTAGGCATACATGTACTCTTACTATTCCTCATCATAGCACATCTGTGTTTCAGCATTGTTTCACATATAATGCAGCCATGTCATACAATTCATTGAGTCCATCTTACCAAAATATGAACCTTAATAGCTTTAGGAAGCATGTAAAACGCTTAGTCAACATTGAATAGTCTGTGTTTGTGTGTCGTTGCTTTGATTATAATTAGTCACAAGTTGTGCCCATCTGTACATAATATTTTTTTCATATTGTGTATTTGCTCAGTTGAAATCTTGCTATTTTACGAATCGGTTCCAACGTCTGTAACATCTTTATAACTGTGATATTTGTGGTTAAGTATAACAGTAGCTGTTATACTTAAAAGGTAAAGGTCATTGTTAAATACATCAATGGAATCCCCAAAATCATTGAAAGACATGCAAAAAACTAATTGGCAAAGAGGTAGTTGAAATCTCTTTTTGGTACAGCAACCTTTCATCAGTAGTAAATAGGTAGCATTTGAGGGCACTTTCATGAAAACCTGAAGTTTGAGTGAAGTTCATTATAAATAAATTGTTTAAATTTCCTGAAAATATTTGGTTGTATTTGAAAATACCCGTTTATTTTTGTACTGTATTTTTATGAACCAAGTTTACCTTGAGATATGGTCATTGCTCTGTTTTATACATCA
Organism: Bruchidius siliquastri; assembly: GCA_949316355.1. Lineage (NCBI taxonomy): Eukaryota > Metazoa > Arthropoda > Insecta > Coleoptera > Chrysomelidae > Bruchidius > Bruchidius siliquastri. Next base: position 20,753,585 of record OX438537.1, read on the forward strand.
TCATTATTTGCTTTAATTCATAAACGGAAATGCTACCATATTGGATATGTTTAGTTTAAAATCTTGAAATTTTGTTTCGTCAATAGTGGCACGAATTACAAAATTCGCCTTGAAGGAAACGTAAAAACATACAAATCATTTCCCATCAATTTTTCACCCAAAACCTGAGTGAGTACTGTTGTTAAAGTTGCAATTTCTTATTATACTTAGAGAATCAATTTATCACTCATCATAGTTTTCCAGTTGTGCCACTATAGTCGCCGATGAGCGATTTGTTTGGTTTTTGTGTGCCGCACAGGCCACATCTATAGAAATTTCAACGAATGCTCGCCAATTTGCTGCAAATACAACGCACAAAATAAATATATAAAAACAATTTAAACGCGAATTAAACAAGATACCTCACCACTTTCACCACGTGCACCAAACACCACCATTTTATATTCATTATCATTAACCGCACACTGCGACTGCACTACACTACACCACAGAACATTTATAGCAGAATAAAACAAACAACATACTTTCTTGGACTCCTTGGAATTAGGACTTAGAGAACACAGAACACAGACTGGCGATAGGTGGAGACACCGTGTGTACGCTCTACACTATCAACCGTATATAAGCACCTATCCAGAGTATCAGTTTGTTCACTGATAGTTGATATATTTTTTTCAGTAACAGCAGATAAATATGTTGTAAATTTATTTTCCAGCATAGATTCTTCTTGAGTGAATTTATGTTCATTAGTTAATACAGAATTTTGTAGGTTTGTATCTAATTAACTAAAAAGTGGTAATGGCTAATCAGCTGTTGCTGTGAACAAAATGACATTCAAATCATAACAGCTATTCAATTGTTGGCAAGAAAGTTGAGCATAAATTGTGTGTAACCTAGATTATACAGTGTTCTGTCGTCGTTGATACGCTTATATCTTCGAGGATACTTTGGACCTTTTTGACAGTAACAGCTGCTCAGCTTGTAAGGTGCATGTCAGTCGTGACCAAAGATATCATGACACACAACTTAAACAAGTTCCATGAAAAACTCGTTTCCTGTCAGCAGGCTGAGGAAACAGCATGGAAACAGTTTCTCTTACCTTATATATTCTGTGGTTATGAATTCATAACCTGTTCTTTCCTAACCTTACAAAGTCACTTGCTGTTTTCATTATTGGTTTATTTTTTTCGCTTAGATATAGTTTGAAGTAGTAGCACGAAAATCGCAATCATGCCAAAGGTACGCAGTACAACGGGAGCACCACGTAAACAGGGTTTCAATAAATCCAACCATTCCATGAACCCCGAGAGGTCCAAAGAGGGGCTAAAAGGGGTTGCAAAGGTGCGGACGAAAGGTACCATCAAAAGATTGCAGATGTACAGGAACTTCAAAGCTAAGAGAGACAAAACTGGAAAGATTTTAACGCCTGCTCCTTTTCAAGTAAGTTTTTTTGCATCAGTTCTTAAATTTTATTTCATACCAGGGCTGATACCATTTGTGAACAAATTTCAAACATTAAATCATTCAATGCTCATTAAATTCATTTACTACCAAAACTTCAGTACATCCTTATTCATAAATGCTCAAGGCTTGTGTTCATAATATATTTAAACAATACATTATATTGAAGATTTTTGCTTAATTTTAAATGTAAACCTAATTATGAATTCTAGGTACACCTGATACTTTAGAACACGGATGACTGAATGTATAATGCTATAAACACTTTACATAACATATTTATAAAACATTTCTTCTAAAAGATCAATATTGTTTTGAAAATGTGGTACATTAAGTATGAAAATCACATAAACCAATTTTAGGAAATGGATAAAATTCATAAATTACTTTTATGTTATGTATGTATGTATATATATATATATATATATATACATACATATTTTATAAGTGGGTGTCAGAACTTTTCCAAATTTCAATATTGTTTGACTGGTATTTTTTCCTTATTATCAGGATATTTTGCATTTCTATTAGGGTTGGCTACCTTCTGGGACAGTGGCTAGAGTAGAGCCAAACCAAAGGTGGTTTGGAAACAGCAGAGTCATTTCACAGAATGCATTGCAAAAATTTCAAGCAGAACTTGGTGCTGCTGTTAAAGACCCCTATAAGGTTGTAATGAAACCTACAAACCTGCCTATCACACTACTCAATGAAAAGGCTAAGAATGCTAGGTAAGCATCTGAATATTTTCCAAAATATAAGTTTCATACCACACTTTCAATTTATCAGTAGTATATGCAAGCATTGTTGAGTATTGTCAATTGCATGTTTTTTATCTTCTTCATAACTATGATGAAAACTTCTGATTTCATATTCAATTAATATAGTGCTGTACTACATAGACTCTTTAAGTAGAGAGACAATAAATTATCTGCCTTGCACATACACATCTCTGTAGAGACTGTCGAAATGAATAGGTTGTGAACCATTTGCATCCTATTCATTACACTCTCCTCTTCCTGACTTGATAACAGCTTGTTTTATCTTGATCCTCTATTATACATGGATGGAAGTCCTCAAAAGATATTATTTTACTCAAGGTCATATCCATCTAATGAAATAAGACCAAAATGATATCTTTGAGCTGAGTTGTACATTCTTCCAGCTGGTGCAGCACCTTCAGACCAATCAATGCTTAAATTTAAACTTATTGGAAGTATTGTGGAATATATTGCTCCTGTTTGTATCAACATCATTATTATGAGATAATAATAATAATAATATTTCATATAGGGTCCATCTGTTAGAGACTGAGAGTTTTGATAGCGTCTTTGGCCCTAAAAAGAGCAGGAAAAGGCCGAACATAGCTGTGAAAGGATTGGAAGAGCTGAAGGAATTGGCAGAGAAGAGTATCAATGAATATAGTAATGAAAAGGACTCAAACATTGTGAGGAATGACAAAGGTGTAAGGGAGCTACCTAGAGATTGGGTAATGGGTGCTGGACAGTCCAGAAGGATCTGGAATGAGCTCTACAAGGTCATTGATAGTTCTGATGTGCTGTTACAAGTATTGGATGCCAGAGATCCACTAGGAACCAGGTAATTCATTTTTATTAGGATGTTTCCCCATGTAACTTATAGCTAGGGAGATATAGACATATTTTTTGTTTCTATATCTATAAAGCACAATGAATGTTCAAATAGTACATCAGGTGAAATTGCAAGTCAACGAACTACTCTGCAGGTGGTGCAAAAATGAGATAGCAAAATGAATACTTTTATTCTCAAAGAAGGATGCTATAAGTGTTAGACCCTATAATTTCCTTGAATCAGTCAATGTGGCTTAGCAGTCAAGTGCTCACTAGTAAAATTTCCTAAACTGAAATATTTTTTTTAAAAAAAAAATTATATCAAATATCAACCAAACACTACAAGGATGAGTACATACATGACTGAAGCTTTGTGATGAAATTGATGGTGAATTAAAACAACTGATCTTGCATTTCCGGTAAATGTCTCTCCTTAGGTTGGAAGTTTGTCCTCAAATTTCGGGTAGTTGTCTTGAAGTTCTTGGAGGTCCTTCAGGGGTATCTTGGTTTGAATAACAGAGTATATAGTCTCTTTCATTTCATCTTGCTTTGCATAAGTGTCTGATATTTCTGGGATTGGTATTTGTACATCTGTTATTGAAGTTGATCTCTATTTGAGTTGCTTTTGCAGAAATCACCACATGATACATAGCATGCAGTAAGCTTATTGCAAGAATTTTTCTTAATGTAAATGGGATCTAGATCAGTGGAAGCGGAGTAAATGTAAAAAAAACTAGGGGCTTTTGATACAGATTACTGTATTATAGTATAGTAATATAGCAGAAGAATAGCTAGACAGAGTATAAATATAATACTAGTTTTGAGAATTTTAGTTTCTATTCATGATGCGATTCAGCTAATCAACAAGTAGCAGTTGTAAACAATGAATTTGACAGACTGACAATTCTCTTAGCACAACATTGAAGCATGTCACGGACAACTTTTTTAAATGCATTGTATAATCTCGCTATTTGTCAATGCATCTATAATCTACATAAACTGTAAATATGTTGGAAATAGAACCGCCTTTGATCATTGGACTAACATATTCCCGTTGCAAGATTTTTATATTTACTTTGTGTATAGAATTCATACTACATAATGCAGAGAAGTTCAAGAGGGTAATAGTTCAATAAATCCTATCAATTCATTTCAGATCTGCATATTTAGAGAAGTACCTGAAAACAGAGAAACCACACAAACATCTAATTTTCATTCTAAACAAAGTGGATTTAGTACCAACATGGGTAACTCAACGTTGGGTAGCCATTCTGAGTAAGGATTACCCCACAGTTGCCTTCCATGCAAGTTTGACGCATCCATTTGGTAAAGGATCACTCATCAACTTACTTAGACAATTTGGTAAGTATCTGTTAGTATGATATGAAAGTGTATTAAAAATACTTTATTATATGTATAGATAAAATGGATGACTTACAGTCATTATTCAAGCTATCACTTGGGCTGTTAGATTCTGCTTTATTGATAGACTTATTATTAAAGGCAGAAAGCCTATCATACTTTATATGCGCTGTAATAGGATAAATGACTTTACACATTATATTTATATAAATGTCTTTTCACATTATAACGCTATAAATTGTAACCATGGGAGAATAACACCTCCGTACCTTATTTCACAACGCCAAGGTTCTCTAAAAGTACCACTTTGGAAGATGCTCCGTTAGGTTCCTCTGGTGTTTGATCTACTGGCAACTTTTGCTGTTATGCAAGACAGTACGGACGAACATCTGCCATAATAATATCTATACAATAGAGACAGATCATCCACTCTCCTCTAATGTTCTAAACTGTGGAGTTCCTTTGTGCTCATTTCTGGATTGTGTCCAGAAGCTTTCAGTGCTTTAGAGCGCGTCCCTACACATGCGAGCAGTATTCCAGTGATGGCCTGATCTGGACCGTCTAAAGTAGCGGTAGCTGTTCCAGATAATACAATTTTTGGAGCGGAGAATAACCCCCAGCTTCTGAGACGCTGACCCAGCGAGACCGCGAACGTGATCGTGCCATGATGTGTTATTGTTGATGTTAATTCCTAAAAGCTCTAAGAAAGATCCCTTTATCTCCACGTCTGACAGACCAGCACGCGACTTCTTTATCAGAGTTGTACCGTGAGTCTTCTGTGCGTTAAACTGAATTCTATTTGTAGATTCCCTACTCCACAATTCTCTCAATGACCTCAGTAATCTGAACAACATGCTGCTCTCGCTGAAGTAAGGTTTCTCGGTATGGTTCTGGTTTGCCCGGTTCCATGCAGGAAGTAAGGGTGCTGGCATTTGCAAAGCTATAGATAGGATTCGATATTATTTCCAACAGTTCGTGATGTACAGCAAGTGGAGGGCTGGAGTCAGGAAATATCCCTAAAGATCACCCGCATTGATGGCAAACACATTGGAAATACATCCATTCGCACATCAAATGAGGGGTCTTTGAGAAAAGTATGCAACTAGTGACACAGACCCAGCGACAGCCCATAGGCAGTAAGCTAGATCAGCAGTCCTTGATGCCTCACTATCTAAAATTTTCGATATATCGAGCTTGTCGACTCGAGACCCTCCATGAAGCTAAACTTCTCTGCTCCACATACGTGTGACATAGACCAGAACATCTCTCTTGGATTTATGCTTGCGGAAACCATATCGGCAATCATTAATGATACTATTAAAATGATTAATTATCCATCATCCCTAATAAAAACACCGGGGGTGAAGTTTTTTGCAGTGTGCAGTTTGAGTTTTTTGTTTGTACATGTAATGTTGTTATGGGTTACGGGATTCTTACTGCTGAACTAAACACGTTTTTAGAAATCCCTATTTATTTTCAAAAGATGTTCGATGAGAGCATCGGAACAAACATCTATCGAAACGTAGTAAATCGTGAAAAATCTGAAGACAGTGGGAGTTAACAGTTTGATTCTTCTGTGCCAGATAATTTTGTATCAATTTATAAACAACACTATCAGTCCCTGCTTGCAGCTTTATTAAAAGTATGTGGTAGGGCGCTGAACGTTTGAAACCTGCTCCACAGCTTTGGCGAACAGATGTGACCAGCCAATGCCTTGCTCTCTAAATTGTTAGTTCTTTTCGCCAGATATTATTTAGTTTCATAGAAACTTGTGGCACTCTATATATTTCGATTTTCTTTTGCAGCAAAATTGCATATAGACAAGAAACAGATATCAGTGGGATTTATAGGATATCCGAATGTTGGAAAATCTTCAATCATTAACACCTTGCGGAGCAAAAAAGTATGTAAAGTAGCCCCCATTGCTGGTGAAACTAAAGTTTGGCAATACATAACTTTGATGAATAGGATTTACCTCATAGATTGCCCAGGAGTTGTGTATCCTTCTGCAGAGACAGATACAGAAAAGGTACAGTTTAAAATCAAGCAGAGATATAAATAAATAGTCATGAGTATATTTCTTCAGTGCACGTAAATGCTTGAAAAACATTCGTTAATTGGACTGGGAGGTATCTATTTTGAAAAGCTTCAAATTTGATGTTTACCATATGATGGAAATTATTCTCATTAAAGCGAAAATGTTCTATCATGTAAAAAACATCCGACCCAAAACAGATACCACCTGGTCTGATAGTAATGATCATATTTGCAATTGAGCACTTGTTAATTTGTACTTGCTATGTAATTTGTTTTTATCATTCATACATGTTTCAGGTGCTTAAAGGAGTAGTTAGAGTAGAACTAGTGAACAATCCCGAAGATTACATTGGAGCAGTCTTAGAACGAGTTAGGTCCGAGTACATTAAGAAAACTTATAAAATCGAGGAATGGAATGATTCTGAACATTTTCTAGAACAGATGGCTAAGCGATCTGGAAAGTTATTAAAGGGTGGAGAGCCTGATATTCCAAGTGTTGCTAAAATGGTATGGATTGTATCATTATACATGGTGTCCCAAACTAATGTTAAACAAAAGCCCAGTAATAGTATATTTGTTGAGGCCACTGAACTACTTCCGTCATTATTCTATGCTTTTTTGTTGTTTTCAGATTATTTATTTTATGATTTTTTAAGAAACATAGGCTTTCAAGAAGTCTCCGATCATATTGACGTAAATAGCTGTGATAAATTTGTCACTCACTATTCTCTTATATATAGACAGACCTAATCAAATAGGTGATATGAATTTCTGTAACAGAGACAACGTGGAACTTACAATTAACATTTATCATTATCTTGAATTAGGAAAATAATGTCTGCTTTCATCGAAATTATTATTTTTTGATTTCCTTCCAAAACTTCCATCGTGTAAACAAAATATTCCATAACTCATGACTAGGTCTTTTCGTTTATAACTTGTGTTGTAGTTATTAAAATGAATACATGTATTATTGATTTTTTTTTATCTGTCAATTTTCTAGGTACTCAATGATTGGCAGAGAGGAAAGTTGCCATTTTATTGCTGTCCACCTGGCTTTGAAGTACCGCTGGACACTAAAGAAAAAGAAAAAAAATGTCTCGAAGTGGTACAAGACTTTGAGAAGATAAGAGTGGGTCATACTTTTGAAGGTGATGACGTCAAGAAGCTGCAGCCAATTAAAAACGTAGACAAGGCTGTGTCAGAATATTCGGAGGACAAGTCCGAGATTGCAGAAGATAGTAACAGTGAAGTAGAAGATGTCGAAAAAACTGAAATAGAAAAAATTAGCATGGATCCTTCAGATGGGAAAGTTGGGAAGAACGGAAATAATAGAGAAAATGTAATGGCAGATAAGGTAGAAGCGAATATTGCTGATGAAAATGATAGTGACAACTCAGATTCTGAAATTAGCTTCTATTCCGATATGGAAACCGAAGATAAAGATAAACTTTATGCTGCTAGTGGTGTGTTTGAAGTGGAGGATTTGGGTCAAAAGAAAAAAGCAATAAATATAAAATCAGGTAATGGTAAATCAGAAAAGAAGTTGACTAGTAAACAAAGGAGAGCGATAGAAAGGGCTCAGAAACGGAAAAAGATAGGAAGCAACTTCTACGAGGTAACGAATGTTAAGAATAGGAACAGAAATAGGAAGAAAGTGAAAGTGTGATATGTAATAGAATACTGAAGGGGGATGAGGTTTGTTGTCATATTCCTTGTTAACTTACAACATATATTTATTAATAAAACATAACAAAGTCATAACAAAACACAAAATCTTAACAAATTAGATTAATCATGAATGTTCAAAATGATTTCTTAACATATAAACTTCATTTTCTACGCGCTACAAGCAAATTCAATTATAAAATCATTAAGAGGAAACACATCGAATATTGAGCAAAATGTATAAATATTGAGCATTCCTCAAGACTGGATTGAAGGATGGGCCCACACTACTTAGGAGACCCTCGCTAGTCATCTCACAAAATTAAATAATATGCTTTTCAGATACATGATCCGTAGAAGTATTTTTTTGTCGTTTAAAAAATCAAGAATGATCAGAATTTGTCTGCATTGATCAAGAAAGCCAGCAGGAAAAAGCTGGATTTTTTTGGATGACTGAAAAATGCAGGATAAGATTAATTCCTCAGAAGAGGACTTCACGCGTGCTTCGGCTTGACGGCTGACATTTTATAGATATAAAGTCAGCACTGGCATTTCCTTATCTAAGAATAAACCAAAAAAATATTAAATTTAGGACTAATTTAAGTTTCAAAATAAAAATTGAAATCACTCCAGTATTGTGTGCCATTATAATAATCATTTTTAGTATTATTCAAACTAAATAAATGGAACATCTCTTTGATTTCACAGAAATCATATTCTTAAATTCTACCAGTGTTTACAAATTAAGTTCTGCTATGACAGAACATGGAGTTCACTACGAATAGTCATACTTGTAGATGGAAAGTGTTTGTTTCCTGTTAAATCTTTTAATTCAGATCTGTTTTTACTATATTATAATTATGTTCGAGAAATCCAGAAACTTCAAGATGTGTTTTACACTTTTTATACATGAAAAACACTAATAGGAATTTTTGACTCTTCAGGTTTTTCGAATATTCCTAGAATCGTTGAACGTATAGTAAAAACAAATCTGAATTTTTGTAATAAGCTTATAATTAGCAGTGGCGGCTCTCTACTGAGAGCAAGTGAGCAATTTCATCCTCTTGAGTTTCAAACAAAACAAACCAAGCAACGGATGAGTGTGAAAGTTAGAACTTTGGTATTATTACATATAAGGTCTGAGGTTCTTGCGCCGTTCAATCGACCGATACACGCTTGCTGATCGCCGCGGCTCGGATGAGCAGACAGAAATCGTCGCTTCGTTTAGCCGTTAATATTATATCGGAGGTGGGGATTGTTATATAGACTGGTAAAATATAATTAGGGGTAAGCTTTTTTCTATTATACCTATTCATTTTAAAATTATGTTCCGCCACTGACAATTAGTGACGGATTGAGCATCCCCAGGTCTAGGGGGCGAACCGAGGCGCCAAAATTTCAATGTAATATTGATCATTGTGACCTTTGTTGAACAAACACTTTTCAATCAATTTATTTTGAGTTATCTACTTATAGTACTGACCTGCGATATAATTTTGAGTTTTTTAACAAATTATCTCGAACGTTGGAGACGCATCAATTAAATATTCAATCTACAACGCTGGGGCAAGCTAAAAGTTTAACTTGGTCAATAAATATATAACTAACAATATAAATATAGTGCTGGAATAATTTTTTGTGTTGCTAAAATTCAAGATAATTCTTGTATGAACGAAAAAAATTGTTTAGGAAAACACGATTTCATTTGGAAAAAATAGTAAAAAATGATATATATTTACATACCATGATTGAACCCTTCGTTTTCCTCAATAAGAAGTTTTATAGTGCGACGTAGTTGTAAATGGGATGGAGAGCAGATAAGGACGATTGCTTGATATAATGATGTATGAAGTCATGTACGCATTGGTCACATCCTTAACATTTATGTATAATATTATAAAAATCCTTGTATAATCAAAGAAGAAAGTCGTGATTTTTCGGAGACCCATTTAGGGTTGATCCCACTAATGTATACAGGAATTCCTCCTTTCTCTTCATGAAATAACACCGATGAATAACTTCCTTGTAAATTCAAGGGGGTAGAGCAAAGAGATCAAATACACATGTTGTTGAAAAAGGAAGTGTGATAGTTCAATCATCCTAGAGGAGAGAACAAATCGAAGAATATAAGTAAAACCATGACAGCAGAATATATTCTCATCACTAAAATATTTTCCTATACTATAATTTCCATATATTGAAAGATCGAAGATATTTATATTATTGATATTACGAAATGTTCACTGTGGAAAATGCATTTCTGGGCGTTCATTCAATATTCAGCTGAACTCTAAAGTACGACGAAGTGAAGTCTTTCACAAAAATGTTTACCTCAATTTTAAAAAAAAGTTTTGGAATAATAAAATATGTTTCAGAATTATATACCCTAATTTAAAAATTCTAACTCCAGCAAAATAAGGCTTGTATTATTCAGAACAAAAACTAATTCATGACATTTTCTGTAGAAAATAATAGTTTAGTAAAATGCAGTTGAAATATCGCTCTGGCTCATTTTTATAATTTATCCAATGTTCAGTAAATCTATCGTACAGGAAAAGAAAAATGATAATTAATTTATCTTCCACGTTATACTTGACAATTTAATAAATCTAATTATTGAAAATTGTCCCTGAATATTTTAGTTGTAATGGGATGTTTATCGTGTATAATTTATAGTACGTAGATTCATCAGTAAAAACAGTTAGAAGGTATTTAAGAGCACATAAGCCCACTATTATCTCAACAGCCTTTTTTTATATTCGATTTGGGTTTTATTGAATTCTGTCTGAATGTATCGTGTAGAAGCCTTTCTTGTCGTATTCTCCCAAAGACATAAAAACGATAGACGTATTAGTTTATATCTAGCAACATGCTAGCATTGATATATATAAAACGTAGTAGTACAATGCTTCCATAAAAAGAACTTGTGTACTTAATTTATGACTCGAAATTTATATTATAGTTTTACTTGAATCTTGCCAATCGAATCATTATGAGAAATTCATATTTCTTGTAGGACCAAAATAAATATTGTGGTATATCACCTTTTTCTAACAATACCATATAGGTCGGCTTAGAGACATGTTGCTTTTTAATCCTACTTATTGCACGGTTCGGCTACACAGCCCCTACAACTTACGAGTGGCTCCGTCTATCGTTTTTTGTATGACTGTATTCTATTGGCCATCAGTTGCAATTCGAAGGAAACAGGAATGATTTTTCACAATTCGCATTTCCTTTTTCTGTGTACTGGACTAATTATTGTCAGATATGATCAAGAAACCGTGGCGAATTGGGATTTGCATCTGCTGGAATTGGCTAATGTGGTAAGTGCTTCAGCAGCATCAAGCTCTTCTCTACCATGTGCCATATGTAGCAAGGGTGTCGATGGGGCCATGTGTGCTTTGCGGTTCCCACCTATACGCCCTGAGGTCTTCTTTTTCCTTTTTTGTCTAGCCGCCCAATCCAGATAGCTGTCTTGACTTGGACGAAAATTGGCTGCGCTTTCTAACCACCTACAACACGAAATCCTAAGACCATCCCATAATACAATTATAACATTTAGTAAAATAATAATTATTAATTATATAACTTATAGAGTTATCGAAGCAAACGAAAGTGATTTAAGTACTCGTAAGTGTGTAATAAGTGTTTGACAGTTGTTGTTTTACGTAAAGAATATATCACAATGTCGGAGATCGTCGAGGCTACGACTGAATTAAAAAAAAGGCAAAATATCGCTCGCTGCCGGTCCTACACTGGAAGACAGCGTTGCCATATTCCGTAGTGATACCCAAAAGTGGTCTACTTTCTCTTTGGATATAAAAAGAAACTCATGCTGTGCATCGATTTAGTTCTATCGTGAAAAGTTTACTCGCGGGTTCTTCTATACACTGGAAGACAGCGTTGCCATATTGCTTAGTGATACCCAAAAGTGGTCTACTTTCTCTTTGGATAGAAAAATAAACTGGTGCTATGAATCGATTTAGTTCTATCGTGAACAGTTTACTCACGAGCTCTTTCATATCAATATCGTTTTTATGGTTTAGTGCAATAGCTATTACGAAAAAACGTGAAAAAATGCACAACTAAAACCGTTTTACCGTGATTGGACAATTCAATATTCCAAAAAACTGTGCTGTAGATAGATTTGAGATTTTACATACTATTAAATTTGATCTAAATCTATGGAAAATAGGATTCATGGAAGGGCCACCTTAGACTCTATGTAAAAAATTATTTGGTTTAATATATCCGCTGTCCATGTTTCTAAACAGTCACAACTACATATTGACAACCAAGAATTCATTTTATTGAGTTGTCAAATATAATATTTCATAAAAAACTTGATTACTTCAAAGATTACGAAGATACAAATTGCTTCGCTGAAGAAATTGATCAAAATATTGCACTAATGTTAGAAAAATTTCATGAGGTATTTGATCAAACATGATTTAGCTGCTGTATTGTTATTATCTCGAACGCTTTGATTCTACCCTCATTGATATACTACATACATTGATGCTCATAGTACGTAGTAGATTTTCCTGTGGACATTTTGGAACCACCCTCCACTTTTGTTTCTATATCTTCTATTTAACACCCCAATCTAGGCATACAGACTAAAAAACAAAAAAATCACCTCGATATCATGGTAGACGAATCTTCCAAACAGGGTTCTCGTGCTGTCTCTTTGGTAATTTCAAAGACATGTGAAGTTGATTCAGTAGTCTGATGACAGTCCTGCAGATATTTTTCCATCATGTGACTCTTATATTTGTTGCTACATAGTTGCTGAGGCTGGCATTGTGTAGATGGAGAGAACGGAGTTACTGCACCTTCAGAAGGAAAGCAAAAATTGTTAAGGTTGGTTGGAATGATTATATATCGCAACCATCAGATGCATTATCCAGAGAAAATGTGAGAACACTTCTAAAAACAATATTCACAGTAATTCTAAGGATGTTTTTTTAAATATCTATCAATAAATTTGTTCGGTATCATTGTTTTTTTATTGACATTGTAAGATCTGGAACGTATTATGTGGTTGTTTCTATGGTTCTTCGCAGCCCTTTTCACCAATAATAGAAACTACATTTATTTTTATGAATATTTTCACTAAGGTCTCGGCTATCTCTATAGACTTTATCAAAGTACAAAATATAGAAAAACTAGAATTTTTTTATTGTAACTTCTGGAATTAATCACCTGGTCCTTACTATGGTTCAATCATTAGACTACGAATTTTTTGACGCTACAACAAGCTGGCATTATATATATATATATATATATATATATATATCACTGATTGCTTTAAGTAAGTAGTTGCTGGCAGAAATCAATCGCATGCATTTTTGGTTGGCACGCAATGCGATTCCTCGAAATTCTTACTTCCAATAAACATTATTAACTCACTATTCGGATAGTGATAATTCATTGCTGCTGCTTCTTCAGTGGTTGAGCTGATGAAGTAGCATTGATCTTGGGCCTTATCCTGCTCTCCCAAATTATTATTATTGTTGACCGTGGTCTGGTCATTTCCACAACGTGAATCGTCTTCATAGAAGTCTTCATCTCCTTCCTCAGGCTCCTTCCATATGCTGTCGTCCGAACAGATGCTGAAGTGCTCCACGTTGCCCTGCACGTGCGCATTGTACGAACGAATCAGATCGCCCCACGTCCGCTGTTGAGCCTCCGGGTCCTTGCCGGCGTTTTTCAGCTTGCGGCGCCAGTTCGCGAACCAGTTACAAACCTGTACAGGTACAATAAGAGCGAATTTGAGTCACGGAGATTTAAGGGGAAGGGGATGGTTTTACATTATATGCTCAAGGATTTGGGTATAATTAGATACATTAAAACAAGAAACCTGAAGTATTTAGAACATATTATGAGAAACCCAAACAGGTATGTACATTTATAGCGAATAATCCAAGGCAAAGTCAAAAATCTGCGGACCAGGTTCTCAAGAACTACAACTGGTGTTTTCAGAGCTTCAGTGAATAAAATTGCAGACATTCGGGCCCCGAAAAGACACTCTAAGAAGAAGAATGGAGGTAATTATAATGAACAAAAATGAAATAAAAATTAAAAAAATGGTATATTTGTGAAAAAATATACCTTTACAGCCTATCTGCGATAGATAAATTATAGAGCAAATTGATTTTTATAGTTAACCTATCGCAATAGGCCAATAGCAGATGTCTATTCACATTGACCTTAAAACGCTGTACATTGTAACAATCCGGGAAACATTTCCCGACAGATCATTCCTCAACGCCCAGATTCTTCAAAAGAACAACTTTTGGAAGATACTTTTTCGAGGCGTTGAAGTTCGACCTGGCGAGGATGTGCCTGTTGGGCCCCTCTAATGTTTGCTATACTGGCAACTTTCAGTGACGCGTTTCGATTTATTTTTAAATCATCGTCGGACTGTCAGATTTGACTGCAAACAAGGCTTCCCAGATTACTTGTCAACTATCATGGATACAAATTTAGAGCTCTCAAATCTAGCATACCATTTATTCTGTCTAGCGCTATTTTTCTATTAAATTATTTTTTCCTTTCTTGTGCCTGTCTCTGCCCCTTCAAAACCTTATCCATCGCCGTCAAAATATGCTCAAGATATTTCAAGATTAAGGTTTTGTAGGGGTTTCCTTCAACAGTAGTGCAGTCGCCAAAAAAGTTTTCCCCTAAGACAGACAAAAGAAAGAAAAAATAAATAATTTAATGGAAGAATAGCTAGATAGGATAAATAGTATGCTCTATTTGAGAGCTCTAATTTTGTATCTATGACAGGATCTAGTTAGTTAGTCGCCAAGTAATCCGGGTAGCCTTTGTTAAAAGTCGGATCTAACAGTCCATGATTTAAATACAAACCGAAACGCGTCACTGAAAGAAAAATATTTTTATTTGTGAAACTGTGTGTTAAATACACAATCCTTCTATCTGCACGATAGAAGAGTTTCAACAAGTAAAAGCATCTACAATCTACATGATATACTTATCTACTGTTTTGTTCTTTTTACTCCTCGCGCATTAGTGCGGGAAGTATTGCGACAACAAATATTTTTGAGTTCGATATACTCATACGTTTTTTTGGCAGTCTCATGATGTCTATATCACGAATACACATCTCACTTATTCCCGTCAAAATCGGACTAATGGCATCGAAGTTATTAGCCAAAACAAAAAGTATCAAATTACCCTTAAATTTCGTTATTTTATTTTTCGAGTTGCCGCTCAGATATTCATTGAAATTAAATTAATAATACAGGCTAAGGAAATGAATAACATACGTTTGGGTATAATATTCAGCATCAAATATTCGTGAAACGTAAAACAAAAGCAAAAAAGCTTTTCTTTTAAGACCGAGAACCTGAGAAAGTAGAACGCATATCGGTGATAAACGATTGTGTGATAACAAGGAGCGTGTTGCGAAATTTTGAGTAAGGGGGGTAATTTTTATAAACTTTCCTATTTCATGTAGATTGTAGATGCTCTTACTTGGTGAAACTCTCCCATCATGCAAATAAAATAATTGTACACACATTGTATTTTGCACTAATATCAATTCCGTGAATCACGCAGTATCCTTCAAATCGCAGTGATTCTTGGCGAAGAACTGGCCATAATCACGAAGAAGAGGTCTAATAAAACACATCTTCCGGAAAAGTTATTCCCTTGAAACAATCAAAATTTTCAATATAACAAATATCAATAATTACATTTTAGAAGATGATGTTTTGTGATTCTTTAAGGGGGAGTACTGTTTGCCTTGCCCCTATAAACTGCGCACCCCTGGTTATGACACATGTTATACAATAATAGTTTTTGAATGCTGCTCAGATATCTTACCTGTATGTAAGTAAGTCCAGTTTGTAAAGCTAACATTTTCTTTTCATCTCTATTAGGATATGGGTTTTCACGCCTTCTTATTAACCAATCCTTCAGGAAGCGCTTGATCTCCGGAGTGAACAGTCTTTTACAAGGTTTTCTTTCCTCCCCATACACTCTCCTGTTATGAATATTGTCGATACATAAAATTAAGATTCTTACACAACGGTTTTCGTAAAACATTCGAAAAATAAGGCACTATAAAAACAAATAGCCACTACAAATCCTATTATTTTAGTTAACTAGCAATACTCAATCTAGCGACAAAGTTTACACGATTAAGCGACTAAAATTGGTACTTTTTGATCTTGTGCTATGTGAGCTATCAAGGATTTCAACACTCATATCCAGGCGTCGCGCCATTGGCAACTTACGAAGTCAAACCTTGAAGCTTGAAGGCAGTCCAGATCTTAGGAGCTTTGACTCCGTAAGTTGCCCATGGGCAGCGCCACCCTTGAGTGAGTAACGTATATACGAGTCTATGCTAAAGACGAAACATGCATGTCTATAGTAGGTCTGATGCATAGTGGAGAACATACACCTAATCGAGGGTTTTCATTATTTTTTTGTATTCCTACGAATATGTTCGAAACTATGCAAGTGTTAAAGATAAAAAATACCGAAATATTTGAAAACAAATGCGGGACAACTTTATCCTAACATTTTATAGTTGTTATTTAAGAAAGATGTATGAATTTCTCAACTTTCTATATTTTATTCACAATAAGACACATGTAGATTGTAGATGCCCTTACTTGGTGAAACTTGTACTTGTGTGAAAAGGGCGAAATTATTTGAAAATTAGTTTAGTAACGGCGGAGTTATCGTAAAAAAACCTCAAACCTCATTTCTGGAAGTTCCAGACACCCCTGAGCATTTTCTTAACAATATTTGGAGTAAAAATTGAGGGTTGGAGGTGGTGAGAGGTAGAACTCAAATGAAAAATTAGGTGTTTGTGGAAAACGTTCATGTAAAAAATTTTGACTTCTGATGTACTCCGTACATCGTTGAGATATCGATCCAGCCAATTGGTAATACCAAAGCTACGACTATGTAACTTTTTCATAAACCGGCTGGTTTACTACACTTCTGTTTCAGAAACTACTAGTACAGATTGCCGCATTCTACATGAATAATGGTAACAAATAGTTACAAAAGTGACATTTAGGCTTCAAAAAATTTTGATAAAAAAAATTTTATCTTAGGGTTTTTTTAATCATAAAACATCATTTAATAATTTCATTGATTTTTTACTAATATTCAAACGATCAACAAATACAGAATCCACTAAGTGAAACGTGTAATGCCATCCAAAATGAGACCACTTTTTACAGAAATTTCTAGTTCATCGCCCTCAATCTAGCCAATAATTCGAACCAAATTTCAATTGGTTTCAGTTTTGTTTGTAAGATAAATGCACAATAAATCAGAGAGAAAACCACAAGATAAGTTTCAGAATTTACATGAACAGCAGCAAATGTTATACGTTTCCACAATTAAAAAATTTTGCGTTCATTAGGTACTAAACTTTGACGCTTATTAAAACTTTGAAAGAGCTTTTTTTCAGGATGTTTCGGTGATTTTTTCACTGGCTAACTGAATACTTAGAAGCTGATTTAATTATTTTTGAGGTAAGTCTAAGTATGTATTAATTTTTTGCTGAAGCTAAAATAAGTTTTAATTAGTGTGGTTAAACCATAACACGTTAATTTCAAATGGCCAGAAACTATTGAAACTTTGCACTGCTTTATGAATCATGACCTTTTGCATCACATAAATAATAAGGTTATTGGTTAATAACACACCAAATATAATAGTAGATAAGTAGTATTGAAACAATCAAACCAAACAAGCTACTAAAGCTCAACTCGAACCTATTGTATCTTTTATTTCTGATGGGCCTATGATGCGTTCTTTCATCTCCAGTTTTTGGGTCCATGTCTCTGGATTAAAAATATACCTTGAATGACACTATATACCTTTAACATATTGCTTAAAAATAGATACCACTGTGTTGTATAACGATGAAAAACAAGATGTCTGACTTTCTTATGTTAACTAAACTTGTAAATATATTTATTCCCTTCATATGAAGACTTTCCTATTTTTTTCTGGTGAAAATTTGGCTTTTATTTAAATACCCAAACGATTTTTGAAATATCAATTGGGTACACTCAAACAAAATAGTTCATAAGTTGCAAAACAAGTATGACGAATCTGGCAATGTATGTATGTCAAGAAAAACATGAGTCCGCTAAACTGATGTTTTCTTAGATTTCTCACATATACTTTCACTAAAAAATATAATTTATTTTACCTTAACCACACAATGATTCAACTCCACACTACAGGTTACGATTTGTAATATGAGATTGGCATAAATAACTAAAGATGCATGCAACATGGAAGTGTCTGAAAAACTGAAGTGTGATAGTTGATTTCTGGGGACATCGAATTACTGAGTGTAGATCTGTGTGTGTTTTATTTTGAGACTTTTTCAGTCTCCCGCATCGTTAACAAGACGGTCACATCGTTTTCTATTTTCTGTTTCACATGCATGCACAACAGTGACACATATATTCCTACATGCAATATTTTTACATACCTCAAACTCGACATGTTTTTTCTTAGTTCCTACTGTAACTCATTGCATATTTTCATTTACTTCATTCGAATATCAGTGGCAAACGTTACTTCATATTCTATAATTATGATTAGAGTAAGTGAGTAATTCTAAAGACATTTTTTCAGCCTCTTGGTTTAGGGTGGCTCTCGACTGATACACAGCATTTTTAAAAAAATGTATTCTGTGATGACATAAAGAGAATTGTTTGGAAATAATTTATGACAAAGTTGATAATACAGTATTTATAGGTCATGTGTTTTTAATTGTTTTTCTTATCTATTAAAAACGTGATTTTTAGATTAATGAGTAGAGTAACTGATTTAGACTTTGTTGGTCTTATATAGCTATATCTATAGAGAAAATAAGACTTATATGTGGTAAATATGAAAAAGAAAAATAAAAAGCACAGTACAGTGGAAATTGAGATAAATTGTCAGACTCAGATAAAGGCAATAGGTTGTCCATTACTTATCGCAAATTTTCCATGAAAAGAATCTTCATACATTTTTTTTAAATAATCCCTTGGCTGTCAACTAAGCACTACCATTCTTCGAATGTTATGTCTCGGACTTCATCGTTCATATAATTTTGAGTGTCACGACGTTTCGGTTGAATTTCTTTCTTCAATCGTCTTCTGGCGATGTCCCGTTCGCCCCTGGTTGGCATCTCATTTGTGTGGCTAGTACTGATTGTTTCTGAGGCGCTCCGGTTCAGGGACGTTGTTTTCTGCTGACGTGGCTGTTCGGTAGTTATTACATGTCACGTTCGTATTTGAGTCCGTTCGGTCCAGCTGTAGTTTCTTCAATTTTGGTTTAATTTCTAGGCTAGGTTTACTATACACGTGGTCGATGGCGACATGGCGATAGAAGTTGCCTTCTTGAATTTTCGTCCATACCAGGGTTCCTTGGCAATCACTTTAACGTTGTCCCACATATTTTATGGTGCTCTGCCTATACCTGGTCAGCAATTGCGGAATTTTCTATCTCTGCTCGTTCTGTGTTCAGTCGGTGTTCCTTAATTCCTACTTCTAGTGGTCTCTTCTCTCGAATGTATAAAAAACATACCTACCAGCTTTTATACACCATTACCACACTTAATAAAAGCTTAGTTGAGTAGCGCTCAAAAAGCAATGGTATAAAAGCAGATGTTGGAGCCATGGGCGATTAAGATCTTACTTATATCAAAAAGGAGGAGGATCTCACAAATCCTTGAGTGATGTGAGGTCCTCAAGGGTTCGTCATAAAGAATCATTTCATAGTCGCCGATCTTAGTGATCGAAGTCCTGAGAGTGTCGTTAAGGTATGTTGATATATTTTGCACTGTCCTTACAAAACCCTTATGGGCCCTTTGACTAAGGGACATAGCGACAATGAATACGGCCCTGATTCTGAGATGATCAAATACCTGTAAATAATCGCTGTGAGTACTTGAGGATTGCTGAAATATTATCAAGAAGATGATGAAGTTTGCCATGAATATATCTATATCCTTAATATACGTAAAATGTACTTTTTCTTTTATTTGAAATGTGTTTCTTCTTTTTTCAGGTTTAAAGTTGGCGTTAATCTCGAAGTTGCAGACGATGGGGGATTTCGGTGTCATGAAGATTCACCTTTATCACATCCCGTCGGGTGGGCGAAGAAGGTAAGGGTATATAAATATTGTTCAAAATTATAAGATATACAACAGCGATGTTTTGAATTTTATATTTCATACATAGTGTCTGTTTCTCGTAGAATCATCTTTAGAAATTATAAAATGTCGAAATCTTTCCCTAAATGACTTGATACTACTACTATCGTAGTGGAAAACACAATTTTATAACAAAAATTCATTCTGATTTACATTCCCATCACCGCAAAAAGCTGTCTACGCCACTGGTCAAAATCACTATCACATAGGCTCTTCTATGCTAGATGTTTAGTTACGCCCCTGTACAAGGAATGGGGGCTGCAAATACAAGCTAGCCCTTAAGCAGACAGCGAATAAATCCGCCACTGACGACAAACAGCGCACGTTTCAGCATTCAGCATGCTTTTTCAGGCATGCGCCGCCTTCCCATTCTCATTACCATTGTCAGGGTCACTTCTCTGGCGTTTCCTCTCTGCATCGGCTTTCTCCAAATTGATAGTGGGTTCGTGCCTTGTACGCTTGTGGCTCTGGCTCCTTCACCATTCTATAACGAACTGCTTTGCCGCAACCACGTGCTTTCTACCTAATCCTAACCTTCGCGATTTATTATATCAGCAAACACAATCTGTCACAGCAGTCTCACGAACATGAATCGATGAGAGACAACCATGTTATATGCATTATTTGTCGTAGAGGTTTAATTCATATCGCGCCCGGTTTAAATAAAAAATGACGGTGAGTTATTCGTCAACGGAAGGAGTGGTCAATGACGGCGCCAGTGGGTTGGGCGAAGGGGTGAAACTGCAGAGGAAGATCACACTGTGGAATGGTGTGGCACTTATTGTCGGTTCGATCATCGGAAGCGGTACGTATTCTAATATATTAATAATCTCCATGAATATCGTAAACTCTTGATATTCGTTTTATATCAATTATTCACGACCGATGGAAATCTGTGTTTTGTCAAGACTGGCAAATTGACTTGACATATATCTAATAAGCTTCGAATAGTAGTCCAATGTCTTGAACATTTCCTCAAGTCAGTTTCTATGGCTTAAAAAATCACTATTAAGGAATGTTAAAAGAATCAATTTGCTATGCTTGCTACTGGAAGAACCTATCTTTTAATTGGAGTTTCAGTGGCGTACACGCGGGTGATTGTAGGGGTTCACCGCATGCATTTAATTTAAACTATGGTAAACGAAATTAGAGAAGCAATGAGATAGCTGTGGTTTAAACATGCGATGAGTAGGGGGAAATAGGAGGGTCGAGAAACAAATTTTCTAATAAGAAGAGAACGCGCTTTTGTTGAGTTTGGGAAACTTTCACTTATAGGAAGAATCCATAAATAACATTACTACAGAAAAAAATAATCATATAACAGACGTACTCGCATGTATGAAGCATCAGGTTTTGTTGTTGCGTGAGATCTAAAATGATATAAAAACAACTACAATCGGAAATACGCAAATCGAAGAAATATTGGGAAAGGTCCTGTTTCTTATAAATATTCCCTCAATATCTTAAGAGCAGAATCTGTTATGAGAGAATTATTCCCAAACTATTTGGTTACGCTTCAAGTTTGCTGTAGGATTTTAATTGAACTCAATTATAATTTTTATCGCAAATTAAACATAAACTGTTAAAAATGACTGTATAAAGGTGAACCAATCTTAAGGAAATGATACAGGAATTATATTCTAATATCCTGTATTCCAGTATTGATCTTCTATTTTGTATAGCTCGATTCAAAATGCATATCTGTTAGCGACATCCAGAATTAATGTCCATTTTTGTTTAATTTGTGTATTTATGATTTGGGTGAATGTTTATTTTATTTTATTTTACTGGAAGATGTGGAATTCATTCAATCGCCGAAGGTAACTGCAAGATATGTGTATGCTCCTTAGTCATTAATATTTTTCGTAATTAACTCATACTAATATTTTGCAGTTTATTACATACACTATTACTTATTATTTTAAATGGACGACCCTATATTTCATATCACATATGGAATTCTCAGATTTGCTCACAACCATTTCAAATATCTAGCAGTTATTGAAATGTTTGATGAAGTTAAAACATTGTAGGAACCGCAATGTTGGTACATGTAGGAATTAAATTTGATGGAAACTTTTAGGTTCTCTGCCAGTAATTTAATGAGCCTGACTCCAATAACAACAGCAAAAAGAATGGAAACAACAATCGCTACCTGTGTCGATGTACAGTGGTTGAGATATTCAATGAAACTTCAACTTAAGAATAAATTGCTAGATCTAGTAGGGATTAGATTGGATGAATGAATATTCGTGATTATTGTTTGCTCTCAAGTAGCGAGATTTCGTCTACGGTAGTTCGATACTGGAAACTGTCAGTGAAACGTGGTTTGAATAGGATCTCTCACATTGGGGCCTGGATCTGTTCGAAAATTGCATCATATTAAAACGAAGCACGATAGTTGTTTGAAGTTTGTAGACAATATAAAAGTTTCAATATTACTACTTTGAACTCCCATTGCCTTGAGAATTTCACATGATTTCTTGACTTGACGCAGATTCAATTATCTATAGTTGACTTCCTTATCCGAAGATGATACCACATTTTGTATGTTTCAAATTCAGACTATCAGACCTTTCACTTTCAAATCCACTTCCAACTTTAGATAGTCTATGACTATGTAAAACTGTCTTTAACCTAAAACCGAAGACTTTTACGTTTTCAAAACATTACTAACATAGACCTGCTATATAAAGTAAAGGTATAGTTGAAATGATAACATTTTCGTATTTACAGGTATCTTTGTGTCTCCAGCAGGGGTTTATACAGCTACTAAGTCTGTCGGCTTATCTGTGTTTGTGTGGTGCGCTTCTGGTATATTCTCAACTCTAGGAGCTTTGTGTTATGCCGGTAAGTCAGTTTGTAAATTTTAGTGGACTGCGATCCGCAGTGTATACTGGTTTATTATTTTCACATCTTATTTATCAAAACGAACTTTTATCTTCTCAACGGTAAGAGTCATTGGGTCACTATTGAAGGCTTATAATTATTAATGCTTTAAGCTGTCTTCTAATATTTAAAGGTACTTGATTAATGTCATATCATTACGTTTATAGTTCTATGAACGGATGAACATTTTGAGGGAATTTAAATTCTGTGAGATCACTTTTTACCTGCATTATAATAGTAATAATTAGATATGCCTCTATTTGCTGTACTTTAAGTTTTACAATATTTAAAGTGAGATCATTTATACTGAGAGCAATATCTAAATTGATAATTTCTGAAAGTAATGTCAATAAAACTTTTCCACTTTTCCCTCTGTCCTTATGACTACGGATATCCTATAGAAGCCAGCTTAGTCGGAACTTTATCAGTCTTCATAAAGCCATTGCAACAATATAGAATACTGTTAATTTATTTGTTAATGGTTTGTTTGACAATATTATAATCAATCAGATAATGATTTAATGATATGTTTTCATTCGATCGACAAATTCCATTCTTCCATAACTTGATTTTTAGCCAAGACCGTTGTTGTTGGTATATTATAATTATTTGACCTTATATTTAGCGTTTTTTGTGACCCGTTGAAACAGCAATTATTTTGTACTATAACATGAGAAAGCAATAATATCGTTACTATTACGTCCATAATGTATCTGAACAATGCGCCGATAAGGTATTGATATGCCACTGTTGAATATTTTGTTAAATATCTTCGAGAGATATTATCCTGTGCGATTTATTTACTGTACCTACATATTTATGATAATAATAATCATAATTATTATAATAACAATAATAATACACCAACCACATTCATACCGCATATACAACAACTGGGCTGGACTAAAAGTTACACAAAACCTCCCAAAAGTCTGTGATCCTCAACACCTGTAGCAGGGAGGAAGGAGGAATTGTAGACATACAATCACTTCACACAAAACAAATACAAACACTCAGGCATTTCTTTCAAAGCAAGCAAACCAGCTTACATAGAGCGATAGTCAAAGCAGACGAGAACTATACACCTCTTTCCCTCTCTCGTTCAAACCACCCAGCAGACACACACAACGATGAGGATTCACAAGAAAAGTTAGACACCTGGTCACAGAAAGCACTCCTTTGAAAATATCGATAGCACGTAACAAATGACAACATCAATACAGGATGGCCAATTTTTACCAGAAACAGAGGATTCAATGCTTGCTATTCAAGACCAAATGATTGCGACCCGAAACTACAAGAGGTATAGAATGAAATAACCGTCCATAACAGATGAGAACTGCAGAAGGTGCCACCAACAAAAGGAAACAAAAGGAAATATTACAAGCGCATGAAAACTTTATCAGGAACTGAATACAAAGCGAGGTATAACTCTGCAGCCAAGGTCATACACCAAGCAATAGCCACAACATACAAACTAATTGATTCTTATCACAAATATACACCAAAATCAGTACTCGAAAACAATCAATATAAACTCTATTGGAACATCCAAATATATACCGACAAAATAGTCTCAGCCAATAGGCCTGATATTGTTTTTCAATTGAAGGCGGAAAGAATTACCTATTCAATAGATATTGCTATCCCGAATGAAAATAACATTCAAAGTACCTTCTCTAGAAAGATATCTACATATACATAGAAATTAAACGGCTCTGGAAACAAGAAAAGTCGGTTTCGGGTCTCACACCAACCACATTCATACCATCAGTACAACAATTAGGACTAGAAGAAAAGTTACACAAGACCTTCCAAAAGTCTGTGAACCTCAAAACCTGTAGCATTGTAGGATCCTCCAAATAATTATCTTCTATTCTATATTTTATCGCGTATGTCTTTTAATATGAATATGAGACAACTGCAGATCTACGTTCTTTTAACAGGACCAAATCAGAAAAAATAGTACCAAAACCATCAAATCAAAATCACCCAATATTATTTATAGAAATTTTGAATGTATAGATTTCTTCATCCCAATTCCCCCCTCCCCCCCCCCCCCTTCACCGCAAATCAAAGTATGCTTGGCCTTGGCCAGTAGAATTACCTACTTGAGGGTGAGCCACCTGTTATGTGTAATTTAATGAAACTGGACCGTG
Organism: Bruchidius siliquastri; assembly: GCA_949316355.1. NCBI lineage: Eukaryota > Metazoa > Arthropoda > Insecta > Coleoptera > Chrysomelidae > Bruchidius > Bruchidius siliquastri. The sequence continues at coordinate 20,778,958 of OX438537.1, forward strand.
TCTTTACATTTGTTATGCGGTGCTTTGGAGGTTACGTATAATTTGTCATCGCATTAATCTATTGAATTTAAACTGAATTCGGCAGCAACCTATATCAGTATCTATTTGTGTACTTCCTCCACATTGGTATAAACCCGCATTCAAAATATAGGCAGTAGACACAAAAATTTCCAACAAATTCGATTCCTCGTCTTGTCAAAATAATATTTTACAGATTTTTCATCGCACCATTAATTTATCATAATTATCATCAGTATCAGACCTATTGTGTTTAACTATGTTTGGGATGCTAAATCTTAGCTTGATTTTTGCCAAGTAATCGTCACTATCAGCTTTGCCTCCATATATTTTTGTACAGAGAGAATCTATACAGGGCTCCTACAAAATCACTAAGAAAATAATTGATATGGTCACACGATGAAAAACAACATTAAATGACAGATCAAATAAAATCAAGGACACGAAAACCTAATTTTATGTTTGTAAAAATTCTAGACATTAATAAAATATGTTCATGTAGGAAAAACCTGAGTTACCACTTTATTTTTCAAAAATATAATGTCGAACAACCCAAAAAAATCATAGAAATCAAAAAAGGGGTTTCAAAAGATTAAAAAACTGATCTGTAATCGAAACAAGGTGTAGGTATTGAAATTATCTTTCGATTGGTGTAGAATATTTTTTATTTATATTTGAGTGCACAAATCATAGAAAAGAAATGGCGTCAAGTAGATTACCATTTACTTTCCACGCAACGATATCAGTTTGGTCAGTTGGTATTTGAATGGGATTTTGAAATGCTTAATATTGGAAAACATTTTCAATTTTAAAATTTCACTTCACGTTATCGAAAACTTCCATAATTCTTCATATTTTCTAATCATGCTGGATAAACCGTTCTAAAATCAGACCAAAATGATAAAACACTGAGTCAACCGACTCTTACATTTTTTAAGAGGCTAGAAGGCAATTTCGTAATCATCTATGATCCTCATCCAGTTAAGATGTAGTTTGTTAGACATAAATGGTGCAGATACTCATTTTTATTAGCTGTGGAATTTCACGATACATCCGACTTATGAACAAGTGTTCGATGCATTTCGAATAGTGCAATAAATTTAAGGCCATTAATGGTTTTACATTTTGTAACGGTATCTTAGTGAGTAGTTAACTCTTTCTTAAAGAAGGCTAATGTGTTCCACTTCTGTTTAAACGAATACTACTACAGATTTATACATTTTAGGAGCATACAGAATTGCGAAAATCGATTTAGCCTCTTAAGAATTGACGTCAAGTAGGTTAACTACGTGTTTCATGTGCAGTGGTATCAGTTCATCAAAGATTTTGATTGGATTTTAGAACTATTAACGCATTTAAAGTAAGTATTGTAGAGAAATTTTGAAAATTTGCGTAAACTTTACGTTTAGTAATCTTGTGGATTGCGATGTTTACTTAAACACTCGAGTATAATTTTATATATATAAATTTAAAATATAAAATTCTTGACTCATTTTTATTTCATCCGAAATCTCTTTCTGTATATCAAAAGTGAAAGAAGAATAGTTGTTATTTGATATTTTATGTGTCTTGCAGAGCTGGGGACGTCGATAACCCGATCTGGCGGCGATTATGCCTACATAACGGTGGCTTTTGGTCCATTGGCTGGATTCCTGGTGCTGTGGGTGTTTCTTCTCATCATCCGACCCACAACTCAAGCGATAGTCGCTATCACTTTTGCCGAATATGCCGCGAAGCCTTTCTTTCCAGAGTGCAAACCTCCAGAGAACGCCATCAGGTTGCTAGCTGCCGTTTGTATTTGTAAGTACAGTGTTGGGAAAAATCAAAAGTAATCAGTATCGAAATTATATATGATTTTATATACGGTACTGGCACAAGTTCCTTTAGCATATAGAATCTATGTCTAGGAAAACGACAGACATGAAACACAAATTTTAGGAAAAAAAATCAAATGTACGCAAGATATCATAACTAATTCTGGAGAGGACAAGGACAGAACTGTTTTTACAAAACCGTCAAATTACTAAATTACAATTTTTGACAGCGGAACTGTTTTATAACATACCACATGTAAACACGGATATGACATTGGCTCTGCTGTGTTAGGTTCTGACTTCTCAAACAGTTTTGATTCCTAATTTATATGATAGCCTTGGATTGAAAGTTCTGGTTTGTAAATGTATTTAACTAGTTTTCAAATACATGTTTTTTTCGCATCACTTGTGATTCGGAATGTGAATGTGTAGAATAGCAGTTTTCAGGATGAGGATAAAATGTCAAAGTGACAAGCAAATATATGCAATGAAAACATGATGACTTTGTAACTTACTGTGTATAGTTACAATCACTCAATATTTGAATATTTCCTACGCATTCATTTTATAAATGTAGGGAGTTTCCGTTAAACCACTATAGCATAACATCCCACCTTATCATGAACAACTTCTGGTGAAATATCTTAATACTGTCCAGAATTCGATACGTGCATCTTGCGTACAAATGTGGGTCTTTTGAAATGCTAAATCTACGAGACCCCGTATCTAAAAAATACATAGGGCACATTTTATATGTTATAGTTTTCATAAAATAGGCCAAAGAATAACGTGTTGCGTTTATTGGACTCAATATAATTACAGCTTGTATAACTTTTGAAATATCCTTTCAAGCTCTTACAAGTTTCCTTGTAAGTAGATTTTCTCTCTGAATACGGAATCAACGAGGCCTGCATATTTTGAGAGTTATGATGAAGTTTCATAGCGTTCCATATATATTCGAATTGCTTCCACGATCTCACGCTCAATTATCCTTTGAATGACCTTATTCATGGGTATATCTGGAGATTAATGTTTTCTGAAACTCGCAAGCATAATAATTGAAGTTCCCAAAATCATATTCGTAAAGTGCCTTGTAACGTTTTAGGGATCCATTAATAATTTGAGGTCCAAATAAAGTAGAAGGGGTCTTTAGATCACATCACGATTGATCACTATAGGGGAGGGGGGGGGGTGTATTGAGGAATTTTGATTTATTTGTTATGATAATATTATTGTATTCATAATATGTATACATCACATTACATCTTTAAAATATCTATATACAATGGTTTTATTTTCTTAGACACACGTCAGTTTAGATAGGAGGGGTAGCTTTAAACCTCACCACGTATTACGAGGTGGGAGGGGGGTGTAAACAAGTGAGTTAAAAACGTCACATGATTAATAATGGCATCTGATGCATATCATACTCAAGAGAGAACTGTACCTAGAATAAAATACGATTTTCAAGAGTTTCCAATATTTCATTTCCAGCGCTCATAGTTCAAGAAACTGGAACGGTTTTTTATCACTGTACGTGAAATACAGTCAACCTAGTTAACGTAATTTCTTAGCCTAGTGCTGTGGGAAGTAGACGAATCTGGACCACAAGCATCGACGGTTTGGTTGAGAGATTTGCGAACACTTCTTAGTCCTCTTTGTATTTTTTAGGCGTTCTAACAGCAGTGAATTGCTTGAGTGTCAGATGGGCGATGAGGATACAAAGTATTTTTACAGCTGCAAAGTTAGTTGCACTGGTAGCTATCATACTAGGTGGTTGTTACTATATTATCTCAGGTATGTAGGTATTAATTATGTGTAACATTCTAAAATTGTATAAATTTAAATGAACTCATTCACGCCTGTTCACTAGGAATAAAAAATCGATTTTAGGATTTTTTGAGATAAAACATTTTGCCGATTAAATTTTACAATCTATCTAGTAATATGTTATGAAAAGACAGTAAAGATATTGTTTATTAAACATAAAATAAACGTTTCTCTCGGGAAGAAAATCCTGAGTACGGGCCTGCATTCAAGACTATATCACTATTCAGCTCTTAACATGTTAGTTGATTTTCCCATTAAGTATTATCCGCAAGGGGGACAACCAGCAAATAAATTCAAATTAACAGTTTGAGAGCTCGACAAAAATCAGCATCAGCTGGATTTGAACCTGCATCTCCCTGATGCGGTCGACAGCGTAATTGCAATCATTACCATGGCACCCTGGCACAATTCTTTGCAGATAGGATTTTGCAATTTGAGATCGCGGAAAAAGGCGACCTGTAGACCTGTAAAGGCGTGTTTGCAAAGAATTATGACAATGTGTCATATGGCTGCAATTGGAAATAACCTGTTAACAGAATTACGGAGTCCGTTAGATTTTCAAACTTGGATCTGCATCAGTACTTTTCTCCGTAATAATAATAATTGATATTTGTAGAAGATTTACTAAAAAATATCGTATAATAAACACTTCAAAATTTTCTCATTTTTTCTTGCTTTGCTTGTAATTCGCATTATTTTACATCCAATATCTATCTACCACCTGTAGGACACACTGAAAATTTCAGCAACGCTTTTGATGGGAACTACGAGGTCACGGAAATTGCGCTCAGTTTCTATTCCGGATTGTTTGCCTTTGGAGGCTGGAACTTTCTCAATTACGTTACAGAGGAGCTCCAAGATCCATACAGGTAAGAGATTAAGCATCACGAAACTGCTTATTATATATATATATATATATATATATATAGTATCTTAAAAATGCCGTCAAGTAGATTGACTTTTTATTCCACGTGCAGTGGTTTCAATTAATTCAAGTTCTGTTCTGTTAGTCAACTAGAAGGTAATTTTATAAAACAAATATATCTTTGGAACTTTTGTAGTTGTACATGATTTGAGGCTTTTAAATATTTTAATAAATCCAAATCCGATCCAAATAATTATTTATAAACGAACGCAACATGTGTATACATTCCTACTAGCTCCATATCTCACCGTGAATTCCCACATTTCAGCGGTCTGGTTGAAGTTCAAATGTATTTTTTCAAACAGTTACGCCAAGATCTTAGAATATCTAATCCATTTTGATAACTGCTTTATAAATATTTCAACTCGCTAGTCGAAATTAATCCGAAAATCAATTGAGACCACCCACACCGTTCAGCATAGAATGCACATCTAACCATACAGAGATGTGGGTGCCTTTTGAATTTAACATGATCCATCTCGTAAGAGTTAAACCGGGTCAATTCATCCCTCCGTCACTACCCCGTAGTTTCCTTCTTTCAACAGGGAGAGATAAATCGCCTGCATTGTTCTCAAATTATTCGCTTCGCCGACTCTCTTGGGATTCTGTTTAAAAGGAGTAGGAAGCGTGATGGTTCACGTATTGTGCTACTTAAAGAGATTACGAACAGTGGCGTCTACAGTGGGGAGATACGGTTTTATATATCAGACATTGATTTCTTGAGCAGAAAAAAGAAATATAAATATAACCTCATAACGAGAAACCGTCCTCACAGACCAGTGACGAAATCCATTCCATAATCTTCGCCTGGAACTACTCCTCTTTTTGGTCGCTAAAACCGCGTCCTACCTTAAAAAGAACATATGCCCTAGAAATGCTACGCTAGATACGCATAAATCCCTTAAAATATATAAAAGTTACACACATAAACAAACAAAACATTCTAAATAAAACTGTAAATAACACCTTCTTTTTATTGGTCGGAAAATTCCCATATCTATTTTCGAACCCAATCTTAGGTGGTTGTCAAAATATTACAGTAGGTTATATTAATATCAGAATTAGAATTATATGCTCTCAAGCTTTATTGAACAAAGCTAAGGTTGGTTTGAAAATACCTTTTGGTATTAATTGTAACACGACGCTACCCACCGCGACAAAATGCAAATAGCACTACCATGGTGGGCCACACAGCGGACGGCCGGGGGGTTTTAGTGAGTATGCCATATTTCTAAGACGCACACTTCCGGCAGAAAAGGCTGATAGAGCAACTCTGTCAAACTTTTTCACCTGAGAAGGGCCATAACAGCTTTACCCTGATTAAAAAATTGTTAAGGCGGAAGACAAGAATTCAATTACATTCGTAGACATAATTGTGGTGCTGACATAAAGTTATTCAAGGGTGACAGCTATAACAGATCAAATATCCGCATTACGTGCGTCTATAGGCGTTATTGTTATACCTTGCAATATATTTTCGATCGATAATCTGCAATAAAATATTTACGATGAAATTTGATTACTCTTGGTGGCGTTCCATTACTGGATAACAATAACAATCTAATAAAATGGGCATTCGAATATTTTTATATCTTAATGATATATTCATCAGGAAGTAACTGATCATGTTGGAACTCACCTCGAATGTTGCTGGTTATATTTATTGGAAGTTCTGTTTAATCGTGAATTGGTTTTTCACACTTTGGATTAAACACCTTATGGCCCAGTGGAATATCTACCAAACAAGACTACTTTTGATCAAAAATGTTGAGCCGACTTGGAGACACATTGTGTTTCCGCGTAATTGGTATTTCATTTCACATCTATTTTAGCACCAAATTCCTGATGATCTGAATAATACACTTCTATCTATGTAGAAACGACAACCTCATAGATTGCAGATGATCCTTACATCATTTAAATGAAGTTGTTACTCATTGAACCAGGTTTCATGATCTAAGGTCTCAAATCTGTAATGCTTCAACAATCAGAGGGAAACTGGTGTGATATTCACACAACTGCAATAAGAACCTGTTACATTTGAGTGGTAACTTAAATTTTTCAGAATTAGTAACAGGCATATAGAATTATTAGGTTGCGTGCTAGAAATTATTTTTGTTTAAATATCATACATCCATATTTAAAAAACCAGGAACAACGTGGGAGCATTGATTTGAATGTCGCAATAGGATGTCAGATATTTTTTTTCGTAATACTTTGTATTATTCTATCCTTATCGTTATAAACAAACAATATTTTTTCTGATTAACATCATACTGATGATATGGATAATTGTTTGCACAATGTCACAAAAATGTTTAGCAGAAGTAAAATATAAACAAGATAAAATCGAATGATGTTTCACATACCTTATACAACTAGGTACGATGAAAAGAATTTTATACAACATTTATTCATGGTAAGCTTTAGCTTGGTACGGGTAATGTGGCCATCTGGGTAATCATTTTAGCCATTTGTCAGCCTAACAATGCTATTAAATGTGCGAAGCGCGTCGTATGCTTCAAATTTATTGGCCATATATTGCACTATCAATCAAAGAGAAATAACCACAGGGGCAGGTTTGAGAAATTACATGGAAGTATAATGTGTACACAATTCACATTTTTGAAATCCTGAAAAAGTGGCTCAGTGTGCAATTCGAACCGCACACCGTCCGATTTCAGGTCGGGCGCTCTGACCAACTGAGCTAATAAGGTACCTGCCCACTTGTTGCAGAGCGCTTATATGTTCCTATCAAATTCAAACACATTCAAAATGAGGACACAAAACATTAGGTTCTTCACGCAGGGCCAAGAACAAGACAGAAGTAAAACAAAAAATATATTGTTCACCTGTAGCTTTGATAAACGTTTCTGTCCAATAAACTTATCCCACTAATTTATTAAAAACGCAGCGAGACAGTTATCGTTATTTTTCAAGTCGTGTAGTTTTTTGTATAAACTAAGTACCTTCGAAAAATATATCGCTTAAAGCTTAGGCACTGTTAAATATAATAAAATATCTTGTGTCTTTAATTTGTGTTACCTTGCATATGTACCAAGTTGAATTTATGTCATAATTCTAGGAATCTTCCATTGGCGATATGGATAGCACTGCCATTGGTGACAGGGGTTTACGTTTTAGCAAACATTGCATATTTCGCTGTCTTGACTGGAGTTGAAATGGAAAGTTCACCCGCAGTGGCACTGGTATGTAGTTACCTAAATTTACATTTATTTAGAATCCTGGGAAATGTATTCCCATATTTTCCATTTAGCGTTGAGTTAAATTTCGAATTAATGTTTAAGATGTTAATTTGGAATGAACTATGAATGACTTTCTTATGTCATTTTCAGTCTTTCACTGTGAAATTGCTTGGAGGCTTTCAATGGTTAGTGTCTATCTTTGTGGCTCTATCTACATTTGGTGGAGTGAATGGCATCCTTTTCACGTCAGCCAGACTGTTCCTAACCGGATCTCAAGAAGGCCATTTACCAGATCTGTTCTCATTCATACACGTGAAGAGAAGTACGCCAATACCTAGTTTGATATTCACAGTGAGTATGAATAGTAGTAAAGTAAATATGTCGTTGCACAGTGCAAGAAACAGTTTGTTGCTAGAACAGGAGCAAAGATTATTGCCTCGGTACCCTATACATCGACATCAATACATTTTAAAACAAACCGAATAATTTTTAACAGGCATATTATTAGCATCAGCTGTATCTAAGTAATGCAAAATATTAACAGTATTTTCACAATCTTCAAAACGTCGGATTAAATTGAAAATTTTCATATGTATGTACCGATGACAATTCGAAGGAAACAAATACATATATTTTTTTAATTTTAACAAATTTAAAATAATCAATTTCCAAAATAAATGGATCTTTTGGTGTTTGCTGGCAAAAAAAACCGAATCTTCTGGATACAATTGCGTTGGAGGTCATTTTAAGACTAAAAAAATTGAGAATAAACTCAAGTTAAAAAATATAAAAACGCGGTTTAAAATTAAACCGGACTAAAAAATAATAAATATTGTTTGATTCTTCAAATTTAATTGTTGGCTTTATTATAAAAAGCGTAGGTAGATTTTCATGGGAAAGATGATCCAAAAACAATCGAAAAATTAAAAGATTAGTATTATCACAATACTATCCTCTTCTGAGAAAAAGTATCAAATTTATTTTGTTACTAACCTACATCTTGTTTATTATAAACTTTGGAAGATATGTTAGTTAAAAGTTACTTTAAATTACTTTTAATACAGGTACTCTTAGCATGGTTATGAAATTTGTTTGTTGTTTGCAGTGCGTAACCTCACTATTGATGCTTGCCGTCAGTGATGTAATCGAACTGATCAACTACTATGGGCAAATACTTTGGTTAACTACAGCAGCTGCCATTGCTGGCCAGTTATGGCTGCGGCATACACAACCGAACTTATCAAGACCAATCAAAATACACACGGCTGTGCCCATCACCTTTCTGTTATGTTGTGTCTTCCTGGTGCTATTTCCTGTTCCTAGGCAGCCTGGGAAAACTGCTATTGGATTAGCCATCACTGCTTCTGGTAAGTTGGATATGTTTACGATGCGACTCATTCTATCTCGGTCTGTATCTCTCAAGTATTACCGCCCTCCATTCTGTTTTTTCAATCGGTATATTATAATATTATCAGGTTGCTTAGGTTTTGGTTCCTCGGCCCTTTTTCTAATTAATAAAACAGAAATTGATAAGTATCTATTTGCCAAAATTCTTCGTAACCTTTTTTTTTGTTTTTGACTGTTGCTCTTTGCTTATCAAGGAAGTACGGTTATTGTCACTTGACACTTAACAAATATGTGAAGATGCCCCTCGTGGACGTTTTAGACATTCAGGAGGGCGGTAGCAGATTCTGAAAAAATTAGGGGGCGTCAATATCCTGTTAGAGGGCGGAGAAGCCTAAGAACTCGGGCATTGGGCAGAAAGTTTTAGAGAGCAAAAAATTCTGGAAGATAGAACGTTGGGAACTTAATGAAGGAAGAAAGACAAATTAAGCGAGTAATGAGGATTTTTTGTTCTTCACATTATTTGGAGATTGAAAAATGTCAGCGAGAGTGGGGGAAATGTTTTCAGTCGAGAGGGTTTTGTTGGCCCTTCAGCTTTTTATGAAGGGGCGGGTTATGTCTATAACAAAACTGGTCCTGAGTAAAAATTCCAACATGGAAATAGATGTCACTATCACACCCTTACCTGGTTTAGGTATATACAACCTCTCTTACCTATCTGCTCCCTACTGTCAGACCGCCGGGCTGTACTGATGGGTCTAGGCTAAAGACGGAACAAAATATTTATTATTTAATGTGGATCAGGAAGTACATAACGTTACGTCAAGGCAGGGGTATGTAATATGTAACTTAGGAAATTGTTCCCCGGGTGTCTCTACAATTCACCTAATACTTGTGATGCTCGCTAATCAAAATCACAATAACAAAATAACGTTATTCAGATAAAAATATCATGTACATAACAAACAGTTTCACAAATACAACTCTTTTTCTTTCAGTGTCGCGTTTCGAAGTATATTTAAATCATCGTTGGATTGCATGACTGCATGACAATCAAATCGGGCAGTTCGACGATGATTTAAATATAAATCGAAACGCATCACTGAAAGAAAAAGAGTTTTATTTGTGATACTGTGTGTTAAGTACACGATCTTTTATGTGCATGATGGAAGTGTTTCACCAAGTAAGAGCTTCTACAATCTACTTGAAATAAAGTTAATAACGTTTAACAAAGACAGCCTAACCTCTAGTAAAGTCTATCGGTCAGTAGTTTAAAAGTAGTTACCCTATACAAGTATAAGACAAAGGTGTTACTTCTGGCTGTAAAAAACTACCACTCTAGCGCTAAGCAGCCTTTTTTTTGTTTATAATCTAACTGACTGACTTCAGTGACGGCGCATATTTTCTAGGTATTCCAGTATACTATTTGTGTGTCAAATGGAAGAACAAACCACATGGCTATCACAGGATCCTTCAGAAGTTAACTATATTCACACAAAAACTGATGGAAGTCACGTATCCCCAGGCTACTGAAATGCTGTCTTAATCATAGTTGTAACTTAATTTATTATCATCTAAAGGTGAAGCATCGCGTTTTTCAGTCAGATATGTGTGTATGATAATGATGAAACAGTTGTTGTGTTACAATGTGTATGTTACTTGAAACTAACATGAAAAGGAAATCAAACATGTTTGGTTATTTGACTATTGAAATAAACTGAATACATTTTCGAAAATTTATTGGACCGTAATTTCATCGAAAGAAAATATATTTTCTGGAATATTACATGTATGTCTGAAACTGAAAAATGCGAATATATATTATATATATTTCTGATCTGTGTTGATCATTCGATGATAAATCTGACGTTTGAGTTGCATTTGTAATGAGTTGAAGCAGCATACTCAGTGTATTTTGAAGTATTACATACAGACGTCTCTATTTTTGTATCTTACTTTATGTACATTTCTTGATAAACAACGTTGGACCAATTTTGTGATATTTTATATAATTATACTCATTTTTGTTGATTATATAATTCCTTTATTGGAAACGGAATCTAGCAATGTATTTATATAGGCTTTGAATAAAATATATACTGTCAAATTCAAGCAGGAATTCTTGCATTATTTCAAAAACAGTGTCAATTCAAAAAGTGCGCAGAATTTCATAGTGTACTGTACTTATTGCGCAAGAATTCGCGCACTTGTTGATTAATATCCTGGAACGCTACACATGACAACAACAAACTGCAAATTATCTTCCTATGCATGTGAACAGACATTAACGATTTGCGCGAATCGCCTATCTAATGTAGCAATATACATCCTTATAGGAGTATGGGAATACTTTCGTTCCACTAATACGTTTTCACAAAACATAGATATACGTAATACGTGTAACGTCTGTATTGTGAGTAATTCAAATGTGCGAAATGGCAACGTCGAACTGCCGGCAGGGTAGATATAGTGTGTTCACCTCATGTCATGAAACAATAAATCATTCCAACCTTTCATCTGCATTGCTGTCAATGCGACGTTGCCGTTGGGCATATTTTAGTGATTGTGGATGCGAACTGAATTCTTTCTAAATGTGTACATCCTTTCTTCGTCACCGCGGTGCTGAAAATAATTGAATACGTGATCCTGACTGTAGTAATTAAGTATTTAATGGATTTCGGTCATTTGAGAAAACAAAAAATGCTTCAGTGCGACGTGAAACAAGTCTGCCAAATCTTAAATCTAGCAACAGCATAGTTTTTTTTTGAGAAAATTTCAGTCTCAGTCGAGCCGCTGACCACGGGAGTGGCGCATTTTTCTCGTTTTTCGTGACGCTAACCTATGCTGTTGTTTGAAATTTGTAGATGTGATTGGTTCAATAACACTGCTTCGGATCTCCATCCAAGAATTTATGCGATTCACAACGTTTCGATTGATGTGGTATCATTAATCGTCTTCTGGTGAAACGATCCACCTATGTCCCGATGCTGCTTCTGTACTTTCTCCCAATCGTCGCGCTCCACCCTGGTAGTACTGCCTGGTGGATGATGAATACGCACCACTGACGGGAGTGGGGGCTGCGATACGACCGGGAGAAAGTGTAAAATCCTTATCGGATCATACGGTATTTCGATCCTTTCACCTGAAGACGATCAAGGATACCACGTCAATCGAAACGTTGTGAATGCAAAAATTCTCGTGACTCTGGACAAGTCCAAAACAGTGTTACTGGAACAGTTAACTATAGATTTGCACCAAAAACGATTGTCATATTGAAGAACACGCGTGTATACTTTTCTCGTGTACTACGAAGTCCCACTGTAGGTCTGGCCGTTAGCGGCGATACGAAGCTCTGATAGTTAATAATGCAATAGCATTTAGACCACTTCTTTTTCCTTAAACTTCCTCCGTAAGCTGTAGCCTATTGAGAAATTCGCCATTTTTGTTCACAACTCGGACGTCCTGTACTAGGATTCATTCGTTGATGGAACATTGCATTAAATGTTTTGGAATGCAAAAATATAATTGCGCAGACTCTCCGAAGTTTATAACTGTTGAGAACTTTTATTGGAACGAACTTAAACATATGTTTGCGACGGGATGTGGCCTTCCTTTTTACATAACCTCATGTGGATCTGTTTTGTGCACCGGTTTCGTTCTGTGATTTTTTTGTTTTGGAGGAGGAGGTTAGGTTTGCAAGATTAGTAGTCCAGAAAAGTAAAGTGCAAACAAATATCAAGGAAATTGTTATATTATTTTTCTTAGTTTATACGCGTAGCTCTATCTTGAGGATTCGGAATGCCTGTGAGTAATTCTTGTATATTTTAAATGATTTTCTGCGTTTATTTATAAATACTTATTAAGGGTGTGTCTATATTCTTTGTAGGCTTATCACTCGAGTTTCCGGAAGCCTCCACTAGTTATAGGGAACATGGCAATATTACCATTTAAGACACAATTCAGGGGCCCAGCACCTATACAAACTAACCCTGACGAACAGGACATCATAGATGAAGCAATTTATTATTTTAAAGCGAATGTTTTCTTTAGGACATACGAAATAAAGGCGAGTGAAACCTGATCATATTATCAAAATAGACGGAGATTTCAAATTTTGCAAATTTGAATCAATAATCTGATATTTAGATAGCATTGCTTAATGGATTATCTAAATTAATATTTATCAGCTTACATGTTTTCTTGAACTCTACAATATTTTTTTATTTTGAATTCTAGTCTGAAGCAGATAGACTTCTAATATATATTACATTGTATATAACAGAATGCTTGAAAAAACTCCAAAAATGCTCAAACAGGAATCAAGGTCAAAACGAGATGAAAACATTGGCTCTTTTAAGGTTTGACATCCCAGGTGATCCAGGATTTCCTCTCAATTCTGTTTATAGGTAAGATTAACCTCAATAGAATGATAAAAATTATCACATTACTAGTTATTGCATTACTGCTTATTTTGTAATTTGCACCACATTGACTCAATAGCCCAGTTTTTTTAAAATTCACAAGTATATCCAAAATTAAATTCTGTATATTATACCAGATTATCTTAAAAACTTGTTGAAAATCCTCCAGAACATATGATGATACGCATCTTATTGCATCTGACTCCAAACTAAGCTGATTAAAGTTTTGGTGTAAAGGTAATAAAGGTAAGGTACAAATTATAATTTTCACATCCCATAACTGTTTTCTAAATTCAATTTGGGCTGCTCAGGGTAATATGGTGCATATTACAAAATAATGCTCTAAATACTCTTAATTTGTTTATACTGCATTTATGCAATTACTACTGATAGGACAAATTGCATCTTTTGATTTAAAAATATGTATAATGAAATATTTTGCATAAAGTAAATTCTTAAGAGGGAACTCTACCTAAAATAAAACATGTTTGGCATTTGTTTCCATTATCCCATTTCCAATGCTTATTTTTCAAGATAATGTAATGATTTTATTTGCAAATGATAGAGAGAGGTTGGTTATAATTCCTATGATTTTTTCACACAAAATTTTGTATATTGTCGCGAGGCCGCTCATATCAGCGGTAAAAATATGCTCATGTACGGTGCCACAATATTTCGATTGAAGCTCTTGATTTTGAACGTATTGAATATATTTTTGTGTAAATCATATTAAAAGGATGGCTCTATGCCCGTATGAAGCCTCTTTCTTGATATTTCGGTTGCCAAAAGGTCAAAAAAAAGTTAAAAAATGTCAATATCCATGTAACAGTATCTAAAATTTTGTATCAAAAATTGAAAAATGCCTCGCATAAGCATAGAACCAACCTTTCTTTATTACTTGTAAAAAAAAATCCCATATCTATGAAAAATTAGCGCTGGTAACGAAAGATTGGTTACCCAAGCAAAACGCTTTTATTTTAGTTAAGAGTTCCCTTTAAATTTGAAAATTAACTTTTCAATTCTCTATGAATGGCCTATTGGATTACATCCAATTCATTCAACACTTTTCATAATATAAGCAAAAGACGAGAAAAATAACGGTGTTTCAATATTGTAACTGAAAAAAAAGGAATCTTCTTTTTGGTTAATTTTGATTTTTATCAGTATACAAGGTAGTTTTCTGTTTAATATCAATTCTTTGCTATATTGACTACACCTGCATATATTGTTATATTTTACCTTTTTCCTGTTGTTAAATACTTAGAAAGCAAACAACTTGTCTTATCTAGTTGACTAGTAACTGTATTCTTTATTTCAGTAAACCAGCAGATCAAAAAGAGATTGAATTACTAAGAGCTTATCTAACCCAACTCCGCCAAGAAGTTGGTATGAGGGTGTGCAATAAAGTTTTTGGCGAGGATGGAAAACCAAGCAAGTGGTGGTTATGCTTTGCCAAAAAAAAGTTCATGGATAAGTCCTTGTCTGGACCGGGACAATAATGTTATTAATATTCCATAATTTTATATCTTTTTAATTATTTTTTTAACCTACATGAAATAAATTATAATTGCTAACTCATCCTAAGTCCCTTCTGTAGTGAATAGATGTGTCGCAAAAATCAAATCAATAATGACAGAATCAGAAGGATTCATTTCAGATATTTATTGCCAAATTTACTTTTCAATTATTTTTTCATTTTAATATAAACAATTCTAAGGAATGTGAGGCTATTCAAAAATTGATTGATACTTTATTGTTTATTAAATGTATTTATAAAATACAGACATAATTAATGTGACACTTATTTCAATACTTAAGATGCTCTCCTCTTGATAGAAATTTTCCCTTTGGCTAAATATGAAATATAAATTCTGATCTTTGATCCATCTGATTTCTTGACCCAGATAGCATCATTTCCGATTGCTGATATGTTTCCTGGGAATTTTATCATATCTCTGCCTTCAACAAATATTGACTGTCCTCTATGATACCACCTTTTTTCATAGAGTAGCTTACCGTCTTCAATTCTTGTTTCAATTAAAGATACCTAAAAATAATATAGAAGGCATTTTCAATACAATAATAAAGGATTAGTCAGTTCAAGTTTTTGAAGATATGTAAGATAATTCGTAATCATACCTCCGATATTGGCTGCAGAACTACACCTTGTCCAGGACTGCTAGAGCAGCTTTCGGATTTAGTCCGAATTGGTGTGGGCAGTTTACCCTTGTTGATGAGTCTTAAATCATTGTCTACCTCTTTTTCATCTAACAAGTACGTTATCTGAGCTGTTGGTGCCTTCCGTCTTTTTTCAGGAAGAGGTATAGGATCATTTGGTCTCCGTCTTAGTTTTCTGGTCATTACTGGTTTCACTTCCATTGAATCCCCTGTCAACTCCATTGAATACCTGAATACCAAAAGATTATTATGACAATTGGATTAATTAACGTTCATTGGATAATTTTAGAGGATCAAAGCTCAGTAGGTTAGAGACCATTATTAAAAAAAGATAGTAGTTTAGGCATGTGCGGAAGCTGGGTGGCTAATTGGGTAATTTAACAATGATAATATTAAAAATTTGATGCATATAGGATTCTTTTTTATCTTTTTTTGTCTACTAGTTATGATCTCTGTTCAAAAATATGTATACCAACATGCTGAGCTTTGACAAATTAGCAGAAGGATCGAGAATGCAGTGATTCTTGGTTTGCTCTATCTAGTTAGAGGGCATGATTAGTGGACCTGATGATTTCTGGCCTCATGTTCTGGGAAATGGAACAGCACAGCAGCTGGATGGAGCAGAGCCAAGCCTTTTTTCCCCAAAATAATATTAGTTTTTTTATTTATCATACCTTTCTACCTCAACAGTTCTTTTCTTGTCTTCTAAGTCTGATATCAGTGTCTCTTTGAGATCAATCTTTTTCTCTTCAAACTCCCTAGCTGCAGCTTTTTTCTCTTGAACATAATCTCTTTCAACACACTCTATTAGGTACTCTCTATATAATGAATTCAATCGAAGACGTTCTTTATACTGATACTCTAATTTTTTAACTTTTTTATTATAGTCATGATGAGTACCTGCAAAAAGAAACTGATTACAATAAATCTATGTGTGGATGCTTGACAATCACATTACCGTCCTTGAGTTGTTGCAGTTTCTTCTTTAAAGTAGCTAGTTTATCCTGGTACATCTGCTCTTTGATCTCCAGAGGTTCTTCTTGCCGTCCAGTATCTGTTTCACTTGCGTCTTCTGTATCTTCATCACTTTCATCTTGCATTTCATCATCATGTTCAGCTTCTTCATCTAAGTACCTCTCGTCATTATAATCAAACTCATGATTATATGAGTTTGAATATGGAGAGCCTAGGTAGGACATTGCTTTAGAATCATTGAATGTCGATGGATAAACTATGGGATAAACCCTTCGACAAAAAAATCACTGGGTTAATTCGTCAATAACAACAGCCTCTATCAACTTTGTGAACATTGATTCAAAAATACTGGGTCAGAATACCCAGAATGTAAATAGATCTTTAAATACTCGTTTAAACAAACAAACTCACAAATCACAGAATATATATAGGGTTATAGTAATTAGTAAATCACAAGGATGTTGAAAGCACATTGACAGAAGTCAAAGAAAAAGGAACCAACAGAAATTTCAGAAAAACTTCTTGTTCTGTGCTGCCATGTATTGCTGTTTGCTGAACCTGCCATTTTGCAGGCCGATATGTAATATGTATGAATATGTACATTTATGATGTACATCACATAACTATTAATTTTACCACAAAACATAAATACATCCTGATTCTGGTGGATGCTTTCCGGTCATGTTTATCATTGGCCTCCTCCCTAGAACACCAAAACTAATTTGTTTTGCGTACTGCATCAACTTAAGAGATATGCCTTTATGCACATAACTCAGATATAATACTTAGATACTAGAGAATTTTTGCGTTTCGCAACGTTTCGGTTCATCAATCGTTTTCATCTCATGTTCTGAAACGCAAAAAACAATGTACGTGCGAAGCAGTATTACTGAAAACATCCACATTATCTACAAATTTAAAACAACAAACAATATTGATATTTCATGTAGATTGTAGATGCTCTTACTTGGTGAAACTCTTCCACCGTGCAGATAAAAGAATTGTGTATTTAACACAGAGTCAAAGCTTCACAAATACAAATAAAAGTCTTTTTCCAGTGACGCTTGGGATACAGGTTTCCTGCGTTTATTGATTTGTTGTTTCATGACCGTTCAAGGGCGGTACAAGAATCGAGGTTGGAACAAAAAAAACATTGTTTTAACTTTGTGACATGCGCGATTAACCCTACTTTCGGTATCAGTGTTGTGGGTTTCGGCAATTTCTAATCATTGGAAAAATTGTTTTTACTTGTTTTGTAGCTAATATACAACAAATATAAAAATAGAAGTGTCGTAATTAATTATAGGTCGTATATTTACGTAATCTAGGTGTAATAATGGCTGAGGTTGAACATATTCTTCAAGAAACACCAGTCGATGCAAATTCAGAAAAAAATGACGATAAAGTAGCTGAAGATAGCCCGTTTGCGTACCTGGAGCGAGATTTTTCGTCCGAAAGCTTCAAAATAGAAATTAAAAACCTTCCCAGGTTTTATGGCATTCATGTTCGTCGTACAAAGATTGTATGTTAGCCAAAAATGATACCTTCTTTTTTAGGAGCTTCGTAAATTGCTCAACGACAAACTGCAATTAAACGCAAATAAAATAAAGACAACACGGAGAAATTGTCCTTTCGTATTTGTGTGCTTCAGAAATGATGAAGATAGGGACAAGGCAATTCAAGTGCTTAGCCAATACAAATGGAAGGGAAGGGAACTGAATGTTTCAGTAAGTTCCCAATTGATCCTTATATACAGTCAAGACATTTGCACAGTTTTTACTTTGAATACCTAAGGATGAAAAGTACCATCTTCTTAAAAAATCCTATAAACATATACTTAAAATTATTTTTTATTATCTTAATACTTAACTGATTTGATAACAAATTTATTAAAACCACTCCAGCAGTGAAACTGAAACAAAAGCATCTCAAGATACTTTGAGTAAGATTTACCTAATTCTTACCATATTGTACAAGTTTCCCTAACACACTCTTCACTCTGGTCTTTTTGAAATGTTTAAGTTTGTTTTGGAGTGAAATCAACATGACAGTTTTTGTTTCTATTTCACTCCAAAAGACATCAAAATATAATTTGATTACTACTCAACAAATTTTTAACTTTGATATGATTTTGTTCACATTCTTGACTCCTAGACATCCATGTTGACTCACAGAACACCAAATTTTTAGCCTTTGTCGTTGGGTAGTAATAAAAATCATAAAGAATTTATGACTCCATCAAAAGTGTGCCTAAACCATACAATAGTAACCTAGAGCTCTGGTTACTGAATTCAGCCCAAATTCTTCTATATTATATTGAATATTTAATTCAGTCAGTACTCTGCTTCCATTGAGGCATGGATAATGTGTTACAGCTTCCAGAGAATTATTTTTCAAATTAATAGAATTATGTAATTAAATAGAGTTAGATGATATTAAGTGTCCAGTATACCAAAATTAAGATTTACTTTTAACTTTCACATTTGGCCCTTGTTTGGTTTATTTTTGATAAAATGATTATGTATTCAACATAGTTTCACAATTTGAGTTCTTTTTCCTACAGTGACGCCTTTCGATTTATATTTAAATCATTGTCAGACTATCAGATTTGACTGTTTGCAGTCCAACAATGATTTAAATCTAAATCGAAATGTGTTACTGTAAGAGAGTTATATTTGTGAAACTGTGTTAAATACACAATTACAGCTTTTTCATCTTGTAATATTTGACCTAATGGAAAATATAAACAATGCAAATATAATGAAGATTTCCTAAAAGAATGATTACTATTCATTATCCTTTTATAAAAGTTAAAGAGAATAGGTACTATTTACAGTTTTTTAAGTTTTTAGCAATGTTCAGCACACGTTAATATTCACAGAAACTTTTTGAGCTATAGATGTGCATTGCAATACAAGATATTTAAATGTATATTCCACTAAAAATTTAGCGATATTAAGTGTGTGTGCAAATATACTCCATTGAGTTGTAGCTTAATAGTAATCAAGTTTGTTATTTCTAATAGATGTTTTGTCGCTATTAAAAGGTGAATTGTTGAATTTTGTACAGAAGGCAAAACCATCGCCAGATCCTCTTGTCAAAAAAAGGAAAGAAGATGCTGATGAGGATCCAGCATCTAAAAAGTTTAAAGCAGATAATAGATCGCAAGAAGAGAAGCTGAAAGATTCTGTCATTCCCTATTGGAATATAGGCTACGATGAACAGGTATTCATACTTCAGTCATTGTATACTTTTTTATTTGTATTCCACTCTGTACTTCCAGTCTCTCAATATTCTATCCCTTTTGTGATTTAAATCTATCATATTTACGTGCCCTTTAACACTTTTTTTTCAACATTAATAACACCATGGTAAGCACTCTGATATACCAAAATAGGCATTCAGTTACTGTTTGTTTCAGTCAGATTTACTAAATTGTGATTATAGTTCATAAGGCAATGAACTAATCTGACATTTCATTATTGATCTCTCAGCGCTAGCTGTCTAGAGATTTAGCAAACTACCAACTTAGTAGTTTTTGACCACTATATGCTAATCAAATCATCTATGATATTGCTGGATTCATTGTCACATGAAGTTGATGTTTTTTATGTATTTCAGTTGAGGTTAAAACAGGAAGGAATAAAAAAAGTGTTGTCACGACTGGCTAACCAACTTTCTTATCACAGTCCTCAATTGAAGCAATGGATAGAGAAGCAGAAGGAGACTTATAATGGTTTACCTTGTGAGTTGTTAGATATCAGATATGCAGAGCAATCACAAGGGTAAGCCAGACTTTTTTTTGTCATTTACTTATTGAAAAAGACTGGTTTGATTTTGTTACTGCCACAATAGACCACAAAAAAATATTAGATATGCCAAAAATATCAGACACCAGATTTTTTTGTATGTTGATAAATATTCTCCACTTACTGACAGTTCTTAATTTGTTATAGTGTAAGAAATAAAATGAGGACCTGAATTGTCTTGGGCTTCAGAGTTCAATTGCCTCAGTTTTTTTCTGTAGCATGAAATTTCACATTAGCTTGAGAAACATGTAAAAACTGAGTTATCCTGGATTCCATATTTTCAGGTATAGAAACAAATGTGAATTCACAGTGGGTTTTGATGAAGAGGCGAAGTTACCTACGGTTGGTTTTAGAATTGGTAGTTATACAACTGGTACAACTGGAGTTGCACCTGTGGATAACTTAGTTCACATACCAGATACTATGAAAAATGTAGTCAAGGTTTGTATTGATCAATGATTCAGGATGTTTTTAAAACAGATCCAAATCGAAAAACTATCTAGCACCTGTGTAGTTAATTTTAAATCTTGTTACATTATTTTGAATGGTGTATTGTTCAGTGATATTGATAGTGTAACTTATTAATAAAAAAATCACAAAGAGATTGTTTTACTTCGTACATTTTGATTTTAGGCATTCCAGAACTATGTCAGATCTTCATCCCTACTTGTGTACAATCCAGAAACACACACAGGCCACTTTAGACAGCTTGCTGTTAGGCTTGCACCTGATCAGTTGATGGTTTCAGTGGGCGTACATCCCCAGGATTTAAGTGAGGAAGACTTACAAAAATTGAAGGACAGTTTAGTGAATTTTTTCACTGAGGGCGAAGGCAGAGATGTCAAAGTTACTTCTTTGTATTATCAGAAAATCATCAGAAAGTATGTATTTTGTATAAATTTCTTCACATCATGTAAGAGTATATTAATGTGATCCATCACCTTTCCTAGGAAACTACATACAAGAGGGCATGAATCTGCTTTATTCCTTACCCTAGTCCCATTCATCTTTCTCAGATGCATTGGAAAGTGTCAATTTTTTTTTTGTGTACCTCATTAGCATATGTGGTATTGGATCATTTGGCACAGCAACCACAAAAAATACATAGTTTCATCACTTGCTAAATCAATTATGTAAACCCGACACGTGTTTCGCTAACTATTTCGGCATCTTCCCCTGCAGAGTCTTGCAGCAATATATTCAATCACATAAATCCACTATGTAGAAAAAAATTTGCATCTTATTATTTCTGTGGAAATCATCTTATAAATATTTTAGAACACACCATGAGGATTTTGTACCTGCAGAGCATCTGTGGGGAGAAAAATATATTTATGAGACTATCCTAGGGCGTAAATTCCGAATATCGCCAGAAGCATTTTTCCAAATAAACACAAAGGGGGCTGAAATCTTGTATCAGTCGGCGATGGAGTTTGCTGAACCTTTGCAAGATGCCACTGTGCTTGATGTATGCTGTGGTACTGGGACTATTGGGCTCTGTTTTTCAAAGGTAATTTGGTAGTGTTCTGGATTAATGCAGGGAAATTCCTTGCGTATTTTAATGTGGTAGGTGCTCGCTCCAATGGTCAGAGGGTTACTAGTCTGGGTAGCATGTTCTCCAGATCTGTTTCATCTTTAGCCTAGACTCGTCAGCATAGCCTGGCTATCTACAGTTAGACTACCGGGCTATACTAACGAGTCTAGGCTAAAGACGAAACATGTATGTCTATAGCAGGTCTGATGCATAGTGGAGAGCATACACTTGAATACATTTTTGCAAAGATCAAACTTACAACATTAATTCAATAGAACAAGCTAATTAACTGATCCTTTAAGTATGAAAATTATAAGAAAACGTAATATGCGAAATGAGCTAAGTGGCTATCCGTGGATGTAAGCAAACTTCAAGTGCACAAACCTTGCCAATAAATGCACATCGACGCTGTCGTATCGGACAGAGCATAGTCAAACCACTTGCAGCCTTTTGTCACTTAAGAAAATAAGTAACACCTTAACATCAGTCATATTTACATGCTTTGCTTATTTTTTTAGCATTGCAAGAAGGTGTTAGGTATCGAATACGTATCTCAGGCAATCGTAGACGCAAAGGAGAATGCGACGAGCAACGACATCCAGAACGCAGAGTTTTTTGCAGGAAGAGCCGAGGATATTTTAGGCGAGGTGGCTTTCAAGGTGAGCTCAGAAGAGAACGTGATCGCCGTCGTCGACCCACCTAGACCAGGCTTGCGTAAGTTAACTCATTATGTTACACACTTTTTTGTCTACATATATTTGTTTATGTCCATACATGTATACCAAACTAGTAAATAATCAAATATCTTTCGCATTTTTTCCTTAATTTGTATCGTAGCTTCTCCTATTTGATGAAATTCTTTATGATTTCAATCATGCTGCGATTACACAAAATTTCAAAAATAAAATGCACGAAACGTGTAGTACATTAGGTCAAATACATAATCGTATCATTTTCTTAATTGTGAGATTAGGATTGAGGTTTAGATTTAAACCAATTATTGTGAAAATTATAATATCATATAAAATAAATTTGACCAGAATACTTGCAAAATAAACTAATATGATTGTATACTTGTACTGACCGTTAATTCAAACAACAAAAAATGAAAAATTATTTTTTAAATGTAATTGATGAAATGACGTGACTGTATCTAGGACAACAGTCTGGTTTTCAAATAAGGAAGTTGGTATAGGCCATTATAAAAGGCTAGAAAACAGATGTTTCATAATTTTTCATCGTCACATCAAAATACAATGCTGGCTGACTCGCAGTGTACTTAAGAGTTGGAAAGACAGTCATGATTCAACTTTATAAACGCAGATTTTTTTCACCTTAATATCTCATCTTGAAACTCTTTTTTGGCTAGTTTAGAGACATGTTCTCATTTTACCGCCCGTTGTTTAGTAAATTTTGAACCAGTTGGGTTGAGTATGCTTCAAGGAAGAATCTAATCTATGTATTTTCTCCGAACATACAGATGGGCCATAAGTTAATTCTCTAGGTTCTATCATGGTTTGATGTTGGATCTTAAATAAGATTTTGTCGTTGCCATAATATGGTACTATATTTCGTTTTCTTCCATAAGACGTAACAAAGCCCCCAATTATTATTAGTATTTTATGTTACTAAATTGTATTTTGTTCTAATTGGGCAGTGGTCCATTGATCAATAAATTTATTAACCATGCAAATGTATCATCTGTTTTCTACCCTTTCATAATAGTTCGTACCATATTCTTACTTCAAAAGCAAGACTTTTTCCTGAAGACAGTCAAATCAATGTCATCATACCTCCTATTTTTCATTTTTTGTGATTAGATAAGACTTATTTCATCGATCGCATGTAGTTTTAATTAGCGGCTATTGAAAGCTATTATGATTCAGAAAGACAACCGCAAGATAAGTTTCAGAGAATTTCATTAAATTTGTCCTTGTTTCACTGACCAAGACTAGTATGGATCGATGAGACGCTCTACAGCAGGGGTCATCAAACCTGGATTGTGCGGACCGCAGAGGCTTTTTTGCTATTTAAATTTTTTGGACAGGATGAATATTATATACAGGTGGGACATAATTTCCGTGATGGCAAAGAGCAAAAATACGGACCCTGAATGGAACTAATTACTCGTAATAATCCTTGCTCTATAGTTGATATCGATTGACGCATATCTGTTCTAAAATATATTAATTTGCTTTTCAGAGAAAAAGGCGGTGTTCAAGTTGAGAAACATACCAAAAATCAAAAAAGTGGTGTATATGTCGTGCAATCCTCACATGGTGCTGCAGAACTTCATCGATTTTGCAAGGCCAGAGTCAAAAAAGGTGCACGGCGATCCTTTGGTGCCGACCAAGGCCGTAGCAGTGGATATGTTCCCATATACAAAGCACTGTGAATTAGTAGTGTGCTTCGAAAGGTGGCAGGATGTCAAAAAAGGACTAGTTGAAAACACGGCCGAAGGCGAGAGCGTAGAAGTCGACGCAGTTCAAGAGAAGCAGAGTGAAAATAACGGCGATGCACCCCAGGAGGAGGAGGCTGTTGTATTAGATTAAGGAAAACGGGTTGTTTTCACAATGGTTCATAATAAATGTTTCAAACATACATAACTTTTTCTGCTTGAAGATACTTTACCCAATTAGGGGTTAGGCAGTTTTAACGGTATAGTTCCCTAAACACACCCTTCGCGAGACTAGACTGCAGCGAAGAATGTATGTATATTGTAATAAGTATTAATGTGGGGACATTCAGTAATCTTCGGTTCCATCATGCTACAGTTATTCTTCCAGATTCAGGAAACATTAGAAATGAGATTATTTTAATGAAAATATCAATGAAAAACGAATAATTTTCCAATCATTATATTTTGTATAGATTATTGAATATACATGTGGAGCACCTAAAAATATCTCTCTGTCGTTAATAATTGATTTTTGCTGCCTCTTGTCCTTTGGTCAAAAATGTGCTTCTGCTGCAGATGATTCTGGCAAAGTTCATTAGAAGTGCCTGAAACAATTGACAGTCTCGGAGAAACTTTTGACAATAAAATGAAATTCTCAAAATTTCGCATTGCTAAAAAAATAACTAAAAGCTCAACTATGCCTTTTGACAATAAAATGAAATTCTCAAAATTTCGCATTGCTAAAAAAATAACCAAAAGCTCAACTATGCCTCAGGATGCCACAGGCAGATTATACTGTGGTTTAGGTTTTTATATTCAGTGAGAACTGGCGCTGATATAAGCGCAAAATCCCGGTAGGGGTCCTATGCACAGGTGATCATTGACATCGTACAGCCTATTTGACCAAAAGTGAACATAGAAGGAACAAAAGCTCAACTAATCATCAATAACAATGCCGGTATGCAAAAAAGCAGCTTTTTTTGTCAACAACAATGTTCATACTGCAAACTTATAGTATATCAAACTAATATGGTAGGCAATCATGAGAAAGATCTATTGATCTTATTTATTAATTAGAGTTTTACCGAATAAATACGACTACAACTAGGAGGCGTAATGACCGCCGAACAGGCGGATTAACAGTAGACAACACCACTTAACTGGAACGCCGTTTGGACCAATCTGGGCAGACCACTCATAGCAATACGTCAATCAAAGAAGTGTAAATATCCGTAAAAGTGACTTACTCGTCAGGTCATCTTAAAACGACTGAAGAACAATAATTTTGAAAACCAGTTGTTTACAAATTACAACTGGAGAAACAAAGTTATTTCTTCAATATTTAAAGTTCCTTGTTAGATGGATCATGTATCTTCCGATAAATTAATGAACAAATGAGTAATTACGAGAATTCATACTTAATATGAAAAGCATACCACATTAGCTCCACCAGCCTATCACATCTTCCCCAGACATTCAACGTCCTGTAAGATTTGGGCCATGAGCTGCTTGTCCCTGAGCGCGGCGGCCACCTCTTCTTCGTTCCACTGCAGTCCTACTCTGGACATCCTCTGATCAGACTTTCCCACTACTTTTATCATTCCCCTTGTCTCGATCAGAGAACACAGACCCACGAACTCCGCTTGGTCCACAGCCACCAGGTTGCGTTTTGAACATACTCGTCTGCAAAACCGTGAATTAATGATTCATCTTATATTTTTACTGGCCTCTAATTAAAACTAGTGCTACACGGATCCAAATTTTTGACGGATCACAAAAATTGCAAGTAGTTCCCGGATCCGCACAAAAAAAACATGAAAAAACTTTCCGCCATACAAGTCAAGCTCACGAAACACTGAAACTAAATTAACAACAAAACTAATAACGAAAAAAACGCCAAAGATTTGTAGTGAGTACCTATGTTCTAAGAATTAGCAATGATCCCGAATCCGAATTCCGGATGTTTGATCAGTATTTCGGAGCTTAGAAAGGACATTATATCCGGATCGATCCAAAACGGATTAACGCATGTTCAAAAATTCGAGTCAAATTCTGATCTGATCCGGATTGGAAAAGGATTCGGATCGGATATGCACAGCTGATTAAAACCACTTGCAATTGACGAAATATTTTACTAACGTTTCGGCTTTTCCAACACATCCAGTATGATATTTTTAGTGCCCTATAATATCGATATACCGAAGTAATCTATTTGCCTCAATTATTTTGATAAATTCCGAATTGGCGGAGAGAAAATAGAACAGCAAAATTACTCGCTTAAACTATATGACAGATGCACTGATATCAAACCAGCAGAAATATGTAACGTCTATATACCTGTAAACCTCATGCAGCCTGCCAAGTGTGACATCCTTGTTTTTTGCCTTATTGAGCATCAATAGGAGCGAGCAGACGATGATCTTCTGTTGAAGCGGAAAACACTCATCGGACGCGTCTTCCTGTAGCTTCTGACTACCGCCGTAGACGCTATTCACCACCGTCAGTACGTCATTCAGCTGCACCTGCTTTATTTCCTTTCTTTCTGTCTCCAAGTTCTCTACTGATTTCAAAACGTCCTTACTCGACTGATCAGCCAATTCCACAACGCGTCGACCTATGTCTAAGGCTCTCCTCACGTCACCTATTCTCAAAAAAAAATTTTAATTATAGGTGTTTGCATGTGAGGTCTAAAATATTATGCATACAATACAAATGTTAGACCTTGTAGGATTATCATTGGGTATTTATCAGATGCCACGCTTTTTCACAATAAAATGCACAACAAAATATGAATAATTGACATTTATGTTTACTTTTTAGCGCGATTAGATCTTCAAACAGTGTGATGCATTGCATGGCATGTCAGTTTTTATTTTTTCCACCGCCTAATTTTAGTGACCACTTCACCTATTTTGAAATTTGGTATTGGATATGCTGTGTGCCTGCACTAATCTCCATTTTGACGACTTGAATATTAAAACCCCAAAACATGTACTAATACAAAACATCCAGAACAATAAAACAATATTTATCTCATTTTTTTGTATTCACGAGCACCCATTCCGATTAGAGTTGAGACCTTAAATCCTCATGATATGTGGCACATATATAATGGTTCACAGCAGTTTTGCTGATCAAACCAGTAACATTAATTCATGTTATCATTATTATTAGGTATAGGAACTTTGAACCTAGGGCACTGAGCTTACCTGAGATAGATGCCACCTTTCCAGCCAACATCTGTAAAGCAACAGGAGCAAAGACACCTTCCACACCATTTTCCTTCAGTCGGGATGTGAATATGTCTACAATTTGTTGTTTTGTGTAAGGTGCGAAATGCATCAGTTTTGGTTTCAGCTCACACCTACAGAATCAAACCATTCAATACTCATACTGAATCCCTAACGGAATTTTCAATATTTTTTGTATTGAAATTACATGTTATATTTTATTTATTCATCTTTACCATCCCTATAAGATTGGAGGGAAGGGGCATGTGCTTGAAGTGGTCTGTGAATTATAGGATTGTCAAATATTTTAGATTTTTACAGTTACATGCCATTTCCTTTTTTTCAGATCTTCTATGAACTTTTTGCTCGGGCAATAATTCTGATTTTTGGATATATTTTTCAACTCATTTAATTTGAAATCTATTTCCATTTGTCTGTATGTCCTCTATAGTGTGACAACTGAAATTACGGATTGTGATATAATTTGGTAGTGCACAACTACATTAATATTATGGTGAATGAGTGTAAGATTCTTTTTGGGACAAAAAACATAGAAATGCTTAAATACATTTTCTTGGGGTTTCCTATTTCATTATGCTATTACATATTCTTCTACAATTACAGTGATGCCTTAGATCAACTGGATAATGCAACAAATGAGTATACATTGAAATCTGATGGAAACTAGTTTTTATATTGGATTCTACTTACATCCCCAAGAGGAACTGAATAATTAGAAAAACTATAAAATTCTCAGTGGGGATCGACCTTTACCCATTAACCATTTATCCAAAATCGATAAATACACTATAGAAGGCACCCATTTCAGCTTTTTAACTTGTAAACAGCTTGAATCTTGGTTAGAGATCTAGTGGCCACTGATTGATATTATCTTTAGTCGAATTTCAATTGCAGATAGTCAATGGCCCCTCTAAGTTTAACACGAATTCGACTTTCCTAAAAGAGGGAGGTACTTTCCATAGGGTATTCGCAAATTTTCCTTAATGCTTGCCATTGCTAAATGGTTAGTGTCTGAAAGAGATTGTGGTTTTGATCCCCATCAGGGAGAAATATTTCTTTCAATTCTTTTTTATTTATATTATTTTTTCTGATTATATAGTTTTTCAATGGTTATAAAGCAAAAATTAAGCTACACCAAACACTATTTCTGTGTATATAACAGGTCCCCAACCTATTAGAGGTGTTGTGAATTCCTTCAGTACATCTTCCAGAGTATTTTTAAGTTGTACTTTCTATATAGGAAGTATAAGCTGCTTTATTACCATTTTTCAAATGGATGACATTAAAACCTATATATTTGTGGACATATGACATTTCAATTGCATTCTTATTATTGCAACATATATTAATATGTTTATCAATTGAAACTGTTATAATTTTAAATGAAATTGGTGAAAGTACCTAGCTTGCAGCCTTGGTAGAATTCTGTCAGTCAGGTCCAATGCATTTGCTATACCAATCAAGATAATGCAGCTGTGGGGCTTAGCGGGCCATTCAAATATGGTATAAAGAATAGAGTGGTGTTTGCTCTCTAGCTGATCAATCTCATCCAACACTAATATTCTGGAAAAATAAATTCTTTAGGTAAAATGTGATAAGTGGATCTGAAAGAACTATATATGTAAGTAAATATATCTTGCATGCTTAGCAGGTATGTAATGTTCCATTTTTTCAGTCAATTTTGTTACCTAGTTATAACAGTTAATTAAATTGTATTGTAATGTAAATAAAGATATAATTCCATCTCTATATTACTTACTCATACAGTTTGCAATCTGATTTTAAAAAATGTAACTGAATTGGGGTATTTTTTTGATGTCAAAATAAATTAAAATATGTGATAATTCTGAAACTTGGCCAAAGTTGTGTTGACAAACAGTACACCTTGGATCAAGTATTTTCAGTCCTAACATATATTTTCTGTAACAACAGTTAACTACCCATGTATTGATATTATAATATAATTCTCCATTTTCCATAGGAAAGGAACCAATATGAATTAGCTAAGAGGATAATTCCTTAACTTCATTGTTGAGTAGAAAGTATTAATTATGAAAATGTAACTCCTACAAACATTATTTTTTAACTTTGTTAACTAAACATTTGATGATTCAGTTTTGAATATAATAAGCACCTTTTCAGTTTACACTATGTATGAAACCCTAAAAGTTCAATGGATTCTAAATACTTAAAAAAATATGTGTATTGATTACTGAGCATCAGTAGATATTTGTATGAAAATGTGATAAATGTGAAAAAATAATATTTTGACCCAAACAGAAAAATTGTAATTTATTGACACTTCTTGTATGTTCTTTACAGGGAATTGGATAACACTACATTAGTTTCAATTCTCCTTACCCAATTACTCTGTCTATTGGATGCAGTCACTAATTGTATTGACTATGAAAAAGGTTTAACAAAGTACTCACATCATTTTATTGTTCCTTTTCAAAAACTTCTCAATAGCAGATAGATATTCCTTTTCTGTCTTGGCAGTAGATTTTAGACCAAGTTCCCTAGAAATTCTTGAATATACAGCTGTTGGTGATTTGATAGCAGTGCAATTTATATAGATATGCTTGAATTCTTGTAAACATTTCTCCTGCAATATTATGTTCAGAGATGCAGTTTTTCCTGTGCCAGGTGGCCCACTCACATACATAGATGCTGAGCTTTTATCACTTAAATGCTTGTTAATAAAATTTCTCAGATCATTAATTTCTTTCTCTCTCCCAGGCAATTTTACTGGTACTGTACTTTGCAAGGCTTTCCTAGCAACTTGATAAGTATTAATTAAATGTTTTGCTTCATTATCTTCCACTATTGTTCTAGGAGTTTCACTAATGTTCTTTTCTATTTCTTTGGTTTTTAGAGTCTTAGAATTGTTTAGTTTCTCATCATCTTTGAACAATTTTTTTGCACTTTTCGGAGGACTATTGAGTTCTAACCTTTGTAGCAAGCTCGATGGCGTATTACTTTGAAAATCCACAAGTTGCTTACGATTCAAACCTTCTGGGGTTGTAACATGGCAGCTATTATCTTTTTTCTTCATCTTAGGAGGTGTGGAATCGCCAGTATTTGCTGATTTTTGTTTCTTTTTCGGAGTAGTGATTCTAATCGACTTTGATTTTTCTTCATCTTGATCGTCAAGAAACGTTGGGGTTCTGTAATGCTGCTTCCTCTCAGAAAGTCTTGCTGAGGATCTAGTGCTCATGTCTATCTACTTTTAATTAAGATTGCTTAACACTGCCACATGTGAAATCATAAATAATTTACCATAGTCATTAGTCACGTTCGAAATATTATTTAAAATAAGAAATACAACACGTAGCAAAAATAGGAATGTTTTGGTTCATTTCACAATTATTATGAGAAAGTAGGTTTATAGGATGTTTAGAGGTTTGTTTTGGCGCCAAACTTTATCACAAAACATCAACTATCAACAGCACAGGACAGATCAACAGGAACCAAGCAAGAATATGTCTTACCGTCGGTGACTTTACCCATGGTTTTATGTTTTATGATTTGAGTCATGGGCGTGTAGAGTTGGCCTTCGTAAAGTTTCAAGCGGTTGAAACGATGATCATAATTTTTACCCTTAACTACTTAACTTTACTTGACCACAAAAAATAATCAGTTCTAACTAGATTCCAAGTAGACAGATCTGGAGGCAATAGCACCCCCCCTAACGTTCAATGCCATCATCCAAGCTCTTGCACTTACCCACTCTACCTTCACTCTCTACTTATGTAGAACTATATTCTGTGTGTAGAACATCATACTTCCTTAATTTGCGATTCCGCCGACCATGCTCCCATGCAACAAGGATTAGCAATTTTTTTAATAACAAATTTCCCAGTTTTCGCAGACTATAAAAAATGAGATTAGAACCCTTTCCTGCGTTTGATTCGTTAGCATTTTATATGATGAAATAACCTTGGGTGAAGCACTGGACGTGACACTGGAGTTGGACTGAAGTACTATGATTATAGATATAACTAATTAAACCAGTTTCATTATCGAAATTATATGAGTATTAAGTAATGAGGTGTGTGAGTTATTAATAAGTCAAGTCGGGTGATAATGGGGACACTTGCTGCTAAAAGTATGCAAAATCAAATGTCAGTGAAAAACAATACTGACTTTAACTGTAGAGAAATTGAAGTACCTGTTGCTTGGGGACACATTGCAGGTAGGAAAATTATATTTTAGCTCTGCTTAAAATTTTAGGACTGGATTAGTGATTGGCATTGCCTTAGACTTTAAGGTCTTGTTGAACGCTCCCATATGAATACATGCATTTGAACTTTTACGTGTGTATATTACGGCTCAGTTAAAGTTAAGTTAAAGTCTGCATGAACCCAGCATTAGTTGCAGTACGTTTTTGAAGTAGATAGTCGATTCTGAATCATTTTGCACAATATCGCGATTCCAAAGGTATCTACAAACTCATATAGGTACACAAGTTGTGTCACTTCAAACAACTGTTCAAAAGTAATACCAAACAAAAACATTATTGTACAAATTATTTTTATCACCTCAAAATACATGTATTTTGAGGTATTTACATTGAATTATGCTGCACTTACAATTAAATTTAATTTTTGGGTATAATATATACATAGACATCACTTGGGAAAGTCACCAGATGTTAATTTTAAGTAAACACGTCCACCTGTTTTGGTTCCACTTCTTGGGTTTTATGATGGATATCTAATTGTCTGATTTCTTACGTATGTTTGAAGGATCTTGGATCTGATGAATTTGATAAAAAGTAATAAATTTTTCTGTTACATACTATTTCTCTTAAAATTGGGTAATGAACCGAACAAATTTCAATTTTCTTGGTTTGCCTTTTATCAAGTTATAAAACAGTAAGGTCAGTTCAGTGATCCAATCTATAATTAACTATGAAATCCTTTTTTGAGCATCATCAAAATATGCAATGAAAATCTTCAATGCGCAAAAACAAATTATTAGATGTATGAAGTGATTTCTCACAATTAGGTTTTCTAACAGTTCCATCTTTATACTTTATTTCTCTAGTAATGTTTGTAAAAAAACAACCAGCAGCTTTTTTAGACTATGATGGTTATGCTGTAGGGATGTATTTTCTGACCAGAGTTAGGTTCGATCTTCATATACCCCACCACACAACTACCTTTCATAAAAAAAGTCCATATTATATGGCTATTAAAGCCTACCAATTACTTCCTGAGGACATCCGCTCCATTGAGGAGAGAGAGGGCAATTTAAAACAAGTCTCTAAATTTGCTGCTGACCAACAATTTTATAATTTTAATTTTGTACTGAAATAATTTTGTTATTTCAATTCGAAATAAGTGTATGTATTTTTCACTATAAGCATCTTGGATGCATTCATTATAGATATTGCTTTTTCACAGCCTGTGTACTTGTTGAAAAAAAGAAGTTAAGTGAATAAATAATTGTTGGAAAGTGAGTTTTCACACTTATTCTCGTAAAACCCAATTCAATAATTATACACCTTATCTGTCATTCTGAAATTGATGCACATTCATATCATTTGCACTGTTCCCAAAATTATACAAATATAAATCTCCATGGGTTCACAATACTTAAGTCCAGCCTTTTTCATAGTTTTCCTTTTCTCATACTGAGAAACTGGCTTATGATTTGATACATTATTATTTTCCAAGAACTATTGTACAAGTATATAAATGATTATCTTGATAGCTTAATATCCCAAAATGTTCAGTAGTGTAAGTTGCTTTTATAGTTGCACTAGTTTTTTTGATGCACCTCACCCAAAAATAAATGCTATATTGTTTTTTTCAGTTAAAACATGGGGAGAGGAAGATGCCCCAGCCGTATTTTGCTTCCATGGAATACTTGATAATGCAGGTGCTTTTGACAGATTGATATCCCTTCTCCCAAAATCATTTTATTACATTGCTGTAGATCTACCTGGACATGGTCGATCATCTCATTTTCCAGCTCACCTACCAATACACACAACAAACTATATACTCGCATACAAAGCATTGAAAGAATATTTCAAACTGGAAAAATTTACCATAATGGGTCATAGCTATGGAGGTCAAATTGGATTTCTCTATGCACAAATGTACCCACAACATATAGAAAAATTGATACTTTTAGATGCTATCATAACTATACCAGTACCAACAAGCTGGTATGTAGACTATTTGAAAGACAAGTTAGAGATGCATCTTGAAATTGAAGAGAAACTAGCCACTAGATCCGCACCAAGTTACACTTATGAGGAGGCTCTGAAACGTGTACAGTTTTCTAGAAATTGGGGACCCATTTGTGAAGATGCGGCAAAAGCCTTGTTACAGAGGGCTATAGCACCAGTGGATGGTTTGGAAGGAAAGTATAGATTCACCATCGATCAGCGATTGAAGAATTTCATTAATCCAACTGTTGATCTACGGTATGAGGTGGAGGCTTATAAACATGCACCACTGCGCTGTGCTGTTTTGATAATATTAGCAAAACAATCGCTTTTGAATAAAAATTTTGATCGTCTCACAAGGAGTTTTGGGAAGAATGTTGTTTTCAAACTTGTGGGGGGAACTCATGATGTCCACAATGATAAACCTGAATTGGTAGCACCTTTTGTGGAAACATTTTTATTATTTAAAAAGCATAAATTGTAAATATTGTTAATGCTGGTAGATGAAAGTGAGCACAATGAAAAACCTGAATTGGCAGTATCTTTAGAACATTTCTTATTAGGTATACAAAAAACAAATTGTGAAGTATTTTAACTACAATTTTTTAGTGAGTTACATGCTGTGATTTAAGATCAAATAAAATATTTTCTATTGTAGTTGAAATTTTAATTTTCAGATCTGAATGAATTGAAGAATAGTGGTGAAAATTTTTATGAAATCATCTGATGTGCCATATAATAGTTAAATTAAACTACTCATTCTGATTTTCCTGATATGTACTAATTTTCATCCCCATAAGGTCGAGTTTCTCCTTCCAAATAATAGTTTCTCAATGTAGGCAAGAACGTCCCCATGTGGGTGTTTAAAACATTCATGGGGACAGTAGAAGATCCCAAGAAAATTAGGGGGCATGTTTATGACTGTATAATATACATTATCATGGCAATAACTGTCTCTGATTTGCGACAGATGGAAGTAAAGGAAATGGGGGACCCTAGAAAAAAAAATTCTCAAAGTGGGCAGTGCAAAAGAAGATTGCGAAAACCTGTTTTCGAAATGAAACAAATTATTGGTAAATCATAAAAAAATGTATTCTCACAATCAGAACCAACAAACACAATCGCGACACTGTTACACAATTACATACTCTATGTTGCATCAATGAACATTTTCAAAGGTGAAAAATTGAATAATTACACACGATAACCTATATAGAACTCACTTCCGCCTTCAGGATTCTTGCGTTTCCATACTCTCGTCTGCGTCTGCTTCCATATCTTCATCATCCTCTTCCCCTTCCTTCTTCTCTGGTGGGTTTTCATATGCTTTGTCCAATGGCGACACCACGACGCCATCCCAAACGGACATTTCCTTCGCGATTGACGCGTTGCCTTCCAATCCCAATATATGCTTGTACCCTCCATGCGCCAAAACTCTCAACAGCGTCTGTGCTGTAAGACAACATATATCCTGTTGCTCCAGAGTCATGGCAGTGTGTATCCTCATACTCACACCTTCGCAGGGGTCTGTAATACCAGCAGAACCAGGTAAGAACAACCCTGCAGAAAGCAGTTGGAACACTCTACGGAATGCTATATTGAGTGGTAGTGTCTGTCGGCTAGGATTGTGCATTATAGCAAAGTGTGCTAACAGATCCAACATCCAGGGTGTAAGAGGTTCAAATCCATCAAACCTGCATTTCACGTCTCTCAGAAGTCTGATCAAAACTTTGATTGACGAGTGGTGGGCGTTTTCCTCAAACCACCTGATGTGTCGTATTGCAGCCAAGTGGCTCATCATTATCTTCTGGTCCAAATGGATTTCTGGATCCAGTTTGCGGATGTTGTGGGGCAGGGTAGTAACCATAACTCTCACACAAGCATAGGAGTTACTGATTTCGATGCCGCGCTCGTTGGTGATGTGACTGAGTTGCTCACCTGCAAAAAAATATAATCATGAGTTCATCTATTGTAGGGAGAATAAAGATATTATTGGAATATAATATTCATAGTTGTTCACTAGATGGATAGTTTTCTTGAGTAATATTGTGTGCAAATGAATAAATAGCTGCAGCATTATGGCACTACTTAAATAATATTTTATATTTCAAATTTTTAGTTAATATTTGGATAACAAGGTCACAGTTAAAAAATATAATAAAACAACTGAATCGAAAGTAAAAACTGAAACAGTGAAGTAGATAAATTTTTTTGTTTTTTCTATTTTAGGTTGGTAGATTATGAATTAGAACATATGTGGAATGGTTTAGTAATCATAAATTGTTATTAAGAGCAAAAATAATATTATTTTAGTGAATTTTTAATTATTAATTTTATTAGTGGTTGACCTGATCCTTAGAATATTTTCAATAAAAGTTCAGGTATGTATAAAACAGGTGTGATCAAAATGTTGTCCTTATCGGGTACAAATATATTAACTATAATTCAATACAATATTGAATATATACAGATGTCTTACCACTTTTTAAGAAAAAACATTTCACCCAAATGACTTCCAGATAGGTTGTAGTGTTTTTAGGATGATTTCATCCATGAATATGGCTGACTACTACTACTACTACTATACAGTGGCAGAAAATGAAAAAAAAAACTACAAATTATTGAGGATTCTAACCTTTTGAACCATATTAGAATTTTCCTATACTTCAAATAAATAATATAAGAAAAAAAGAAAATTGGAGGCATGGATATCCTACAAGGGGGCGAGAAGAAGAAAGAGGAATTAAGCAAGTTGGAGGTTTTTGCTCTTCAGGTTTTTCAGAGGGCACATCCGGATGTCTAGAAAGGGGATGCCAGCTAAAAACACTTAGGGCACAATATTCTAAAGACCGTGGGAGGAAGGCTCTAGAAAGAAAATATTCTTAAAGTGGGTGGTGGGCAGGAAAAAAGTTTGAGAACATATGGTTTAGGCTATAAAAAATATAGAGTGAGTTCAAATACCAACAGTGCAAATGAAAGTTAACTTTTAGAGGAACAAATAGGAAATTGTTGGAATTTGCACAATACACAATAATATTATAATTTATAGGTTCACAATAGACTTTGTTCAAAAAACAGCTCACGATCTTGAAAAATACTGGCATTTCTAGGCCAACCTGAAGAAAACTTTGTTGAATAAAAGAAGCTTAAACATATTCATTTGAAGGATATGCAAGGATTTTCAGTGCTAATAATTCTGGCAAGATTGCTTTCTAGTAAATATGATAATATAAATGATATCCTTTTTGACTTCAAAGTTTATAACCAGATATATTGATCCATGATAAATACTATGTTAGATTTATTTATTGATCATTTTTAATTTAATATATTTGTGGTTAATCAGCTACTTCAAACTCCATAATGAATTGGATTGAACTCTATGATAATCAATCATCTTAAAAAAAACAATGATTAGATTGCATTCCAGATATTAATGATGAGTAATTATATGCGACTTATAAATGATTTAACCATCTTACAATGCATACTACTTCCACAATGGTTGCAGTTATGTTTTATGGGTAATTGCAACAATACTTATATTTCTGGCATGTCCAATACAAATCATTGTATTTAAGTCATCCAGTTACCTTTTGCAACAATCTCATTTTTCATGAGATTTCTAAGGTCATCCCTCACTTTGTTTCCCAGTGCTTCTACAGCTTCTCTAGTTGGCAGAGTTTTCAAGATGACAACAATATCAGCAACATTGTGTCCAACAACCATGGTACCCTTCTTGAAACTACCAACTTGTCTAACTTCATCCAGTTGCTAAAACAGAAAGGTATCTCCAATGAAGAGCAAACTTTTGTATTGGAAATTAAGGTCACACATTTAATGTGGTTACAATAATAGTAATAATAATATAGATCTAATATGTCCATACCACAATATTTATTTAAATGCTGCTGTAATGGCCTTGATTAGATCCATATCAAGCCCTATAATTACAAATTATTTAAAATCTACATAGATTCAGTTACTTAGTTACTACACATTTAAAACCATGTCAAATTTATGTAAATGTAACACAGGTTTCACAAAATGCTTCAAAATATGTGTTGCATTCCAATTCTCTCAAAAAGCATTATAGGCCAAAATAAGTGAAAAGCATAATATATTATATGTATCAATTGTAACAGTTTTGTTTTATAATCACACACTGAAAGTTCACCAAAATCTAAATCAGTATCTCCGAACCTGTGTACCATGGATGCTCTAAGAAGCTATCCTTAGGAGGAGGTCTCATTTGTTCTCCAAAATATTCAATGTATGATATGCTAGTTGTATGAATCAATGCCCAAAACTGTCTACAAACATCTGAATGCACATTTCACCAGGCAAGAAGCACTCATGAAAAATACTCACACAAGCGTCAAAGTTTCCCGGTGCAACTACTAAATTATCCAAAACAGTCTGAATCTTTGTTACAAGATTTAGAATCGCAGTCTGCTCGGCTGGTGTTGGAGACAAATCAGCATTTCGTTTTAATAGTGCCTGTGTGAAGGCTGTATCATCAGGTGCTGGTTTGCATCTAGGAAATGACGATTCACAAAGAGCTAGATCGAACGGATGCCTTGGTAAGAACATCTTCACTTTATACGGGGGCCTTCCGCTCATTCCACCCCGGTTCATTCCTCCTCTACCTCTCATGCCGCCTCTGGCCATGTTCGACTGAAAATCGTTCACTTTGTAGGGATTCTTCTGTGCTTGTCTGTTGTACATTCTTACCTTCCTACTTTTCAACGACTTTCAAGGAACTGAGAGACTATTTCCGCGAAAATGCAAACTTTAACCAACAAAC
Source organism: Bruchidius siliquastri (assembly GCA_949316355.1). Lineage (NCBI taxonomy): Eukaryota > Metazoa > Arthropoda > Insecta > Coleoptera > Chrysomelidae > Bruchidius > Bruchidius siliquastri. The sequence continues at coordinate 20,817,649 of OX438537.1, forward strand.
AGACCGGCTTTATAGGCGTTCTACTTTCTTCTACGAAGCGACAAGATGGCAAATGAAATAACTAACTAAATAATAAAAGTGACATGTGTCATGTTGAGCACCTGACATTATTGACGAAACGCTACCAAAACTACCAATTGTCCATAGAATTTACCGCTTTGACAAGCCGCAGGCATGGGGGGGGCAACTAGTGTTATAACATGGAAAAAAGGCAAAACACAATCTGAAAACTGTGTAAACAAACCAAAATATTGGCGGCTCACATGAAATTTGATTTTTACTTCAAATCCAAATGATCAGCAAAAGTGGAACAGTGTCCGAACGTCTGCTGACTGCAGTTAATGTATTGTTAACTAGCAATCCAAGTCTATATTCAACCTGCAAAATGGTGATGTTACAATCATAACATTACTTCCAATTCCAGGGTGTAACTTATTTCTTTTTTTGTGTTTTCTGCCTATATATATGGTTTTTCTGGCAGTGTTGCCAATGAGCGTATAATTACATGATTTTTATATTGATTGCCTTGAATGTGAACGCTCACAGAAAGGTTGTATTTTTTGTGCAATTTTGTAATTTGAAGAACTTCAAAAATATGCATTTAATGAATTGAAATATATGCTACGCCGCAAACTGCCCCAAGGCTGTGATTGCCGTATCAGTTTCTTTGAGGCACTCAGAAAAGGATTCGTTTTTTTTGCTCTCCAGGTTTTTTTATGGGAAGTCAAAATGTTTAGTGTTCCCTAAGGGCGTTCGTGTAGTTTAAAAAGCTCATCCCGTAATTTCACAAATTCACATTGGCAACACTGTTTTATGAACCGTCATAAATTTGAGGTTGTATTTTCCTTGCTGTTTTCTTGCTTTTTTGCAAGTAATCATTTCGTTGCTTGAAAACTATGGCCTCTGAAAGATATAGCTTTTCCTTGACGACTTTCAGGTATGTTTACGAGCTTTCCGTATATTGATAAAACTTGATTTTTAAACTATATTTATTTGCCCTATTTTATTGTAGTCCCTCAGGCAAATTGGTCCAAATCGAATATGCACTGGCAGCAGTAGCGGCAGGGGCACCCTCCGTAGGCATTAAAGGTATAGTTAGACCCTTGCACTATCACACAACTTACTATATTATACTTTACAGCTTCAAATGGAGTAGTCATTGCAACTGAAAACAAACATAAATCTATCTTGTATGATGAACACAGTGTGCACAAAGTTGAAATGATAACCAGCCACATTGGAATGGTGTACTCAGGAATGGGTCCTGACTACCGTCTGTTGGTGAAGCAAGCTCGCAAAATGGCACAACAGTATTACCTGGTTTACCATGAACCAATCCCAACAGTTCAGTTGGTACAACGTGTTGCCACTGTAATGCAGGAGTATACTCAATCAGGTGGTGTTAGACCATTTGGGGTTTCTTTATTGATTTGTGGCTGGGACACAGATAGACCATATTTGTTCCAATGTGATCCTTCTGGTGCTTATTTTGCCTGGAAGGCAACTGCCATGGGCAAAAACTACATTAATGGAAAGACTTTTTTGGAGAAGAGGTGAGCAATGAGTTCTATGTATTATAGTTTGACACTTCAATGTCAATTTGAAATATCACTGTCTATTACAAAATAGATACAAAACCGTAACAAAAACTGATATGCTTTACTTTTTACTATTCTATGTTGTACTGCATAGTACACAGCTGCTATATTGACAATGGTATGTGATATATTGAGTATCTCGTCGGTTCATTAGCAGTTGTTCTTACCAATACCTTAAGTATGAACTGTTATGAAAGGCTAGAATAAAATGATGTATTTGTATTTTAATAAATCAAAAACAAAGGAAATAATGCACTACCACACAAGAGCCATAAAGCTATGTCATATGAGATAAAATGAAGCCTACAGCAATGCAATTCTAGGGTTCCTCTAGCAACACAGTACCTCCCATTTGTGATCCAAGAACAAACCATAAAGAAACCTGATTAAAAAATGTCCAAATCAACATTCAATAAACAAAATTTGAGAAAAAGGGCAAAGAGTGAAATGGGAGCAAGTTTTTGTGCTATAGAAAGAGGATAATAATTTCAAAAGGAAGGTCAAAGAATCTGCCTTTATACAGTTGAACAATGAATCAGTTTAGTTGAGTATATTTTCATCCAGGTTTCCATTCTTGATTCTTGGATCCAAAATTGGGGGGTTGCTACCTTAGATTTATACTGCTGTGTGTCATTTTATCTCATAGGAGTAGCAGCTTTATGGTTTTTGTGTTGCAGGGCATTATTTCCATTTTTAGATTTATCAACAATACATGTATTGTGTATGCTATATTCCAGCCTTTCATAATAGTTCATGTTAAGTTCTGGTTCAAAACAAAGCTGTTACCCCAGAAACAGTCATGAATGTTAATGTCATATGCCAAGGCAGTAGAAGATACAGTGATGATTCATACATATATGGTTTCAATTAGTTTTCAGCAGAATATATAATGATAAATATGAACTGTTGCAATAAATAATTAATGATTTGTCATTTTCAATAACTTTAGCTATAACTTTATGTTATGATTCACTAAAAATCATGAAATTTTGATAAAAAAATGTTTTGTATATATGTCATATTATTTAGACAGATCACAAACTTCTTTAGTACAATACACACTAATTCAGTGCTTGGAACCCCCTAGGTTGAGATATGATGTTCTAGGTCTGAGCCAAAATAATTTTCAGTAACTAACAAAAGCTATAACATATCTCATTTCCATAAAACATCATCAATTGTATATATTGCAGATATAGTGAAGATTTGGAATTGGATGATGCAGTACATACTGCAATTTTGACATTGAAAGAAAGCTTTGAAGGGCAAATGACTGCTGATAACATTGAAGTTGGGATATGTGATGCTACAGGATTCAAGAGATTAGACCCTTCAACTGTTAAAGATTACTTAGCTAATATTCCATAACTTTGTGCATTTTTCACATTATTTAAGATTTTCAATTAAAATGTTTCAATTTTTTGTAAGGTCTAAATAAAAATTATATCTGTAAATTATTACTCATTCCCTGTCCTACATTCGTTTATAAGCTCTGCATGTCTACCCTGGCTATTTCCCTTAGATCTATTCTGCTGGATAGGGTAACTAGACATCCACTTATAAGCAGACATGTACATTATTTTGTTGGAGGTTCACTTGTCCGTTTTTTATAGGCAATTGTCATCTTTTTCCGTGCATCTGAGGGAATTCCTTAAATGGAGATTCTATCATATCATAATTTTTTTTTTTAATTTTCACAATATATTCTGAAAGAATCTGCTATGAAAAACATTTGCCATCTGCCTGCTGCATCATTTTAACTTCCTACGCCAACTGATGAGAGAGTATTGTAATCACAATGAAAAATTCGAATTCAATATCATGTTTTCTTGATGTGTTATAAATCGTCGGTATGCATGTCTGTACTCTGTCCGGTAATCCTTTGCCCCTTTATAACTCGTGAACTTTGTGAATTTTTATGAAACTGTGACATTAGGTTAGTGTGACAAGGACGAAAAAGCTTTGTAGTTTTTGGAAATCGGTTTAGTGGTGACAGAATTATCAACAAAAACGGAAAGAAATAAAAATTAAAACTTTTTTGGACGTTTCCGAGGACTTATTTTCTGATGAAAATTTGGGAGACGATACCCATCGTCACCACCAAATTTGAGAAAAAAAACTCTTCCCTACAACTATGTCGCATCAAACACATGAAGAGCAAATAAAAACCTCACGTTGCACAGAGGACGAGAGTCCGCGGTCCGCACAACCCAGGTTGTAAGAAGTCTGCCATTTGGAGACCCCCTGTTCTATCGACTATATAATTGTGACTCGGTTTTGAGATATCGATGCAATATCAGAAGATCAAACCTATCCTTACAACAACGCACGATCTATCATCGGTCGATACTGAGCAAGATCATGTTTTTGAAGGGAATCTCATGCTCTCACTGATTATGGAATCTCGGGAACAAATTTATTCCGTTATTGTTTTAGGTATTTTTAGAACAGAACATATTAATGCATTTTAAATGGATAGCGACCTCGAATAATGAGAGCTCTATTAAAAAATGGGGTCAAGTAAATTGACTCAGTATTTCACGTCCATTTATATCAGTTTATTGAATATTGTAATCGTATTTTTGATATGCTGACTTACTTGAACTAAGTTTGAGGAAACTGTGATTTCGGGAAACGTGAATATGGAATTTTTGAGGTTCTAAAAGATTGTTTATCGATATTTTTTAAATTCAATTTTAACTGCCAAAAGTTCTAAAATCTATTCAAACTTTCATTTCTAAACTGATATCATGCGGGGTATAACGTCCAGTGCACGGACTACCTGGGTGCCTCGGGAGTCGTAGACCAGGTTATTGAAAGGTCAAAATTTAAGACTCCCGGGCTAGGATAGATTCTATTAAGTTGGCACCGATATTTCGATAAATGAAAGGTGAAGTGCATGGCCATGAAGTGAAGAGCACAGAACATGTGAAAAACTGAAGAGCACAGAATATATAAGGCTACTGAAGAGTGAAAATTGAAAATGATCTGTGGTGTGAAGGTGACGGACACCTGAGAATTTAAGCAAATATCATTTGTCAACGCTGAATTAGCTGTCAGGGTTTCAATTTTTTTCACGTCCTGTACTGCTCTATGCTAGCCTGTCAACGTCAATTGTGGCATGAAATTGTCAAAAACTCACATTTGCAGTAGTAGTGTAATATATTATAAATATATTATTTTATTCCTTACAGTTTTCAACTAATCAATCAGAGAAATGGCTCTACACGTCCCTAAAGCTCCCGGCTTCTCCCAAATGTTAAAGGATGGTGCTAGGGTGAGTATCTATCGTGAAATATCAATTTTATTAGACATGTGGTCATTGCACCTACACGAATGACCGGCTTTAAATGTTCAAACAAATGAATTTAGTGTTCAGGTGGGCTATTTAGCACTATAAACTTGTACTTTTGATAATATTAATAACATGATAAGCGGTTCATAGTTTCTTTTCACATCTACATTTGAGGTAGCCCCTTCCAGTGGCGATACCAGGTTTTTACTACAGCGATGGCAGCCAAGGAGTCTGACATTTTTTAGACCCAACGGAACCAGGTCTAATTATTTTTCCAATATTGTATCATCAGGTCCGTCGACAAAAATGCTACACCAAGGGAAAGGAAACACTTGGAACCCATTAAAAAACATGAACAGCAAAAAACCAATATCTTTTCTGTATCATTTCCATGTAATTTGAAATCACATTTATTCACTGCAGCACTATTCTGGCCTTGAGGAAGCTGTGATTAGAAACATAATTGCTTGCAAGGAGTTTGCCCATTCAGTGCGGACTGCATATGGCCCTAATGGCATGAACAAGATGGTAATCAACCACATAGAGAAGCAGTTTGTTACTAGTGATGCTGCCACCATAATTAAGGAATTGGATGTGGAACATCCAGCTGCCAAACTCATGATCATGGGTAGTCAGATGCAAGATGCTGAAGTTGGTGATGGCACCAATTTTGTCATCATACTAGCTGGAGCTCTTCTTGAAGCTGCTGAGGAACTTATCCGATTGGGTGAGATGTTTAAAATTTTTATAGTAGAAAAACATGAGTGAATAAGATATGATGTAGTACAACAAGTCAAGTCATTGTGGATTGTTAGATTTGTCCTTAGGACTTCTTTTTGTCATAATGTTAGTTTATAAGTTTGTCAGGTCTGGCAACTCAAGAACCATGAACCATAGATAAAACAGTTTAGGTTCAGTTTATCTAGGAACCAGACTACATCAAGGATAAAAGAAAAGTAAACAAAATTCCTTTGTCATGAGAATTTGTTATGTAGATAAAAAGTTGTGTAATTTGTAAAACTATGTTAATTACACAACTTTTTATCTACATTGAGAATTTGTGTTTGTCTTATAAGTAAAAATAATTAAAGATTGTGATTGTGAGAGATTGTGAAATGCAAATGCAATGGAAGTTAAAAGCAGTGTCATTAGAGAAAGATAATCTTCAAGGACAGAAGGTGATGAAGCACTGTCGAAAAGACCAGAAAAAAGGTCTACTGTGAAGTTGGTGACCTGAAAAACCCACACTTCTTCATTTCCTTGCAACAAAAGTATATTATATACTATGAATACACAGAAAAAAATCTTTGGTTATTATTAAGAAAGGCCTCTATTCAACATACCTTCACATCATTAGCTGCAATCATTGACATAAAGTATATGTTCAGTGAAAAATATATCCAATAAACATTGTTTGAATGGAGATAACAAGTAGAAACTTGATAAAAGTTTTCACACTTTCTCTGCAATGCCAAAATATTTATGATGTGATATACTTCAAGGGTATATCAATCTTATAACCTAGATTTTTGAAAAAATTCTTTAGGTGATGTTATAATCACTAAAATCTAGAGTAATGTGAACTCAGAAGTTGGACTACTCAACCAGGGCACTTTTATAATCTGAAACTAACCAGTATGTAGGTATAATGGCTTAAGTTCTCAAATGTTACTGAAATTACAATTATTGAAAAAAAATCTAAATCATTTTATTACAACATTTAACTATATGATTTGTAAATGTCAGACCAATTGCAAGTATTTAGATTTTCCAATACTGCATCACCTAATCTGAATTATATTACATGATACTTCCCTTGAGAATTGAATGGACTTCATATTCATTGGCGTTAAAAGTATTATGAATATTTTTTTTATTCTGTTATAGGTATAACCCCCACAGAAATTGCAGAGGGTTATGAACAAGGTCTGGATAAATGCCTGGAAATTCTCCCAACCCTGGTGACCCATGTGGTGAAGGATTGCAAGAACATTGAGGATGTTAGAAAAGGCATCAAGACAGCCATTATGTCCAAACAGTATGGAAATGAAGACTTTTTGGCAGATCTAGTTTCAAAAGCTTGCATCTCTATAATGCCTGAGCAAACCACCTTCAATGTAGATAATATCAGAGTCTGCAAAGTACTTGGTGGCGGCTTACATAATTCACAGGTAAACAGAGATACTTTTATATTATATAACATTTTAGCAACAAATGAAAATGGTATTCTGAGAAAGCGGGAGAGCCTGTAGTGCTCCAGAAGCACTGCCAGAGCATGAATATCTATTCACATTGAACCTTGAAATACTGCAAATTGTGTATTGTTTCCACTATGCTTTTGACATGCATGTTTTGTGTCCGTCCTAGACTCGTTTGGCCTGGTGGTCTAGCTGTAGAAAGCATTTGGGTGGTATATTTGTAACCCAGTCAAGGTGTGATCACAACATCAACACTCATCTCTAAGCATCGCACACAGTGGTGCTGCCCCTTGGCAACTTACGAAGTCAAGGTTCAAACACTTGTACTGCCTTGAAACAGTGACAGATGAGTATTGTAATCACTATTTATCATTGACATTAACAGTGTGATTACGTTGGATATTAAATTGGCACTTCTCTTACTAATTTTTTTTATTGATTGCACTGTTTATTTGCTGGTTAATGATTCGTAAATTATCAATGTTTAAAAATTGACAAATATTTCTGTCAAAAAAGCAGAAAGTAAGGTTTCAACTCAATATTGATGTCATTTTTGATTAATTTTCTTATCATTACCATGGTTACCAAGAACTGTTAAATCAAAAGATACTAAGAAATACTCGAATTTTGAAAATTTATGTAGTATTCTCTACTCAAACAGATGTTGGTGGAATCTGCCATTAACGCCGTTCATATCACTAACAAAAAATGTTGTATATTTGATCTCTGTGTGAATATATTTTTATAGGTGATTCATGGTATGGTCTTCAAGAAACAAGTAGAGGGTGAGATCACCAAGGCAGAAAAAGCAAAGGTGGCAGTGTACAGCTGTGCTGTGGACATTATGCAGACAGAGACCAAAGGTACAGTGCTAATAAAAACTGCAGATGAGCTGATGAATTTTAGTCGTGGTGAAGAAAGCCTCCTGGAAAACCAAATCAAGGCAATCGCCGATACTGGATGCAAAGTGATTGTGTCAGCAGCAAAATGTGGAGATATGGCGCTTCATTACCTGAATAAGTATGGGATTATGATAGTCAGGCTTCATTCCAAATTTGAATTAAGGAGACTAAGCAAAACAGTGAGTATAATATAAATACATGAAAATAAAGTTTGAAGAGGTCATGCTGGAAAACATAATATAAATTAGAAGATAAAGTGAGGGATGAGACTTGTGTTTGTATAATTTAGGTATAAAGTCATCTCCCTAGCTTTTATTAAACCAATTTTGGTGAAAATGTATGAATTAGCATTAACAGTGATTAAATCTGTGACTTCAATATCTTCACAGGTTGGAGCTACAGTTCTGCCAAGATTGACAGCCCCTACACCACAAGAATTGGGATATGTAGACTTGGTTTGTGTAGAAGAACTTGGTGACACACCATTGGTTGCATTCAGACAAGAGGGTAAAGAATCCAGGATATCTACAATTGTTATTAGAGGTGCCACTGATAACTACATGGATGATATTGAGAGAGCTATTGATGATGGAGTGAACACATTTAAGGTAAGTGGTATTCATCAACACACAGAATTAATTTTGAACAAGATTGTTGGTGTTGGTTAAAATTAGTATCTGATATTGGAATGGAATGATTCTTGCAGCTGTGTGGTAAAACTAAATTGCATTATTTTGTAACTGCATATGCGACTAATATCACACTTTTTTTGTTGTATTACAAATAATACTTGATAACCGTGTTTTTGAATACATTGAATGCTGCCTTTTTGTTACATCAATGTGTTTGGACATTCACTGATCTGTAATTAATCTGATTGTTGAGATGTTAGTAAAGTTTTTTAGTAGTCGCATGTGGTGTCAACTGATTACCAGAGCAAATAAATATGAATCGCCATAAAAAATGAGTTTCAGAGGGTTACATTTATATCATCTACATATATTGAATTATCCAAACAATATAACCATGAAAATACTTCTGAAGTAAGTAAAAATGTTTTACTTCTCAAATGCATTATAACTATTCAATGCTGAAAGTATTGGATTATCCAAAATTTCAGTCCACTATAATGATGCAGCTTTTTCCTCACATACAAAAACTAAGTTAAAATTGTTCAATACATATTACTTTTTTATTATTATCTTAGGAGAATAAGAAACACAACTAATACTTTGTACTTTCTGTTCTCAAAATTAACCATATAAAACTAATAGATTTAAATGTCTCGGGCATTTCAACGATGATTTTTCCTCAATCCTGGTGCAAAACCAGTCACAAGGAAAAGATAGTCATAGAATATAATAATAAATACTAATATATTTATATATAAGTAATAGAATTTTAACTAGACAGGGTAACCAGAACCCTATGTTTGAATGTATATCCAGTTATATATTTATGCAAGAAATTGACAGTATGTTGAAGAATTTAAATATGCAAACGGAGTCCCATACTGCCAGCATGTTGTAAAATTTTGTTACACATCAAATTTCAATTAAAATAATGGAAAAGTTTATCCAAGAGCATCTTCCAACTACAGAACTGAACTTCTACTTCACAGTGCCTATCTCGTGACGGCCGCCTAGTAGCAGGTGCTGGCGCTTGCGAAGCAGAATTGGCTGTACAGTTGACTAAATATGCAGACACTCTACCTGGATTAGAGCAGTATGCTGTTAGAAAGTTTGCAGCTGCGTTAGAGAGCTTCGCTAAAGCTTTAGCGGAGAACAGTGGCCACAAATCGTCGGCGGTACTGGAGAAAATTTTGGAGGCGCACCAGGTAAATATATTTAGAACTGTTTTCTTTACAAGGTACAACATATCATGCATCCCTAAACTAGCTGCGTTGAACATAGGTGCTGTTCCCATTTGTAATTAAAGAATTTTCCATCTATGAATGCTGAATATATGCCAAAGAGGGCTTGATAAAATGTTCCATTTCAGAATGGCAAGAAGACCGTTGGTGTTGACATCGATTCCGAGAACACGATTTGCGATGCTGTTGAAAAGGATATCCAGGACCTTTATTCGCAGAAATATTGGGGGTTGAAATACGCCGTCGGAGCAGCGGCGACAGTGCTGCGTGTAGACCAGATCATCATGGCCAAGAAAGCTGGTGGACCCAAACCTAGACAGCCCCAAGGAAGTGACGACGAATCGTAAACCTCTTGTTTGCCGTCATTTTTTGATTATGTACAGGATGCTCTTTATGTATTTCATAAAAGCCCTATTTATATCAAAATATCATGATTTATGAGTAATATGCTGCTTAACAACACACGTTACTCAGATTTTGCATCAGATCTAATTATATACAGTTGGGGATATTTTATAGTTGAACTTGCGAAATTTAAAATAAATGTTTAAGCATTGATGCAATGTGTATTTAGTTAGATTTGTATTTTGGACGACGTGTCTTTTCCACATTCTTGTCTACTCAGTGCTGATCCACTCTTTGTTAAAATTTTCATGCTCACTGTTGAAATGTCCCCTCTTGTGTAAATATTTGTCTTGTTAGCTTTAAGCTTTGTGAATCATATTCGTATTAAAATGTAAAAAATACTAAAAATTATGTCTGTGTCTAGCGCGATTTAAACTGATTTTCACATGTTTAAAGCGAAGTGCTTTCAGCAGTGCTGTGAGCCTTGATGTTCAGTTTTGTCGAATACAATCAAAGCCGGTTGGAATAACCATTATGAATAGTTGTCTTAGCTGATCCCGCGTAGACAAGCATTTAACCTATTCTGTTAAAATTGGTCAACATCGCTTTTTGAGCTTCTATTGAGTAATGAAAGTCTTAGAAGCGAAATAACTGTAATCACCAGATCCGGGCATAAAGAGCACCCTGATAAAAAGTTTCACTATTATCTTCATTTACAATGTTATCTCACAATAAGTATTTAATATAACGCGCAGTTAGTTACTAAGTTTTTGAAATAAATGAATCCTAGATTCAACGCAGTTTTTCTTGTTCCTGGTTTTTACGCATTTTTATTTGTTGAAACAAAGTAATTTTATGTCAATTTTTCTGTTTTCGGTCGCTAATAGATTCCGTAAAAATACCTGGAAACGAATCTATCAGTAACCTGTAGATATCACAAGAGAAATAGGCAGATTTCAAGTAACAAAAATATGTATTACAAAATATATGATAGAAAAACATGGTATCTTACAGAGGACCAACGTAAAAATGTGTTTCTAAATGAGATCAAAAAATCATAAGATGTTAAAACAAAATATTCTAAATTAATATATATGTATACATTAGTGTTAAGTTTCCTTTTCCTACTGGTACTGCTGCTTCGAAAATTGGAATAGGATCCTAAATAATACTGTACAAAACATCCAAAGGAATTGAGTATGAAACATATTTTTTAACCTTCTAGCTTCCATCAGCTCCAATATTTCTTAGTGCCTATGTGACAGTATAAAGAAACTACTTCAGTTTAGTAGTTCTGCATGATTCATGCAAATGAAGAGTTCACTGGTGAGTCCTAATAAACTTCACAAAATTCTTGTTTCGGATTTGAACATAATGCGTGTTCACAACAATAATGTAATGTAATAAATCAGCTAATTTAGACACAATACATACAAACTTCGTATAAGTATTATTTGAAGGATTGGAGGTGATGTAAACTTTTTTTATTTATACCAAATAAATGGTAATATTTAACAACAACGGTATAAACTAATATGTTTACTTATTGTCATTGGAAGTTGCACCATAAAATATAGAATATAATGGATACATTTGTTTTAAAATATCTTGTTTTGTGAAAATTGCCAGTAACTGGGCACCTCAAAATATTTTGCAATCGGACACAATGTAAATATGAAAATAAATATATATCTCTTGCAACAAACGTAAATATATCTTCTTAAATAAAATAAAATAAGTTCTCTAAACAAAAACAACAAAATAAAGAAATCCTTTTGATACAAGACTTAGAACTATTATAAACATGATAGTTTTCGAATAAATACTGTACCTATCGCAAAATTGGACAATTTCAACAGCTAAAACGTATTCAAGTTCATTTTCAATGAAATTGTTTCAATCAGTGAATTGCAATTCACATATAAGCTTTTTTCGTAAACTACAATTTAAACTGTATTTTACTCGAACTATATTTGAGGTTAAGGTCAAAAACTTAGTCCAATTTCACCTAGGAGATGCGAAATTTAAACTACATGATTATTATTGTTCATTTTCTTATTGTACTTTAATACTGTGGCGGGAATATGAAACCCTGTGGGGTGACACCTGGAGAGTACCATGTAGGGGGAGGAGTAGGGGGGTATACAAAGGGGCTTCTTGACATGTAAGGCATCGCTTCCACTGCCGGAGAGGCGTACATCATCTGAGTTGGAGGCATTAGAACGTCTGACATTTCTTGGGGCTGAATGGTATACACCACGGGGGTACCTGAAAACGGGGGGAAGTAAATGGGTTCAGTAGTTCTTACGCAGTTGTTTTTTATAGCGGCGTGCGATGCCATATTCTGCTGGCTGAAATGTAATTATACATTATGAAGAAGTTGCTTAGAATCCTCTAGTAGTACCGATATACCATCTTCATGTGAAGAAGAGTGCGAAAGAATGCATTCTTGTGAAGGGGCATACAGTACTGAATTATTTTTTATGCAATTTTAATCCAATTTTTTATATGAAATACATGTTTTTGTCAAATTCATGCCGTAGGGTTTCTGAGAAGCTATTCAACCAATGTAATGTTCATTAGGAATGTTATGTGACGTCGAAAAAACTGCGGAATGTACGTATTGATATCTACTAGCAGCACTGATGACAAGAAAGGTGTACAACATATCTAAGAACTATTCCAGGCAAATTTGAAAAATATGATTCCCTCCCTTAAAAAAACAATTCACTACGCCTTGAAGTAATCTGGAATTTGAAAAACGTTACAGAAACAATATTTTCATAAAAACTAACCATGGTCAAAACTTACCAGTAACTAGACAAATATACAAAAACGAATATAAAGGATGATTTGATGTTTTTGTTTCGGCTAATAATTCCGTTACCAACGCACGGATTAAAAAAATTAGCAGCTTTTCCATACTCTTATCCCACATGATGTTGCTCCGCAAATTACATCCATATTGGTACAGCGGTATTTCGCAACCCCCAAAAAAAAAAATGGTATCAAGTAGTAGTGGCACAGTACTTCCCACACTGAAATGATATGGTTTTCGACGTAAATATCATTTTTTGATATAATTGCGCACAACCGACCTGTTGTCCCAGTCATATAGACCCAGCCTGTTGCATCAGCTGTGAAAAGACCGCGCACCGAATCTCTAGATATGTATCGCTACACTCGTTGACACACTAGTCGCATGAGACTGATGAAACCAATTTCATGAAACACGAAATTTGTGTAATCATCGCACAACCCATATATTTAAATGAGATGTAAGGTAACACAATATTGTTTATGTGATACACTTGTGTTTGTGAAACAAATCTCACGAAACAGAACTGCCGAGTTTTATGTGATTTGCTTCATATAGAGAACCACGTAAACATCGTGTCTGCTTCTTGTAGAGTGATATTTAGAAATTATAAAATAGAACGATTTCGAGATGAAGTTTCCATCCTTTTCAATTAGAAGTGTTGTTAATGCCACCCAGTTGTAATAACTATCCACATTGATCCTCTGAAGCTCTTTGAATTTCTAAGGATGTTGCCGCAGTTTGCTACCAACAATAGCACTATTTTTCAGGTTTATTATATTACACCATATCATAATAACGTCTCCAACAGATGATACTGTAAGAGACACTGTTTTCTCAGTCTGTGCTTACGTAAAACAAGTGTTTCAGTTGTGTGTCACGCGCCTCAGGCTAGAAATGCACCGGCTGCAACGTTTCGTTACGCAACGAAATGTCCGTCTATTTTCACTTGCATCAGTTCCAGCACAACAAGATTAGCTCAGTGCATGATTATTATCCGTCAAGATTACAAATAGGACCACATTTTGTGTACAATATCCTGACTGTTGTAATTGTAGACAGGAGTGAAGCCTCGACCAGGACTCAAAATCGACCCGGGACAATTCCAATCGACTTATTTTCCATTTTCAATATCTAAAAAAGTAGTACACTCTTCTAAAACGCACTGATTGCTATGAATGTTGCAAGGAAACTGATGCTTGGTCTTCGGCAGTGTGCAGTCGATGTTGCATGCAGTGCAGTACCATTTAATGCTGAAGAAAATGCGGAGCGTGCAACGTTGGTCAACTTGGTTTCTGAATGTATTATAAAAATCGAACATCGAGTATTACCAATAAATGATGGAATTACCAACCTGGAGGAACAGATATGACCGGCGAAAACATCTTTACCGCCGAGGTAGGACTCGAGGGTGTGAGATTCAATGTCAACCTCGGCTTCTCGTGCGGCGTCTCCGTCGGCGTAGGTTGTGGAATCACATCGTATCCGTTGGTTTGAGATGGTTGATCGACCAATGGCGATTGAGGAACTTCCATGTAATGCTGTTCTGGCTGGTCGTTGGTCGTTTGTCTGGTGATGTCCTCCGATGGCTGTTGATATTCAGCAGGAGGGTACAACCATGGATAGTTTTGTTGCGGGTATACGTTGCTAACGTGGTAGTTGTAGTAGAACGGATTGTTAACGTCTGGAAGAAAAATATTTTGCCTTCAATGCTGACAGATAAAAGTCCTTGGATACAAATACCAGGAACATATGTAAGAGTATATAGATTACGCTATACTGATGAGGTCCAATGAGTCAGAAACACGTGTCGGGAAATATAGTCCTCTTTTCGTTTGCGTGCTTATGCCATAATCTAGTTTCTTTTTTCTTTGTTCCAAAGTTCATCAATTATCCTTTCCATTTGATTGAATAGCACCCTTGCAGTTGAAATTCCGTACAGGTGGATTATAGTGATCTCCGTAGAGATACTGGTATGTATGTACTTTTAATCGAAACGGAGTTGGCGTCCAGTAGATGCTACAATTGTGTCATTGTTTCCCTACTACGACCTCCTACGTAAGGGTATGATATGAAGTTAGGTGTTGCCTTATGAAATTCGGCGTCTCCTAACCGAAGCCATAAATATGTTGGCAGTATATTAGGAAAAGGTATAATATGGACATACTCCAAGTATCGCGACAAGTTGCCCATTAATGTCTTAAGAAGCCAAATGTTCCTAACAATTTGGACTGCCTGATAGGGGAGCATCTATTGCTGTTGTCATGCAGCCCAAACATTTTAGTGCAGTTTGGCTTTATAAAAGGTACAAACAAAGCCCTTACAGCATTCCTCAACATAGTGTATGCTAAAAACAATCGAAACTGTGAATACTGAGATAAATGGATAATAAAAGTGGTGCGAGACGGAAGGGCGGGCATGGAGGGAAAATAAGAAATCTATGACCAATGAAAGAGACCTATTATGAGTTTGAATTCGATCAGTCCTTAGGAGTACTAGGTTTATATGGTAGTTGCCATCGCTCTTACACGTGTTTATTTATATTTTCCTATATACTCCATATACCTATTTACTTACCATGGTATGGTATAACATCTGGCGTGACAGGTGCTGAAGCGACCACAGTCTTATAGTTAAAAGGCTGAGGTGCTTGAGGCCATACAAACGGAGTTGGTGTGAGTGGAGTTCCATATGCCTGCCATCCATAGGGAAACCTGAATGAATTGAATCACGTTTAGGTACTGCAAAAAAAAGGAATTTCTATTGTAAGAAAATACTGGTCTGTGAATTTGTACTGTTTCCCAGGACCTGCAATCTTTGTATAATAGATGAGTCTCTGTGAGAAAATAATGAGTCACATATATATAGACTTTGTTGATTTAATTTACTTTTGAAGCTGTATATAACACTGGAATTTGGAAAATGATGGTTTTGATACTTAATAATAAGTACTATCCCAGCAAACCATATGATGAAAAAATATAATATAATAAATTATAAATTTTAGTTTTTTTACGATACGCTGGCCGCTATTTGAAACCACATACGTATGCATGAGTATTTTACTGATGTGTCGGCTGCCTTCGCAGCATTTATTAAAGTACGAAGCAGGATGGAGGAATTTCATTTTGAAAATAAGAATCATAAGTATGTGGGTCAGTAGAAAATATAATGAATCAGAGAGACAATCACAGGATAAGTTTCAGAAGTTAAATCTTTTTTAAGATAGTTCTTACATGTTTAAGAAATGTATCGCGATAATTTGATGCTTGATTAGGACGATGGGCTTTTCAAATATTAAAAATAACTTACCTATTTTGTGGAGAGGTAGGATCAGGTGCAGTTTCAGCTGATTGAGCTGCAGTGTGATCAGTTTGGGTTTCGGTAGAAGTTCCTTCAATATGGTTGTTATTCTGTTCAACAGGTGATGGTGGTTGCATTTGCTATAGTAATCATAAAATATTAATAATTTCTCCATCAAAATTGCAACAATTGAAGCTTTCAACTAGAATGAAACTAGTCAAGCTAAAGAAAATCGGTTAATAAGCAGCATTTTTAATCCCTTGTATCTTTTCTGTTTAAAAAAGTGGCCTTTGATACTTATATTTTACGTGGTGTCAAGATAAGTAACAGACTGACGGACATGAATGATATGAATTTGGTATGATATCGCTATTATGATAAGTTAAACCCACATATCAACACAATGCAGCACAGTACTTGTGCACGAATACACTGTACTTACCAAAGGCAAGCCGACATAGTTTTCGATCGGTTCAGAAGTAGAAGGAAGTACGGAAACTAAACTGCTTTCGCTTTTGGTGCGCTTCTTGTCTCTATTTTTCTTCTTGTTAGAAGATCTTTGCGTGGATTTAATATCTATCGCAGGTTTTTGAGGTGAAAGTACTAGATTCTTCATAAATCTAAAAAAAATATAATATATTAACATCATATTAATATGATGAATAGATGTCCCATTCATGACATACAAGTAGAGTGCTTACAAATTTGCAGAAACAAACCATGAATTAGCCGAAAAAAATGGAAATATGTCCCCAATTATGCATGCAATGAGAGTATACATCCAAATACTGAAAATTATCGGTTTCATCGATACCAGATGCTACTGTAAACGGATCATCAACAATACCAAGAAGAAGCGCAACCGGGAAATCGATAATAAATTTATCTCATGTCTCTCTAACAAATGTTGAATGATGATGTACAAAGAGTTCAGAGAAGCACAGGCTGATGTGCCAGCCATAGAGATAGAGGGGTGCCCAATACTCGAATAATCTTCTGAGAGTTAACATCAACAACATAACATTCACTGAACGACCTTCATCTCTTCCGAAGCAGAAGTGTCACCAGAACACCTGCTACTACAAGGTTCGGATCAAACCACTCTGAATTTAATCCAGAAAAAGGCAATATATGTCTAGTGAACACGACTGACATTTCAACGGACCCCAGTCTGGAACAACAACAAAAAAAGTGGCTGATCTGTCCTCATTTTATTGATTCTACCATGATAAATGTTTGACCGAGCTGCCTAAGAGCAAACAATACAAAGAACACTGTAAGTGCCCAATGGTACTCCGTCTCAAGCTCAACTTTCAACACCCTGAACAAGCCTTTTCCAAAAGACATGATTTTGAAGAACATCAGCACTATGAAATCAGCTACCGAGAAGTTTATTTTTCAATAGTAACAGTTTACAACGTTTTAGCTCAATATCAAGACATTTGTCCTCTCACAGCGCTTCTCAGGCGCCATGGACTGTTTATCGTCCACATCATCCATCTCTCTGAATCACTTTCATTCCAAACGCGAATCGATAGTGATAAAAAATGATACTTATAGCGCCTACATTCAAGTCTTAATCAAATGAAGCACCAGAAATGTGTGAATCATGTATTTTCAAGATTTGGTGTACTTTTTGTAATACTGTTTATATAAAACACTCCACCAGTCCCAGTTTTACATCTTGATTTGAGGTCTGCAGTGTTTTCTTTCTTCAGGTCTTCAGGGGCTTTTGGCTTTTCAACTCGTCAGTATTTTGATAAATTGCAAATTTTTATAGTGTCATTTTGGGGGTGATAGTAACATGTTTCTCGCATGCCGCAGCCGATTAGCGTCTTCACGAAATCAGCTTGGACACTGCCTAATAGTGGCGATAGGTCCATTTGATTCCGTAAAGGGCAGCACCACTAATCGCGAACCTTGGAGAAACATATTACTATTTGCAACCTAGTTACTGCGAACATATCAGTGTTTTGAAAACCAACAATCAACAAATATCGAATTCTGTTGAACTGCACACGCATTTTTACTTACTTGAAATCGGAGTACTGGAAGAGTTGAATTGAAAAATAAACGTATTTCATTTAAATGATTGTATTTTTAGTAATAAAAAGTTGTGCATGAACAATGACCCAGCATTGATTTGATTTCGATAAGGAATATTTTTGAAGACAAATAATAGGCTTATATAGTACATTTTTATCTTAAACTACTCTCCCCTTACTTGTTTAAGAATAATATAAATACAACAAATTGAATCAATATTCATTGTCAATACAGTGTGATATTTTTTCTATTTTTTCTTTATCAGCAGTACTGATAGATATAGAATGTAAACATAGGTGTAAATGGTATGCTTAAATAATATATGCATCATAAAGTCAGTGCATACCTTGTCAGTTATAATATGAAATCGAATGTAGTGATATAAATTGTTTTTTTGAGGGTATTTTTTGTCTTGGTGTTTGTGGTTCTTGTCTGAACAAACAAAATAATATTCAGTATTTGATAAGGTAAATATCTTGTAATTATATATACATCGTGTTTTCACTTCCCATGCAAGACAGTATTGTGATCGCGAAATTTTTTGAATATGAATGAAGCTTTTTTAATGTTTTGTGATGCTTACGTCACAAAAATTCGAGTAACTAATTTCACCCAAGTAAAAATCAATACGAAAATCCCACGTCTATAGATAATATAGAACTTGGTGGAGCAAAATAATAATAATATTCGGGAGTAGCTAGAATACTTTTTTAAGGTGTTCAGGATTCATATATAATATATTTAAGATGTATGCTTAGATTTATAGAAATGAAAAAATCACGGCTAAAAAATTAGTACACCGCTAGGAAAATTGAAGTCGTATATATCACTTTTCAATACCAACACATGTTTATCAATACAGCATTGGTCAAACTGCTGATTACAACAGCTTTTCTGTAAATATTTCCCACCAAAACAATAAACAAATATTCAACTGCTACAATAACTGTGAAGATAACAAATGTTTACAGTGGCGTATTGTGTAGAGTATGGATAGGGCGCCAAAAGGTTGGATAAAACTGACACTAGTGGATGGTTTGGTCATTATAGAAGTTTTTAGGTTGTCATTTCCTGGATTAAATTTCATCTTCTACAGAAAATTACTTTTATAAACAGATAAAAATTGTGTAATTTTTAGACAAAGTTTCTCAAATAAAACTCTTCTAGAGCTATAGCGTACTGGCGGCCTGGACAGAACAAGTTCAATATTTTTACTGTCAATGCAAAATACAGAACGTTTTGAAATGGAGGAAATAAATAGCTGTGATTTTGTATCGCAAAACGAAAACGAAAAAACCAGAGGAACATATTTTGCATATACCCAAAAAAGTACGAGTATTTTTGATTGCATTTGCAATAGTTTTAAGGGGAAAGTCCTAGAAAACCTTAACTATCGCCGACAAAATGTTAATAAGATATTTCATGCTTTAACTGTAAAAAAAAGTATGAATATTACCGATTGCATTTGAACTAGTGTTAAGAGCAAACCCATAGAAAACCTCAACTATCGCCATCAAAATGTGAGTAAGATATTCCATGCTTTAACTATAAAAAAGTATGCGTATTTTTGAATTCATTGCCCAAGCAGGGGTTGCAAGCTACGCCGCTGTATGTTGAAAGGAAGCAATAAACTTTAATGAGAAAGACAATTACATTAATATCTTCTTGTTGATATTTGAATGCAGGAAACCCAAAAAAAAATGGACATGTACGATCACCGACCTGGCGCACCATTCAAGAGCAGGTTCGGGCACGTGGATGCATCAGCATCATTCCTTTGCAGGCGCAGAATCAAAATAGACAACCAAGGAGCTAACATAACCTCAAAATACGAACCAAAACAGCACTATCGAATGTGTGCCAATATGAGTGATAAACGCAGCGGGTCTATATGCAAGCTAAATGGAATCGAGGGTAAGGCCCCTTTTCTCATTGGGGTGGCTGGGGGCACAGCCAGTGGTAAGAGCACCGTCTGCAAGAGGATCATGGAGAAACTCGGCCAAGCAGAGATGGACCAGAAGCAAAGACAGGTCGTGTGCATATCACAGGACAGCTTTTATAGGTAAACTCTATTATTATATACTCAGTTATTCCAGCAATTTTTACAGTCTGGAAAATATTATGAAATAAATATATAAAAATCAATGAAGCATAGAAAATTACATTATGATGATTATAATTACAGATTTTAGAATATATAAAAATAAATATATGGCAAATCAAATCAAGCAAGCTAAGAAATAGTTGACATATAAAATTGATTTGAATAGCTGTCATTTCAAAAAGATCATTATTTTGTTCGAACAATATTCAGAACAACAATGACACTGCACAAAGTCGCAACGTTCCAAAAATTTTAAATCAATACTAGGAACTTTCAGAGTTATGTTCCAATAATCAACGGACTATATAATGAACCGATTCTAAACTGCTTTACAGATGAAGGAAATTATTTGTTCAGAATTCTTGACAGACTTCAGTTTAACCAATAAACAAATCCATTTATTTCAATAAAAATCATATGAAAACCCACATAGATGGTGGAAGATGTCTTTGATTTCCCGATTTTATGAAGGCTGTCAAGCAAAAGTGAGAGCAATGTTGTTGCTCATGGTAGGGTGGAATATAATGGAACATTTTTTTCCAATTATTTTTATTACCTTAGTCCTCTATTTTTATAAGTTAGAATGAACAATCGAAATTATCAATGGTTTCTGTATATAGTATAACGTTAACGTGATGTTATTTTTATCGTTGTATATTTGTCCAAAATTATATTGGTTTATTGTAAGGTTTTCAAACTTCACCTAGACCCCATTGGGTTTTTTTGTTTATCCTCCCCACGAGTTGCTCAGAACTAAGTGTTCAGCCACCCTAAACGTGAAAGAAAGTGTTGACATGACCTTGCAAAGCCTGGTCCAGACCTGATCTGATTGTTAATGTGTAACACTGAAATCAGTAAATCCAGTCTGCTGTCTGTGCAGATTCTAATATTCTCTCCCATAATGTTCATATGTTTGGAATAATGGAATTTTGACACGCGGTTACTGATGTAGCAGCATCGAAAACCTTTTTGTCTTTGTAAATTCGGTGCTTTTGTGGCCATTTATCATAGAACAAAAATGTAGAGATGAGATGTCCAAGATTTTTGGGAGAATGATGTGAAGGTTGAGGCTACTGGCAAATTTTTGCAATGATGTGAAACTCTGAGGAAAAAACTGTTGTCTAGAACCAATGAGCTCAAATACCCCTTTCTGTAATTATCAATGTGAATCCTTTTTTCAGTCAATCACTTTTGAAATGGCAAAGTACTAGACTCATTTTTTCTAGCCCTGGATCAATTTGATATATTTCCAACTATTGTCTTTCCATCCTCGTCATCTTTCTAATAGGAAAATCTTAACGGTGGATATAATGAAATAGGAATTGAAGAAACATTTCATGATCATCTGAAGACGATTGAAATCGAAACGCCGTGAAACTCAAACTTATAGAGATAATGGCATTCCTGAATAAACCTTTTGAATCATTTATTTGTACTGAACAGATCATTCTCACTATTTTTTCAGAGATTTGACTCCAAAAGAAATCGCCAAGGCTGAGATGGGACAATACAACTTTGACCATCCGGATGCTTTTAATGAGACCCTGATGTACGAAACACTGAAGGATGTGCTAGCAGGGAAGATTGTGCAGATACCTTCCTATGACTACAAGCACCATACACTGAAGAAGGATGAAATATTGACTATATATCCTGCAGATGTGGTCCTGTTTGAAGGAATTCTGGTCTTTTACTTTCCAGAGGTCCGAAAACTCTTCCACATGAAGCTATTTGTAGATACTGATTCAGATACTAGGTATGTTGGATAATTTGTAAAAGGGCCATAGATAATGAAGTAATGTAAGTTTTGAAGTTTAATAATTCACTGGCCGCTATTTAAAATTATATATAACTAAATAATACGTTATTTCAAAAGAAGGAAATAACTTGAGGAATAAAATATCTTAAGAACTATGGCTATGGTTAAAGTTTTTCAGGGATTTTCTTCAACATCAGTGCAAATGATGTCGTCAAAATAATTTTAGCGATACATAGAATGCTACATTCAATAACTCTATAGTTTTACATTCATCATTGGTCTTAGTTGACAAGTCGAGAACTTTATTCATTTTATTCTAGTCAAAAGAGCCAGTGTCCAGCATTATTTGAATCGCTTGTTTTAGGTTGGCACGCAGAGTTCCGCGAGACATCAACGAACGAGGAAGGGACCTGGATCAAGTACTCAGCCAATACATGAACTTCGTGAAGCCAGCTTTTGAGGAGTTCTGTTCCCCCACGAAAAAGTTCGCTGACGTGATCATACCGAGGGGTGCGGACAACAGCGTTGCTATCGATTTAATCGTACAGCACATCAGAGACATCCTCAACAACAAGAGGAACTCGGAGGAGAGATCCATGACTCCGCCCAAGGTCACTGTCACTCCTGTCAGTTCCCCTTCCAAAAAAGTCAACAGCAGTGGGGATATAATATTTCACAGGCCCCACTAGAGGGCTATACATCGATAGATGGCAATTTGGAAAAGGCTACCTGATGAGATTGGGAATGAGGGTCCTAAGGATATTTCAAATATTCAGTTTTTTCATTACTCGATCTTACAAGTTTCGAATTAAAGTCCATCTAAAAATATAAATAAAACTATGCCTGTGAAATGTCAAGATCGGCTTCACAAACTTTTACCATACCAACTTAGGTATTAGTAATAGGATAGTAGTTTTCCCGTTACCCTCCTTTTGACAGGACTCAAATTGGAAATTATTATTCTGACAGTTTTGTTATATAAATCTCAATTATACACTGGCATTATTGAGATAACCATTCTCATAAATGTTACTTATATTTCTTTTTCAAAGTGAATATTCAGCTAAGTAATCTGTCAAATTGAAAGCAAACACCTAGCATGTAGTAGCAAACTTAAATCAGTTTTGAAAGAACGTCAAATTGAGGTGGGTAGTCTTAACAGTGCTATTTTGATCTTATAGGGAATGACGTTGTTTATTTGTGATTATAATTGTTGCTAATATTTTATTTATAATTTGGGGAATAATATTAGAAAGTCTGAATTTGCGGCCATTATATTGATTATGTACTTATTAGAATATATTCATACAGCAAGTATGGTATCTTTACAGTGCATGATGTATAACGCATATTTACAGTCTGAAAAATTTCACTATGCTGTATGACTATATTTTGCTTACCAACTGTAATAGTGATATAAAAAAAATATATACCATATTCCTTTCAATGCATTATTTACATATCTACAATTCATTAGATGAGTAGAATATAAGTTGCTATATAGCATTTATGCTGTTTATAGTTTGGCTCTGTTTTGCTTGTATAGTAATGATCATCAGTAGTCCTTAAAAACAGACAAAAAAATAATGATCTGAAATTAAGTAATGATATGTAGAGTGATTAACTGGAATATATTCAATAGAACAAGATTCCCTGCAAAACTACTGTGTCAGGTGAAGTTTTAATTTTGGTTTGAATCTGTCAATAATTTTGCAAGCAAAACTGACCTCCCACTTTATCGAATTTGATCCACATTTTATTCGAATATTTGATCGTAGTATGTATTATTAATTTGTACCATTCTTGCAGTTGGTGAACAATTTGTTATTTAAAATTTGAATGTCTCGATTTTAGTAGCAAAGTCGTCAATTTTGATAATGGTAAGTGATTATGGGGATAGGGCCTTAGATATATCAAGACACCTAACCTACAGTGACAGATTTTAAATGTATAATGCATTCACAATATTTTAAATATGTGAGAATAAGAAGAAACGTTACCAAGAAGGCATGTGCTTTTCCTATTTATTTTGCACAATCCACAGATAATCGATTCTTAGGACTGTTTGCAAATGATTTATCATTAAATTTACTGAAATATATGGTTTAATCTACCATAATATTTCGGCATTCGTTCTTAGCAAGATACATCAAAAATGTCTTCACTGTAGGTGATAGTTGACAATTTCCGATTCTTACATACAATATGATACTACAAAAGGTTATTTATTTTTATATTGTCACAACATGCACGTTTTCAAATTTTATAAGATAATGTGAATATCTTAGGTTCAGCTTGCCAATATAGAACTCATTATTTAAGTCTATGAATAAGCACAACTTAATTAGAAAAATGAATATCATATTTAATAATAACACCAACTACATAGAATAAAATAAAAATCTGAACATATCTAGTCTGAAAAATCCAGACTTTTGAAAAGATGTTTTTTATATATTGTATTCTCATTTTGCAGATCTTTTAACTGCTTACTTTGGCCAAAGATACTTGTATCACATAGTTCATTGTGATAAAATTATAGGTCTCGAAGTTTTAACTTCTTTAGTGCTTTTTTGTGTGATATCAATGTTCAAAATATATTCTTTAAAACATAAAAAATGAGCTTAATTGATTCCTTCTCATATATTTCATATAAATCAATAATGTGTCACAAAAAAAAAAAGATTTCTTCCAAACTGTTGAGAAAAGACATAGACTGAATTGGTTCAATCCCTTGGTAATGTCAGGCATTTGGGGTAGTAATTTTTTTGAGTAGTTGACATACTTTCATCGCGAGGCCCAAGTTCTAATAAATTCTACAGTGAAAAAGTGACTTATGAGTTCGGTTATGATACCGAAATCAATCTACCCATCTTTTTTTTCTTACAACTTTCTAAAATTCCTGAAGTGGTCCACATCAAAGCTTTCATTACATAAATAATGCTCTGAATAACTTATCGTCAAGCTTACCTGTAGGGCAGTGGCCAAGGCTTTGCATCATTTTCAGGTGAGAGATCAGAATAGTTTACAGTCTTTTTCTCTACTAGTTGGGTCAAGTATATGACACACTTATCCTCATCTTTGATCAACTCCTGTATATAGCAGTCATGCTTTATACCTGATTGGTCATTATAAATACATCTAGTACCCAGGATCAGCTTATCATCTCCGTAATACCAATCACTCAGCCTCAGTTCTGAAAAATATATAGTTATATTATTCAGATAAAAAAAATTAGTATTTGACTCTTTGTTTTAGTTACCCATTTAGATTTGTATAAATACGTTTCGATATTCATCATCATGAATTTTGCTAAAACTAAAGTTGTGTCTCAGACTTCCATTGAATATATAATTTTGAGTGTCACAACATCCTGATTGATTTACTAGCTTCAATTGTCTTCAGGTGAACTGGCGAACACGCCCCTTCAATAGCTATTCATACTCCTCTGGCTGTATGTAGCAAAATGCGGCAAAATATACGTTGTAGAAATCAAAAGGCCACTAGAAGTATTAAATATTGAGGAACAAAGGCCCAGCAAGCTGAGACAAGAACATCAGGACAGGACAACATAAAATAATGTGGGGCAATGCTAAGGTCATTAACAAGGAACTTGACTGGTATCAATGAAAATGCAAGGTGGTAGCGTTCTTCGCCAATAACAAAAACGTGTATAGCAAACCTAGCGTATGAATAAAACAAGTATGGCAACACTCATAACAAATATTAATTAACCGCAGTTGGACAGAACAAAGTTGGATAATTTTAAATGTGACACGCAACCCGAACCCGTCGAACAACCATGTCAGCAGAAAACATTTTCGCTCTTCTGGATCACCAGCTGAACCAACCAGGAGTAACCGCACCAACCATACGCCAGCTAGAGGAGTATAAATAGCAATTGAAGCAACATGTTCGCCAGTTCACCTGAAGTCAATTGAAGATAGTAAATCAATCAGAATTTTGTTACACTGAAAATTATATAGTCAATGGAAGTCTGAAACACAACCTACCGAGATTAAAAACCCTCAATATTCATATAATATAATCTGGTTGTCTTTGGGAAAGAAGCTAATTGCATGATGAACTTTCAAGATGCTAACACATTTATAATTATAATTTCTGTTACTTGTATGAGTTTGTCTTTCTAGATATTATCAGACAAGACATAGTGTAAATTTACAATATTTTTGAATCTATATAAAATACCTGCATTTACATGGTGCCAAATCTAATTTCTATTAGATTATTGCATTTACAATAGTATATAGTGAAAATCTTTTTCTTGAATAAGTCTCCATTGGAAAATATCTAGCCACACACAGCTTTATTATGTAATGAGAATAAGAATTATTACAAATGGCTGTATGGTCA
Source organism: Bruchidius siliquastri (assembly GCA_949316355.1). Taxonomy (NCBI): domain Eukaryota; kingdom Metazoa; phylum Arthropoda; class Insecta; order Coleoptera; family Chrysomelidae; genus Bruchidius; species Bruchidius siliquastri. The sequence goes on from OX438537.1 coordinate 20,844,264, forward strand.
AAATGTTTTATGTCAGTTGAGGAGGCTATGGTTCATTTCTGCACAGTGTCTGAGTAACTCCTTTTACAATAATTTAACTTACCTCTCCTAACTTCACCCCAAGTATCATACTCAATGTTCCTATAAATATTAGGATCCAAAGCCTTAGCAACCTTGAAGGGAAAGGGAGCTACAGTCAAAGGGTTATCTCCATCACCCCACAATGATTCTGGTTTTGAGAAAGGCCCTGACTCATCCTTAATTTTAGTTTTTGGTTTCAACAATTGCATTTCTGCTTGAGTGGTTATGTTGTTCTTTTCATACAGCATATTGTGTACTATTTCATCAACATTTGCAATTTTGAAGACATCTTCATATAGGAGCTTGTACACCATAGCTAAGGAAAGTTTTTCATATTATTGTTGTGTTGAAATAGAGTCTTAATCCCATTGAAAGCATGAAAAAAGTATCACAGAAATATGGATTTTATGTACAAATACATGTGCTGTTGAACATAAAGGAGGGGGAGGGGGTACCAGCTGTAATAATCAATATCAATAAGTAAGACACAACCACATGATAAAGTACCAAGGAATTTATGTTACATGGGCATATATAATAACTTCAGTTTTGATAAAATTGTGAAATATTAAAATAGTATTAGTATGATTTTGGTACTACCTTACAGTGACCTTAAATTTATTCATCATTTTCTCTACAATTTGAATTTCTAAAGTAATTATGCCATCTCAGGTTTTTTCAAACACCCTGTATATAAATGCATAAATCATGAATTCACATAATAAATGAGTAAGAAATCTTCAAAAAACAACTTTAGATAACTTGACATCAGTATAAATCAATAATCACTAATCAGCTACAAATGCAAAAGAAAAATACATAAAACTCACATTGACAAAAACCAGCAACTGCTATATGATCTTTCTTATATACCACATCATAATGGTCTTTATCCATAAAACAGAGCAATATTGCGTTTTCCTTGTTTCTTTTAGTGGCATCATAGATCTGTTGTTGTGTAGCATCAAATATGATAACATCTCGGCTAAAAAACGAATTTTAAAAATATACCTAATATATGAATACTTTCTATACATGAAAATAAGGACTCAAAAGCTTCATAATAGATAATTTTTTCGAGTTCTTTATGATTTTCCTATTTTATTGTTGACTAATAAATTTATACAATTTCTAATTAGTGTAATGCATATAATTCTTTTTTTAATCTGCTGTATTCTTAATTAGTTCGCAAATACAGCACCTATGCAGCTGCATAATTGAATTCTAATTTTACTCTTACATAGAATAGTAAACAATAGGTATCAACTTCTAGTTGTTTAGAATTGTGTAGAAGTCATTATATTTGTACCACAAATGAATGAACAGTCCCCTTTCAGTTCTAGTTACATATTTAAACCAAATTCATTAATTTTACTACAAAGTTTATTATAAATAAACCTCCATATAAATAAAATAAAACTTACTTATATCTTCTACCAATGATATCAATTTCAATATCTCCACAAACCACCATGTGCTTCTCCAACTGCTCTAGATGCTCCCTCCATTTTTCTTCAGATTTGAAAGCATAGTGAAATAAATTGGAATTTTTTCTACCAAATGCTATACACTCCTTTCGCACTCTTTCATGGTATACTTGGCAATCAAACACTTGTTCACTCACAGCTCTGAACAAACAAGTTTCATCATAGGCTACATTTTTTCTGTAAAGTCCCAGAGAGTCCAGCCAGCTATCTACTGCACCCGGATTGCGACCCTTTTTCGATACCTTCGACATGCTTAGAAGTGCTGCTTGAAGTATTGAGTACGAGTAGGTAATCAGTAAAGAAATATAGAGCTCAAAAAAACAGCTTATACTACAGTATGCAAGACAGATACATATCTAATGCGTATAAAGACACTATTCATTCACAGTATCAAATATCTTCAATAAAATAAACAGCACGCCGAAGATACGGAACCGTTCGTTTTCAGAAACCTGTTGCGTGTACTATGCTTATCTCATGATGTAAACAATTTTTTTGTTTTTTGAACAGTTAAAAAAACAATTTCTTGTATTCATTACCATCATGTCGATTAACTCAGGTGTTTTTAGCAAAAATAATTTTAGATCACTCACCTTGTGTCCTGTTTCACACGTGAATACTGGGAAGTTATTTGATTTTTTATCGAGTGAGCTTCGATTGCGAGTTTTAATTTCAGAACATTTGAACTACTTTACTACTTAGCGCTTTTCCGATGACATTTGAATATCCGTCAAATTCCTCCCATTCCATGATAGACCAAAGATGAATAATTATACATAGATTATAGAATCACAATATTAACCTCTCACTATTTTGTGATCACAAGCTGGAATTTTTCACAGCATTGTTATTTATTCTACAGTTAAAACAAGATAAAAATGATGAAATGTCTCATATATGCGTTTCACAACTGTTGCTACTATTCGTCATGTCTTGTGATCTATATTTTGGACAGTTTATGAATTTGATATAAATTGAATATGATAGCCCATTATTTTCCTGAGACAATGTTCAAGAATATTCATCAGATACATTTAAAAATACATGTTAAATTATGAGAAATGAATTAATTTGTGATTTGATTTATTCATTGATTATGGGTATACATCAAATAAAGTACATCAAATTTGTATAAAATAATTACGTATAAATATGTGGCATTTTTTTGTAGAGTAATAATAAAAAAATTAATAGTTACACAAAACTGACCATGGGTAATTTTAAAGTAATATTTCCAAATAGAAACAAAAAGCAATCATTAGTTGCATGGCCATTTGCCATTGTATAATAACTGAGCGTCTGAATTACAGTAGAGGCGGCAATTTTATCCCACGCAAAAATTAAATTTAATTTGAAGGAAATCGGAAGTGTAGCAAACAACTCAGCGACTACTGGCCCCGATACGTTGCCTTAAGGCGCATACTAGCATCAAGCGTAGTGAATTTAAATTACAGTCATATTATTCAATAATTTGTGTCTGCGACACGAATTTAGAGCGGCAAAGTCTGAATAAACAATGTCCAGATCCCAGACGCTAGATGCACACGGTGCCGGGTGACAAAAATATAAACCGAACAGAAAAAAGATGAATTATCCAAATTCTCAGACGCATGCCAGGAATTTTTCTTATTTGTGGGATTTTCGATTTTTGGTTTGTGTGGTTGCTGGTTCCGAAATTGCCCGAAATCTCACGGAATGCGGTGCTGCCAGGTAATACCTAAATTCTGGATTTGTGGGCTATTCTATCAATTTATAGTACAGTCCATCGAAGCAAATATGAAAAATTGATAAATATGCTATAATGAGATACCTACCATATGGTTTCAGTCTCAACATGCATTAAACGAAAATAAAAAAGAGTTATTCAACCCGAATTTTCTATAACAGTCAGGCAGTGTAATCATGATACGGGGAGGGGGAAATTGACGCTATATAAATGTCCCAAAATATTTCGGCGAAGCAGTACTACTCAAGAAGAGTACTATGAGTACTCGTTTTACTCAGATACATACATTCAAATCGCCTTTCCCCCCACCAAAAGATTGCTCAATCTGCCTCTGACTAACGTATAGACAATGTGTAATAACTATACAGGTAACAATTAATGTTTATTTGGAATGATACAAATGGTATTTTTCCATTAGCTTCAGATCAGTGGTGACTCGTAGTAAATATTTTAAGGTGTTCAGGAACACCTATTTTGATGAATTGTCTATTCTACTTTCTTTTTTTTTCGCAAAAAAAAGCACTATTATTGGAATGTTTTGTACATTGCCTAGCGGCGCTTTCTAGGTTTCATAAATACCACAAAACTATACAAATGCAGCAAATCCACCTGTCGACTTTACGTGGTTTGCACACCACTTGTAGCTTTTTATCATTAATACAACGCGAATTGCGAATGCCATAATATATCATTTTAGCCTTTTTATTTAAAAATATTTCAATTACATTACATAACTATTATATTTTTGAGAGCTTTTGATTTTCCACAAGATCTACAGCAATGCAGCCTTTATGCACCAGCTGCATATGAAATAATTTCCGATTCATAAAATGACTGCTCTATTTTCTGTACGTCATCAATGTGAAGCAACTTTGCAACATCGCTACGATCTGCGATGATCAAGTGCGGTTGTGCGCTAGGAAAGGTGTAATGTGATGCTGAATTTGAAAGAAAATCGACGAATTCGTGTTCTTTTCCTGGAAAATTGCAAGAAATCTTTCAAGTAAACACTGTGTGCTAGTGCTACTACAAAAATGGCGATTTCCACCTATGATTCCGCCCGATAGTGAGCTGTCGATCATCTGGCGCCGTCTTGACCTGGGCCAAGAAACCCATGTTTGGTTCAAGTGAAAATAACACGCAGAATTTTGTCCAACTTGGGCCATTTTGAGAGTTCACACTAGTTTGTTATGATAATGCTTCAGTTCTATGAATCAGTTATGCTACTGGCCCTTTTCGGGACATTGGGTAAGTGCCATTCATAAAAAACTACCACTACAACTCGCTGCTGTTTACTACTCTACATAGTAGGCCGCGGAAACACGATATTTGTATTGTTTACAATGCTAGAATGCACTCTATTTTGATCATATTTCCTATTGTGGTTTTTATTGCTGTTCAAGGTATGTACTTTATTGAGACTATTTCATGAATATTTAATTTTGCCCATTGTCTTCTAAGAATTAAGGAGGTATTTTTTAATTGATTACTTTATTGAATACTACTTATATAATTTTTTTCTAAATGACTATTTTATATGAGTAATTAACATAATCAGTTACAAGCTACAAAATACCCCACTGTTTAAATAAAAATATCTAAGCAATCTTATTATTTGGTTAGTCTAACATCCATTAGGTTAAATAAATACAGAAGTGGTTTTCTGTGTAGAGACAATATTTAGCTAGAGATAATTGTCATTTTTTTTATCATAACAGTTCAACTCATTAGTTTCTAGCTTATACAATAATTGTTATTATCTAAAACACAAAAGATTGAGTGGATCCTTTACTCATCAATGTGTTTTAGATGTTTTTGTTCTGACCTGTAGACAATAAATATGAAATTAAGCATTAGTTTTAACTCAGTTTTTTAGAGAAAACATATAAGAAAATAAATATAGCACATATATGGAGTATATGGGTATTGTTTCAGAATAATTATTTTGCAAAATATGTTGACCAATGTTGAACTATGATTTTTTCAGATAGGAAGGAGAATCATTATGAGGTTAATCCTACAAACATTAGGTTAAATTATTCTGTGTAGAGACAACATTGAGCTAGATATTATTGATTATTTTTTTATAATAATATATAATTCAACTGATTAGGTTCTAGCTTATACAATTGTTATATGTATCTACAACAAAAAGATTGGGAACATCCTCTACTCATCAATATGTTTGGTTTCATCAGTATCTACAGAATTGTCTTCCCTCAGAAACACAGCTGGAAATCAGTTGCATTGAATTTATTGCCTCTAATAGAGTCACAGTCTCATGTAGACATCACTCATCCTCATATTATTTTTGGGTTAAGTATTTTATTTGATGTTAATATTCAAAAACTGGTGGTCCATATGAACGGGCTTATGGGTGAAGCAGACCCAGAAATTGAAATTTTCAAGTTTTCACCCTGTTATTTCAGTCCTTCAGTAGAGTTTGCCCTTTTTTGTTCTTCATGTTTAAAGGTTTATTACACTTAATACCTTGATTGTTCGACTGAAAGTTTTCAAAGAGAACACTCAGATTCTGGGATGCCAACTTAGCAAGGCTGGCAACATGCTCGTGCAGTGACATGCTATTGTTGATCTTAATTCCCAGAATTTTAATGGAAGATAACTAGTACTGACAAACCAGCATGAGACTTTTCTGTCAGAGTTTTTATCTGAGTTTTCTGTGTAGTAAAATGGTCTCCATCCGCAGCTCCCCAAGCGACAATCCTTTCAATGTCTCAATAATCTGAGAAACATATTGTTATTGTCGACGTGAGATATCTCTGGATGGCAGTGGTTTGTCTGGTTTCATGCAGAAAACAAGGGTGCTGTCATCTACAAAGCTGTAAATTGGATTGGATGTCATATACAAAAGCTCGTTGATGTACAGCAAGAAGACTGTTGGAGAAAAGACAGCACCAGTGATGATGGTAAATGAATCAGAAGCATATCCATCCACTACCACATATAAGGATCGCTCCCTGTGGTAACTATTCAGCTACTGGCATAGACCTAGTGGCAACTCATAGGCAGAAAGCTTGATCAGAAGTCACTCATGCCACACCCTATCAAAAGCCTTCGATATATCGAGCATGATGACTTGTTACTTTCCATGAAGCTCAATGGTCTTGCTCAGCATGTGTGTGATGTAGGCCAGAAGGTCTCCTGTGGATCTATGCTTACAGAAGCCATACTGGCGATCATTGATGATGTTGTTTTTGTCCAAGTACTTGAGAAGCTGCACATTTTCGATAGTCTCCATAACCTTGGACTTGATGCAGATAGGTTCAAAAACAAGAAACTATTGTCACTTTCAGTGTTTGTACTTGGGGGTCGGCAAAATTTGCCATCATTTCTGCTACTACTACTCTTCATATTAAATATACAAAATTTAACTCTTAACTCAGGTGGTACCAAATATACTTCACATGATTCTTATAGGATTATACTGTCAATCATAGGCCTCTAAGCTTAATTTTGCAATGGATGGCTTCTGCAATTTGAGGCTTAAATTTTAGTTTTTGTTGGTTTATTTTCCACTTCTAACTATAATGAAGAAACAGAAACAGTCAATATTGTTCGTTTTTTTTTTATGTTTGTGAAATGTTGCCATTATTCATTTTACATTATATCAATTAGGGACTCTTCTCTTCTGAAAAGAGTTTATATAGACAAAAACATATATAGTCTATATTTATACGAACCTGAGTATCGTAAATATGACCAGTGATGCAAAAAACGTGCGAGCAATCAGGCTAGTGGCATGTCGGCAAATATTTTCCAGTTTCTTGAGCTCACTTCCATCAGACTATTTTTAGATTAAATAATAGTGAAACTTGACAATGCAACACCTGTATGTTGTAACATACCATGTACTTATATTATTAATTTTTCACCCATTTTGATATGTTGAACGTATGCTTTTACCCCCCGCGTACTAGTGATAGGAAATTAATATTTAGATTAATGAAATTTTGTGATAATAATTTCATTAGTTGGTCTGCTGGTTACATATCCCTACTCAGTAATTCAGAAGAAAATGGAGTCAAGTATATTAAATCAGTACCTCTCACACTGGAATTGGCTAGGAAATAGCATAATATGCAGATCCTTCGGGTGAACTTGGTTGTTTTTTGAACTCAACAATATATATTTTTTTGGATTCATTCCAATCAATATTTTGTACTTATAAATAAATTAATAAGTTATATTCTACTTACTATCAAATAGGCATCAACACTAACAATGCGGATGCGGCTGTGGCAAACACACCACAAGTCACAACCAAATGTGAGTACTACAACAGCACTTGCGGCAACCAACAAGGATGTCAAGAGGTGGAGGAATGTGGACACCCAGTTGATGGACAGCAAAACCATTGTTATGTGCTATGGTCTTTACAAGAAGATGGAACAATGAACGTTTCATTGAAGGTAAACAATGTTGCACAATTGCAATATCAAATTCACACTTCATAGGAGACTCATATATTTATTTGATAGAAAAACTGTGGACAAAAAATAATTTCTTGCATTGCGACGACTTTCAATAAAATTTTGGTCAATGTTAAGCATGGTGCACCCAAAAATCTTTGTCTGTGTCAGTTTTAGGCATCAGTTATTTTTGATAACAGACACTTTAATGATTTGTTGTGGTTTAGTTCAGTCATTGGCCCTGCAAACTTCCATGAAAAAAGCATTTATCAATGTAAGATGTCTGGATGCCTTCAAGCAGTTGTTGCTATTAGCAATGAGAGGCAATTTTTTTGGCTCTCAAAGTAGGTGTTATTTGTAATCCTGACTTGGTATAGCGTTTTGACATTTGATTCTTCGTTGTGTTACCAGGGTTGCTTTTTGAATGCAGCCGACTGTGTAAATCAGACGAAATGCGTAGAAAAATCGCAGAATCCAAAGAATAACCTGTTGTTCTGTTGCTGTGAAGGAAACATGTGTAACTCGAATTTCTCGTGGGACCCCGCACCGACAGAGCCTCCGCCACCTAGTAGTAAGTTATTCTGTACAGACTTTTTATAGACATTTTAATTCCTTATTAGTAGCTGGGTTTGTCCCAGATTTAGGTGTGTCACCATGTATGTGGGTGACCTGAAAGAAAATTTAGCTACTTTTGCAGTTTTGACACATTACAATATGTTTATGATTCAAAAATTCTTCTATTTATCCGTCATGGAGCAGTATCATTAACAATAATGTATAATTTTTACTTTTCTTCATGACGACGGTGCGATAAAACTTTAAAAATCTAATAATTACATCCATTCAGATGGAATTATTTTCTAGTTTTATTCAAAATAGCCATTTTTTGTCATATCTTTAATTGTGTTTTTCTAACTCCACAGCTGCAGTGCCGGCATTTGAAGATATAAACTATAACCTGTATTGCAGTATTTTGATTCCAATATTTGTGGGATTCATCATTCTAGTTGCTGCAGCAGTTTTCTTCTGGACTCGAAAGCACAAACATTACTTCAATGGGGTAAGAACTTTTAGATACTTAATTACTTTATTCGTCGAATTAGTAAACTGGGGAACAGTTTTTATGAGCCAACAGAGTGACTAGATTAGTTGCTGGAAATCCACAGAAAAAAATACAATCATTAAATGATTTATAGTTTTGAAGTATTTTAATTGGAATTGTGCAAAATTTCTTTTTTGGATATAGCATACAGTGGATGTGAGGGTTGTGATTCTGATCTTTGATTAAAATGGGTTTTTAATGTAAATTTTCATCGTCTTAATCGTTTGGTTCTAAATCTTTTTGTAATGAATAATTTTTTAACGTTGATTTGAATAATTTCAATATTTATTCTGTTTACAGAACAATAGTATTTAAATTACTTTAAAAGGATATGTTTTTATTTTCTCAAAAACTGATCCTTGGTTTGTGATGACATGATATCCTTATTTATTAATCTGTAATTTCTTTCATGCTGTCCATTAGTGGGGTGTAAGTGGATATTATCTGTTTAAGGTAGATGCTAGTTTATACATCTATTATTTTTCTTTTTGCCTTCTCTGTCTTTAGTTTTGCTTCTACTAAGACTGACAAAAAATTGTGTACAAGAAAAGCTAACAATTGAATAACAAACGCAGATTTGACTGTTTTGATTGATAGAAAATTTGAAAAAATATGTTTCTATTCTTTTAATATTTGCTTGGTTTGTGCAATATTTTTCTTCTATGGTATTACACTGCTTTCAATTATATTTTTTGTCAGTCTAACAAAGGCATGTTTTAGCTTTTCTGTGGAATTATATGGGTGAATTGAGAGTATTTTGCTTATACTCACAGTTGTTGCTCAACACAGGTATTTTTGAAATTAAATAGTATGTGATTCCATCTGTTTCCTAATTTCAAACCTATTGAAATATGAAAACATATTTATTTACCTGAATATCTACTATAATAACAATATGAGCAGAAATGGAAGATCGTCGAAGATACGATTTTTTAAATACTGTTTGATGACGGATTTTTCATAAATTTCAGTTTGAGAAACATATAGTTCATGTCCCTTTCACAGTGACAAAACATGTAAGAGACAGCTTAGTCTGATTTCCAAGCAAATTTGTTAGATTTTCAAACTTAAAAATATAAATTCTCTTATACCTAGAGTTGTTATTATCAATATCGAATTATTATAATTTATTGATTTGAATATATATTTACCTGATTCTTTCTGACTATTGTTCGCTTAATGGTTCCATGATTAAGTCATCAAAATTAAACAATTCAAAATTACATTTTAATTGCAACGAAATATATAGAATTTCTACAACTTTATCAACACAGGAAATTGTGATTTCACTCAGGTGTCACTGTGACTTTCCTTAAAAGCACTGATTAATGTGATAATAGCGAGATTCTCTGGATCCACCTTTTTCTTACCGAGCATTACAGCGAGTCACCAAACATTCTAATAATTTTCCCCTATAGCTGCCGACGTCAGAACCAAACCCCCTGCCACCACCGTCTTCACCATTTTTGGATACTAGACCCATACAACTACTCGAAATCAAAGCAAGGGGTCGGTTTGGGGCTGTATGGAAAGCTCAGTTCAAAACAGAGGAGGTTGCTGTTAAGATATTCCCTATACAGGTAAACATCGTGTTACAATTTTTTGCCCAGTAATTTGAAATAAAACAGGAAATGGTGTAATGCATATCCTAACATAGCCAATATTTTTTAAGGTACGAATATTAAATAAGAATAGTCTATAATAACTCTTGTATAATACTAATAGGAGATCTATGCAGCTAACCTCCTTGATGCTCTTTAGGATAAACAGTCATGGCAGACCGAGCAGGATATATTCAAACTAGCCTATATGGAGCACCCGAATATTCTGCATTATATTGGTGTAGAGAAGAGAGGCGACAATTTGCAAGCTGAATTTTGGTTGATCACTGCTTATCATGATAGAGGATCACTCTGTGATTACCTTAAAGCTCACACGTTGACGTGGATCGAGCTTTGTCGGGTGGCTGAAACTATGTCTAGAGGTAAGTTTAGTCCTGTTTAATATTGAATAACAGTTAAAATATGACTAACCAGTGGCCATTTTCCGTCAACTCTGTGCGAATGATTGTTGTCGCGGAATTGAGGATTGAAAGGGATTTTTACACAATTTCTTTCTCTCACACGAATTACTAGTAGATGTATTATTAAGCATATATAGAAAATGTCTCCTTCAATATCGTAGGCTTTAGAGTTTACAGTACTCGTTTCAGTAGTTTTAAACCTAGCACTACTACACAAGTTGTATTTTTCTACTGTTACTTGAACCTCCTGGTTTAGCCTGGGCTTATCAAATATTTCTTGCCTCTTGTAATATAGGACATCTCACTCGCTGATAACTGGGTCTTTCCCCACATTGTCTGCATTTGAGGAACCGATATAGTCCTAGTACATTGAAGTGCTTCTTCCGACCAGGTTTGGGGAGTATCCATTTACTAGGCGAAGCATGCAGTCACCCAGTTCCATTACTTCACTGTGGTTTTGGCACCCCCAAGACTGTTTCTGTTAATCATATTATCTTATACCTCCTTAATCTTTTCAGGTTTGATGCATCTTCATGAAGCTATACCGGGAAGGCTGCCAGGAGAACCTTCAAAACCTTCAGTGGCTCATAGGGACTTTAAAAGTAAGAATGTGCTTTTGAAGAGTGACATGACAGCTTGTATTGCTGACTTTGGTCTGGCTATCATTTTCAAACCTGGAGAGTCTTGTGGAGATACGCATGGTCAAGTAGGAACTAGACGGTAAGGACTCATTAGCAAAAAAAATGATGTATATTTGTCTTTGTCATAGAATGATTTATATTTTTATGTATAGTGCAGAAAATCTTACTTAATAATGACACTGTTTCAATTAATAATCATTAATTCACGTTGCGATTTGACTTCACATATCTCTTGTAATTAGATTGCTTGCATTAGGGTTACTTAATTCTATACTCTAATTCAAATTGCAATTTATGCCGCGTCAAAACAAACGCCACCTTTCGATCATGAAATTATCGCGCTTGTGTTGGCCAATAGACTACTTGGCACACAAGAAACCAAAATATATATCGAAATTAGCAGAGTGCTTGTGTTTGTTTTGACGCATCGTAAATCGAGTTTGAATGGGGTATAGTAGGTTGGCATTATGACAAAACTTGATATTGCCTTGCAGATACATGGCCCCTGAGGTCTTGGAGGGAGCGATAAACTTCACATCTGACGCGTTTTTGCGTATTGACATGTACGCTTGTGGTCTGGTCCTGTGGGAACTGGCGTCCCGGTGCTCGGCACAGGACGGACCGGTGCCCGAGTATCGACTGCCTTTCGAGGAGGAGGTGGGACAGCACCCGACCTTGGAGGACATGCAGGAAGCGGTGGTACAGAGGAAAGTCCGACCGCACATACAGGAACACTGGAGACATCATTCGGTGGGTTGTTTGGCATTGCAAGCCGTATTTAGAAAGTTACGAAGTTGACTCAACAAAAAATAGTCCGACTTGAAACTAACACTTAAATTAAAATATCATTGAAACACGGAACAAACAGAAAGTTAAGAAATCAGTGTTGGATTACTTTTCATTAAAACTACATATGAGCATGAAGAAACGCATAAGGGAGGAAATTTAATTTGGAAAAAATGACATTTGTATTAACTGTTTCCAGGATAACACTGTTGTGTTCAGCAAATGGTTTATTTGTACGAGTTCCGTTTTTCATTTTATGTTCCCGTCGCGTTTCCAGAACGCATATCAATACTTTTTAGTATTTGGTTCCACGATTGTGTGAAATTACTGAAAATCTATTCTGATTACAGGGATTAGCTGCTATGTGCGACACAATGGAAGAATGCTGGGATCACGACGCTGAAGCTAGACTTTCGGCGTCTTGCGTCATGGAGAGAGTTATGCTGCAGTCCAAGTATCAACAACCTGCTATGGGCTGGAGGATAGAAAATGAGACGCCCAGCGCTCCTCTCAAAGACAACAGTATCAGCATGTAAAGTTAAGGTAGGCGATTTAATATATAAAAGTATTGTATGAGCCCCACTAATTAGTAAAGTACACATTAAATTAATATTTAATAATATAGATGCTACTGGACTCGACTCAATTCTATGGTAGTTGTTTTTTTTGTATGATAAATGCATTTATTCATAACTTCGTATCACTTGGCACTTACGCAAATGTCATAAATTGCTCCCCCCGGTACATACAGGGCGCTGATTTGATGTTGTTACATTATAGTCATTTTTCTTACAGCTGACAGAAGTATGGAGGTTATTGTACCTGCAATAGCATAAAGGAGTACCTGTAAAACGAAGCAGCTCGTTGCCACACATCTACATTGTCATATAAAGAGATAGTTTCAAATTCCAAACAATTTCATTACGTTAACGTTATACAATAGTTATGGAGATCTCAAACTTCTAATTCATTATGGATTCATTCGTTATAACTCGTTTGAGTGAAATTGTAGTTGTGTCCATATTTCATGATATTTCCATTAAGAGATGAGTGAATGACCTCTTATCATAAACCCTTTCATAGAGTTCAATAGCGTTGTTGATGACGAGAGAAATTGTATTTAATACCACTGAATGACATGCGCTTTGTAGTTAAAACTATCTCGAATTCACATACATATTGTTCATAATCAATGCCAAAAGGGTTGACGGAGACTTCCTCGTGTCTTGAAACCTCATCATTCCATGTGCCAACAATAGTTAAATAGAGGGGACCTCTCTAACAATCAGACTGACGGTAACATATGTTATAAGTGTGGTGACTAACCAAGGTAAGAAATAGATGAAAAGCATGTGTCACCATCCGGTCCTAGAGATGTTAACAGGTAGCATCCTGCTTATCAAATAACTACGTAAATTGGTGTCAAAAATTGAATGCAATAGAATACGATTCAAAGTATAATGGTGTAAATAATTTTTATAATCAGTGGTGTTTAATAATAAATTATTGCGCCTTTTTATACAATGGTATAGGTCAGAAGTAAGAAAATTAATTTTAGCCAGTGATGCATTAGATTAAAACTTTTATATATACCATTTCTCTTACTACCCACGATTACATTTTCATTTTAATTCACAGCATGAATTTTACTGTACTTTAAATTTCAAGACAAAATCATTTTAAAATGTTTTACCTTACATTAATATACTTGTTTCTGATTCAATCTGTATACCAATTTACTCTTAGGACTGAAAGACACATGCTCATTAAATAAATATATTGTGACGCTAATCACATTTTTTCGTATTTTGTATCGAGTCTAAGGTTTTGAGTATTCGATTATCCTACAGTGTTATTGACGTTATAAGGTTAGAATATTATATGAATGGAAGTTGATTGCAGTTTTGGGTGGTTTATGATTAATGGAATTTATGTACTATGATTTGAACCGAAAATATTGATATTTTTATTTTTATTATCATAGGATATATATTTATACAATATGAAAAAAATATCGATTTTCTATGAAATATCAAATTTTTGTCGCTTATTTTTACAATATAATATAGTACATAATACAATCGATTTTTCATAACTCATTAGGATGAAATAGCTGGCAACCTGTCACATGTTTGCGGTATATAAAAATCTTTCAGGAGCTCTAGATGGACACATTTTTTCTGAATGCATGTGTATTTTTTAGAAGTCACATATCAATTCTGTATGAATTACTGAAATAGTCACCTTTGTGAAATTCAGATTGTATATACTTTTTATATTAACACTTAGCGTCTTTTCAGTAGTACAATATTTATTGTGTGGTAATATTGTGTTAGAGAAATCCGGTTCACTGTGAGAAGTATATTTTCATTCCATTCAGTATTGCAATGATTATAGGGCAATTGTCAAATGTACATGTCACAACTTTTGTTAATTTATCATGTCTACGTATAAAATATCTGCTATTTTATCACAAGTTGATTCATAAGCCAGTGTATGCCTTTCTACTAAAGTAAACCGTTTTTCAGTTTTTCAAAATAAAAAATTTGCTAGTTTTTTAATACAATCAAACCGATCAGATGCTATTGCTACCACAACTGAATGGAATGAGGATAATGTGATTTGCTGGTGGTCATTATTTCGTCAACGTTCTGGCAGAAGTCGTGGTTTCGAGAAAATTGAAACTGAAGTCTATAAGATTCTTTAAACTTCCATTCTTTGAAATAGAACTATGTTGAAATCAAAAAAGGGGTGAGAAAGGATGTCTTGTATGTGATGGGTTAGACAGGAAGAATATTTAACGTACTTGCCTAAAATTGACAACACTTCATGGATTTAGTGATGTCTGGCAAACATAGTGAGAAGTCTTATGCCCACTTTTCGTTCATTTTCAACCGAATAGAAACTCTTCTATTGGACATTTTTAGGATGTGTTTATACTTGCTTGACTAAGGAATGGTTGAATGTCAAACTTTCGTTTAACTGAGATCGCATGAAATGACTGCTAGCGACTGCGCCAGAGTTTGCAATTGATCAAAGTTCGCTTCCTTTATTTGGGTCATAAACATAATATCTGATGAAGGTAAAATTGGAGCATCTTTTGCCAGTTTCTCTAAGACAGACGCTTCTGCTGTTTTTTTTTTGGGAAAGATGATTTCTTGCTGTTCAATATTATAGCAGAGTGCAGAATAATCTTGTCATTTTTTTTGATTGCATACATCTTCCAAGTTCCAAAATGCGTTTACCCCTACACTCAAAAAAGTCCTCAAGTCCATTTAATGATTTCTGCTTGGTATGAACATTATTTTTGCGTGACTTCACTACTGTTCACATAGCCGATTTTGGACTTGTTTGTTTGAGTTTTACCAGAACGCCGACGATTCACACTTTTTTATTCTATGGATGTTGTAGTATGTGGAATAAGAGTCCGTTGTACACATTTGGACATTTTCAATTCATAATTCTATCCATATTATTCCCGTTTCTCTATGTGTTCCGTATTTTTATAACTATTTTTCTCTTTGAATGTTATAACATCTCATTTTGATTAATACAAACTTGAAATCTCAGTCTATGTTTTTCTTTGATATACCGTATCGGCCTTGCCGTTGATTAAAACCACGTGGTTATTCAATAAATTTTCTTAACGTTTCGGCAGTCCTGGTAGCCCTGTTGATAGTACATAATGACGAAAAATTTTAATTTTCAAAATAAAAATTTATCTAGATATCATTGTAATATTCAAAATATAATTTGTTTTATTTTGTAGTCTGAAAAAGGCTGCCGAGGCAGCAGAAACGTTGCTTTTGGTTCAGTAGTTATATGTAGTTTTGATGAATGGCCGTGTGATATGTTTGTGTATATATGAACTCCACACGAGTTTTCTACAATTTCCATGTTATCTGATGCTTTCTCTATCTAACCATATGTGTACAAGGGATTTATCTTGAAAAAAAGTTGATCAAACCCACATTATATTTGAAAAAAAAAGTATAGATAACTTCAAGTAGATTTTTTCTTTTTATAACTTTTGTAAAAATAGCATTTAGAGCGGTAGATTTGTGCCATAATAACGATCCAGAGCACACTGACGTTGAGAGAAAATTATTGTTGTTACATTTGTTGGTCTAATCAGATGGATTGTATATTTTTAATGGATCACATGTTTAGAAGAGAGGATATTAAAAAATAGACGTAACGTAACGTTGAAAGTAACTGGTTACAATTATTTTTTTAATTGTTGAAAGAGAACGATACCTGAACTTGTTTTTCATTTTAGTTGTTATGGTTGTAAGAAATTCGAATTCATTGGTCAAAAAATATATGAAGAAAATATCCAAAGAAGACACCAAAGCAAGATTATTTTCTATGAACGAAAGATGATCTTAGTTTTTTATGGTATTTTCGTACTTTCTTTGGTGTCTGCTTACGTTTTGGAAAAAATATACATATACGATAATGTGAACAGTTTCATTGCATCAAGGTTAGTTTATACTAGAACATATAATGACTATTCCATGTCGTTATACTTGGTTGATATATTTGTATGGTGAAATATGAAATATCAATAATGACCAATAATAAAAATTGAAAAGCATTTACATTGCAAAGCGCTCTAAGCTTTTTTATATTTTTTACATGACACTAGAATAAATCCAATATCCATAATTTGATGACCAAATCGTACACCATGTATTTAAAACGCTATACAAATATAAATTCTTGGTGTATCGAAACTGTTCACCGATTTTTTTTTAGAAATCTGTGAGACTGAAATTGGACATATTAACAGAAATAATCGTATAAATCTTTAAAAAAGTAATCTAATCGGCTTTAAGATTTAACTTTTACGTATTTTAGAAAATAGTTATTTTAGTTCTTCCAGTTATTCATAAGTGTAAACAAATGGTCTAGGAATGTATAGTGCAAAATATTTTATAACAGAATTTTATGTAAGCGCTACTTATTCAGATGTAACATAAGATATTGTGGAAATTGAGTACCATATTTTTCATACAAACAAAAATAGTGCACTTCAATATTCACACTTGTTTCTGTTGACTCTGCATAGAAAGCGTTTACAATTTTTATATGAAGGCAGCTGATTTTCTTGTAGTAATACACAGTTATAGTCACTGATCTTTTAGTTGCTCACACGTATACGGGGTGATAAAATGTAAGCATAGTGAAAAATATAAATGTTATACTGAGAAATATGTTATTTATTGAATGTAGGGTGTTAAAAACCTCACCCTGTTTTTTTGAAATAGTATTTCAGCTGAGGTGGTAAACTTGTAACGTCAAATGATGAAAATGTACAATAAGAAACATTTACGAATTTAAGGTTTTTATATTGTGGGTGTCCGGGTTTTTGATAGAAAAACCATAATGGGTGGTAGGACTAAACAGAAAAGTTCAAGTAAAATCATGTATTTCTCAACCTTTGGAATACTCTAAAAAGATTCAAACTAAATACCTGGTTATAATTTAACAGCGATGATTCAGTACCAAATGTCCAAAACAAAGCCTTAAAAAAAGATCTCATAAATTTTCTACCACTCATTGTTTCTCAAGTACAAAAACAGACACCCTATATACATTTAATATCTGATCTATTTTCAATTTTTTGGTGTTATTCAGGATATTACAAAATATCAATATGGGAAGATTTTCAGTAAGTTACATGGAAAAATTTGTCATATGTCATCTTTGGAAATCAAGTTTAGAGTGTTATAAGTTTTTGGCACATTAATCGCTATCTTAGATACTCATTTTAAGTAACGCATTTTTTTGTGTTACTTGGAATAAAGCCTATGAAATTTAAACGTGTGTGTTTTGGAGTTTACTCATAGGTTTCTAGAATAGGCGAAACATTGATAAACTAGGCATTCAGCTCAACTATAGGTAGAACAGTAATTTTTGTAAATCTCATTTATGATTCCACTTCGCTATAACAAGGAACTCGCTTAATCTCAACAGAATGCGATCGCAAAATATGTGTTTTGTGGTCCTCAGTCTGTAATTGCAACTATATTTGAATTGAATTGAATTGATTATTGAACTTCTTCATATTGGTGCACAGAAATATGCCTAAAATTATTCTGTTGCAAAGTTTGGTTGAATAATTATTCAAGGTTATTGATAGAACTTTTTTACGGGTACGGAAATAAAGTGGAAACTATCTGATTATTTTTTATCAACGAGATCTTGCCTAAAAGTCATGATCGGAAATTAAAACTGCTATAAAAAAACGAGTATATGAACATTTGGTCGAAATCTCTGGCTGTTGTTATAATCGATAGTCTATTTCACTTGTTATAAACTTTAAATTCTCAGATACTTGTAGGCTTTTTGTAGTGATTGAAGTATTGTTAAAGTAAAGTGTGCTATATTCCAAATCAAACCAATTGTCTTTTCTGTAGTTACACACGTTTAACGCTCTCTGTTTTATTACTCTACCCCAAAAAATTGAAGATAGATTCAATAACAATTCAGCAGAATATAGGATCACTACATAAGGTATAATATTTTTACCAAAGCTTACGAAATAAATGAAGTTGGTGCACTGGCCGGTCGAACAGTTTTTTTTCCTTCGTCATTTCTCACATCTGTTATAGACGGGCGAGCCTCGCTGATCGGAGCGGCTTTCTTTAGAAGTGTCGATATCACAAGATGTGAGGAAAGTGATCCAACTTGTATATATTTTGTACGCTTTAAATGTCGTCGTGATCACTATATTAAACTTCTGGATGCAAAACAACTTAGCATAAACTTTAAGGATAGTTAAGTAATAATTGGAGTATGATATTTATATATTATAGTGGTTTTTGTAAATACACATTTTTGTACAATAGAAAGGTGTTGTGAACAATGGGTTAATTTTCATACAGTACAGGGTAGATATAAGCTCAAATCATAATTTTTCCTGTATTATCACCTTGTATACATTTTTTTGTATTTTAACCATGAATTAGAGAAATATACTCCCCTCAGGTTCAGATACAATATGTCTATTCGTTATTTCTTTACAAGGTGAGTCAGATGTATGAACACTGTATGGAAATATTTTTGAGCAGGTATTTGTGAAGAACAATAGCTGTAAGGTGCCCTTTAGTATTTTGCATTTGTAGTATGCCTCGCCAAGGTCAAATTCAGTTATTTCAATCTTTCGAGAATGAAGAAAACACTAATTTCTATGAACTTGTAGAAAGGTGTAGTCAAGGGCCTCGCTGGCCAATCAGTTTGGGGCAACAGGATCTAGGAAAGTAGTGGGGCAATAGGGATTTTAGATAAAATATGGACGCTGGTTTACCTCTAGAGGCATTGGTGGTTGCTCCCTGCCCCTCAATTGACGAAGACCATACACTTGTTTGATAGAACGTGATCCATTACAACATAAAAATTCCTGAGACGAACTAAACTTTTTCGCAGTGTGTACATCATTTTGCAATATTTGTTGTATATAGTACGTCACTATTATTCTAAGGAATTATCTTGTATGAAATTATACATCTTTCTCACCCTGTGTGGATACATCTTGCCATTATATTTTAATTTTCGGATGTATTTCCATTTTATCATTTTTATTCTACCATACACTACCTCTGAATGTTTAAAAATACTTTTTAGTATTCTTTTATTTTGGTGCTTTTAAATGTTTTAAATTGTCGCGCTCTAGCGACTTTAGTCAATATGAATGTATGGGAGTGCTATTTACAAGGTGTACCAAATATTGTTTCTTACTTTTATGATAATTAAAGAGGAATATATTAATGTAACTTCTGAACTTATATTGTGTCTGTCTCTCTGGTTTATTTTTTATTTTCCATCGGCCGCTAATTAAATCCATATATGATTTACTGAATACCTTTACTAACGTTTCGGCTGTCTCGGTTTATCGAAATATGAACAATCAAAATCTGAAATTATACTGACATTTTTCATATTTTGTACTTGGTTGTTAAACTTGAGCTATTCAGTCAATACTATATAGTTTTAATTAGCGGCCAGTGGAAAATATGAGATGAACTATAGAACAGATATTTTCTAGCTTGCAGATGTAGGAGTAGAGTTTTTGTGAAGAAAGAAATTCATTATGAGGTGATAAGACCACATGATTTATGTTTCAGCAAAATATCAATGAGCCGAACTGCAGCAGTGCTCAAAATGCCTATTACTATTTGTTTACTTTCGAATACCGTATCTTTATTAAATATTGAATACGTTTTTGCATCTTGTATATACGCGCTCCTTATTTGTAGTTTGGATATATGCTTCAAAGAGATGAGCAATTACTTTCCTTTTTATTGCCATTTCAAGCGTATATCTGGTGTCCACTTCTACTTAGTGTGTATAGATTATTTAGTGATTGTTTTACATTTGAGGGAGATAAGAAAATAGTAGTTTTGGGATGTAAGCTCATATTTAGTTGTATTTTTCTATAAAATATATGAGAAATAAACTCATTATTTATGGCTTGGTAATTAACCTCCGTTAAAGTTGAACATTAATTTTCATCCCGTTAAATCAGTAGATGTTTTGTATTTGTTATGACACATCAGTACTATTTAGGTTTTGGGAGATTAAGCAAAATGAGATTCCCATTCGGTGCTTTCCATTCGAGATGAATGGTCGACCATGGTCGCTGCCTAATGTTTTCCTTTCATTGTGGTAGCTAACTGATTTCATATTTGTACTAGCAGATCTGCGAGATTTGTTCAACATCTCAGTTATAATGATTTCTAGTTCACAAAAATTTATATGTACTAAGTAGATGCACGATTTGCTGTGTTAGAATTTTGTAAATAATACACTGATCTATTTTAACGACATATCACTAACATTTCAGTTGTTTCGGTTTATATTTCATTTGTACACGCCTGTAATGGTTTGTAATAAAAGTAAAATTTGTTAAAAATCTGTCACATGTTTTATTCGAAACCCTTTCATGGCTACCGTGTTCCAGATAGATATATTTAGCATCTTGATGGTAGCGTAACACTCCAGCAATTTACACAACGAAACAAATATATATGTTCCGATTGTTAAGCGGCGCTGAACATGTGAAATTCTCACGGATTAGATCGACTCTGGTCCAGGACTGCAATGCTAGTTCCAAAGGCATGACCCGCCTGTTGCCACAGCTATACCGGTGAAAAGCAATTCCATTGTCTCATCTCAACAAAATTTACCCTTCTGATGATGATTCAGGTTGAAAGTTGAAATTTCCTCTTGACAGGCCTGCCAAAAAGGCATGTAGAACGGATAAGTTTGAAATTTTATTCATGCTTCCCCCACCAACCCAGTTCTACCCCGCCATCCTGTCAAAATGTACCTAGATGAAAAAGAGCTTGTGGCAACCCTGCACGACCCTATGGAGAACTAACTAGTAACTGTATAAACTCAGGGAATTGAGATTGAAGACAGCTCTTCTCAATCCAACTTGTAGTTTCTGGTAAACCTTGGTGTTACTCTTGATCGTGTCGTTGGGGAGAGAGCGATTGGAAGAGAGATGTAATAAGCGTAGGTAGGTTGAATGGAAGGAGCATTTATGATGATATGCTTTATATTTACTTAAATAGTTATTACAGTTTTTAATTAATATACAAGGCCTCTGCTTCCCAAGTTAGAATGTAAATATATTGAAAATTCAAAAATTACAAAAAGATATTCATATATAATTGTTGACATCTGGATATTCTGTATTTTGATTAAAAAAATTGCTTAAAAATTACCGAGTAAGTGATTATGTGCCAACCGTTAACAGAACTTCTTTTGAGATATCTACTGCCAAACTATTTGATATATTTTTGATGGTGCTGTTCCATTAAAGAACAGGCACAAGTGGAATTATGGCTTCGTTCCAACATCGATGTTGAACCGTCAACAAACTATTGCGATCGATGGAGCTTTGTATGGTTTCGTGATCACACAGGAATGAAAACTTTTGGAACGGTCTCAAACGCATTTTATCACATATCATGTTGGAACGCTCCAAGCGTACTCCGCACCTCCGTGATGGTACATTCTACGGTAAGCAGGATAATTGGAACGAGCTCAATGTTGTACTAACTACTAGTCCGTCTCTGTCGATTCGTTATTCCTCTCAAAAAGTCACAATCATCAGTTTTAATTAACTGCTAGGACAACATATTTAAATGTGATAAAATTGATGATTATATCCTGGAAACATTTACGCGCTCTTGATTTTGAACTGTATAACTTCTTAGTTTTATTACGCTAAAATTTTCTGAATTCAATCTTAGAATCTTCTTCTAACAGAGATAATAAAAATCAATATTTTCACTATTTTTTTATGAGATCACATGATGAAATTAGAAGTTGTGATCTACGCTTTTATTACCAACCGTTTAGGAACTCATCATGCATGTAGTTTTGTCTTTCTGTATTTTTTTGGGATGAATATATTCATTGCATTACCGATCCTGACTGAAAGTAGTCAAATATATTTTAGCAAGATTCAAATTTAAAAAATATTATACTTTACATATATTTTTAGAATTCATGATTATTTTGTTAAACAAGGTATTGGTGGTAGAACATTTTTTAATTCATATTTTAATTCATGTTTCTCGAATTTCTGATTATTTTTCGAAGTACTCCTTTTCATTGTCTTCAGATTTATGGAATATATGTTAGTAACGAGGCCAAATGAAATGCCTGGGAGATTTAATATTCCTTATTTTATTTTTTTCTTTAAGAATCTCAATTGTTCATGAGGAACGAATCACTTTTAGCTAATACAAAGGCAAGTGCAGTTATACTTACATTCAAAGATACGGATGTCGAAACTGACTATTATTGTTATTAATAATAAATTAGAGGTAAGCCTCTCGTCTATAATCGAATTCAGAAATGCATCATAAGCATCGTCGTTTTAAAGAACAGTTTATAACTGAGGTACATAATCACTATTTATATTTGGCTATAAAAAAGCGCATAGTATTTTGTAAATATATGTTTGCTCTCAATTTTGTTTAAGTGGAATATGTTGGAAAGAACATATACTAATATGAAAGTAATCGAATATATCTCATTTCAGAACTAACAAAAATGTTAAAAAGCCAATTTTCAAACTTCGTTCGCTTACAATGAGCATATTTTTAACATCAATATTTTAAAACTAATCTTAATGACGAATACATATATTTTCAATTTTAAAGCTAAAAGTACTTTGTTTTTAACATATACATATAGCATTTGTCTTTCATAATTCATTAAGTGTACTTTAAAATGTATTTCGAAGAGCGTAAAATCGTCATAAAATATTTTAAAAAATCAAGAGTTAAGCTTAAAATTAAACCTGATATATGCAGGTTATACTAGCTAATTCTTCTTGGATTCAAATTAGTAATATTTGAAATTAAAATTCAAATCATTCTAATATGGGAGTCCACAAAAATACCGTTAATTTGAATAAAATTTTGTTCGGAGGTAATAGTATTTACTCTAATTATAACGAGAACATTTCAGCTGAATGTTATACTTCTCAAACTTGATGCACAAAGATAAAGTTAAGTCGAAATATTCCATGACTTGGTCAAGATCACTTGATCGATAGTTCGTTCTTATTGACATTCTCTATTTGTTACTATTTTTGGAGACTCCTGATGATTTGAATTAGCGATATCATTTAATGTTAAGCAGTACTGACAATATATTATTGTATTTGATAAATTATAAAGAAACATATAAAACAAAATCTTTTCAAGATATGTTACTTTCGGAAGTTGGCTATGCCCTAAGGAAACATTCAGTCTTACTTCATTCTAATTATTTTAACAGTTATACTAAGAAACGAAATAGGTACTACTGTAACCCCAATTCTGTATCACAAAAAAACTTCTAGTTTACCGGTTAAACTGAAAACATTCATTGGCAACTGTTACCTTGAATATGCTTTTTGATTTTTTTTCGAAAAAGTTTTTCACGTTAGTATAAGTATGCATTTGTAGATATAGAATCTGGGTGTACGAAGGAACCTAGTGAAAGTCTACGTACATTAGTTTGGTCAAATACTTCATTTGTTTTATACACTCTGTGTCTACATACAAAAATTACAAAAATATATAGTCACTGTCACTCCACCTCTTCTAGAGAGGGTTTTACTCTTTACATCTCATCTACAAAAACAATTTCACGTCAGTAGTGAATATGAGCACAATCTACAAATTATGACTATCTTATAATTATATATAAATATGTATTGTATATAACATGTATATATCAAGAGATTAATGGTAAAATCAGTGAAATTGCTTGAGTAATTGACATCGCATCCAACAATACAAAAAAAATTATACAGTTTGTTTTCAGAATATCGTTCATACATACAAGGAAACTGTTAAATTCTACGAGTAATATGCATTCCAAATTAGAAAAAATCTGGTGCTGACCGGGACAGGTCTCAGTCCTGCGCGAATCCATTTGGCTACAATAACCTGTTAGTAAATACATCCAAATGCCAATATAAGGTAACAAACCTAGCCAGTCAAATAAAGATTACATCTCAAGGACATCTTGTGGTAGTTTGAGTAGGTCAAATTCGTGTATTTAACACCGTTCTCCGGAAGACCAATACTAGTAGAAGTACTATTGGAAAAATCACATTGGGTAGCTGCATATCAATCCAGAAGATGAAAATCCAGTGAAATATGCAAGTAGCATATATTTGGCATTTTTTTATCGCACAATTAATAGCGATGATGGTTTCACAGTGGAAGGTTCAATGACTTAGGTATGAAATGTTGTCTGATAGGAATCATTTCAGATATATCTTGGTTTCTGTTTTAATCAAGACAACTCACCCCAATTTCCTCTGAAATCCACTTTTTTTAATTCTCCGGCGAGGCTGGTTTCCTACTGGATGGAAGATTTGTCATCAATACAACGAACGAAGGACCGCAACAAGTCGAATTTTTAACACTTTCAACACGCCTGTTAAAAGTCATTCTTTTGGAGAACCTCAGGGTTGTGGAATGAGGTGCTTGGGAGTTTATCCCCCGATAGTTAGAATTTACGGCATTTTACGGTCAATGTATCATTTATTCTCGCAAAGCACTTCTGGAGTGTGATAGGCTTTCTGCTTTATTAAGATATATGAAAAATAAACAAACTCTTACTAAACAATCTCCTGTATCTATAAGAAGTTTCAATTAAACAGTTAAACTTATAGTAAATTTGAAGAAATATTATGTTATTAGGCCTTTGATGATAATTGTCAATTACTCAGAATCTTATGTAGTTTAAGCCCCGATATAACCGTATATCAAGATATTTTGTCAAATTATTTTTGAAATAAGTGTATATGTGTGCATCCACCATTTTTAGACAACGAAAAGACGACGCATTCACCATTCATTTAAATTGAATGATACAGCCAAATATTACAGGATAAATTGCGTTTTTCAATAATAATATACATTGCGAACAGGCTGCCACAACGTTATACGATTTTTGATAGATTCAACATTTTGAATACAGTCCAAACAGGAATATTCTTTTTATACAATATAATACTAGATGACAAGAGTTCGTATATTAATATTTTCATGTCGTCCCAGGCTTGAATTTATGTGAAAATTACTTGTGATTCTAATGATGAACATCCAATTAATAGAACAAGTTAGTTGTAAACATTAGGAATTTGGCCATACCCCATGAATGTTGATATCCCAGAACAACCATGAAAGTTCGAGAGAACCAAACATTTCCTTGAAAGTTAGATAGTTCTCGAAAATTGATTCTGAGAGCTGCATCTCAAAATTTACTTGAATGTTCCATAACCGGAATGGAAAGGTATCACCTGAGTACACAATAGCACACCAAGCAGTACCTATATCTTGATAGACGATTTATGAGATACTTTTCGTACTTATAACCTCATATTCTCATATATACCATTCAGATATTTCCTGGTACAACCCTTGCCCTGAGTATCTTTATGGTTTGTTGACTGACAGGCTCGGTAGGTGATTCGGAGTCTGAGCTAGTACCGAATGGAAAAGTTGTCCCCGCCTGATGGTTGGAATTTGTCTCGGGTGGTGGCACCATCTTGGAATAGGCCTTGTTCTGGAGGAGGGCAGACGTTGATGTGTTGTCTGCAAATAAGAAAAATATGTGCTTTCCTAACGTTTCGGCTACCTTATCACACTACGAAATGTGAAAAATTAAATTTTGCAATCATGACATAGACATTTTTTGACTGCTTTCAGGGAAACATTTTTGTTTCGAAATAAGCTTAAACAATTATGAAATTATAAAATACAGATCATGCATTTGCACTGTTAAACACACAATTTTAGACACAGAAAGGCAGAACAGCCTCTCATATAATATGAAATGAAACATATAATAGTGTAATCCTGAGGCAACAGTACATGAAAAACACGTGAGAGGAAACTATCTAGAATAGAAGGCGTTTTCAATAGGTTTCTAATATTTCGTTTCCCGCGCAGATTTTTCAATATACTCGTACTAGGACGATTTTTTGCAAATGATAGAGAAAGGTTAGTTCTGTGTTCTTACGTATCAAACATTGAAAAAGGGCTTCGCACTTGCATAGAACCAACCTTTCTCATCTTTTGGAAAAAAATCCATTATCTTCAAAAAATGAGCACTGCAAACGAAATATTGGAAACCCATGCAAAACACCCTTCATTCTAGTTAAAGTTCCCTCTCATGGTCTATCTGTAATTTTGAAGACCATTGATTAGATCTTTGCTTGAATAATTGGCTCAATTTCAAGTCCACTGTTATTCATTATTCATAATTTTATAATTAGCTGCAAAGTACAAGCTTATGCATACGATTTATAATTATACTATAGCTTTAACGTCAACGTTCTTCAAAATGCCGAAACTTCAATAAATGATCTACAAAAATAATTAATGCCTGCTGAGCATAATCTGAAGCTAAACTCTAATAAATCAAAGATGATGCTCTTTGGCATCAAACATAACAAAAAAATTCTCAAGAATATCAATCTCAAAGTTACTGGTATAAATTTAAATAACATCTACGTTTTTCTGAGCATGTGCGGAACATGGTCAGTAGAGGTTTCACGGCATTGAAGCTACAACAGTCGTCATATTCTTAATCGGACCATGAATAAATTCTGATGTAATGTTTATGATGTATTAAAGTTAGAACCTCTCTAAAGTTCCCATTTACGTTTATATATATTTATATGTCTCTCATATGTCCATACTTAGAAAAATAATGATGAATTATGTTTATTCATTTTACTGTCCTGATCATGATAGGAATAATGCATTTTTTGAAGTTACACAAGTTACCAACGAAAACATCATTCCTGATCATTAAGAGCGATAAAGATATAATGAATTGTTGAAAAACTTACAATATAATTTAGTGGTTTCATTGATGTTCACATAACTTACAGATTTTATTTCCATTACCCAAATTGACATTGTCAATTTGGTACTTTCTGGCAAGTGCAATTAACTGATCGACAGCCTCATCGTCTTCCAAACTGGAGTAACTTCCGGTAGTGCCGTCTGAAGAGCCCTTTGACTGTTTGTCTCCACCGCTTTGCTCTACCTCAACTTCATCTTCTTCCTCTTCCTGCAAGATAAAATAATTTCACTTCTATTTTTTAATGATCAGCATGAAGGGTTTTCTTTCTTCGACCAGTCAATTCTTTACAATGCTCGTAGATTCAGATCTTCTAAAACGAAATCAGTATCAGCAGATATTCTACAATAATGTATATAGTTCAAGACCAGTGGATGATTTATTCCATATACTGAAGCATATGACAAGTATTTGGCTCTTCTTTTTGTGAAACTATTGTCATTGATATCGTTATTCAGGGTGAAATTTGTAAACCCTTTTATTGGATAGGTGAATCTCTCACTGTAAAGGTAACTTTATAAATCATCTAACGACGGAACAGGCACATTACCATTAGCCCTGTTTGCCGAACCTCTTGAAAAAGCCATCAAAAGTTTCCGGAATGGCGGTTGTAAACTTCAACGTGAAATTCCCTATATCAAGGATCCACGTCTAAAAAAAGATAACGCGAGGAAGTTAAAGTGAAAAGTTCTCCTAGCCTCCCACAAACAACGTCTTTTGCTGTAAGATTCAATTAGGGAATTGTTCAATTTCTTTCTTCTTAAAACTTCCCTCGTATAACGACACCTTTGCTTGATGAGATGTACTTTTCTGTAGAATGTTGCTTGCTTAACTAAAATATTCTGTTTTTTAGACCGCCGAAAGTCGCCTCTATAGAACTTATATGAAAAAAATGTTCAATCGCCATGTATCCGAGCACTATAGTGCTTGGTACATTTGTCCACAGGCAGCATACACAGGTGTTTAGATCTGTTTATTCATAGAGCACTAGTTTCGCTACAAGTGTGAAAAATTTTTAGTTGGAATCCGGCCAATAAAATATTAAGTTTGACCTCTACTAAATATATTTTAGTGTCGGGATTCTTGGCTTTCCTCTTAAGAGGGGAGTACGTAGAATAAAAGGTGTTTTGCATGGGTTTCCTATTATTCGCGTCCAGCTCTTATTATTCAAGATTCTGGGAGAGGTTATTGTCTAGATTCCATAACTAATGACCGATTATTCTGTAGGATATGTTACATTTTGTTCTCAGGTAGTTTTTGCAAGTGTACCAGGATGAGTGAAGCAATTTGTAATGTGATGATTTCATTGCTTGGTCCATACATACAATGTCGCTGAACTATATTTCTTTTCCTAGACTTCAAACCCGTTTCCTTGAGATATATGAGTATTTAAAATGTAAATTGACGCAATATTTATAAAAATATTCACAAAAAAACCTTTTTTGTCGAAAACCATCGTGATAATAATATGAGTATTCATACATTCTCATAGACAACTGAATAGTTGTGCACATGAAAGTTGTGTTTATGCGCTAGAACTTTTTTGTCCTTGTCTTGTTCTTGTTTTGTTGTGGTATGTTTTTTGGTTACAAACCTCTTGTCCTTCGCTGCTCTCTTCACTGCTAGTGCTACTAGAGCTGTGATCTGAGCCACCACCGGAGCTTTCTTCACTAGCCTCTTCTTCATCACTATCGTTGTCATTGTTGGCTTCTTTGAAAAAAAAAGGAGAAACAATTAGACTCCATATGTATTAATAATATAATAATAATATTTACTACGCTCTAAAATGATCAGAAATTTCATAAACATACAAAAGCACCACAAAGTTTATTTTTTTGACTCCGCCTTGAAATAATCGGGCCCTCAAAAATACAAGATGTTTTTAAATGATGAGATATTTTTCCGTTTTTTTGCTAATAACCCCGCCACTAATCCAGCAGCACAACCTCTTATTGGATTGAGATTACGCGATGTAAAAAACGCCGACACACAGACCAACAGACGAAAATAAGTGAGTAAGCTGCTTGAGATTTCAAAGTTCTATCCCATTAATCTTTTAGCTTTTCCTCCTGTGTTTTGAATTGTGAACCGTTTATACCAATTGAGCTGCTTCATTTATCTGAAATGCAAGCTTATAATTCTGCAATCTGAATCATTTTATATTCTTACCAATTCTCAGTTTTTCCAGTATCAGCGGGTAGAATTCTTTGGCCGTTGCGTTATTAGGTTCATATTGGAGGACTGTGGAAGAAAAGAAGGTTAATAAAGTGCAACTTGTTGGTGGACAAATATATTTCACTCACTCAGTTTGCAATACTTCAGTGCTGTCGCGTAGTCCTTCAGCATAACGGCTGATAAGAACTGCAAACATATATTTTCAATTATCCATATTTCAGCAATTCGTCAATTGTAAGAAGGCAATAAGAGATAATCTCAACTAATACATTTTGTAGAATGATGGTAATGATATCATCTCACCTTTGAATAGTAATAACCTATGTACAATGAAATATATAAATTGTGTTTTTCTATACATCTCAATGAATCATGAACAATCAACAACAGAAAAAGCGACACTTTAATGTTCTTTGGATTCAGCATTTAGAACTGAGATATTAAGCTATAAGATTGGAATGTCATTGTATACATCACTTGCTGTAAATATGCATGCATGTTTGTCTTTTGCCTAGATTCGTCTGTATAGCTCGGCGTCTTGACAGTATAGGGAATTTGAGTTGTATATATACCTACTCCAGATAAGGGTGTGATAGTAACATTTAATGTTATGTATCGCGACAAGTAGCTCTTTCCATTAACATTATTTGGAGGACAAATTGTCTTAGCAGCTTGCCTTTATGAAATTTCAACGATATTACACATATATTGATCGAACAATAATGCATGAATACTTGAGGGTGTTGTAGCAGTGAACTGACAATTCCGTAAACTTTCATTCAACTAACCTCTGCGAGAAATTCTGTAGGTGCGGAGATACTCTCATCGGCATCGGTGTATTCGCTGAGGTCCTCATTGCTGCTGGAGTTCGGCTTGATAAGCACACCTCCCCCTCCCCCAGAGGGAGGAAGGTTGCCGTTATCCTCCGCAGACATGCCACCACCCGGAGGTGCCGTTTGGCGTGCCTCCTGGTATGGTCCTGTAACAAAAAATTTTGGTTAACTCTGCAATTCTCATGCTGTGAAGAAACAAAAAGCTATACTCCGATATAATCCAATTAGAATAGAAATTTAAATTTGAGTAACAGTCTTTATTAAGATGTATTGCTAATTCGAAATATATATTATTATACATTGCATTGCAAATAAAACTAGCAGATCAATACATGATGTATTTCTATTTTAGCCTATTTTGTGCAATCATTTCCAATTTCTTCGTATTTTTGAACAACTCTGTTTTTCGAAATAAATAGGTGTCTGGTGCATCGAAATCAAAATGAAATTTCGCATTTTTTTCGACGATTTTCTGAATTCCATAGTGCAACCGAAACTAAAATTCGGCAAGGCGTATCAGAGAAACAGGACGAACTAAAATCTTGTACCCTCTTTCAAATGAGCTTAAGCACAAAGTATTCATCTGTTTGATCTCATTCAAGATGCGTTCATAGCTCTGAGACTTCACTTGATGATGGCTTCTTCTTCTTTATTATAATTACTATTAACATATATCTTTTTCTGTTGTCTCAACTGTCTCGACGGAAGTATTACAAAAAATAATGAAGCCATAAACAAACTTCATGCCTTTTCACCCCCCAAGACTGAGGTTTAGATACGCCCTTGATGCAATAGCAGCAGCAAATATAATCCTACCATCAACCTTGAAACGGCCAGCCTTTGATTTTCATATTCAATTCGTCGACAGAATAATGGATCACTGGAACATCATTTGACAAGATAAACCATCACAAATCTTAGAACTAAAGCCAAAGTTTAAACCATTTACAGACGGCACCAAGTTATTGTTACCCATCTTAGACTTGGGTATGGCTCATCGATGAAGAACTTGAACCTTTGTGTGCAATTAGTGAAACTGTGCTATCTGTCAATTCAATATCAGTAGACTGTCAGTTACTAGAGTTATAAAAACGTTATTATGATCTAGGTAGTATATTGAGAAACATATCAGGAACCCAATGCAATGCATATAATTTCGTAAATTTTCTCCAAGCCTCTGATTATTTTGATTGATCAATTCTGCCATTAATGATGAAAGATTTATGCGTATAAACGAATGAAAAAATTATTTTCTAATTTTATATTCTTCGGCTAGCTATATAAATGATTCAAGCACCAGAAAACCGAGTATTCTGCACATATAGACAATATGTATAATATTTTATAGTTTAATAAAGGCTGCCGAGGCAACTGAAACGTCAATAAAGTTATTTAGTCAATAGCATGTGGTTTTAATTAACGGCAAGTAAAAACATGGCTTGAACCAAAACTGATTATACAGGAATTTTTAATTGCAGCATATCCAACCAATTTTAGTTTGGTGGGGTGTTGAAGACAGTATGTGAAGACAGTTGACTGAGGGATCTCAATGGCCATGCGATTTGATTTTTTTATATATTTTATATTTTGACAAATATTTCCATGATGTTGATGTCAGATCATGAGTCCATTCTGTATATTTTGTATAATTGATGATTACAGTTATAGCATTGTAGAAAGTCAACTTTTCAATTTAATCTCACCTCTCTATGTGGCGCTCACACTTTCTGGCCCGAATGAGATCCATAACTAATCATAAATCACCATTTTTGCAGCTAAATCAATCACCTCCATCTCTCGGCAGTCAAAATGCATAGTCATATGATAAATTGTTCATAGGTGCACGTATTAAGATGGGAAAATGTCTAGATATGTGAAGAATACTCCGTTTTCTGATTCTTTGATCATTTAACAAAGAACAAGACTATTGAAAAATACATATGATCCTGATGATGATTTAAAAAGTGAACCAAAACGTACTGAGAAATCTTTTTCATATTAAATGGACAAACAACCCGAATATGGAATATTTTGCGTACAATACGGTCAAATAACCACCCTGAATTCAGTTACACGCATCAACTGCTATAAACTCAGGTCACTTCATAAATTTCTCAAGATGTGTTGACTTTATAAGCAAGGTTCATATAATTAGATCTTGAAGTTGTCAACTGAATTGCATTGTTCCAGTTTTATTATAAAGATTGGTCTTTAAGACTCGACTTTTGACAATGGAAAGTTTTTGTGCAGATGAAAATTTTGATCATTAATTAACTCGACGTGACACTTGAGAATAATGATTGTGTCTCTTAACATCTTCATGCGAACTGAAATTAATTAAAGATAATTAATAGACACTGGCACTAGTCTTGTATACGTCCACATAAAGTTACGTAATTAGAGACAAAATTAGGTATCTCGAGTGAAGATTATTGACAGTAATGTCAATCTAATAATACTTCCATCAATAGCGGAAAATGTTTGACATAACCCAGTTTATTCGAAAATTATTCCCTGCTCTAGATTTTAGCTCAGACAGATTAGTGTAGCTTAAGCCAAATTTACACGGTTATAGTAGCTAAAGCAAGACATTTAGTTATTTATGACTACTCGATTAAATATTGAAGCAAGCAGTCTGTTTAGTCAGCTGTTTAGTTGAGTGTATTAGTAGCTAAACAATGCACAGCTGATTTAGAATGTTGCATTGGGTTGAAGAAATTACGATAAAATCTGTTACCGAGCAATCCAGTTCTTATGGTGTAAAAAACTGACAATTTATAGAAATGACTACCAGAAAAAGTCTCTGAAACTTTTGTACCTGTGTCCCGTATACGATATTGTAATTTCCCATTTTCTTTTAAAAGTTAGGTAGCTGAAGTGAAGGTCATCCAAAATTTAACTAACTATAGTGGTAACTGTGTGAAAATTTCTTCCTATAGACATAATCTGCAACATATAACGTATATATGTCCAATTTTAATCTAAGCACACATCAACGTAGCTTAATCACCAACAGTAGGAAATATCTGTGTTAAAATTGAATATACTGACAGCAACATAAAAGATGAATATCTTTACAACTGGTTGTCAAGCAACCAAGGCACAATTCAACTATAACTATCGTGCTTCATACGAAAATATGATGTTAGGCATGGCAAATATCACAAAAACCATTTTTGTTATCATGTTATTTCCTCCTCCAATATATGGTAAACTAAAGGTGTAAGATTTATCTATGATCCTACTTTATTTTAAAGATCAATTATTGATTTCTATCTCAACATTTGAGCGATTCTTTTTATGGAAAAGACACATGCTGGTTACCAGGCAGCGATTTAATATAAATCTTCAATAACATTTTTTGTTCTAATTCCGTCATTAAAGAGAAACACTATTAACTCAAAACCATTTTGAATTGATTGAAAACCCTTGATTCGTTTTTCCATAAGTTAGCTGTTTATTGGACAACCACAAATTCATATTTTGTTGAAACACCCTTTGTAATCGCCACACTGAAAAAAATCAGAGCTCATTTAAAGCATATATAATCGCATTCCGGTACCTGTAGTGTGATTCTAGAAATAAATTTCCTCTTCCATGATCCCTTTTTACATTATCGGTGTACATTTTGCGTGCTACCATCCTAATGGCTCTTGATGCAACGCCAGAGGTGATAAATTATCCAGTTAGTGAATAACGATGGATAACGCAAAAAACCACCGCTGGATGACACTCTCACAAAGCGGTGCCAACTCTGATGGACGGCGTTTGATAAATACAAGCCTAGAGAGAATTTTCAATTTCAGAGACTAAATACTACGAAGCAGAATCTGTGTAATAATTTATGTGAAAGAGCATTTTACTCGTTCTATTCTGCTATATTTGTGGAATCGAAATTCTGTGTGATAATAACAGCTGCGGGCATTATAATCTCTATATTCAGCTTGTGTAATGTTATAAATATTGGTCTAATTGATTTTTTTCATAGATAATCTCAGGCAAAGGCAGATAGCCTATAACACATCATTGAGCTTGAAACTTTGTAGATTGTAACCATCTTGGAACAAAGTTCCCGCAAGCTCATTCCACAACGAAGAGGTTCTCCAAAAATGACGACTTTTGGAAGAGGCGTTGTAAGATCGCCTGTTGAGCTCTTCTAGTTTTTGCTGTACTGGCGACGCTTGGTGTTATGCGATACAGCTTGGTCGAACATCTGCCATGATAATATATCTATAGAATACTAGACAGTTCAGCCACCCTTCTTCGATGTTCTATAATGTGGAGTTCATTTGTGAGGTCAGGCGCATCTACTAGACATATTACTCGATTCTGGATTGTGTCCAGATTCTTCAGAGAGTGCTTTGGAGTGCATCCCCATACATGCGAGCAGTATTCCAGCGATGATTTGATCTTGACCTTCTTGAGTAGCAGCAGCTGTTCTGGAAAATACAAATTTCCTGGAACGGAAGAGAACTCCCAGCTCCTGGGACACCGACCTAGCAAGGCCGGCAACATGGTTGTGCAATGACATGTTATTGTTGATGTTGATTCCTAGAAGCTTGATGAAAGATGATACATGTATTGGATTGTTGTCTGAGTCTTCTGCGTGCTAAACCAAACCTCGGTTGTATATTATCTTCATTCCATAATTCTCTCAATGTCCTCACTGATCTAAACAGCATGTTGCCCTTGCCTAAATGACGTCTCCAGGGATGGTAGTAGTTTGCCCTGTTTCGTGAGGAAATAAGGGTGCTGTCATTTGAGAAGCTGTAGATAGGATTAGATGTTATTTCCAACAGTTAGTTGATGTACGGCAAGAAGAACATTGGAGAAATAGATCCTGGAGGAACACTCGCATTTATGGTGAACAAATTGGAAGTACATCCATCCACCACCACCACAAATAAGGACCAATTCCTAAGATAACCAACCAGTGGCGATGACTCGAGATTCGTCATGAAGCTCAATTGTTCTGCTCAACATATGTGAGACGTAAGTCAGAAGATCTCTCGTGGATCGATGCTTGCAGAAACCATATTGCCGATCGTTGATTATATCATTTTTGAACAGGTACTTCAGAAGCTGCTCATCAATAACAGTTTTCATAACCTTGGACATGCCACAGAGCAGAGTCACAGGTCTATAGTTGCGGGGTATATTTTTCCTACCCTTCTTAAGTATAGGCTGCACACGACCGATCTTCTACCAAGTGGGGACACTCCTCACTGGCAGATTTAAAAATAATTTGCAAAGGACTGGTGTAAGCGTTGCAGCGCAACAATTCAGGATAATTGCTACTATTTGGTCTGGACCACTAGCTTTCCTGGAGTTCAGTTTTCTTAAAATACGTTTTATATCTCTGTGTTGATATCTAATTTCTGGCGTTGTTGATTCCATGCTGATGGAAGTGGGTGGACTGTTATTCATCTATTAAATTTTCGAAATTACCAGGGCTTCAGTCTGCTATATTCCGACACCGACAGCCTCGTCTATCTCGATTGCAGTGAAAATGGTTTTTATATGACCGCCCGGGCAGTTTTAAAGCCGTTTATATCAACACTCCCGGACTTCGCTTGGAAGTTTTTCGAGCGTGAACGCGATATGTGAGCGTGCTTAACTCAAAATTGCTGGCCACTGGCTGATAACTGCCACTATTCAACTATGATATTTCATCAGTATCTGTCACTTTGACTTCAGATTCACACTTATTACGAAGCATTAAACTCAAATATACAATTCATAAAAGTATGAATATATAGCTTTATAGCATATTTAATTGAAAATAATATTAATATGGATGAGGTAAGCAGATAAGCATCTAAAACTAGGGAGCTTAAACCTTGTTCGTGAGTGGATAAAATAACGCAGGATGTTTCGGATTTAAGGGATGACTGTATACTTTCTTTGATAATCATATATAGCTTCCAATGCTTATTTGTAGATGGGTCTGACTTTATTTTATTCACCATTACAGCTATATATACAAATACACATAAAAAGATAAATAATATGAGTAACGACTATAGTGATGATATTAGTTATAATCTGTTGATGTCCTAAAAATAAGGATTAATGATCACTTTAAGCTAAGCTTTGACATGTTAGCTTATTGAGCAATGTGCTATATAGTATGCTATGCTAGCTGAATGTAATATATTCATATTATTGATATCATCTCTTTTTATATGTGACCGAAAAAACAGTCGATACATCACATTCCTTTTTTAAATATATGTATCGCGTATATTTTTTCCAGATATCCAACCATTATTATTTGCGTTTTATCTCACCAGGTGTATACTAGTAGTATACAAAATTATTCATCCATGTATAAACAGCCAAACAAGTGCCGACTCTCGATATATTTGGAATGATTACGCGGACATAAAATGCCCGTATAAAGCTCAGCTATATTTTACGTATGCCTGAAATACCAAGCTAACGAGTTGGAAATTTTGCAACCGAAATTCTGGGCTATTACAAACTGGTTCAACTGAAATATATATGCTGCATTATTTTGTGGAAGGGAGGTTATAATACTAGGTTGTAGATAAATCTTATCGTTAATGCATCTTAACTTAATTCAGTTAAATAATGGCATTGCATTTATCTTCTGAACTGCCAGAAACATTTGAAGTAATTTAAATTCGTCTAGCCAAACAAGGAGCATACAGTATAAGTAAGAGAAATTTGTAAAATAATCTCGGCCGAGCCAAGATTTTAATCCAGAATTTCTGATTTATACCAAATAATCTGCAGGGCAGTTACGCTATTTTGGTTTGTACTGAAAGTAAGAGTAATGGAGAGGAGAACTCTGATAAGTAGGCTGATAAGACCTCAAAACCAATAATTCTTAGGTGACAAACCTATCAAACCGTTCGATAGAGGTCATGATGTCAGATTATTCTGATGATTAGATATTTTTTCTGTCAAATTTCGTTGTGTCGAACACCTCAACTCCAAGTCCGCGTTATACGAGTACTGCACACTTCCCTAGGAAGTGAAACGAGATCTCGTCCTCCTCTCATCACTGTCGACAGACAGGTTTTCTTCTCACTCCTGTGAATGACAAGTGTCTGTTCAATCTGCAGTGACACGTGATGATTCCTATTAACAGGTAGGTGTTCCTGTTCAGCAGCCATAGCTTCCGAAATTTCTAAGGACCTACTATAAACCTCTTCGCCTGACTGCAGCCATCTCTCAGCCATGCTTTCACCAGTTCGTTGTATACTCAATCATCTGGGCCATCACCAACCTGACATCTGATGATTTTGAGCATAGGTTCGATGCCAATGCATAAGTTACTTGAACCCAATATTGAATACGCACCGTTTAAACCAAAAGCCAAACTTAAAAAAGACAGTTGATTTTTCGGTTTCTGGAAGGCAGATGGATGAAATGTGCCGAGAAATCCATTAGAATTGGAAACTGGAGCTTGCCAATTACTTCCACGGATATAAGGGAGAACTAATCTCTTATTGAGGTAGGAGATATCAGCCAGCGACGCCTTCACTCTATTCAATGGAGAAAAACGGAGCCGGGGAAAATGACTTAGATAAATGGAAAAATCGCGAAAGTAGGGATTGGAAGAACTCTCACGGCGCTCTGTATTTTGTATCGAACTTGCACAAAAAGTTTGTTGTGGGACGGGATTTGTTCTTTTACAATGAGTGAGTGATTGAGTAAAAATCGATGGCCTCGGCGATTTTACAGATGGAATTAGTTTGAAATTTGATGCTCGAGATGGCAGTGAAAAAAAGAATCTACAAATGAGAATAGTTCAACGTAATATCATATTGTTAGAATATGCAGTCAAAGTTTATGTAAATGTATTGTGTTAGAATACAACTTAGAAATACAAACTATAAGAATCCCAATACTTTCTGAATGAAAAAATGGATGCAGTTGTTTCCATTGCTCAAATCTCGGGCTCGTAAAAATTCTTCGGGATTGTTGTATTCTATTAACTTTATGCCAAAAATACATTTAAGTAAATTGACTGCATTTTATCTCATTGATCAAAAAATTGTTTTTAAACCACACAAAAGTAGTATATAATATTTTATTTCCATGAATATTATTTTCAGTGCCCTAAAACATTAGCCATTTATACTATCACTGCCATCAGAAAAATCTATGACTATTGTTTGAAACTTGTAGACAATGTGGATTTATCAAAAGTTTGATTTCGGACTTCCATTGTCTATAAAATTTTGAGTATCACGACGTTTCGATTTATGTGCTATCTTCAATCGTCTTCAGGTGAACTGGCGAACACGTTCCTTTCATGCCTATTTATACCCCGTCCGGTGACGTATCGTTGGGCACGGTCTGTTCTGATTGGTTCCCGATGCGCGGTATTCCGGTCTGCTGACGTGGCTGTTTGTCGGTCATTGTTTGTTGTCTGGTCCAGTCGTAGTCTATTCATCTTCTTTATGAGTGGCTGCCAGATTGGTTTAATGTCTATGCTGGGTTTGCTGTACACTTTGCTGTTGTTGGTGATGAATGCCGCCTCCTTGAATTTTCTTCGATACCAGTGCGGTTCTTTGGCAATAACCTTAGCGTCGTCCCGAGCTATTTTATGGTGCTCCGTCCATGCGTGGTCAGCTATTCCAGATTTTCCTGTCTCTGCTCGCTGGGTGTTGAGACGATGTTCTTTGATTCTTACTTCCAGTGGCCTTTTTGTTTCTCCAACATAGATTTTACCACATTGACATGGTATCTGGTAGATGCAGTCTTTTGTCTCTTGAGATTCATCCGAAATCAAACTTTTGAAAAATCTATGACGTTCATCTGAAAAAACTGTTCACATTCTACACGTAGTCTTTAAATGTATCAGAACACTCATGTGTACTTCCTTGAATCTATACTTCATATCCCTATTAAGACTTCGCTCACCGAGCAACACATTGGAGTGAAAAGTATATGTAGTAGCAATAATAAGAGCTATTTCACGGTCCCATTTCATCACGACTAACAAGCTCTAATTAACACAGGGGTACATGGATGAATTTCTCTTCTCTTCTACGTTAGTTTCTGTATAACGAATCTTTCCCGCAAGCCTACGCTGTAATTAGCAACGTTGTTCATGCAAATAGCGTTCTCCAAATTCATTCTCAAAGAGCGAAGGTTAGAGGTGTTGCTCTATGTATACGTGTACAAGTAGCCAGAATACACACCGGAACACTTGAAGGTTCTGTATTTTGTAAAATGAATATTGCGCTTGATATACAAAGTGTCTTAACAGACCACCCACGCAATATATATGGTCTTGGATACGGTATAATTCTCTGAAACTAATATATGTAAGAGCATGAAGTCTCACAGTCAGACGATGATTCAAATATAAATCGAAATGCGTCACTGAAAGAAAAAGAGTTTGTTTGTGAAACTGTGTGTTATTTACACAACTTTCTATCTGCATGAAACATAAACAAGTTTAATAGACGCTTATGACCAGAGAAGCACCTACTTTTGCATTGCAAATCGTTCTTGCTGCATTTTTGGAGGCGGTTCGGCTCTATAAAGCTGTCTCTGTTTGGTCCGGTTAGAAATAATCATGTTCAGCATCCTTTCAACCTTCCTTTTTAATACTTTAGCTTTTAGTAGAGATGGGAATGATGCGTCTACCTATCGAACAAATGAAACGAAACTGGAAATATTGGAGATAAAATAATCTGAAAATAGCCTCTGAGAAATTAAAATGCTTTATACATTTTATGCCGATATACAAAATCGCATTTATAGACCTTTTCTTTCCGAGTTCCTGAATGCATATTTAGGCTTCCTTCAGATGAGTAAGTAAATCATTGTCACGGTTTTCAGCAGTTTATTATTGTACGATCCAGAAGTCCGTTTGTCAGTAATTTGGAGATGTTTACCGACCCAAATACTGGCGCTGTACTTTAAGGTACGAACGACGCGCCCAGTTTGAAATTTGGAAGAATCCAAATTGGATAAAGCATCTGATCAGCAATCAGAAGATGTGTGGTTTGAATCCCTCAGTAGGTCCAGATATTTTTACTAAATACGAATATGAACAGATGCCATCAGTTGACTGTCTGTAGGTATGTCAGGTTTGACTAGCCAGATACCAGACAACGTCAAAGGTGGAGAAATTATTAATGGATTTTCAATTTGCCCCATACCAAGCAGTCATATCTGCTTGTTTCTTTCGATCGATCTTTTCATGGATAGCATTGAGAAAATACTCCATCCTTAGTTTCAGAGGAATGCACTATGAATATCCTTTACCTATTCGCCTGGAAATTATTTCTGTAGCCAACGATCGACATGTGCTACTTGTTCAGACTAGTATGCGGAAAGTCATAGGTGGGTTCCAGTGCAGATTTATCAGCATCATGTAAAAATGTATTCTTTTACTTTCCACACCATAGGTATAATATATAACAGAAAAATGTAATAAACGGGTACACATATACCTCACAAAATAAAGTATCAACATAAAAATTGTATAATTTGAACACAAAGTTTTACAAATCAAGCTTTCTTTTTGTGTGATGAGTTTCGATTTATATTTAAAAGCCTCACGCAAAAAGATGTGTTCAAATTACACTTTTTTATCTTGATAGAAGATGTTCAGTAGGTCACCAATAATCTACAAAATCAACTGTAAACTCTATACAGTTCGGTTCTTAAAATAAGATTATATCACCCTAATATGATTACCATGAAATTTAGAACCTTTACCAATGGGAGGAGAGGAAGAAACCAGCCCAAGGGGTTTTGATGAATCAGTAGGGTATGAGACGCATTTAATCAAGATTATGATTAGGTAGGAGAAGTTTCAGGATTTCTGCTGATGGTTTGGGAAAGATCTAAGAAGAAATCTTATTGAACCTAATCTGCTTAGAGTATGGTAGGTATGCACCTGCGTCTTTAGATCAACTCCAGCGTAACGCTACTGCATTGTAGTATATATCTGTCGGAGATTTGGAGTGTATGTACTTGGGATTTGGCCAAAGTAAGAGCTTCCTCCTGGTAATATACCATACGACGATGCGACAGTTCCAGTGTAATAGCTCTACATCAATCGCATCCGATGGTACACGATTTATTGAATTATAACTATATCACTGACCAGAATAGAGGACTAAACTTATTTATGGGGTCATCGTTTGTTAAAGAGTATACTTTCAAAGTGTTATATAATTTTAATAGATCAAGCTGGTAGCTATAGAAAATTAAATGGAATCAAATTGCTTCAATAATTGGATTTTATTGTATATACCGTTTGATGTGATTTGAAAGCTAATTTTATTATAGGAGCTTACTTTTTAGATGAGAAAGGAGGGGCAGAATTTCTAATTGTTGCTGGCGAACCATACGTGTAGATGTTACGAGATTATGTCTTTCCACAGATACCAAAATGACAAGTAGGTTGACCCTGTACTTCCCACACAGTGGTATAAGTTTAAGAATGAGGATTTATATTGAGCATTTCGTAGGTAATGCTGCTTAATTTTTGGAAATCGATCCATTGTCGGTGGAGTCATCAAAAGAAAAAAAAAGGTTTTGATTGGATAATGGACTATTTCTAAATGTAATGAAATATAGGTATTATGTTTCTAAATCGGATATATCGCCATAAAATTCAACAGCTGTTGAAAATAATTTATTGCCTTCGTGGTGTGAATGCAAATGTGTGAGCAATAATATGAATCTAACAAGTACGAAGTATTACCTGTGTCAAAATGTACAATTTTTGACATCTCCACCTTCATGCAGATAAAATATTGTATACTCAGCACACAGTTGCACAAATAAAAATCTCTTCGTTCGTTTTATATCTAAATCATCGTCGGACTGTTAGGTTTTATTGTTCACAAACCAACCAAGTTACTTGCCAGCTAGCTAACTAGATCCTACCATGGATACAAAAGTAGAGCTCTCAAATCTAGCATACTATTCATGTTTTCTAGCTATTTTTCTATTAAATTATTATTTTTTCTATTTTAGGGGAATATTTTTGTTTACTACTCAAAAGACTGTTATCCTGAAGATAGTTGATTAATTAATAACGATGCCAATATTGTGATATTAAATTTGAATTGTTCTATGGATGTCAACTACTTTGACAAAAACTGTAGAGCGATTCTGTCAGATGATGCGCAATGACATTAATTCTATGGAGACAGAATTTCCGATCAAACCTGGTGAAAGTTTTTAGATTATGGTGGAGGTGCTTATTGCGTGACACGTAGCACATTCACCATTATTGATATCAAGCGATAGGTAGCCCTTTGTTATATAAAAAATGATCTTGATGATGAATAGCACTGAGTAAATGAGAAGAAAAATGATTCTGGCAATTTAATCCGAATCTAAGCTTGTCTAAAATGTATCGGAACAAAAACTACCTTCATTTTGATATATCAAAATCAACATCATTCTTCAACGCTTATCAAAGATATATCTGTGCCCAATATCATCCAAATGCAATCATAAAAAAAGGTAAGCGATATCTGCAGCTCACGACTAAGCTAAACATCGAAACGGCCATTATTTCGAATACACCTCGAAGCCAGAATGCTTAAACATCTCCGGACCCGAGTAAAACCGCGGGAAAAAGGAAAAGAGAGCGCGAAACCGCTCTCAAGAACCACGATAAACATCCAAAACTGTCAAAATAAATCGAGGCCGGAAGCCATTTAGGAGAGGCAAGCCGTAAAAAACACAACGGTGAAACGTGTCTTTGCTGTGGCTGACATTTGATAATATATAGCGAGAAGCTCCTGTACAGGGTGTTTTTATGTTTTCTTAAAATTTGGCTAATGTGAAAAAATGCATATGGATGCATTTAAATACAGCGAAACGCCTCATATATTTCATGTATTCTTATCTTAGAGCTTTGTGGCCCATTAGCACAATTCAATCGAGATTATGGCAGACCGTTATAAAAATCACCCAGCTAAATGAAAATCGAACCAAATTCGCCTCCCAACACTTTACCCCTATATATGAAAGCTCTATTTAAGTAGTCCTGCAATCAGGCACCAAATGGAATTTTTTTCGGAAATGAAAATGAAATGGGTAAGTAGTAGGTATTGTCCTTATATCCAACGAGCACGCATTGGAGAACATAAAATTGTGAGAAACAGAGTTTTAATTATAAAAGGAAAAACTGCATGCTGTGTAGCAGAAACCCATATCACGGAAAGTTGAACAGGGAAAGCAGGGCCGTTGCAAGTTTCTGGGAAGCATAACATTAATGAATATTGATTTCTCTTCTTGACCCATTCAGTACTCTCATATATATTTTATATCCCTTGCTTCTTTTCTCTCTTTCTTTCCACATTATATTTTTGGTATTTCCCGGCTGAGTTCAATACCAATAAGCAGTTTTGTCCACTATACTACTCATGGATGTATGGATGGATCAGGACTCAAGTATGGTTATCTCAGGTTATCTCATATATTCTACCGTTAATCAAAAGCACATACGATTGAATAGCTTTATTAACGTTTCGACTGCCTCGGGATGGATAACAAAAGTACAAAATATGAAAAATTAATTTCTGAAACTATAGTGACATTGAAACTTTTGACTGTTTTAAGGAGAATACCTTTGGGTTCAAATCTGTCTTTATTAAGTTGAATGGCG
Source organism: Bruchidius siliquastri (assembly GCA_949316355.1). Taxonomy (NCBI): domain Eukaryota; kingdom Metazoa; phylum Arthropoda; class Insecta; order Coleoptera; family Chrysomelidae; genus Bruchidius; species Bruchidius siliquastri. The sequence goes on from OX438537.1 coordinate 20,888,547, forward strand.
ATTGTATTTCTAATCTCTCAGTATACAGTGACCCAGTTTTGTCGAGTATACTTAAGAGAAAGATCTAAAAAATCTTCTACAAACCTACGGATTGGTTTTCTCGTTTTTCTCCAGGTTTCCTGAATCCCGAATGGGATGTTGTATTATTGTCTTCAGATCATTGATGCATTATATCCTTTATTTTGGATTTATCAACAATCATAGATTAACTGTTTCTCAGAAAGATATAAAATTAAGGATTCAATGAGTCAAAGAAGAAATAAGACAATTCCTGTATTTTTCTTGGTCTTCGTTTGCCAAGTTTTACAATATCCTGTTAGTCAATTTCCTTTGCTATTATATTTCCAACAATATTGCGTAATAACATCAAAAACTTATTTTTGGACCAATAATCAAAAAACTATACTCGCTGCCATTTGCTTATAGACTATACTATACAAGGTCCAGATCAGACCACCGCTAGAATACTGCTCGTATGCGTGGGGATGAGCCCAAAACATTCCCTGAAGCTCTTGGACATAATCTAGAAGCGAGCAATACGTCTAGTGGATGCGCTTGACCCCACAAACGACCTCCACAGTCTGGAATATTGAAGAAGGGTGGCTGATCTGTCTTTAATCTATAGATATCATGGCAGGTGTTCAACCAAGCTGTGCCGCATAGTAACTCCAAGAGTCACCGGTACAGCAAATACTAGAGAAGCTCATCGGTCACCAGGTCGAGCTTACAACCTGTCAAACAAGCTTGTTCCAAAGGTCGTTGTTATGGAGAACCTCGGCGTTGTGGAATGAGCTACCAAGGTTACAACCTACAGCGTTCTAAAATCAATGTGAATAGGCATTTATCTTCACGCGATAGGCTATCTGCCTTTGCGTGAGGTTATTTACAAAAAATACTAATTTGAATTATTAGCCAAACCATCAAAAAGCGCTTTACTGACTAGCTTCTGCTACTGGAATCGTTTCAATGTTAATTAATATTTTTTTATATTCATACTAGTTTACCTGTAGCTTGTGCCTTGTGACTACAATTAAATCGGAATTATTTGTTTTGGAAAAGTTACAGATGATTATATATTCTAATGATACACCACAGTGGAGAATACGGTCCTGTTAGTGGAAGTCAAGTCAAAATTTGGTCTCGGATTTTCAAGCTGGGGAGCTTTCAATGGTTTCCATTGTGTCTGTGCTTGGCAAAAACATGAATGGGAGTATAAGGGTATGTGTATATGTATACGTGTATTATTATGAAAGTTCGGAATATTCATGGAGCTCTAAGGGATGAACATCAATAATGAACGTAGCTTACCCTAGTATTCTGAAACTGAGAAATGTTTAATGTCTGATGTAGGTGTACGATGACGTTTATCCAAAAAATATATATGGAATATATGTATGTAATATAAGAGAGAAGTATCTATAGAGTTGATTTGAAAGAATTCTTGAAACTTCAGACTTTATGAGCAAGCAAAATTTGTTGGACTAATAATAGTCCTTTCTGTCAGTCCATATATGTATTTTCGAAATTCAGCAGAACTAAGAAAATCACCTCCCTTTTGACTATCACTGTGTATTCCCTGAGCAAACGTTAATACATCTATCATCAAACAAAAAATGATATACAGAAACTTCTGTAATTGCACAGGAAACTTTTAAAGGTGAGTGAGTGGCTCCAGGTCCTGCCATCCAAAACTTTCCTGCTGCAGATATCTAAACGAGTGGCACTATAAATCCGAAGTGTCAAACAAATAGGTTCACGTTTGTGTAACCTTTCCAAAAATGACGTGTGATCGGAACGAACTAGAGATAAAGTTAGTTAGTTGAGAAGCTTATTTACTTCAAATCATATTTGATATGGATTAATTATAAGAATAGAGATGAAATAATTTCTTCGTTGAACTATTGAACAAATAGGCTTAACACATGAAAATAAGTATCTTAATGATTAGTAAATTTTTTTGAAAAGCTCCTCCTCCAGACCAAGCGTTAGGAATCGTCCTTAAAGGTTACGCCACAGATCTTACACCAGCCTTCTGCAAATGCCTAAAATTCCCCTACCAGCGATGGAAAATCGGTCACGTACTACGAACCCCTAAGAAGGACAGAAAAAACGTGTCCAGCAACTATAGAACTGTGACTGCTCTAGATCAATCCAGCATTACGGAGACTGTCATTTACGTACAGCTTCTGGAGTACATGGACGAAACAAGATCAGGTCTTAACATCAACACTCATCTCCAAGCGTCACTAAGTCACAGTCCAATGTGCAGCGCCACCGTACGCACTACACTTGGAGATAAGTGTTGATGTTGCGCTCTACAGTTAGACCACCAGACTATACTCACAAGTCTAGGTTAAAGACGAAACATGTATGTTTTTAGTAGGTCTTACTATAGTGGAGATAATACACTTAATATGAGTTATCGCCATTACGGCTTGTTCAAGCAGATATCCATGACAGATTTTCTAGCTTACCTTTCCTACATGTGTACCAGAACGATGGAACTTCATGGAGAGTCTCAAGTCGTCATGCTCGACATCAGCTTTCGTAAGCTTTCGATTGGGAGTGGCATGAGACATTTCAGTGTTTTAACCTCAATGCGAATAGAAATGTATCCCCTTGCAGCATTTTTAAGGCGTGATGGATTTTCTGTCCTTGTGAGAAGAAGAGAAGATGAAACATATGTCTGCAGGCCACATCTGCAGTCGAGCCTTATAAACCAACTTATAGGACATTCAGTCGCGAATCGCTGTCCAACTTCCATCCACCTGAGGCAATAAGAGATTCAGAATTCACCGGGTATGATTGTCTGTGTAGTTTAGCCTGTACGAAATTGAAAATCACAGGCAGTCGGGCAGTTGACGCCTCCGGACCTTTGGCAGTACGTGTTTTACAATTTCGTATCGTTCGCTAGAGTTTTATTGGATTTGTGCTGTCCAACTCGGTGCCCCTGCAAACCAGTCTAACTGCTCGGCGTTCGGCCGGCAGCTCAGGGGACATTGAAATGTGTAAATTGTTCTATTATTGGAAAGCGATTTCCACTTTGTTTTGCAGGAAATTGGAAGTAACGAAATAAGCTACCTTCATTACCCATGTAAAACTGGTGTGGGCGAATTTGATATACTTTTTTATGTTCAATGATGTGTCTCACGAAAATCCAGGACTTCTTCAAAATTCTATTTTTATGTTTCTCGAGTTTTGGAATATCTTCAGGCGCAAGCAAAAGTTGTTCTTGGGAGCTCGGTTTATAATCTCTAATTTTTGTAAACATTTTACCCATACCAGTGATATAAATCAGGGCTTGCTTCGACAAAACTAACATCCAAAACCTAGTATTTGAAATCTACTACCACATATTTATTGTAAGGAATTCCATTGACCTCGCCAAAATTGCAAATCAGTCTGAAGATCTACGAAGAGACCTCATGAAATTCTGATTGCATGAAACCGGGAAATGTCCATTCCATGGGAATTACAGCGTGGAATCCACTAAGTCAATCTACTTGATCCCCTTTTCATTTATTTTAATTTTTAACCAAATATTTTTACTAAGCTCAAAAAATATTAGACTGTTGATTTTTCCGTTTCTAATGTTATGCCATCCGTGAGAATGAAAAAGTCAGCGTTTTTAATCGCTTTTGCAACAGCAAATGTTCGATGATCTTTTTGGACATCCCGAGAGGCTTTGCATCGGCTGAAGCAATAGGTTATCTAGATCAACGAAGACATCGAAAAAATTGTTGAATTGAATATCTAAAAATAGAGTTTAGTTCAACGCACTGACAAGAAAATCACATGCTGGAAACTCGTTATCTCCCTTCAATATTCAGGAAATTAATATCAACAACATCATCAACATATCCTGAAACGATCCTACCATCAGTAATGGTAGGTCGACATCCAAGAAGTTGGGGTTTGTCTTCCGCTCCAGAAAATTGTTTTCACTGCTCGCATGTATGGGGATGCTCTCCAAAGCAGTTTCTCAAACTCCTGGATGTAATTCACAAAAGATCAATACGTCCAATGGACATACATGACCTTACAAAAGACTTCCACAATCCAGAATACCCAGGAAATTTCTATAGATTCCACTATGATAAATGGAATGATAACACCCAACAGTCACCAATATAACACAACATCCAGCGCATCCTCACCGGGTCAAACGATCCTCTCCCAAATCTAATTCTTTTGGAGAATCTCACGTTGTGGAATGGGTTGGCTAGAAATTTGTTTCCCGATGGCTACAATTTACAGCATTTTAAGGTCATTCGTAAAATTGGTAGCTAAAACTAAAAGTTCAATACTGAAGACTCCGCTGGTAATATACACACTGCACTTCTTTGTCCTCATATTTGTTTAGGCCAGTGACTACCCTGCAAACCGCATAGGCCGTCAGCCTGTACTGGAAATATGCCGAAAGTTTTCGTGTTACACTGCAAGTTGCTGCATTTTCGGAATGCACTACCGTTTGTGCAGACCGCACGTTTTTTGTGATGTATACACGGGACATGAATAGTTGAATAATCGATAGTTGAGAACAAACGACTGCGGGCACACGATAATTAACCGCCAAATGGAAATCTTGCTATGCGGTCACGACAAACTTTTGGCAAGCTAGATATTCTATTAGGTTTATTTTCACGATTATCTACATATCATTGAGTATAAAGTTTAGATCGAAGCTTACACTTGCATTACTGTGGCTATGATTCGACTGCATATTGCTGGGTTATTCTTGCTTCAAGGAAATTGCAATAGAACTATTAGAGGGTTATAGTGCACTTACATCGGCACCAGCAACATTCCATTCAGATGAACAAAGAAAATAAAAAAAAATTTTGAATGGGGATCTACCATATGAGTTTAGTTCAACTCACAGAAGAATCAGACGACTACTTTGACAAGGAAATTACACGTTGCTATGCTAGCCATGGAGATGGGAGGATGCGAGCAAGCAAGCTTCTGAGGGTTAACATGGATGATAACATGTCCTGGCACGATAATGTTGCAGGCCTTGTCAGGTCGACGTCCTCCAAACTGAGGTTCTCTTCCGCCCCAGAAATTAGTACTTACAGGATCACCTACCGGGGCTCTAAAAGGCTCAGATTAGACCGTATTTGGAATACCTCTCTCATGTTGTGTGGGGATGCGCATGGGAGAACTCCCTGAAAATTAGGGGCATGGAATAGAAGAATAATATGCTTAGTGGACGCATGAAATCACAATGGACCTCCAAAGCAGAAAAGAGTTTAGGGTGTAGGGGGATCCGCCCTCTCCTAAGATTATTACGCCCTCCTAAAATGAGAAAAACCCACTTTACGAATTCAATTATATGATGCACAATGCTGACATGGCAGTAAGGTGATCGTCTTTATTGCTCCTCAGGATTTTCATGGAGAAGTCTGAATACTTAGGTTTCCTCTGGGCCTTAGATTAAAGAAAATAGCTAGACTTAGTTCCGTCGGGTCCTCTCAAAAAGGTCTGGCCCCTACTTGACCACCGCTGTAACAAAAAGCTAGCGTCGACAATGCTCCACAGTCCTGAACAAGGAAAGAAATTATTTCTCTTCTCATTCAACTATAGAACGTGTCTTGAAGACGCCTTTAGATCATCTGGTCACCGTGGTGCGGTGGCTCAATGAACACAGTGCCATTACGGGATGCTGAAAGACAAGAGTTCGAGTCTCGTCCAGAATAAAGATTTTTCTGAATTTTTCTCTTTATAATTTGTGCTATTCATCGCCCTCTAAGCACCAGGTCATAAACGCCCTTTTCGGTGAAATCACAGTACCAAGGCGATGCGAGGGAGACCGGATAATTATTGTATTAGATATTGAAAAAATAGGGATTTTAGGTATAAATAGATGCACTGCTTAACCCGTTAATTCCAATTCCTCCCTCACGACACAAATAATATCTAATCCACTGACACATACAAACAAGTATATCCGTTATTTGAAAACAGATCGCTTCCATTTCCCATAATTGGAATTCTAATTTCCCCCGAAACTAGGGTAGTTACGGTTCTGACACAAACTTGGTCCTAGAAGCATCTTTGACCTTTAGAGTTATTAAGTTTCCATTCTCCATTCCCCACCCTCCTCCTAGCCTCCTTTCTCTCGTTTTGCAGGGTCGTTAAAACGACCCCCGTTTATGATCAAGTTAATTCGGGGCCCTCCAGGCCAGCTGCTGGGTAGTTTAACGAGAAAGATCCTGGGAAAGGGATTGCTGGAAGAGATCTGAAGGCTGTAAAATCATTAGGTCAGATGCAATCTCAAAGCCGGTTTTTAGCGTGCGGCTCAGCATCTCATTCGAGGATAGCCTGGCTTTTGTTAGTATTTTGCGAGAGTTATAAATGTAAAACTTGCAATTTCAAATTCATGTTTCGCAACCTTTCAGTTATAGACATCTAGAGTACCTTATTATTGAAATCACTAACGATAGAAAAAGTACAAGATCATAAGAAAATATGTACCAGTTTCCGATATCAGGCTATTTTAGTTTGTCCTAGGACATATTAAATTTCTTATTATTGTTAATTATATTGATAGTCCTAAGGGCAAACTAGAATGACCTGATTAGTGTTAGGAAATATCCCATTTGAATTGTGTCATTGAAAAAATGCAGCAAGAAGATCAATAGTTTTTCAGTCATCTTCCATTTACTGAGAGGGATTATAAAATCGGTACTTAATTAGGCACGCAAAATGTGTACTTACATTAAATACTTATTACTTCAGCTAACGTAGAGTAGGGATTCTATGAGTAGTATTTCAGTTTATTTGGTACCAGAAATGATATAATAAAATCTTATTCAAGCACAGATAAATTTCAAAATTCATGATATTCAATACCCACTTGACCGCAAGTGTTTATTCTTAAAACTACTTATACAAATCAGGTGATTATTCTATGTAGGTTAAGCTAAAATAAGAAATGTTTGATGTGAGTACTAAGTTTCGCGTGCCTTATTAAATACCCCTTTAAAAACCCATTCCAGTAAAATGGTTGTTGCGATTTGCTTACATTCAAGTACATGTGGTACAAAAAACGTAGTTATGCAAATATCATAACAGTTTATACCTAGTGTACCAAAACGTTAAAAAATGACAAAATAAAATATTTACTAAAATCTGTATTTAAATAACCATGTGCTTCATTAAATACTCTCCTAGACAAAATTCTTTTCCATCAGATAATTTAAATGGGATATTTCCTAAGAAGCGAGTATTCCTGAGATTTTGGGATTGAGATTAGTCGCCGAGGTTTGTTTTAAATTAGCATAGTTTCGGCACTAGTTTCAAGTCTGCAATAGCCCTGAAGAAGGCGTACCATGAAGGCCGAAAAGTTGGCAAATTGAGAAACTTCTGTATGTGTTTTGAATTCCAACAATCGTGAGAATTTTCTTTTAGTATGACAGTCATCGATATTGTAAGCTAACGTTTTCATGACCTCAAGGTCAACCTATGATTATCATTGGAAATACGATGCAAATGTTAGTGAGATTGTCGCTCTGCTCTAATAAGACTTATTAAATTTATAACCCAACTTGGAAGATGAGAAATTCACAAGGAAACTGATACTCAAGCAGAAGATCATCTAAACATAATTGATAATATAAGCGAGGTCAATTATCATATCAATGTTAATTAATCGTCTTGTTTGTTTATGTGACCTTAACCATGACATTGAGCAAGTCACTTCAAGATTAGGATCCGTGGTCTAAGCGTGATCTTCAGTTGAATAGTGATCTTGTTTTTGGTGCTTTTCATACCACTGGATGACAAATTTGTTTTTCTAGATGAAGATGTATTGCATTATACAAAAGGCGAATTTATCCAAAACCATTTAAACAAGGGGATATGACTTTTACGTGACCTTAAGATAAGATATCGAATCTATTGGGAATAACGTCGAATTTCCATACTCGTCATTGAAGCATGGAACAATAATCTATTGCATATCACACTAACTTCACCAGTGAGCATTCAACTAATTTTAGTACTGCCTTCTAAAACGATTAGAAACTCTAAAAACATAAAAAGAAACTTAACGTTATTTTTAACTGAAGTTATGTGGTGACCAAAACGCCAAAAAAAGATTCATAAACGGAAATGACTGATAAGTATTTCTCATGAGATTAACATCCAAATCCTGGAATAACCCTTGGCTAAGTTCATGGTTAGGAACATGTTTAGAATTACAAACTATTTTCAATGTAGATAAAAAGTTGTGTAGTTATCACACAGTTTCACAAATAATAACTACACAACCTCTTATCTACATGATGGAAGAGTTTCACCAAGTAAGAACATCTACAATCTACATAAACTATTTTCAATAACAATAAAATCCGCCCAACTACAATTCACACACACACACACGGACATGTACATGGAATCATTTATCATAGCAGTGGCGAGACTGAACATTGGCGATGTCATGGTAGGCCCGCCTAATTCCATCAATTTCCATTAGCAGTATCCAAACATTCACCCTCGATTACTAATTGCCACTTATAACTAATTACCGTTTTGTCCATAACAGTTCTATCTCCGGTGCTGCCGGTCCTACAGCTTTATCAGGTGACCTAGGGTGGGAACTCGAAATTGAAGTTAATCAAATCATAAATTAAATTGGGTCTTATTGGCTTTATAAGGTAATGAAGCAAACATGGGATTTAATTGAATCATGATATGATTTTAGTCTCCACATAGGCTGGGAAAGTATTGTAGTTGCGAAAAATATAGAATTCGAGATATTATATGTTTCATGATATATACGAGGGTCACGCTGAAAGTCTTCAGATATTCCTAATCTATACAAGTTTAAACAAGTTTGAGCACGCAGCTATTTTGTCTAAAGTTGTAAGTGCTTACACGCAAAGGCAGCGTTTGAATCGTTCAGTAGTTGCCTTGCCACGGTCTCGAATGCATCTAAGTGTTGGCCGAAATGGAACCTGGTAGTCGCGATTTTCGAGCCATGATTTTGTATGAATATAAAAAGGGACTAAAACAAGCGGAATGTCACGAAAGTTTAGTGAGTTGCTTTGGGGACTCTGCCCCTTCTAGGGCTACAGTTCTTAATTGGCTTGCTGAGTTTAAAAGGGACCGGGTCTCACTCGATGATGAACCTCGCACAGGTCGACCACCCACTGTTGTTACTCCGGAAACTGTAGAAGCTGTGCAGGGTATGGTAAAAAAAGATCGACACATAACCTACACCGAGATTGAGGCTTCTCTGGGGATTGGATCGGCAGCGGTTCGAACAATCATTCGTGATCACCTTCGCCCAAGGAAGCGGTTTCCAGATGGGTGCCACATTTGTTGACCAGTGAGCAAAAAGCAACAAAAGTTGATAGGGCTGAGAATATGCTCGAAAAATTTGATGTGAAATGGGCACAGTAAAAAACTTTTAATATCGTAACCGGAGACGAAACATGGTTATATCATTATGATCCCGAAACTAAACCGCAGTCATTTGGTGCTTTGAAAGTGAACAGCCTCCAACGAAAATTTGTCGTACCAAGAGTGTTGGAAAAAAAATGATTGCATCTTTTTCTTCTAAAATTGGATACATCACAACGGTAGCCTTGGAAAATCAAAGGACAGTTACTTCTGAATAGTATATAACCAAATGTGTTCCTGTAGTCTTCCAATAACTATGCAAGAGCCGTTCAAAGACTGGTCTGCGGGGTATTCAATGGCACCATGACAACGCTCCCGCCCACAGCGCCGCTAGAACACTCGATTTTGTCGTTGAACTGGATGTCAAACTGTTTCCTCATCCACCTTATTCTCCGGACCTATTGATATCATCTCTTTTTGTATGTGATCTTCAAGAAGCAAGTCAACACATCAAATTCCTTTCTTAAATTTATGAATCGCGTATATATATTTTCCGGATATCCAACCATTAATATTTGTGTTTTATTTCACGAGGTGTTTCAAAGGCTCCATCGCACTCGCCCACAGCGCCACTAGAACACTCGATTTTTTTGCTGAACAGGGTGTCAAACTGTTGCCTCAAGCACTTCATTCTCCGGACCTAGCTCCGTGCGACTTCTTCTTATTCCCTAGGATCAAAGAAAAGTTACGAGGTCATCATTTCTCCACCGATGAAGAGGCAATCGCTGCATTTGAGGAGGAAATTAGCAACCTTTCAAAAGAAAGTTGGTCACAAGAATTTGACAAGTGGTTTTACCGAATGCGTAAATCTATTGAGGTAGGGGGAGAATATGATTAAAAAACAGTTTATATTTAAAAAAAAACCTTGTAGTTTTTCTGTATCAAAAAACTTTCAGCATGACCCTCGTACATTACGAAATTCCATATCACTCATTTCTGTGGGTTTGTCTTTAGGACTTTCTGTCGTCTGTCCAATACTCCTTGGGCTCTCTATAACTTGGAAGGTACTATCCAAATGTTAGAGAAACTCTGACACTGGTGTACTACTATGGCAAGAACAAAATAGCTTTATAGGTTTTGGAAATTTGTACAGTGGTGGTGAAATTATCACAAGAAGCGAAAAAAATTAAAGAAACGCTTAAGCTTCATGCTTGGGCGTTTTCTAAAGCACCGGATCGTTTCAAAGAGTGAAAACTGGAGTTGGTGGCGATGTAAGACAGAAATCAGATTTTTTTGTCATCTATAGATAAACTTTTGACCCCTGTCGTACTCTGTATTTTTTTCGATATAAATGATGGAACACCAATATGAGCCTTTCGATCAACTTTCAAAATTTCTGATGCAGTTGAAGTAAGTTATAGAAGTATTAAGAATTATACAAATTCTGAAGAACTCGACAATGTTTGACATTTTTTGATATGTAAATGATTGAGTTTTCAAACATGATCAGTATTTCAGTTCCGAAAGATCAAAATTTCCAAATTCCAATCCAGAACTCAATTCGAAACTGAGATCGTTAAGTCTTAACCTATGAAAAGCTTTTTTTACCAAGCTCAAAGTTAGACCGACACACCGATTGATATTAGTAATTTATACACCATGAAACTTTCGAATGAAGCATAATTTCAGTATCTAACGTTAAAGACAAAATACGCGCTCTGTATGAACCGTTTTTGTGAGTGCTGATAATACCATCAAAGGTTTTTAGTAGGTTCTCGTGTATGTGTCAATTGTCGCCCACTGAATTATCACTCGCAAGCAGGCTTGATACCACGTGATAGCCAAGCAGGGCGGCCAAGTATCCATGGTGGTAGCAGCAGCAACGACATCGGATTTCGGTATTTTTTCTAGCCGATTATCCTGGCACAATATCAATGAACGACTTGATGAGAATAAAATTTGTTAAAACCAATTGGACTGAGTAATTCATCTAGCCGGCTGATGCAATCTGCTTCCCAATTTCCTGCTACTGGAAAAAAACTTCGCGTCCTCGTTTCCGATTGATTTTCACTGGACATCGATTAGAAATACTCTGTCTCTGTTTAGTTTGTTGTCTATTCATGCTTCCACGTACAAAATAAAAGTGATAAAATACTATCAGTAATCTCAGGATTTTTTATGAGATACTGAAACTTTCAGGCACTTAGAAAAATCTTAATGGAGAATAATGTCATCCTTCTCTGACCGAAATGTATTTGGAGTAAGCTTACCATACGTTTGTAAGAGTTTATTGTGTATTTAAAAAGTAGTTTCATTTTACTAGATTCTTAATACTCTAACTCCTTGTATTCAATCGCGGATGATTCTGAAGTTCAGATATTATGTTTTAGTGATGTTTCATTTACCGCAAAAATGACATATATTTCCTCCTGTTTTTCCAGTCTGTTAGACTGACTGTCCGGTACTCTTTTCCCCCGATATAACTCGAAAAGTACTTATCTTTTCCTGATGAAATGTTCAGCATTTCAGGTTTCTATGAAGATGAGGTATTGTAATCTAGAAAGTTTTCGAATTTGAGCTAATACTGCTCTTTGGAGTCTTGTGCAAAAATGCAAGCAATCTATGTTCCAAATATTTCTCGACTTCCAGTTTTGGAACATAGTGAAATGTTTGCTCTGAATGTACCTGCAACATTACAATTAACTCGTACGCCAATGCTAGTGAGTGCTTGAAAGTGTTGCAAATAATGGACGAACTACTAAAGGAACACGTAGGAGTGCTACACCGTCAAAGGAAAACTTCCAAGATAAGGGAATGGGATAAGAGACATAGCTACAAGCAGCATAATAGTTCCTTCGTAAGAATGTTAGAGACAATGGTATTTAGAAGAATATATGTTATATTCCACATACCTTTTGCTACTGATGAGCATGATTGAGCAATATGATCAAAGTACCTAAATTAGCAGATCAAGATAAGATAAGATAATGATTTAAAGCTAATGCAGTGCCCTCTAAATAATTCAAATTTACAACTTTTTAAAAAGGGCTATTTATATTAACTTGAAAAAGTTAGCAGACGAAGCAATGAAAGTACCGTATCATGAATAGCTAAATTAATGCTCTATAAACATTTTACATTCTCCACTATTCAAAAAATATTACGTCGAAGAATAATAACATCGTTATGAAGAGATAATTGGAAGGTAAATAGGTAAACTATTAATCAACCACTTAATGAATTACTATGCTTGTAACATCACCTTTTATTATTATTTTTTTATTAGGTTAAATTAACAGGTCAATTAATAGGGAATGAATGAGGTAATCTACTTGACTAAATTTTTTACAACCCTGTCCGACTAATATCATAGATGTAAGTATCAGAGAGCTATTACTGTATGCATTCAGAGATGATTAACCCACCCGACAAACCTTTCAAACCATGTACGTTAGGAGGACAAAATTTCCCTCCATCCAATCTCAAAGTCTCATATTAAGCTATTCAGTGCATAGCATGTGAAATCGAAATTCAGCGGAGCCGTCCTATATAGTTACAATATTATCTAAGAAGTCCAGGCACAGGCACAAGAGCGACACTTTCATCGGAAGTGCTATTGTTTGCAAAAGGCTCCTACGTCTCAGCGACATAGACAAGGATGATGAATTTCGCGAAGAGCGGAAAATTCTCTTGCCCGAATAAGCATCAGAAGCGGGATGCATCGAGTTTAGCTGTTTCATGGATATATTACGGAAAGCTACCGTATTGGCGTGCACACGTCGGGAATAAATTAGATTCCTGAAAATAAAATGGCTACGTTTATATGCTGTTAGAAAAAATACTGGCACAAGAAGGAAGGATCCAGGCATATTTACTATTACTATGGCTTAGAAGCAAATTCCTTGGAGGTTCAGTGAGTGTCATTTTATATGAAGCCAATATTGACCTGAATGCATTTATTTCTTCCATGCCGTTTACGTCACAACCAGTGACTAGGGACTGTGCGCTCAGAGTAAGTTCCGTAATTTACACCCTCTTCGAGATATAGCTCCCTTTCCCTCCATCAGAAAAACCTCTCTACTGAAATAATTTTCCACCATACTGAAGAGGAAAAAAACGCTCCACTAAAACAATTTCGCATAAAATGCCTGATGAGCAAAAAAACGCTCCTACTGAGAAGATTTCTTCCACATTCATCTCACGGCAGGCGAAAGCCCTACTTGCCCTACCCTAGCTATCCTCCTGCTCACAGCTCTTTAAGTTGGGAATTACGGACATAGAACATGAAAGGGTGATTTTATAATATAGTGAAATATGATGGATGTGTTAAGAATGCGATATGCTTCGAAAAATGGTAAGTGAGCCTATTAATTTCTGGTTGATAAATGTTAGTTATTGGTATTGATACAATAAATAATCAATTGGTCGTCCAATGAAGTGACTCAGGCGTTATTTAGCATATTTTGTTCCAAGGGCTTGTGTGGGAATACTAATCTTGAAAAAGTATCATCTGTTACATTGATAGAGGCTCAGACTAAAGACACAATTTTGGAGTTAACCCGTCTCTCCAGGATATCATTCTGACGCCGCGCCGTGGCCGATCGACCACTGCATCGGGGCGGCCAGTCGATCTAAGGCGTCTTGTAAGATACGTTTTCATTCACGCCATTTATTTTATTTAGTTTCTTCCTCTCGAAACGACAGATGCTCTGGAGAACTCACCATCACGCGCAGTTTGGAGCGGAAGCAACTCAAAGACGTTGATGGTGCGAGCTAAAATGTACCCTAGAAGAAGCCTAGATTTATTTCACAAAATTTTGTCCATACACACATGAAAATGAGTTCTCAGACCAAGAATATGTGCTTGCGAATTCAAGAATACTTGAATAAGTATACCATATCCTCCTATATGCCCTAAGCTATAATAATCTTAAAGTACTGTATTTTTGATCATATAGATTAAATTTAAATAAATATATTCAATTCAAACGTGGGAAAGTCTTGGAAATGTTGTCTGAAAAATTTCATGATCTTGGCGCAAATCGTTCAACTTCGAAATATAAATTATTATTGGTATGAACATTCTGTAATTTTGATGAGCTGTTATCAATGCTACTGTTGGTTCCTTAACCTTAAAAAAAATAACCAAAAAAGTACCAAAATTTTACCAATGTGACTTCTTTCTTACATTTATCTCCGTCATATAATATTTTTCCTAATTCAAGTTTGAAAAGTGTTGTACAGATAAACACAACCCCAATTTTTTAACTGCACATTCATCCTGAGAGATGGTTGGCAAAAATTAAATCTAATAGAAACTAACGGGTGCGGAAACAGCGTACCGCTGATTTGTCGTTGACTAATATGGCGATGCTAAACAAGTAAATGAATTACTTGGAGGGAATCGCAAGATGTTCGTATTCTTGAATGAAGTAAGCGGAGTTCCATTGGAAAATATGATATCCTTACAAAAAATATGGAATACTTGTTAGAGAAGCATTAAAATCTTAGTTGCGAAGAAAATTATATTTTTCTTTAGAGTATATTTCTTTAGAAATCAAAAATATAACTTTCAGATCAGATGTTTTTGTCGTGAGTATATTTTTACAAGAATATCGGAATTCTTGAATTGAGAATTTCTCTTTATTCTGTGTTATGGATCCTGACTCATCGTACTCCAGAATCTTCCATTGATAGAGCCGAAACGTAAGAAAATCTAATGTTAATGTATATGTAAGATGGAACGAAATATATCGACTTAGGACGACTTTGTGCTGCAGAGAAGATCTTTGGCCAGATGTGGCATCGAAAACACTATGTATTATTACGATGCTAAACGTATGTTTACCACAAGCTCCAAATCGCGTAGAAATATGACAAATTACGGCTGAACATCGGATTTATGCGGGAGTCCGACCTTTCTCCTCGAATATATGGTACTCGTAAAAACCACACGAGGAGCATTTTTCTCTTCCCGCCCATAGCGTGCGAGCGAGTGACGCGCGAAACAGAGATGCTCAATAAAACTAACGGCTTCGTAGATGTGTTCTATAAAACAGGGCATGATATGCAGTTTATTGTGTTTGAAAGTTCGATTTCAGAAAAATGGAGCGACTCAATCTCTCCAGCGTATAACTTTGGATTTGGGGTACAGATAAAGAGATAGCCGCTAGTTTCAATGCGAATCGAGACGATGTATCTTGAAAATGTCAGAGTTGAATGTGGAGGAATTTATTTGAGTGGAGAATGAGAGTAATTTTATTACATTTGGAATGAACTTACTGAAATTTAAAGAAAGATAAAATTCTGCAATACACAGGCAAGGGTTCACAAATAAACGTCAGTTTTTTCTGTCACGTTTCGTATTGATCTTATGACTTACTAAAAACTAAATCTCATAAATACAGGAATTCAAAAAATTATGTTTTTCAACATTTCCAAAATTTCCAAAATTTGGTTCAGAGGGATCAACAACTCACAAATCTAATTAAAATCTCCAATGAAGTGATTCAACTGCACGTGAAATACAAAGTAAACTCACTTGACGCAATTATTCAAGAGACTTAACAGCAGTTTCGTCATTATTCAGGACCCCTATTCAGTTGAAATGCAGTAATCTGTAGTAAAAGCCGCTAAAACAGAAACATAACAAATTAGCAGCCTTAAGAAAAAGAATGGTTTATGTTGTAAAATATTTAGCTCAATAATGTATATTGGTGTTTACATTATAAAATTTAATTGATGATTAAGATTCTGTTCATCAGGGAAATTCCTCTAACTCAATATAACTGATAGTTTTAATAGTTTTAAAATAAAAATAAAATGGTCAACGAAAATATGTATTTCATTATAATGAAGCGTGGGGTTTTATGTCTGAATTTTTACCAAGTCGAATTAATGTTACAAATAGCTATCAATGATATATTATCCATCATTTTCTATCATAGTGACAGTACTGGTTTGAGTTTTTAACATACATGTTTAACAGTTCACAAATTAACAAACTGGGATATGATATAGACAAACTCTGATCGATATTCTGCCTAACATATTGGATCCAAAATGTCACAATATAAATATTTGCACTGTGATCAGTATTTCTCTCGATTTGGACCAAAGTAAAAAATGGACAAAAAAATAAAAAAATATTCTTTTGGTTTTATCTTGAGTGATGAACTGCACCCTATGCCACAATATAAGCGACATGTTTCCATCACAAAATGAGAGGAAAATAAAACCATAGCATTCGAAGCATCCTGATCTCGAGATTGAAAAAATTAAAAAAGGTAAGAAAAGCGAAATACCGGATATTTTTTCATCTGCAAACTCTCCACCATATACGTGGTGAGGTGCAGATATGCATGTTCTTAACCAAGAGGCTCGACAGTGCAGCTTAGTGGCCCTCACTAGAAATCTTATTGAACATCTGCCTTTCTCAGGTAACGATGTGATAGCAACATATTTACAGCAATATTAAAGATTAAGTGCTGATGACTATTCAGTATTAAGACCATTCTGTTATGAAATTAATATCTTGTGCGTGCTTCGGGATATTAGTCTTACGTCCCCAACACGCCTTTATGAATGTCCTATTTGAAACGTCTATCATCAAAAAAATGGGTATCCTAAGCCTTAAAACATTTTCGGTGAATCGCTTTTAATCCCAAGCACATTTCACGTTTCCAATTTTAAACATGAATGAGACATTATCTGGATTTTCCTTTTCCCCACTTTCGCGGATTTTCAGATCCCGTTGCCTTTAAAGCAGCAAATTACAAATGGCTTGGCACTCTATGACCATGAATATGAAGCGTTTGATCCATTTCTAAGAAATTATTCCTATTTCATCGTTATCCTTTTTTCACCTGTAATGTCTTTCGTGGAAAGGTATCAAATATGGCGAGGATTAAATAAAAAAATTGTATTACAACACAAAGTTTCACGAATAAAACTTTCAGTGACGTCTTTAAATTCAAATATAAATGCGTCATTGGGAGAGAGTTTTGTTTGGTTTTATGTATCATAAACAACGAGTATTAACGAACAATTTCGTCTTGTTGAAAATTATCAGCACAGTGAAGGCTTAAAGTGAATGAATGGGATCACACTACTTGTATCAAAGTTGGCGTATGGAACAACAAATTCCTTGAATAGATATAATCGTGCGATTTCATTGGCTTTTTCGAAGCCTAACCTAACGAGCCCAAACAAGACTCACCAGCATACAGTGGCGTTAATATTTTAACAGCAATTCCTAAACCAAGGAATTTATGCAAATGAGAATTTTTTCGAGCTAAATATACATTATAAAAGTGCCTTCATTGAGGTCGAATTATAAGGCGAATACTATTCATATTTTTCTGCAATCCTGGAAGATGTGCGAACAGGAATATTTTTAACGTTTTATCTAGTACACACACGAGCTTCTGGAGTCAATTCAGAAAAGAACATGTCTAGTAGATACGTCTGAAGATACAAATACCCTCAAAGTTTAGAACTTTCAAATCGTCTGTATGATCGAACTGTTTCGCATAATAACACCAAGGATGATCATTACAGACAAAAACAAGGTAGGCATGGTAGGCACATCCTCACCAGGTCAACTTAGGAGCCTCTGTTGGAGAATCTCAGCGTTGTAAAATCGGCTACCGAAGAGTTTTCCGCCTATAGTTCTAGTGTTTCAAGGTCGAGATTAATGGAGATTTACCATCTCGCCGCGCCTCTGGAGGACAATAAGGAAGAATCTCTAAAAAAAATAACAGACTGATCTTTCAAACTAAAATTTTGATCGATACACTACTATAAGTTTCCTTCGATTAGAATGTATCAAGAAGAATTAATTACTTTAAGGGATAAAATATCTTAAAACGTGAAATATCTTAAGAAATGAAATAGTTTACTAGTTAGTTAGTTGGAAAGTAATCTGGGTAAACTTGTTAGCAGTCAAATCTGACAGTCCGACGATCATTTAAATATAAGTCGAAACACGTCACTGAAAGAAAAAGAATTGTATTTGTGAAACGGTGTGTTAATTACACAAAGTTGTTTAGTTAATCACATGTGGTTTTAGTTAGCCGCCAGTAATATAAGATGAACCAGAATTAAGGTTATTCCACATTGAATATTTATTAAAAAAATAGGCATTAATCTGCCCCACTGTGGCGCCGTTTTTTTTTCTGTTCCATCCGTAAAACAAACCGCGCTATAAAAAACTCATTTCCATCCTTGACCCCTATTATTGACAATGCTCAAATTTCACGCTCCATCAGCAATTCCAAAGCATATAAAAGGAAATGCCAGGCGTATAAGAATGCAACGACCTTTTCTTTTCAATCCAACCGCGTAGCTCTGGATCAGTTACTTGATATTGGAAAAAGGAAATTGCTATTGAGTGAATAAGAAACTGGAATTTGGTTATTTTTAGCGTGAGATTTTCCGTGCAACTTCAAAGACAAATGTCGTTTGATGGAAATATTTCAGAACTGAAAGATATCCTTTAACTGCGATGAGTTAGTAAAAATAGAATTGATGAGTTTAAGCTTGGCCTGGAAGCTTCAGAGGCTTTAGTGCCCTGAGGATGTTCCGTGCTACTATGAACGAAACCTTGACCTTTAACGCAAAACATACGCTGTTTCAATCCGTAATTGAATTTTTGAGGTCATCATCACCTCAAAGACCCTTCATTAGCCCATTCTCGCAAAACACTTTCCTTTTGTTTTGCGTCTAGGATCCATTTTGCTCCTGAATCATGTATAAATGATATACGAGGGTCACACACTGTACAAATACTTGAAAATATAACAGTAGAATGAATCTGCTGGTACTCTACCATTTGCTGTGATATCGTTTCACCGCGTCACTATATGAAATTTGCGATTATATAGTGAAGGTTTCAGTAAAACTAATTTGCCAGTTGATGTTAATCGCGTAGGCAGGAGTGCCCCGTGAAGTACAGTCCGTATTTCCACTCATAAGAGTTCGTAAGTATATTTATAGATGGAAAATTCAACTGGACATAATTGCATTAGAGAGAAAAAACGTTTATCTACAAATGTATTACGTAGGTATACTTTTTATATAAAAAATAGGATTACATTGATAACGTACCTATATCCTATAAGGCAATGATAAGAAGGATAATGGTATTATATTTCCTGGTTAAGTTGTTCTTAATTACAAGTTTTCTTTATCGTTTACAAGCTATAATTGCATATGCATTGGCTATATGTATGCTAATAATTTACTCAACACTTGCAACAGTATAAGAGTTTTCATCTTCATCTTTCATCTTTTACATTCTTGAAAACTATCAGTATTTTGATCAAAATTTTCTCGGATGACAATAATTGACAATCAGTTGATTGTTATACCTGCTAGGACAACTAGGATGCCTAATCAGGGACGCTAAGTAATCAGTTTTTTACTAGACAGTTTGGTATTTCAGGACAGTGTGCAGTACGATGAAAATATCGAAATATCAGCAGTTGGATGGAAAAAATAACATATTGATAATATCTAAAGCTTGTTGACATGTGTAAGTAGCAATAATAAATATGCATTTCATGTTTATTGGCTGTTAGATTGCCTTCACCCTCAGCAAATACCGTTGTTTCGATTAGTCAATCTAATTTGGCAGTCATATTATCATGTAGTACCTGTTTCTACCATGTCTGTCGAGCAGCTGAACTGCAACAACCATTCTGCCCATACTTAAACAATTTTAGATTCCCAAAAATCTCAGTTAGGTGCAATTTAATTTTGATCATTTATTCAATAGATAATCTCACGCAAAGGCAAATAGTCTATCGCGCTTCATGAGCACTGCGCAAGGATTGGCCTTAAAACGTTGTAGATTGTCACCATGGGCGAAAAAACTGACCGGTAACTCATTCCACAACGCCGAGGTTCTGCAAAAAGAACGACGAGGCGTTGTACGCTCGAGCTGGTGAGAATGCGTCAGATGAGCTTCTCTAGTATTTGCTCCAGCGAGACGTTTTGGTCGAACATCTGCCATGTTAATATCCATAGAATAGGAACAGATCAGCGGTCCTTTTTCGATGTTCCACCAAACAAATGGATCTACAATCCACATGATACTTAGATTAATTGTGGAAAATCAAAATGGTATTCGCCAGAACGAAAGTTAAAAAAATTTATCCATAGATGTTGAAGGGAATAAAGTCAGTTCTCGAAATCTCAAAGGTAAAACGACTAATAAAGAATATTAATATGGAATATATGAGAGATACTCCTTTGCATATAAATACATAGTTTGCATTTGTTTTCACAACTAAAAACATTTTCTATAGGACTAATATTTTTTTGATCATTGATTTCATTTTTATAGAACAGTAGTGATCCATTAGACATTAAGAAAACATATTTCTATACTCTACAAAATAAATACTTAGTTATTATTTTGGTCATATCAAGTTTTAATCTTCCCCTGAAGATGCAAACATAGTTAGCAAAACACGTGTCGGGTTTAAATAAAGTTGATTGGCGAGTGGTAAAACTCAATGGTGTTTGTGATACTAAATAAGAAACTCGAAGCATTCATTTATCATTAAAAGTCATTATGAACGTGAGTCAAATTTTGAAAATCATGAAGAACCTACAAAATAACCGAAAACGATTTTTGATCACAAATTTTCCTATACGAAATACTAAGTATTTTATGAGAAGAATGCTGATAATGTGAATATTTACGGATACTATTGAACTCATTTTGTTTCAGTTGTGAGTTATAAATTCCCAATAACTAACGGACACATCAATAGACAAACTGACAGAAAGGGGGACAGTAAGCAAACCGGGAATAAGTGGCATCATTTTTTATGATTATACGCATCTCGAAACGTCCAAAAAAACAATATCTCATCAGGATTGGATTGTGCGAATGTTACATAGTATCACAAATGTCATACAACGCACTTTGCTATTTGTGTAAGTTTGTGAAACATTTCTACATTTCAGTCGTAATGATTGATGAAGAATTTCACCAAGAACCTTCACAATCTTCGTGATAATATCTCATGATAATTCTCTTTCCAGACATAATACTTATCTCACATATTAGCGAGTATCTGTATGGTCATTTTTATATCAAACATAAGCAAATTTCATGCAAAACCACTTTATGTGACAGAGATGAAACTCCAATGTCAGTATCCAGCATTCGACGACAATGTAAACAAATAAAATCCCACAGTTTCTGAATGACTCACCGTCGAGCGTCGAAGCGTAGGACCCGATCTGTTCAGCGAGTATGGACTGTCAGTCAAGAAAAGAAGAATGCGGTGCACTCTGTCAACGTTGCTGCTTGTTAGACGTTTCGACTGTTTGTGGGGTCAGCGGGATCGCGAGTGCTAGTCGACACAACAGGTCGACTACTGAATACCACCAAGAACGACGGTGGATGAAATGACGCCAGGCGTCGCGACGGTGCTGCAGTGTTGTCAGATCGGAGGGTTGAGCTCAGTCCTTACTCAAGAGAATAAAAGTTGGCAGGTATATCGTCGCCTTGATACAGAACTATAGCTTAGACGGCGAAAGGGACAAAATCGTTGAAAAATAAATGTTTCGCAATCTAGGAGGGATTATTGTTGGAATCGCTTTGTTGTGGGGTGGTTTTGAACACTTAAGTTTTTGATAATTGGATAAAAAATGTTCTTATTTCTCTATTACCTTTAATATCTCTGTTTCTGTTAAATTGTAGTGTGACAGTTGTTCGTTATAAAATTCTCAAAAAATGAGTAAAATTGTGCGAATATCTTTGAAAGCTTGGAAAACACGTTTTTTTTTAATCAAAAGTAACTCCACATGAAAAGATACAAAACCTTGTATCTCTGTTATCCCGATAATGTATAAAAAAACTTGAACAAGAGCGGTTCGTTACATTTTGAGTGATTAACCTCGAATTTTTTATGCTTAATTAACAGTTTCTTATTTTTAAATTATTTTTCTATGCGAGATAAATGAAATCGAACTTCATGATCCCAAAATGTTTGCCTTTCGGACATTTAAAAATTGTAAAAAAATTCCAAACATAATGAGTTGTATATTTGTGAGGGTAACTGTTAATTGCATATAAAACATCATAAAATAGTCCAAATTTTTCGATTTTATGTAAATCCTAACGGGATACCGTTATTTAATAGTTTTTCTAAAGTTGAGAATTATTTTCCCAGTTATAACCTAACACATCTTCAAGCATTGCACCTAGCGACCTCGATTAGTACTATTTTTTCAGGAAATTTCATGACTATCTACTTTCCCAATGCATACGTTATACAAAAAATAACAGGAATGGAGATATTAAAGGAAATAGAGAAAAACACAATTTTTCACTGAATATTTTTTAAAAAGCAATAGGTTCATAAATTTGTAAGCAAAGTTAGAAGGTTCAATCACAAATATTTAATCATAGCTCTTCGCTCTCTAGGCTAACAGTCGATTCCACTATTAGACATTTTGCAAAATGAATTAGATTGAAACATTGTGAATTAATGTCGATCAAATATCTTTGCAGTCAGAACGTCATTATTATGATTATGTGTGTTTAGTGATACCTTTAATATAGAAGATATATCTTGCAGTATCCAACAGCGCGTTTTCAGAAAATTGATGCATATCATTCCTGGTTTTGCCCGACATGTTTCTAATCTTTTTGCAGTTTGGATAAGTACATCAGGTTTTAATATTTGTTGAAAGAAAAAGTGGTAAAATTAGTTTCCTTTGCAGCATATGGCAACCATGTACACAGGATCGTAGCGTTACTACCGGCGATTAAACACACTATCGCAACCGGTGGATCGATATGGGGTTGGAGGTGAAGGGTGGGTATTTCGACTTGGAGATTTCCGGAGGAGGCTGTGGACGCTGTCAAAAATTACTGTCATGCCGGCTTTTGAGCTTTCACAGTGGCAAGCTCCATCACTGGACGACAATGAAGCGATTATGGATTCAATAGAGATTCTAGTATAATAAAAATACTGTTCAAAGCAATCGATAAATTGTAAATATTCTATTAGTTTTCACTAGCGTCCCAAATATTGTGATCGCGAATAATGGGATTTCGGCCTGTTGGCGTTCTTGTTACTGCGTAATCTCAGTAACCTCTTCATCGATTAGAATGAACATACATGTACTATGTAACTTTGTTTTGGAATTCCAAGGTACATTGGCGGTGGAATGATTAGCAATAACATATCAAAGGTGCAGTCTGAGAAATTTTTAGTGTGGTAAAAAAAATATATATCAATGATTCCTTTCAGTTTTGGATGTTTTTATGCCCCTTCAGACGGTTCTAGACATTTTTGTTTGTTTGTCATTTCATGTAGATTGTAGATGCTCTCACTTGGTCAAACTCATCCATCTGTAGTTGTGTAAAAAAAAGAGAGTTTTATTTGTGGAACTGTGTGATAATCACACAACTTTTTTTCTATATGACTTTCATTTGACAAATGGTCCATTATACAAGGTTGTATATTTCAGAGGGATGAAATTCTTGAGCATCTTGGATTGAGGACTTTTATTCAGAAAGCGTAACATTTTCAAGTGTCTATTTTTCAATTCGATGTTTGAATTTTCAATATGAACCAATATCGATATTGATCATAAACACTAAAATCTAAGTCTGTTTGTGTTGGATACGGGGTTGATTGTAGATTATTTTGAAGAAATTTCACTTCAAAAGTACATCTCAACCATTCTATGAAATTAATTCAGTGACTTCGGAACTAGAAGAGTTTCGAATGAAGTTTACAGAACTTATATATTTTTGGTAGTTTCTTTCATTTAAGGACTCTATTGAAGGTGTTTGTGATACCTTTTCCTTAATATTAAAGATTGTATTACATGTAGCTCATAGAACTAGAACGGACTAGTTTGAAACTGATAATACAAAGTTTAGGCACACATTTCAAAATACAAATTTTTTCCTACCTTCTACTTTTTGGCCCATCTTCCTGTCTTCAACAAGATCTTCGACTGCCTTGGAACCACAACAATTTTGAAAATATTTCAGAAATGTCACTGCTGTCACAGTTCACATAGGGTGATTGCAAACTAAGAAACTGTACCATTCAACCTTCCAAATCAACATTTGTAAATAAAAACTGATCACCAAGGCATAACCTTCAATAAACTAAAAACATCATTTTTTATTTTTTAAAACCCACCACACCTTTTTATGATATTTTCTTCTCTTCCGTATTTTAACTTCTGGTCAAGCAACCAATACTCGTAGTAGTCAGAAAGTTGGCGACGCAGATCTTGGTTTCACCATGATTCGATGAATATGGTATCTTCAATTGCCATCATCTTCACCATAACCAGTTCCATTAATCAGTGTCACAGTTACGCGAAATACATTGAACATTTATGTATTATAATTGAAAAAATGTCTGCATTAGTTGAATATATTGTTTGACATCCCACTTTATTCACAATTCAGGTCGTGGCATTGGATATATCGAAAGCTTCCGATAGGGGATAGAATGAGAAACTTTTGGTCAAGCTTGCTGACTACGCGTTGCAACCGGGTCTATCCCAATGGTAGTGAAGGTTTCTTATGAACCGATCATTATTTGTGATAGTGGATGCATTTGCTTCCGACGTATTCACCATCAAAGCCCAAGGTTTGTTTTCACTAGCTGTACATCAAAAATTGTTATGAATAAAATCTAATCCAGTCTGCAGCGTCTTAGCTATCCGCATCCAAATACTGTGCACCATGGCTATGGAGAGACCCCCAGTCTCTATCAAGCTTCTGTGGGCTTACATCAGTAGTAGTAGTAGTAGTAGTAGTAGTAGTAATTGGGAGGCAAATCCTGGCAACTAGGCCACCTTTGGCCCTTTTTTCCGACCCCGAAGACCATCACTAGAACTATGGCAGACCTGGTAACTCCCTAGTGTCGAACCTTCCAGACCTTTTAATGAAGGTCATGATGTCCGACCACTCCGATAGGTAGCGCACTTTTCCCTGTCAAACTCTGCTATGCCGAACACCTCAGCCCTAAGGCCGTTGCATACGGCACACTCACCCAGGAAGTGGAACGAGGCCTCGTCCTCCTCCCAGCACTTCTGACAGATTGGGTCTTTGACCAGTCATATGAGTGTCATGTGCCTGTTCAATCTGCAGTGACCTGTGGGGATCCCTATTAATAAGTGGTTCAATAGCCATAGCTCTTTACGTTTGTTGGGCCCTGCTATGAACCTCTTGGACTACCTGCAGTTATCTCTCTCCAACCATGCTTTCGCAAATTCGTTATACGCCCAAGCATCTAGGGCATTACTGACCTGGCCTCTGCTAATGCCCAGCAAGGGTTCGGGACCAATGCATGTGCCCCTTGCTCCCAGCCATGCCAGGCAGTCTGCGTTCTCGTTATCTGACATACCGTTGTGACCAGGGACCCACATGAGGGTCACGTTCTTGGATTGGGCTAAGCATTGGAGGGCGGCACTGCATTCCTGGACCAGTGGTGATCTGATCCTACGAGATGCTACCGCTCTCAAAGCTGCCTGACTATCGGAGCATATATAGATGATGATATATATATATGTGAACTGTTGTACTTCCGCTGAGTATGCCACCATCAAGATGGAGGGTTCAAATCAACAACAACATATCCTGGCACGACCATGTTGCTTGCCTTTCTACGTTGGTACAGAAGCTGAGGATTCTCTATCGCTGCCGCAAATTGTAGCTACTGCTACCCTTCAAGTCTCATACCAAACCAGCATAATCCAGAGAAGAGCTTTGTATCTAGTGGACGCGCCTGATATGTCAAAGTAATGGCCATTCTTTTGGAGAACCTCAGGGTTGCGGAATAAACTGTCAGGAAGTTTATTTCCTGATTGAGCGTTTCAAGATGAATGAATATACAATTATCTACTCACATAACTTTTGTAACGCGCCAGGCTCTCTCTCTTTGTATGCGGTTATCCATAAAAAATAGTACTACAAGGCTCAGAGGATATGAAATATTTTTATTGCTATTTCATATTCAAAACACTTACATCTATTCATTACATTCATCTTAAATTCGTAATATTTTTACAATGGAGTGCAGCTTTTTGCTTTGATTAACACGCCGTAAAATAATTACAACTAGTAAGACAAGCATTGGCAGTGATACAGTCAATTAGGGTTGTGAAAAATCCTACATTTTTCAGTATTTCTCCCATTTTGTTAGAAGCAGTATAGCTGATGATGAACACTGATATTAAAATTGACTTCCACGTTGATTTCAAATAAATGTTTCGGTTGATTTAATCTCACAATCAGTTTTGGAACGGTAACATGCTAATTTGTATAGAAACCAACCGATACTAAAAAAAATCACAAATATCTTGTCCTCCTTTTCTTTTCCAAAATAGCTGCCACAAATATTTTGAATTTCTACAAAACAGATACCTGATTATACACACCTGTGACCTGATAAGTGCAAGGTGATTTGTCCCAAATAACTAAAAACTTGATTGTTTTATGTTGATGTAAAATGTATTCGCCTTTAAACCCATCAGAAGAAATCAATTCGTTTACTTTAAAACGATATTATAACAAAACTTTGATTATACGATGGATTTGACGAAAACTAACTCAATTAGCCTTTTCCATATGAGACTTCCTAGTAATAAGAAATGGAGTTAAGTGAACTGAAGTACCATTCTTCGCCATAATGCAGTTAGGTACTTACAATATTACTTACAATATCATAGGGTCCCCTCATCTCTTTATGTGAGTAAGAAGTAGCTAATCTTTTTTGTTTGTCGTTTGATTCGTGGAATAGGGTTTTAATATTCAATATAAGATTGTTCAGAAAATACCCACCTATTGGGAATGTAATGTGATATTTAAATACAGCAGCGTTCTTGTTTTACAGCATATCCACCACAAAATTTCATCAAAATTGGTGAAACGGCAACTGATATACAAACCGATAGACAGAAAGAGTCAAAATTAACACTCATAATGTTTTTGAGCACGTATAATGTGGCTCACTACTTCAAAACACCTGAAAATTGAAGTTTAACTAATTTCTTGAAATTTTAGCTCCTGAAAACATATTGTTTGACTGCTGTCCCGATTTTGGAAGAGGTATGTGCGGATGTGGGCTTGTAGTAGGATAATATTGCTGTTTTTTGGAAAGTGGTGTATTGTATTGGAGTGATGATCAAGAAACAGAACCTCTCGAAGCTTCCCGGACATCGGTTTTCTGATCTCTGACCATTTTTAGGCTAGCAAAATAATTTTTGCGTTCCCTAATAAGTATGAAACTTGAACTACTTCTTGTCCTGTAATATTTTGGCAACACAGAAAATGTGTAATGACTGACTCCTTATTTACAGATTGTCCAAGAGATTGATCCTTTTAAAACAGCAAAGGTTTTCGGATAATCTGGTTTTAATGCATCTCAAATCCGCAGTAATTTATGGGCATAGCAAAACACGTTATATGATAAATTTTTGTGTGTGCATATTTTGGAAACTGAATTTATTTCAAGGAACAAAAAGCAGGCTCCATGATTTCCTTTATCTTGGTTCAATAGCATTCAGAGATAGTTGTTTGTATCTTTTTTTTAACTTTTTGCTAGCTAGTATGTGCAAGATTGAAACACTCATATTTTCGAACTATATGGACGTATTGACCTCTATACACAAATAAGTAAATACATAAATTTAAATTCTTCCTCATACTTGGGTTACTGTTATTGCGCCCAGACATTTTGTTTTAATTTTCTTGTTTATTCATATCAGATCTCAGGTTGTACCCCCTTTAAAAAATGTAATATTCATGTAATCATATTTATCATAATTGACATGTCATTATCCTAACTATAAAATAGCATAACAGTAAAACAAATAAAATATACTAACAGAAACAGGTATATAACAAAAAAATAAACAATATTTTCGATGGAATCATCTCACTTAATGTAAGGAAGAGCGTGATTTTCCACGATTTTTACAGTATTGGCAGTACGTTATAGATCATTTTTCCAATATTCGGTATATTAGTTTTGATATGGGAAAACAGTGATTTTACATGATAGCATTCATCCGGAATTCAATAAGCTCTTAAACATCTCGTGGGTATCAGTATTGAGTCATTGGACTCGCTTGTATCTTGTAGATTGTAGATGCTCTTACTTGGTGAAACTCCTCCATCATGCAGATAAAAAGATTGTGTAATTAACACACAGTTTCCAAATAAAACACTTTTTGTTTCAGTGACGCGTTTCGATTTATCACCCCATCTGACAGTCCGACGATGATTTAAATATAAATTGAAACGCGTCACTGAAAGGAAAAGAGTTTTATTTGTGAAGTTTGTGTTAATTGCACAATCTTTTTATCTGCATAACTTGTATCTATTACGTGACAAGACATAACGAATGATCAATCTGAGGGTACAAGTTTTGATTATATCCGTAAATGATATATATTTTGGGTCGAATGTTAAGAGAAATTCAAGACATCAAGTATTATGCATAATAGCATGCAAAAAAGCAAAGATTGTGGTTGTGTATATGAAATATGATCATGTAGAGTTGAACAGATTACATTTAGTATATTATATTGTTAATGATGAAAAAATGTTGTACAACGTAATATTGCCAATACGCCTGATACAATTTAATATACATACATTTATATACAAGTATAGCTTTACATGAATTTCTTCTCATCTAAGTTTTGAACGCCATTGTGCGATTGTAATAGGATTGGTGATTTTTCTGTATATGTGTTGCCTTGGCCACAGCCTACGTCCATTCCAAAGAAGACTTGAGTGCCCTGGAAAAAGAAACATTCATTAAAAATGCCAAATAGCAGTGTTGCCAAATATAGGTAGAATTACCTGAATTCAGAAAAGCTAGAAAAGATTTAAGTGAATGGGGAATTTTAACCAACCCTAAACATATTTTAAATTATAATAATTATGAAGCAAACATCTTTTAGGCTATAGTTAATGAAATACACCAGTATGTTTCCTATCAAAAAAAGCGACAATTACTTTTTTATACCTGAACAGTCACAAAGGTGAAGCCGTAATGCAAATTGTACCGTGTGGTCATTCTGAAGAAGTTATAGAAAATTGTTACGATTTTTGAAACCAAGTTACGTTCACAAAGTCACGAACGAGGTATTTGAATAGAAAGGATATCTATTTGAAAAAACGTCAGCTTACCTTCTCCATGTATGCTTTCACATAAAAGTTGCCGAAGAGGACAATGAAGGACATCATGTAAATGATGAGAGTGTAGTGCATCCATAGCGGAAAGTCACAACCAGTTCTAATTCCATTCATACCCAGGATCAAGGCACATGTGAATTGAATCTATAAAACATACATATAATTTTATGGGGTGTTATACTCATTTCTTATCTGAACATTTTTTTAAAAAACATTGAATACAAGTTCATATACCAGAAAAAATAATATACTCACTAATTGTAGTATCGTAAGGTATTTTTTCCACCACAGGTACTGCGTCACCTTAGGTCCAAATACTGAGAGACCATAGTAGGAATACATGAGCACATGGATTGCGGAGTTCACCATAGCTGGCAAAAATGCTGCAAAATCATTATTACTTATGTAATCATGAAGTTTTACTTTCAGCTAAGAATCAATCAGTAAACTATTGTACTGGTTAAATGGATTATAAAGAAAAAAAAATTATCCTGTGAATTTTTCGATCACACTTATGTATGTAAAGCAAAAACAAGACAAAATCACATAAATTTAATCTCTGTAACGGATTCATTTGCTACGGTTTAATATGGTCAAGCTGGTCAGTACCTGACGGAAATTCGTAGTTCAAATTCCAGAAAAAATCTAGCAGAATAATTGCATTACCGCACATGGATATACTTTCATAAAAATAAAAATAATTCATTTCACTTTTATCGGAAATGCAAAATATATTCAATTATATAATATATTTATAGTATAACAGTTGAGACGTGGTCACTGCCGATAATAATCAGGTTATAAACAATTGTAATTGGGAAGTAGCAAATAAAATTGCGAAATAATCTTTTTTAATCTAATAATCTAATTACTAGCTTTCTATTGCATATGATTTTCAGGGCCGAAAACGGGGATTGCAAAAATTTTGAATTACAGTACATATTTGAGTTTGTTGTAATATGATGCTCTTAGAGATTGCAGTCAAGAATAACATAGTTGATTGATTGTATATACATGATAGTTAATTCATCAAATAAAAGGGAATAACTCGTAATTTTATTTGCCGCATACAATATACATTTTTTATATTATAATATATAATACGAGCGTCACGCTGGAAGTCTTTAGATATTCCTATTCTATACAAGTTTAAACAAGTTTGAGCACACAGCTATTTTGTCCAAAGTTGTAAGTGCTTACACGCAAAGGCAGGGTTTGAATCGTTCAGTAGTTGACTTGCCACGGTCTCGAATGCATCTAAGTGTTGGCCGAATTTTAACGTGAAAATGGAACCGGGTAGTCGCGATTTTCGAGCCATGATTTTGTATGACTATAAAAAGGCACTAAAACAAGCGGAATGTCACGAAAGTTTAGTGAGTTGCTTTGGGGACTCCGCCCCTTCTAGGGCTACAGTTTTTAATTGGTTTGCTGAGTTTAAAAGTGGCCGGGTCTCACTCGATGATGAACCTCGCACAGGTCGACCGCCCACTGCTGTTACTCCAGAAACTGTAGAAGCTGTGAAAAATATGGTAAAAAAAGATCGACATATAACCTACACCGAGATTGCGGCTTCTCTGGAGATTGAATCGGCAGCGTTCCGAAAAATCATTCATGATCACCTTCGCCTAAAGAAGCGGTGTCCAGATGGGTGGCACATTTCTTGACTAGTGTGCAAAAAGCAACAAAAGTTGATTGTGCTAAGTTTATGCTTGAAAAATTTGATAATGGGCACAGTAAAAACACTTTTAATATCGTAACCCAAGACGAAACATGGTTATATCTTTATGATCCCGAAACTAAATAGCAGTCATTAGTTTGGTGCTTTGAAAGTGAGCAGCCTCCAATGAAAACTCGTCGTTCCAAGAGTGTTGGAAAGAAAATGGTCGCAAATTTTTTTCTAAAAGTGGATACATAACAACGGTAGCCTTGGGAAATCAAAGGACAGTTACTTCTGAATGGTATATAACCAAATGTGTTCTTGTAGACTTCCAAGAACTATGCAAGAGCCGTCCAAAGACGATCTGCGGGGTATTCAATGGCACCATGACAACGCACCCGCACACAGCGCCGCTAGAACACTCCATTTTTTTGCTGAACAGGGTGTCAAACTGTTGCCTCACCCACCTTATTCTCCGGAATTAGCTGCGTGCGACTTCTTATTATTCCTTAAGATCAAAGACAAGTTACGAGGTCGCCATTTTTCCACAGATGAAAAGGCAATCGCTGCATTTGAGGAGGAAATTAGCAACCCATCAAAAGAACGCTGGTTACAAGAATTTGTAAAGTGGCTTTACCGAATGCGTAAATGTATTGAGGTAAGGGGAGAATATGTTGAGAAACAGAATGAAGTTTTTCTAAAATAGCTTGTAGTTTCTGTATCTAAAAACTTTCAGCGTGACCTATTATTATATATTTTAAGGAGAGGTATATTGTATTTTTGTCCGGAGTGACGTAACTGTTAGAGCAGGTGAAGACAAAAACGTATGCTTACTTGATCCACTGGGCACCCATTTAACGCCTATCCACCATAGAGCGAACATCGTGGAGTGATGGTATACATGTAAGAATGTCAGTTGCCTTTCTTTCTTCCTCAATATGAAGAAAAATGTGTCGCAGAACTCCAAGAGCTTTGAGAAGTAATACCACCATACTGCGTTTGTAATCTGTACATAGGAAAAATAAAAATCAATACAAACTTTATTGATATCCAGCACCTCTTCCACTCCAGTTGAAATTTGCATACTAATAAGAAGGTAAAATATCGCCCTTTAGTGTTGGGTGCTGAAATGTTGTTTTCTTTATAGATACTTGAACCATTAGCATCGCTATTACTCTAGAGTAAATGTGTTTTTAGCTGCCAGGACTTCAATAAACGAAGTTTTCATAGTGGGATGACAAACAACAGTATTTTTATATTCGAATATTCCAGATTTCTGATCAAATGGTATAATATACTCACTTGCATTTCATCTGGGTGAAATCTTTGCCGGCAAGGCTCGCAAATGTAGCTGTACCTGAGTCTGGTTGAAGCAGTGAGAAGCTGAAAAGCAACATCATGTTACATATTTTTGAGTATGATACAATCATTTCTCTAGCTCAAAAGTCATATGATTCAGTATATATTTGAGAATGACATATGTCTGTTACATGATGATGGATTTTGCGTTATCCATATATGAACATTTGATTTGTGGTTGGTCTACCTATATAGAAATCTGTTTCATGTTTCATCTGAGAAGATTTACTGTCCCTTCTTTTGCACCTTGAAGTTCAATTCGATGATTGACTTAATTTTTAACTCATTGCAAAGTTATTTCTACAAGAATTAGTTGCTGTTAATGATATAATACAGCGTAAAGTCGAATTGGTCATTATTAAAATGCATTCTTGTGTTTTGTGTCAGTCAGTTATAAAACCTTCAGTTCGCAAGCACACAGGTGCGGATCCAGATGACAGTAGTTGCAAATTTCAGTCACGTAATTACACTGAATCATAATGCCTGAAAAAGGAATTTCCCTGCTCACAGAGATCCTAAATTGTTGCCTGCACAGAAATTTTATTATTTATTTTTAAATTTATTTGTTTTGGGTGTTTATATCTAAATCGCGAAAAACTGTCACTCACTTCTGTTGGTCTATTTGTCTGTAGATCTGATGGAGTTTTTGTCACGCGTGATCTCCGTAACCGATACACTATTTTCGATGGAGCTTGTAGCCTATGCAATTTATTAGGGAGTAATAATAGGTAATATTTTTGAAAATCAGTGCATCAGCGGCGTAAATATCCATCAGTATAACACTACAATAACAAAAATATATCAGAACTACTTCAAACTTTTCACATTATTCGAATCTCTAATCATATGCGAGTTAAGATAAAGTTATGTGAGCACAAAAGATGTGGAGGGTATTTAAACTTCATTTTCAAAAGTTTTACTATTTACTGTTCAATTTAGAACGTGGACAAAAAGAGCTTTTTGTGACCATCATTTCCAGACAGGAAAAATAAATTAGGGATTGCTGCTACTCAACTTTTAAATTTCAGTATTACACCAACGCTGTGTTACTCTACATAATTGCATTTTGTATCGGGGAACGATATTCACAGGCAAAAAATAGTATCATTCCATTCTGGGAAATACCGAGTCAATCTACTTGACTCCATTCCTTCAAACTTAGATTATACGGGATATCAAATGTACTATAGGGTACGAGGATCTTACCTGCACTGCGATGTAAGCATTGAGAACCGCCATGCTGAAGTTGTAAGGAATTAAAAGCCATGTGAGTCTGAATGGTTTTCGCTTGGCCATTACTTTGGGTCCTAACCAAACTAGGAAAAGATATACTAGAGTGTAGGTAACCATAGGTACTGGAGAATCTACTAGAGGCCATCCTTTCGTCCTTTGATCTGCAATAATATCAATATGGTTTCAGATGATGGGATGTCACTTCTCGAAAATTGATCCAAGAAGGCAATTCCACAAACAAAATATGATGACGCACAACAAAAATAGGAAAAACTCATTTTTCATGAGAAAACTGTGAGAATGAATCTTACCTGATAATGATAAAGTCCATAAATAGTAGTCGTAAGCCTTATTAACTAGATTTTGAGTCGAGTTTATCACATTGGCCATGTTTGTGCCTAGTAGCCTATCCTACAATTAAAATCTGAAACAAAAGAAAGCGATAATCAATATGTGTCTCAATATCCTCACTAAAATGTTATGAATTACTGTATTAGTTTAATTAGAGTAGTCTTATTCAAATATTTTTTTTAAAAACGCCTTAAATTGATATGTTTTAGAATGTTTATATCTTTCAACTTTTTTGAATTTTTTTGATTTTTTCCAATTCGCCTATTATAAAAAATACTTCAGCGTTATCTGCCAACCAACATTAAATTAAAAAATTAAAGTTGCAGCTGTTAAGAACAGTGACAGGCAGAGATGCACGTTGTATGGGCTAAAGAGCTTGAAAATTAGAATCTATCCAAAACTGATACTACACTTCAACAACACTAATTCCGAAAGGAAAAGGTTCATTATTTTCAATTTTTGAAGGATTTTTAGATTTAAGCAGTTTGACCAATAATTATTGAAAAAATGCCATCATTGGCATAATTAAATACGAATCTACCGTCTTATTATGATGGATTTCTCACCTAGTAATCATAAGATCTACTACTTCGACTACTCGTACTAAGCACTCATATCTTCATCAGTTACAATTCAATACTAAGCCCTTAGTGTACGATTCATACCATAAAGTAAAATAATGTGATTATGTAATTTTATTATTTGTAACAATGGATTTTCTAAACCAAATTAATTTTTCTGGTCTTATCCATTGTACGTAGGTATGAACTGGAATAATTGGATATATTCAATTTGGAATTAGTTATAATTAAATATATTGCTATAATGATGAATCTATCAAAAATATCTAATTATTTCTGTAGATTTTCTATAGGTATTCCAATGACATGTCTCCTGATGCGACACTAGAATCGAAATCATTTAGACAACAAGCAACAACTCCCAAAAACATAACAGCATTAGAATACATGGACCGACAGCAATTAAAGTCTGCCATGATTGAGGAAAGTTGCATTATAAACAACCACAATAGTGAAGTATAAGTATAAGATGAAACAGTTAATCATCTGCTATCAATGTGAGAATCTTTCTGTGGAAGCGGTGGTGATCTAGGGCCAGCTTAAGAGATGCTCGGTTGAATCGCATTACAACCTTTATTACTAGTTTGGTGTGGCAGAATAACCAGTCTTGAGAAACCCATGGAAAGGACAAGGGTCCCAATGGGGCCGAAGAGCTGTGATCTTGATTGATTGCTCTTCCTCGAAAATATAAGTACCGCTCATCAAACCATTACGATTAATTACGTTAAACCTTCTTCACAAAATTTTACTTTAATCGTGTATGCAGATGTGATCCACACAACCATTATATGGAGTGTACCATGCATCAGACCTGCTATAGACATGCATGTCTCGTCTTTAGCCTAGACTCGTCATTGTAGCCTAGCGGTCTAACTGTTGAAAGCAATTGGGTGGTATATATACAACCCAGTCAAGTGTGTGATAGCAACACTAACACTCATCTCCAACTGTCGCGCACTATGGTAGTCCAAGTGTTAGGACCTTTGACTTCGTAAGTTGCCAATGGGCAGCGCCATAGTGCGCGACGCTTGGAGATGAGTGTTGACATTATATGGAGGTCAAGGATTACCAGACAGAGATGCCCACGGGCATGAGTGAGATAGTTTATTGTGATATTCACTTCATGAGAGATTCAAAAACATAAGTAACTCCAATTCTAAACTATTTGCGACTACAATACTTCTTCCACCTACCACCGTAGGAGGTAACGAAGGCAGTACAAAATTTAAGAAATATACAATAGTATATATTTTTTATTTTGCCGCGGCCATTTTATGCACTCCACTAGTTTTTTATGCTAGTCATGATATTTTCGGCTGATATCAATGAGTTGGATGTACCGAGTCAATCTACTTGATCACATTTCCATTAGGTACTAGTTTTGGAAATTATAACCATTGGTACCGCACCTCCAACAACTTCCACTCTGTGGAACGTACAAAATGAACAGGACAATCTACTTGACACCATTTATTCAATTTTAAGTTCATTAAATGTAAATCATCCTCGTGACGGCATAAAATTATTGACTTAATAATGAAGGCGAATACGCAAATTTTTTTGTCATTGATATCATTAGGACATTGCTGGAAAATTTCACGCATATTATTTGAAATAAATCTAATTTAATTCGATTTGATCTGCTTTGTGATGCTATAATGATCAAAGGAATGTCATATACTTATGAGTAATTTCTTTTAATGACAAATAAATGCATAGTTGAAATGCTATCACATCATTTCGTTTGATAAAAACGTATGACCATCTGTTGATCCTGAATTAATCAAATAGCTACAACATTGTGAGATTGGAGAAAGCTGTGTGCGAATTGCAGAAATGGATAATTGTTTCCACGTTTTTGGAAAGTAGTCGAAAGTCACTAACATTTGCTGCATTTCTATAAATCATGAGGGTAATGTTTAACACTGTACTAGCATTGTGGTAATGTAATTCAACAAATTTCCATTATGTATGTTAGTTTTCAGGCTCATTGAAGAAAATAGTCATCACGCTTTCCTCCTCAGATAAAAGGGTAGGATATAATTAATATATGCAATATTCAGATAATTTAATTGCCCATGGATATGTGCTCAAAATTAAGATATTTCGTTATAATTAGAGCAACAGCTTCTGTTATAGATAGATCAAGGGTTCTTGAAGAAACAGGTCAACCAGAAAATCGAAATAATAGTTTTATCTTTTACAGACCCACATCATATCGCTTCACAAATTCCTTCAGAACCGAGACAGTAACTGCTGAAAATACGCAGTGGCTAGTAAAGTTACAGGCAGACTAATAGTAATGTATAGTAATAGTATGATATACTTTTTCAATGGATGTAACCTCTTAGAAATGATTTATATAATAGTTTTGATGCTTGTACCATTACACCACGAATCGAAAAAGTGAGGCCCTCTTAGTTTATATTATCAAAAGTTTGTTGCCTGAAACTTTTTCAATCGATCCATAAAATTTTTGAGATCGCTGAGTATT
Source organism: Bruchidius siliquastri (assembly GCA_949316355.1). Lineage (NCBI taxonomy): Eukaryota > Metazoa > Arthropoda > Insecta > Coleoptera > Chrysomelidae > Bruchidius > Bruchidius siliquastri. The sequence goes on from OX438537.1 coordinate 20,925,770, forward strand.
CCTTAGATTTTTTTTCTGGAGAATGCAGAAAATGAGTGCGTCAGAAAATCGTAATAAATCTAAAAGAACTTGCGTTACGGAACCGCCAGCGATAAGCGAATGTACCTTGATACACAATTATATAATATATATAAATATTATTTGAATTCGTTGAATCCGAATACAAACCTAACGAGTCTGACAGTGTCTTGGAGGGAGGCAAACACGTAAATAGCGCTCCGGGACTTGCTAAGGTATAGGTAGATGCCGGACGCCGGATTCAACATCGGATCTCCCAAAGTATCCAGGAAACGGGTTTTTATCCTGATTTAAGAAGGAAATTGTCACCAGAAAATATGTTTTTCCAAGGACCAGCGCAAATATTTTTGTCGGATAGAATGGAATACAATAGGTAAATGGCTTTTTGACCCCAAAATGGAGGTCACAGGCGTTCTAAAATCGTCAGAAATCGATAAAATTGAGTTTGTCCTTGGGGGACATTCTAGTGCTTGCTCCCCTCTAATGTGTTCTCTCGAACCTACGAGGAAAGAGTTGTGGAGTGTCCATTTGGGAAAGGTCTTACATCTCTCCAACCAAAAGCAGTTGCTAATAATTTTTTCCAAAATTTGTCTTGGGAGAGAATAGTCTGCAACTCGGAATCGATGTGTCCAAGATAGTACAATCCGCAAAGCCGTTCTGGGAAAGGGATTGAGTAGAAATAAATTTAAGACGGTTGTGTGCAGATGTTCAATCTGAAGGAGTTGCCATTTGCTACTCGTGGCATTGGGTTATCTGACATTGAATTGACTACAACGCTGATTATATACATGCACTCAATACAAGTTCAGTTTCTGTATGATGTTCTTTCAATTTTTGACCCCTCCAAAAATTTTGTAGTTTAAGCGTTGATTCCATTTATTCACGGTAACTCCGCCGCCAGTTCACATTTTTTCATACACTGATGGGCTTTTTCGTCCTTGGCATAGTAGAAACCTAGTCTCAAAATCAGTAAAATTTCGGCCAACTCAAAACATCGACAAAACTAAAAGCACCAATGATGTTGTATGTAATAAATTAAAAGTAAAATATTTTTTTAAAAACTATCTTTTACTTAAATGCGCTAAAAAGAATTAAATAAACTTTTCCTTCAAAGCTTTTACTATCAACTTATAACGTCATCACACAATTTATATGATATAAAACCTTGTCTCAAAATTTAAATACTCCTATTTACTTAGTTAAAAAAAAATTGAAATCGATTTGTTCTAGTTATTTAATTTACTTGCTCATCTAAACACGTAAATCTCGCCACAATTTTTTTATGTTATATAAATTGTGTAATGTTATAAGTTGATAGTAAAAGTTTTAAAGGAAAAGTTGATTTTATTATTTCTAACGTATTTAAATAAAGGCTTGTTTTTAAAAAAGTGTTTATACTTAAGTCCACCATATTGGATTTAGATTGATGTCACTTTACTTTTAGAGTTATTCTAGGCAATCCCTTTCATTTGTATTGTAGGAGTGTATTAAAAATAACTAGTCCGCCATCTTGGGTGTTCCGCCATCTTGGACTTTTAATGACATCGAATAGCTAACCATGCATTATCATCTTAACTAAACGTGTATACAAAATTTCAGCTCAATCGGTTGAAGATGTCTGTTTCAAAATTGAGTTGCAAGATTCCACCAAACAAACATAGTTACATACATACATACATTGCAAGCTAAATAAAAGCTTATGATCATATTCAACAAAAGTTTTCCACGAATATATTTAAAGGTTCTAATTCTAATATATAAATAAATTCTGGGCTTACAGTCTTCCGGAAATCTGTAAGATAATTCGCATGTTGGAAAAATAAATATATCTTAGGTAATTTGTTATTCAAATGACTGAAATAAATTGAAAATAATTACCTCAGCTCCAGGATATTAATAATTTGATAATTTAGGGACTGGAACTCACCTTAATGCCTCCTTCCAAAGATAAATACAAGTACATTTTTATTGGTTACTTATTTTTCTTTTAAAGAATGAAAATAAGACTTTTTTAATGAAACGCATACGGTTAAACTATCCTCCTGTTTCAAATAAATCATCATACTATTGAGAAAAATACCATTGCTTATAATATAACAAATAAAAAATTACTGTTTACTGTAAACAGTTTCGATTGGCGATCAATGATAAGCAAAGTAATATCCTTCACATTGAAATTAAAAATAATAACTCGGTACTCACACTTTTTGTCTGTCTACGTATATACACAAAAATTCCGGTTGAAGTTTTCCAAAGCTCATATCCACCAGTTTTATACCAAGAATCGAAGCACCAGCTCAACGATCTCCCTTCGATCCATTTATATCGAAGCACTGAGCACTGAATAAAAGCACTGTTCCCTATGGTACCCTGATTGAGGATTGTGTTACTTAGACTGATGGTGGTACTACCGCGGGTGGTTCTGACCGCGTTCTAAGAGCAACTGAGTATTCTATGGGATGTTATCGAGAGGAGCTCAATAGTTGGTGGTACCAAGGTGGTACTAGGCAAGAAGAAAACGGTACTACCGGAGCGACTTTCTTTCGGCGAATGTCCAGATATCAGACAAAGGGAGGGTATTCATTCGAAGCGCCCGATGGTGAAAATGTAGGTTGGTACTCGCCGCCGCGCATATCTGTGTAGTACCAACGATGGTACCGTTGATAGGGGGAACCGGCAAAGTGGTGTGTAGACAGTTCCGTTTTGCAATGAGGAAACGTGCAGAGCGGTACTCGCGTCATTTAAGATGCTACTTTTGAAGTAGGATGAAGTACCCGGAATTAGAATGTACGGCCTTGCAATGCATGTGACTAGTGAAGGAAAGGAGACTCCTGAAATATTTGCAGAGCTGGTGGAACAATATAGTGACATTTTTTCTCAAGGGGACTAATTTGTTTCGCATCTGTTCTAGCAACTGCTATCATATATTACTGCACTGTAATTAAATAAGAATCCTAAATAATTATGAAAGTGTGATAACTATTCTTGATAGTGGTGTTGACTCTCTGTTTTACGTTCACATTTTTTATAATTATTGAATTTCATTCTAGAAGTGAAAATGATTTCTGTAAAGAGGTTTTCCTGTGAAGAAAGGAAAGTCCAATGTCCACATGGTGCGAAACTTGCTCTGGACGCCACAGTCGCTAGCTAAGACTCTAAGTGTGAAAGGTATAGACAGACGGCAACAGTGATAGTATCTTAAGAATGGAACCCAAATGAAACTGATTGCTGACCCCTGTTCTAAAATATAGCTCAATCCGGGCCTGTTCTTCGCCAAAAAGTGTCACAATGCCCCACTCACCTCTGGCATGAACATCAAATGCATACAAGCATAGATGTATATTACTACCGACTTTATTTGAATAATTGCTATTGTTAATATCTTGAAAGCCACTTAAACTTTTTGTTTATTTTATTAGTAGTAGGCGTAGTCTCGAAGAGTTTTCGTTTTAAATTTTCTAATATGCTAGTAAAATCTGTCCATCTCCATTTAGGTTTCGAAGCTGTATTAGCAAGAATGAGCTGAGTTCCTATTCAAAATTTTATGTATAGTTTGAACCATTCTTATTTGAATGTATATTAATTTTAAAACTGATTCAATAATATAATATGGAAGGCTTTCTATGTTGAGATACTTGCGCAAAAACATTGTACTTTATCATATCTGTACTGATATTTGTATCCCGATTGATGTGGCGTAAAGTATAAAATTGATTCCAGGTGTAATACACACAAAAAAATTAGGAGAACATGATATACTTGTTAAACATCATAATAATTTAAATTATTATAAGTATATACACAGAAGGTGAAACTTTAGGTATATGGAAATCCATTAAATTGAAAAACCTATACAATCGGTATGTCGCCAAAGTATGGGTTTTCTGTATAAATATAGCACCTTTTAACTTTCCTTGATTTCATACATGACTGCAAGTAATTATTACCTCCCTACTGAAGGCATTTTCCGCCCTTTCAGCCCACGATTTTGCGGCCCATGCGGCCTACCCCATACCTCGGGCCCCGGTTGTCCTACCCTAGCTACGACACTGGCCACATATGATAATCAGATAAATTTCGTAACCTTATTCAAGTGATTATTTGGTGAAATTATTATGGATATTACAATAGAACTAACAAACTATTTTCAGGAGTTAAAGAAGGCTCGGTTGAAAATTCACTGTATATCTAGAATCTATAGATTAGGGATCAGCAACTTTTCTTCGATATTCCCGAATATGCAGGTTCTTTCCAAGGTCAGGTCATCCACTAGACGCACTGATCTTTTCTGTATTGAGTCTAGAAGCTTCAGGGAGTGGTTTGACTGAGCTTTATAGAGCAGTAGTACCATTTTTCGATATCTCCGTTGATCTGGATATTGCTTCTGATAATGTATAGTCCATGCAGCAAATAAGGACACTTTCATTTGCGAAGTTATAGATTTCCAACAGTTTATGTACGGAGAGCGTTGGAGAAAGGACATATTTCTGGAGAACGCCGGTGTTGATGGTTAGTACATCTACCACCACAAATATGGATCGGTCCTAGGATAAACCATCGAACCATTGGCATAGATCCATTGGCAATCCACAGGCAGCAAGCTTGATTAGAAGTCTCTCATGCCACACCTTATCGCAACTTTTCGATATATCGAGCGGGACGACTCGAGTTTCTCCATGAAGCTCAGTTGCTCCGCTCCTCATATGGGTAATCAGAGGATCTTCCGTGTAAGTTTACAGAAGCTGTACTGGTGATCACTGATAATATTGTGTTTGCCCAGATAGTTTAGGAGCTGCACGTTGTGGAAATGGTTTGCATGAGATCTTCCATCCAGTGGAATACTTTTAAAACTCATCGTTTCAGGACAACTGTTGGTCTTTGATCAGGTTCACTAACTTTCCTGGAATTCAAGTCTCAGAAAATGCTTTTTCTATCTTGGTGTTAGAACCTAGCTTCTTTCATTTTTGAGTCCACGCTGTTGGTACTGGATGGAGTAGCTCCTTGGAAGTTTATTGTAGAATTAGCAAAAAAAACTTCCCCCAAAGTGGCTACGGCTATAATGACTATGGATCGTGAAAAAGTTAATTCCAGATGTCATGTCATAATATTTTCGCTTGAATCAAGCACTAAACAGCTTTTATGTGATCCCAAGTTTATCTGCAAATTTAAGCCAAACGTGGGAAGAAAGATGAGTAATCAATTATTTATTACTAACAAACACGCTCATGGTGGTATTGATTAAAAATATATGTACCGCTACAAAAACGCCAAAACCAGTTGTGAAACTAATTTTTGGCACTTCGAAATCGCATTTCTCCGTCGGTCTGCGTGTGCTGGATTCACATATTACGGCCGGAAAAAGTTCTCTGCACAATTTGCTGATATTCGGTCAATCCATGAACGTATCTTGATAAAGTTTTAAAAGGTGAATGTCAGAAATCGATAAGATTTAATTTAAACATTCATTGGGAAGTAGGATATATAAATACCAATGCAGAAGTAAAATGATTGTTTTGAAAACAAAAATAGAAAAATTCAAATCTAAGAAGGCCAAGTTATAATTTGAGAATTCTATAATAACATGCTGTTTAAATGTGTGTATTAGTGGAAGCTGGCTTCAAACCTTAATGGGTGAGGATTATGAGTAAGTACTGTAAGCGCGAATAATTTAGAATTCAAGATATTGTGATTTCTTAGAGAAATAGTGGCCGGTACGTGCCACGTATTAGTGGTGATTACACGTCACGAGAAGCCTTCCGTCAATCTGTCTGTCTGTATGTACTCTGTCCGGTAATTGTCATCCTCTATAATATGAAAATACGATTCTACCATTTGAATTTTGATGCTACATTATTTCTATGGCATGGACAAAAAAGCTTCATAGTTCCATCGTCAAAAAATAAAAAAGGAAAGACTATAAAACCTAGTTTTTGCACGTTTATGAGTATCTTGATCATTTTTTAAATTTTTTTTGGAGATCTCAAAATTTTTTTAACCTCGGTGAAAGACTATATCATCCTCATCCTTGTTAGACATGCTGATGACAAATTTGCTTTTAAAACGTGAATAGTAGCATTTTTTCAATAGATGTGGAGTTTTATAAAACATCCGTAATATGAACAAAGTAGATTTTTGATGCATTTCAGATGTTTCAAACAAATTGAAACCATTTAAAGTAAGTCGACTCTGTAGTTCAGTTGCTGTTATATCAATTTATTGAACATTGTAACCAGATTTCAGAGTTGCTGATCTACTTGAACTAAATTTTGGAAATTGTTTAGATTATTATTAAAATTATTTGAATTCAATTCCAGGTCTCCTTAGTTATGGAATCCAATCCAAATATTTATTTCTGAACTGATACCTATCCTTGCGTGGCCAGTAAACCGTCAACCTACTTGACACCCTTTTTATCTCATATACCCCTTGAAAAATTTTGGATATTCAAAATAGTATATTTAAGAAATATAAAAAGACATTTACACTTACTACATGACTGAATTTTAAATTGAGTGTCATTTATTGTTGATATTTTTGCAACAAAAATGTCAATCCCATTTTATTTAATTCATTACAATAAAAATCTCCATCTCTGATACACACCAATACATTCACGCAGGTCACGTATAAAAATTTTCCCTTCTTGGGTTACGACCATGGGCATGGCCCCTTGACCGAGACAAAGACCTCGGAAGAAGGAAAATAACCAAAGGAGAAAGTTGAATGTATCGCCCGAACGTTCTCATAACAGGTTCCATTTGCCAACCCGCACTAAACAAGGAAGTATGTATTTCAAAAGAGCAATATATTCTTCATATAGCGGCCTGTAGTAGTAATCATACTTCCTGATTCCATGCTGGAGAATACAATTCAATAATTTGTAACAAACACGGTTGAGTATATTGATACTATGATATTAAGACTTGACGGTGTCGCTTCGCGAAAGCTGGGGAGGGGGATGAGCGAAAAACCGCCATATATATCAATTTAGATTTCCGGGTAGGAAAGCTGTAATCACACCTATTGCTCTCTCTGATTAGAAGCACCCTTGGGTTTGACTGAATTCATGTAGTTCAGTCTAGAGATGTGCCTATAGTTATGTAGCTATTACAGTGCAATTAAAATGTTTAATAGTTTGAATTATCGGATGGTTTGCAAAATAGATCGCGCTTTTATTGTGATTACAGCTTCATGATTAATTTTTTGATATGGATAACCTCTTGCAAACGCAGAAAGCCTAGCGTGCTCCAAAAGCGCTACGAGAGGATAGATGTTTAGTCACATTAACCTTAAAATGCTGCAAATTGTAATTGTTGTTTGATATTACAGCTATTAGATATTTTCTGTCTATGGATTTCCAGTGGAGGTATACATTTTTGATTTCATTATCTATAGAATTTCAAATACAGCTATCACGAACGTAGCTAGGGGAGGGGTCCGGATGCTCTGCACACATTTTTATACAGTTAATTAGGTTATTCCAAAATTCACAGTTACACTCACATAAAATACTGAATTATACCCAACAAAACCGTTTTATAATTATATAAGTATATAAAACGTTGTGTAATTATTACACAGTTTCACAAATAAAACTCTTTCTTTCAGTGAAGCGTTTCGATTTTTATTAAAATCATCCTCGGACTTATAAAATCGATAGATTGATAAGATGCTCTTGCTTGGTGAAACTTTTCATTAAGATAAAAATTGTGTAATTCAAACAAAAGGTTTTCGGGGCGATGATTCGAAGATTTCACTAAAATGGGTTACAAAAAACGAGTTTAGTTTTTGAAACCTTGAAGGTAAAGTTAATTTACAAGAGTAGGTATTTAAACAGAAGGAATAAAATTACAAAAATATAAAATATACGTATCTAGTTTTCAAAATGGATTTAGGGCCAGCTGAGTTTTATGAAAAGCCAAAAAATCCCCGTGATAGGTAGATCAATTTTCTAAATACATTATAACAAGATTCCACATAAAAATAATAAACCTGAATATTCACACGCTTCTCACTAAGCGAAATTAACCTACTTGACCAATATTTTTGTCGATTTTGCATGTTTTTGTCTTGCTTCTCTCTCGGACTGTCTGCAATGCAATTATAAAAGATAATCAAGCAGATCATGCGGAGTAATTTGTAATATAATTCATACTCAGGTTGATAGTGTTTAATTACATACTGAATTGAAAAAAGATACCAATAGGTTAGTTCTTACATGACAGTTATTTTAATTTTTTGTAACCGTTGATCAAGATTTTCTCCCAATTATATTGATAAGTTATGCGACGTTTGTGGAGGATATTTCTGTTGCTTCCTGTGCACAACTGTGGAAATAGTATAATCTTTAAAATAGTGAAATTGAAATACATTTACGTTGCCATCATAGCGAATAAGTATGTTTATTGTGTTTAACCAAGAATTCCAAATATAATTAAAATTTTTATATTCCGTGATATAGATCAGGGTAATCTAAAAAGTGTTCCAGCTTACTTCACTTTTCAATAAGATCCAGTGATTAAATTGCAGATATATTCAGTGAATATGCGAAAAATTCAAGGAAAACGAGTTTAACTAAAATCGGGTCAAGTAGAGTGACTCTGCACAATGGGAATTTTGCGACGTCTCTCCAAGATCCAAAAATTAAATATATTAGTTTTCCTAAGCTATTTCGAGTCTGACTTCGTGTTAGATTGTTTTCATTATCGAAGAAAACTTGGTTTAATTTTAGTTAAATATTATTGTAACTAGTTCACCTATCAAAATATTTTTTGAATTCTTAATGAATTAATAAAGACTTGTAAAAACGTATAAACGGAATGCAAGTTACACTACTAGGTGTGGCCCTGAACTATCAAAAAAGTTTGGTCATAGCAAATAATGGTCACCTGCTTGGATATAATGGTTACATGTACATATTTGATTTGAATCTAATAGACTATCTTAAACGTTCTTATGACCGGGCCTCACATTAATCAAAATGATATGTAAAAATACGATTTTGGCACACAACTTCTGAGCCTCCAAGAACATTTTTTTGAATACGCGACATACAAAATATAGCTTAAAAATTTACATTATAAGTAGTAGTACTAGTAGAAGTAATAGTAATAGGGAGGCAGAGCCTGCCAAGTCCGCCACTTTTGGCCGTTTCTGCTGGCTCTGAGGTCCCCGAAGACCCTAGTGTCGAACCTTCCAGACCTTTTAATAAATGTCATGATGTCCGACCATTCCGCTAAGTAGCACTCCTACCTGTCAAACTCCGCTGTGCAGAACACCTCAGCCCTAAGGCCGTTGTATTTGGCACACTCACCCAGGATGTGGAACGAGGTCTCGTCCTCCTCCCAGCACTTCTGACAGACTGGGTCTTTGACCACTTCTATGAGTGTCATGTGCCTGTTCAATCTGCAGTGATCTGTGAGGATCCCTACTAACAAGTGGAGTGAATCCATTTTCCGGTTCAATAGCCATAGCTCCCTACGTTTGTTGGGGCCTGCTATGAACCTCTTGGACTGCCTGCAGTCATCTCTCTCCAACCACACTTTTGCAAATTCGTTATACGCCCAAGCATCTAGGGCATTACTAACCTGGCCTCTGCTAATGCCCAGCAAGGGTTCGGGGCCAATGCATGTGCCCGTTGCTCCCATCCTCGCCAGGCCTGCTTCCTCGTTACCTAGCACCCCGCTGTGACCAGGGACCCACATGAGAGTCACGTTCTTGGATTGGGCTAAGCGTTGGAGGGCGGCGCTGCATTCCTGGACTAGTAGTGATCTGATCCTTGGAGATGCCACCGCCCTCAAAGCTGCCTGACTATCGAAGCTATATAGATGTCCTGCTCGGTGCACTGTTGTACTTCTGCTGAATATGCCACCATTAGATTATACATTACAAAGTGTTAATACCTTCAGAGAAACTGAATCTGGAGCATAATAGATTCTATCTACATCATGCAATATAGCCATTAAGAAGAAAACTTCAATGTTCTTTGATGGAGTTACAGCCAAAGTGATTTCTTGATAGATACGGGGGTACACTTGATAATTATAGTAATTGCATGTGGCTGATATCACGTAACATGCATCCGTAATGATAGATAATAGTAATGCATCGGCTTATAAAGAAAAAAAGCTTTCGTTTCTTCACAGTAGCAGAGTACTTTCACTGATTCCGTTCCTTAGAGCGATTTGAAGCGAGAATGCAATTTCACTTTTTGTCGGAAAACTAGCATACCGGAATAAGCTGGGACGGTCACGTTACATATTACGATGAAAGAAAAGGCAACACGCAATTGCGACTGTAATGCAGTTATACAATTTTACTATCGCCTAGCTGGTCATTACCACTGGTGTACGCTGGCGTTGACTGTGAATGCAAAGCAGCATATTCATCCACCACCAGTCAGCAATGGGTTTTAGATCCCGGGACACGATTCAGATCAAGATTCAACATATGCGTCTATGTTAAATCAGGAGTGTTGTGTCATGGATTGGAAGACCTTGAACCTGGAGGTTTCGACATTATCTGACTCGAAGTATCTGTCAACAATATCCATGAACGTGACCCTCATGTGAGTCCCTGGTCACAGCAAGGTGCCAGGTAACGAGAAAGCAGACTGCCTGGCGAGGATAGGAGCAAGTCGCGCATACATTGGACCCGAACCCTTGCTGGCTATAAGAAGATGCCAGGTTAGTATTGCCCTAGATGCCTGGACATATAACGAGCTTGCGAAAGCATGGTTGGAGAGAGATGGCTGCAGGCAGTCCAAGAGATTCATAGCAGACCCCAACAAACGTATGGAGCTATGGCTACTGAACCAGAAGAGGGATTCATTCCACTTGTTAGTGGGGATCCTCACAGGTCACTGCAGATTGAACAGGCACCTGAGACTCATAGGAGTGGTCAAAGAGCCAATCTGTCAGAAGTGCTAGGAGGAGGACGAAACCTCGTTCCACTTCCTGGGCGAGTATGACGTATACAACGGCCTTAGGGCTGAGGTGTTCTGCACAGCAGAGTTTGACAGGGAAGAGGGATACTTAGCGATGTCTGTGGCCAAACAATAACAGAGGTGGTAACTTCATGTACGAAAGCCTACATTTTTCACATGGAGAAGCACCCCTCCAAAAACAAGCCATGGATTAACAGGAGCTGCAGAGATAAAGTTACATCAGAATATCCACCAGATTGGAGGATGCATCCAAATACCGCAGTTTCATCGAAGCCAGAAGCCACTGTAAGCGGATCCTAACTCATCAAGATCATTCTTGTCTGTAGCCAGGGCTGTTAGTCAGAACTTATGTGATTCGTCCATACCATCATTGACGAAAGAAAATGGGTCCATCGCCTCCACCCCCAAAGCAAAAGCAGATACCTGAGCAGGTTTTCGCTGCTAATTTAACAATAAAAGTTCAAAAAGGCACTCCAACTCCCATCAGCGTGGGCTCAAAAATGTCAGAAGTGATATGAAATGAATTCTTGAAAAGTCAAATACTAGAAAATCTACTGGTTCAGAACAAATATCAGCAATCGTCCTAAAGGGTTGCTTCGCCGAGCCTAAATCAGTCCTTCACAAACATTTTAGATTGTCCAAGTTGTTCTGCCAGCGAAACGTGTTCCCTACTAGATGGAAAATCGGTCGCGTGCTACCCGTTCCTAAGAAGTGCAAAAAGAAACGTGTCCAGCAACTATAGACCTGTGACTCTGTTTTGCATCATGTCCAAGGTTATGGGGACTGTCATTAAGGTGCAGTGAAGTATCTGGATCTGGATCTACGGAAAACCTTCAGGCCTACGTAACCAGCATGTGGAGCAAAACGATTGAGCTTCATGGAGAGTCTCCAGTCAACGCGCTCAATATATTCAAGTCTTTCGATAGGGTTTAGAGGGCTCAAATCAGACGATCGCTGGAGTAACGAGCGCATGCCTAGGGATGCGCTGGACCTGACAAATTTTTCCCCAAAATTTAAGTATATTATTTGGTACAGCAATATGTTGAAAAAAGTAACCAAATTTTCCAACGAACAGGTATTTCAGAGAAAGAGACATAGGTATTTTCAATACAAGAAAGTTGCAGTCCCTTTGGCATATTACACATGGATTAAAATATCAACTTTAAAAATAATTGTGCTTGGTTTATGATGCTTTATTTATATACAATGCTCCTGCAAAACCATTTGAATGAAAGGATTTAGATATTGGGAGGTTCTCGTTGGGTATATATTGGAAAATCAATGAGAAGAAATGAAATAACATACTTCAAGTACTAAAAACAGTTCATCAACACAATAAAATTGTTTCTTGTTTCTATTTTAACTTTTATTGTAAAATGAAGCGTTGTGAATGCATATTTAATCAATTTTCACGTGTTGACACGTCGAAATTTTGGTTTAATGGCGCGTTAAGTTTTAGTAAGTCAATATAATTTATTTAATATTACTCCGCCATTACTAAATAAAGTTTCAAAATCTGCTAGGCTTTTATTTTCCTGCCCTGGTAGTAAGGTAATGTGAAAACATCCCCAAAGTCAGAGCAGCAGCAGCTCCACAGACAGACCGACGAAAATGAGTAGAATGGAGAGCATTCCGGAATGTATAGAAAATATATCTAACGACAATGGATATTTTCCCGAAAACAGCATATTTTATCATTTGCATTAAATCCAGATTAAAGAGAATCTCACAGCATCAAAAAATCGATAAAATGATATTTGTTGGAAATTATAGACTGCTGTTGGCTTGAAAAAGACTCAGCGTGTATTGCAGTTAGTATCAATCAAGCTAAATTCAAGCCAGTTCTACATATACATATATGTAAAAATGCAATAATAAATATGAATTTTTCCAGGCGTAATCGAATGCCCCCAGTACATAGGAAGGCCATCGAGGAGTGAAAGTAACTTCTCGAATGTTGTTACATAGCCGGCGATATTCGAAAGCAGTTTTTACAAAATTTATAATTTCTCCTCGGATATCTCTAGATGGATTCTCGCACATATAACGGGAAGTGGTACTCACTCGTGATCACTTCCTTGTCTCACTGCTATTCGACAACGAGTACCATTTGAAACGCATTATGGTAATGAGTGTTGTCATATTAGAAAATAGACATAAACCATACGTTTTGTTTATTTGTCTGCTAATCCATAATAATTCGGAAATACGATTCAGTAATATATGCCTAGAAAGTATGTTATGCAATGCTTAAGGAATGCTAAATATTTTGTCTTTCTTATTTTCTGACAGAAGGGCCTTATTATATGTAGTTCTATTCAAGTATACCATATCTTCCTATATGCACAAAGTTATAATAATCTAAAAGTAAGAATGCTGCATTTTTGTTTATATAGAGTAAATTTAAGTAAATATATTCAATTGAAACCTGATAGGGTTTTGGAAATGAGAATACCAAAATTTCAAATCGAGCATATTATATTCTTGGAACAAAACAGAGAAAATCTAACCTAGAAGACTACTTCAGTTTTGACTGAAGCATTTCCTGATCTTGGCGCAAATAGTTCAACTTCATTATTATAATTAATTTTTGGTATCTGTTATTTTGATGAGCTGTTATCAAAGCTACTGTTGGTTCTTTAACCTTAAATAGAACAAGTAAAAAAGTATCAAAACTGTACCAATGTGACTTCTTTCAGACAGTTATCTGCGAAATATAGTATTTTTCTTAATTCAACTCTGAAAGGTGTTCTACAGATGATCATAATACAAAAAATATGTACCTGTAATTAAGCTAAGATATATACGTTCACCATTTGTAATAGAACTTATTCACAACTCACATATGACATAATTATATCTCATCAACATCTGTACACTTGTATGAGATCCTCACAACAGTCACAACCCCAACTTTTTAACAGCACATTCATCCTGAGAGGTGGTTGGTAAAAATCAAATCCAATAGAAACTAACGGGCGCTGACACGGACATAAGCGTAACGCTGAATTGCTCTTGATGAATATGGCGATGCCAAACAAGTAAATGAATTACTTGGAGGGAATCGAAGATGTTCGTATTCTTGACTGAAGTAAACGGAGCTCCGTGGGAAAATATGATAACCTTACAAAAGAAATATTTGAAAATACTGTTTAGAAAAGCATTGAAATTTTTCTTGTGAAAAATGATATTATTCTTTAGAGTATATTTCTTTATAATGAGTATTGAATTAGAAAATATACCTTTCTTGGTTGAAATTAATAATAATTTCCTCATCAAGTAATTTGTGTTAGAGTAAGGTCAGATGCTCTTTTCGTGAGTATATCTTTCCAAGGATATCGAAATTCTTGATTTGCCGTTAAGAAATATGACGATGCCAAACAAGTAAATGAATTACTTGAAGAAATCGCAAGATGTTCGTATTCTTAATTGAAGTCAACGGAGCTCCGTTGGAGAATATGATAAGCTTACAAAAAAAATGGAATACTTGTTAGAAAAGCATTGAAATGTTAGTTGCAAAGAATATTATATTTTTCTCCAGAAATTATTCCTTTAGCATGAGTATTGAGTTCAAAAATATACTTTTCTTGGTTCAAATTAATAATAATTTTCTCATCAAGTGAATGGTCTTAGAGTAAAATCAAATGTTCTTGTCATGAGTGAATCTTTACAAGAATATCGAAATTCTTGAATTGAGAATTTCTTTTCATGTATGTACACCGCGTTTGGAGCGCCATGGACTATCTGTCTTTGCAAGAGGATATCTATAAAAAAGCTCTTTCACATACGAGTATATCCTTCCATTCAGCATATATACCTTTAATAGGATTTTAAAAGGATTCCAAAAACTGCATACGACCTTTTATCGCACAGCATCGGGAAAACTTGAAATCTACTATTTTAGCGTTTGTGATGTCGGCACTGCTGCCCAGTCGATAGTAAACTGTATGTTCACCTTTAGACAGTACGGCGTCACCGATCAGTCTAAACGAAACTTGCTGGAAGATTGGGTACAAGTGAAAACGGTACTAACCACTCTCACCCACTTTTGAATTTGGCATCTCCGAATTGTTCAATCAACAGTTAAAAAAACATACGTGTATAAAATCATTTATAAACAAATAACGGAAAATACTGGCGCATGCACGAAAAGAAACTTTCACTCTATCTATAATTTCTCTTGATACCGCATAATAGCATCGAGTTTGTTGCACAACAACATTCACTTAGATGGGCGTTATTAGGCACCAGCAGGTAACGATGCGCAATGGAACTGCATGACATTAGAAATTTCAAAAATCGATTATGACTTCATATCTGCCATTCGTTTGTTTGATTATGGCTTATGATACACGCGTAATTCAGGACGCTTGCTCAAGCTTAGTATCCATTAGTAGAGTAAATTGGGAGAGTACTAACTGTACTTTCTACACTACTATTTACTTCCCTATTTCTTATGTCGTCCAAATCGTCTAGCTAATGCCTATACATTTCTGTTTTCTTATTTGTTATTATTACGATTTTTTTACACTACTATATATTTTACCATACACGAAGTACCTTTACCTACTTGATTGCGTAACGGGTCCCTGAATTTTTCCTCTCTCAAAATAGTTAGGTACACGGTCCTCCAATTCAGACGCAGGAAATAAATAAAAAATAAATTCATCGGAACCAGTAACGCAGATGTATGATAAAATTAATTATGTACTTTACCTCTCAA
Organism: Bruchidius siliquastri; assembly: GCA_949316355.1. NCBI lineage: Eukaryota > Metazoa > Arthropoda > Insecta > Coleoptera > Chrysomelidae > Bruchidius > Bruchidius siliquastri. Next base: position 20,941,456 of record OX438537.1, read on the forward strand.
ATGTCTACCACGATTAGATTTAGAGAATGTTGGTATTATGCTCCAATTGTAGCTGGGTATCAAACCCACCATTGTCCCAAATTAGGCGGTTACCCAGCTTCCAGCTTTGACTGCAGCAACTCAATGTATGAAGGTATTGGAGTTATTATGCGATACAGGTCGGTTGAACATCTGCCATCTTAATATGTATAGAATAGGGATAGATCAGCTACCCTTCTTCAATGTTCCAAACTGTGGAGGTCATTTGTGAGGTACAACGTATCCACTAGACGTATTGCTCGGTTCTGGATTGCATCCAGAAGATTCAGAGAGTGTTTTGGGGCGCATGCCCACACATGCGAGCAGTACTTCAGCGATGGTCTGATCTTGGCCTTGTATAGTAGCAGTAGCTGTTCCGGAGGATATAATTTCCTGGAGCTCCAGGTTTTGGGATGCCGCCCTAGCGAGGCCAGCAGCATGATCGTGCCATGACATGTTATTGTTGATGTTAAGTCCCAGCCAAAGCTTGATGGAAGATGATTCAAGTGTGGAGTCTTCCTCCATCTTCAATGCTGGAACCATAGCATAAGTACGTCGGAAGTTTATCCATCCACCACCACAAATAAGGAGCGATTCCTGAGAAAACTATTCAACCAGTGGCACAGACCCGGTGGCAGCCCATAGGCAGCAACCTTGACCAAAAAAAATTTCATAGCACATCCTCTCTAAAGCCTTGGATATATCGAGCGCGACGACCCGAGACCCTCCATGAAGCTCTATTGGTCTACTCCACTGCTGAGCGATTAGGTATACTTATTTGATTATCATAGACCTAACTTGAGATCATATCCAATAAATGCAAAGAAGAAAGAACCAAATATGTGTAAGTCAGTGTATTTATAAGATTTCATGTGCCTTTGTTATGCTGTTTATATAGGTTAACCGCTAGACATTTACAACAAGGTACAGAGAACATATAAGTGCGTTCAAAAACTAATATCCCGAAAGATCAAATTTTGCCAAACACTTACTAGATACTAAGCATAAAGTTGGCAATGAAAATTGAAAGAGTGTACTTCATACTTTAAAATACATGATTTACACTTCATGGAAACATTACAGATTCTAAAATATCTCATAAACTCTGATTCATTGTAGTAAATGAAGTTTCGATCTATTGGTATTAACTTACACTTGAAATATCTTAAGTCATAGAATGTATTAAGAAGAATTAAATAGTTTAAGAAATGAAATATCTAAAAACGTAAAATATCTTTAAAAATAAAATAGTTTATCAAATGAAATCTTAAGGGCATTTTGACGGCGATGGTTTAGGTTTTGTAGGGGTTTCCCTTACCACTAGTGCAAATGCAGTCGCCAAAAAAGATTTTCCCGAAGACACACAAAAGAATGAAGAAAAAATAAATAATTTATTGGAAGAATAGATAGACAGGATAAATAGTATGCTAGATTTGACAGCTCTAGTTTTGTATCCATGATAGGATCTAGTTAGTTAGTTGGCAAGTAATCTGGGTAGCCTTGTTAACAGTCAAATCTGACAGTCCGACGATGATTTAAATATAAATCGAAACGCGTCACTGAAAAAAGTGTTTTATTTATGAAACTGTATGTTAATTACACAATATTTTTATCTGAATGTTGAAAGTATCACAATTCTGCTTACATTTATGCATAGGAAGTAAAAGTAAAAAGTTTTGGGTTCACTCCTGAATAATAACGTGTATTGAATTGAAAAAGGGAGAGACGTTCCGAGATATGAATTGGCGACGGGCCTCTGTATGTCTTTATCTAGTGTCAATCGTAGCAAATCAACATCAAATTGCCTAGAAAGCGATATTTGAAGGACATTGTCCAGAAATACCTCATCGACACTGTTTTGCAATAGCACAAAAATTTCTTGAAAATTAAGAGATAGCTACTAGTCTTTTAGATGATAAAATCGCTAATCCAGTTACATTTATACCATATATTACCAAGGTTATTCCTGAATAAGTATAATATTTGGTCCTAATAATCCCTAATTACCGTACTTAATATTCGCACTCGAGATACACTCACCCTTACATTGCCGCACTGCAGCAAATCCGTCATTAAAATTTCTTCATACTTGATCACTTCGCATTTCTAGTGAACTTCTTCCCAAGTACGGCTGAACTTTTCGCTGACTTTTCAATTCCTCCATCGCTTCATGTCGCCCCTGCGTTCGCGGCCCTGTCCTAACCCCACTTTCCAGACTTCAAGCACACCCACCCGGAGTTTACCAAGGCTCGTCAGATTTTGGCAGCAGGAGCTGTCTTGCAACTGCTGGATCGATACAGGAGCAAAACCATTATAGGCCAGGAAAATTAGCTCTTGACACAGAGAAAAGTTGAATAAAAAGAATTCGTTTTCTTGGAATTATAAATATATTCGTGAACGTGGATACCCTTTAAGAGTATGCTCTCCAGTATGTTTCATCTTTAACTTAGCCAGTATAGCCTGACGGTCTAACTGTCAATGGTGTGATAGCAACATCAACACTCATCTCCAAGCGTCGCGCACTATGGCGCTGCCCATTGGCAACTTACGAAGTCAAAGGTCGTAACACTTCGACAGATGTCCCTTACGATGACGTTACGTCAACGACGATAGAACAACTGAAGACCTGGCATCTCAAACATAAATTCATTTATGTCTATAGTCAATCATGACTTTGGGCGAGGGAACCAGCGGGGGCAGGGGAAGGTGGCAAGATGGCCGCTTGATGGGGACCGTAATTTCTGTTTGTAACAATCGATGACATTTGAATGAATCACGAAATTTGACATTGCGGGAATTTGAAAAAGTCCACAATTATACTTACTGATGGAAGGTTACACCTGCAGCTTCAGCCTGGGTGCTGAACAGCTTACACACATAACAATATTTTATCATTTTGGCAACAATAAGCAAAATTCAAACCAGATCAAACAGAGAAAATGAACAAAAACTGCGATGCCTGATTCGAACGCTCAGGTCAAAATTCAAAGCGGTTGACAGTGACCTGACGTAAACGGTTGACGGTTCGGTTCTGTTCAAATGCCGACAGACGTTCAAATTTGCAAAATATGAATGAAAAATGATACGTAGCGGCTAGTAGCAGTCAGAATTTACTATAAAGCCATGTTGCCAGCTAGTGTGTGTGGTGTGATTAACATTGCAGGTTTGTTCTAAATTATGAAGTTATTTTTAACTTTCCTTACTATTCAATAGCTAAGATATTCATTGTAAAACATATTCATGAGATCTTGTCAACTAGCAATGTAGAAAAATTTATGTTATTGTAGTCCTTTCGTGAATTCTGGCAACTGCGCACCAATGTCTGACGAAAGTTTTTGTAAACACGAGGTCTATCATCAATGCGTTACGTCGTAAATAGTGCTTACGAAGAACAAAGGATGTCGCTGTAAATCAGTCTGTACTTGATAGTTATCGTACAACTCAATGTTATCAATAAGTGTAAACTGATCTACAGCGACATCCCTTGTTCTCCGTAAACACTATTTACGATGTACTCGTACCGTTCCTAAGGGACATCTGTTTCTGCAGTCGAAGTGTTACGACCTTTGACTTGGTAAGTTGCCGATGGGCAACGCCATAGTGCGCGACTTATGGAGATGAGTGCTGATGTTACAGATTTGAACATTTCACTGAATGTGGGATAAAATTCTAGATTCTAGAGTCTAGATTCATTCTTATCAACAATTAGTGTTTTTTGTTATTTGTTACAAACGCGTGTTGTTTATTGCATAGATTAATTCTCGAAAATATGAAAATAGAATTTGATTCAATAGGCTTACCTTGAATTACATACCGAATTGAAATAAAACATGACGATATTCGACCATGCTGGTTTTGATAGACATCCCCAACCTATATTATTGAACTGCTAGTTTGATTCTGTCACATCAACTAAAAATTGACAGTCTTTTGACACGTTTTTCTCTTGCGCTTTTATCTTTTGAGTTTATGGAATCTGGATCAGAGACGTATTTTGATTCGGTAGAAGAGGTGTCTGACTTTGCCAAAACGGCGCCAGCGATGAGATTATTGCCACAAAAGCCATGTAAGAAAAATGAAGTAACAGAGGATGATATTATACCATATTACGATAAAGCTGCATGTAAAACAGAAATTAATTTGGATAAGGTAACTAACAGAAAGATCTTTTGGAAAGCACTTTTAAAAACGTTAAAATTATTTCATTTTTTTTAAATCCGTTTACCCAAATTTCCAATAATTTTCAATACGTCTAAGACATACTTCAAGTAGAACAATACTTCTACAATCTGATCTAGATCTTCAATCAAGTGGTTCCATGTAAAATTCATTTTACAATAATTGCTTTTGTAATTAGGAGGCGATTTGGCCTCCGATATCGGCTCTGGCACCCTTGGGGAGCCTAGTGAGGATTTCTTCTCTTCAAATGGTTTTTCCTATGCTGTTACGATTTTATAATGATCAAAATTGCTTTTCGCAACCAGTTACAAAGCTGAGCAAAAAATTTCCTGAGCCCTGCTGGCAACAAAGAAAACGAAACGCGGCACATAAATGTACTTGGGGATGCTGAAACGGATAAGGTCAATAAAAAAGCATAACATGGGGGTCCATTTGGAGGAAGCAAGCACCGAATCTGGTTTGCTTCTTGGAAGGTAGGGGTCATTTGAAGGATTTGGGTTCCGGTAACGTTAGGAGACTCGGCAAAAAAAAATTGTTTTTCCACTCAATGATATCGGGTTAGGGAGGACTTGTAATCGATTTTGATATGTAATGGATTTAAAAAACATTATATCTTAATAACCTCAATAATTCCCATAATAGTCCAAATCTAAAAATTTTCTGTGATTTTCAATAAATTCCAAAAACCTAGGTCAAGTGGATCAGGAGCTCAAAAATACGATCTAAATCTTTAATGAACTGATTCAATTGCACGTCAAATACAGAATACTTGATGACAATTGATTTTTAGGAGGCGAAATATTATTGGACTTATCATTTATATTAGCCTTCTTTAGAAATAAATAAATTACCATACGACATCTATAAAGTCAAATGATTTAAATTTATTTGAAAAATTTGAAATAAACAAAAATTCTGCTAACAGATCGTAAAAGTCAACAGCTATTGAAAAATGATCTGTTTTGAAGTCAAATCTGTGAATAATTGTTTTATTTGTTAATTAAGAGGTGAGAAAGATTACCAGGATCAAAAATATATAGATAGAACCATTGAGTAAAATATTAAAATAGTCTTTAATCAATGATAGAAAATATTTTATTAACGCTGAAAGAACTGTTGACATTTAAAGCATGCGCGGCAACCCAGCTTTTGAGGGTACAGCAGACTGCTGAAAATCTCATTCATGACTTTTAAAAAAAACAGAATCAATCTATACCACGATAGGTTCCACATGAACGAATGAAATTTCAACTCTACCTTTGTTTCGATAGATGGCGCATATATGCTTTCGAGTATCTGCACACTATCGATGTTGCGTATGTTAACTGGGATATTTGACGTTTGATAAAATTTCCAGTTTCCAGGGATAAAAGTACCAGTCACAGAATGTTTGCTATGTTTGCAGGGTATATCTACGTTGAGAAGAAAATCAAAAACCACAACAAAAAGGTACAATCCACATTGCTACTCCCCACAGTCCAAGTTTAAAAGCAAATCCTATTTAGACATGTTTCGTGCGAAATTTGGATTGGATGTTTCGAAGGCTCAGAATGATTCGCACACTTTGACCAGTTTGACGTCTAGTAATTGCTTAGCCTTCAACGATAACGTTAATTCTATTTACATCAAGAGTGCATATGAAGAGTCATCTTCCAGGTAAATCGGCAAAAATGAAAGCTTTGATAGTATATCTTTTTAGAACTGCTTGTCACATAACGCAAAAGATCAGGAGCAGCGTGAGAGCTTCTTTAAATACGTTTGATTACGATGAGCTTTACTAATTCTATTATAAAGTCTTGATGATACATTTTTTTATAGATAACCTTACGCAAAGGCAGATAGCCTATCGCGCTTCATAAGCACTGTGCGAGGATAAATGTCCATTTACATTGACCTTAAAACGCTGTTTATTGGAACCATCGGGGAACAAGGTCCCCGGTAGCTCATTCCACAACGCCGAGGTTCTCTGAAAGAACGACCTTTAGAACAAGCTTGTTCGAGGCGTTGTAAGCTCGACCTGGTGAAGATGCGCCCGATGAGGTCCTCTAGCATTTGCTGTTCTGGCGACCCTTTAAGTTATTATGCAGTTATCTATAGAATAGAGACAGATCAGCTACCCTTCTTCGATGTCTCAGACGGTGGAGGTCGTTTCTAAGGTCAGGCGCATCCACTAGACGTATTGCTTGCTTCTAGATGGTATCCAGAGGCTTCAAGGAGCGCATTGGAGTAAATCCCCACACATGCGAGCAGTACTCCCGCGAAGGTCTGATATCTGAGTTTTGTAGAGTAGCTGGAGCGAAAGAGAACCTCCAGCTTCATGGGTCGCCGACCAAGAAAGGCCAGCAACATGATCATGCCAGAACATGTTATTGTTGATGTTGACTCCAAGAAGCTTGGTTGTTGCCTGAGTCTCCTATAACGGTGCTATAATCTGAGTCGTTCGTACAAATATACAATGAAATATAATTTTGGCATGCGGCTTAATAATGGGAAATTTTGTATATTGCTGGATATGTTCAAGATATACCCTTGTGATACTATGTACAATAATCCATGAGTTGTTTTAATGCTTCTATCTAGAAGCAATCCTGCATTGTACATATGTATATAAGTACATAATCTTTATTAATTGACATAATTCGATTTTATAGTTGTTTTAGCCGTAATTCTTCTAGAAATGCTGACTTCCTTCTATCTCTGACAAATTTAGACTCATACAAGGAAACAGAATCTGAAACTGAGACACCAACTATGCAATCACGCTTTCAACATGTGAGCAACAAAAATCGGTCACCAATGACAATTACCAATAATGTTCCGGTTCTGGGAAAATTAGGTCCAACTATTCCCACTGATAAGGTAATATGACTATTAACAAATATTTGTTTAAACATAGAAGACCTTTTTACTGATCACGCCATATGCGATGTAATAATATTAAAATTCGAGATAATACGTTTTGTTTTGTGGTAAATACAATTACGAATATAAAATATATGTCACTCATTTGCGGCTGCTCCTTCGTCCACCTGTTGGCGTTCTTGCCGTCACGTAATCTCAGTAACAGCTACACGCATTTGGACGAATGCTATAAACGGATATAAAGTTAATTAAAACAATTCCATTTTATCATTTACGAAAATACTCGACATACGGACAGGCTGCGTAAGCGAGAGATGGCGTCAATTGATCGGATCGCCGACTAGACCAGTCAGGACGGAGCGCGTCAGCAGGAGAGTATCTAATTCCAATAAATCGGTATTTAAGGGACACATTAGACAAATAATTTGAAGGTGATTGAAAGTATAAATTGTTTGCAATTTGATGAACACTTATTATTAATCTATTGATTTATTATTTCCAGCTTGAACTTCTCAAGAAGAGACAACAATATGGTATGAAAGTCAGTCAGACTAATAGAATTAGAATGGTAGAGAAAAAAGCTCTGAGAGATCTAGAAAAACAAATTAAGGAATCGAAAATAGTTTGTAAATAATAGCAGTCGTAATATATACTTGGAAAGACATAGATAATTAATTTTAAAGGTGATTATTGAATTATTATGAAATTGACAAAAAAAATTTGATCTGAAGTATGATCCATCAATAATTACTTAGTATCTATATATCTCTCACGTATTTGTTACGCAAAATTCATGTAAGTAGGTAAGAGATGTGCGTAGGTACTACTTAACCTATTATTATATCTATGATTCTACTGGCTACTTATTAAAAATGTTATATGAAGGACTGAATCTCTCTACTAACGTTCCGGCTGCTTCGGCTGCCTTTGTTTCAAAATGAAATAAGAAAATACATTTGAAATTGCAATGTCCTTTTCATTAGCCACTAGTAAAAATTTTAAAATAATACTGAGAGACAACTAAGGAAGAAGTTCTAGAATTTAATTTGTCTGTAAAGTTTTGAATTCAAAAAGAATCCCGCAAATAGAAACCACGCTTGCGCCATCTAAGAAATTATTAGTGATCTATTAAGCGTCACCTATTCGAAACTGTACACTGAAAACGTGAGATTAGTCAAATTTCTAGTAGCTGGCGCCATAAGCTCAAACACGTTGCAATGTTGCCAATTACATTTTAACATCAAACTTCTGGAGACATTTTCGAATATTGTATGTAATTTGCTCCGTTTCGGCCTAAAGTGAAGGGTAAACTTAAACTCAAAATCTGTATTGAACTTATTGTCAACTCTCAATTTTCGGGGCTGACGGGCCAAGGCCTAGCTAACTAAACGAACAACCTTGCATGTGAGATTGTTGCTGTTGTCAATAGCATTTTCTTATAGAAATAGGTTTACCCATCACTTTAATCTGAAGCGGTACAAAACATCGACAATTCTTGATGGCGTTCTATGTAAAGCGTTACGTCTATCATAAACAGTTATGCGATTCGACATTATATCTTGTATTTACATGTTTTTGTCCAAGTCGTAAATACATATATGCCGATAAAGAATTACAAAGACTTCTATTTTCTATGTATAGAAACAGTTCAAGGATTTACTTGATTACGGTGACACGGAAATAAGTTTTTAATGGATTCCAATTCAGCTTTTAGGAATTTATATCAACGGAACATAATTATGACCTGACACGATGAGATGTTACCGCCTTGCTAGATCAGCGTGCCAGAATCTGGAGATTCTCTTCCGCTCCAAAAAACTGTATTCACCGGAATAGCTGTTGCTTACATTCCAAGACTCAGATCAGACTTCCTGGAATACAACATGCATGTGTGGATATGCACAGCGACGAAACTTTTCCTAAAGCTGCTGAACACCATCCAGAAACGATTAATACTTCTAGTCGATGTACCTGTCCATACAAGGGACCTTCGAATATCGAAGGAAACAAGTTGATTTGCTCATCTTCTATATATTCGATCATGGTAAATATTCGACCATGCTGAATCGCATAATATTACCAATGGTCATCAGTACAACGAGCATTAGAGGGGCCCATAAGACGTATACTCACCAGGTCTTAGTACGGTAGTTCTGCTATAATAGTCGTAATTCTGGCAACCTCGCTTGTTCTCAATAACGTGGCTTTTCTGATAGCAGCGCCTTTCGAGTTCAGTGACAAACTACGAAACTACTAGTTTGTCTAGCGAACACTATTTTTATGATTGTCAAATTGAGAACTTATATTTTCGCCAAGAGATGGCAGCAAAGACAATGAAGTGAAGTGAATGCTTCAGTGTCTCGCATTTGCAGTAGAAGGGGAAAAGAGATCACTAAACGGAAAGAAAACATCGCGATATGTGGTAATGGTGGTCGCGCGGGTGTGTGTTCCAGGTTTTTCGATGTAGAGAGGTGTTTTTCTCATTTAATAGTCAATTTTCTGAATGGAATAAAGTGGAGCGGTGCCTATCTAACTTGGTTTCAATGCGTATTCATGCGGTTTATCTCGCGTACCCAAAGATTGACTCGTTTTGTTGAGAATGGTTGGCGAAGAAAAGCAGCAGACTGTTTGGTGACTGTAAACATTAGTTTTTTATTAAATGTTGGACTGGTGGTGATAAAAATACCTGTGCTTTGACTGTGGATATATAATGGAAGGCAGCATGGAGAAGGAATCTGGAGCACTAGGTGGACTTTTCCAGCATATCATACAAGACATGAAGGTAACTTATAAATGCAGTTTTTTAAGTGGGTTGAATTTGTTTGGTGCCTGATAAGCCTATTTTTCATTTTCCCATTCGCAAAATATATTTTAGTTCATTTACATGCATTTCTTGGTTAAAACAATCATAGCCTGTGCAAATTTCATCCCCAATGATATACCTAATATAGAAGCTTTTATGTGCAGTGTTATTTTGCACTTGAAAATCAAAGTTACTCTTTTTTGATTCTGTAATGATAATTCACTAGCAGTTTTGAAAACATTGTTCACTGAGGCAAGGAGGACTGCCCTGCAAATATGGAACTGGAAGTGTATCGGAAGTAAACTGGAGAAAAATATGGAAGTAGAAAGAATGAGGGAGTATTATTTATTTTCTGGATGTTGCATATGAATTGTGCAGTTGATTCAATTATGCAATCAACAACTTGCCTATAAATATCCTGATTTATGTTGCTTTCCATATACTGCTGACCTACAATCTATGGTATTTTACAATGTAAATACAAGAAGATGCCTTTGAGACAGTTTCTCTAGACAAATTGAAATATTCCTGCTGACACTGGCTTGAGATTATTACCTAATAGGTATACTAGCAATGGTCCAAAAATCTGTAATCTGATTTCTAATTGCTAAACAAATGAATGAGGACTTAATAGAATGATTGTCTAGTGGCTTTTTAGATTACTGCCTAAGAAAGAGAATATTTTTTGTGTATTTTCATGCAAATGTTTATATATACTCTGATATACTAGTTTACTAGGTTTATGGGCCTCATGGGCTGTTCTATTATTCTCCCTTTTAATTGTATTTTTAATATAGTGCAGGATACCATGCACTGAATGTACTCTAAGTATAGCCATGTCGACAAAGAGTTAAGTTTTTTATCAGCTTTGTCGAGGGGGACATGAATACCAGGTGAATTCTTTTTCTGTGACCCTGTTTTTGTCTCAGAAGGGTCTCATTCTAATGTTGCTCCCACTTTCGATAGGCCTAAAGAGTTGTTTAGACTAGCATTCCTTAATCTGTGGTCTGCAGATCCTAAAGGGGTTTCTGAGTATAGGTATGGGTGTCCAGAGTCTCAACAAATTCCACCAAAAGTAGTAGTAGTTACTGAAATATATGGTCCAAAATTAATTAATGTTTGAAATTGTGCCTGATTGGCCAGAGGTCCAAGGACTGAAAAAGGTTAAGAAATGCTGGTCTATATATAGCATTGCTTTAGAAATTGGACATTATCATTTACTATTACATCATTGATATGTGTGTGACAGATCTAACACAATTATTTTTCTAGTATTTAATCTCAAAAACACAACAGTGATGATTTTTAATAATAGTCATATGTAACATACTATGAAGGTATTGTCAAAAAAAAGGTAAAATTAATTGGTATTGAAACTGATATGAATCTTTGCTTACTTATTATTAAATATTTATTTTAAACTTTTTCTTCAAATATTGTTCCAAATATAGGATATGCATTGTAAAAATTTACATAAACATGACTTGTATCTTGAAATATTTATTGCTGCTGCCATTAGCATATATAGGTAACTAAGAATCATGCCAAAATATATATATTTATTCTGAGGTTACGAGATTGTGAGACAGGCATGTGATTCGTACTATTTCAACAATAATATGAATTTTCTGCATAAGTTCATAGTATTAGTTGTAGTAAATATTTAAATGTAGCTTCCCTTTTGAAGCAATTTGACAAAAATTGTAAAATTCAACACTTTCAATGTTAATATGGCACATCATTTCTTCAATTACTTCAAATCATTCTTTGTGATGTAATGTGAAACATACATTATTTATTTGGGAAAATGCTACATTGTGACATGTAGGTACTACACAATTCGGAGATGGCAGAATTAATTCTGACATATGTTAGTCAGTTGAAGATCATTCAATAGAACTACTTTTGGACTAGTTTGATGAACTCATGAAATAAATGTAGCCCATGAAGATTTTGGAGAAGTTTTCCATTCCATGATTTTCTTGTTTTGATATAATTCATTAGTACCTACAATACAATATGACAGATTTTAGGAAGATTCTAATGGAGTATATATCAAATTGTCTTTATATGACTGATATCTCACAATTCAATACACATTGAATAAATTGTTTGCTACCTCTGATGATACTTCTACTTCCTGTAGAGGGACCAAAGAACAGCTAACTGTGGAATAAATTTTTTGAAATGAGTGTCATGGTTCTTCGTGATGTATGTTTAGAATTCTGAATTTTTCGGGATCTCGCCTATTGATGAGGGAAGTGAAAGGAGAGGGTCGAAAACTGCGTTACATAGTATTCAAACGCTCACAATGCGATAGTAGTAGGCTGGAAGAGGAGTCTCATGTGATATTCTCCCCCTTTCTTTTCGCATAGCAGACATACACGTAACAGTATCGTTATCCGAGTCATACTTGAACGTATGTACGAGAGCGCTCTACATTACTCTAGTTGGAGAAACGCGAACATTGCAAAGCCTACACACTTGCAGAGATAGCAAAGATAGTCTGTAATAATTATTGTAGGCCCCCATGCCATTACATGCTCTTTTTCCGCGAGGCGAAACCCACATTCCACCTTGTTGTGCTCTTGCAGAGACGCACACCGTTGAACAAAAGTATTACCACATGTCCGTCAACTCGACAAAACAACTTTTTACTTTATTGTGAGAAAATTACATTAACATTTCATTAGACAGGAAAATGACCCTTCCAAGAAAATCAATATCATTAAAGCGTCGATAGTACGAAATCAATCTACTTGACTATCTTTTCCATCTGACTTGCATACCTATTTAATTATTACGTGTATTGTTACATCTTCACTTGTCCTGGTCGTTAATTGAAACCACATGTGACTACTAAAAAAACTTTAATACTAACGTGTCTGCCACATCGGCAAAGTACAAAACTAAAGAGTTTGAATTAAGAAATCACAATTACATTGACATTAATTAATTATCTGTCTCCAGGTTATTACTGTATTATTTTTGAATGTGTCTCACACTTTTGAGTGAAGTTATAATAGGTATATGGTATCTGCGTACTCTGCAAGCACTCTTTGTAAAAATGTGGGCGGTCTTTTATGAAATCCGATCTCGGCAGTCGGTTGGTTGGTCGTGCTGCTTGTCCTTTCATCCGGTCTACGATGTATTAGATGTCCTATCACGAGCAGACATGTGGTCGGTATGCTGTGGCTATGTGGTGAACGCATATGGAGATCGAAGCACCGATGGCATCAAAATTATTCAGGTGAAATACGGATATACTGCTATTTCTAGTTTATCTTGTATTTTACTGGTCGGTCGCTCGTCAAAACCACGTACGATTGACAGCAATTTTTTTAACGTTTCGGCTGCTTCGGCAGCATTTATAAAGTCACAAAATATTTTTTTTTAAATCTTAATGACCGACATTTCTGACTGCTTTCAAGGTAAAAAAAAATATTTTCAAACAAGACCTTTGTATGAAATATAATGATAGGAAGGAATACAGATGATATATTTGCGTTATTGATGAATCCAAAACAAGGAACGTATCTCATGGGATAAAATGAAAAATACGGCAATATGATCCAGACCAAGAATACAATATCCCCCATTTGAGATCCAAAAACAAACCATGAAGAGATCTAGAGAAAAACTTACTGTCAGAATGAAACATCGGACTTCATGTATCACTTACTGATACATATTGACTTTAAATTTAGTTTATGTAAACTTGCAACTGGCCCAAAAACCTCTGATATGATTTCAATTGCTTAACAAATGAAAGAAATGACCAGTTTAGTCCTAGAAAGCCATATTCCATATCACAAGTTTAGATAACGCTTACAAAAATTGAATTAGAAATTAAAATAATAATAAAATAAGAGGTTTGTGAAACATGTGAAAATGGGGTTTGGACGAATTCAATTTTTTTAGTGCTTTTCAAAACTTGAGACATAAAACTGAAAAATCCATACTGAGCTATTAAAATCCGCTGCCAATGCACTAATTAAAAATAATCAAGTAGTTGAAATTAAGCGCTGAAACAAAGGCCAACGTACGGACGGAATTGCGTGATATCATGCTTTCAAAAAAATATCATGATTATCAGTGAGAGATGGTGGACAAGTCGATCGCTATACTGACCGACAAATTGACGAACAGAGTCACTGACATATTGTCAACAAAACCGACCGACCGACAGACGACCAGTAGACAGACCGTCAGAAGACGGATCTACCGACAGACAGACCGTTATTACGTGTGTAATATATATGGACATTATCGCTTCGATACTAAAACAGCCCTCAAGGAAAAGGCAAATGTTTGCTTTTGAAACCACAGAACCCCCCATAGTCCTGTTACAAAAGCTAAAGAAATCAAAGGCAAATAAAGAAAAAAGGCAGGCGCCCAGCACCGGGCCGAATGTATTGTTTGGCCAACCGTAAAATTCGGGCAGTCTGCCAGGAAGTGCAATCGGCGACTTGATTTCGGCAAGATATCGCCAGATGTTGAACGCTCAATGGTTCGAGAAAGGTGCCAGCTACGTAAACACATTATAAAATCGATACCGGTAAATCAGAAAGTTCACAATCGAATCGTATATATGGAACCCGATTTTGGAAATGTACAGAGTTGCAACTAAAGTGCGTTGAAATATAACATAATTGAATTGGCAGTTTCGTTCATATAGTAACTGTTATCGCATCGTTGGAGACAATTTTATATTTCCCATCACATCTAGCTAATCGAGATAGGGGTCCATCTCAGTTGCAGGTCTGTACAGGAGTTTTTTGCATGTCCATTTCTAAATCGTATGTCTTATCTATTTCGAAACTTTTTAATTAAAAGACTACCCATCTCTAAAAATAATAACACACAACATACAAAACAAGCGGTACTCATACTCGATAGGAATCAAAAATAAATACTTGAGTAATCTAAAATGTAAAGTATTTGAAATGTTCGTGTACTGAGTTAGGAATATAATATACGTAAGCTCACAGTGTAATAGAAAGAGACATTTAGTATTTACTGAGCATATAAAATCGTTTCAAAAATCAACATTAAACCATTTATGAGAAATAATGCAAAAACAAAGATACTAAGATTTAAAATAGTAATATATGATTAATCGTTTGAGCAATGAAATATTTTAATTATCGTCTGGGATATTTTTCATACGGTGTAATAAACCTTGCAGCTATAGATTGATAGATATGGAATAAAAAAAATAGGTTTCCAAGAGTATTCAGAATTACCAGATTTTTTCTCTGTTTTCATAGAGAGTTTGTACTTACAAGACGTCTTTTTCTTACGGTTGTAAAAATAATTCGAGTAGCGTTTGTTTATTTGGAATAATTATTTAAATAAGAATACAAAACGGAAATTCAATTGTTAAAAAAGGTAACAAAGGTACGCAAGACAATTTTGAGTGGAATCTACTCGAGAACTGCCTATTTCACTTTGTTGGTGCCCAAAGTATCATCGGGCTTGACGCCATTCACCGAAAAACCCGCTACGCCGGCGCCGCCTACTTAAAAAAAGCCGCACGATACCCGAACGAGGTCACTGTAACAAGTGCCCGAGCGGCATACAAGCATAAAATGCAAATGAGATAGCTGAGGTACGTTATGTAATAATGATGCCTTTCTTGTTTTCCTATTCGCGATCGTAGAAGGCGGACTCGTTTGATGTTCAGGTTTTTTTATTTCCTCATATCTAACCACACATCTACGCATATGGAACAAAATTATTTTGTCTCCAGGTCTACGTCATTTTAACAAAATTGATTTTTTTACCATAGATAGTTCAAGGTGTGGTTAAGAACGTATGGGATTTGCTAGGTTGAATGCTGGAACCCTTCAGGAAAAAATGTACGTATTTAGGTACAAAAAGACTTGCTAACTTTGGTGACTTTTTCAGTTGTTTTTTTTTTGTAATATATTTACAACTCAATAATTTTAGCAACTGCCAGCCACTTTCTGTGTCCAATAACTTCTACCACACGCCTCCAAATTTCAAAAAATATCTGTTGATGCACTTGTGACTTAAGACCACTCGTTAGACTCCTGGACTAGAACGCTTTCCACAGTATTCTGGAGTAATAATTCATTTGATTCAGTTGTTATAATGTCTCTTTGCAAAGGTACATTGTTTCTGTCAAATAAATTAAGATCGTTCACAGCCAATACAAGCACATAGCATTTACAAGGAAGGGGCCTTTTTGTATATTTCGTGCCTAAGATTCTTTGGAAGGGCCAAGCTTCCAACCTTAAAAATATTCATACCTGCTTAACCACATATTAAACTTCAAGTTCCGAATATTAGCTTATTCTAAAAGATTTAATGTCATTTGAGGACCGCTATTCGGCTCTATACGTATAATGAGTCAGGTAGTTTGACAGTACCACGCTGTAATGACACCGTCTTCCATTTGAAAATATCATTCTCGAATATAATGAATATACTTATCATTCTATCAGTTCTCCTCGTGAATCAATATAAACAAAAGTATGTAAACATTCCGGTTTTTTTAACGATTTTTTGCGAAGTTGTGTGCAAACGAAACACGTGTGTAACAGAAAATAATATACTTAATGATTAAAGCTCTTACGTGCTATAAGCAACAGCGCGAAAAGTTATGCATTAATGTATATTTCATTTGTTATAATATTGCAACTTCCATCCAATCTCTTCGAAAAATAAAAATTGTAAAACCCAAAACTGATCTCGAACAAAATCTGCAAACCAGGAGTTTTATGGATATTTTGATATTTTTTCCAAAAAAAAATTATCAAAATCTATGCAGCGAATCTGAGGTTATGCATTGTCGGTAGTGGTAACAAACATAAACTCATGTAGTTACATCGAGCAAAGTTAATCCTCTGAATATACATCATAGGATACTTCTAAGTGTAGAAAGTGTCAAGGAATGTCGCTGTAAATCAGTTCACTGTAGTTGACAGATGTAATAATGGGTATCTATTAGGACCTTGACTCCGTAAGATCCATATTTCATTGAAGGAACATTGGATGGGCTAAAATATCGAGTCTTTATGCAACACCATTTACCAGAGCTAATAGACGATATGCCACTTCAAAAAAGAGCATGTATGTGGTTTCAACATGATGGCTGCCCTGCTCATTATGCCAGAATTTTCCGGGAAATGCTGGATCGGGAATACCCTAATCGATGGATCGGATAAGGTGGTCGCGTTATGTGGCCTGCTAGGTCACCAGATTCAACCCCTCTCGATTTATTTGGAAGAAGAAGAATTTGAAAGAAGTTGTTAAATCGAGAAGCTCCCTCTACATTGAAAAATATGATGTGACGCATAAGATCTGCTTGTAGAGCATTCTATGAGGAAACTCTTCTTGGGTGTCATGAAAACTTTATAAAATGGATTGATAAGTGTATTGAAATAGGCGTGCATCACGATAATTACATTATTTATGCGGTCGTGAGAACAAAACCATTTCTGACAAATCATGTCATTATTGGAAAATTTATATAAAGAATAAATATTGCATTTTTATCTACTTGTTGCAATCGGATATCAAAATTTTGTGAACAACATATATTTGTTTTTTCTCATAAAGCAAGATTATGCAATTAAAAATATATGTTCCGATTGAGGAATCACGATTGACCTTGAAAAAAAAACTGAAAATTCTGTCAATGTCGAAAATAAAACTCATCATTAACTCTCTTCCATTGCACTCAAGAACTTTCATCTGAACGCTTTCAAAACTCACCGTTTTCGCACACGCAATAATTTGTGTTGTTTACAATTCATATGATTTTATTTGTTAACTTTTCTCGCAGGATTAATAAACTCATATTGCTTGTTGGAAACCATCCTGAAAAAACTCCAAATTGCATTGGCCAGCAAGGACATTGATTGTAAAGCACTCAGACCACTTTCAAGTTCAATTCATAGAACAAGTGACCTTCAGTAGTACCTTGATCGAATTATTATTACTATATTAAATATCTATATCGAGTACTTATCAGGATTGAACATAATATTTGGAAAGCAATCGAAATAGAATAGGTTAATGATAAGGTATGTGAAAAATGTTTAACCAATCAGAATTTGTTATACATACTTTGCAATAGACTTCCAAAATGTTTTACAAATATAAACTTGATGAATATGACATTGAATGTATGATGCAATGCGTAATATATCAATAGCGATCAATTAGTTTAAATATTCGAAGATATGCAATTAGTGCCGCGACAAGTGGCGCTAACCATTCGGGTCTTACGGAGTCAAATGGTCCCAACAACTTGGCCTGCCTGATAGCGGCGATTGATGGCCACCTACAAAGACATTGTCGTTTATAGGTCACAGTACCTACTAACTGAACCACATATGCCATGATTGATGAAAGAGGTTTTCTTAACGTTTCGGCTGCTTCGACAGCCTTTATCAAAGTCCAAAAAAGTAAGTAAATTTTTCTAAAATTGTAATAATGGCATTGGCGTTGATTAACTTTTTCCAGAAATCAGTGTTGATATTTACTATTATGAAATGCTCGAATAAAGAGTGACGGGACTAAAATTGATGTACCAACTTGATAAAGACAGATTATTTACTCTTCCTTCTGAAATAGTCCTTCTTATAGTATAGAAATTTGCAGCCATTTTACTCTTATGTCCTGATTCCCAACAATATTCACTGAGTGTGATGATTTTGACGTTTCCTCCTTAAGTTATATAACCTTTATATGTTCTTAGAATCGAAACTTCATAGGTCTAGAAAACTCACCAACAACATTCAACGCACACACATTCTATTTTATGTATTTGATTTTTTATATCAACACTGTAGTTTTGGGGCAGAAAAGAGGTCTGTGTATGTGTTGTTTGAAAAACTCTTCTGACACTGAATTTTTCACACACATTCCTCAGTCTTTCAACTAATCCTTTTACATATGGTATACAGAGAGTATTGATGGAGGCTGTGTGTCTCAGATGGAGAGTCAAAATGAAATAGTAATTCGACTCTGAATAGGAAAATGAGTGCAGTAAGGTCAGCATAGAGGTAGACTTTATAGTCCCTGGAGAAGGCGACGTCGTGTATATTGACCCAAGGATCGAACCCCGTGGCCTCACCTACTGTGTATATTGAATTGATAACCTCATTGCTAAGATATAATTTATGGAACCTATGCTTCAGCGGTTGTATCATCAGCAGCATTCCATTTGTCATGCCTGGGACAGCTTGCATTTGGACCCTCCTCCATATCTCGCGAACAGTGATGAACGGCCGATCCTCCCTATGTTTTGTGCGTGAGTTTTTGCGAGCTGTGGGATAATTGAACCTGATGGTATTGTCATAAATTTGTTTCGATTCACCCCCTTATTAGACAGTTCATTAATAAGAAATATATCTTTACATCTGTGTTGAAAAAGTTTTACCTTTGGATGATATTCTTGTGAAAAAAGGGGTCAAGTAGACGGAGTCACTACTTCCCATGCATTAATTTTTGCTCATTTGCAACTTCTGGGACTGAAGGTTAACATTGTTTGCTTTGGTAACATTTATTTCATACTGACGAGTCTAAGCTAAAGACAGAAATGCATGTCTATAGCAGATCATAATGTTTAGTGTAGAGCATACGCTTAATTTTCGCTTCTGCAAATTAAAATTGTTGAAATTGTTTGAAGAACCTCGTTAACGGATCGGCTGCCTCCACATAATTTTTCAAAGTATTTCATTATTTATACTATGAAAAAGACGCCGAGAGAGGCGAAACGTTAGTAAAGTCGTTTGGTAGTCATATATTGTTTTAGTTAACGGCTGAGATAGATAAGACGAACTGTAGTTCTGCGTGGTCAATTTTTATATACACACACAAAAAGGCAGAAAGCCTATCGCGCTTCATAAGCACTGCGTGAGGATAAATTTCTATTCACATTGACCTTAAAACGCTGTAGATTGTAACCATTGGGGGAGAAAGTCCACGGTAGTTCATTCCACAACGCCGAGGTTCTCCAAAATAACGAATATTGGAAGAGGCTCGTTCGACGCGTTGTAAGCTCGACCTGGTAAAATGCTCGCGTTGGGTTCCTCTAGTGTTTGCTGTACTAGCGACTCTTGAAGTTATTAGCAAGACAGCTCGGTCGAACAGACCAAGACAGATCAACAACTGTCCTTCGATGTTCTAGACGCTAGAGGTCCTTTGTGAGGTCAGGCTCATCTACTAGACCTATTGCTCGTTTCTGGAAGCTTTATGGAAGATGATTCAAGTTTTGGGCGTCCCTCGATCTCCATGGCTGGCAGATCAACATTCGACTTCTTTGTAAGGGTTGGTGTCTGAATCTTCAGTGTCTTAAACTGAACTCCTTTTGTAGATTCCTATTTCATTTCGCTTGCTTGGAAATGAAGATTTTTTATTCTGCTCCCAATCGTCACTGAATGACGCTAATTTTATTCAGTAACGTCTATCTTACTCCGAAACAAAAAACCCAATTCTATCCTCGTGCGCGTAGCGGTTCAGGCTAGACATGGACAAAACAACGGTTCGGGTCAAAAGCCCGACTGTTTCGAAAATAATCAATTCAGTGAATAGTTGGTGTATACAAAACCCGCAATTATTGTTACAAACTGTAGAAACATTCTCGCATCGTGACATAAAACAACCAAAACGTGATGCATAACGGAGTTATTACCATGACCCGGCGAACAATAAATTGCTCTTATTTATGTGCCGAACCAGGATATATCAAAACTATTTTCACTATTACTTTCCCACCCATAAGCTAGAAAGTAGGCACTGCGATCAAACATTTTTAGAAGTTAAGGGAATAAGTTTTTTGGATGTATCGTAATGTTCACGTAATGAAAACACTTGTCATCACTCGTTTCTGTCAGACTGTCTGTCTGTCGGTCGACCGGCCCGTTGGCGTTTTTGTAATCTCAGTTATCACTGTAGGCAATTTAATGGAATTTGGGGTGATGTAGTAATATTTTTATATTTTTGTTAATCGTTGCATTTGCGACGTAGTAATTGAAAACAAACAAGAAATATCAAAATATTACCACATATTGTTTTTTTTATTTTTGGTCGTTGTAGAAAAAATTGGTTACTGATGATTTAAACATGTTTGAAAGTTCCAAACTTCGGTTTTGTACGGTCTTCAAGTTTTATGATTACACGTGTTTAGTCTCCGTCAAATTTTACATCAAGTTATACAAAAACTCTACGCAGCAATAATGTGCGGAAAATATTCATTTTGTTTGATATACTAGTTGAAAATTAGAAATATAGCATTTCTTGAATTACTGTGTGCGTGTTGATGTGAGCACGTAGTAGAAAATGCTGCTTTATTTTAGGAAAGCATAGTATTGGCAACGGAATAACTTTTCGAAAACTTGGAATAAATCGATTGACTTTTACTCGTTTATGTGCGGGAAATAAAATGAGAGATCCAATAATCACTGTGTTCATGCGGTACGAATTTGACATCTATTGTTTGAAATGGAAAGGTCATTGATATTGTACAACCAACCTCGGTTGAAAAAATTCATATATAGCTTATATCTGCATGTACTGTGTATACAGGAAACAGCTGCTAGCAGTATTGTTTACACCGTACTGACAAGAATATACTTTGATACTGTTCGATAACCAGTTTTCGTGTTAATTCAATTATCAAAATACAAATAAACTCCACCACTCGCGTCATATGGATTGAAATTTTAGTAGTCGTGTGGACTAACTCTGTATTCTAATCATTTTAAAGGGGCTATGATTATACATAGATCATGTTTGGTTTAGACGATTTTTTTTGTTTAGAAATAAAAATATAATCATCTTTTATTTGAAATTTTTGAACAGTGTACATGTTTAAATAACACTGCTCCGGATTTGCATTCGCTTAAGAATTTGTGTTTCGCTTGGAGATCAGTTTCACCTGAAGACGATTGAATATACCACATCAATCGAAACAAAGCAGTTTGAAAAATTGATTTGAGGAACAAGGAAAAATGAGAATGTGTAAAATAAAAAGAGTTTAGAAATCCGAGGTAAAATTACAGGAAAACTCCACGAGAATTACTGACTTTAATATGTAGTAATAGTAGCAGTAGTAATGAGGAGGCAAAGCCTGGAAAGGACCTTTGAGATTCATCTCGGAATGCTAGAGACGTGAGTTCGAGTCCTGCCCGCGCTAGATTTTTCTCACTCCAAAATTGTGTCTTAATCTACATAATCCTCGGAGCGCTTCTGCAGTGTGGTATGCTTACTACCTTTCCGAGAAGTTATTTATAAAAAAATATGCATTATGAATAATGCACAACTTTAATTCACCCTTATTTGTACCTCTTATAATCTCTAGTTGCTTTTAACTAGGCATCGTTATCTTAGACATCCTGTATAATATTTCCATGTGAAACACCATTATTTATTTTTCGATTTTATCGACCCACTTCCTAATGCCAGCTAACCCAACATCCCACATTCATATCACCATCAAACCAGAACGACATTTACATGGCTATTTATACGCATATATCTGGGCGATATAATTGAGGCCCGGTGTTCAGCTCAAGTGCTTGATGGGCCGTATCGCACGTGCATGGTTGAATCCAGATGCATTGGCTGCTCGTCAAACGTACTGGTAGGGACACAAAAAGCATCAAAATATACGCGTTAAAACAGTGAAAACTTCACATGGATTGCGGATGCCTTCGAGATATACCCTCTATGGATATCCAAACACGTCTGGACTGTAACACCTCAAAGATCAGCATGATATTTATCGATACGCTATTAATCTATGAAAGCTGGTCTGCCAGCGGTGGAGATGGAGAAACGCCAAATACTTTCATCCATCTTCCATCAAGCTTCTAGGAACTAACATCAACAATAACATGTCATGGTACAATTATGTTGCCAACCTCGCGAGGTGGGCATATCAGACGCTATGGGTTCTTTTCCACTCCAGGAAATTGTATCTGTCGGAACAGCTACTGCTACTCTATATAGTTCAGATCAGACCATCGCTGGAGTACTGCTCCTACTACCTTACAATGGGCCTCCACGGTCTAGAACATCCAGAGACGGTTGCTGATTACTTCAAAGCCTGGGAGAACTCAACGGACGCATCCGCACCAGGTCGAACTTACCCTCGAACGAACCCCTCCCAAAAATTGTTCTTCTAGAGAACCTCCGCGTTGTGGACGCGTTAGGCTGCCTTTGTGAGAGGTTATCTATATCTTTCCTTCAGAGTGGCACTTTTTATTGATGTCGACGCAAATATATATATCATTATTATACAAATTATCAAATCAAAAATTTAAGTGAAGTAGATTGACTTCGATTGATGTTTCTCATCGGGACTGGCAGTGACGTTCATTCATATCTGCGCCCTTTTTGTCGACCTTTGGTTACGAACACTGAATCCAACATTGTAGTTTCCACACTTGCACAGGAAGTGGGACGAAGCTTAGTTCTCCTTCCAGCATATAAGCAGATAGGGTCTTGTCTAACTCTCAGGAAGGACAAGTGTCTGCTTAATTTGCAGTAGTTGGTGTGAATCCCTATTTAGATATTAACTTATTCGATACTCAACATAAAGGTCATGTTCATGGATTGAGTTTAGCTTTGGGGGGTTTTCCTCCACTCCAGGAAATTATATTCTCCGGAACAGCTACTACTACTATAAAATGCCCAGATCAGATCATCGCTCGAGTACTACTCGTGAGTGTGTAAGTATGCGCCCCAAAGCACTCCTTGAAACTTCTGGACACAATCCAGAATTAAGCAATACGTCTAGCGGATGCGACTGACCTCCCAAACAACCTCCATAGTCTGGAACATTGAAGATGGGTCCAAGAGTCGCCAGTACAGAACATACTAGAGGAGCTCAACGGAAGCATCCACACCAGATCGAGCTTACAACCCCTTCAAACGACCCTCTTCCAAAAGTTTTTCTTCTAGAGAACCTCGGCGTTGTGGACTGAGCGACCGGGGACTTTGTTCCCCAATGGTTACAATCTACAGAGTTTTAAGGTCGACGTGAATAGTTATATGTCCTCTTCTGGACGCGTTAGGTTGCCTTTGCGAGAGGTTATCTATAAGAAGAATATGTCTCAACAATAGGACGGCAAATATTTCTAGCCGGAAGCCACATGTGGGTTACCAGCAGCTCCATTGAGCGAGATCCGTCTCTACAGCATTCCAGACTAGGGGGGAGAACCCTATCTTGCCTCTCATACACTATTTTCTGGTCGGGATAATGAGTTTTGAACTGACATAATATGTATTATATAATAATTTGAGAATCTAAAATGTGATATTTCCTATTTACTGCTATCAATATCTCGCTCGATCACACACTTGCAAAAAGCTTGTTGCATACGAGAATATGCAAAAGGAGTTCGCAAAATTATATCATCATTTATTATACTATGTACTTGCAAGTGAAAAATGATATCATTACAGATATAGTGGGAGGTACCGAGTCAATCCTGCCTCCAGTTTTTTTTCTATGAAAATTGTAAGAAACTAATGTTATTCCTACCTGTAGATGAATTATTTAATGTTTGCATCAGTTCATCTCGGCATGTTCAGCCGTGTTTCCAGCTAGCGATTCTGCGAAAGAACTCGAGAGGCCGATCTGAAACTGACGGAACTTCAGAGATGATTGATGGTTTATCTGGGTGCTTGTAGGTATTTTGTTTTCAAGCGGTTTCAGAACACGAACATGAATTTAATATCAGGGGTGATTACGATAACTTTTTGTACCCGGAGGAGAGGGAGGAGGGTTTTGGGATTAAATCAATCATACTTGATATGACGTTCAGTCAGTTACTTCGAAAAATTATTTCCTATCCGATATTTGAACATTTGGTTCCTGACAATTAAGGTGATGAGCAATGGGCCAACCATACGTTTTTGTATTTTTCCACCCATACAGTAACAGAAATTGGAGTATTTTAGAAAACCTCGCTGACTTTCTACGCATAACCGAGGAAAGCATTGAGATCGCCATAATTTACGAATTTAACATAATACGTTTCTTGGATGTTTTAGGATATCTTTATCACCACATCATTTCTGTTGGTCAGCCGTCTGTCTGTCGTTCATTGGAGTTCTTTTCACCGCATAATCTCAGTAACAGTTACATAAATTTTGTGGAATTTGAGGAACGATAAACATGCTGTGGGCTCATAGTTTCTAATCGTGCTACATTTTTTAATGGTTTAGTAGCGGTGGACTTATCAAAAACAATAAATACCAGAATGTCTCCAAACTTCGTTTTTTGAGCTCTGATCATTTTTCAGCGTATTTTGGAATTTTGAATATTCGAAACTGTATCGTTGTTACATTTATCAAATGTTGTATCTGATCATTTCGGAGCCTATTCAACAAAATTAAAATTCAAAATTGAGACAATATTGTGCAAGGTTCCACAAATTGATGCCTTTTTCTGTCTATATGCGTTTTACTTTAATCATTAAAGCATCATGAAACTTGACTAGACTAAAGCAAAAAACGATTTTTATTTGCGATAAATAATATATCTACAGTCTACGTAATTTTGGAATTTACTAAAGTTAATTAATTCCGAGAGTCCAACATTGCTTAAAAATTTGCCCTTTTGTCGATTTGTTATTTTTCAACGCGTAACCTCAGTAGCCGCTGCATTTGTCCGAGCCGAGGGACATTAATTTTTGAAGTGTTTATGTAGAATATTTTGAAAGTTCTCACACTGATATGCGCCGGATCGGAAAAATCGATGGAAAAATTTAGAAACTACCCAATTTCCAGGAATTCGGACGTCGTATTCAGATTCGGCCTGGAAAGTGCGGAGGGTCTCTCAAAATTTTATTTCTGCATATCGGAGAATATTCCCAAGCGAAAATAGTAGTTATTCCAAAATATTCAAGATTATTATCATGTCCTCTTAAATCATTTATTATTTCCTAAGCACTTGTCTTGAAAGTGTGGTTTACAATAAAATTATGCTCTGTATAACAAACGTAATAGGTATAAACTATACAATGGGAAACTGGTTTGTATGACGCTGAACTAGAGGTGCATTATGTTACTTGAGGTGAAATACTAGTCTCAAAATACGATCTGCTACTCTTGCGTATTTGGGACAGGTTCCCATATCCAAGCATAGTATGTAGAATTTGTTATTAAATTCTCACTCCTATAACCCCATTGAGTGAACTACATAAAATGGTGCAAGTGGATCAACTCAATACTTCCCACCCATTCATGTTTTTTATAACATATGCTGGCTAAAATATAATTATCTATTCTGATGAACCTAACCTAGAATTTTATGAGGTCTCCATCTTTCTACGTTTTTTTTTTCGTTTAATACAGATTGGGCTACTCTAATCAGCTTTTCGACATAGAATAGGGTGAATAAAATATGCTTTAGTCAATAAATCATCAGAAGATGTCTGATTGTGGCACTAAAAAGTCACCATGTAATTTGCATTTGAATAAAATCAGCACAGAATGGTGGGGATACAGGTTCGAGTCCCGTCCGCACCAGATTTTTTCTCACATCAAATGTATGTCTTTAATCAGCGTTTATTGTGTTTTACTATGCTCAACGTTTGAAAAATAAAAAATCTGTATAGTCATCATGAAATATTTACGTTATGTGCGTATGAGATTGTCAGATTCAGTCGTCGGAATGAAACGCCTTTCGCTCTAGATACAGTTTTTCTACACGCGCACTGCACTGATATCGACAAATCTCGACCCAATTATGCCATCATAGCCCCGATTCAAAAGACGACGACGAAGAAAAATGGCGAGTTGATGAACTTGAATAGCGTCATCAACATGAATTATTCTCTACTTCTCGTACGTGAATAAGAACATCTGCATATTATATTATAATGCGTGATCCAAGAATATTGATATAGATTGTCCTTGTTATGCAAATTGTTACAATATTAGTAACAGAGCTTATTCACAACTGATATATCACATCAACACCTGTACATTTGTATGAGATCAGTACAAAAGTCACAACTTTCCAACAGCTCTTCCATACTGAGAGGGGTTGATAAAAATAAAACCAATTAAAAATAAAGGCACGGAATCAGTCAGACGCATACCGCTGAAATGCCGTGTCCGAAGATGGCGATGCGAAATAAATGAATTACTTGGAGCGAATCCACAAATCTTCGTATTCTTGATTGAAGGACTCCGTTGGAAAATATGATAACCTCACTAAAAACAATAGGGAATCTTATTTGTGAAGAAAATTATACTTTTTTTAGATTATATTTCTTTAGAATGAGTATATTTTTACAAGAATATCGTGATTCTTAAATTGATATGTGTGCATTTAAAAATTATGTTTGACCTGTACAAATGAGGTTCTCTTGGTAGTCGAACTAAAATTGTATTCAGTATATTAATTATTTAGACTTTTGCGTCCACCCTGTATGTTCTTCTGTCAGGAATAAAAGGCAATAATTAGATTATAAGGGGTAGCGTTGGTAGCTTAGCTTGAATATGTTTTTTCGAATTTTTGCACCACCAGACTAGTGAATATTATAGAAACTATCTGAATTTAAAGGAATAATTCCATGTTGACTGATGACTGTGTTGTAATGGTCAGCCTAGCAACAACACCCTGTAACCTCGTCTTCAAAGTAACGATCACTACTTCAGCGCCTATACA
The DNA here is from genome assembly GCA_949316355.1 of Bruchidius siliquastri. Taxonomy (NCBI): domain Eukaryota; kingdom Metazoa; phylum Arthropoda; class Insecta; order Coleoptera; family Chrysomelidae; genus Bruchidius; species Bruchidius siliquastri. The sequence continues at coordinate 20,968,980 of OX438537.1, forward strand.
GCAAAACAGGTACGTCATGTGTGTGCTATAATTTTGCGTGAACGTCATTATGTGACATACGAACGCCATATGAACTGGAATACTAAAACATAGAAACGCAAAATTGAGAAGTAATAATTCCCGAAAATTTTCGTCTCACATGGAAAAATGCAAGTTATTGATAGGACTCCGAATCAGGCATACAGTCGAGTGTACAGTTGGATCAGCACTAACGATTTCACTCAACAAGATACCGGGAAACCGGAGACGGACGCTGCGACTTCAGTCTTCACTGGAAGCAAAATCAGCAATTTGACTTCGGTGTCTAGAATGGACCCGTACTCCAACGTGAAGGTGGAAGAGCGAACGGATATCGTGAGATTTGCAGACTTGGACAAACCTGTCAGTTCCGAGGAAAAATTCGCCGAAATCGTGAAAACCATGAAGATCAAAACGCCACCGACGGTGCGACAGTTAACCAGGTTTTCCCAATATTCTCCGTTCTCGGCCACAAATTTGAAATCTGCTTCTGCGCCTCCTACGCAGTTTTCTGTTATAGTGGAAGGAGAAGAGTCCGAACTGCCATCGAATAGCGCCAAAAGCAACGCGAAGAGCAATAAAACTAAACAATCCTCCAGTTCAAAAGCCAAAGATAGCGGTTTTAGTTACAAAACAGTTAAAACTTTCAATACGCAGACTGACCAACCGATGGCGCTAAAATCGTCTGCAAACTGTAAGAGAAGGAGTGTTGGTATTGATACCAGACTAGACAAGAAGGTGAAAAGAAAAGTAGATATGGAAAAAGTCAGGACTGGGCTTCTACTACGCCTTTTTTTCCGAGGTTTCTCCGAAATGACTGTAGTTACTGTGGTATTGTTTATTTTAGACGTATTAGTGAATTCTGAACAGTATGGATATCCAAACTATATTTTTAGTACATGGAACAATTAATCAATAAAATATTAGGGGACAGATTTTTTTGATATACTTGAAATTGTTAAACACCAACCACGATTTCTTAATCGTTTGTTCACCTTTTGAGCATGTTTGACCACCAGTTAGTTTCCCTTCCCGAATTCCGTACTTTTGAAAAATTTCAACAAATTTTATTCACTTAACCTCGTCAAACATGGTAAAAAATTGATCAACCTATTAAAAAATTGTTATTGGTTTGTAATACATTATTTAATTTCAAAAATGCAATCAAGTAGATTTTCTTGGCACCACTTAATGCATTTGAAAAATACCTATGCATACAAAAAGGGTATCAGTGGAGAGTAAGAGCACCCAGTTTTTAATCCATTTTTTTACTTTTCTCCTGCCAGGAATCAATGTGGCTATAAAACCCCCATACATCGGTAAATTACATTTTCTTTATAAAGCCTTCCAACTTCATTTATAAGTTTAAAGGTCACCGATATATAAAAAGCTTTTTGCCCGGAAAGTCCATTATATAATGTAATGGGATTCAACTATACTAGTCGATTAAAATGTCAATCTAGCCTCTCGCTCCATTTTTATTTATATCTAAGTTCAGGACAGCTTTTATGAACGCTTGATCAGAACTTTATAGAATGACAATGGAAAATGTTTTTTTGAGACATGTGGACAAAGCCACGTCGCCATAGCTTCATTTGAGACTGTCATAAACTATATCAAGAGTGCTTAAAAGATCGAAGGGTTTGAGAATCGATTTCAGGATATTAACAAGCTTTAGATATCCGTATATCAAACAAATTCAGAAAATGGCTACAGCGACAAATACCATACGTATCACTTTAAAATATTGCTAACTACGTTTGTTGGGGCCAGCTATGAACCTCTTGGACTGCCTGTAGTCCTCTTTCTCCAACGATGCTTTCGCCAGTTCGTTATATGCCCAAATCATCTGTAATGCCGTAGATGATTGGGCATATAATGTATTTGAGGTAATTTAGCAAAAACAGTACTGTATTTTGGAAGTGTTTCGTACATTTTTTTGCAATTGAGTTGAGAAGTCAAGAGGTATAAAGTTCAAGTAAATCAAAATCAATAGTTTGAGAGCTCGGAAAATACGAGCCCCAGCGGGATTCGACAGTGATCCCTCAACGGCATATTGCCAATTACAACTATGATACACTGTCTTGGATCTTTGCAAACAGGAAAGAATACGAATTGGAAGCCCGATGATAATCGCATCTAAAATAAAAGAATGGCAAGTTGGTTGAGGCTGTACTTCTCACGCAGTGGTGTCACTTTATAAATAAGATTTTGGTTCGAATTTTAAAACTGGTGATAGTTGGAAGTGAATTTCAAAAATTTATATTAAAAAATCAGTTCAAAGGAATAAGCAGCAGTTAAATCAATCACAGTCATAAATATGAAATATTCAGTTAAAATGTAATAGAGAGATAGAGAGATGCGTATGTCCTTGTGCATGAAAAGGCGGATAAGCTCTCGCACCCATGACAACATAACAGACAACATAATTGTTGTCAGCAGTGTACATATCATGAGCAAAGGTTTTGTGTACTCCAAAACCATTTTTTATACCAATTCATGAGAACTCTATCTGGCCAAGTTTTATTCTAATGTGAGTGTAGTTCAAAAAGATGTAAACTAGTAATAAAATCATATTCACGAATAAACATCCAAATCCTTTTCACCTCTGAGCAGATTAAGTTTTTCTGTTTATTCGACAGTTGGAATAACTGCTAATCTTTAATCCTGTTCTGCAGCTGACGAATCAAAATAGACTCCATTTTATAACATATTATATCTGCCACATGTTCAGTAGATAGTATTAAGAACAATAATGTCATTAGTTAAAAGCTGATATTTCGAAATTTTTGCTGCTTCAGTAGAAGCCACTGTAACGGCTTTTGTCCTGGAAAGCGATACACGATGATGGTTTTGTGATTAATCTCGAACTCTTAATACCTAGACTAAACAAACAATAAGTAGTCATAGCGCTGTTATGCGTTTACTTTTGCCCGGTAGCATATCAAACAATTTTGTCGAATTCATTTAGGTATATGAAACCGTCAGCTGAAACAACAGCTTGATAAGTTTATGTGATAGTTTGAGAGTCATTGGTTGTATCCAGTACGAATTTTGTAAACATCCGATCATGAATTGACCCAATTTATGGAATTAGGAACAATTTGTTATTACATCAACACTACTTAAACAGGAAGCATAAATAAGTCAGACAAGGCCTAAAAAGTTTCGTTACTGTTCAAACTGTTGGAGATCTGGCAACCCTGCGACGATCCTTTTTTTCATATCACAAATCGTAATAACTAGCTGTATATATTTAGATAATTCAATTTTATGTTTTATTCATTTATTTGTGAAAATAAATGTTAACTCAGCTTTTTACTTAAAATGGTGGGGCAGTAAAATTACTAATTATTTTATCATTGTCATGTTTGTAGCTCTGATTTCGACAATGCCGAGACCATGTTGGCTTTCCCGAGCGTCCCATTTTCTCACCTCGGCTAGAAGCAATGATATCACCCAGTTGTGAAATTATTTATGAACCAAAAAAAGTATATATTTGAATTCAATACCTTAAATAAAAATATAATTTTCTTCGCAACGAAGATTTCGATTTTTTCAACAAGTACATCTTGCGATTCCCTCCAGGTAATTCATTAACTTGCTTGGCATTGCCATATTCGTCAACGGCAATTCAGCGGTACGGTGTCTGTTTCCGACCCGCTATTTCCTATTGGATTTAATTTTTACTACCCACCTCTCAGGATGAATGTGCTGTTGAAAAGTTGGGGTTGTGACTGCTGTGAGGATCTCATACAGGTGTACAGGTGTTGATGTGATATGAGCTATATGTGAGTTGTGAATAAGTTCTATTACAACGTGTGTGGACGTGTATCTTTTGGCTTAATTACAGGTACATATTTTTTATATTCTGTTCAACCTTTCAAACTTGAATTAGGAAAAATACTACGTGACACAGATAAATGTAAGAAAGAAGTCAGATTGGTACAGTTTTGAGACTTTTTTAACCCTTTTTTTCAAGGTTAAGGAACCAGCAGTAGCTTTGATAACAGCTCATCAGAATTACAGAATGTTTATACCAATAATAAATTATATTTTGATGTTGAACTATTGTGCCAAGATCATGAAATGCTTCAGTCAACACTATAGTATTCTTCTAGGTTAGATTTTCTCTGTTTTGCTATTCTCACTTTCAACATTTTTTCAGGTTTGAATTGAATATATTTACTTAAATTTACTCTATATGATCAAAAATACAGTATTCTTACTTGAAAATTATTATAGCTTTGCGCATATAGGAAGATATATTCTTGATCTGAGAATTTATTTTCATATGTGTACAGTGACTGCGTAAAGTTGACAGCTACGTACAGACACCATTCGCTCGGATACACTGATGCCATCAGCTCTTAGACTATCAAGAACTTTAAAATCAAAGCAATTGATATAATCATGCCTCGCACGCGGTCGAGAAACGGTACAATATAATATTTACGATGCACAACGACTGCATCTTGTGTACGAATAAACTGCAGGGAAAGTAATTTAATTTTGCAGGAGATTAAGTGGTTTTGGTAGACCTTTTGTTCGAGCGCTGAAAGCGTGAATCTGTCATACATTTTGTATGCTGCCGTAACTGCTAATGTTGAAATGCTATTATCATGATACAATTTTTGAGTGAATGTATATTTAATCACTTTAGAATTCAGTATCAGTGAAAAAGTAATACGCTTTTTCTAAACTAAGCACTTGGACGTATTTTGCTACTGGTCGTATAGGAAATGTAATTTTGATTATGCTTTCAAACAATAGCAAACAAAAAACATGTATGAAAGCATCTTATATCATTCTCAAAATAGTGAACATTCCAAAAAAAGGGTTTTTCGAAACCGCAAATAGATAATAACAGTGATAGGCAGATGTAATGACAGACCAAGAATTTGTGATGTAAAACTTACAAAAAACTTACCGCCACTGAACCTGTTTTCAAAAAGTGTAAAGTTTTTTCGTCTTTGACATTGCCTAGTAAACGACTAACAAAGTTTAATTAGAATCCATATAATACTTGAAATATCACTAAAACGTAATATCTCATCATGAAAATGGCACACGATTAAATGAGCTGTACTCACAAACCTCTTAAATCCGTGAAATAGCCTGCTCAGCTTCCTAGTTTGGCACAATTACCATTGTAGGTCAGTTGTGACGAGGTCAAATACCTATTTATTAGCAAGAGATCGATTAGAATGGCGCGGCGTGGGACAGGACACAAGAAGTGGGAAGAATGTTTAATTGTCAGAGATTCGTGCTGTTGCTGTAATATTTCAGTTGAACGCCGGTCTGGTTATAATTTGCGCGCACCAGTTGGAAAGAAATGCTTTCCAGAGAAAATTCGCTATAGTTCAAGAGAATTCACTGAATACTGAGAGGAATCGGTCGTGAAGCTTCAGTTCCGTTGGAGACTGTTACTTTTATAGAACATTTTAGAGTTTTATTATCAGTATACCAACGGATTTCAGATGAAAAATATAGTCTAGATTGGTTGATATACGAATAGCTCGGCGGCAGACAGTTTAGGAACGTTTGACCATAATGGAAAGCGTTAATTTTCGGCGAATCTATGTAGATACAATACAACGTATTTAATTCCCACTGCCGATCGCCGAGCTAACTGAGAAGTCTAGGCAAGATTCAGAGATGTTATAAATCAATCCCCCTCGTTGATAGATGTTGTAGGATTCATGTATTACTGCTATTTAGTGGACCATTTGACTTCGTACGACGTTAATGGAAATGGTCACTTGTCGCGACACGTTGAGAATATCGAAAATATGAATTTACATCGTGATGGACACTAACTACTATTAGAATTTTTGATGACACACTATTCAAGTATTATCCAAGGTCACACTAAATCCTGACATTAACACACTAAACTGTATCTAATTTGGGAGAAAGTGTCGTGTGCTAAACAGGAATTCTTTTATGACGTTTTAAAAACAAATATAACGGCTTGTTTTACATGCTTACTCATTTGTTTGATAATAATTACGCTTTTGTGCAGTGAAATGTACAACCGGTACAAATGTCGTTAATATTTTAATATTTTACACCGGAAGAAAGAGAACTGAATATTAATAAAGTAGGTCATGGTTTTGAAAATAATCGAAGATTTGACAGCCCGTCAACAGAAAACTTCTGCACTCGGGCTGGGAGGGGGACACGAGGAGGAGGAACAAGCTACTGAAGAGCTTATGAGCAAAAGCACCGAAATTATCAATCATAATTAATTTTCATAGAATTTCAAGGTGTGTCCGAAGTTGTGAGTTCTAACTACTTCGTCGAGTTGTCACAAATTAGCATAACTATGGAGCACCAGTAACAGTAACGTGTCACTATCGTAGTATTTTTAGAAAAATCGGATTATTAACAAGGTGTGAACTGTAATCAGAAGTATTCTGATATTGATGAAATTAGTGAAAATATGACATATTTTGGAAAATAATCAAATACATTGCTGAGTATCAACAGGTCATACATTAAACAGGACTCGATTAGGAATTTTCTAATGTTTTGGTATTAGTTGATGATAAAAAGGTGATGTTAGAAAACCTCAACTTCTAAGTTGCATACCTATTTTCTGTCAAGTTACTCATTTATGAAAATGCTGTTTTCGAAGGCATTGACTTCTGAAAATCGCTGTCTAGTCTGTAAAATTTGATTTAACAAACTAAAAGCTATAACCAATAAACATTTTAGAAATTAGGTGTTCATTTCGTGCGTACTAAGTAAAACATGCCTTTCAGCGATGCAGTTTATATTGAATTAATAAAATATATAAAAACTTACTGTCACTATTTTGAATTTGGAGCTGTTCCCTTATATCATTTAAGACAGCTTTTGGAAATAAGACTATAAGCTACCTAAAAAACTAAATTAAAATTATTCAAAACAGGGTATAAAACCAGCACGTGCATTCCTATTTCTTGAGGAAAACCATCCGGCGTTAATAGTTCGACAAACATTGAACATTAAAATGTTTGGCGGCAATTATTGTTTCATTTTGTTTTTGATAATTTTTTTAATTTGATTTATTTTGGGGGCAGCAAAAAGAACCAAAAGTCGCCTACTTGTTAGGGTTTGTCTCCCCACCACCATTACTATTACTATACTCAGTTATTTTCCTATTGAATAATAATAATAATAAATACAAATAGTTGTCAAAATACCAATTAAAAATTAAGGTGGAGGCTGAATCCATAATTCCCTGAAAAATCTAAGTTTTATAGGAATAATTTCATAGAAACTGTCGCTATCTCATGACAACGTTTCCCAAATCACATACTTTTCTGTAATTACGTTACGTTGTTTGATAATGGCGTCATTTAAATATTAACTGTGTTTTAGAAAAGCATCATCATCATCCTCCCTCCTCAACGGGTATAAGTTTATTAAATCTTCGAAGCAAACATATTATCTCAGCGAAAGTTGTATATTTTTCGTTGCAAGCTAAATATTTGCTTGACATGTTTTCATACAACAAAAGCCCAAATTGAATGAGATTAGGAAAACAAAGTTTATTCGTCAGTTATATACACATGATTTCTACTTAATTTTTGAGCTGTTGATATATATATTGCAAGTGACAGTTGTATCTAATCTCCAATAAATACGTTAAACCTAGTTGAAAAACTTTGGAAGAACTATTCTATGAATTGTAATGATTACAGTTCAAGAAATTAACTAACATAACTAGTTATTTGTATAATTTCATTGTTGTTGTCTTCACAGTTTCATTTACAGTTTCTTTTTTGCAGAATGGGATGCCTCTTTGGGAAGATTTGATAACGAAGGCTACAAAGCTGCACTCTTCGCTCAAGTAAGTTTATTTATAGAGAGCTAATTAATTGTAGTCAAACTTAGTAAGAATGAGTTTCATTCATATACATGTATGTACATTTTATTTGGAAGTAATTAAAAATCGATCTAACGATAACTTCCAGCAAATTGACCAAAATCAACAATGCCTATATTTTTTTATGGATGAGTTTTTACGGTGTAGTTTGTTTTGATATTCCACGAATCTTCTGAAATCAAATCACTAAGAACAAAATTATGTCACACCGAAGAAATGTCTATTACCTCTCGAGCTAATAGTCGAAAATCTCTATTGATAAAAACTGCCAGACATCTCCTGTCCATGGATTAGCTAGCGAAACGTTCGCACTCATCAGTTGAGATGAATTTCTAAGCTAGGTCAACTATACACATTGCCGCCTCCTCAAACTTTTGGCAATACCAATGTTGTTATTTGTGTATGGCCTTTTTGTCGTCTATTTTCGGTCCATAAATGATCCGCTATTATTCCATGTCCTTATTTCAGCTCCCTGTGTGTTATTTCGATGTTCATCATGTCTCATCTGAAGAGGTTTGTTTTGGCACTCTGGCCTATATCATAACGCACTCACAAGGTATTTGGTAGATGCAGTCTCTGTTGTCGTGTTTTTTCTCGTCTCATTATGTTAATTCCATTGGAGGTCCCATGTTGTTCACGTTCTCGAAAAATGTTGGTCGTCTTCATCGTTCCAGGTTATAAACGTGTCGTCTACATAGCCAAGCTATAATTTTGGTTTCACGTTGTAAGAATGGATGGATGGAGTATAGGTTCGCAACAAATGGAGATACCGCTGATCGAGTAGGTGGTCCTCCTTGTAATGAATGTTGTGAATCGTATATTCTCAAGAAAATGGAAGGCCAAACCAATGTGATCGACGTAGTTTCAAGAAGTTGGCATTGGTAGGGACATTGAAAAATGTGCATTAGTGAGTTATATCGTAGTTTGATTGGTTCGTAATAGTTGTAAATGGACGAATGGTCGCTAGTCTCGCTAGGTCAGCTTCCCAGAAGGATTCTCTTCCGCTCCAGGAAATTGCATTTTCCGTAACAGTTACTGCTACTCTACAAAGCCTAGATCAGACCTTTACTGGAGTACTGCTTGCATGTGTGGGGATGTACTCCGAAGCACACACTGGAGCTTCTAGACACAATCCAGAAACGAGTAATACGTGTAGTGGATAGAAATGATCTCACGAAGAACCTCCAAAGTCTAGAACATCGGAGAAGGGTTGCTGATCTGTTTCTATTCTACGTACGACCGAGTTGTCTCGCATAATAACACCAAAACTCGGAAGTGCAGAAGACTGGAGAAGCCCATGGAGCTTACAATAATTCGAACGAGCCTCTTCCAAAAGTAATTCTTTTGAAGCACTTCGGCGTTGTGGAATGAGCTACCGAGTAATTTTTTCTCCGATGGTTACAATATACAAAAGTTTAAAATCAAATGTGCATAGACATTTATCTTCTCGCACTGCTTATGAAGCGCGATACGCTTTCTGCTTCTCCGTGAGGCTATCTATAAAAAAATGTCTGTCCAACCAGAAAAACAATCCTAGCTATACGGTAACTTCGATATCTAGTTAGTCGGTGGCAGAATGCTCCAAGTAAATTATCTGAAAAGTGGCTCTCCCTACAAGCTGATCGACTCTCTTAGGCAGTGCCGTTGGAACCTGCATTTCCATCATTGATAATGTCTCAACGACCATAGGAAAAAATACATCTCCCCAGTTAATTTGTTTTTACGATAATTTGCTCTTTTCCAGTGTCCTGCTAGTGACTTTATTCGATGTAGTTTAATCTAACAGCTCTAGTATCGCCTTCAGAACGTATCCTCATAACCATAAGGAAGGATTTTCTTCACTGAATAGGGCTTCCTCCACACACAGTGGACATAAAATGCTGTCCCAAATTCCCGTTTCGCGTAAACTCTGCCCACACCGAGTAAATTAAACAGAAAGCTTACAAGACGGTGCTTACATCCAGTGTCCTAAGCTTTATAACTGCCAACCGTTCTCCACTAGTAGGTTTACGGCGAAAGCCATTTGTACGGATTGTATGTGTGCAACCTTCGCAACTGGATTATTAATTCCGGAGGCCGTATACCATTTGGAAAAGTGATTTCTCAAAAACAGAGATGAGTTTAGAAAATTTTATTAACTATGTGTAAAAGTTACATTATACAAAGTTAAGTAGTACCATTGATGATGGAAAGCGAAGGAAAAAAATCACCTTACTGATTTGTAAAACACAGCTGTGCTGTGTTCCTTACTCCATGTCTCCCAGTAGAATTTGATTTTCGACCATTCATGGTCGAAAATACATATTGTTTCTGCTTTTCCTTTAAGCAAATTTTACCATAATATGATAATTTTTACGCACAAAAGTTTTGTACCTAGAGAAAATGATATTTTTATACATATACGGGGTTTGATTTCGGGGTGAACTGAAGACGATTGAAGATAGTATAATCAATCGAAACGTTGTGATACTCATAAAATTTTGTAGACAATGGAAGTCCGAAATCAAACTTTTGAAAAATCCACCTTGTCCACAAGTTTAAAGCAACATATACAGGGTGTCCCAGGGGGTGCTCCCGAGATTTTATTTTTAAATAAAACCAAAAATTTCAAAAAAATAAACATTCTTGTTTATGTTATCAAAATCTGGAGATATGGCAGTTATGTTTTAATAATAATATTATCCAAATTTCCCCCTTGGCTGTTTCTACAGATGACATTCTGCCTAAAATTGTGAGTGACCTTCTGGTACAATTGCTGTTCAATGTCACCAATAACTGTGAAAAATATTTTGCTTCCGGTAATTAATGAATTACGGCATTTTAGAATAGTTTGTCCTTGGGGAAGCCCCACAAAAAAGTCTACTAAGGTTAGATCGTATGATCTCGCAGGTAAGTGAATATCACCATTGCGAGAAATGACGCGGCCAGGAAAACGTCTCCGTAACAATTCAAAATTTTCCACCGCCGTATGACACGCGGATCCATCTTGTTGAAAGAAGTCAGGTGTAGGTTGTCCAGTTGGGGCCATAAAAAGTATCGCAAGATATTGCGGTAACGGACACCATTAACATTTACCGTTTCACCATCGTCATTTTCATGACCTTGTAACCCTTGTAACTACATTAAATAAGAGGATGTAAAGGTTTTTCTTCAATTACTAAATCTCACAATTTTGCTCATTCAGTTAACCTCCCAGTTGACAATGAGCTTCATCACAAAATCCTGCATTAAGTCTAACTTCTCGAAGACAAGATTATCGATGCACGACCATGATTGTCATCTGTGAATCTTGTGTTGGTTGAATTTTATACGCGTGCCAAGCCAGATCTTTGGTCAAAATCGATCCAGAGAGCTTTTCGTTATGTTCAACGACTGAGATCGACGACAACATGTGCACGTGCTGTAACGATATTTTTGTTAGATCGAGCATTTAAATCAACAACCGATTCCGTAACCTGAAATTTGTGAAGATTGCGAACTACGTTGTTCGCGCCCGAAAATTAGACGAACTTTAAGAATTGTTTTCACACACGAAAGAATGGCACAACTCTGATACGTTCTTCCGTCAAATCGTGAAACCATCCATAATGAAATTGCCGTGTCTCTAAATGAAACATGCGAAATATACCATTTCTAAGTTGAGTCGTTGGGAAGAAGCGCTGAATTTAAACTGTAAGTACATACTGGAACACCTTTTACATCATTATTGTCTGGAACGATAACATCATTCAACCTGAATACTAAGTATTTTATATATAGCTATTGATACATAAATTTACATTAATACCGGTCTTTTTATTCAAATACAACTCGTGCCGCCTGTCATTATATCATTTATCAATTATGGGAAACTGCGTTCTGATTTATATTGGCTAATTATGATACTGCAATAGCGATATTACACTAACTAATTGCAAGCAAAAATGCTTGCTTAATAGCTTGATTCCGGTAGATTGTTTCTATGAAAGCGTTAAAGGGGAAATCATACTACGTGTTATACAGGTCATTATTTTCCTTCAAAAAATAATTATCTCAGGATTTCCCTGATAGAGATATAATGGAAAACTGATAGCCTTGACGTTATCAAGATCGTTACGTTGCTGAAATTCTGAAACTACATCTTATCGATAAAATCTGAAGGTTATATGCACATCGTTCCTTTTGATAGCTACACATGCTCACTAAATGGCCGTGACATTTGGCCATCACGAAGTTGTACTCCGTTTTGATTCATGCGGCTTCTGAAATAACGTTTGATGGGCCTGTAAAATGTTTAGAGATAACGATGAAAAGAAATTAACTTTTACTTCCCACACCAATGGGCGAGGAAGTATCGTAACACGTTGGGTCATGTACCATTAGGTGCACGTGGCATTTGAAAGCGTTTTGTCCCGATACCAGTCTCACCATCGAGAGAGGAGAGAGAGGAATAAAGAGGGACAGGCAGGGAGATAGAATCGTTCGTCATGAGTTGAGCTTAAGGCCCTGCCTAACATGAATGTCCACAGATTTTACTCCAAATCAGAGACTGTTGAGTTTATCAAAAGTTTGATTTCGGACTTCCATTGTCTATAAAATTTTGAGTATCACGACGTTTCGATTGATGTGCTATCTTCAATCGTCTTCAGGTGAACTGGCGAACACGTTCCTTTTATGCCTATTTATACCCCGTCCGGTGACGTGTCGTTGTGCGCGGTCTGTTCTGATTGGTTCCCGATGCGCGGTATTCCGGTCTGCTGACGTGGCTGTTTGTCGGTCATTGTTTGTTGTCTGGTCCAGTCGTAGTCTATTAATCTTCTTTATGACTGGCTGCCAGATTGGTTTAATGTCTACGCTGGGTTTGCTGTACACTTTGCTGTTGTTGGTTATGAATGCCGCCTCCTTGAATTTCCTTCGATACCAATGCGGTTCCTTGGCAATAACCTTAGCGTCGTCCCAAGCTATTTTATGGTGCTCCGTCCATGCGTGGTCAGCTATTCCAGATTTTCCTGTCTCTGCTCGCTGGGTGTTGAGACGATGTTCTTTAATTCTTACTTCCAGTGGCCTTTTTGTTTCTCCAACATAGATTTTACCACATTGACATGGTATCTGGTAGATCCAGTTGTTGTTATAGACAATGGAAGTCCGAAATCAAACTTTTGATAAATCCACCTTCAACAAGTTTCAAACAACTTTTGAGTTTGTTGACCTCCCCCCCCCCCATTATGGGCCTAAATTCAGTTTCTTCGTAGACATTTATCGAGAGTCAAAGGAAAAAGACAACAATAGTATTTATAGCACCTCTCACCAGAAAATAATCCATTCTCTATTACCGAAATATTCATGAGTATGGTTTTTCAAGAATTCACAGCTATGAGTTGAAGTATCGGGACAACCCACTTTTTAGTTCTTATTAAACACTGCTTCCTAGGTAACTGTCACAGAGTGATATTAGTATAAAGCCATTTAAGCGACATGGTACATCTGAACACGACAACTAACATCGTACCGTTATTAATTCTAGGGCCACGATCTTGGCAGTCACAGCCTATTTGGAAGCCTTCCAGAAGATAGCAGACTCGGCGACCAATGCCAGAGGTGAGTTACAATCGGCTGTTTAGAATATGTGTAGTCTGGTGTTTGTATTGCAGTGCAACGGGGGCATTTAAAGTTAACATTTACAGCGGGCGATATGGTGTCATTTCATCTTTCACGCATAACGACAAATGCAGATATCTCGGCAGACATATGTATATATTTATGGAACTTTGATCAAGTGATCAATATGTGTTAAACAAAATGAAGCAATGGTTGATCACGACGCTTCGTTTCACTTTATTGCAAAGCCCCATCGTCAGGCGTTATTGTAACAAACAAATGCGGTCAAACACACGCCTGGAAAATCAGGCAATGTGTGGGAAGTAAAATGTGGTCCAAAATAGTCAGAAATTGTCATAGATAAACGTGAGCTCATTCAAAATGTCGAAGAAAAAGTTGATATTTTTGAACGCCAATGGGTGTGAATGATTCTTAACCCCTTTATAACTCGGAAAGTACCATTTGGATTTTGATTAAATGTAATGTTGATATTACATTAGTACTATGGCAAGGACAGAAAAGATTTGTAATTTTTGAAAATAGGTCCAGTGGCGAAGGACTTTTTCGAAATACGAAAATGAAAAAAGTGAAAACTTCCGTTTTGGACATTTCCGATTTCAGGACTGTGTGTCCAGTAAAAGCATCTTTTTCAAAATATGGAGGATAATTAACATTTCCAAAATAGTGAAAATATATTTCAAATGCGTCATTTTTATATTCGATTCAAATATTAATTTCCAAAACTGATATCATTGCGTGGGAAGTACAGTGTTAGTCTACTTGTCGACATTTTTTATTTCAAAGTAAATTGTACAATTCCAAAGAATATTTCCCCATTATTATTTGCCATATGAATAGCCTCAATCTTTTCACTAAGAATCATTGTTCTGGTACTGTTCAGAATGATGATCCAGCGTAATCCAGAGACCGGGTGGGTGGCTTCCATCGATTGACCCACTTACCCCTACGCCGCGCTCCATCTCACCCCTCGGGCCACACCGCGGACGTTGCACCCTATCTGGTGCACCCAGCCGCGTGTATAATACGTGCCCCGTCGCTTGTTATGTCATTCTATAATTAGGGCGGACCACTTTACATCCCACGCCAATACGAAACAGGACATCGACTAAAATCAAAATCATTCTATAAGAAACCTACACGTAGCAATAAGCACATACCTTCAGTACTGCTTCGGACTTGAGATTTTTGTTTCATTCCATTCCACCTCAAGACGAGAAAGTAGGCCACATTTAACACTTTTTTCTGACACCGAGAACCATCACTAAAAGTGATTCCTCAGTGTCAAACCTATCGATGAAGGTCATGATGTCAGACCATTCTGCTGGGAAGTGGAAGTGGGACGAGGTCTCGTCATCGACCCAGCACTACTGACAGATTTGATCTTTTACCACTCCTACGAGTGACAGGTGTCTGTTTAATCGGCAGTGGCCTGTGAGTATTCCTACCAACAGGTGGAGTGTTCCCTCGTTCTGTTCAGCAGCCACAACTTTCACGAAACAGTATTACTTGAACAACCACATTTCCTCCAAACTTAAATCAAGTACAACACCATTCGAATCTAATCATGATAAAGAAATTGACTAAAGACTGATTTTGGCCGGGCAAAACAATGAAGTTTTGATAGGGAGAAAATTTTCTTAGAAGACGTTCTTTGCAGTAATTTTTATCTACAAGAATTCGTTAATATACAGTATCAAAGATTGCACTCTTCATCGATGACTCAAATACAACTTCCAATTTCCACGGATACTTTCTGTATACCATATCTAATAGAATAAAAGACTATCTGAAAGACTGAGATATTTAAATTATATCACAAAAATTGCCAAAGTTACTAAAGGGGAAACGTTGGAATCAGCACTCACTGAACAGGATGTAGAGTAGAATGGGAGCAAGTTATGTACTACGTAAGGAAGATAAGAATAAGATCTAAGAATTTGCTTCCATGAAGTTGCATGATGTGATACAGACTGTGATGCAGTTTTGTTGAGTACTGAGAGCTTGCTTATTGCCTTAAAATCTAAACAATGCTCTTCCCCCAAAGAGTTCGAACATATTTTTTCCAGTTTTCTCATGTTTGTTCTTGGATTCCAAATGAGGGGGATTTTGTGTTGTTAATTTAAGATTGCGGTGCATAGTTTTATCAATAATGCAAATGCAGGTCATCTGTTTCATAGCTTTCCATAGCAGTTCATACTGAGGCTTAACTTGAACACAAAACTTGCCCAGAAAGCAGTTAGTAAACATGTATGTTTCATATTTTGTACTGCAATGAAAGTTGCCGAGCCAGCCGAAACGTTATTAAAGCTTTTTAGTCAATAGTATTTTGTCTTAATTATCGTAGCCAGTAAAAAATACAAGATGATGATTTATTGTGATTCTGTCACCATTATTACACAAATAAAAAATTGGCGACGAATTACAACATTTGAGTAGTTACACGAAACAAATTCATGTTACTTGTAGCGTAATGACATTGCAAAAGGAAGGGTTACCTGCACTGAAACAATGCCAGTGATAATGCCCGATGTCACGCTTTAAAAAAAGAACACAAACAAGAAACCTTGCTAGCACTTCCTGTGCTTTTTAATTAGGATGGAAATTGTTTCGCGTACGTACTATACAGAGTGATACAGGATGTAACCAACCTGACCTGAGTCTGGTGGCAAATGGATGTTGTTAAGAACACCTCGGAGGCCTCTTTCAACAGTGATCCTTCCGGAGAACCTCAGCTTTATTGAATGGGTTGTTGATAATAATAATAATAATAATGAGAAGTTATGTATGAAACTCCAGGCTCTGACGAATAGCCTATTCATATTCATTCTGGTTTCTTGCAGATATAATATATACCGCGATATGATGTGAGTAGCACTCTGATTCCTTAGAAAGTAAAATCGTAGTGTCGAGACAGCGATGTAGAATACATGACGTTCGTTGTATTGCATTTATGTTGATCTTCCTGAAAATCTGAAAAAGCGTTGTGTCAAGGAATGGCAAATTTTGACGTAAACAAGGCTTTCCACTGTACTCACAAACCGAGTTTAATTCCCCGGATGGCGCACGCTTTTTCCATTTTCAACTTCAGTAATCATTAGATACTAGTTTCTCTCAGATGGAGTTGAATTATCGTTTCATCGACTGGAAAGATGTTTAAAAAATCGTACATTCAAAACTCCGAACCAACTATCCTGACAAAAAGATCACACGCTGGTGAGGAGCGTGATAGACTTTCTGCCTTTGTATGAGGTTATCTCTAAAAAAATATCAATATGAAATAAGACTTCAGTGCAAGTACAGAAACACGTCAATTAAATGTTAGTGACCTTTCGGATCAAGATGCTACCGAGAAAGAATAAAGAAGAAAGTGTTACTTCTCTGCGAGCTCTCAGAATAATGATTATCTCATTAGGTTTTTTATAGAGCAGGCAATCGCAGGAATTCAAGTTCATTTCGATTTACCTGAGAAAACAGTAATAGTGTCACGGTTCGGTGACGGCAACAGACGGACGACGACACTGCTTGGCACTTCTTGCATACGGGCCCGGTTTTAAGAATTTAGTTGGTTAATACATAGGCTCTCACTATTTTTTTTCCCACTGCCCACTTTGAGATTTTTTTCTAGAGCCCTCCAAGCTCTTTAAAATGTTGCTCTCCCAGTGTTTTTAGCTTGAGACTTTGGCACCTAAGCCAAGTTCCGTGAGTTGCTCCCCCTTTCTAGACATAAGTCCCCTCTCCAAAAGCGTAAAACACCTTCCAACCGAAAATATTTCCCACTTTCACCTATTTACCTTCTCCAAATAATCTGAAGAGAAAAAACCTGGGACTTCAGGCTTCTCCATTTTTCTCAGTCTTCCACCGCCCCCTGAGTCTCAAACACCCACAAGGAGGCATTATCGCCCTCGTTAAAAACCTATGATATATATAGTTTAATGAATAACATGCATCTTTCTTATTATCTTCCCAGAATATAAAAAAGCTATATTTACATTGATGTTTTTTAAATAGTATAAATATTGCATTGAAAAATTTGAAACATTTTCATAACGTTCAGATTTTCGAAAATTTCCTTAATTCCCAAGAATACTCGTTCAAAATCTTCAACTACTGCACGTAAAATTATAGAGCCAATCTAATTGAAATAATTTTTAATAGGCTAAACGGCACTTTCGCAATTATTCATAGTCAAGCAAAAAGCAGTAATAATCTAGAAGTAGTAATTGTCAAAATATTTAAATGGCTTAATTTTGTTTGAAGATTCGAAATGCCGCGAAAATATTTCGCCTGTTGGCATGGGAAGTAAAACGTGAATGTGTGAGGGGAACTGAGTAGATCAACTTGACTACCTTGTCATTTCGTGACACTGAAAGATCTAAAAAAGCTTCCTCGTTATATTTTTTTGCTGCCCGCTAATTGAAATCACATACGTACGATTTCACTGACGTTTCGGCTGCTTGGGCAGGCTTTATCAAAGTACTTTGAGGCAGCCAAAACTTCATTAATTCGTACGTATGTAGTTTCAATTATCGGCCAGCAAAAAATGTAATAAGAGAGACAACTACAAGGTTTGAAAGCCTCCTCTATAGGTTTTTTCTAGATACATTCTTTAATGTAGTACAAAACATCAGCAGGAAAAGCGCACAACGTACAACTTTCTATAACGATAACGCCCTCACACGCGAGTACCATCAAGAGCCTAATGCGGGGGGCACCTAACGAGCGTGATCTGGCGGAGGCGCTATTAGTCCCCTTAGGGCTCCGCTTACGCACCAACGAAGCCGTGGCCGCGGGCGGCGCACGCCCGCGCCTCGCGATCGACGATCACAGCCCCCACGATCTTTATCCTGACCATAATTTGGTTTGTGAGCGGTGTCTGAGAGAGTTGTTATGCTCGACTGTATTTTTTATGGATATCCTCACGCAAAGGCTCAAACGCTATCTCGCTTCATACGCGCTGCGAGAGGATGTCTATTCACGTTGACTTGCCACAACGCCGAGGTTCATCAAAAGAAATACTTGTTCGAGGCGTAAGTCCAACCTAGTGAGGATGCACCCGATGGGCTTCTCTGATTTTTGCTGTTGCAGCTCGGTTGAACAGCCGCCTTGATAATATCTATAGACCAGCCACCCTGCTTCAATGTTCTAGACTGTCGAGAGGCCTGATGCATTCACTAGACGTATTGCTGCTTTCTGCGAACAGTACTCCAGCGATGATCTGATCTGGACTTTGTGGAGTATCAGTAGCTGTTCCAAAGAATACAATTTCCTTGAGGGGAAGAGAACACTCAGCTTCTGGTACGCTGACCTAGTGAGGCCGGTGACATGATGGTGCCATGACATTTTATGATTGATGTTAATTCCTAGAAGCTTGAAGGAAGATTATTCAGGTATTGGGTGTCTCTGCATCCCTAGGGCTGGTAGACCAGCATGCGACCCCTTTATCAGGGTAGGTGTTTGAGTCTTCTGTGGGTTAAACTGAACTCCATTCATAGATCCCCATTGCATTATTCTCTCAATATCCTGAACCTGAACAGTATGCTGCCATCGCCGAAATAAGCAGGATATAGTTAGTTGGCAAGTAATCTGGGTAGCCTTGTTAGCAGTCAAATCTGACTGTCCGACAATATAAATCGAAACGCGTCACTAAAAGAGAGTATTATTTTTGAAACTGTGTGAAAACTGCACAACTTTTTATCTACATGATGGAAGAGTTTCACCAAGTAAGAGCATCTACAATCTACAGGATTAGATGTGTTGTTCTTCAAATTTTACAGACACAGGGTAGTATGTGAAAAAATCAGAAAAATGTTTGGTGCGGACGCGACTTAAACCAGAATCTTCAGCATTTCGTATTGACCCCGTAGCCACTGGCTACTGTTCAGTATCCGCCATGCCAATTTTTCTACCTTCAATTTGATCTGCGATTGAATATCAACATTTCCATTTACGCAGTTGCGGAGGCTTACTCATTCGACATGTCTTTACCGTTGTTTCCAATGCGGTGGTACTACGCGACCATGCATAACGAAGCTACATGGTCGCTTCAGTGGGGGACCAGTGTTGCCAACTATTTTTTTCTGGAAATCACACAACTTGTACAGAAAAATGATATTCAACGTATGTTTCGACGAAAAAATTATACAAGGACATTCACTACCCCCCCCCCCCCTCCCCCTTGAAAACCTGGAGAGCATGAAATCCCACCATTTTGCCCTGATTGCACGGTCTCACAGACACTGTCTCGTTCAGTATTGCGAATGTAAATTTGTGAGATTACACGCAAGCCCATGGGAACCCTGAATGTACTTCTGACTTGCAATTAGAAAAATCGTACAAATAAGATTCAATACCTTATCGGGTTGCAACTGGAGCGATTCTATGTATTACGTGCTCGATAGAGCGTACCCTACAAGGCACCTTAGATCGTATGATCCCCGCGATGCTGTGTACGCCATCAAAATGGAATGTTGAAGACACGGGTTCTAGTCTCATCTGCGCCAAAAATGCTTCCGCGGTAGGTTATATCCCCAACCTGCCAGTACAGAGTAGGAATTACTTCTGTAGTTGCTTTAGATATTTCCTTATCATCAGATTATAAATGCATATTTCCCAATGTAACTTCATAATAGGTAATTGGCGGTCCTTAGCTCCCGGAGCCCATGGTTACAATGTTTATAACTCCATTGGCACATAAGCTTCCAACCGAGTAGCCATAAAGCACAATGATAATTGTTTACCGCACGTTTTGCATATCTAAGCTGATTGTGTCATCCTAGCCACACATCTGATGAGCTATTGATTTCTAATTATCGTGGAAACATGCTGGGCCAATCACGTAATAATAATTCTCTGCATCTGGTGGCCTGTACTGTTAGGATGTATGTTGGACCTGTTCGCTGGGCTTCCGTATTTGTGGTATTGCTAGAAACTGGAAATTATCCCTCTTTACGCATTTGGAAATGAACAGTATTAACATAAATCAATCATCACGTAGCAGCAGCAACTATTAAACATTTCAACGATCGCTGATTTTATGCAAACCATGTATAGAGATTTCATATGGTGCTGTGAGAAATATTCGCACATTTCTTCTTTGATGGTATTTTGTTATAGATAACTTCTCACAAAGGCAGAGAACGGTGCGAATGAATAAATGTATATTCACATTGACCTCAAAACGCTGCAAGTTGTAACCTAATTGTCTTTAGCCTAGACTTTTCAGTATAGCTTGGCCGTAGAGAACAGTTGGATTGATTTTCAATAACTGCCATAGGAATAATTTATGATCAAACTCCAAAAAGTCCTTTCCGATCTATAGAAGACTACAGACTACAGACAGACATACAGACTGACGGAAAATGTGTGAGATGGTTTTTCGTGGTGTATATATCAATGAAAGATCAAGGAAACACAATACCTCGAATTCGATTGCAATACTTCCGCGCCTATTAGCGTAGGAAGTAAAAACATGTCCTAATTGCTAGGAAAATCAGTAATTTTCAATTAAGTAATGAACAATATAAAAGATTCCTGAATAGACAAGAACCTCTGATATAAATCCAGTTCCGTTATAAAATGATGAGTTATCGAGCAACCTTAATTCATGCAATGGCTCCGCAATTTCCTATATTAATGGCATAAACGCAAGATTAATGAGATCTAATAAATAAGCGCGCAGTTGCGTGGAAGACCACGCGCCAAAACACGAATACATCCGCTCCTGCCTTTTTCTATGGTTTGAATATATTCCACATACGAGACCATCCTCCTCGTTCGCCTAGCGCGTTCCGGTTACTGACCAATGTCTTCATGCTCTGATACCTGCGTGGTCTGCAAATTTCTTCCGATGCTATGATGTTCCGGCTATCATCTTTCCTCTAAACAAATAAAATTCTGGAAGGAGTTCATTTTTAATTGTTTTTATTCGCTTTTTAAACGTTATTTTCACATACTTCTGATTGATCTGAGAAGGACCGATGTCATAACAATAATTTCATAACTTTGTCCTGATGTACTGACCAGGATCATCAGGTCAATTTTAGAATCGGTCAATTGACATCATTAGACGAGCAATTGGCTAGCACGTTTCTCATCACTAGACTACTGAAGTCCTAACGAGGAATTCAAAATTTTGAAATTGGTTAAATAAAGTGCTTCCGTCATGCGTCAAGAGGCGGGGGCATTGCCCCCCCCCCCCGTATCTGCGCCTGGGGCAAATTTTCGAGGAATTATCTTCAAAAAATTAAAAAAACGCTCACGTTTTTGGAAGTTTGTAAATCCCCCGATGATCTAACAAAGTGTTTAGGGGGGACAAAAATTGTAGGTGTAGGGAGAGGGAGATTTCAAAATAATGAAGTTGCCGGTAGAAGCCGTACTCATCTATACAATTTTTGATCTGCTCCGTACTTGTTAGGCACACATTAAAATCACAAAAAAGTCTTTTATTCATAATTAAATTTGTACTCAGTTTTTCATGATATTTTTTTTTCATCTAACTGATCTGATCTTATTTCAATATTTTTATCGTGCTTTGTTTACGAGACAAAGATCATTGTAATAAGCTCAATAATCACTCCATTGTCGAAGACAAATAGCGATGAAATATGAAGTTAGTGTATCAAGGTTTACGGCCAAGTATTTCCGCATTCTGAAAAAATTGGCAGGGCTAATTACTAATAAACGAATTTATCCACTAGATTAGAAAAACGAAAAAATAAACAGACTCATAATTTGCTGTATCGGAGTTGTTTTATGAATCAGTATGGAACTGCATTTTCATCGGGCTTGTGTTCTAATTCCTCTTTTAATTACATACGCTTAGTTAATTAATGGTATAAGTTGATTGCGTTCACAGCAATTGGCTAGAAAACATCTGTTAGAAAATTTGTATCACTCATTCCTATCGATCTGTTCGTCCATCTATCTGTATGTCATAATTATTGAATTCCTCACAAATCTGAAAAAGATCACTCATAAACTTGTCAACTTGTCGCCTGCAGTTCGTAGCTCGTCCCGTTGAAACTCCATATGGCTCGTCCAGACCGGATTCCCTACCGAAGGCACATGTGAAATAAATTGAGAGCAACATGTGGAGAGATTTGAAGCCGTTGGATGTCCAAATACATTGTACAGAGTGTAACTTTTTTGTTTGTCGCGCTTAAGTCCCCACACTACACCTGGAATGTTTTACGTTCAGCATTGCCCTGTGGTTCGTTACTGGTCAATCGATCAAAAATGTTGCAGGAAGTGCAAGTACGGTGAGGCAGCAATGTATGCAGTCCATGCGATTTGGCCATGTCAGTTTGAGATAAATATGCAGATGCAATATCGTAAATATTACAGCTTTTAAATTATTTTCTATTACTTCGCAACTTTTTCTATTCAAAAATAAAAAGCTGATTATGAATGGATATTGCTCTTTTTTTATTTTCTCGAGAAACACGAAACGTGTGTGTGACAAAAATGAAATGAAAACTGACCTACTATTCAATCAGTCCGAAATGTAGTATCGGACCTTTTGATAGATGGCAGTACACAACACTAATGCCAACTTTCTCCAGCAGTTCCACCTGTCGGCATACACAGGTACCTATTTAATCATCACTATTCCGAATTTGTGAGTAATAAAATCAGTTTATCATTATTATTAATCTTGTCGTGTTGGGCTATCACAAGCTTTGAGGGACTAGATTAAACATCCTGACTGCAGCGTTATCTCCTGAGCCTGGCATTTAATCATTTCCTATTAAGAGAAAGATATCCTTTAATGGTAAAAATTGTATTGAAGTTCGGTCATGAAGTCATCGTATTTCTCGATATGCTAAATCGTAAGTTCCTTGAATGCAACAATAGTTCCACTATCTTCCAGATCTAAACCGATGTTCTTTGTTCGCAAACGTTGACTTCAATCAAGCGTGCATTTTTCAGGCTTCACGACGCGACGTTTCGTTCGGTTGGACGTGTTAATAGAAAGAACACGTTTTAAGAGTTAATAGCCTCGGAGACAGAAAATTTCCTTCGACTATCAATGTGACCCGAGTGTTCGCTTGATAGCCATTATTGTGCTACACTAAAACAATATGTCAAAAGTTTGATTTCGGACTTCCATTGTCTATAAAATTTTGAGTATCACAACGTTTCGATTGATGTGCTATCTTCCATCGTCTTCAGGTGAACTGGCGAACACGTTCCTTTCATGGATACTTATACCCCGTCCGGTGACGTGTCGTTGTGCGCGGTCGGTTCTGATTGGTTCCCGATGCGCGGTATTCCGGTCTGCTGACGTGGCTGTTTGTCGGTCATTGTTTGTTGTCTGGTCCAGTCGTAGTCTATTGATCTTCTTTATGAGTGGCTGCCAGATTGATTTAATGTCTATGCTGGGTTTGCTGTACACTTTGCTGTTGTTGGTGATGAATGCCGCCTCCTTGAATTTTCTTCGATACCAATGCGGTTCCTTGGCAATAACCTTAGCGTCGTCCCAAGCTATTTTATGGTGCTCCGTCCATACGTGGTCAGCTATTCCAGACGTTCCTGTCTCTGCTCGCTGGGTGTTGAGACGATGTTCTTTGATTCTTACTTCCAGTGGCCTTTTTGTTTCTCCAACATAGATTTTACCACATTGACATGGTATCTGGTAGATGCAGTCCTTTGTCTCTTGAGATTCATTCCTGGGCTTAGTTTTTGTTGTTATACTTCTGAGGGTGGCAGTCCTAGAGAATCTCGTTTGTATCGCTGACCTATTCTTTTGATTCCATCTGATATTCCTTTGACGTAAGGCAGAATGAGTAAGTGCTGAGATTCTTCGTGTTTAATTCTTCTACTGTTGGTATTTTCCTGTATTGTTACTTCCACTAGCTTCTTTGGGTATACGTTGTTTAATAGATGTTGTTTAATGATATTGAGCTCTCTTTGTAGTCTTGTGTGTTACAAATTTTCCTAGCTCGGTCGACTAAAGACAATGGAAGTCCGAAATCAAACTTTTGATGAATCCACCTTGTCTACAAGTTTCAAACAACAATAAAACAATATAGTTTTACTAATAGTTTTCATAGGTTACGCATACGCATACGAAGGCCAGGAACCTACCGCCACCAGTGCTCTGAGTAGATGCATTTCCATTCTCATTTACCTTAAAATGCATGTGTCATATTTACAATTTGTACCTCAAGTGAAAAATATACAAATAACTGTAGATTCAAATATAATTTTAAACTCGCCACCAAAAGAATGAGTTTTATTCGTGAAACTATGTGTGTTGAGATCTTTTTATCTGAAACCTGAAACAATAAACTGTAACTATTAATGGCAACTCGTTCCACAACGTTGAAGTTCTCCAAGATAATTAATTTTGAAAGAGGCTCGTCCAAGATGCTAGTTAATATTTTTGGGCTAATTTGCGTCGCTTAAAAAATTGTTTGCTCAATAACAATTACCTGTTTCTGTATTCCGTGAATCAGGTTGCAGCTTGACGTCGCAAGCTTTTTCAAATAAAATCAGGCATCCATTTTTGAGAACACATTTTTCAAGGGGGACACAAATTAACACGTGAGTGGCACTTAATTCTCGTTCGTTGTCATGTCATTCAAACGGTTTTCACGAACCATCTGGCTGAAATAATTTACTTCTAACTCTAATGACATTTTTTTATGTTAGCAATTGTTACCTCCTGTACTAACAGAAGAAACTAGTTGGAACGGTTCGAAGAGTACACTTGAAACATAAAGTCGTATTACTTGTCGCAATGAACTCTGCTCCTCTGCACACTTTAGTAGGTCAGCCAATTACGAGCCGGTAACGCGAGTATTTTTCATGGGGTTACACGTTTTCTTTCACTCTTCGATTTATGAGACAATTCATTATTATCTTTCATCGCATACATTTTTTCTTATCTGAAGAGGCTGAAGATCGATCAACATGAAGCGAAGTTTTAGTGTGAGTTCTGAAAAGTATACAATGTGTGGTCGATGAGGGGAAGTGGGAGAGCGTGAAAGATAAAAATTCGGTTTAAGATTAGAAAGATGTGTTATAATTTAATGAAGTTATGTTGTTAAGTGCCTCTAAATAGGCTAGAAACTGGTAAAACATCAAAAAACTGAGCAAAGTTTCACCCTCATTGAAGGGTTCTTTGACTACGACCTAAATTGAGCAGAAACATGGAAAACGTACAAACAGAATGTGTGGTCTTTTTTAATCGACCGGCGCACTTCTATGAAGTTTCCTGTTTTTTGTATTCTATTTGAGTTAACTTGCCTAACTGAAATCGTATCTTCTTCCATCTACCACCCAGAAGATTTATGGAAATTCACTCGTAGTCAAACGTTTATAGGTGGTAGAGCGTCTTCTACTAACACCAAAAAAAATTTTAAATCACAAATTTTATCAGAAACGAATGTTAATTTTGGCTTAGAGATTTCATAATTTCACAATGCTATCTCCGTCAAATGGTGTGCAAAATAAAAAGTACATCTTGTATTTGATACTCATCAACACGTATTTTTTCCTTCGTCATGGAAATGTTTTTTCATTTTGAATTTGATTTCTAAACATCTTGATTTCTTGTTGAAGTTTCTGAGGGTTATATGGATGCCTAGAGGAAAATTGTCGTGTTAGGCGTTTTTGGTTTTGCGCAAAATTACCGAGGTAATGTTGGTTGGTCTGATTACAAGGACTAAACATCAATTCTTTCTAGACTTGTGTTTTATTCCATCCATGCAGATTTTTTCAAAAACTATTTAATACAAATTTCCAGTGGCCTGTAGTATTGACCACCTGTTATCGAACGCTTCATTGCACCCCATCATTGATAAAGTTATGGTATCCAATCTGGAAGGGTTGAAGTTCCAGTTCCATTTCCATTATTGTATATACTGGATCATATTTGCTTCATTTTTAGGAATTTTAACCCCCGGGGGGAGGGGGGAGGCTCTTCGCCTATGAATAACACATTTCGTTAAGAAAACTTTTTATAACTAACAAACCCATTTGTCTAAATAAAAACGCCTATGCAGTAAAATCCTATAATTAAATACCTATAACATCGCCTATAAAATTAATGAGCTAAAGAAAGTCAGGTGCACTGTCAACACGTTCCCTTATTAACAGAATTGTAATCCTAAAAATAACACTACTTGTCGTTCTAATCCAATTGTTGGGTAATCCTATAAGACTTCTATAATAAGCGATTAGATGACGTGCTCGAATCTTTTGTTAAATTTTGTCGTGTGCTTCTGTAAAGGAAGCGATTTCCTTTGTCGCATGCCTTTCAATGGAAAGGCGACAAAAACGACTATTTGTATATACAAAGCATGCCTTTTAAGCTCTTACGATAGGAGGAAAGCATAAATTTGAGTTACATTAGCTTTAAATCATGCAGGTATCTAAGAATAATAATCAGCAGGTGAGTACCTGAAATTATTAAAGATGATAATGCTCCTTAGAATACCGTCGGATTTAATGAGTTATTAAGAATAAAAACATACAGCAATCGTACTAAGTTTAATAATTATGAGTAGAATAAATGAAATTCTACTTTGTATAAAAGACTACAGAGGCAGCCGAAATGTCAGTAAATATATTTCATTCGTCCCATCAGGGTCAGTAGAAAATATGAAATAGACAAAATTTAATTGCATATAATATACGGTATTATCAACATATTAAGATTACATTTTTCTTTTGTGGTGGCACAATTTTTTATGGTTTCTTACCATAATGAGTCACCATAATTCTTGGACATAGCGCGTATCAAAAGATCTACATTGCAACAGGAAAAGTTGCACAGTGGTGTTGGAATTATAACTTATAGTCTGCCGATAAATCAGTTGCAAACTCAGTAATTTTTATTTACAATGCTTTCAAGCATTTCATTGTATTACATATCAGAATCGACTTATTGTACTCAGCTTCTGGATATAATGTTATACATGTCTGGAAAGTTGCATACTTGCAGTTCTTTGGTTCCTGAAAGTAATTTTATAATTGTATATACATGTATTTATTTTGATTTGAATCGTTTTTGGATCTATATATCATCCATTTCCTATAGATCTGTCTGGCGATTTGTTGTACTTTTTGCCACTACTAATTCAATAAAGCTTGAGAAAAGATGTGCTGTTTGTATCTGCTAACGGCTATTTGAAACTATTTAATGTTTTCCTCTGGATTTTGGCTACTAGAGAAAAATTATTTTATTTTATTCACAAAACGTCTGATATTCATAATAGATAATTCAGTTTTTTCAAGTCTTATCATCGACTTGTGGTAGCAATAAAAAAATCACCAAAACCCTCAACTTTGAGTCATCATTGATTTTGGTCGTAATAAACTGTGCTTATCTAGTGTATGAACATTGAAACCATAGTGAAAACTCTGGTCATCTTAGACATAATTATTGAGGAACATTTTGTTGGTATGCATCATTTTCATTGACAGTTGAATCGATAGACATGTTTTAACACTAATAAGCAACATTTTCCAAATGCAAATCTAGAAGGCTTATAGCGCTCCAGAAGCGCAATTGGAGGATAAGTGTCCACATTGACCTCAAAAGAAACTCCCCGAGAGTTTATTTCATACTGCTCTCCAAAATAATGACTTTTGGAAGAGGCTCGTCCGGGGCATTGAGTGTTTGTTGTTGTTGTTTACCATCTCATGGTGGAGTCTATAGAATAAAGACAGGTCAGATCGATGTTTCAGACTGTGGACGTGAAGTTAGACGTGTCCACTGGGCTCACTGCTCTTTTCTAAAGTCCAGTAGCTTCATGGAGTGAAGGGGATCTTAGGCTTTTACAGTAGCAGCTGTTCCGATGAATACCAGTTTCTGGAGTGGAAGACAACAAAGACTCCGGGATGCCAGGACGTGGTAATCCCTGAAAGCTTGATGGAAGGTGAAATATTGTCCCCCCATCGCTACAGCTGTCAGACATTTACTTTGCCATCTTTGTTAATCTGGAGAACATGTTGCTCCCACTGATGTAAGGTGTCTCTCCATACAGGATACGGGTATTGTTAATCTGTGAGGCTTTAGATTGAATTATATACCATTTCTAGCAGCAAGACCGTTGAAGAAAGGACAGATCCCTTGTTAACGCCGGCATTGATAATAAATATATCTAAATCTGAAAGAACAGACAGAAGTAGAACATCTACTTGATTCATTCTCTTAATGACAGTATCGTTAACATCGAACATCGGTTATCCAATCACTGATAACTTCAATTCAGGAGAAATCATATCGCTCTAGTGATCAAGCCTCGAAGGCGCTGCTATATTATTTAGGTGTTTTCTGTGGATGACAAGAAGCGTGGGCTCACGTTTTGTTTCGATCTGGATTCAAGAGTTATGATCGGAAATAGCGGAAAGTCACGCACAGAAAGCGATACGAAACTCGTGTTCGGAAAAATTGTTATTGCTGTGTTCGTGATGTGTCTGTTGTGAGCAGTGGATGATTTTATTGCCTTATAGTTTCTCTTCTTCGTTCGTTTTTCGAACTTCATTTTGTTTCCATTCGTATATATAGTTAGGGGGAGTGGTATGATTGGTATTTGAATTTTCATACTGATTGTTCAACCTGACTGATTCATAAATCTAGTCAGCCCTACAAAAAATTCATGATTTTCTCTTTAGACTTTGGACTGATATTTATTTTGTAAATAAAAATAATTGATATACAAGCTTGCAAAAAATCTGCATGTTCTTTAGCACTTCGGTCAGTGGCTATATATCATGTCATGCTACTGATTGCTGCATCTCATCATAGTGGGTAGCGAGATGTCAAAATTCGTTTCAACTGTGTTCTTCTTTTTTTTGCTATTAATTTCGAGCATGTATGTTATAGAAATTTCTCAGTTGTCTGAACTTTACAGGTAATCATAATTTTGTTGATACATATAGAAAGTAGGTAGTTGTTTGAATCTAACGGCAAAAGTTAATGTAGAATCGAAAGCCTAGTTAGTGGTTTATTTTGTAGAGATACAAAATTGAAAAATGCATTCAACTTCACTTCACACACACTCAAATTATAAGAACACCCTATTTTAAGTTATTTATCTAGATGATCCTTTGTCGTACTTGTTACAACTATAATCCTAGCTTTGGAAATATGAATTCGAACTTATTATTCGTTGAACCTTACACTTATCCATAAGCAAGCAAGCTATGCATTCTCAAGAAGGTAAGAATGTAAAATGTGAAGATAACTAACTCCCTCGATATAGCCCTTCTGCTTAGGGGGTTGGAAAATTAATTTCCTCTCGGAATATTGCGTCGATGTTTCCTTTGATTTATGTGACGTCGTTTTTACTGCTTGTTGGAAGGAAAAGTACAGATCAGTTGACTCTGAGAAGTAATTGCAAGGCAATGCTTTCATCACACACAGCCTTGGTTGCTGAAGCTCTGCCAGTCAACTTGCTAGTGGAGGAGCGATGTGAAGCTTATAGAAAGGCTAGGACAGGTGGAAGATATTCGCTAAATGGCATAGACGATGGCAAACAACCATCCATGAGGAGTGGACGAGGAAGCTGATCCCAAACGTGGAGACATGGAGTAACAAAAGAACTGTGCGGGTATACAACTTCACTGCACAGTTTCTTACAGAAAATGGATCATCTAGTCGAATGTAGTAGATAGACGAGTATGATTCAGCCAATTTAAAGACAAATAAACGTTCACCCTTAACTCGACGCTACTCAGATGGGAAACAGCTAACGACGGAGGAGTTTTGGTATAGGGAATTTATATCTAACAGCTACTTTGCCTGAGAAAGTCTTCCCATAGCTAAAAAAAATATACAATAGACTGTGACTAATGAGCAAAGATCCTGCGTACCCCCCCGGCAAACAACTGACAAATAATAAAAATTGAACTTTGAAGATGAACCACGAAACTATTAAAGGTTTCTAGGATAGCATTCCGAAATTTAACTTGAGAATTTCCGGTCACTAAAAGCTCTCCGTCACTGTCATCAACAACTTCAAAACTACAGATGTTGAGGTGACCCAATAAATCCGCCAGTGTTTTACGTCATAAACAGACTTTATGCACAGGCTGCGTGTCGTTTTCGTCAAACACTGGACTGCATTTCGCAACCACTGGACTTTTATGTACCGTCAGGTATTTTTGTACGGTCCGTCACAGTTAAGGCCGGCACCGCATCAGCCCGGCGGCCGAAAGTTGCGCAAATCTATCGTGCGTTAGGCTGTATAGCTCGTTAACGTTTTAACAAAATATACAATCGCGATTTATATTGGGCAGGAGTTGATGAAAACCGGTTTATTGGCTGGCAGTAAAGATTCATGGAGCCAAAAACGAATTGGGCGTGATTTTATGTACTTACAGCTGTAGCGATGCAGTAACATCGAAAAATCAACGATACAGGGAATTGAGGATAAATTGCAAACACCGAACATTGAAGCAGTTGCATCGAAGCCAGAAGCCACTGTAAGCGGGTCATTGGTAACACCAAAGATGAGCACAGCCTGAAAATTGAGAAGAAACTACATACGAGGGTCACGCTGAAACTTTTTAGATACAGAAAAACTACAAGTTTTTTTTTTAAACTATTATGTTTTTTCAACATATTCTCCCCCTACCTCAATACATTTATGCATTCGGTAAAGCCACTTGTCAACTTTTTGTGACCAACGTTCTTTTGAAAGGTTGCTAATTTCCTCCTCAAATGCAGCGATTGCCTCTTCATCGGTGGAAAAATGGCGACCTCGTAACTTTTCTTTTATATTAGGGAATAAGAAGAAGTCGCATGGAGCTAGGTCCGGAGAATGAGGTGGGTGTGGCAAGACTTTGACACCCTGTTCAGCAAAAAAATCGAGTGTTCTAGCGGCGCTGTGGGCGGGGCGTTGTCATGGTGCCATTGAATACCCCGCAGACCAGTCTTTGGACGGCTCTTGCATAGTTCTTGGAAGACTACAGGACAAAATTTGGTTATATACCATTCAGAAGTAACTGTCCTTCGATTTTCTAAGGCTACCGTTGTGATGTATCCACTTCTAGAGGAAAAAGATGCGACCATTTTCTTTCCAACATTCTTGGAACGACGTATTTTCGTTGGAGGCTGCTCACTTTCAAAGCACCAAACGAATGACTGCTGTTTAGTTTCGGGATCATAATGATATAACCATGTTCCGTCTCCGGTTACGATATTAAAAGTGTTTTTACTGTGCCCATTATCAAATTTTTCAAGCATAAACTTAGCCCAATCAACTCTTGTTGTTTTTTGCTCAATGATCAACAAATGTGGCACCCATCTGGAACACCGCTTCCTTAGGCGAAGGTGATCATGAATGATTTTTCGGACCGTTGCCGATCAAATCCTCAGAGAAGCCTTAATCTCGGTGTAGGTTATATGTTGATCTTTACTATATTTTGCACAGCTTCTACAGTTTCCAGAATAACAGCAGTGGGCGGTCGACCTGTGAGAGGTTCATCATCGAGTGAGACCCGGCCCCTTTTAAACTCAGCAAACCAATTAAAACTGTAGTCCTAGAAGGGGCAGAATCCCCAAAGCAACTCCCGAAACTTTCGTGACATTCCGCTTATTTTAGTCCCTTTTTATAGTCATGCAAAATCATGGCTCGAAAATCGCGACTACCCGGTTCCAATTTCACGTTAAAATTCGGCCAACACTCAGATGCATTCGAGACTGTGGCAAGGCAACTACTAAACGATTCAAACGCTGCCTTTGCATGTAAGCACTTACAACTTTAAACAAAATAGCTGCGTGCTCAAACTTGTTTAAACTTGTATAGATTAGGAATATTTAAAGACTTTCAGCGTGACCTTCCTACACTCATTCTAACTCGTCTAGATCATTCTGGTCTGTCTGCCAAGGGTGTTAAACAGAACTTCTATTATTCGTCCATACCACCACTGTCGAAAGATGATGGGCCAATCGCCTCCACATTCAAAGAAAAACTAGATATCTTGGGGTAGGGTTTTTGCTGCTGACTGAACATTTATTGATTTTCGAACTGCATCATCTAACTACTCTAAGCGTGGGCTCAAAAATGCCAGAAATAAGGTTCCCACACAGGGATATGAAATGCGCTCTTGAAAAGTTGAACACTGGAAAATCTACTGGTCCAGGCCAAATACCAACAATGTCCTAAAACGTTTGTGATGAAACACCAATTAAACATGAAACACGAATTTTTCGCGCCCCTTGGCTTGAAGCGTACATATTTTTAAAATTGTTCAGGTTATTGCAAGTGCAATATTGGTTCTATGTACTATAACATTTTTTTTGTATTTTCTTGCACTTGGCATTACCGTAAAAGTGAATAATTTGCTTTAATATTCAAAGCAAATAATGTTTATATTCCTCTTCACACATTATTAACCACAATACATATACAAAAGGTCAAAAACATATTCAAACAAGTCACTGCACACCAGACTATACAAACGAGTGTTGTTCCGTACAGTAAAGTCTTCCCCATCTGGCACAATATTTACAACAGTATTTACAACATGTGTCTATCGCCCCGTGCCACTTTCAACATAAATATTTAAGTTACCCATCTGTTGAGTCTGAAGCGTACAGGCCGAGGCCGGCTTTTTCGCCAACGCAAAGTTCAGGCATGTCTCTCAACCGTGTGCCTATTCATATACCTGGAAGATTACTGTAATTATTATAGTCCAGTACTAATGCGCTAAATGTCTTCTTATTAGGTACATTTTAAAAAATGGATTAACACTCATCTCCAAGCGTCGTGCCTATTGGCAACTTACAAAGTCAAAGGTCCTTACACTTGGACTGCCTTGAAATGGCGACAGATCGCCCTTACGATATCTGCCAATAAGGGTGAACCGATTTACAACTCGAAATATCCCTCGAAGTTAGAGTTAAGCTTTTGGCATAGATCCATGCGAACTGTCTAAATACGAGCACATAAGTGACGGATATTCTTGATTATACATTCAAAAAGAAAATTATCACAAATCCGAAAATATCCAAGATCGCTTATGCTTGAGAGATAAAATTGTGTCAAATAAGTTGACACTATACTTCCGAAACAATGGTATCAATTTAATAATAAACATTTAGATCAAATTTTGAAACTGTTGATCTTAGGAATTTAATAAAAAGAATATTGAAACGCTTCAAAATCTTTTATAGCTCAGAAAAATCCAAAAAAAGACGAATTTGGTAGGAGCTCGGCCTCAATGCCCTTGAATGTTTAAATGAAATCTCACGATTAACTTGGCAATCAAATTCATTTATCAACAATTTTATAGCACTGGTTGATGAGATAATAATCGTGCATCACACTATTGCTTCTGTTTCACTTTCTCCACAAGTGTGGCTAGTTTTTTTTCTATACATGCATGTCATCTTCACAGCACTTAGGCCCCATTGGCCACATTTACGTCCTCCCCATGAGTTGCTCACAGCTGGATGTTCACTTACCCTAAGCTGCGTAAGGTGGTGAAACGACCATGGTCTTAGAAGGCCAACGCTCCCCAGATTGGATTGTTGGTCATTAGGTCCTTAACCACCTCATCTTCCTGTGCATAGGCCTTCCAATCAACCTCATGTTGAAGAGGTGTTCTCTCAGATGACCGTATCCTGTTGCAATGCCCATTGCAAAGCGCAGTTATTGGCTGAACATGGGCAGATAGCATTTCGCTACCTCTTCACTATGGTATCAGAGGAATTTTCTAGCAAAAAGGCAACCAGAGGTGTGATTTCCTAAAAACTAAGTGGGTGTTTTCTTTCAGTAGAGTTTTCATAACGCTGACGTGCAGAATACAGTGTGGCTCAGGACCAAGCAGCTGTAATATCGCCTTTGGAGAATGAATGTCCTTTTATCTAAACAGCTATTATGTTATCGTTGGTAGAAGCGTTCACACATGCCTGGTGGCCATTGCTGATCTTGTTGTTGTTTTGTGACACTTGGAGAGTCAGTAAAGCCTATCTGCTGTCTGTGCAAATTCTAATATGTTTGACCATGATGTTGCTATGGGTGATTTTATTGGCTGCTGAGAATATGCCAGTCAGTTTTAGTTGTATTTTTCCACATTCCATTTCTATACAGGCATACAGAAGTTCCCCATATATTTAGTTGTTACTCTGAGGCTTACCCCATCATTTCAAGAGTAATATTCCCGTACTACGTTACCTATGGAAGCGAAAGGCGATCCCCAAGGCGGTACATACAAGAGCACGAACGAAGACGTGCATTTCCTCTTTTCGCGTTTTTATCCTCTTCGAGCAGGGATAGTACGACGACGTCCGACAAATAACAGTTTTTAAAGTTCAAGGTGAATGGATTTGTCGTCGCCGTCCTATTACGGCTGACGAACTAAGAACTGAACATCAGGTTCGGATCAGGAATATAGCAGGATATTTCTTGGTTGAAACAGAAAAATGAAATTGAGTAGTTAGACCCCTGTGACTTTGTTGCTAAATAATATTGTTATTGAACAATTTCATAAAAAATTTCAAAACAAAATTTCGACCAATGGAACGTTTTTCTTCTTGGTGCGTGCACGGGCCCCTAGACGACGCTGGGCCCTTAGGGAGTTGCCTACTCTGCCTAATGATTAATCCGTCTCTGAGACAGTCAGACGACACTGATGAAGTTGGATGGTGTCTGCACTTGTTTGGGAATGTCCACAAGAACTGAGTAAACTGGCGGTACACAACAAAGTAATTTTGGAGTGGGTACCAGGGCACTCAGGAATTATCGGATGAGCTTGCAAGGAAAGGATCATCTTCCTTATACATCGGCCCAGAACCAACCTTGGGGGTTCCTAAACAGCAAGGAAGGAAGTGAAGGAATGAGTGAGACTTCAGCACAAAGGATACTAGAACTTACGACTTATGACTTGGATGCAAGCATGGAAAACGATCACTTAAAGTACCATGCTCAAAATCCAAGGTAAAAAAATTGACAGTTGCCAAGGATACAGGACGGTAAAACTAAGCCGTAAAAAACAATGTTTTGCCTGAAGTTATGATGCAACTGCTTTTAGAGCCAAAATAAGGTTTTAAGTAAAGGCTTTATACTCATTTGATCAAATTTTGAACTATCATTCACAAACAAGTGTTCAGAAAAGTTACTTGGCCTATCATTTTTTTTATTTTTCATGTTTATGATTATACTATTTCACTACTACTGCATAGAAGGCAACAAAAAATAGAACAACAAGTGAGTATCATCCAAGTGGTTATACGGGAACATTGAAAGTATAGCAGTTCACTTAATTAGGTACGAACCGTTCAGCGAACAGTTTATAATTAACTGACCAAAACACTGCATCGTAAACATGAAATATGTTAATATCCCTGGCGGAAGTCCATCGGCATATGCCCATTCAACCTTGTATGCCTACACACAGGCTAGTGGGTATACGTATACGTGTTCCGAGTCTATGGACATTGCCACTAGCGTGGGTGGCACAGTTAAAAAATGACGTCAAATAGGTTTTTCGCTGTACTTCCAATGTAATGATATTTATGATTTGAATCGAATTTTGGCACAAGTGTCCCCCAGTTCCACCTGAAAACGGAGGAATCATTGCCCCAGATTTACCCAGGATACAAGTTTCTTTCGTCTGCAGAAAAACGATGTTTACCCCCGGATTTGCATCCTCCAGGAAAATAATGTTTTCCGGTAAACAGGACGGTGTAGCGCAAATCTAAGTACATCATTGAATTCAGCAGGAAATTATACATCCGATAGAGTTGAACATATAGGGGAACGACTTTTCGGCTCCGATGGCGGAGGGGGGGCTCGAAACTGACTCTGGCGTCCAGAAGAACCCGATATATCTTAAAAAATATCAAAATACATAAGTATACCGGGTCTGGTTAGATTGTGGCAAAATTTTTCATTATTTTATAGTCTCAAATTTATCTACTTTTCCAAAAATTCCAAATTGCATTTGATCATTTTAGGGCTTGGCAGAATTTTTTTATAGAATTGCTTAAAAATTTTCAACTTTGTCAAACTTAATTTTTGAATGATGGGCTAAATCATGACCTCGTTTCATGATAGCAAATCGTTGTAACCAGAAACCAACATAATGGTATTTGTGAATTATGTTATATACGTTATGAAGTAACCGAAAATGCATGATACCCTGAATTTCAAATTTTATGCGATATCATCATCATCGGGTGTAAGAAGTAAAACTGAAATACGCATCCTCTGCTGGATGGACTGATATTCTCTACTAGTTTCATGGTTTTTTGAATGCGGATTATATAAAAGTAAGTAAGTAACTGTCAAATAAAACGAACGTTAGAGAATCTGCATTCATTGCACACAAACCATCTCAAAATATATAGGACGATTGATTTCCTCCCAGCTTCTAGAATCTTCTATATGCATACGATCTTGCACTGTATCACCTATACTATGAGTGATATATGGGTATCTATACGGTCGTTTTGCGCTTACCTGTTGGGATCCACCGCCTCGTTTTTATTACACGCTGCGTTCGCAATTTGGAAGTCAGTGGGCCAGGACGATCGTCCGTATCGCCAGCGAGCAGTGGCGAAGGTGCAAAGACCCCGGAGGACCCTCCAGTCTCCCCTGCTCCTCATCTCCCTTTCACCCAAACATATACACACCGTTATCCATTTCCAGGAAATCGATCGAGCAGGATTTTTCGGGGGTAATATCCAAGGAGGAAGAGCGCTTACTTGGACCTATGGGCATTCGAAAAAGTATGTGTAACTTAAAAATTTATAAACAACTTGGTTTGCGCAGTGGCGTTTCCTACAGTTTGATGTAGACATTGTGTAATAACTTGATGTTTGGAATTTGCTGATGTATGCTACGACAGTCCTCTCATTGCTTATACATGGGCGGCAAAAATACCCTCGTTTGTATGCGATGGCGATGGCTTTTATGCAGAAGCTGGATTTAAGCATATCGACTCGGTACTTCCCACACTGTAATACCATATTCGGGTCAGAAATATTCCACAATCTAATTAAAACTCTAAATTGATTCTCATACTAATCATTTTTTTCAATTTTTGTGAGACGAGAGAGATTTGGACAGTATTTGACTTTTGCATTGTGCAGACTGTATTGATTATCCAGCAACTTGATCCTTGCCAAAGTTTACGGAATCAAATTTGCATTACTCGGGCTTTCAACGAATTTTATCCTTCGTCCCTCATTTCGCTCGAGGGTTACTAGGCCATTATCGGTGGGTTTTGTAGAAACCATGCCACTTGCTCCACAGGAGGCCGCCTTTGATGATGCTGTCCGAGGTTCGTGAAACATATGCTTCGTAGCGCCTTATCGGAATTGTTTTAGAATGTTGGACATAAAACATTTGAGTGCAGTGATTCAATTTGTTTTAGAATGTTGGACATAAAACATTTGAGTGCAGTGATTCAATTGATATTTTATTCCGTATATTTTACCTTTACACCGAGTGAAGCTTTCATAATAAAAAATATAAACCAGTTGTGATTTCATCAGTGTTATTTGACAAATCGTAGCTACGTACCATGAAAACTAAGAAATCGAAAGACTGCTTTTCTTGCTGCTTACGGGTTGCGTTCTAGTACTCCTAAAAATAGACGAACACTCGAGAGGTTTTCATAATCGTAAACAGACCTTAGGATGCATTTTTCATTCCACAAACGAACATTATATCACTACCGAGGTAGCGAGGGCGTCGAAAGAGAAATACAAACAAGAAAAAACACCGTACAGATTAATAGAGCGGGGTTGACAAGATACAACACAGATTTTTGCTGGAGAATTACTGGTTACAAATTTCACTACTTGAACTTCTTTATTATATTTTACGCTTGATACCACATGAACATTTATTTATTTTAGATTGTTCTATAAACGTCTTACTAGAATGATTGCATATCTTCATTTTTTTGGTATCATCCGATACTGCCAAAAAGGAGAAGTAAGCATATTATTCCAAACCATGGATCATGCAAGCATTGCATTTAATTGTTTGGTCAAGTTTTTTCAATTTTGAAATTTCAAAAAACATCATATTTCATAATATAAATATTGATATTTTTTTCTTGTATTTGTCAAGTACCATTTTCTATTGCACTAAGCAACATCTGTCGGAAAAAGTACCTTCTATTTAATGTCCTGCCATCCAAAGGCGATTGTTTGGTTACAACGACATTTCAAAGAAGATAAAGCCAGTAGGTTACAGCTATGGCAAGAGCAAAAAAGCTTTATAGTTTTTGAAAATAGGCGCGTGACGACATGACGGCTTCACAGGCAAGAAACACGCTCGAACTTTCTTCTAAAGGAAGCTAATTTGTTTTGCTTTTAGCAATTTAGCAATAATTACGTTATTGCTGCATTTTAACTTTATGATTAATGAAGGAAGTGCTCTCATTTTATTTTTCGTTGGCCGTTAATTGAAACCTCATATGTACGAATGAATCTTTACTGACGATTCAGCTCCTCGTCATCCTTCAAAAAATAGTAAACAGTACAAAATAGATTGAAAAAAATTGATTTTGAATTTACAATGACATTAACATTTATATTTTGCTATAAATATGCTATTTAGCCTCTTAAAATCGGCATTTGGTAGGTAGAATCTGTATTCCACGTGCAGTGGTGCCGGCATAAACGAAATATTGATAGGTTTTCAGAAATGTTGATCCTTTTCAAGTAAGTTAGAATACTAAGGAAATTTTGGAAAACTTGACACTAAAATTTATTTTTTTCCATAATTTCACACCGTAGAGGTTTGCTTTGATAATAATTTAAGATTCGGCGGGAAATAATTAGTCTCTATAATCTTGGATACGTAGAACAGAACACAACATACTTCACACAAAAAATGACGTTTGGAAAGTTTTAAAAAATGCTTGAATGCCCGGGAACATTTTCAATTTTGCGACGAGAAATTCGACAAAAAACAACAATAGTGACAAGCATCAGATAATGAGTGAAAACTTCACAATGAGCGTAAATAGTTGTATTAGGACCTTACAATAAATTATTGATGTATTACCTCGAAAAGCCTACAAAAACGTTCAGAAACAATTCAAATTCTTGAAACATCGACCTACTTCATAGTCCTTTATAATCGTATGTTATCAAGGTGAAGCAATTCTGAAAATTTATTTATCTTTATTTAAATTTAAAACAGTTGGACGCGTTAGACTCCAGAAATAACAAACAGAAAACTATTTATTTTACTTGTTTTTATGTTCAAAACATGTTTTGCAATGAAACGAAAATTATACGTACACCAGTTTTCGTTCGTTTGGTTTCTATTTTTCCATGTTACCCGAAGCCTTGATCTTTACGAGCTACTTTTAATAGCCCCGTTATTAAAGCCTGATCAGTATAAATGTTAAGAGTTCTTTCATCTACTATTATGGTATGGAGTAGTATTTAGCAGCTTGTTGACGCGTAATTAAAGTGAGCTAACTTGTCTATAAAAGTACGTTATGTCATAACACTGTCAGTTGTTCATTAACTGCACTGATCGTGATGCAATGAAGTCGGTGAATATTTTTTTTTAAAATCAATGAAACAATCTGTGAAAGATGCGAATGTTGAAAACAGCGCTCAAGAACTTTCATTGACGATAAAATTTGATTCACAACTTTTCGATTGATACGATATCGTCAACTGCCTTCAGGTGAATAAATGAAACATCTACTATGTCTACAAATTTGAAACAATCAAACTTTAACTACTACTAAATTAGAAGGTTCATTTTGTATTGGCCAAAGATGATCTCTGATATTGAATGAGCACTGAGCTTATTATTTTCATTATTATTACAAAGCAAATAGTATGATTTAGTTTTGTCGGCTCATGCGCAATATATATAAAAAGTATGTCATTGAGCAATGATGTTAGTTATCGTACGTTATCACCAGTCTGTTCGGATGTGCAATGCCGATAATAAAAAAGCTGGAAATGCCAATCAGAATCCTTCACTGATACCATTGATATTCTATATTTTTCATACTACCAAGCAAAATTAATTCTAAATATACAATTTTCAAGTACATAGATAGAATTGCATGCATACAATGAGTGATTTTGTCCACTAACAATAATTCAGACTGGCTATAGTTATTAGCAGAAGCCACTTGCATTAGGACCTTTTTTACATAACCTCACTCAAAGGCAGATACCCTATCGCGCTTCATAAGCGCTGCGACAGGATAAATGACCTTAAAACGCTGTTGATTATAATCATTGGGCAACAAAGTCCCAGCTCGCTCATTTCACAACGCCCAGGTTCTCCAAAAGAACGATTTTTTAGAGCCTTTGTTTGAGGCGTTGTAAGCTCAACCTGGTGAGGATGCACCTATTGAGTTCCTCTAGTCTGGCGACTCTTGGTGTTAGCAATGCGAGACAATTCGATCGAATGTCTGCCATGATATCTGTAGATTATAGACACTTTACTTCATCCGGTATATATTCCATTTTTGAGGTAGCTGAGCATAAATTAATTAAAATAAATCATAATTATCAGGAACAGATCACAAACTCAACGACTCTATAACTCAGAGTCCAGCGCCAGCGTTAATAAACTGCAACAAAGCATTTAACTTTCTGGTACTCGTATAATAAAACGATAAGGAACAAAACAAACGCTGAGTGGTTGGTACTACCGCCTCATATGAAGACCATAAAAATAACAGTGTTGTCTTGGCAGGCTATTGAAGCTGGTGTACTTAATAGGTTCAATTGTCCATTAATCAAAGTTTCATATGGTATTGAATTACATCAAACAAGTTGATGGTTACTGCGTTCTCCGATGTTATGGGCAAGATAAATTGGTTGTTGATCTAGACTGTATAGGTAGTACTCCGAATGAACGATTGTCTTGTCGCGTTTAATTTACATTGTGTTGTTATCGCACTTTTATTTGAACGAATATTAAGTCAAACACACACATTTGAATTTAGGAATTGATAAATGATTAACAATGACCCATATATTTTACACTTCCGACGCATAATTTTTGAATTCTAGATGAGTTTTTTTTATGGTTTATGATATTCGCATCATAACAGCAAGCAGTATTTCAGTAAGCCCGGATCTAGAGCCATACTTTCTCATTAAGGTTTAATTTGCATTGAGTAGCACTGTTTGGAATACATTGTATAATACAATATATGATTAGCGCAAATGAAATATAAATTGATGGAAGATGTATAAACCTCGCCTCGAATTCCTGCAGTTATAAAAATCTCTGAATATCCCAGAAATGATGGATGAACATAGATTATTAATTCCACATTTTCTTTGTTTCAGGTGCCACAAGAGATATAGGAACGGCTCTCACGCGGATTTGCCTGAGGCACAAAGCAGTCGAAAACAGAATGAAAAATTTCACGAGGTACCTAGCTCATTTACACTGAGTAATTGTAATTTCTGAACACTATATTTTTTTCTATATTTTTATCTTTTCTAAATATCACTTTGTGTCAGTTTTCGAAAAAACAGCCGCCTATTTTATCAATCAGTTCTAAGTTCACTTGTATAGACGTATAATAGATATGGCATTGAAATACAAGATCATGGTTTTAAAAAATTTTGATTTTCCACTCAAAAATATTTACAATTTGGTTATTTACAGTGTAATTATGGAGTGCTTGATATTGCCGCTACAAGATAAACTAGAAGAATGGAAGAAGGCTGTTATAAACCTAGACAAGGAACATGCAAAAGGTAATCTTAGAATCCTCAGTCTGCTTTTTACTACTAATCGACTTTCAGAGTTTATTTTAGAACTTAATGGCTTTCAATTGGGGCACAAACATTAGCGAATAATTTTATGTAAAAATAAAGACAATCGATCATTTCAAACATTTTTTAGCATATATGGGCATAGTAAAGTGTTTGACGCATAATTTAAAATTCTTTGTAATTCAAAACGCTTTAGTTTTTCAAGTTGCTACCAAGGCACAGAAAATGCCGAGTCAACTTATTTGACGTTGCCTTCTTATAGATCCATGAAGATACATTCTGCCTCATTAAACACAGGGCTGAATGAAAATCTAATTACAACATAAAAATTTTGGGAACTTGGACTACCTTTTCCAAAATTCAATTTTTGACTCCCATTTTTTATGTACCTTTAAATAACACGTCATTACGATAAATCAGTTCTCCTGAAGACGATTCAAAACGAAACGTTTATATTCAAGATTGTATTTTTAATGATAGCCCGATTTTGAAAAACAACATTCTGCAACGATGCGGTTATACAATAGAACTTAATATATAATAAAATTCCAGTTTAATAAGAAATAATTCTTTATTCCTGTAGATTATAAACGAGCCCGCACGGAACTAAAAAAGCGATCCACGGACACTTTGAGGCTGCAGAAGAAGATGCGCAAAGGAGCAGGAGGAAGTGATGTACAAAAGAGGTTCGAATGTGGGCTCCAAGATGTCACGGAAAGGAGGCAATTGCTGGAAGAGACTGAAAAACATGCTGTCAGGGCGGCGCTTCTAGAAGAAAGAGGACGATTTTGCACTTTTGTTGGATTGCTCAAACCTGTTGTAGTATGTATTTAATTGTATTAAATATATATAGATGTAATAGAGTTACATTTGAGCAGTAATCTTTTAGATAAATCAATGAGCATGAATGATTCCGCAAATGCAGGATATTGATCTTCTTAATTTACTGCAAGATATTAAGAGTTCCATAAAAATGGAATAGAAAATTGAAAAATCATTCATATAAGCTATAATAAACCAGTGCGCGGCAAAGTTTGTACCATGATAAGTCATCGATGGATTTTGTATACACTGCACAAATGTCTATGCAAACATATCAAGATTAGCACTAAATCTGTAAGCTGTAGTCAGTTATGAAATCTGGAGTCAATCTACTTGACGCCATTTTCCAGTGATGATAGATAATCATTATCCTTTTCATTATCCTTATAGACCTACCAGTCATTTATCATACTATCCATACATATAATCATCAAATAATTTATTTAATTAGCTCCGAAAGAAGTCACTAAAAATCAATGAATTGGACAAAGTAATTGTAGTAAGCGTAACATAATTGCCTAAGTTAATAAATATTCAATGAATTTCGTGTAGGATGAAGAAGTAGCGATGCTCACCGAAATGGGACACTTACAAGAAGCTGTCCAGCAACTAGAAAAGCACGCAGCTGATCCACACACTCTCCCACCAGCTTCAGAACAAGTCATCGCCGACCTTAAAAGTGGAGAAGGAGGCTGGTGTTTCCAAGTGGTAAGAAGAATACATATTTTTTAGTTTGTTTTTGAATCTAATTTTGTTGCGTAATGTATTTTGATAATTATTAATTCATACGTCATATTTATTGTGCTAAATTTATAATTCAAACTTTTGCTCAATAACTCAGTATCAAAATGATGCTTATCTGATTTTGAACTAGGTTAACATTTTTGTCGTTTTGAGTTATTGATTAATACATCTAGAATATAACTCAATCAGTAGTTTACTTCTTTATAGTAAATATTGGTATATCAATTTGATTTTCAATCTGTTTGCTGAGTCGCACATACTTCTACATTTTAGCAATTTATTCTGTATCTGTCACAACAAAAATAAACAATTACAATCTCAGATTATTCGAGCATCGACCCAAGTACTGGTAGGGAACCAATTTTTTTAAGCTTTTAGTAAACGAAACTGATAAGACAGTGATTATATTGCTATTTCTGTGGTGATGTGGAATACAGTAACCGTTCATAAAAAATTCCTAAACGAGTTGTCAAATTCTATTAAAATTGTCGAGTTTTTTTTCACACCTGCTTCATTGA
Source organism: Bruchidius siliquastri (assembly GCA_949316355.1). Classification (NCBI taxonomy): domain Eukaryota; kingdom Metazoa; phylum Arthropoda; class Insecta; order Coleoptera; family Chrysomelidae; genus Bruchidius; species Bruchidius siliquastri. Next base: position 21,013,243 of record OX438537.1, read on the forward strand.
TTCTGCCGCTCAGGTAGAGGAAATATAACGCAGCGAGTTCACTTTTCCCATTAAATTATTTAAAAATAGACTGTCATCTCGGAAACGATCTTTAATTAGATTGGAGACGAATATCTTTGTATTTAGACACCGCTTTTTTGAATTAATTTGTTAATTTCGAAACATCAATCTAGCCTACGTATATGAATAAAATGAAAATGCAAATTAGTTCCCTTCTGAAACTTTTTGTTTTCCTGCATTGAATGAATGATTATTATTTTTGACCAGTTTTAGATTCAAATGGAGTTGTGAAAAGCATTTCATTCAAACTTACAAAAAAAAGTGTTTTACTAGCTAAGTATTGTCCTAAACTGATTACTGTCAGCTTGAATATGAAAAATATTATATTATTATATTATATATTAGTATCACATGGAAATACAGAGGGCATATTTAATAGAAAAAAATCGTAGTTATTGCCTGTATTTTATTGCTATTATTATACATAATTTAGAAAATCGCTTCACTATTATCATAGAAATCAGTATATCCTCACCTATTCATCATTTTTCTGCAAGATTTTTTCTAACTAGAATTCAAGCTGTGACCTGCCAGTAACACAATATCTATCATTAATTATTAAACTATATTATGGTCTATGCTAAATATTTATTTTATATCTTACAGTGAAGCTATATTACTGTATGTCTGTATTTATGTCTAGACGCCGCCATCTTCTCCATCTAGCTTAGGATCAAGAAAATCATCCATGTGTTCCATAAGTTCGATAAATAGCTCGTCTTCAAGTAGTTCCAAAAGCCATCACTCACCTAGCCATCCCTGGCAGAGGTCGCTTTCGCAGGTATGAACAAATATTCCAAATATTTGTAGGATACGGTATGTTATATAGTATTGCCGCTTTAGTATAATTCTACTTAGTACAATTTGGCTAGTCTTTGTTGTACAGTTCATGCTATGGAATTGTGCCTGCATTTTTTCATTCTCAATTCTATTATTGCACTGGCTTTTAAAATGAATTAATAGGTAGTGAATAAAATACACTTTATCCATTTATATTGCTCATCTCAAATCAGAAACCAAGGCACTAATTGCTTGCAAGGTAACCTGACCAAACGTCTGTTACCGCAGGAAGGCTCTTTAAAACAGTACAGTGAAATACTATTGTCTCTTTGAAGCAGCTACCTGGATACGCGGGATAATTCTTATCAACGAAATGCTGAATGATCCTGCAGGGATATGACCACAAGATTTTCTTAGAAAGATAACATTCAATAGATTCAAAAACAACGGACTGATGTAGAGAAATATATACGACAACCACATGAACTCATTTGCGTGCCTGTGTCCAGGAAGAGGTGATTCTGTCTCCTCATACGATTCATTCATCTAAGGCTTACCTGCATTTGGCGTAGATGTTGTTGGAGAGGGAAAATCATCTGCAGGCTCTGCACAAACTGTATGTCGATGTGAAGCCTTACCATACGACCTTACTAGACTCGGCTTTGCTAAATAGGCTGGCCATGGGAAGTAACCCTGCAAGATGACAGAAGGACTCGCTTTGTAGTATGTGCACTGGTAGTCAATGAAGAGCCTCTTACTATTTCTACGTACGAAATTTAAAGGAGCAGTTGCATTTCTATGTCGTTTGCATAAATTCTGTTTATATTGTATAAGTTCGTAAGCATGAGACCTGCCATTAAAAGTTATTAGTTTTTTATTTTGCAGTTTATTCAACTTTTTTTTGTTTTATTATTATTTTTGTTTGTTTTTATTTAGCCTGTAGGTCGTAGTGGTACAATGCGTGCTAGGTCAGTGTCAAGTCAGGATTCTGGGTTTATTTCACAAGATACTCTTTACCCCAGACCTCCATCGTCATTCAGCGTCGCACAGGTAAGGCTTTCCGTAGATTTAGATCTTTTTTGAAAGTTGTAGACAAAATATTTTAATACCACTTGTGAGACCAGGCTCTGATACTATCTGATTACTGCTCAGAATAACTAGGAAGTTGATCGATTCAAAAACCTTCTAAGGGTTGCTTAGTTATCTTACATAAAAACTGAACAATTTTTAGAGGGATCTAGAAATCTGCCTAGATAAAATTGAAACATTATTTTATTTTCAAATCCTCAGTAGACTGTATCTCTGTCTGTCGATGTATTTCAAAATAAAAAATAGAAATGAGGGAGCTTTTTCTCGTTACCTTGCCATAGCACATTTGTTTTTCTATTTTTCCTAGTAAGACAGGCAGGGTTGAATTTCTGGCGATATATTATGTCTCTTATTTTGGATTTATCAACAGCACAAATTCATCAACCCATATTCTGGCGTCTCATAATATTTCATATTGATTTATTTTTCAAAACTAAACATTATTATCGTTTTTGAAAAAAGGCTACCGTGACCGCCGAAATATGAAGATAATTCATTCGATATAATCATGTGATTTCAATTATCGATCAGAAAATCTCATCTCTTTCCGGCTTTGCTTCGTCGGTATCGGGGGTACTCTACCGCTCCCGATAATTGAATTCACCATAACAGCTGCTAGTAATTTTCTATAAATCAAACTACATCTGCAATACTGCTCGCTCGTGTCCAACAGCCAAAGCTCTCGACGTCTGTGAGGCCTGCGATAAACCTCTCGGCCTGCCTGCAGTCGTCTCTGTCATGCTTTCTCCATTTCACACGCCCATATATCGAGGATGGTATTGAACTGATGTCTGCTTCTATTTAGCATGAGGGTTCGGGGACAATGCATGAGCCCCTAGTTTCTTGTCTTACCAAGTACTCTACTTTCGCGTCACCTGGTACACCGCGGTACTCAGGGATAATGGTCACATTTTTGAATTGGGCTAAACTTTGGAGGACATTCCTGGACCAGAGTTGATCTAGTCCTCGTAGATGCCACCGCTCCAAAGCTGTCTGACTATTGCTCAATGACCTAAGATGGCAAATATTTCTACTTGCAATACTAACGTGCCCACTCTTCCCTGGTGGGAATAACGTTTAAGAATATTCTCCTGGTAACTAGGGTTGCTTGCCATTTCCACTTTGGGTGAGGAAATTGCTAGGCTATCTTCTGCCATCTTCCCAATCCTGGTGTGGCCCACCATCGGGTTTTTCCTTGTCTTGCTTTCTCAAGTAGATCGCCATGGACTCTAGTTTTGTCTACAGGTTCAGGAGCTGCAAACCCACAAACGGCGTTGTTCTTATGGCCCTGCGCGATAGACTGTGCATTTGTTGCTTCAAAACAAACAACAACATGATGTATGCCAATCATTATGGTTATTGAAATATGGTATAAATTCGAGACAATATCTATGTATTATCAACATCCGATTATTCTCTAGATCATAGCAATTTCCATGGAATCAATGTAAATGACTAAAACGTACTTGCAGGTATCGAACATGTCTGAACATAGCCAGAATAGCAGCAGTTCGAGCACGCCGTGCACACCGTACCCGGCTGCTCCGACGACCACGGCCACATGGCCTAACCTCCAGGAGACGATGCAGTTTGAACGAGCAGCCACGGCCATCATCAGTGACCGCCCACACACCATATCTTCAGGTATGTTCTTCTTCCATTAATAGATAGATATGTTCCGATATCAGTACCGTATGTACTGATGTACTTAGTCTTTAGACTAGATTAACTGCTTTCAACGAAACAGGCTAAACACTACGCATGCGAATATATATTGTGGTTCCTCAAACAATTGTTGTCCAGAAGCAGTGCAGGTAATACAAAAAACGTACAATTCCAGTGGAAAATTTAGTTCAAATTGGGGACCTCTGGAAAATGAAATTACTTTATACTTTTTACAGTTTTACATGATATAGCAGTTTACTGTAATCTCTGCACTACAATGCTGGTTGCATTCATATTTAGAAAATATTCGAAAATTCCATTCAGAACCTCGGATTGACAAAGAGTTCGCAGAAACAATAATGACAAAAAAATGCAAATCGAAATCTCTGGATTCCCAAATTTTGACGTTTAAATGTAGAAAGGTTAATCTATGATTTGACAATAATGCTGAGACATTAAGTACCTATCTAGCTCTGTTGTATTTATGACTTTAATATATTTTTCTATCAAAATCAACCAGATATTAAGATATTTGAGTATTAGACATGCAATAACCAGGATCATCTTGTATATACCTCGGTGTTCTTAATTTAAAATATACGCAGAATCATCCTAGAAGATTTTATGTTATTGCTACTGTTCTGTAGAGGGTAGATGTTTGCACAGTTGACCACTCACTTTGAATATCCCAATTGTATTTATAGCATACGAAAAAGGTCATCAAAGGCCACCGCTGACAGTGTATACTTTTCAAGCACCCGATCAGAGCCTGTCCCAACCGGTGAGCCCCGTCACTTCCATCACGCCGACCGATACCACGCCGGTGCCACCTAAGAGCCCTGCCTCTTCCATCAAGTCCTTCTCGAAGCCTCCGTTACCGATGGTGAGTATTCAAAATAAACTTGGCAACGTTGCGTTGTTCATCGACACTGTACTTTAATATGTATTTCACTCGTACCGTAGTGGACTTCAATCAATTTGTCTCCAAATGTTGCGTTCCAGACCTCCATTGTCTCAATAATTTTGAGTGTCAGGATATTTCGATTGATTTACTCTCTTTAATCGCCTTCTGAAGTACTGGCGAACATGTACCTTCTTAGCTATTTGTACTCCTCTGATTGGCATGTCGTTTGTGTGGCTAGTTCTGATTGGTTCGGACGGCGTTCCGGTTGAGAGACGTAGTTTTCTGCTGACTTAGCTGTTGGGTGGTTATTTCGGTCCATCTGTAATTTATCAATTTTTTTATGTTTGGCCGCGATATTGGTTTTATTTCTACGCCAGCTTTGCTATAGAACGTTATTGGCGATGAAAGCTGCCTCCTTGAATGTTCGTCGATATCAGTGAGGTTACTTGTACTGTATCCTACAATATTTTATGGTGTTCTGTCTATGCGTGGTGTATCACACCTAGCCCATATATAAAATCCATATAGCAGCCACTCATAAGAAAAAAATGTAAAAAATATTACATGTTACAAGGTTTTCCAAATAGCCCAGAACTAGACTTTGAGGTACTCAAAAGTACAGTGAGGTACCAAGTTAAGGAATGGTTAAGAAATGCTGGAACTTTGAGACTAGATGAAGGGGTTGATTTTAGGACGATGCTGAATAACTGTCTAAATTGCATCCGAACAAACCAGTGTTATACGATGAGGATCAATTATATACAATGTGGGAGAGGGACAAAGTCAGCCTTGTATGTCCTCAGTGAGTGTGAAGTGGCAGATCACAAGATGCGGCACCTCTTTGGGAAGCCCAGGCTTGAGGATGATAGTTGAGCACAGTTACAGCTGAGAAAAGCACATAACTGTTGGAATATAACTGTAAACTAATATGTTTGAAGCTATAGCCTTAAGGCTGCAGTACTGACGGGGTCAGACGGCTCATGAAAGAAAGCACCCCCACATCTTCATATCAAGAAAACCTTTCTGTGTACTTACTTATTACTGGAGAGTGAAAACTTTGGATAAGAAACTTATATATTTCTTCTATATAAATTATAGTTTATTTTTATACGCAAATTTTTTTTCCAGCGTTGCTCATCTTTAGAGCGTCCAGCGTCGACAACCATAACAACGTCCTCCCCCAGCATGGGTCCTGCAGTACCCGCGAAAATAGGAGTGCAGGGTGTACGCGTGCTGCCATCTGCCGCCGAGCTGGCCACTAGGAAACCTTCTCCACTGACGCAGCACGTGTCCAGAATCACCGGGGCACAACCGACATACGTCAACATGCACGAGTTGGCTAGCATGGCTAGCGGGAAGGACAAGAGTCTACCGCCTCCCCCTCAGGAGTTCGTCGGTACACCAGGAGAAAAGGTAATATACAAGAATACTGTAGAAAGACCAGTCGGATGAGTTTTTTGTTTTGTTTTGTTTAAGCAGCATGGACTTTATTGTCATTGGGTGCTCTAATCTTACGTATAATTCATATTTGTCAGTAATATCTGGTGAATCTGATTAATCTGGATGGTATATGGGTGAAATGGTATCACTCGTCATGCAAATCGAATGGTCTATGAAGATTATCCAAAGCAGTGCAATATTGGAGGTCAAATAGTATACACCACCAAGATTAATGAGTGATAATTTATTAGTAACTATGCGAATACAGGAAACAGGGGTTTTTACTGTCTGTGGTACCTGTTACAGTTGCAATTTGGGATGAGAAATTTACATTTGGTCAAGACATGATTCGAAACCACATTTCTGGCATTCCGTGCTGACATTCTGGGCGTTGATAATAATGTTCGTTCATGTTTATTAAAACACTTTGATTTGTCGCGTCTCGAATTACAAAGTACGTTACTTTTTTACTACATATATTTCAGTTATGCATTGTATTTTGGATCAATCACAGGAACACTTGTTATATTCTTGACCTCCAAATAAGGATAATTTTATAATTTTCATTGAAACAGTTAAGGATAAACACCATATAGTCTTGTTATTTTAACATACTCCGTACATTGATTATCTACCGTAGAGATTATATCAAATTTCAAAATGAATTTTGAATTCCAGACAACTGAAGGTGAGAAAGAGAGTAGCACTAGTGAGAGCTCATTGGAATCATCCAGTGGATATGGTAGTCAGACGACTTTTACACCTGAAGACGTCCAACACATTGAAGGTAAGCACTAAATAGAAATCGATTTTTGTTGTGCATGGTTTCTGAATTGCTCTTTGAGTAATGTCCCGTCTTTTTCTCGTGTGATTTTCCACATTTCATCTTCATTTATGTAGAGGATTGAATGATAATTAGCTATACTTTACGTGGTAGATGCTACTAGTGAGCAATATTGAATATACCCAAGAATACATGATCTCTGAATCAAATTAAACTGAGATCATATGACAAACTTGTCCTGTGATTGTTTTTGTGATCAATCTCACTTCTGCTAATCATTTGATGAAGCTGCATACAAATGAGTGCAAAAAGTCGACCAACGTTTCCAGTTGTTTGACTGACTCTATTTGAAGTACAAAGAAATTAATTTAATTGTTTTTGACAATGATGTCTGACACTGCCGAAACTTTATTTAATTTTTATTACTTCATTGAATCGAGACTAATCGCAATCACAACTGTATTTTTTTAATTCTCTAATATAGAAGTAGAAAAAACTTAAGCCATATATTTCCTAATGAAAATACAGACAACAAAAAATCCTAAACAAATTATAAAATCATTCATTCAAGATGGCCTACAATTGATTATATTGTTCGCTGGCCGCCAATTGAAACCTCATACGCAGGATTAAATATTTACTGAAGTTTCGGCTGCCTCGACAGCCTTTATCAAAGTACAAAACAGAATGGAAACATTTGTATTGAAAATGTCAAATTAATATATTTTTTTTGATGAAGCCTGTCGAGGCAGCCGAAACGTCAGAAAATATTACTTCCTACGTATATATTTTAATTAGCTCCAGCGAAATGGATTAGAGAGACAACTACAGGATACGTTTTAGAAATTACATTAATAGCCCTAGAATTTGTGTCTACCGCGTGAATATAATCATTGATGAAATGCTGCTACTATGTGACAAATCTAGAATAGCTTCATAAAAAATAAGTGGTACTAAGACCATTGAGAATCTGTATTTGAGATAGGGAATTCGATAAAGATGTAATGTTTAGCTATCAGTATTTGGAGGGTCTTGGACTAAGCTTTTGTACTGTTTGTTAACTGGGGAAATATCTATATCTCTACCTCAAATTTTCTGATAAAATCCACTAACTCCAGTGATTTGCTTGTATTTCAAGTAACATGTTTCTAAATCAATTTGATGCTTCATACCTAATGCTTGCATACAGAACTTTTCAAGCAAATTATGCAGTTACTACAGGTTGGATATAAAATGGTAATCAACTATAAACGATATTTTAAAATTTGATCAAACGCTGATTCGAGAAAATATCCCTATAATGTTGATTTTCAATATCACTTAAAAATATATTTCTGTGAAATTCATGTATGTGACTCTCCAAACATATATTCACTGCATTAGATACATTACGTTTGTCTTGGATATATGATTGTTTGTTGTGATATTTTTATTGCAATATTTATGTGTAACAGTCCTTCAAAAGCAGCGTTTTTGAATTCATTTCATTTTTCCATTTCATTCACAACACTATTCATGGGTATGTATTTGAAAATATACAAAGTAAGGTAAGATCATTCCCAAATGCCCTGTAGATGAGTCTGCATTCATTGCTTGTTCAACGATGTATGTACTGTTTTCAAGTAATCACTCGTAGTTGGCAAATTCATTTCCATCTTCTGCAATCGAAGTCATTTCTATTAAGCATGTTGTGTGATCACTAGTGTGTGTTAATATAGATGTAAACGGTACAGCAAGCAAGTATTGCACTCTGCCTCGCAACAATGAACTTGTTAACAACATGAGAAGAAGACCACTCTCCATGACAGGTAATCTTTTGTAATTTATTTTGCTTTGGTGGTGGTCCAGCGGTGTTTTCCAGTTAGTGTGCTTGTAAATTATCCATGCACAGATATTGGAATAAACAACAAACAACTTTCTCAAATTACACGCCTTATACAGAAAAATAAGAAACTCTATATTTGAATGGAAACTATTCGAAGATTCACTAATTCAAAATTCTCAATCACACAGTCAAAAGTTTAAAAACAGCCTTCAGGAAAATACGAAAGTAACTATTTAGTAACGCTCAAATAAGCAGTTTAGTTTGAGGAACGAGCCAGCTTCAGAAACGGATGGTTTTAGATTTAAGTGACTATGAACAGAACCAGCTTCTGCAAATATTTTGGTCATAGTTCAATTATTAAATATTAATAAAACAGTTTCCTAAATTTTTTGTTTGTTTTGAAACGGTTTAAAGTTATACTATAAAGAAAACCGTGAGTGTATTTGATTGTTGCAACAATCATTAGTTCATTTGAGACATGGTAATCACGACATATTAATAAGTACTAACTGGAAAGCATGTTATTGTATGTAAGTCTTGTCATTCTCATCGTCAGTTTCAAATCAAGTATTTTTAGTGTGTGTTTGTTTTATTATTGAAGATTATCAGTTATGTATTTAATAAATAGGTCCTGGGCCAACTTTTTGTACATCAGTTTAGGAGTTAGGTTAATTGAATTTTCTCAATAACTCCGTATTAAAATCGTATTTTTTTTAACTGACAATGTAAATAATCTTTACTTGAGCAGTTGAGGGCACTTCAATCAACAGTTTCTTCGAAAAATCCTTAGATATCCTTTTTACATTTTTTAATGCTGAGAAATAAATGTTTGAATAGCCATTATATGCCAAGACTCAATAAGTCTTAGGTGGTATATTACAATGAAAGCACATGTACATGTACATTTTTATGTTCTATATTATTTATCACTGTTGAAGTTGATAAATGACTTTCAATTGACATGTGTACATAAAGTAAAGTTTCAAGGATAGAATCTAGAAGAAATACCCACTACGATTCATACATTTTTATAATATATTTATATCGTCTTCGTGTTCAATTTTATTTGATAATGATTTTGCTTGAGTCAGACGCATGCTGTTTCTATATATGTACTAATTCCCTAACCTTGAACAAACTATATTAATTAAGATACCTAATAGTAATCCTTATTGTATCAACTCTGAAGTGTATATATTACTAAGCAATGGAATACACTACAAAATAATTTTTTTCTGTTTATGTATGAACATATATGAATATAGAATCGATAACAGATTTGGTAGTATGTGGATCAACAGGTTTGATAACAGATAACTCCTCCTTAGAAGATTTGCTCATTATATATGACTCTTCAAGATGGCGGCATCCATTATGTTGTCTGTAGTAGACTGACTACAATGACAGCTTAAATTTGTTGGATTGATACTTCTGCTCTAGAAATTGTACTAAAAAGTAAACATCCGATGAAATTTATTCCAAATGGATGGTGATCCTCCACAAGTTATCAGATCTGGTTGTCGCTCTGTGACCTTCCTCATTTGCGTGTTCCTTCAGATTTTAATTTCAGATGATTTTCAAATATAAACTCCCTATTTTTTTAACTTGTATAAAAGTTTCTCTTTATACCTTTAATATTTTAACTTTTCGTCGGTTACTTCTCATTGTATTTCAAAAGGACAGATTTTCAATCAGTTCTCTATTCTCAAAGCTGCTAGTCATATCAATATTTGTAGGAATATAAAACTCAAGATTGCTGCTCGATTATTTTTTGATAAAATGGAACAGGAATGAAGTTTAATTTTTCTTGTATCGTATCTTTAAACTACGAAAAAATCCTGAAACCATGTAATATTTTCTTTATTGGTCAATAATGTAAGCAATAGACTAACAGTAGACGAATTGTTTGAAATCAGTGTTTCAAGATTTTGCCATCACAGTCAATTGAGTCATCAAACCTGCTATAGACATGAATGTTTCGTCTTTAGCCTAGACTCGTCAGTATAGCCTGGCTTTACTTGTAGAGACCAATTGGCAGTCCAAGTGTTAGACCTTGACTTCGTGAGTTCTCAGTGGGCAGCGCCAAAGTGCGCGTCGCTTGGAGATGAGTTTTAATAATAGGAAAATTCACCAATACGACAACTCTACCGAAATCCCACTGTTAATCAATTTTGTTATCTTTCTTCCAAGTAATCATTACTATGTCTGACATTGTAGCTGTGGGTATGGGTACAATGCGCAACAACCTCCTGAGACGCGGTTCCATGCAAACCCAGAAACCTCCACCTCCCATTCGAAGGACATCTTCAATCACGAACACTTCAGCGTCTTCCATGGGGAGCTTGGAGAATCTACCGCCACCGCCAGCGTTTTTGTTGGAGCCTAATAACACGCAGTCTGTGAAATCGACTACACCAGTTGGTAAATATATAATTTCATTCTGCAATTTGGAAATTAGCTTTGATTCCATCAACCGAAATATACTTCCCTATATTAAATGAAGATTGGACTGGGGATTTTAAATGTATTTTTTTATTTCGTAGGTATACAAAAAACAGTATGCTAATGCTAACATTTGGAAGAATCGGAAATTCCGTCAAACGAGATATTTATCAAACCTATCAGATTACAAATTTGATGTTTTCTAGGTGAACCTGTCTATATTCTAAGATACACATATACGTAAAGGTTTCAATTGAAGTAATATTCTTTTGTCGGAGGTCTATTTCCAGGTGTCAATTATTATTTGCCGCCCAAATAGGCCATATTAGCCTTGGTTTACTGATACACTATAAATACAGTAGGTTTGGCAGGAACAAATAATTGAATTCTTTTTTTATTTATAGCATGTAGTGCAATGTTATACAATTTATCGGTCAGCATTGAAAGCTTGGGTAGAATATAGTTTAATGTTAATTATACTTGGTGAGTTCAAATTCAAATATATGTACAAAATTTATAAGATGATATGAAGTTGTAGTTAAATTCAGATAATGGAGCTTAGCCCTTTTATGTAACTGTGATATATATGGACTGCTTTGGTATAACCAATACTATTTTTAGGTTTTGGTTATGATGTAATTTTTATAATAATAACATGGAATGGTATTGGTTTATATTTTGATACATTGCGTGATTTGAATTTGTACATTTTAAATGATTTCTGCGTAAATAAAAGAGGTGTTTATTCAGTGTATTAGTAAAATTAATCAATTTTATCTGTTAATGTCGAGTGATAATGAAATGTCAGGAAAATTCAGAAATATATTGTTTAGGTTACATGGTAACATCATTAAGACTCTTTGTAGTTGTTGCTAAAGTGTATTTGAAGCTGGACTACGCATTTACCAACAATATAATACGTTTATCGAACTTACTAAATATACACAAATGTTTTTATACCATGATGAAGATTTCCTTCCGTTATTTGAAGACTTGCTCGATGATCCATGTGAAATATTTGTACTTTTCTCATTTCGGTGACTTTTTAGCCCTGCTGTGATTCACTCAATTCCCTTATTTAAATTACTTATAGACATATGACTCTCTGCACATCGTAATGTATATGATTCGGGATTCATGATAGGAGTGTTCCAACTCTAAAGCAATTAAGACTAAGAAGAGTACATTTATTCAATTCATTGATATTTCTAAGGAAAGAGACTAAACTAGCTTCCAATTAACTTTTTCTACTTTTCTTCTTAGGTGTCAATGTCGCCGAAACAGTGAAAGCCCTTACAGAATTAAAACATACGCCAGCCAGCCCAAATTCTGTTAGGCGTATGTCATCGTCTACACAGAATATTTATCAGAATATGCAAACTGGACAGGCCACCTGCGGCACACCACAGAGTCCCATTCTTAGCACTTTCCAGAGCCAGACAAAGGTACAGCATACAATTTTGATATTTATTCCAGTATAAACATTTTTACTGCATTTATATTGTGGATGTCTTCTTCTTTGAAAATATTTAGTCACTTGAGTTGTTCATACCTATCATAAAAAAGTTGCCTATCACCTGATATTGGTTAATGATACACTGTCAGATCGCATTGTGTACTGGGACTTATTTAATAAAAAAATAATTAGATCAAAGACGGATTTTAATCAATATTAGCTAATTTAGCGTACAACTAATTGCTAGATAAATCATGTTTCAATGGCATTTGTAAGGAAATTATTTTTCAAACTTAATATTTTCAGGTATCATACGTGTCACAATCTGGAGGAGTAGTTTACGCCCAGCCTTCACAGTTTGTAGGTGGAAGTCCTAACTCTGTAAGAAGAATAAATAATTTCAGATCTCAAAGTGCTGATAGAAAATCTGAAGGTAAGTGAAATGCATCAGTAGAATTTTTCTCATTCATTTATAAAATCATGGAAGTTTCTTTTGACAAACCCGATACTGTTCTGTCCGTAGTCCACTTTTCCCATCAGTAGTATAGAGCGGATCAATTTTTCTTAGTACTCCCAACGATTCGACTTTGCTTCAGAGATATAAGATGTAGATCGAAGTAAGATTATTCAAAAACTAATGATGAATGGTAATACATAACATGAAAAAATAAATATGTTTGATACATCATTCATTAAAGAACTTTTATAACCTTATAAAAAATTTGAAAACAGAAATATCAGTAGAGAGAAGCCAGTGATTAAACAAACTTGGATAAAACATTTGAATGAGTAAAATGTAAGTAATCCCTACATTGAAATACAAAGCATACATTCTATCCTATCAAGCAAACCCCTTTTTATCGACATTGAAAAAACGTTCTTCTCTTAGAAGCGGTAGTTGCTTTAGGGTTGGTTTATCAATATTGAGCTTATCAACCTCCAATTAACGGCCTTGTGATGGGCTTCATTAGTCAGTTTACTGTTATCTTCCAGACGAGAGATTTTACCATACATTGAGAAACCGATACTTAGGTAGATGCACTTACTTGGTGAACTCTTTCATCGAGCTGATAAAATGATCTATTTAACACAGTTTTTGAAATAAAACTATCTTACAGTGACGCATTCTGATTTATATTTAAATTTGTAGGTCCGATAGGTGTTGGATCAACATTCATAGCCTCGCTGAGCGCCAAGTTAGCTCCTCAACTTAGCCCACGTTCCTCTCGTCGTCACTCCGAAGACCATTCTGCCGGGATGCCCAAGATGCCACAACGCACCACGGGACCGGGACAAAGCTTCCTGGATTCCCTGAACGCCAAGCTGGCACAGCAGCATAAAAAATCTCCACATTCCAACAGTAACAACAAGGCCAGCAAGATCAGGCAGCTCATGAACGACACTGCACAAGTGAGCTTAAATTCGGATTAACTTGATTTAGAAATTTGAAAAATATATCCATAGAATTTTAATTTAAAAAAAAAATAGAAAAAGATGTGATTAATAAAATGGTGAACAGATGTATATTCAACGTAAAAAACGATCAAATTAAATCGATAATTGGAAATTTAAAAACGATGAAAAATTGAAATTCATAAAAATTATAACTTACCCAAGCAAACCCCCACATCTAGGCATGTCATATCCCGTATGATCGAAAATCACAAAAAAATATCAGAAAAATTAATAGTTGCTGCTCCCCTATACCGACTAAAGGTAGTATGAGAAAAATATTATACTTCAGATCAGTTTTCGATGTTTCAGATTTGATTATTTTTATAAGACTTATTCCGAGCCTCACAATTAATTTTTTTTCAGCTTGATGTAAAAGAATGCCACGACTCTCTAATGGATCAAATAAGGCGGGGAACAACGCTGAAAAGGACGGATATATCAAACGACAGGTCAGCTCCAAAAATATTCTAGATGCGTACCTAACGATGGAATATTCATTTAGTATTAACTGTCAAAGATGTTTACTAAATAGCCACGTTTTATACGTAAAAAAATCTATCACTCAGATTATCCATCATACTTTTTCCAAACATTGATCCCTGAGAATTCCGAAAATCTTGTTTTGAAAAGACATTTTTAAGTTTTTGGTGTGCTTTGATAAGATTGCAATTGTATGGTGGCCTTTCTGGGTGGATATTTTACTGATCATCAGAATTGAAATGATTATTGTACTAATACGGTGACTGTCCGAGATAGGTAAAAAATTTTTTTGTCAAGAAATATGTTGAGTTGTTTTTCATAATCACATAATTCCATCAACAAATTCAATAAATCGTGAGTTATTCTTTAGCTCAACGGATTCTTCATAAGTGAACAATTTACATCACCAAAGATTGCCTGCCTATATAAAAACCGGGAGAAAAACATAACAATTGATAAACTATTCATCCAAATCTGATAGCATTTTTTAGCTGTGGTAGAAAAATATTTAACCTGCATTTAACTTATAAACGTGTAGGTTCAAAAATACTGTGGTAAAATTAACGTGGAATATTCACAGCAACTACATCCAACACATTACTACATCTCTTTTTTTGCGGGAAGTGGCCAACAACTGTTTCAAAAAACGTGTCTTTAAGGAAAATATGGATATATGGATTTTATTGCATTTTTGATTTTCAACCCTATACATTTTGCTAACAGTGAATATTTCCACGATACCTAGGCATAACTGTATTTACTAAAATCATAATCTATGTGCAGTATTCATGTCACATGTTGTTATAAAGAAGTTGTAATAATTAGAATTAAAATTAACATGGGGTAATTCCACATAATAAATGTTAATCTATGGATGATTTCGATCTCTTACAGCATATAACTGTATTAAAATTTATAGCAAATTAATTTCCTGTATATATTGTATAGTACAGTGCATGTATACGCATGCATGTATTTATACTGTGTCACCAATTTCAATTGCATCTACAAAGAGGTATTGAAACTATGCCGAAAATATATCTGCATCAAATATAGGAAATTTGCTAAGAATCTTTGACAGTACTATCATATGTCACAAATGAGAATGAAGCTTGCAAACTTATGTATTCATTCCGTTGTGGATTCCATAAATATTCACGTGGTTCTCACAATGGAAATAATAACACTTTTTATGTGGAATAACCCTGTCATGCAGATTTTTACGCAACATTCTGTCTTCCTTTAGTTATTTATATGTATTTTAAGAGGTTCATTCCAAAAGTATAATTTTTATTTGTCATATTCAAATACATTGATAAGTCTGATAATGATGCCCTCATTTCATTAGTTTTCAAGGTGTTTTATGGGAACTATTCATCCCTATTCTGAAACAGCTCTAATGAGGAGTTGGGCAAGCCATTTAGAATAAATATAATTTTCCGTCATTTCATTCCAGTGCCACCGTATTATTTGGCTTTATGATGTTCAACAGCCTTGACATCACATCTTATACTTTAGAAGCTTTTATATCATATGACAAATTGGGGTTCTGATAAAGACCATACATGATTACAACCATAGATGATTGACCAAACACCTACAAACTAGAGCAACCATCATTAGTTGATTATTGCAGATCATAGTTTTGTGAAAAAATAACCTCCTATAACTCTGTGTTATCTATACATTCCTCGTTTAACACTTGTCAGACACCTTTTTTCAGGCATTTGATGGCATTTAACATATTCTTGTGTGTGTCAAAAATCGAAACTAACACAGACTTAGCAAATTTAGCTAATCGGTATATTACTTATGTTGCAGTGAACCTCCTGGGATACCACTCCCTTTAAAGCGGATATCCAATGATACAAGCCATGAATAAGTGGTATACCTATTACAAAAATGAATTTATTATGACGATTGAATAGCAATAAAACTATCAGACTTAATTTTCAGTTGTGTTTTCAATGTTACCACCATATAGCAAATAGATAAAGCATGAAAGGCTAAAGTTATGTTCATGACTCCCACAAACGTCGTAATCGTTATTTTCTAAATGATTAATTTGCCTACATTCCAATAAATTTGAAATAGAAAACAATGCCACTTTCAAAACGGAAGCTGACATCTGTTTTTTTGCCAGCCATAAACCAAACCTTGAAATTCCTTTTTAGGACAATGCAAGAAGAAAACTTGCATATTATGCCATACCATCAAACAGTCTGAACAGATTTATAAAGGTGGGAGGTTATACATATTATGCAATGGTAATTTTCCAAGCTTGATATAACTTTATTTGCTATATATTGAAACTCTGGTTATATCAAATGAAGGCGTAAAAATGTGTCGAACCGTCCTGTTTTTCTTGATAACGTGCAACTCATATGCTCTTCAGTTTTTAAAGTATACGAGGTATATACGATCTCTATGGAATTTAACAGAAAGTTGCGAAAAAGTCTTCAATGTTTTCAAACAAATCGTAAAGCAATTTTAATCCGTCTAGTAATAACTGTCGGTACTTCCAGACTCCAATTTTTTCAAACACGTCGGAAGATCAATTATAATTATCTTTGTATTTTACTGTATTATTAACGTCCATATTTATTATACGAATCTGACTGAATTATTTTTATATATAGATAGTATTATCTTGTAGGACTGATGTTCAAATATGTGTAAATTACTAATGTGATTTTGTTTCATAATATATTCCTTACTGTAAATAGAAACTGTAACTAGAGGGTCTTTCATTCTTGTGACTTTGTTTTAAAGGATATGCCCAATATGCATTACATTTTCAATAAGAATACCAAAGTTGTTTGCCTAGTGCATTTATATAATTATTAATACTCTATTGTCAAATATCAGGTACTGCTTAAAGTGAACATTGTTAAGGTGGAGGCAAGGTCTGTCAAACTTCAACTAGATATGAAGAAAGATAGGAACCATACAACTTTATTTTAAATGGATTTGAAAATCATGGATGCTATATTGTCACTTACAATGGTAAATATCTATTGAATGCAAAGAAGCTCCAGAAGTCTAATAAACATAAAACGTCTGAATCAAAGGGATCACTTTGACTCCAATTGAAGGTGGTATTTAGATTTGTTTTTGCAGGTGTAGCGTCGTCCCCCGATGTGAATGCCAGATCACCCTAGAGCTGAACCTGATCCCTTTTCATTAGTTCAAATAGCTTTTATTAACCATTTGCAATCCTAACCTCACGGCGGCAAACGATAATCAGATCATGCACTAGGTCACAGCAGGTACGCGTGTAATAATTATGCCGTGAGATCGTGATAATATTTCATCTTTCATTTTGATAACCTGGTCAAACTAGACAGTACCACTGCAAAACACCCAAGGAACTATTATGAGATTCAGGCATAAATTTGAACAAAATTACACAGCTTGTCTTATAATGTGGATATACGTATGTTTCAGTTTGACCGCAATGAAGTTGGCATAGTCATAATTTGGCAGTGTTTCACCTTTTAATGGATGGATGTGTATAATTATCATTCACACATATCGATTTTTTTGATGATTTTGTAGTCGAAATGTAATGAAAATGAGCTTACTATGAAACTACGTGGAGGCTGTATAGGCAGTCAAACCATTAGTAAAGTTTTCCTTTACAACGAATCTGGTTTCAGTTCTTAGCTAGATATAGCGCACAGAGCACTGAGTTTTACAACTAATCTATTGTGTTAATTTTTCGTACTCTACGTGTCAACTAATAAGAATAAGATTGATAACCGACAATTGGACTGTAAACTATGAAGCCATTTTCTAAATCACATGTTTGGTGTCTAGGGCGAGCATCGAAGTAGCGTCTTTTGAATTATCTAAATATAAAATAATCACCAATTAAAACATTCACTTTTTTATTTATAGCATTAGTCATTGAACTAGATCAAAAATATGTGGTACTGGATCCTCTCACATAGCCACCCCACTACATAGTTTCGCCAATCACTCAACTACCAAAACTGTGGTTCTGTTAATAAAAAAATATTTAAATAATGTGCTTACTGAATGTATGCCTCAAAGATGACATAAATCTGAACTAGCCTAATATTATCGATTAGTTAAAAATGATCAGAATTGATAAAAATCTGTCAATAAAAAAAGTTTTGTCATACTGACACTTTTTCTCAACCCTTTGAATGGCACCCATGATATCCCTATTTTGGGAATCGTTGATGTAAGCATTATCTATAGAATTGTCAGATTACCATAATTTAGTCAAAAATGTCATAAACCGCCGCAACTCTGTGTTGTATCATCCTGAAAATTCCTCTCGGATAGACCCTCATTCGACCCCATATTCTCTATTTTTTGGTCCCACTGTCTGATGTTTTACCACCTGTGCTATGAACTGTACCTATAAATAGTTGAAGTTTGACCTTCCTCCATTAATCTACATTGTGCACTCAAAAAAATTAGTTCCAACAGAATGTCTTGTTATTTGATATGATCTATTTTGATACCCCTGGTTTTCAAACAAAGTCCATTTATATAACGCTTGAAGACTCCTAAGCTAGTGTAGTTGATGTATATAGCATATAAGCATTCAAATGGGTTAATATATATGATATGATGAGTAGTGTATGGACAAATAGAGCACAATTATGTTTTGTGTATTAATTCCCACTTACAACTGTTGTTGTTTTCACTAGTTATTTATCATTTATTTTTGTTTAAATATTCTATTGAAATAAAAATATATATGCATTGTGAAGCTGTAGATGTTACAAACAATATCATATGGGCATAACATGCTGTATATATCTTAATGCAACTTTTATTACAACATTCATGTTAAAAGTGATATGTCAGTTACTTACTATTTACAATGATAAATGTATGGTTCCAGCATTTTGCTTGATTTGTGTTGTGTCTAATAAAGGTATTAATAAAATCTCTTGTTCATTTCATCCCTATTATTTGTCTATGTAAAACTTGTTTGCTAAGATTTTATGAGTAGTTAGGGGGATCAAAGTTAGTATTTTCGTATTTTCTGGTTTCACCTTTCATTAGTGGTTTTGCATGGCTATATTCGCGACTTAAAATAACCTCTCGTCTAGATTTGTTTAATGATGTTCTTAATAAACTGATCACGATTATAATGGCCAAAAAAGACCACCCGACTCAAGCACATACCCAGGAAACTGATTCGGGGGGTCTAGACTGTTCCGGGGAGAGTTCGGAATAATAGAAAAAAAGCAAAGCATTTGCTGCCTATATGGATAAAAAACAGGTTTGGTATTATTTAGTATTGAATTCTACTCGCACGTGAAATGAAAAGATCTAATTAGCTATATAAGAATGTGTGTATAGTTTTGATGAAAAAAAAATCTTGGAATTTCGGTGGGAGGGGGGTTAGGACCTCTGGACCTCTTCCTGATCCAGACTATATAAAGGCTGCTGGCCAATAAGGATGGTCCCTTTATCATCTTATCCCTAGTACAAACTTTTAGGAGGTACCTCGTAGTTTGAATACATTCGATTCAATTAATAGATTCATTCCACCCATCTCTACGTAGATTCTCTGGCAACCCTTATTACACTAGATGACAAGTGAAGTTTGAGCTTAACGGTGGCGGCAGATTTCATGGTTATGTTGATGTTTTTGAACAGTGGATTTATTTTTGCTTATAATTTTTTGATAGAGGTTGGTTATGGAGGAGGAGGAACCAGATTGTACAGAAGCAAATGAATCTGAAGAAAAT
Organism: Bruchidius siliquastri; assembly: GCA_949316355.1. Classification (NCBI taxonomy): domain Eukaryota; kingdom Metazoa; phylum Arthropoda; class Insecta; order Coleoptera; family Chrysomelidae; genus Bruchidius; species Bruchidius siliquastri. The sequence goes on from OX438537.1 coordinate 21,033,361, forward strand.
TCGGAGGGAGAATTAGAAATTGTATTAGATAGCCCCCTTTCAAGAAGGAAGTCTCCGCTGAGACCGACGAAAAGTGAGAAATTGATAATAGAAAGCATAGAAGATGAGTTGGAGAGAAGACTGGAAGAAAAAGCTGCAAAAATTAATCTCAATGCAACTCATGTAAAGAATATTATCAGGCATGTCATTACAAATGAACATGTTTTGGCTTTGGTTAAAAAGGCGGAGAATCCAAATCTTCCTGAACCTCTTCCTGCATATGAGCCCAAACTTACCCGAGCCAAGGCAAGGTGAGTATTAATTACTGTTATGTCTATACATACGATTGTCAACTCTCCAGTTTTTATCTGGACGCACCAGCTTTTCATGGCAATTCTGAAGTTTCTGGATACATGTTCCTTAAAGTGAAGAGATTGAGTCAGATGATTTGTGTAAATGAATATGTCAATTTTTATAGTATTTTTCGTTATGCATAACATTTTAGAGAGCTTTTGTCAACTGTACCTACACAACCTCTACCATGGGTTAGCAATAAACCTGATTCAGAGGTCCAGGCTTTGATCAGTGATGAGCTACCAGAAGATTCTGATGATGATGAATATGTTCCAGGGGCAGAAGACACAGGAGAGGTATTTTTCATTTAATCTTCATATTTGATACCTTTAAAATAAGGGGTCATTGAGATAAAACATCACAGTTTTGCAAACTATGGTGATAAATCCAATATATAATTTATAGTCATGTGCTGACTTGTCCCATCATAATATAAATCCTTCTTTGGAATATCTAAATTTGTCACAAAAAACATATAATTATAAAATAATATAATGATTCAAAAATGTTTTTTGCAGAGTGAGTCTGATAGGGAGAGCTCAATTTTCAGTGACCCACCTTCAGTTCCACCGCCAACACCACCTTCACCTTCCCCAAAAAAGAAGAGAAAGGAAAAGAAAATCAGCTACTCTGAAGATGGGATATTTAAAATACCTGAGATCAAATCAGCAGAAGATGAGAGAGAAGGTGCTGTAGATCAACCTACAATTGCTGAACGAACAAGGTTGGAATACTATATTTACAAAAGACTTACCACAAATCTGCTTGTTATTGAGTATTGAAGTTCAGTTATGGAAAATTTCAGTATTTTATTGATCCTCCCTTTTTTTATTGAAATTTTTTTTGTTCAGTGAATAGTTGGAAAAAAGTGGTCTATATAATAAGTCTATAAATAATGGGTTTTTGCAAGATGATGTTTCTGTACTTTCACTTAAATCCTCAAACATTTGAGTGTTTTAGGTTATTATGAATATGGAAAATGTATTTCCATTTATTTCAAATGTTAAATAATTTCAGGAATTTTGCAATTTTTTTATTACACAGATTTTCAAATTTTGTACCAAAAATATCTGCCAATTATTAAAATATAAAGGTGATTTATGCTATAGTATGCCATTTTTGTTTGTAGGCATCTGTTTCTGTATCAATAGCAATGTTTGTCTAATTCATTGCTTAATGTTTTTTATATTATACATCTAGGTCCAAATTATGTTTGAGTGATACCCCTTTGGAACAAATAGAGGAAGCTTTCATACCACCAGACATACCTCCAGACTTTTATGACATGGAATGTGATAATGAGATCAATGATGATTGGATGGACTTTTTGAAAACATTCACTAGACCTTTAGAAGAGGTAGTGAAAGCTGCTGAAGATGAAGAACATGATCCTGAATATAACATATTAGGTGATGAAGATATTGATAGAATAGATAAAGAAGAGTTGCGGGAAGAATTAAGGATTGATAAGGCTGTGAAAATTACAAAAAAGGTAAAAAAACTGAGATCTAGATTTTCACAGCTATATAATGATATACATTTCATACAATGCTTCCTATATTTTTTCATTTTGAATCTTCGTATATAAATAAATTATTTACTGGAGAATCAATAATTTCAACTATTTTGTTGATAAAAACAGATACAACAGATGAAAATTAAACTTGAATCGCCTTTTTCAGGAACTGAATAGTTTGATTGATGAATTACTTGAATACTCTGACATGTACTGTAGTTTGGAAATGAACAAGCTTGAACAGTCATTTATGGCTGACCATCCTGAGGAATGCAGCACTATTGTGAGTAAGCATGACTAACAATATACAAGAACATATTTCCTGGCTTCTAGCATTGTTTGTGGGATAGATACATTGATTAAACATTTAATGTGAATAAAAGTATGTTATTTATTCATCATTAGATGATCTTTAAATATTGTCTACATTTAAGGTAGCTGAACAGACGTTGGACGCAGATGATTCATTTCAAATGAATGTGGACATGGATTTTAATCAAGTTGTACTGCTACAACAACAAATGAGACAGCACATCCAGCTGCTAACTCAGAACTATATTCTAACATATCATCATCCTGAGTTGCATTATTATTCTAGCCAGCTGAAGGAATATTTGGTAAGGGAATATTGATAACTATGAGAAAATAAATTTGATATATACACAGGCATGTATTCTCATAAACAGATCTAAAATCAATATAACTTGGCTTCTTAGTTTGCGGCCATAACGGAGCACCACAGTTGCACCGCACTTGTGCAAAACAAACAGCCCATCGTCCATATTCCAAGAAATATCTACTTTGTCACCAATGTTCTTCATAATACAATCCATTGTATCAGCACTCATTTGCATGTACTTAAAGAAATGCTGATTATCTTTTCTAAGGTCAATAAAAAAAGTGATGGAATTTACCAAAGAGACTTCGTTTTTTATTCAATTGATGCAATGTCTTTGTTCTCCCTTTGTTCATAAAGTACCACCTTATAAAGCTAGAATTGAACAAGATACCATCTTCATCCGACGAAGTTGAAGACGAACTCATGTTTGTAAGCTTCTTGCTCAGTTGTTGAAAATGAAATAAGTGCACTATGGACACCGGGCGGCAGTGCTATGATCGAGGTAGAGGCGATACTGCGGTACAATACTAAGTGCGGTGCCCTAAGGGTACCTCCATACCGACGCAACGTACATCGCACCGCACTTAAGTATTGTATCTTGTATCATTGCCGCCCTGTAACCATAGTGATGCAGCGCACCTAGCTTTTAATGCCATTTTCAACTACTGAGCAGTAAGCATCCAAACATGAGTTCGTCTTCATCTTCGTCAGAATATCTTGTTCAATTCTACTTAAATAAAGTGGTACTTCATTAAAAATATAAGAGAGAAGACAGTGCATCTTTCACATGAAAAAGTTACACTTTGATAAATCACATTTCACCTTTCACCTTTTTAATGACCTAAGAACAGATAATCAACATTTCTTTGAGTACATGCGAATGAGCGTTGATACTTTGGATTATAATATAAGAGGCGTGGTGTGCCGTTATGACCGCATACTTATTTTTAGATTCATCGCGATTTAGCTGACATTACATTTTGACTACTCCTACAGTCTTTGTCAAAGTACAAGATTGGTTTTTTCAATGGATGTGCTTCCAATAATTCTACTGTAGAAGCGCGTATAAAAATCAATTCGTTTGGAATGTTTCTCATTTGCAAACATGATCAATTCAATCTCTGTAATGATATTAACAGATTTGCAATCAGAATTGCAGATTTAAAATATATTACACAATACTGGTCAACTAAAAATTACCGCAATAAAAAATGTAGTTTCTATCACAACAGTGCTTTTGAAGTCTGTAAGTTGATTCAAAATTTGAATTTTCAGTTGAATTTAAAACTCCTGGGTGGCGAAAATGGAAGATCATTGTTCAATGCATTAAATTTGAACAATGCTATACAGTTAGTTAATAGGTGGGAAGCTCTTATTGTAACAGGAAATGACGCTGTCATAAGGATGAAAGTGTAAGTGGGAGCTGATTTAGAAAATAATATCTATCAGGAATATCAAAAAGTACGTTTAATAAATAGAGACAGCTATCAATGCTATGTATATGATTTACTCTGTGTAATTCCCCCATTTCAATGATAATTTGATTCGACAAAAATCTAAACACAACTGCCTCTACAGAAGTTAATCAATATTTATTATTGATGTGTTATTTTTTCAGGCATGTGAGTTCTACTTTAGCAAAAATGTAAGTATTCCGTTGAATTACATGGTTGTGGCTCGTTTAATTATATAATCTATCAATTTCAGGATTGATTACAGACAGATGGGCAATACCTATATTCCAACCTTTCCTACACTTGTATTAGAAACAATTGCTAACAGTGACGTGTTTATTTATCCGTCACTATTACCTAAGATTCCTTTCAAGTCGTCGAAAATGTTTAAAGCAACCATTCCTTTCACAAATTCTGAAGACAAGTAAGTACAGGTGTGCCTCAAGAGTCCCCCTAGATCCCAAATATAGTCATGTTTCAGAGATATTGATTAACCTGAGATTGCTCAAAATAAGTGTTATTGGTGCAATATATAAATAACATCGAACTTTGGAGCCAATCTTCAGCGAAGAGATAACTAATTCAAAGATGTTCATAAAAAAAAAATAGAGTGATATGTTCTATAATACTTGATTGATTTCAGCTTGATTGCTTTAGGATTGGAGCAGTTTGCTCCGATTGTCGCCGTTGAGAAAAACAGCTTTACGAAAAAAGGTGAATTGCGTTGGAAAGATGTATGTGTATACATCCATGATTACATAATGCCATATAGAGATGTTAATATGATAAAAAATCATATAGAAAAATGCAAATACTATAGATGCGCTGATAATCCGATTCGGTATTATTTTGAAAGGAAGAAAGCTCCGACGACGATCCATTATGTAATGGATCTGAATCACATGAAGGTTTTACCGCCTTGCAAAAGGGTACCTGCAGAGTTACCTTATCAGTGGAAAAACTTTATTTACCCCAATTCTACAGTAAGTATAATTGGAAATAAAAATTATATGAACAGATCACATATCGGCAAATGAATCATCTGAGATATAGTGCCCATCTCTACATATTATAGATGTCATATTTTTAGGTTAAGTTTTTCCCTCCAGTTGTCAGTTCATTAATTTTGTTTAGTTATGAACAGAATTTATTATTCTAATATCCTGTTCACTAATTCCAACGTCTAGTTCACTCTGAAAGTGATGTTGCTACTCTGAGAACAGTACGCTTCGTTCAATTCAAATTGATGTATGTATCGTAAGTCTATTCATAATGTATCATCAAACAATTCACAAGGATGAAAATTTATCTACCTCTTAACTAGAACTTGTACTGTTGTTGTATGATCAAACACACCTTTTAGCTCTTGATTGAAACAACCACATGTGCTGTAAATATTCTTTTAAACTGGTGGTATTAACTGCTTACCTTCCTTCAGGGTAACAATTTATATCATATTTTATATAGGAGTATCAGTATAAATCATTCATTCTCATATATCACTACATTTAGCTGCATGCCACTACTAGGTATTATGATTATTGAATAAATAAAAATGCCAGAATGGTGGTGGTTAAATAAAAAAAAAATTCTATATATACAATAAAATGTTGGAGAATTTCATAGATAATAATTGAATATTCACTACCATAATCATACTAGAGGTTAAGAATCTGATTAAAGAATTTGTAGTTGAAGTGTAAAAAGTAAATCCGGTGCTTTTACAAAAATTAGATGATTGATGTGCCAAATTCATTGTTGTGTTATTTTCTGTATGAAAATACCTGCATATGATTACATTATTGTGTGAATATGAGATATATGTTACAGACATACTGATTAATGAAGACAATATTAATAATAAAGGTGGTTTGAATCAACTTCATCAAAGAAACAATTCAACAGGGTGTAACAATAGTTTTATTTTGCTTGAATATGTTCTGGATATAAAAAATTCACAAAGATGAGAGTGTTAGAATAGTGTCTGAATGTAAAGGGCAAATAATCATAATAAAACATGTCTGAGGTGATAAATATATACATGTACAATTTTTATATATTTTTCCAGAGTGTAGTTCCAGCAACAGCCACATCTCGACATCAACAAACAATTGTTAACTGTCATATAGCAACATTTACACCTCCCAAAACTATTCTACCTAACACTACTAGCTTCTTCTTTAGCACTCCTATACTACCAAATCAGCGGAAGCGTAAAAGAAGACATCTGCATAAGAAAGCTAAACTGGTGCTCTTGAAAAGTAGTACTAAAGAGAAGGTAGATCCTATAACAAAGTTTGTGAAGTGTGTGAGTCGTCCATCATCAGTTAGAAAATTGTTAGGTAAGTAGTAGAACTAGTATTTGATTGTTAATTGTGTGAGGTTATTCAGTAGACTAGAGTAAAAAAAATATCTATAACTGTAGATAACATATTAAATTGATTGATTTTGTGCAAATAACTGCTCAATATAGTTTTGAGATATATTAAAAAAGTAATGAAACATTAAAAAAAATGAAATAAGTTAACTCAGATAAGTCTAAGGTTAAGGGATTGTTGTTGGTTTTTGCAGTTGATTTTTTTTCAATATTTTCCATTTCTTTAACTATCTTGTATCCTGTGTTAAATGGTTAAGCTCATTACCATCACTGGTTAAGAAAGAGGAGGAGTTGTGTGATGGAGAGTGATATTTACCAGAACAAGTCTGTTCTTTTTATTCATCAGAGCAATGACGTCACCAACAGAACTGAGCAACTCATATCCGATGATCTTACACTCACTGTAAATGTAAAAGGGAAGCTCCTATAGTATCTTCATGGATATTTCAGCCTGATGTTACATAGAACTGCTGATTAGCCAGTATGTTTTGAATTCTTTTGTCAAGAGTAGCAACAAATCCAAATATAAGGTTGTTTGCTCAGTAAGGTTTCCAATTTGGTTCAATAGTAAATAAAAAAATCTGACAAAATTAGCGCAAAAGTGTCACTGACTAATCAGCTGTTCAAAATATCCTCAGTGCCAAGAAAATAGTATATTAACTTGAGTGCTGTTAGGTTTATTCATGGCTGAGGAAAAAGCAGAGATAAGCATGGAGTGCAGCAATGAGACAGAAAAGCATTCAGAACCACTTCAAACTCCTGAACAGACACCCAAGCCAGACAATCATATTGGTAGCAACACTCAACAGATATTGTCCTTAGAATGTGGTGGTAGTTTGCCTAGCATGCCATATTTGGCAACTCCAGTTAAGACTGACACACAGCCAGATGGAAAGAACCATAATGAATCCAGTGATGGTACTTTAAATATTACACAAAATGAAGATACTGCCAATAGTGGTCAAGATAACAATGAAATGAATAAGGTAATCAATGAAAAATATTGCATTTATTTTTGGAGCTAATTGTTTCTGGAGTATATAGGATAATCTAAGTAATCAAAATGCAGTAAAATAAGTTGTTCTTTATTATAATTCAATTATTTTCACTGTAATGATTTTGCAAGCCTGGATTTCATAAAATTTGTATGGACATTAATAGAAATTACTGTTATTGGTTCTACTCACTTTGCATTCTCAATCATTGTAATATTTTTTATTTTGAAACTTGTACTGTGAAAAACACTTTATGGTAGTTTATTAATTATATTGATATACTTTTCAAAGGATAATTTAGAAGATATACAAACATTGATGGCTGCCAGTTCTAATATCAAAGCTACTAGGAAAGAACCATCAGGGGCTGAGAAAAAGAAAGCAAAAATTAGAAAAGAATTTATAGCTAACTTAGCCATAGCAGCACCTGAAGATCCTGAGGTTGAGAGACAAAAGGATGAAAGTAAGCGATTTCTCAGTAAATATTATACTCTGTATATGAGTTAGGCATGTCAAACCCAGATTCTTATATAAAAGTTGACCCGAAGATTGGTTAACAATGTCAAAATTGGTCTGGGAATGTTTTCATAATGTAAATCCATATTTAGTACATACTATCATACTATTTTAAACGTAAAATTGCATGAGCTAGCCACCTTGTACTGGATTAATGCAATATGGAATTATGACTCATCAATACATAAAAATGTACTAAATTCAAAAGCATCTTCAGACAACTGACTTTACTTAGCTAACCAAGTTACATGTAAAATGGCAATTATATTCAGTTTTATATTCATGCTAGAACTTGTTTATATTCATGTGTTAATGACTGTCTCCTAGTGTTCCATTCTTGGTGTTAACATTCATATTGGATTTTTTTTTAGTGTTTGCATTGGCATATTATGATAAGATGCGAGAAACGTTGGAATTAGACGATTATCATAAAGTAATGCAGATACTAAATGAACATGAGGCTGATGCAGTTGATTTGTACCACAAAGTTATCAAGATTCTCAGACCAAAATATGAAGAATTAGCTGAAGAATTCTTGTTGTTTTTACGTGAAAAAGAAGCAGCTGCTGTGAACGAGTTATTACCGTGGATTAGAATGAATAATCGGTAAGGAGGAAAATAAAGCATTGAACAACTGCTGCAACGATATAATGCATTACATTTTTTTTTTGTCAAAAATGTTTCTGGGGTACCAACTTGAATCCTATTTCATTAATCTCGATAATGATATTTTCATAATTAACATGGAATGAATGGTAATTTTAACTATCTAGTTGACACATACACTTTCGCAGTAGGTTGGCTCTTAATGAATATAAACTAACTACTAAAGATCTTTCAGCTCAAAATTTCTGAGAAAACTAGAGACCTATTTCAAAGATCAGCCAGCAAAACTGAAGAAAATATATTCACTCTTAGTAGAACTTTCAAGCACGGCTGATGTCTCCATGGAAATGGTTAAAAGTAAGCTTATGCCATTTTTCAAAGGAAATGCCATTCTGAGTGATATGTTCCTACTGAACTTTCTTAGTGAGAAGCCTCCGGCAAGGTAAATTACCTTACTGCATTTTATGCTAATAAGAGTATAGTATATTGAAAAAATCACCTACTTTGTCTTGTAGCATTTTAGAAGGATCATACGAGAAAATAGATATAAATAGAGACATTAAAAAAACGACTAATGGGGAACCATACGAAGTAATCAATATTCCAGATGTAGAGGATAAATATGGTTGCTTGTCTTGTATCTGCAACTGCCACGAAATTGAAGATCCAGAGTTCAAAACCAGATACAGACACTGTATTAAATGCGGAACTAAGGTATAAACATCAGATACATGCATTATTCTATGAAGAAAATTTTATCTCAGCCTTTTTTATTCACATCAATTTTTAATATCAAGGTTCAAAGAAAAAACTTTAACAGGGAGGTGATATAATTCATTTCCACTTAGAGGTTTTACACTGCTAAACATTCACAGATCATTTTTCATTATTTTTTCAGTTCATAAATGGGAGAGTATTCATACAGTCTGGTAGAGGTTTGCGACCTGCAGCAGTCTCATTTCCCATGAATCCTGACAAAGATCATAACATTAGGTTGGCCGGAGAGACTTCAAATACGCTGCATAAAAAGCGTTATGATTTGAGTCCTTCAAAACAGATTATTGGGTCACCTACTAAAGAAAATGTGGAAGAGGTGAGATATTAAGATTTAATTCATTTCAAAATAGTTTATTTACCTATTCGACATTCAACAGGAAACAGACGATGAGAAGGACGGCAAGAAATCGAAAAAAACGCAAGGGAAAAGAAGGCAACCTGCTAAGCATTCTAACAGTAGAAAGGATCTTCAGAAACTGAACAATGCATTAAAGCAACAATTTCAAGAGAGGTCTGATAGCGTCAGTCCAACAAGGAAAGAATATCGCCAGGTATGAAAAATGAATTTTAAGTGTATCATTTAATTCACAATGGTTAAACTTATGCTCTTGCCACTTGATCTTTGTAACTGCAAATAAGCAAAGGTGTTTAATTTGAAAATTGGAATATTTGGGTTGTTATATGAAACCCCTTCATCATTTTTGGGTGCATCCAAAAAATTATGAGGATGGATTAAAATTCTTGGATAAATGAATGCAGAAACAAAAAGATGAGGTTTTTCTGGATGTCTTCCAAGTATAGTTCAATCAAATAATTAGATGATCTAAAGGGTTTTATCAAATCAATTGAATGCTATTAAGAATTATGAAATGTAAATGTTTTGGAAATTATTACTTAAATTTGTGAAAAGTACCAATTCAATCTACTTCCTATTTTTGTTGCAGAGTCGTAAAAAGCCCTATAGGACGAAGAAAGAGATAGTTAAGAAGAATGAAGGAAAAGATGATGAAGGCGAAGATAAATTGCCGTCGAAGCCAGGTGCAACTCCTAGTCAACAAAAGAGGTTTGCTGAAGAAACTTCCGATAACGAGGACACACAAACTCCAGATGAATTACCTTGTGATCAGAAGCCCACTAGCCCTGAACAAAATACTGCTGAATCGGAAAGTGGTAATATACCATATTTTATACCAATGAAACTGTATCTCATTTTTGAATGTTTATTACGGCTTGGATAGAAATCAATTGTCGACTGTCATGTTTGAAAATGTCATGGAATTTATTTTTTGTATTTCGAGTCCTAAATATTTTGATTATTACATTGTGCTTCATTTTGAATATTTTCAGAATTTTGTGAAGAATCCTCCCAGGACAACTGCGAATCTGATAGCAACTCAAGCACTAGTTCCCTGTCACATAGTGACAGCAATGCAGAGGAACATTGTTGGAAGAGAGAAGAGGACAAAATCATATTAGAGAGTTTCCAGAAAGAAAACGATAAGCAGGTTGCTTTCAAATTAATTTCTCGTCAAATAAGAAATAGGAGCAAGTCTCAGATCAGGAAGAGGTTTGATACGCTCATGAAAATTTTAATTGAAACTATAGGACAAAGGTAATCATTGTCTCTGTGTTCAGTAAATAACTGGTAATAGATTTCAATTAGGTGTTCAATGCCGAAATGAGATAATTCTTTAGAAAAAGGCAATGAAAAAACTTGACATTCGGAAGTAACGAGTAGTTATCAAAAAATGAATCGCTATAATCACATTACAATACTTGAACATTAGCCTGATTTGAGGACTTCCACATGCATTGGGCACTGTAAAATTTTGACTTTAACGGGTTTTATTTATATTAAAAGCCTACTGTTTGTTCACACTTGCAAATGACGTCCTCAGGACACTGAAGGTGGTTCCACATAATTCCTCTCCGTGGTTTTGAGCTATTATGGTCGTTGCACTTTGTATTTGTACTATTTTTCATGATCACTTGATTTACAAACAAACGTATGCACATTCTAGTTCTTTTCAACGTTCGATGAGGATAGCCTCAGCGCTAGAAGTTAATATACAGAATTTCATTTCGGAGGTAACATTTTGCTTTTGATAATTTTTTTGGAGCACTATTTATTCACTTTACCCAGAGATTAAGATCAGTATTTTTTTTCTCAGATCTATTATGGGTATATTTAACCTATTTTGTGAATAATGTTTAATTATTTGTAAAAAGAATAAATCAGACTTTCTATTAATCAAAATACTTCCACTTTATTAATTAAAATCCTGGATTCCAGTCTGTTTTTTGAGGTACAGTCTTTTTTTCGATACATATTATCCTATCATCCTTTTCGAAAGTCAAATTCTTGTCTTCCATTTGTAACCCACATTCTGTATCTGCTTTAATAACATCTACCTCACTTTTTAAATGCCGCATAGAAGATAAATGACCTGAAAGATAGAAAATTGAGGTCAATCATAACTCATTATGTAAACCATATCCAAAAACTCATTGATTGAAAACAAAATATGCACAAAATGGAATGACAAACCAACAGTTTTAGGACTATAAGTTGGCAAGCAATGAATTTCATAATTGACAAGTCCCTATCCTAGACATCCTAATCATACGCTAGAAGAATTTATAAAGCAAAGCTATGCTCTGGCTATATAATACCCGTGGAAGTAAAATGGAAAACTCAAACTTAGTAGGTTCTGCTTGTGTTTGCCCAGAATTGAATATTAATGTCACAAATACTATTATAAAAGAGGCATCTGTGTATACAGCCAAATGCATAGCGTTAAATGATGCCTTAGATATTGTTGCAAAACTAGTATAAAAACAAATCAGTATATATCTGTGGCTTGGATGAACAAGGGCCTAAATGCAAATTTTCGTGAAATGGGGTTTTGGGCTCAGCTTCATAAATAGAATGCGCTCTTTCCGATGGAATCGGTCCTAAGTCAAAAGGTTTTTTTGGTGGGAATAAATAGTATGTAAAAAGGCCTAAGTATGGACACTTCAGTGTATGTAAAGGCCTATGTATACCTTAGGTCTTTTTATCACGGTCGTATCTACACTAATTAAACATTTTGCATGACGTGAATGGACCTATCTTATAATATACATAGAGCCATTAGATGGGGCCTATATGGACTTGAGCCTTTATGCTTTTTTGCTTTTTGCTTCACTTTTAGGCCTAACTAGGAGTTAGCACAAATGATATAAGATATATGAGACCTATGTTATCTTCGGCTGTTTTTAGTTTGCAGATAAAAAGGTTCAAAGGGCCTAAGTGTGACAGATATATAATTGGTTTTAAATGTATATTTCTGAAACACAATTTCTCATACATCTGTGAATCTACTAATGGTTTTTTTTTGGTTACAATAATGAATATTTTCTTTGTTCTATATTATTTTTTTGAATAAAATGGTTTTTACTACAGAAAAGCTTGAATTTATCGCTTGACAAGGTAAAAAGGGCCTAACTAATGTTTTACACGACAACCGGTCCTAAGTAACAATTTTCTGGTCCCAAGTGTGTCAATCATTGTATTAGAGACAAGGCCTATACTAACTTGAGACCAATCTGCTAGGGCCTAACTAACAAAAATCTAACGACATTCAATAAACCAAATAGTTCCATCATGTAGATTGTAGATGCTCTTACTTGGTGAAACTCTTCCATCATGTAGATAAAAGGTTGTGTAGTTTTCACACAATTTCACAAATAATACTATTTCTTTTAGTGACGCGTTCCGATTTTTATTAAAATCATCGTCCGGCGAAATCGAAACGCGTCACTAAAAGAAAGTATTATTTGTGAAACTGTGTGAAAACTACACAACTTTTTATCTACAAAATAGTTTCATGTTTTACGGATATTTGAACCTCATTACAACGTTTATCAAAATATAATGTCGCTAGGTTAAGAAACGTCAATGAAAAAACAACTTCGATTTTTTTTCACAAATCCTCAATTTTCTCAAAACTTGTTTTATGCAGATAGGCCCTTGTTCATCCATGCCACAGATATTAGATATGAGAAACAAAAGTATACAATTAAAAAAAATAATAAATAGTGAAATGAACCTTTACAGGTTTACATAACGCTCGAAAAAAGTCCATATTCTGGCATTCAAGCGTTAATGCCTGATGTGCGCAGCAAACAAATAGATAGTAAAAAAGCTGTTAAAGTTTTACTCCATCCTACTTTTTTCCCTCATTAATTTATAAGATCTTCACTAACCTTCATAAATTATCTCTCCTTTCCTGATTACTTTGTACAATGCAGAACGTTTCAGAATACCTCTATCACATTTACAACCTGCTATAGGAATTTTCTTTCTGCCTTGGCTGATTTCAAATTGTTGGAGCACCTGAAATAGTAAAATCTAAAACTGTATTCAAGATATTACTAGCACAATGAGGTTGACATCAAACGGATAATTTTTCGTAACTGAGCTCTAGCACATGTTTGGAGTAAGTTGGGGGTGCGAAGCACGCATCACCAAAGAGATCAAAACCGATCAGCAATCAGTTTGTAACGATACCAATGTGGAAATTTTAATTGCTCTTCAGAAATTGGTAGAAGTATAAGGTTTTCTAGAAACCGGCGTGGAGTCGAAAATAGTAAACTTAAAAATAAATGTTTAGTCAAAAATTATAAATAGTTTTTATGTAATAAAGAATCTAGACAAGAAAGGATTTTTCAAATAAATTATTTCAAAGTTTTAATCAGGTTTCTTATATGTGATAGTTCTGAGCTGGGCATAATACGCAGAACTGTTCAAATACATACCGTGGCTTCTCCCAATTCCTCTTCGACAACCAGTAAAGGTAAACGAGCGTTGATCTCTTCCTTGATGTCATCAATCAATTTGTAAATAACGTTATGCTTCTTGACAACCACCTCTTTAGCCTCAGCAGCCTGCTTTAGATTAGGAGCGATCTCGACGTTGAACGCGTATATGACACCTTGAAACGCTTCTGCCATCTCGAGGTCGTTTTCGGTCACGGGTCCAACTCCGTAATGGACAAGGTCCAACTTGCAATTGGGCGAGTCGTAAGTGTCCAATGTGTCCAAGATAGCTTCCAGCGAGCCGTCCACATCTGCTTTCACGATGACGTGCAAAGTGGGAGGACCGCCAACGTCTAGAAATGGAGTCGGGTAGCATCATAAGGCAAAAACTATAATGTGATCTGACAACTATTTCACACTATCTCGATGAATTTTTTTTAATTTTGGTATTTGAACATGAGATCTGAAGATACCTTCTTGAATTTCTGGTTTTCTTGGACCTTCTGGCCTCATTCTGAACTTCCCCAAACTTCTCCTCAGCTGTAATTTTTCTTGGTATTCTCGCTCATGTTGTTCCATTTTCTCTTCAATGGCTTTCAATTCAGTCTCAGATTTTTCTTTCTCCTTCTGATCTTCTCTGAATTTTACAACTTCTCTGGCACGCCTTTCTGATTCTACCTGTGTAGAGTGTGTATGAGTTAAAATTATAGATAAGAAAACAGCGACATTATAAAATCTCTTCTAGAGATCAAAGTCTCTGAAATTATATGTATATATAAATCACTGGATTTTATGTGGATATAAGCACCTCCAACACCTTTGGTGATAAAATCTCAATAGCAGAAAGCTATCGCGCTCCAAAAATACTGTAAGAGGATAAAAATGTCCATTCATTTGACACATTAACTTAAAACGAATGTAACCCTCTGGAACAAACTCCTCGTCAGCTCAATCCACAACTCCGCGTTTTCCAAATGAACAAATTTTGGGAGAGGCTTATTCGAGGCATTGGAAGTTAGATCTGGTGAGGATGCACCTATTGCGCCCATTTGGTGTTTGCTCTTGGAGACAGCTCGGTTGAACACGTGCCATGATGGTATTATAGATACTGGAGACTGGTCAGCCACTATTCTTCAATGTTCCAGACTGTGGATATCCTTTGTAAGATCAGGCGTGTATTGAACTGGATTATGTCCAGATGCTTGAGGTAATGCGCGAGAAGTACTTCAGGGACGGCCTGATCTGAGTCTAAGCAGTACTGTTCTGGCAAATACAATTTTCTGAAGCGGAATAGAACACCCAGCTTCTGGGATGCCAAATTAGCAAGGCCGGCAACATGATCGTACCAGAACATGTTATTGTTGATCTCAATTGCTTGATGCTTGACTGTTTTTTTTTGTTTTAATTAAGTCACAGTATGGTCTTGACCAACTGCATCATTTTTATCTGATATATTGGTGTACATTTAACTAAAAGGCAATATTTGAAAATAAGAATATGGGAAATATAGCCTTCATAGTCAGAACATACAACTTTGCCACATATCTACTGCCAGAGTTGTTCAAAAAACCAATTATTACGCACAAAGCGAAACAAACTAGGAATATGCAAGGTGCAGACACTCAAAGTTCTAGCAAAAAGTGTCTTCATGATAATGTGAACCTCTATATCTGGGAGTACATTTTATTATTTACGAACCTGTAACACTTGTTCACCGGCTTGTGGTAAATCCCTCCAACCTTCAATTTCAGCAGGGTATCCCGGTGGCACCTCACTAAGTGGTTTACTCTCAGAGTCTTTCAGTGCTCGAACTTTTGCCATGGCTGTACCAGCCACCAAAACATTGCCTTTTTCCAGTGTACCTACAAGTTCAATGTAGCAGTAATAGGCTGGTATAAAGGCATCCAGGTTCCTGATATTGTACCTCCCTCTGAACAATGAGCTGCAAGTGAGACGTATGCATATGCATTTTTTTGGTTGTATGATTCACCAAAAACTGGATGAGAGATATGCTCTTTTTGTTTTGGACTGATCTGAAGACTTCACTTTATAATAATCAATACAGTATTTCATACAAAACTGCCTCCTCCTACCTTACTTGAATAAATCTTGGATTTGCGTCAAAACTTTATATAATAAATAAAACTCCTTTTTTAACCAACCAAAGAACGTTTACTAAGAACACGTAGCATATGAAAGAATAAAAATGGATAATTTTCTATTGTCAAATCTCATTACCTCTCTGAACAACAATGGTGCTAACCTTCCCCCTCTGTGAATGCACTTTGCTTTCCACCACAACAGCTTCAACTGGGCCTGTCGGATCGCCACCCAGTTCTAACAGTTCTGCTTGTAAGATCAAAGCTTCAGTTAGCTGATCAAGGTTTTGTTTCTTAAGTGCCGATATGGGAATTGCTTGCACGTCGCCTCCAAGATTTTCCACTTGAATTCCCACTTCAACAAGCATTCTTTCGGTGCGAGGCACATCTGCTTTGGGAGAATCGATTTTGTTGATAGCAACAAGAATTGGAACTGAAATGTAAAGAATAGTTTATATCAACATTTTGACTTATGTGAAGTATAATATTATAATTTAGTCATATAGCCAGAATGTAGCTTAGTGGAGGATAATAACAAAACTGAGCTATAACCTGAATCTTACATAACATACAGTATTATGCCGGTTTGAATGTTATCACATTCAGAAAATCAGTTTTGCAAAAAAATACATGGAAAAAAAAACACAAAATTGGTAATTTTCCTATTTATATCTCATTCCATTTTTTCAAGTTTAAATTACATACCTTTGGCTTCTCTGGCCATCCTAATAGATTCAACAGTTTGCTCCATAACCCCATCATCTGCAGCTACTACCAAAACCACAATATCTGTCAAATTGGCACCTCTGGCTCTCATTGCTGTGAAAGCAGCATGTCCAGGTGTGTCTAGGAATGTCACACACGCACCAGAAGAAAGTGTTACCAAAAAGGCACCTGAAATTTCATCCATTTTCATCACTGAATTTACATTCAGGAAAGTAATTCACACACGCAAATTGATCTGTTTCTATAGTTAGAAAAAATGCTTACAGTTATGGATTATCATCAATCTTATGGCATTAGATGCCTCGACTATGTAAGACAGAATAATAATGTATGTGGACATAACTGGAAGCTGGATAAGAAATAGTACAAAAAGATTCCTTGTCAGACTCTTCTCATGAACAGAGTGTCTAATTGTGTTAAAACATGGAAGAGGATGAATTGTTTATTTTTCACAATAATAGTTCTAGATAAAGAATGATAACTATTATTGCTGAATATATTGCTCTCTTCACCTATATGTTGTGTAATTCCACCAAATTCTTGATCTACTACCCTCGAATTTCTTAAGGCATCTAGTAAAGTGGTTTTCCCATGGTCAACATGACCCATTACAGTGACAACTGGTGGTCTTGGTTTCAAATCTGATTTAGATGGTGGTGGTCTTGGAAAAACATCTTTTACTATAGTTTCCTCCACTTCATTTGAAGGTTTTCCTGGAAAAAAGAATCAATTCAAAACATTTATATATAATATACTTTGGATATTTACCTATAATTCTCATCCTTCGACCACTCCTCCTGATAGCCTGTTGTAAAACTTTAATATCTGTGATACTAGTGTTTGGATTATTGAAAACATTTAAAAATAGGTCATATACATAGTTGATATCACTGTTAAGGACTTTTGCTAATTCTGCAAGGGTTATGTCTCGCCAAACATCAACTACTTCTCCTTTAGCTTTGGGTGAATATTCTATTATTCTATTAGATTTCTGGAAAACAATACTCATGTGACAAAAGTCTGTAACTGGCAACATTGTTCACTGAATTCTTCAGAGCATTGAGAATGTTAATGTTTTCTCTTATTTGAGTTTGTCCATTGCCTCAAACAACATACTAAAATTTGATCAAAGGGGATGTGCTGGCAAAAAGCAACATTTAATAGATGGATGTACCTATGCATGTTTTGAGGCATAAATGATTTAAGATTGTATCCAAACAAGGAAGATAGATTAAAATGAGGAAAACTTCTTTATAGAAGTTTTGGTGTCTCACTTAAAAAAAATCATATAATTTGAATTTTTTAGGAAGACTTGAATACATAAAAATTGAAATTTCAAATGGATATGTTCCATTTGAAACAATTTACCTTTATCACCTGCCTTGCTTAATTATAAGCAGAAGACAAATGACCTGTATAGTTGGACTTTATTGCCCTCTCAAAACTTTTTGTCTTATTTATGAAGCTTTGATTGTCTAATTCCAAAATTTTCATATCTGTACACCTCTCATCAATGTACTGAAGATTAAATTGCAAAATAAACACACTAAAACAAATATATAATATTGAATTTGTTATCATACCCGTTCCTCTTGAGTTTTTCTTCTTTTGTAAACCACTGAACTTGTATATAACGTATTAGAATGGTTGAAGGTTTGTAATGTTTTGCTATATAATTTGTACTTTCTGAATGTGTAGCTCAATCTGAAAATAAATATTGTTCCTCAGAAATGCATATTGAATGTTGACAAAATCCCAAACCTTTTATAACTGGTGTCTGTAAAAAAGCATCTTATATTGTGGCTTATTCCTAAGGTGGACTGCAAATTCAAACATCTTGCGTACAGTGTCATTTTATAATAAATTAACTAGAAGTAATACAAATTGAAAAATATACGAATCAGAAATTGTAAGGTTAAGACATAACCACAATATTTATCGGTTTACTGCTGAGTACGCAACCAGTAATGCACTACGACGGCCACACATAAATTCTCCCTAATCAAACTACGAGGGGAGCTCAAATTGTCTAAGAATGAGCGCATTCAATAGATACACAACTGTTTGCGCTTTCTCTGCTGAACGGACACGCTATCACTCAATATGTTGAGTAGAACTATCAAACAGAGAAAAACTTTCACGTGTAAATTTTGGTGGCTAGATAAGTGGCTTTGCTAATTATTCAACATTTGCCTATTGAATGTTTGATTATATTAATACAAAGACTGAAAGGGAAAATCATATGAAGTTTTCATGAAACGACAGTTAACAGCCAAACAAAATAAAAATTTTGTTACCATATCCGTTCTGCTTGGCTTATTCTTCATTTATGAACTGTAAAAAAGCATCTAATATTTTGGTGGACTGCAAATTCGAAAATCTTGCGTAGTGCCACTTGATAAATACATTAACTAGAAGTAATACAAAGTTGAAAAATATACCGATCAAAAATTTTAAGGTCACGACATAACCACAATCGGTTTACTGATGGGCATGCAACCAGTAATGCAATGGGACGGCCACTCGTAAATTTTCCCTGCTTAAACTACGAGGGTAGCTCGAGAATTATCAAAGCATGCTACACAACTGTTGAGCAACTTGTTCGCGCTTTCTCTGCTGAACAGACAAGCCGTTATAGAAACCTAGCCCTCTTCGAGCGACATCAAATAATCGTTCTTTTGATATAACAGTTTTCTTAAGGACATAGATTCGAATCTTTTAACGTTTGATTTTTTCCAAGGTGGTTTACAGCAAAACAGATAGAATATCAAATTTGCTATTATACCCGCTCTAGACTTTTTCTTCTTTTATAAACCACCATATTAGAAAGGTTGAAGGTTTGTAATATTTAGTTGTATAATTTGTACTCTCTGATTGTGTGTAGCTTGTACTCTGTAGCTCAATCTGAAAATAAATACTTATCATCGAAAAGGCATATTGAATAAGTATTTACAAAGTTCCATAACTTTTATAACTCTTAAACAGCATCTAGTATTGAGGGTTATTCCTAAGATGGACTGCGACTTTGAACATCTCGGGTACAGTGCCATTTGATAATAAATTAACTAATACAGAATAGAAAAATATACCAATGAAAAAGTTGAAGGTTGACATAACCACAATATTTATCGGTTTACTGCTGGGTATGCAACCAGCAATGCACTAGGTCGGCCAAACATAAATTGTCCTTATTCAAATTACGAGGGGAAATCAAATCATTTATCGGAGAATACCGCAGCAACACCATTGTTTGCGCTCTCTGCTGAACGGACATGCTATTAGTCAATATGTGGAGTAGATCTGTCAGGCAGAAAAAACTTCAATGTGTGAATTTCCGTGAGTATATAACTTTATACCTGCTTTTGTCAATTAATCAACATTGTTTGATTATATTTATTCAAAGACTGAAAGGTAAAATTGTATGAAGTTTTCATCAAACGACCAAATGAAAAAGAAAATTTATATTTATGATACCGATTACATTTTAAATTATTAATACTACACAAAATTAAAAACAATTCAATATATTAAATAATTACATCGTTTAAATGCTGTTATAAAAACCTAGCCCTCTACGAGGGATATAAAAAAAATTATCGTTCTTCTAATATCACAGTTTCTTGAGGACATAGATTCAAATCTTTCAACGTTTGATTTTTATCCAAGGCGGTTAACTGGAATAAATTAAATTAATATAATATATGTTTTACAATGCATTCAGATTACCATATACTTATACTAAGAAATGCTATAAAAAATAAATGGTGTAAGATATTTTCTAATGGAAATTGCAGAAACTAGGATCCAATTTTTAGATTTCACTATAAATTATGAATGATATAGTCTTCAGATATTGGGCAAGATGAATGTCAGTGAAATCTTGTATCTAGACCCATTCTTGAGATATGGAAATATATTAAACCACAGTTTGTGCTCATGTAAACCTTTGATCTCAAATTATGGGGTTATGCTCCCGATTTAAAAATTTCACTTAGTGAAATATCTTCTTTTCTGTCAGCAGGTTGATATCAAGATAAAAGTTTTGCAAATAGTTTTGAATAGAATTTTTAATTCGGATCAATTGTATAAGAGTCACAAGTGTCATTGATAGTATATAATGGAGAAATATACTATTTGTGGGAGCTTGCCGCAAAATAAATTGGAAAGACGTGAAAAGGTCAGCGAAATCGCTCACCTACTATGCAATTTAATCAGCTACTAAATATGTTTCATATCTTCTTATTGTTTATTTCAGGATAATTACAGTTTACTCACATCTCTCCTTGGCCAACTCGAAATCACTTTAAATTCTTCAGTAGGATAACCCTGAACCACTAGAAAATCCAAGAGGACCTGTTGACAATAAAAAAATAATAATTTCAGATTTAAGTTTTCCAATAATCTCACCTTCAACGGAGTATTAGCCTCAAACCGTCTCTCGATAAATTCTCCTTTGGGCAAACGAAATTTTATCTTGGTGATGCCATCTCCTTGACACTGTGGCGGTTCTGGAGGCAGTTGAGCTTCTACCTCTCTACGATACGCTTCTTTCCTAGCTTCGGTTTCGGCTTTTTCACTTTCCTGTCGTCTCCTAGCCTCATGTTCAGCTCTTTCCAGGTTTCTCTTAGCTTCCTCTTTTGCTCTATGATGAAGAATTGAGTTGTAAACCATAAACAAAAAAAACTCCAAATTCAAAAGAAAGTATTTGCCCTAGACTCTTAGACTGAAAAATGCATGTCTGTAGCAGACTACGTGTACAGTGAGAGTATGCACTGTAATTTTTATAGGATTGTTTCAGCAATATTCAGAATAAACACTTGAAGGGTCACATCAAATTGAGATTAGAAAAGAACTATTATACAATATTTGATCGGAATGTCCTCAGGGTTGAAAGGCTAGTAAAAGACAATCTATTCTCAATGATCGAAGAGTTGAAACAAATAAGATCATCTAAAATCTACATGATAGACATTTACCTATCAGCCTCTAAGCTTTCTCTATAAGCCAAATCTTGTTCCAATTTCACCATCTCTCTTTCGGCTCGCTCTGCTTCTTCTCGTATTTCTACACGTTGGTGTTCAGAGAACACTTCTACACATTCTATCAAGCTGGATAGTAATTCATTTACACCAACATTACCTAAAAGAAAAAGGAAAATTTAAAAATATTGCAAAAATAAGTCCGCCAATATACACTGGATGATTCAAATTGCTTCTTCTAAACACATGATATCAAAGCCGTAATTCAGGCCAGATCTCATTTTAGTTCTGAATAGATATTAATACTTTTTTTTCCTGAAGCTGTTGTAACTGAAGAGACTTTTAGTATGCCTGTTTATTCTGTTTTCCAATTCATTTGCAGACTTCGGCATATTACTCTGGAAATCTGTATGACAGGTACTATCCTTCAAACTGAATGGGATTCATTTTACTACAAATGATATCAACATTTTGAATTGGACATAATATTGAGACTAGGAGGATCAATGCATATTGTTGTTGTGTTGTGTAACTATTAATTTGATGGAGGAAAATGAAAAAAACATCAAATCATTTGATGCTGTGGAAACAAAGGGTAAATCCATCTACTATGGATACTCTATGACTGCAATGGAGATAAAATAAACTCTGAGCCCTCACTTACCATAAATAACATTGAATATCTCCGTGGAGGAGCGGATCCGCATAATAAGCACCAGAGCAGGAAGCCTATCAACCGGGATGTTCCTGAGACTCATTGCGGCCGTCGAGCCCAAACAGCTGTTCACGGACTGCTGCAGCTTCTGTCGATTGCTCTCGAAGGTGATGTCCCAGCCCCACAGTACGAAGTTATTCTCGAACGTCTGCATGACGCTTTCGAATCCCAGCAGTTGCGTGCAGAACACGTTCGTCAGCACGCTCGCATCGTGGTGCAGGTAGATCGCCAGGATTTTCCTCTGGAGCAGATAGATATCTTTATCAATCTTTACTGGTCGCATAGAGTCTATACGAGAATTCTAATAAATATCTAGGGAATTCCGTACGAGAGAATGAAAAGAAGCAACAGTGAAAAATATTTCTCTAAATAGCCACCCCCAATTTATGCCTTTAACATAATAAACCGTTTCCTTGGCAACAAGGCAGTGGAACACTGCAGCTTGACACTAATCATCAGCGCAAAAATAACAGTAATGCAAAGCTTTAATAGTTTACGAAATCAATAATACCCCGAGAGACCATCAGGGTGGAAGATTAAGCTATGAAAAACAAAGATATATAATAGCCTATTGCACAATCCTCGTACTGTGCATAGATGCCTTGTCTTGCAGCCGACGTACAGCTTAATTTAGCATGTCCCGCAGTTTTTCGCGATTTTTCTATATAAAAATGTTACATTCAAAAAAATACTGTTAAAATACAATAACAATATTCATCTCTTGCAATTTCAGCCCACCGTTTCATTTAATTTTCAAAGGACATGATAATAGAAGACTATTATATAATGTCCCAGTTACAACTGATTCCAAAACTTCTTCAGGAAACGGCGATCACTATCACTACAAAGTGAATGTTCCAAAGCAGAAATGTCCCAGGTGATCCAATCAGCTGGACAACCAGGACATTTTCCGTCTCCTAGCGACTCGTATTCGAAACATCGCTCTTCGACAAAGCAGCAACAAGGCATAGCATTTCCGAAACATGTTCTTCCGATTCCAAAATGAATACTTTTTGATTGTTGATATGAACGAATCAATAAAAATCCAATTTTTTTCTTCCGCCTTCAATGTATTGGATTTGGCAACCAAACAAAACTAAATCCTTGTTTTTGTCTTTCATTTGATTTGTATTGTTGTTACAGTAGGTATCATTGTTCTTACTCATGACTATGGCATTTGTGATATGTATAATGGCTTATTTTTAATACTTACGTCCTTGGCTGGTTTTGAGCAAGCTTCTTTAAGGGCATCATCCAAGGTTCCCTGATAAAAAGGCGGATGAATTGGACCATAACGGGTAGTGAAATTTTCAGAAAAGGTTATACTTCCTACTATTTCATCTTCGACGTTTTCAGGTACTGCAATAAAAATCAAACAAATATTTATAAAGATATTTTCAAGGGAAACACATTTCAGATTCTAGTTTATTTGATTTCTATGATGCACAACTTCAATTGTAATAATTTCAAGGGCTCCAGCAATTGACAGCCTAGAGCTTCATATAAAAGGTATTAGGTGGAAAAAAGGGCCAAAGGTGGTATTAAATGGAACAGTTTTAGTTTCCTGATAAGACTATTAGCATTTACTTCTAGAATACCATCATAAGCTCGCTTGAATTCATCAATACTATACATTAGTATGAAGGAATGTGGCCAGAAGAAAAAATACTTGAAGACTGGCAAGAAGGACTCATTTATCAATTTGCCAAAAAAAGGGGACCTCACGGAATGCATGAATTGGAGAGGTATAACTCTGCTTAACACGGTGTATAAAATATCGGTGATAATAGTATGAACAAGCTGGCTTCCGACCAGGTTAATCCAGCATCGACCAAATAAATACATTAAGAATTATAATAGAGCAGTCGTACGACTGAAACTCCCCGTAACCCGTAACAACTCAAATGTTCAATACTCACTTAAAGGTTCTGTTTTCCTAGTAGTAACATCATTATCAACGAAATACTCATCATCTACAGTAAAACTCTCTGAAGCATCTTCAAACTCATCATCATCACTATCAATCTGAACAACTGGCATGCTTTTTTTCTCTTTTGTATGGTTTGTTTGAGTACTACGTCGTACTGTTAAATCGTGTTCGGGATAACTAAAAAATTAAATTAAGATCAATACAAATACAAATTTATCAATATAAAGATAATCAATGGAAATATTGAGAGCGTGTCCGGAATGGAGTATCTGGTTATTATAGATAACACATAAATGCTCAATGCCAGTCGGCCCTATCCTTCATGTATGTTATGAAAAATATTTTATAAAGGTGAAGTGCAAATTCAGACTGGACAATCATGAGACTGAATTCCACTAAAGAACACTTTCAGATGATGATCAAAGTTGATTATAAAAATTAAAATTAACATGCCCATAACATTAAAAACGATGTATTTAAGTTTTATTAGCATCACAAAATGTGACTAGTTAGATAGTTATGCTATACAATTCATCACATTGTTTCACTGTTATTATTATTATCATTATTAGTATTACTCACCTGATTCCAGATAGGGCCAACATTGTATTATCGTCTATATTGGGAGGCCAACCACTCCAAATCTGATAGCGAACAGGAACATTTGTTAAAGTGTAAAAGTCCGTTTTTACTTCAAGAATCGTTTTTGTGCCCTGATATTTCAAGTTGTAAGTCTTGCTTTCGAACTTAATGTTAAGAGTGTATGTACCATTTAGTCGTTCAGTCACAATGTTCCTTAAAAAAACAATTAGTGATTGAATAATATTAGTGTTTGCTGACTCTGAACTAAAATGTACAAAACTGAGGTATACAGAATAGAAAACAGATCAATTATTTTTTCTTTCTGTTGAAAAAAATACCAAACTCACGAGATGCCAGTGGAGTAATTAAAAATATCTAACACCAGTGGCGGCTTGTAGGAATATTGGGTGGTGGCGCCAGAACTCATAACATAACCTGATTGCACCACCACTGGACCAATTTACTATACTTCAGGTTACGAATGTTATTCTTTTGTAGAAG
Organism: Bruchidius siliquastri; assembly: GCA_949316355.1. Classification (NCBI taxonomy): domain Eukaryota; kingdom Metazoa; phylum Arthropoda; class Insecta; order Coleoptera; family Chrysomelidae; genus Bruchidius; species Bruchidius siliquastri. Next base: position 21,058,886 of record OX438537.1, read on the forward strand.
TTTTGCTCTTCTAATCTTATGCATGCCATGTGCTATAGTTAGATACAGGAAGTAGGTAATGATATTGCTTCAAATATAGTTTTTGGGAAAACTTAGTTTCAAATTCTATGCATCCTATACAGCGAGAATGAAAAATGTCAAAGCACCATTAAACAATCATACAAGTCAAACATAAATGCAGGTGTCACATGCTAGAAACATCGATTAATATCAGCTTATTGCTAGACTGCGGGGTGTTAGCCAGGGGTTCTGTGACTCAAAGCCAACATTAGTTATTTTGTATTTTGTTAATATCATGATCCTACAATTATGTTTATTTTGAATTCATTCTATATAATTTCTATCAGCGTATGTTTGTGATGCAAGAAATTCTCGTGTTCTACGTTAGTAACAGTTGATCTGCAGAATAAAGGATATCATATTTGCATAGAATTATATTTTTTCCAAAATGAATACTTACTCATCGTCTGCCGTAAAACCACCTTCACTGGGTTTAACTGTTAGATGTAATGTGTTTTCTTCAGGTAACATTAACTTTGAAAAAGGTGTATTTTCGTACTGTGCTAAACGAGCCCAACTGGACAACATGTGGCGGCAAGACGGTATCTTCAGTTCCTTTTCCAGTTCCATTTTTAAATGATCTTGAAAAAAATCATATATCACAGTAACTGTCGTTTCTCAACAATATTTTTTAATATAAACCAATTCAAGTGTGATTTGATATGCAAGGTTTCCAACACATTGAGAGTGAAAAACATTGTGTATTCAAAAACAACTCTCCTATTGGCATATGTTTTCATGAAATAATTTACTGTGGTCTTAAATGAATGTACCTTAAAAGACTCATAGATCTCAGAACTATATAAAATTTCTGCTTTGTGTAAATAAAGCCTCAATTTGTTTAATTTCGAATGAATAATAAAGTTATTAATCGTTAAAAAGTATATTTGACTTCAATACTGTTCTTTTAAGTTAAAGATGTATGATCTTTCAGTCAAACCTTCTCTAAATAATCATTACAGCTATGCAGAAGCCTTGTAAGATCCCACTTTTGGGATGACCTTCGTGATAAACAAACACTTACGAACTGTTCGATCGTCAGGCAATTCAATCTTGATAACCCTATCACAGTACTGTACATTGAACTTCAACATCTTTTTACTACTGCTTGCGCTCGAGCTGGCTCCGCCAGATGTTGACGGCGTACTGTTGTCTTGAATGTCCATTTTTTGTTGGTGCCTGATCACCCTGCTGATCAGAAAAAATTACGTAAATCATCTTCAAGGTCGACATATAATCGAATACAACTTCTCGAACACACAGCTGCCAAGTTCATGGCACTTTGCCACACACACAGAGCTCTTTGGCTGGCATGTCATTCAATGTATGTCTCTGGAATCTCAGTGATGATTCTAGTGGCTTTTACAGCACTACTCAAAAGTAAGGAAACAACTCAAGAGTTATGAAATACTGATATGCAGAGTGGTTTTATATTGTGAGGAAGTCCAATATCTCTCAAAGAAAGTATCATGGCAACAAAAAAAAAATATATTTTTTTGAATAGAAACATAGATCATCAGAAACAGACTGGAAATCAGCATGTTATTCTGCTAAAAGCGCATTAATTTCATTGGATAACCATTGCTTTACCCATATTATATCTAAGAATGTGAAAAAGCCATCCAGAATCTCGTTCAGAGATTTTCCATTTAAATTTGATGAAGGATATCAAGTTAAACTGCATCGATGATACAATGGTGGTATAATAGAATGTTGGCCACAATTTATATAGGATCTTTTCCACGACAGTTCCAACTTCTCAACTTGGTTTGCAATAAAAACTCCACTTTTCAAATAGAAAACTGTATATTAATAGGCCATATTGCGAATTACTTCTTGTTCTAGACATTTTCAATTATGTCCTTAAATGTAAATTCAAAGTTACTCTGGACGATGTCTGGATAATATCGTTAATCGGTAATGTATATTCATGGAGGAAAGCCAAGATTTACACAAAAGCATAAATGCTAGTTCTTGAATTTTTTCTTAGCATTCCAGGTGTTGAATCCATCATATACTCGTATACAGTAATAACAGCTATTAGAAGTACAATTAATATTACCAAATTTAAGCTCAAACGAGACGAAATGGCATTCAAAGCTGTAAATTATAGCTTACTAATATACATGGTGCTTCATTTTAAATGACGTATTTTTATTATAAAACAGGTTACGAAAATGAGTTGATGAATAAAATCAGTCCTGACTTGTAAAACCGTCCCTGTCTCTCAAGGAGCAGTTTTCTTTAATTGCTTTTCTGAAATGTGCAGTCTTCTGTATACACCATGTGATATAATCAAAATACATTATCAAAACTTAAGTAGGAACTATTTTTGAACATGTTGTTATAGGACTATAAAATATGGTACCTTACACTAACTAATATTTGAAAATATTAATGAACACGTGTCTTTAAAGGCCGTCTAAGACATAATATTATAGCACTTCCAATCTAATAATTCCAGAATTAGTTGCAATGTTCGTAAAAATTTCCGGATACTACCGATACTGATAATTGGTTTGACACTTTCTTCTACGGGGGTGTTTGCATATATGAATGGGTTGTCAATAAGATAAATTTACGAGGGTTAACGTAAATGTATAGCTCGAAAACAGGAAAAAATGCTAATTCCGTCGCGAAAATTAGAGAATCTAGTTTATTCGTCGATAATGGGCGGTCAAAGTTGTTAGGACGATGAGTTTATAAGACGGTAATGGAAAGTGCGACTCATCGCATATTGCTATCATGAGAATGTAGTTTTATGACTGTAGTAAGAATCAGTTGAATGACCCGTAGTTCGCCAAATTTAATAACCCTACTGAGGTGATTTTACTGCTTCGTTTTGATATTGTTGGAGCTATTTTTACGTTAAAAAGCATTAATTGAATGATGTGGAACAAGTTATAAACTCAACACGCATGCTTGTAACTTTGTGTAATATTTACCCAATTCATTTTTTTGTTTGTTCACACTACTGTTATATTATCCCCCATCATTTAACACTGAACTGGCAATGTGCTGTCTGTGAGACTGCAAGCAATATTAATTTCAGCAGTTCAGCAAAACACTGACTGTTTTTGGCTGAATGATCAAATCTAACCTTTTTCTTATTGGTGCTCCACCTATCAGACAACAGAACATTTAACAGGTATGTGGATAAGACGGTCAAAGTTGTTCAGGAATTACTAGATTCTAAGAACTGCAATATATCTATATTTTTTCACAAACAGTTTTTTGAGTACTATTTTAATCGTAAAATATATAGAATTATTGTTGGTCGAAATTTTTATTTCTGATCTTGGTACTATTCTGTGTGGAAATTTGTTCAAATTTTTTTTACATTTTGAAACCTTGAAGTCATCAGTGGCTGATGGGCAGCAACACTGTGCATATTGCTTGGAGATGGAGATATAATATGATTACTAAGAAATATGTAGGTACTTAACAACTGTTAATATATATTTTACAAAAATAGTAGAACAGTTTAATTTTCTTGCTTCAAAGGTGTTTCCAGTCTCACAAACTGCATATTACCAGCTGTGCTTCAATCTTCCACATTACCAGTTTAATTTTAATTTATTACATACTTTTTGAAACTTGGAAGGGACTCAAGTTTGGTTGCTATTTTGTATAAAAAAAACCGCAATTTAACTGTATATTGCCATTTCGTTTTGTGTCTTTCAAACAGCTTTTACCTGTAACAGCTGGAGGATTTGATGTTGTTGCGATTTCAAAATCAATTTTTGTAATACAGTGACACTGTCAAGACATATTGTTAAGGTAAATACACATTTAACCAAGCAGAAAGAATGGATAACACTAAAGTTAACACAGCTCCTTGAAGACTCACACACTGATCCATGCTGAATGAATAAGCCTCAGTAGAATGCAGGCACACAATTCCCAATCATTCTACACACATTGTCCTTGCCATTTGATAATCTTGTCTGAATTTGTCTGGAATTTCCGAACTTTTCTAGCGATTCGTCAGATTCAGCTCAGATTAATGTGCCAGATTTCATATAGGCATTTCTAAAATTTGTTTCCATTGACTTGAAATGATGTGTGTTTCAGTGTTTCTTTAACCTCAAGGTGAAGTCATAAAACTATAATAATCTCTTATAATCATTGTAAGCATGCAGTTACCTTTTGTGAGGTGAGAAAGCTTTCTCAGTGACTTCCATGCGATCTGTGGCAGTTTCAACTGGAGCTGCAGGAATATCTCTCCTACCAACATCATCATCTTCTACCACCATTATGTCTGGATCAGGTATTGGCTGGAAGCTTTGCGTATCAGGAGGCATTACTCTACTAACTGCCCTCTGAAATAAGTTAATTTCATTTGAATTGCCCAAGTAATGTGAAGTGTTGAAATGTGGTTGATGACAAGCAATAACTAATTTTAGTTATTTTTCTGGTTCGAAGATTTGCTCTGTATATTGATGACAATATTTGAGTAGAAAGTCATTATTTCTTTGTAACTGTTGCAAAGAAAGGTATTTTGATACAGCAGAAGTATTTTTGAGTGACCAAGATTGAGCATGATGTTGCAATTTTGTTGAGAGTGTAATTTCTTTGTTGATGCTAATGTTTTGTCCTATGAATTACGGTAATCCATATAAAATCATGGATCTGGTAGTGAAGACTTTTGCACATATCTCAAGGATAGATGCCTGTCATTGGAGGATCAACAGTCCTCCTTCATTCACGACAATGTTTACTTACAAGCAAATCCCAGTTGGTTTCATCTAAGTGGTAGATCGCTTCTGTAACATCATCTATGCCCGTGCAGGCCTACAAGAACGTGTAAAAATATTAAGTAACAATGTCAGTTTTTGCCATATCATTAGCAATCATGCAAAAACTTTGCAACATGCGAAAAGCGCACCTGAAAATCGGCAAGGATCTCTTCTCTGTTCTCAGACATTTTTATTTCAATATTTGCTTTGCAGCGCGTAACGAATAACAAAACTATGAACGTGTATTTTAACCTGCAAGAAAAAGGATCGACTTAGACAACAGAGAACGACATGAGCGACATGACAGAAATCAACAAAATAGATGTACTAACTACGCAGACGCAAAATCAAATGATTTGATTTGTCCAGATGCCCTTTCCGATTGCAGTGTTCTGTCAATGAAGCGTTGATGTAAGCTAATACAGCGTTGCCAGGACCGGAATATTTGTAACAGCTATAAGCCAAATCAAAGATAATACTTGAATCACATTGAAAGTGTTCCTATAAATAAGCTCAATTTTATTTTATATGCTGAAATATAACAACCGTTATCAAAAAAATATATAATTTTTAAAAACTTTAGTGATCTTGAAAACCAGACTTTTTAGGATACATGTTTATGAGAACTTTTCTTTCATTAAGCACTACCATGTATATATTTTGGATTAGGGACATAGATCAATCATTTAGAAATTAGGAAACGCTGAAAATATTCCTCCTTGTCTAAAAAAAAGCTTGGACATGCATTGTATTGTTACAGCCATCGACGTCACCGCGAAACCTGTTTTTGTCAACTTTCCAAAAGATGTGAAATAAAACCTAGTTTTATTCTTGACGAGTACACGTAATGGATCTAGTACGCATGTTTATCGTTTTTGAGCTATTGAAAGAAGAGTGTCGATGAAAAATAGTTTTCCGATCTCTCTTTTAACTACTGCAACTGCAATCGCCAAAAAATGTTTCCCCTAAGACAGGCAACAGAAAGTAAAAATAATTTGATAGAATAGCTGGATATGATAAATAGTACGCTAGATTTGATTTCTCTTGCTTTGTATCATATTGATGAGAAGATTTAGTTAACTAGTAAATAAGTAACCTGGGTGGAGTTTGTGAACAGAGTAATCCGACGATGATTTAAATATAAAAAGAGTTTCACGGAGTAAAAGCATCCAGAATCTACATGAAAAAATCGATGTTTTAATTTTTTGCCCACATTAGCATATTTTTGCAGCTACACTTTGTGTCGGATACCCACAAACATGATTGTGAATCTAGCAAATGCGCATGATCAACCTTCCGACATGTAATACAGTTCTCGTGTTCCACACGTCACTAACCTTATATATTCTGTGCACGTCACCAGCGACTTGTCAAAGTGACAATCCACGTACAAAGTTACAAACAATAAACAAATAAGGAACATTTTTGGAAATAAAGAGAAGTGTTAACTGATAATGATGCAAGAAGATTCGAATGGAGAGTCTTCTTTCGAGATTGTCGATAAAAAAGGGAACGAAAAGTCAGGTAAAAAATAAAACCTACATGTTTGAAATGGCTAAATGTGGATCAAATATTTCACATTCTTTTAGAGTCATCAGGCACACTGAGTGCAGTTTCATCGGCCTATTCAATGTCATTGACATCCCCTAGTACCATCAGCATGCCGGGAGGTAATCTTCTATCAAATGTTGCTCCTCCATCAGCATTGCCTGACTTATCGCTATGGTCAGGATCATCTCCTAGTAGTGAAACACATGAAAACATCGCACCAGCTGCTGCCACTCTCTCAAATCCACAGGATGAATCACATAGTGTGGTCTCTGAATTAGCAAATATGAATTTGAACGTAAATCCTGTAGTACCACCCATTACAGAACAGTTTCCAGCTACACAGTTTAGGTAAACATATATGGTCCTAAGAAAATAATTTGATTGTAAATAAGTATGAGATTATGAGAAATATATGACAACTGGATTTAAGGAAATTCCAAGATTTGCTAAACTTTATCATAACTATTTATACTAAATAACTTTTGGAAAACTATAAATTCATAGCCCATATTTTTTGTGCTGGGATGTTTCATAATAACTGAGCAGAGCTTTTCTGCAAACCTCATGTGAAATTAATGCTATATCTTTTGTTTAGTTTACATTATTTTGAGCTATCATGAATGAAGAAAAACTGTATGGATGTTTTTGAGCAGTTCATGAAAGAGCATGCTGTCCATCAGAAATCTGACTATACATTGCACAACAGGTTTTGTCCCTCATAATAAGTTCATCATTATTTCAAATAAAATAGGAATTGAGGAGCAAGTTAATATGCAAAAACTATCAACCTCAGAATTTTTATTTGAAATGGTGATATCTCTCACAATATCTTATATTTCACAGTCCAATAGTTTGGAAAATCATTAGGTAAAAGCATCTCTAGGCTGAATTTTCTCCAAATATATATAATAATTGCTTATTGTATTGCTAGAAAACTTATCAGCTGTGTCACAATGAGGCAAAACAATAAGCACATAACTGTTGTTTCTGTATTGTTTCAGTTTAAAAAAATATTAAATCATTATTTGGAAATATGGATAACTATACCTACTCAGGGGTACTACTTTAAGGGGCGCTCAGCCCCTTGTCATTGTTCTCACAAACTGAATTTTCAAACCTCTTTGTTGGCTATCCTGTAATTTCAACTTAACCCATTTATAGTTAAATTAAACAATTGGTCAGAATAAAGTAGATTTTATATCAAAAATAAATATTATTTAATTAATTATGAATGTAGGTTCCCACCCTAATAATAATTTTAACAAAAGGTTACCCTTAGGGAATTTAATTAGATCTTTGGCTATCTACAGCCCAGAATAGTTTGTGTATGAATCATTCATTTATTGATTAATTTGTGTTACTATTGAGTGTTTTTATCAAGAACACACAATCTACATGGAATTTATCTACAATTAACATAATGTAAATTATTTTTGTTCATAGTGCTGCAATACCACCCAGTAAAGGAGTTCAACATGGCCCAGTGACACAACAGCCTAGACAAGTTGAAGCAGCTGATGGATCTGGAGGCTTCATGGGATTGGTTAAAGATGCCTTCTCTAGTGGAGGAGTTTTGTTGAAAATGGCGGAAAAAGCAAAACATTCTGTAGATTCAATAATCACCACATTAGATCCACAGATGAGTGAATATATTCGTGAGTAAAAAAGATAAACAATAATACATACAACTGAATATTCTTGAGAGGAAAATATAGAATTTTAAGCGCGAACCGCATGATGAGAATGGTGCATACCATCAAAGGGAAATACATAAACACATCAACAAACGGCATGAATAAATCGCATCGAACTGTGTGATAATTACACAACTTTTCATCTACAGGACAATATGTTTTTCTTCAAAAAAATCACTGATTTCAAGATATTAGCGAAAAACTGACAAATTTAAATAGATGTGTTATTTCTCAGTGGCTTGACACTGACAATCTCTACCCATACACCTAAATTTCACCCAGAAAATATTGTTTTTGAGCATATTTTTCATGGTTCACATTTACACATTACAGGATTCCAGTCTGTCAGTCAACACATGAACATACTATATGTGGTTGCTCATTAATTATATCAGGATTCTCAGAGCTTATACTCTCTAATAATCATTTTATACAGGCTGCAATCCAATCCAAATCGCAATTCGAAACTGATACCACTTCACAAAAAATTCAAAGTTAACCTATTTGAGTCATATTTTGAATTGCATTTGTCTGTATGGTAAATATCTTGAAAATAAGCAATAAAAATCACTGTTCATGGCTACTTGGGCCTGCAGTAATGAATGAACATTTGTATACTGTGAATGTGTAATGTACAATTGATTCTTTTCAGATTCTGCTGGAGATACAGAGGTCACAGTAACATCTGACAATGAAGAAGAGGTCAGTGCAATAAGAGATGCATTTCATTCTATGTTTGGAAAAGCCTGGGTTAAGTGAGTTGTTGACTTTGTAACTGATTTGTACAAATATATAGGCATAATTTTTCCGTGTAAGATGAGAAAATGAAGTAATTTTAAGACTTATGAGCTAAGTGGAATAATTCTTTTCCTTTTTAGTGGGATAAAATTAAACCTACCCCCGAAACCAGCAGAAGCTTTAGGTTTTGATCAAGGGCTTAAGAATGCACAAGATAAGCTGAATTACTCATTGAAGTTCAGGAATACCCCAACAGTAGCTATTGAAAATATTATACTGGAACAAAACGACAGGTAAGTTTAGAAATAGTGTATTTTGAACAAAACTAGGTCATTATTTTACTGAATGATCTGTTATCTGGAATGTACCTAGGTTGTCTCCATGTATTGTATTTTAGAACTTTATGAGTTAAGGTCACATAATTAATATGTATAATTGTTTTACTGCATATAATGAAGCTATAGCCATAATTATATTGCTTGAACTAAGAACCCAAGTATGTCTACAGAAAGGCAGATCTCACAGTTGTTACTGTATCTTAACTTTCAGATACTTTGACTTGAGTATATTAGTACTGAGAGATGCTGAGAAGGATATCACAGTGGAGACTTTCACACAAGCAACTCCTATACCAGTGTCCCAGTTTGTGAAAAATATTGAAAATGAAAAACCGGAATGTAAATCTCTGAGCACTGCGGAAAAACTAGCAATATATCTTCAGGTATTTGTTCATAGTAATTCGGAAATTCATCACATGCATACAAATATATAGTGATTTGCGACTACTGTCGAAACTATTATGCCAAACTCTACTTATTTAGTTTGCAGCCAAAAAATACAAACCCAAGACGTCCGTACTAGATGGTGAGACACGGTTTTTAAACCGGCCAATATGTAGCTGCAATAGTTATGTATTTGCCTGTTTGGCTCCTTTGAAGTACTCTATAAAACCGATCAGTAATGCGTATTTGCCAAATAGACAACTACAGTCTATAATTTACTAATTATACCAATTTAGTATGACAAATTACGTAAAAATAGTAAAGTGGAGTAGAATTATTTGGCATGATTGTTATCTTATCTGGATTGTTCGCTCGTTACAGACTAGTTAGTCTGAAGTGTAACTAAGTTTGCCTCTGAATTGTCCATACATTTGTAATCATATAATTTACCCCAGCCAACAAAGATTGAAAAAATACTATGCCATACTGATTCACGCTGAGTAAGAAATTTCTACTTAGTTATCACATTTTCAACAATATTTTACTTGACTTATTTTTTTAGGATATTCCAGAGTGGCAGATCGAAATTTCAGGAATATCAAGAAAAGAAGTGTTGCTGCTGGCTGCTAAAGTACTTGTTAAATTATATAAAAATAAGTTGATATCAAAATAAGTGTACTTAAAATGAAGAACTGCATACCCTCACATATTTGCTGCTGCCAATAAGATTCAATAGTTGAATAAGGATAACATAATGATCACTTTTATGTCAGATGTCATACAATCGGAAGCATTTGTTTTATAGAACTTTAAATTGAAGGCCTTTCAACATTTAATAATTCTCCATTATTAATGTGTATTACTGTTATCATTGAGCGAGTATGAATTGAATGTTTTAGTAATTTTTAGTTTATTTGATCACATTTGTTGAAAATTGTAAATATAGTAAAATCCTATGTTGTTAATTTTGTGATGTTTTATGTTTTGATTATATCTCGAAATAATATTGAATCTTCAAGAGTAAAGATATATTAACTATATACAATATTTTATTTGTAAACGTTGGCAAATTAAAAAAAATGTACTATTGAAAGTGCTTTTATTTCTCTTAAATAACGATTGTACATATGGAGATCAAAACTTATCATATTATAGATTTCACTGTAAAAACACATACCTGAAACAAAAGAGTATTTATATTAGTAATGATATTAGCGTTTTCATGTGATCTGAATTAATCAGAGAAACTTCAGAATATCAATCAGTCACGTAAATTCAGACTGGGGCGATAATGACGTCATCATTATAAAACACATTGAATGAGTTGATTAATTTTGACTATTCAATTGAATTAGCGGTCATTCTACATAAGCTAGAGAACTGAAATAAATTTTGTATGCCTTACCTGACTCCTATCTATGACATGAGCCTGAAAGAACAAAAATTTCAAAATTAAAAATAGAATTAACTAGAACATTGTGAATGCAATACTCAATCTTAAGAGTAAATAAAAAAACTTAAATTCAGACAACGAAATTAGATTCCCTAGCTTTCAAAATATGTAATAACAAAAAATGGATTAACAGATACCCTTACATACATTGTTTAATTATGTAAATGTGAGAAGCAGTATTACATTTTTTAGTTGCCGCTATATACAGATTAAAAGAGGCAATTTTTCAATTTTAGTACATGTTCGTCAGATCAAACCAATCAGTCAGACCAAATCAGACTGGGGCGGTAAGCAAATCATCATGAATCAAAAAAGTACTAATTTAAAATGTTTGAAAGACATAACAGTATGTTCAATTACCTGTCCAATAGGTTTCTTCAACATCTTCTCAGTCCTCCTCAGCATTTCCTGAAAATAAAAAGACCAAAACAAGAATTAATCTGATAATATAAACATGAGCTGTGTTATGTGACTTCTGATATATGCAAGTTCTGATTTATTCATAAATTCGATCAATTTTTTAATGAATACAACTCATTTGTTCAGAATAGACCAATCAGTCATAACATTTCAGACTGGGGCGGTAAATAAATCATCATCCAAATGAATCACTAATTACAAAATCAGATACTATTTCAATTATCTTATGATCTAAGGTTTTGAAATCTTTACCAACAAAATGTGCATATAATATTTGGTTACTTGAAGTGGTAAGAAATTGGATATTTATATAGTTAAAAAATATAAAAATCTTACTTGAATATGCATTGTACTGCTGTCTGCTTTGAAAGACTTGATCACCCAAGAGTTGGTTCACTCTGAAGTCATACAGCACCCTGGAAAGATGCACGCACATTATAGAAGGTCATATTTTCCAATGCGTCAATAATATTCATCAACATGGTATCAGAACGCTGGGAATGCTGTCTGCAATTGGCAATTAAGACCCGAAAGATGAATATCATCATATAAAACTATGCATGGAAAATTGAGTGTATCAAAAATGTGAAGAAGGTTTAATATTGATTGAAGGCAAATAGACGAGAAACTAAGGTTTTGTGAACATGTTAGGCAAATTGTTAGAAACTGTTATATTTTTTTTTAGGTTTGGATATACTAACAAGGAACATCAATAATCAATAGATCTCTATTTAATGCAATTAAATGTATATTTAGAGAAGAATTTTTTGAGTTCTTAACCTGTGTATTATCTGTGAACAACACATGTGTAGTAACCTATTCCTTTTTTTGGATCACGGTATTATATTTGTTATTGTGAAGCATGTATGCTATATTTCTTTGTTCAGTTTTCTTCATTATCACTTATTTGGAAGAATTTTTGAAACCACATACCTTTTTCTTGGTTGCCACTCAGACTTCATACTTGTAATACTCAAAGATGTAGTATTCTTCCAATTTTATTCACTCATCAAAAAAAGCCCTCTCCACACATGCAATTAATGGGAGTTAGTCTGTAATAAAAAAAATAAGCTTATTAAAGAAAAGCATAAAAATGCTGAATTAATTTTTATTATGATGATATCAGAACGCTGGGAATGTTGTCTGCAACTAGCAATTAAGACCCGAAAGATGAATATCATCATATAAAATTATGTTTATAGTAAATGAGAAAAATGTTGCAATGAAAATCGAGTTTGGAACTCGATTCACAGCTTTTTATCATTCAATCATGTATAATACTTACTGGAATATCTCAAAAAGTCTGCTAGTTGGCACAATGAAATAATCTATCTCCTTATCTAAGTAGTTGCATGGACTGGTAAATCAGAATTATCTGTAAAATAAAGAAATACATGAAAGCTTACCTCTAAAATAATGTTGCAATCATTTGCATCACGGTGATATCAGAACGCTGGGATTGAAATCTGCAATGGCAATTAAGACCCGAAAGATGAATATCATCATTGTATGTTATATTGTACAAAAAGGAGACAAACTCTATATACACCAACAGCATGCATCTAATATGTTCACATTAGGACATCATAATTTAAAAAAACGGACATTAATATGTTTGAGTATGTAGTTAATCAAATAAGTATAGCAAAATATGGAAAAAAATTGCATTCTCGATTTTCTATAGAAGCTCCCGTTTTAACGATTCTCAAAGAAATGAAATATTTCTTTTTAACATTACAATGATTTACTGGGTTAGACTAATAAACAATCATGTCATGAAATTAAATTACAATATGATCGATTTCAACTATAACCGATCTATCGCGGTATTTGCTAGCAAACCAGGTAATGACATGTTAAGAGACCGACGGACGCAGAAATATTTATATCAGGTAAAGTTTTGTTAGTTTAAACAAAGGATCATCATGATTTATAATGAGTTTTAAGTTACCTAAGTAATGCGGCAATGTTGCAAGCTAGCTTCCATCTGAAACAAAATAAACATGGGTTAAAACTGTTACTTTTAATTTTCTATACGTGTCGACGTATATCACTTCAGATTCAAGATTTTCCTAATCATGGTTAATCGTTAGGTGTCCTAAGATTTATTCATCATTTTGCAGTGTCAATAATGTGACGATGCTATTCTATGTACGCGCATGAATATTTTTTTGTTTTTGCAGCCTATCCACAAACACATTCCTCAAAGCTTAGTACAATATCATAGATTGGACTATTTCTAAAACTTGATGAAATATGTAATTTAAAAATTCGCAACTATCAAATAAAGCACAAAAACTGATAAGCTAGAGAATCAAATATAATACTCATAATACTTTGAAGATGCGAGTTTCATTATATGTATTGATATTGAAATCATTCATCTTACCTTCTCTATTCTGGCAAGACACTCCCGATTACCACTAACTGGAGTCTGAAACTGGAAAAAGCAATATATAAATAGCAATAAATTTGAAACTGACTTATAAATACATATTTTCAATTTTACTCAGATGGCCGTTCTATATGTCAATCAAAGAATTCAGAACAGGTCTGTGAAAGAACAATCATCATGTATTTAAATGAGAATCGATTGTGAATGCGTTTCAAATTTGCACTACTATAATATTTCAAAAAAGACCCTTACCTACTATAAAATTGTTGGGAGTCCATTTTGTTCGCAATCTTCTATAAAGCCTGGAAAAGTCAAATTGCTATTAATGCACTATTAAAATTGGAATAGATAAGCTGCATATTTAAATTCAATCAGATGGCCGTTCTATATGTCAATCAAAGAAATCAGAACAGGTCTGTGAAAGAACAATCATCATGTGGAAAATTGAAGAAGCACATAGCAACAAGATCTTCAAAAAACTCACCTAAAATAGAAATTCTGTCCAGTTCAGACAACACAAGCTAGGTGCTTAGTTGAGAAAACTGCAACACCTGCAATAAATAAAACAAAATAACTTTCAAAAGACTACTTGCTGATTTATGCAATACTAATAACATCAGACCTGTTGAGCTTAAAGAAGTATTTTTATCATGGTTCATAAAAAAAATTTGTATTGATCATCATTTTAAGATGTAATATAATAATAGATATTTGGATATAAATAGTGAAAATATATTACCATTGCTTCAATTCCAGTGGGTGGATATTTTCTTCATAACATCATTGTACTGAAAGAAGTAAAACATATTTGAATCATAGTGCGACAAAAGAAGTCAGTAATTTCATGAAAATGAATCAATTTCAGACCTGTTGAGCTTAAGTATATTCCTTCATGGTTCATAAGGATACAGTAGAAATGTCATCATTCAAAATGATACAGTACGTAAAAAATATAGTATTACTCGAAACAAACAAATTATGTCCATCTTTGTACTTTCAAGCTTCTAGATCAGATTTTATTTCATTTTTTGAGAGAATCACAAAATAGAAAAAAATACATTTTTCAGTTCATAAAAAAGGGGATTATAGAAATAAAATTTAAATTACCTAATTCAATGGAGGCACTCCCATAGTGATTTTTCAGGGCGGCTGCAATCTGAAACAAAATGATACTCTAATCAAACAATGTCTTCAAATTACGATTTATAATAGGAAATGATATCGTTTCAGATTCTAAATATGTCCTAATCATGGTTATTCGTTAGGTGTCCTAAGATTTATTCATCATTCATCAAGCGCCCATGAAAAACCTTCAAAAAATACATTGAAGCCATGTCATTTTGCAATACTGATCAAGTTTTATGAGCATTTATCTAAAACTGTTAAGGTAATATCAGTGAGTACTAGAAACAGTCATCCTATTGGAAAATTATTGTAGTAACACAAACAGTTCTAAGATTCGCCAAACACATTTTTATCATCCGACCATGTTTTGCTGTTAACTTCTTCAGGACGAGTGCTCAACTTTCATAAAATAAGAGGTGCTGAAAGCCAGATAGATCAAAATACTGAGTACTATAGTCTGAAATTTACCTGTACTTTTAGTGTGCTGCTGCAATTTTACTGTATAGCTTAAGATCTGGAACAAAAGAAAAATAATTTATACTAGGTATACAATGCACCAAGTCAGATATCTTGTCATGTAGCATTTCAGTAATTATTTGTTACAATCATGGTTGATCGTTAGGTGTCCTAAGAGTTATTCATCATTGCTGTGCATTTCATTTATCATACTATTTTGTTCAATATTAATAATGATGTATTTATT
Source organism: Bruchidius siliquastri (assembly GCA_949316355.1). Classification (NCBI taxonomy): domain Eukaryota; kingdom Metazoa; phylum Arthropoda; class Insecta; order Coleoptera; family Chrysomelidae; genus Bruchidius; species Bruchidius siliquastri. The sequence goes on from OX438537.1 coordinate 21,074,486, forward strand.
GGTCCTGTGAATAAGATACTCTAGTGTTTGAACTTTAATTTTTTTTCCGAAGGGCTCAGTAGCAAATATATATTGTTCCGAATTATTTAGCAAAAAACTTAAGATTTCTTTAGAATGCAATACGGAATTGATCGTTTTTGAGTGCTCCCGATATATCGTGGCATTTCAAGGTTCATCAAATTGACCTTACTATAACCAAAAAATAAAACTTCAAACTTAATGTGTTAATGTAGATATGTAAGTAAATTAAATTACCTTTCAAAAGGCTAAACCCAACAATGCCAGGAGGTGCTTGGCTATCTGAAATGATTCTTATATAACTAGTTATCGAAAAATGAGCTGAACATAAAAAAGTAGTTGAATATACATTCATCATTTCAATAAGTATGATTAATAAATTCATAATGAAAAACAAATTGCATGCATATATTATCAGTCAGAATGAAAAATTACCTTCATGTTAAGCTCCATACATAAATCTGTGGAAACAGAAAACACACAAAACATCTCCCCAACTCAATTTTATTTCAATCAAGATAAATGAAAAACTGCCAGTTTATTAACAAAAATTGATATTTATTATAAACAATATTGCTTATAACTAAATAGTAAAATATAAAAGTTTCATAAGTCTAAACGATTGATGTTCCGAGAATTTGTACGAGATAGTTTAGCCTTCATAATCGCATAATAGTTTCAAATAAATTAAGTCAACAAATTAAAAATATATATAATTTAACATGGACACCTTTGTTAACACTTCTAATACCAATGATACCCGCATTGATAAAAGGCACGGTGGAGATGAAAATTTTATAGTGATGCTTTTTTTGATTGGATGTACAGAAAACTTCAATAGCATTGCAACAAATATCCAGTTGTGTCATTAAAAATACCAAATAGTAAAATATTAGTAAGACATTAGTTAAAACCAATAATCAATGCTAACTATATTAATGCAAATTTTAGCCAAAGAACAAGAATAAACAGATATTCAAAAAAAAAGATGCCCATGCTAAGTTATAGTGAGTATATTGTATTACTTTCGATATTACCAAGTTGGTTTACAAGAATGATTGGGCAACTTATAGAAAAAATGCTAGAATTTTATCGGAAATTTGGGTTTAATTAATAATTTTAATTATCTGTACATAACCTAGTATTTCCCGTTTACAGTTTATCCAGATACTGTTGTAAATCTGGGAGACCTTCTTTTAAACCCTTCCTTTTACGTGTTTCCTGAAATAGAGAAAAAATGTTACCATTACAATAGGAACTCATAATGTGTTTCAAAAATGGCCAAATGCTCAACAAATATTGATGTTATGTAGTAGTCTAAAAATGAGGTAAGAATGGATTACTTTCTAAAACTGATCAAATACAAAATTTGAGAAAATGAATAAATAGCTCAAAAGTGGAGGTCTCCATTATTGTTAGTACTAGATACTTATGAAGAGTACAATGTGGAGGTCAAGAATGCGATTCCAACTCACTTGAGGACCAAAACTGAAAGACACTTGTATCCATCAACTTAAAATATTTTACACCTCTGATAAATTGTTGCCCTGTCTTAATGATGGATTACATCAGTCATATCTGATTAAAATGAAATACTGGATATCCCTCGTTATATACACAAATAGAATAGATAAAGCGATTCATATTTCATTCAGTCCAAATAAAACAAAATTAATCTTACCTGCACGATATTATACGGTCTCGATCCAAGCTCCAAAGGGTTGCCAGGGAAGATTTGCCAGTGATCGAATACAGACTGAGGGAAAGCCTGACCGCCAGTGTTGGATCTGAGATCGGCGGTGAACCCGAAGGATTCGTTTACTGGCAGATACGCTTTTACGATGAACATAGGCGTACCAGCCACCTGGGCTTCTTCGAACACATGTCCACGACGACGATTTAGTACACCATAGATACCTCCTACTGCTACTTCAGGACACTATAAGAGGATCGTCGAGCTTAGAATATTCCTTAATTCAATAGTTTTGTGGCTAAAATATTTTGGATCAGATCATCACATTAAATGGATAATCCATCCAACAGCAGAAAATCAAAGTATATCAGCTGACTACCCACCAGACAGTCATTTGGTCCTGAATGGTATCAATATTTTGACAATTAAATAAATGCATTCAACAAGTTGCCAGCTTTTATTGAGAAAGTTAAATTACTAGGAGCTACAATTACACAAATATATTGATATATAATTCTCTTGTACTATTTTAATAAATGTGGTTGTGATATTTACATTAAAAGTACACATCTCGTGTAAACAGTATTTGTGATTTATGTGCACTTTTGATTAGGTCAGCTTATGTCTAGTTTTGATTTTGATTCTTAGCCCATATATTCATATACTAGATAAACGGTTAATGATTAGCCTTGCCAAAGTAGTAGAAGCATACATGATGAATCTTAATTTTTCCTATTTGAAGTTGACAATGAAGACCTCAAACAAAGTTTACCATAATTTAAGTTGTTTTATTCAGTCACATATAATCAGTATCTATCAAAACTTGTTTCTGATCTTCCTTTGGTAGTTGAGACATGAGAGAGTCTGCTACCATACACATGAAAAGACTATTCTGTTCCCACAACGAGCACACCAAATTCCAACTGAGAACAGAAACTGGCCGGCTTATTTGTGTGGGGTGACAAAATTTCGATATATTTTAATCCTTTTGATCATACATAAATGATATAGGATAAGTCACAAAATAAGTTATATTATATTATTAACATACTCAAAAAATCATAAAGCCTAACAAATGAAATAATTAGACAAAAAAATCCTTTCTCCGTTGGTACCAAGCACTGTCAACTCACTTTTCGTAATCACACTATATCATTGTATATATGGCACTCATATAACATATGTGCTGTACCAACTAGATGATCCTTTTTGTATATATTCTATTTATAGAATACTATATTTATTATTAAAAATAAAAAGGTTTATTGAGCTTGTCCTTGAAAAAAAAATTAATTGCATGCTGCTTACCATAATTTCGCACTTATAGATGGGTTCCATCAACCTGGGCGCTGCAGTCAATAAACAGGCATACAAACACCTTCTAGTGGTAGGGATGATTTGTCCACCACCTCTATGGATGGCATCAGCATGAAGGGTGACATCATAAATATTGAAACGAACGGCACGACAGTTCTCTTCACACAAGACTCCCTCTTTGGTGGCCCATTGAAAACCGGCCACCACTGAATCTTTAATTTCATTCAAGTATTGAACTCCCTATGAAGAAAAATCTATCAAGTAGGCTTTTTCATTTAAATGCAAAGGAACTGAGGTAGTAATGCTTAGCGCCAGATACAGGCAAATCCATTATAATTGCACATTGTTTCAAGAAATTAATAGAAAAATATTATTTTACAATATGAATCAACAGGTGCTGTCATGACACAAACCATACTATCAAGGCATTGATATAAATCTTGAATTCGCTCACCTTAGTACAATCCACAAGAATATTGGGACCAGTACCATCGGGTCCAAAGCACCAGATTTTACGTGCTTCAGTTAGATCATAATCATATTTTTCTGACAGATACCTAGCACGAACTTTGAAATCGTCCCTTGGGTTGACCTTACCATCGTCGATGTCTTCAGCTAGACCATCAGGCATAGGTTGTGCTTTCATGAATAATCTATGAAGGAAATCAACATTAGACTATTTATGAAATAAATGGAATGGAGGAATGTATTTATTGAGATTAACAATGAAACTTTTGACAAGCTCCAATGATCATTTAGAAGTTTGTTCAAAAGAATTATAATTGTATTGTAATCAATTTGCAGAGTAATGAAGGATATTGTATTAAAAAACTTATTGATTGGTTTGTCTGTCCCCCTATTCTGGCCCAAAAGTAGAAAATGCTCCAGGACCGAAACTAAAAGACATGATTATATGCCATCAACTGCGAATACTATGCACATATAAATAATGTGCTGTACTGTCTAGTGATGGCTAAAAATGTTTTTTTTTCATTCTTGAAAAAATCGATCAAATATGCAAAGTACTTTTTACAATGATTTTTTTATTGGAATCAACGCCATTACACATATTATCTGTGCCTCTCATTTGTAGCAATAAATAAAACATTTAGAAAGTAATTATAAATGATTGTGACATTAATTTTGGTATAATTACAATATTCACATGAGAGAGGAAATATAGAAATTAGCTGTTGACAAAATATATATACACCGTAGCTTGAATCAACATAGTAAGCTAGACACATGAATATTTGGTTCCATTGTGATCTTACCTATTGTGCTTGTTGGGAGATTTTGAGAGGCACATTTGGTCAGATTCTTCGCTGACTGTTTCACGATATGATACCACAGGGTCAGACTTCTTGATGGGAATGCAGGCATGATCTTCCTCCAAATCTTTGAGGCAAATTTCCAAATGCAATTCACCAGCACCAGCAATAATGTGTTCACCAGATTCTTCAATGATGCATTGTACCATAGGATCGGACTTTGTCAAACGTTTCAACCCTTACATGAAAGAATAGAATATAATTAGTTTACAGCAATTGTAACTGAATTTGGCAATTACATATTTCACATTGTCAACATGATTTTTTGATATGAAAGATGCAATAAAATGCTCAACTTTAGTTTTTAATAATCTTGTGTCATTTGCACCGTTGCATTTCACAACTGGACATAGAAATAGAGGTCCTGTGAAAGCGTTTAGATGCATTTGAACATCAATATTCTTCCATTTGCACTGCCAACAGGGTCATCCTCCCAACAATGACAGTCAAAAGGCCATCATTGTTTGGACTGTACAGTGGCTCTGGTAGTGCTGGAAGGATGTATTTACTATGAAAGCTACAATATTACAGTTGAAAATAATATACATTAATATACATAAGATACTCAAATATAACAAGCTATGTGCATTTCAGCCTTCAATCTACATAAATATAAGACAATAGTTATGAAAATCTCACCTTCCACAAGTTTGGGCAAATCAGCGGGATTTTTGGGTTCAACAGCGACTCTCACTACAGGAGACACACTGAATTTCATGACTTTCAAGTTGTGTGCATCCTTGAAGGTAGTGATAGTACCAGTTTTCACCAGGAACTGATCTACACCTACAAGACCGCAGATATTACCACATGGCACATCTTCAATAGCTTCAACATATCTGCAAGAAACATTTGGAAAAAGATACTAATTTGAAGGATACAATATTATATAATTATAGATGAGTTATAAGAATTTTCAAACAGTGCAACAACTGTGTTTTTTTTAAATACCAATGTTAAAGGTCTCAAAAACAAAAGTATTAATTTCTTACCTTCCCATCATAAGAATTGTTCTTTGAATAGCTTTTTCATATAAATCTTCCTTCTTTCCAGGTGTGTAGTTGGGTCCCATGATACGCGCTTTCATTCCAGTAGCCACTTTTCCAGAGAACACTCTTCCAAAAGCATAGAATCTACCCTTGTCAGAAGTCGGTACCATTTTTGAGACATACATCATCAGGGGAGCAGTAGGATCACAGTTCTTGATACCAACGGCAGCCTCATCATCTAAAGGTCCTTCGTAAAGCATCTCCATCCTGTGTAAACAAAAAGGATAATGCTGAATCAAGAGCATGTTCCAGATATTGTTTTTTTTATTGTTGTTAATATCAGTTATTTAGGCCCAGATAGTGAAAATAAAAACAAAAAACATTACTATCATCTACTAAAATAGGCAATATAAAGTTTTAAAGTAGTAGTAGTATGCAAAGTAGATAAGATATTTAGATGTTTCATCTGCACTCTCAGAATTTAGATGCATTTGGGCAATTATTCTTCTTCCATTCACACTGCCAATAGGGTTATTGACAGTAACCATTTGAGAAAGACCATTGCTGTGTGGACTGTACAGTGGCTCTGGTAGGGTTAGAAGAATTAAATGGATATAATGAAACTGTATCCACAGATGAGAAAAACAAATAATTTCTGCACAAATTAGGTCAGTGGTCCACATTTGAACCACGATCCCTCTGTTGGTGACTCTTAGCATATATCATTCATATTAAGATGTTTCAATTCGTGTAAAAAAATTTCTCACCTGTATTTTTGAGCCACAACAGGTGATGGCAAATGGATGGCAATCATCTGAAGCAAGGCCTCACCAGCTGGCAGCCAGGTCCTCATGACAACTTTCAGGAGTTGTTTGCCATCCTTATCTTTATCTTCATGCTTCAAAATAATACCTAACTTGGGCAGTAGTGCTTCATACTCTTCTTTCCTAGACAACAATCAAAAACAAGCACTATTCAGGTTAACATCTCTTCTAGTAACACAAGGCAGATATTTCGTGGAAAAACATTTTTAAATTCAAGAATCAGTGCACTGGCAGCCATGATTAGCTAACGGAAAAGGTGGATGCTGTAGCAATTGAAATATTAATAAAACACCCCCATTTTGTGGTTGTGTTGCTTTTGGAATTGGAATTATTTAACATGAATGAATGAATGAATAGAAAGAGGCATTCCGATGTGAACCATCGGTGCATAGGCCACCGCCGGGCCCTTTTGCGCCTCTATCAGCTCTAGTTCCCAAGAGCCAGCCCTTTTCACAAAGTTAAGTATGGCCTTGGGTCCTGTCCATCTTATATCCTCTGGTTCCAGAATCATGGACCCTAGTATGGCCTCCCTGTGGTGCCTGAGGGCTTCACAGCGGCATAGTATGCTTGCTGAGGACTCCTCCTCATCACCAAGGCATGCACATGTTGGGTCACTAACTATCCCCATTAGGTACAGGTGCCGCCTAAAGGCATATATATATATATATATATATATATGAGAGGCAAAATCGCCCCTCTTTGGCTACAGGCCCTGTAATGGATTCCCGTGCCTGACGGAGATGTCCTGAGATGCTATTCCACCTCAAAGAGTGTTGAATTTGAATCCACTTGTCCGTAGCTTTTCTAATTCTACCTGCGGCTAACCCTACAGCCGGTTCCTTATGATCCTGCCTTATTATTTAACATTTTCATGATTATAAAATTAGGCAAGCATAAAATGAAAATAAAGATGTACCTATAATTCATGATGGAATCAAAAATCTTGTAGATGGGATCCAGAATGTACATACAAAATGATCTTTTGTTGTCATCATCCTTTTGTTTGGACCATTTCTTGGTCTTGGGGTTGAAAAAGTTCTCACCCCACAATCTGTTCATTAGCTTCACTACATCAATCTTAAATTTGTCAGCATACATTTCAGCAAACTGTTTCAGGGTGAATGCCCATCCATGCAGACCAGATCCAAAACCTACCGAACCTTTACTAGGGTCTACCTGCATAAGAAATTCAAATTTAAAAACAGAATAACGGTAATACTCCTGCCATATAGCAAGCGAGTCTATCAATGTTACATAGATAATAAATGATGTTAAGAATCCATAAATACACCCTATATCTACCAATTATTAAGGAAAGTCTCCACATAATTTAATTATTAATTTGAAAATTCTGTTTCACTGTAGGAAACTGCCATGGATATAGAATAATCCATTGCAGGGCAAAATGTGAATTTTATATTTGAGCCTTTTGCATCACATTAGTTGATAGTTCACTAAGTGGGAATAATTAGACTCAAAATCTTGAAACATTGATAACATTTTCAAACATTGGGAAATGAGACATTACTAAAATACTCAGCTCATCCTACTATGGAAATCCTTTTTACTAGGCTACAAATACATAGATGTCCTCAGTGTAATTGTATTTTCACCCATAAATTTGGTTATGTGATGTTCCTCGCTTCTATGTATTCCAACTGTGAAAGTATTTTCAGGTGAAAATGGATCAATTATTGTTTGAATATTAAAATTGAAATTGATAAGAGTTTGACGAGTACTACATTATTTAGCTATTAATTCATAATGCTTACTCTAACTTCTCCCATAGGACCAGCATCATCATTGTAAGTAGCAATGATAACATTCACATTTTCTACAATACGCTGGAAGGTCTGGAAGAGTTCTTCAGCATCCAACTGCAATTCTAAGAGAGCACGATCCATCTTGTTCATGAACAAAATTGGCCTGATCCTCTCAGCAATAGCCTGGCGCAATACAGTTTCTGTTTGCACACATACACCTGGTGAAAATTAAAGATTGTAATAATTTCTTACTCTTCATTGTGGACAACAATGGCTGAACAGGAATAAAACATTTGACCATACCATGATAAAACAGATAGAATTTATATACTGTAAACGTTTTTCTTCAATAATTTTTTTCATTATAATTTAAATGTGAAAGATTTGCCTGAAATGTAAATACAAGTTTGCACAAATATGGAAAACTATTGTTGAATGTATTAAATGTAATACTTACCAGATACACAATCAACAACAACAAGAGCTCCATCAGTCACACGGAGGGCAGCAGTTACCTCAGAGGAGAAATCAACGTGTCCAGGAGAGTCAATAAGGTTGATCAAGAAACCTTTCTCATCCTTCTCACGTTGGTCAGGGTTTGTGATGAATACAAGATCTTTGTCTTGGAGCTCAAAGAACATAGAGATGGCCCTACAATAAATATCAATGGTATAAAACAGGGCTATGTATTTGATATTTAAAATGAGATGTGATTTTTTGAGCACAACTAAGAGACAGATTTAAAATAATGGCCATTTTCTGTATATTTACATCCTTAAGTGAGAATGAAGAGAATGACAATGTTCAGAAATTCATCACATAAGGAATTATTAAACTAATTTTGCAGAAAACGAAGTCTGTAATAGTGGTATTGGAGCATAATGATTTGTTGCTAGAAAGACGAAGGGGCATAAGTTAAAACCTCTCATAAAAACACTAATTTAAAAAATATTTGGAAACCTTTTGCAATTATTTTATATTAATATACACATTTTATAAGCATTTCACCATAAGGCTAAAGCTTAAGTGGGTCTCCTATTAAGTAGCTAAATTTAAGTCATGCGTCTTTGTGTTTCTAGGGATAGATCGTCTTCCACATTCCAAAGTTAGGAAGAATCAGAAAATTACGCTGTATTAACAACTTAAAATCAAAAATATGGATTTGGTACTTATATTATGCAACAATTAGATGAAAAGTATCACAAATCAAATCTCTAAAAAGTTGTGGATCACTATTTGGGTATTTACTCTCTCTGTATTCTATAAACAAACACCTTTACACCCAAGTATCACAATATGTCTGGGTGATAATAAATATCTTTCACACACTTACATCCAAGATGCATGCAATGGTATGCCTAAAGCTCGAGAATACTTAACAGTATACAGGCAGTTACAGCAGAAACAACAATTTGAACTAAATGCAAAATTTGTAAATTGTAGCAAGCTCCTGAGTGGCTGAGTACATACGTTGATTTAATGGTGATACAACGTTCTTGTTCATCTTTTCTAGTGTCGGTAAAACGTGTTTCTCCAGCCTTGGCTCCAGCAATAATTCCAGCTTTAGATACAAGGGAATCGGTAAGAGTGGATTTGCCGTGATCTACGTGCGCGATGACGGACATGTTACGGATGTTCTTCTTTTTGTCCATCATTACACGGATTTCGTCTACGGTAAAGTTCACCTGCAATCAGAAAAATGCATTTAAAGCTGCAATCTGTTTTACAGTTACTGTTAGCATGATCCGTACCATATTTGCTTATTTCCAATGCAGTTTATTTTTTGTTGAAGCGGTTCACAAAAACTACTTCTTTTTGAAACAAGTCTGACTTTTTGAAATCACTTTGCACCTACAAGGTGTTTAATAAATCGTGGGATCTCTCATTTTGTTGTGCAATTCTTTTTAAGGCAAAATAATTGTTTCCGAGTAGTACTTTCACAAACGATTGGTAGTAATATGTAAAATAAATCATATGGGTCAATCTTAGGTGATAAAACTTTTTAATATTTACTTACCATTTTGGATGTTTCAAGATTTTCTTATGGTACAGAAAAACTACGTTACGCCAACAATGGCGTACTTGATTGAAAGAAAGAAGAACGTGTAGGGTGACAGACAGCCACGCAAGTGACAGTCATTGTTGCCAACAGTCAGCATGTCAAGCACTATTGACAATTCTAGGGATTTTTTTTAAGTACACAGAACTAAAACTTAGCAAGGAACACAGGCACGTAGAATGTTAGATTGAGATCGACTGAAATGCTAGGGTAAATTCCAATCAAGATGAAGAGGTGTGTCATATTGAGGTGTTTGGCTAGTATTCTAGAGTGCTACAAAAATATAAGAATTTCTCTAAACATCGCGTAGTCAAATACTTTTATTGAAGCAAAACCTTTGAATAGCCTACAAATTTCTTTTTAAATTTTGCAAATGCTTTTTATTATTTTAAGGCGTAGTCAAACATGTTCATCAATTTTTCCAATTTGAATCAACCTTCATCGAAACTAGTGATTAGTTACACACACATGAAAGGGTTATATAACTATAACCAAAGTACTTCAAAGTGTTAGTGCTACACTCTAAATATTTTAAACCTAATAGCGTAGTTGTATTCCATTTTTTATGTTTTTTTGAGACTTTGTTCATTGGTCGAGCATCTAAAAACATTTTGAAGGGACTGAACCGGTTCCAGTTATACGAAGTATAAGCCCAGTATATATGAATATACAAATTTCACCATTCTAATCCCCCAACATAACAGCCATGATGAACATTACACAAAGGCTAACTAGTGTCTAGACGTCAATATACTAAATATTAAAAGGTAGGTACTCCGTTCGACCACAGCCTCACAAAAAGTGCATAATACAGGTTAGTTTAGATCGAGGATCGACGCGAAGGAACCTCATCAAACTCTGATGTTGTATTGATTCAATCTACTTGACTCAATTATTCACTCGAACCGTTGTGGGTAATACAAACTTTTTTTAAGATGATGTATATGCCAAATGGGGTAATACATGTAAGCCCATCCTTTAGATCAAATTAAAGAAGTAAAACCAAGGAACACGTATGTCTTTGAGTTGAGAAAATAAATGTTGTCTTGGCATGCATATTCTGGATAGAAAAGCATCGATCTGCAATGTGAATTGAAGGTCAAGTTTGTATCCTTGCTGTCCTGGCACGAGCAGACCAACCGCATTGCGTGATGAGCTTTTAATATGAAAATATAATAGTATTGTCGTGAATACAAGTTACAGTGACCTCATAAAATTAAGCTTTTGTTGGCACCCTTCGTCGTGCACTGGGTCATATATATGCTTCAAGTAGTTCCCAGTAATGATGTTCGAAAGCAGTTGGTTGAGGATGAGTCGATGAGTAGCTAAGTAGATTCGGAAAAACATTGAAAAATGTGGGTAATGGTTTATTTTCCAGAAAAAATAGAGTCAATTAGCTTCCATCCGAAGTGCAAACAAAACCTCTCGACTGGAAACGTTTGCCTGTCTCTATGACATCAACCCATTTATTTTCTCCAAATGAACTCTAAAGCAAAAAACATCGGACTATAGGCTTCTCCGCCCCCTAATAGGGTATCATCGCCCACCAATTGTCTCAGTCTTCGTTCGCCCCCTGAAAGTCTCAAACGCCCACAAGAGGGAGTTATCGTGTAATTTGAGAACCACTGCTTTACAGGATGCTTCAAACTGTATCGTCGTCAGGCAAGGATGTCAGCCTACATACTTTGTCCCAATAAGGTACATTCATGAAAACGCAATGATTTTGCTTATCTGTTGTAGGTAGCAAGTATGTATATATCTCTTCGCAAATCAACCTTTTCTTCCGGAATCAAGCGACAGAACAGAAAATTTCCTGGTTCTCCTAGCCGGGGGCCTGAGCATATTATCAGTCGCCAGCTCTCGGAATACTTGCAGTACCCAACAAGGCCTCGGAAATGGTGAGATTTAGAAATCTCAGGACGTAAAATATGTAATAGACAGTGACTTTCCCGCAATAATCAATCATATACGTGATAGTAATTGTATTATTGCATGTCGTGTATATGATGATAGTTATCTGCCATATTTTGACCTTCACTGAAACCTAATCAATTCCAATGTAAAATCCATAACTCGAATAATCTCAAACATGCAATTGTGTAAAGGTCCAATTCAATTAGTAACCAAGTCTAATGAGGTATGTGCGGGTTACGACGAGTACTTCTTCACACGCTTTTTTTAATGTCTTCTTGCTGTTAAAAGAGGTCTATATCTAGAAGATTTTACTTTAATATGATGTTAATAATGCGCTATTCATTGATGTATAATATATATATCCATATAGATTGATTTGATTTCTTTCGGCGTCCAGAATTCTTAAATTAAGAGATGGTCCTGATCTTGGCCTTTGAAAGGGGTATTAAAAAAATGGATATTTCCATGAATTTATACATCCTTCAAGATGATTTGAAAAACGTCTATTGATGTCGAAAAGCACAACAGCTGAAAACCTACCCAATGTCGGTGAATCATTGCTGGGTATTGGAACAATCCCACATTCACCCCCATTGCATTACGTCACCCAGCACCTGGCACGCGAATGACTGCATCCGATTTCTATTTCGAATAATAATAACCAGTACAAAATCAACCCTACCGTGTGCGACATGCCTGAGTTGCGCTTGGGCTTTGTTGATATTCGCGTAACCCGAAATGTCATTCGGAACGTCATTGGACGAGAAAATGGAAACATATTACCAAAGGTTTATAGATTTGCAAGAGAAGCTCAGGAAAAGGTGAATATGTATTTTATTTCGTTTTGTTTGTCTTGTGAGGTTGAACTTTCCAATATTTAATGGAGGGGAATTTTGTTATTGTTGAGTATCAAGCTTAAGGCTTCTTAAGCTGTTTGTTTGTATGTACGTCAAACATTGCTGATATATTCAATTGACGTCTTTCTCAGCAAATATACAGCTTACCTTTTTATACTGTTATAAGAAACATAGAAAATGAAATGCAAGCACACTAGTGATTGGTACTGAGACTTCTAAAGCAGTTTGGTCGTAGTCAGGCCCTCATCTATATTATATTATATGAATGAATTTTCTTTTATGTCGTAAATTGATCATAAAGAAAAACCATTCTTGTCAGTGTCAATTGGTCTGGTATATGTCTATTTTGCGGTCTGTATTCGATCTATTATCGGTTGTTGTCAGTGAAATGGCTGCGGTAATAATTCTGAATAATGAAATCGTTTAAACACTTTTTTGTTTGTGTCTCAAGCGCGGAAATCATTTTTGAATATAGCAAAGAAATTATAGTTTCCATGCACATTTCGTCTTTAACCTAGACACGTTAGTATAGCCTGGCGGTCTAACTGTAGAGAGCAATCGGACGGCATATACGTAACCCAGTCAAGGATGTGATAGCAACATCAACTCATCTCCAAGTGTCGTAAGTTGCCAATGGGCGTCCCCATAGAGGGCGACACTTGGAGATGAGTTGATTAGTTTTTTGTATTTCCAATTACAAGATTTGTTCTATTTATGTTACTAATTATTTTCTGGCGTAGCTAAGACGTTTTTTTTGGTAGAACAATAGTTTTTGAAATCATCAGCCATCATTATTGAATGATTTTCAAGCAGCTGGTCACTTTGGATGTTTCATTACATGGACTGGATGTATGTCAATCTACTTGACTCCATTTTTTCGTAATTGCACTATATTAATATTACATGTCGGTTTAGCGCGCCCTAATTGATATTATACATAATTACATTTAATTCCTATCATTCACCAGATGATGAGTGTGATGAGGATGACTTACAAAAACCAAAAGATGAATTTCACAATCTAGATTTATCACATATGACCACTGTTCCTTGACACATAGTGTGCTCAACAATAATAAAATATGAAATTCGATATTTTTAATAATATCAATATTACATGTCGGTTCAGCGCGCCCTAATTGGTACTATACATTTTTACATTTAATTCCTATCATTCACCAGATTATGACTGTGATGAGGATGACTTACAAACACCAAAAGATGAATTTCACAATCTAGATTTATCACATAAGACCACTATTTCTTAAAACATAGTGTGCTCAACAATAATAAAATATGAAATTGAAAATTTAATTTAAATAATTCTATCCAGTTTAAAAAAGAATATAATATACAGAAAATTTTAATATTTTTTCAGTGAGGAAGATCGTCTCAAGCTGGAATTGAAATTCAACGACATGCTTCAAATTTCTCGAGAAGAGTAAGTAACAATCCATTTCAAAACCTAATATTTATCAGACATTCTTTCTGGTTATGTTTTTCAAATGTTAACATTTGGTGTATTCTAATTGCACACATAAAAATGTGACTGTTATGAGGATCTCATGCAGGTGTACAGGTCTTGATGTGATATGTGAGTTGTGAATACAAATGGTGGACGTATATCTTTTGGCTTAATTACATGTAGGTACCTTTCAAAATTGAATTAGGCAAAACACTATATGACGCAGGTAAATGTAAGAAAGAAGTCACATTGGTACAGATTTGATATTTTTTTGGTTCTTCTTTTTAAGCTTAAGGAACCAATTGTAGCTTTAATAACAGCTCATCAAAATTACAGAATGTTCATTATGCATTGAAGTGGAACGATTTGCGCCAAGATCATGAAATGCTTCAGTCAACATAGTATTCTCCTAGCTTAGATTTTCTGTTTTGTGCCAAGATTATGATATGCTCAACTTGAGATTTTGTTATTGTCACTTCCAAGACTTTCAAAGGTTTGAAATGAACATATTTACTTAAATTCACTCTATATTATCAAAACTACAATATTCTTACTTCAAGATTATTATAGCTTTGCGCATATAGGAAGATTGTATACTTGAACGAAAGCACATATACTTGGTTTGAGAATTTATTTTTATGTGTGTAATTGGAATTTTGGCATCAGAGAGAAAAGAACCTTATTGGCTTTGTATGTATTTCGTCCATATACTCATTGTTTACGATGCTGAAACTAGCCACAAGATCGTCATAATTCCGGAAAATTAAAAAGTCTAAAAAGACAACTCATTAGTTTTTATCCAGCTGTTCTTATGGTTTGTTCTTGAACCTCTCTGTTTCTACCTTGGAGTCGCATTGCTGCATGTTTTATTTCATCTCATAGGACTCTCATAGGTGTGGCGGCGCATCAAGTCCTTTATTGTATGTATCAAAAATGCAAATACATGGTTTGTATTCAAGCCTTTCATAATAGGTCGAATCAAGAAGTATCGCGAACGATCAATATCATATCTGGAATCGGACTTGAAGGGAGGCTTGAAACATGAAGAAGAGGGTGGTTGCAGAGCCATGTCACAATCTGGCAATGAGATACTTTGAACAAAAGCAGAATAATATAAGAAAAGGGGTTCAGTCAGACCTATCAAGATGAAGTACTGGCTAGTGGCATAACTGAAATGGAATCAAGAAGAAACAGTGACAAATTTAGCGTTAGGCGATCAAGACAAATAGATGTTCAGTGTATGCTCTCCACTATGCATCAGACCTGCTATTGACATACATGTTTCGTCTTCAGCCTAGACTTGTCAGTATAGCCTGGTGGTCTAGCTATAGAGAGCAATCGGATGGTATATACGTAACCCAGTCAAGGGTGTGATAGCAACACCAACTCATCTCCGAGTGTCGTAAGTTGCCATTGGAGGTCCCCATAGAGGGCGACACTTGGAGATGAGTAGAAACAGATGTTCAACAAGAGTTGTGGAAACAACATTCTAAGCGCACCTATAAATAATCAAACAAAAGTTGCAAAATTTCAGTATAGATGAAACTGATATAACAGCTGTGATCTGTGATATTCGTTCTAAATATTTCCCCTAAGACGCAGAAAAGATAAAATAATGTAATGGAACAATAGGTAGACATGATAGATAGAATTCGAGATTTGAGAACTCTAGTTTTTTATTCATGATAATACTTAGCTAGTTAAGTGTATGCTCTCCACTATGCATCAGACCTGCTATAGACATACATGTTTCGTCTTTAGCGGTCTAACTGTAGAGTGCACTCGGGTGGGTATAATTGTAACCCAGTCAAGGGTGTGATAGCAACATCAACTCATCCCCAAGTATCGCCGTCTCTGGCAAATTACGAAGTCAAAGGTCCTAACACCTGTACTTCCTTGAAGCGGCAACAGATTTCCCTTACTACATCTGTCAACAAGGGTGAACTGACTTACAGCGTTATCCCTTGTTCTTCGCAAACACTTTTACGATGTACCTACCGTTATACGGGCTCATTCACATCAAAAGCTGAAAACTGATATTAAGTGTATGCTCTGCATTATGCCTCAGACCTGCTATAGACATGCTTGTTTCCTATTTAGCCTAGACTATTGCCCATAATACTTGGACTTGAGTTGATGTTGCTATCACACCTTTGACTGGTTTACGTATATACCCACCCGATTGATCTCTACAGTTAGATCGTCATGCGATACTGACGAGTCTAGGCTAAAGACGAAACATATATGTCTATAGCAGGTCTAATGCATAGTGGAGAGCATACACTTGATATCAGTTGTCAGCTACTGATCTGAATGAGCCGAGATAACAGTACATTGTAAAGTGTTCAAGAAGAACAAGGGATGTCGCTGTAAATCAGTTCACCCTTGTTGACAGATGTAGTAAGGGACATCTGCTGCCGCTTCAAGGTCCTGATGTCAGCACCTTTGACTTCGTAAGTTGTCAATGGGTGTAACCATAGAGGGAGACACTTGGAGATGAGTTGACTTACCTAGTTGACAAGTAACCTTTAGGTAGCCTTTGTAGACAGTCAGTTTTGACAGTATGAAGATGATATACAGAATAAATCGAACGCCTTATAAAAAAACAAATTTATTTGTGTAAACCTTGTGTTTAAATTACATAATTATTGTATCTTGATAATGGGAAAGTGCAAGAGCATCTACGATTGTAGATTTACTTGCATAATTTGGTCTATATCTAAGTTTTGTGGCTAGATTTTGCAGATAGTTTCAGCTTCATCAATCGCGTCATTGCAAACGTGGTCGTTTCCTACATGAATAATCGATATAATGCCCCAAATAAATATCTTGAGCTTGGGACGAAAATAGTAATATTTGCTTTATTTTGTTGTCTTTTTGCAGAGAACGTTCCCACTACCGAAAGCTACGATCCCAGTACAAACGATTTTTAGATGAAGACAGAAAAAGACAAGAGCGGAATGAAAAAATACTGCGAACGCTCGAACGCATCGAGTCAAGAATAAGCTTGCTCACATCAAAAACAGAGAGATTCAAATGTCTACGGAGACAGTACAAAAGCTATTTACAACGTGTTAACCAACAAACTGAAGCTTCACATTTAGAATCAATCGAGGGAAAGTATCACCTGGAAGAGACCTACAATCCTCTGCAAATGAAGAGTGCAATGAAGAAAAGTGATGAAGATAAGTTGGAGATCCTAGAAAAGTATTTGAGAAGCTTGAACTCTCACAAGAAAGAAAAGTATTATACTGAAGCACCCAAAGCACCAAATTATGAAGAAGACTTAAAGAAGCTAGACACGTTTTCGAAAAATCTTAAAGAAGGTTTCGACTCTAATAAAGCAAACAGTATCGCTGAGGAAATCATGAACTCGATATATTCCAGGCATTACAAAAAAGAGGACGGCAACAAGAAACCTAAATCAAAATTCAGCATATATGAGGATAACTCTGACTATGACGATGATCGTGATAACAATTATAATTTAAGACGGGATCAAAATCAAACCCAGTCTGACAAGAGGCCTGAAGATACATTATGGAAGAGTTTGAAGAGTGATCAAAAACATGTAAGGATTAAGGAAACTGATTATGGGATTCAGAAGATATATGATCGTACTGAACATGAAGGTCAGGATCTTCCAGTAAATGACAATGAAGAAAATCATCTACATAATGAAAAACATATTGGTGAGCCTCAACTAGGAATAAGAAACTACAAAGAGTTGAATGGGCATGAAGTGCATGAATCAGTTGCAAAAGCTACTGATTACCGCAACGTACCAAACATATATCCAAATGATTTAAGTCAATCTGAGGCAACTAACGATGATATTCCTGATATAGAAAATAGTAAACAAGAGCATAGTCCTCCAGAAGATTTGATACCTCAACAGGAGAATATGATCGAACATAATATGACTGATCATGATGCCAATCTTCAAATTGATCAGAATAAAAAGCAATGCGAGGCAAATTCATCAGATAATGTTGTTAGGCAGGTAGCACGGTCTCAGAACGAAGATCAAAATGTCGATATATTAGATGAACAAGGCATAATCCAAAAAGAACAAAGTGATAATGCAATAAGTGGTGAAATGAACTGTCTTGAAATAAATAAACAAGGTCAGCACCTTAATCAAACTGTACAATTAACTGAACGATTTGAACAGTGTGATGAACAGAAAAATCCATTGCAGTATGACAACAACACGCATAATATTGAAACTGCTGGTCAATCACAAGCAGTTCATTCCAATGTTCGTCACTTTGATGAACCTGTCCAAAAACGGAGTAATGACCAACAGTACGCAAGGACTTCAAATGATCAGCCATATGACAAAAGTGAATTACAATACGATGAAAATGGTCATATTACTACACAGTATGGTGAAATTCAGCAGCATGATGGGAAATCCAATGATCAGCAATATATCAGAGGAAATGAACAACCCATTGGAAAGTATGATGAATATGACCATGTGACTCAACAGTACACAGGAAGTCAATTACAGAACGATGAAAATGGTCAACCCATTGCGCAATATGATGAAAAGGGCCAGTTGGTTCAACAATACCAAGAAGGCGATTCAAATACAGGACAGTTTGTTGAAGATCAGTTTCAGTACGATGAGTATGGTCAACCCACTGCACAATGCGATGGAAATGGTCAACCGATTGAACAATACCGAGAAAGCGATCCAAATGTTGCTCAGTATGCCGAGGGTCAATTACAGTATGATGAAAATGGGCAACCCATTGCACAGTACGACGAAAATGGGCAACTAATTCAACAATACCAAGGAGGCGATCCAAATGTTGCTCAGTACGCCGAGGGTCAATTACAGTATGATGAAAATGGGCAACCCATTGCACAGTACGACGAGAAAGGACAACAGATTCAAAAATACCAAGAAGGCGAACCAAATGTTGAACAATACGCTGGAGGTCAATTACAGTACGATAAAAATGGGCAACCTATTGCACAATATGACGAGAATGGACAACAGATTCAACAATACCAAAGAGGCGATCCAAACGTTGAACAGTACGTTGAAGGTCAGTTGCAGTATGATGAAAATGGGCAACCCATTGCACAATACGACGAGAATGGACAACAGATTCAACAATACCAAGGAGACGATCTAAATGTTGAACAATACGATGAAGGTCAATTACAGTACGATGAAAATGGGCAACCCATTGCACAGTACGACGAGAATGGGCAACTGATTCAACAATACCAAGGAGACGATCCAAATGTTGAACAATACGCTACAGGTCAATTACAGTACGATGAAAATGGGCAACCCATTGCACAGTACGACGAGAATGGGCAACAGATTCAACAATATCAAGGAGGCGATCCAAGTGTTGAACAATACGCTGAAGGTCGAATACAGTACGATAAAAATGGGCAACCCATTGCACAGTACGACGAGAATGGACAACAGATTCAACAATATCAAGGAGGCGATCCAAGTGTTGAACAATACGCTGAAGGTCAAATACAGTACGATGAAAATGGGCAACCCATTGCACAATACGACAATAATGGACAATTGATTCAACAATATCAAGGAGGCGATCCAAGTGTTGAACAATACGCTGAAGGTCAAATACAGTACGATGAAAATGGGCAACCCATTGCACAATACGACAATAATGGACAATTGATACAACAATATGATGCTCCTAACACTTCGCAGTATCCTGGAAGCCAAATACAATATGATGAAAATGGCCAGCCAATCGGTCTATATGGAAACGAACAATATAATCCAAATGAACAGTACTACGATGAAAATGGTCAACCTGTGAATTATAGCGAAGCCTCAAGGTTATATGACGGAAACGGGCAGTTGATTCAACTGCATAATGAAAGTGGTCAACAGTTGGAGCAACAATTTGTAGCAAATCGTGAAGTAAGTGAGTTAGAGGATAAAGAACAGGCATTTGGTGAAAAAGTGGACATTACTGCTACGCCGCACAGTAAACTAGATACCAAAGAAGAATCTAAAGAGTTCAATGTATTGGAACTTTTGGAAACTGATACTGATGTTAGTGTGAAAGAGAATACTAGCAAGATATCAAATGATAGTGATTTTGATTTCAGCAATGCGTAAATGTTAAAATTTATCAGGAGCACCAATAGGTATCGATATTATATTGTTGACATATCTATGAAGTTCAGTTCTATTTTAATTAATGTTACTACAGCATAAGTTTCAAGCTTAAGGAGAGCAAAAATTATTGTATCCATCTAGATGGACTGCATTGCTGTTGATTAAACAAAACTACCAATGATACCTAGTATTTCATTTAGCTGTTTGTTTATATGAATGACATTACTTATGGACCACTGAATTTAAAAAACGCCTTTATCATTGATTTACAAAAAGTTACCAAATTGTTTATCATGTGATTAACATCAATTAGGGAATAGATTCATCTTTTTCTCGAACGTCTTATTTTGCTCGACAGATGGTTATGATGTATCAAATTCACTTTTTATTGAAGTCTAGTAATGATATTTCAATGTTCATCATACATTCTGGAATCTATAGTTTGAAAAATTGTCGTTGTGTAGTGTTATTCAATTTTGCAGTAAGACGAATTTACATATTAGTTGTACATGCTACTTGTTGAAAACTGCACCTTTCATAGATTTGATGGGACTCTATTTCTTGCCAATGCATTAGAAATAATGAGATGTGGAGAAGTATTTGCAGAACCAATTTACTCCTGGAGTATTACGTCTAAAAACCATGACTATTCATGATTGTGCTGGATTAGAAACACCCTGTATAGCTAGATTGTGTAAATATTTCAAAACCCCCTTACGTATGTATATTCGTATTTTTAAATTAGTTGTACATCACGCACCATTTTTACCATCAATTTACATATATACACTAAGATAAACACTCATATCTAACAGCATATTAATTTTATGTTATCAGTTATATGATAGCTTGCTGAAAAGAAAGCTGGTACATATCTTATCGTTTATTATTGCAGTTCCAGCGGTAGCCTGTTGTATCAGTGGCGTACTAAGAAAATTAAAGTGGTGAATGGGTGAATCTATTGAATATAACTATGTCTTGTAGATTTTAAATGCTCTTTCAACATTCACATAACTTTTGTGAGTTTAACTTAAATTTTTACAAATAAAATTCTCTTTCTTCAGTGAAGCGTCTCGATTTATATTTAGTTAAATCATTGATGATGATCATGAAATGCGTCACTGTGTTAAACAGGCAATATTTTATCTGTATTACTACGCCTGGCATGTTTCCTCATTATTTTATACCACCCATTACTTGATTTTGTGATTTTTGAAGGGGTCAAAATGCTTTGTGAAACTGATTTAATTTTTGATCCAAAATTCACTCTTTACTCCTTAGAGGTTGAAACAACACTTTAGCCCTACTGAATCTGTCACTCTGCTTGACTGAACCATTTCTGAAAAATATATTGGCGAGGACCATGATGGACTTAGGCTAAACACCCTATTTTGAGTAAGGGGCCCAATGGGGGCCTGAGTGCTATAATCATGGCAGATAACCCATCCTCAAATAATAGAGAATACAGATTTCAAAATTAGGTAGAGGTAGAACAAACGTTTTTATATAGGAATGGCAATTTGAATGAGCAAAAAATAGTGTTTTGTTATGCTCGTGCAATTGTATTAGTTTTAAAGGAAAACATGCCTTCAGCAAAGTCTACAAACTGCCTTATTACGAATAAAAGTATGCGAAAAGCACTTCTTGACATCGCTCAAGCAGAAGGAGAATATTCAAACCGATAAAATGATTAATCGAAAAGGTGATGTCATTAAAAAATCATTCTACTATGGCGATGACATTCACCATTGCTATAGATTTTTGAGGGTCGTCAGACGATAGTGGCAGTGTCTAATAACGTAGGAAATCCTAAATTTATTAGATTCGCCCCCGTACTTTCCTGCAACCACACGCCGCCAATTCTGCATGTTTCGCGCTTGAAACTTTCCGAAACTCAGCCAAAATCAATACTTTGGCGTTGGAGATCCCGCAACGACGTAATACTTCACACACGCCGCTCATTTTTATTTACTTCTAATTGAGGTCGCACAACGCACTGCCTATAGTTCCCCCCTCATTTAAGAAGTCTAGCGAGCTCATGTGAAGTGCGAAGCATTTCACGTTTATAGTACAAGCGGTCGACAGTGAGCGTCTGACACGGTTTTTATCTCTCGTTTCTGTGTCGATGTACAAAGGTGTTCGGTTCAGAGACTGAGATTTGTTACCATGGGCGAGATATTTGTGAACGGAATCGAGAAAAAGTTGGTACAGATGAACTTTTACGCTGACCCTGACGAAGGGGATGGGGATCAAGACCGAAGTAGCGATTTGGGCCAAGGAACAGGTAGGTTTGTGAGGTTATGTTTGTTTTGGTATTGATTTTCTCCATGACCAAGAGGAGCGAAAGGTGAATAAACATAACATGCTGTTGTATGATTATTGATTATGTGAATTCATTATCGCACGGTTAAAAATAGATTATCACGTTTTGTTGCGAATGGTCTGTTGAAAAAAATTTGTGTAATACAAATAGTATTTATAAATAAACCTTTTAATCCAAATCTTTATATTGGGTAAATGTGTTAACTTTGATAGACTATAATCAATTAATTACTTAGCGCAATCCAAGAAATGTAAATAAAAACGTTTCCAGTGGTGTAACATAAAGTGAAAAACCGTGTGCGTGATTGATCAAAAAATCCTATCAAATGATTACAAATTCTAAGCTATTTCCAAGAATCATTTCTCTTGTCGTAATTGATGAAAATCGAAATACTGACCCCTAGTTGGTGAATTCATACTTGTTCCACACTATGTGTTAACCCCATGCATTTTTTCAAGAATAAAAATAGTTTGAAAAGAATGTAGAATAAGTCTATTTTATTTTAATTTCTACATTATATATTTATTTTATATTATAATTATATAGACGTAACTTTGGACACTGATCGCACTTATTTGATATTTTCTAATCAATACAATATTTAATAATAGTTTTAACGGTACTTCAAATTACTGAGAGCTGCAAATTCATCATCTGGGTACAAGCTGCTACTTAAAACCGAGGTTAAAACTTATTTACGTACAGTTTAAAAAATACATTAACATACATGCTTCCTGAAGACTAAAAATAGACTGACGACCCGTTTGCGAAATCTGATTCTACGTAGAGATATGAATCGAGGTTTTCATGGAAAATGCAAATTTTTTGATAGTGTAATCAGCGTTGCCGTTAGAGCAAAAATCACTAAACTTTATGTAGGTACGTATTGTCCGAGTACCGTAGTTGAAATGTCAGTGTTTTTAGTAAATAGCTACAGAATATGTAATAATTATCACACGACCAGAAATCGTATGATTGATTTAATAAGGAAGAAAGCAAATTCAATAAGATATACATATATTCGGCAGCCGACTCTGCGTCCATGCATCCGATTTAACTGAAATTTGGGTCAAGGTCATTTCCATTGTCATTGTCAAGAGTGGAGTGAAATGACCGTTGTCCGTGTTTTTATTGGGATATCATCGCAGTTCAAATGAAGGACGTAGTTGCCTAAACATCGGAAATGCTATTACATATTATTTGTTATTTATCTTTGTCATATTTACAGTATTTGTATCCACCTCTTCCAATACCTGTGGCCATTTGACATGATTTTTTGTGATGTATATGTCATGAAACCTCATGAAAATATTTCAAATTAGCAATTTCTCCCGATTACAATACTTTCCGCCCATTGGCATTTGAAGTAAAAGCATATCAAGAAGTTTAATCGTAGACATATATTTTATTATTTTATCTGTAGAGAGATCCTTGACTTTTACCCATCGGTAAAAATCGTAACATGAACGTACTGACTGATTCAGTTTAGTAAAATTCTCGACATTCAGGGAACATAGCCAAACAGTATGCCAAAAATAAGTGTTCATTGAACTGATCTATAAATAGCTTGTTCATTGTTAATACTATTTTATTCTAGAGTAACCTGAGTAACCTAGATTCTTGCACGAACTCTTTGGGCCTGTTCAAAAATAGTTAAGTACTAAGAAAATTCACTAATTTTTCGTCACACAAAAAATGATCCTTGATTTTTGCATTATTTATAGATACATTCTTGCAAAGTCTGATAGGCTATCGAGCTCCGGAAGCGCTGTATTTTGATTTATGTATTGTTCTTAAAAGGTCGCTTATGAAAAGTACAAACCAAGTTATAAACTATCCTGTACTCTCAGATTTTGAGTCATGTGCAAATATTATTAGCAGTAGGAAAAGTCAGAAAATTGTTCAAAAATCATTTATTTGTAAACAATCTTAATAGCTCTTGTTCAAATTTATTATTTTCCGCTGTTTCTCATGCAGTTCCTAACTAGGTCTTGACAATTTGAAGATTTATAAAAGTTATTTACTGATAAATTATTTTCATTTACGACTTGGTGGTTTGAGGACCTATAATTATCGCTAATTGTGTCATAATTTGGTGATAAAATGGATTTGCACATGCCTGAAAGAGATGAGTACCATATAGTTTATAACATGGTTTGTATGCTTCAATACTCAGTACCGTTTCAAGGAAAATCACTTTTAAGCTCAAATAATTTCAATGTTCTATTTATACTGAATTTCAAGATGGTGTCTCGAGGTTTTTTAAATTGATCACACTTGATTGTTTTTAATGATGTAAACAGCAAGTACCAATTAAATACGTGGTTTAATAACCCGACAAGTTTATGTTTTGTTCGAGTTTTTATTTGAAATCATGCAATTTAATTAAACAAATTAAATTCCAACATATCTCGGAAACAATTAACAATTGAATATGGTTATTTTATTTATTAACACCCCTACTATCAAGTTTCCGAAGGAATGTATCAGATTACCAATAAATCTGTATGGAGTGGATGCAAACCTTACAATGATAACACCAAGTTACTGAATTTTAGAAATCTTCGGAATTTATGTGAGGATATCTTAAAGACAATTAGTTTAACGGAACGATATAAATAACATATACTTCGAGAACAGCTGGTAGATACCATTCAACATGCCATTTTCATTCATGTACACTGCAGAATTGTCTAACTTTTGTGTCCATGATCTGTGCTGAAATGTGGAAAGTGTCAGTAATGTGCCAGTTCAAAATTATTGATGACAATCAATGTCACAAAGAAAGAGTGTTTCATTTTGGAGTGTTATGAGTAGTAGGGGTCTGTTGCCAAATATAGACGTGGATACTGACGAGGACCCACATCCAACTAGACCAAGTATCACTAGTAAGTCATTCTCAGTTTTATGTTATGTTATCGAATCTGTAGCTATCTACAGCCGAGAAAATAAACCACAATAGAACAACAACTGAATTTACATAGATTAATCTATCGATTGCTATAAGGTATTCATATAAGGCAATAATTTTTTATTGTTATATTGATACTTGAAGTTGATCAGCTGGTGGATCTCAACTACAACAACCCAGACGTTTGAAATAGTAGAAAGTTCCGAGTTTTTCTAGTTCTAATCTATCCATTAATTTTGTAGATTGTAGATGCTCTAACTTGGTGAAACTCTTCCATCATGTAGATAAAAAGTTGTGTAATTATCACACAGTTTCATAAATAAAACTCTTTCTTTGAGTGACGATGATTTCAATAAAAATCGAAACGCGTCACTAAAAGAAAGAGTTTCATTTGTGAAACTGTGTGATAATTACACAAATTTTAACTACTATTCTGAAAACTATATTTCGAGGTATACATTTTCAAATGAAATATTGAACTCTGGCTTGATTAATAAATGAAAAATTAACCCTATCGTGTACAGAAGTGGTATCAGTTAGTTATTTGAATATTACCTGTACAAGGAATAGGAAATCTTCATAGATAATAAAGTACCTAACTAATTTTGAGAGCATGATCTGTGAATACAAACTCCTATAGTTACGCGATAAAAATTCTAAGCATATGAAGACTGGATTAAACTAGTTGATGTATTTTGTTAGATTTGACCCGTATTACTATTGCCTGTGTTGCAATCCTTCGCTAAATTATCATATGAATAGCTTGTGAAAAGTCTGTTTCAGTAGAAGTGTATTTCGTAGTAGACCTGCATTTCATACCAAATTGCAATTTACAGGACCATTGCAAACAATGATTTGAATTCAGTTCTAAATTAGCATCTGTGACTCAGCCCCCGTCACATGTATTTTAGGATCATTTCATTTTCTAATTCCCAGAGATCGCCCAGAAATTTTCCGTACCTAAAAATTACTTTGGAAGTGCCAATGCAGGTAGTGTTCAAGTAAGCGATTAAGTAGAATGTATTTAAATTGATCGTTCCAAAAATGTCCAAGGAGGTTGACGCTGAACTTCCCACGCAATTGTACCAGTTCAAAAATAATGATTTAGATCGTATTTTAGAACTGCTAAAAATATTGGATGTGTCGAAAAACTGAATCTTTTCTTTCAAGTTTTTCAAAATTCACATAAACTCCACTATCTCAAAAAATTACTTCAAAGGGATCAACAGTTCGGCAATCGGACCAAAATCTTCAACAAAAATGGCGTCAAGTAGGTTGACGTTCTACTTCCCACGCAATGTTAGAAATAACAATTTGATATGGATTGTGTAACCAACATTTTATTGTTACAATTGAATTAAAAAAAAATTGAGAATTATATGGTGTGGAGTCATATTATGTAATACTGCTATATTTCTAAGAACCGCTGCGTTGGCAAAGGAGTTATAAGCAATAACTTCAATACTTCGTTGTTTTATATTTTTCCACTTTCTTGGTCGATTAAGGGTGTAGTCAAAGAAAATGTTTTAAGAGGACTGGAAAATTTATAATTTTTCTTTTGAAACAAATCTTTATTAAGAAAAATAAATAATTTTACAATAGTTACCAATTTTTTACACATAACTCTATACAGTGCTTAAAGCACTGACCTCGAGAATTAACAGTGAGGGTAACAATTAGATTGTATTTGTACACTCATTAACCAGTTTTTCAATTTTTTTACAAAGTACCTGAAATTTTTTGTAGTCTCAATGTCTCTTGATAAATTATTAAACATTTTTGATGCATTAACTATAGGATTGTAAAGACCTAAGTTAGTTGTTGTATTTATTTGATAAATGTTATTTATATTTCTGGTCTTATAATTGTAAACTTGATTAGCTAATATTAAGATTGTGTTTGATTTATGTTGTTTGTTGAGTACTTTAAATATTAATTTAGATTGTTCAATTTGCAACAGAGAGTTAAGATTGAGAAAGTATTAAGTTCTTTGTATAATTTACTTTAGTTAGTTAATCTATCATAATTATATACCTGCATCTTCTGATAATTGGTTTGATTCACGCCAGTGGACAGCACACCCGGAGTATGTTGCTAACACATCCTTATCTGGGATAGGCATAAGAGCATATACAACGTTGCTTGAAACTTGTAGACAAGGTGGATTTTTCAAAAGTTTGATTTCGGCCTTCTATTGTCTATAAATTACCTGAAGACGATTGAAGATGGTATATCAATCGAAACGTTGTGATACTCAAAAAATTTCATAGACAATGGAAGTCCGAAATCAAACTTTTGACATATACAACGTATTTTGTTTTATCTATTTTATTTATAAGTTTGAAGCATTATATATTTATATATGTAGGTAGGTATAGCAACCTAATTATAGCTTTAATTAGACTTGTTGTATGATATATGTAGATGTTTAAAAGAATACAGATGACTGATATACCGACACTGACGGGTCTGAAGAAAAATGCATGTTTATAGCTTGCCACATGTGAAAAAGATAGTACATTTCGACGCATTTGCCTAGCCTATTACAACCTTGTAAATCATGATAAAATTACTAACGTTAACATAGTTATCACATGATGCATAGCTACTTTTTAACCGAATATGCAAAAGGCTGAACTGCGATCAAATCCATAATTCAGTACTGTCTTTCATTTACATAGTTTATTTTAAACCCGATGGGAAAGAGTTTTGTGTATATTTTTATATGTTGCGAATGTGCCAATTGAACTTCTACGTTTAGTTTTTGTCGAATCTTTGTGCTGAAAAGCAGCCCGCGTTATTCAGCGGTGATATTTGCAGTGTCATAATGTGTTCTAGAGGAGTTTATTTTGCGGATGATCAGAAGGACTTATCGGTAAACGCTCCAAGTTTTTTAAGGGTGAATTCTTTTCTGGACGACGAGAGAGCAGGTATGGAAGGTTTGTGTCGTTTTTAGTTTTTATTAGTTGTAGTAGTGTTATCGTACAATATGATACTGACTGATTATTGATCTATTATTTAGCTAATGCTTATATACACTAATACACTATAAACTTCTAGAAGCCCAAGGTTAGATATTAATAGTATACATACATACAAAGGAAACGTCCAAAACGATGATGAGATTTTTTTTTTCTTTAAGCTCGCCTCTAGCCTTTTCTGTTCTTGTCAACGTAGTGACCTCATGTCACAGTTTCATCAAAATCCGAAAAGTTATACAGGGTCAAAGTATTACCGAAGATAATAAAGACAGACAAACAGCCAGACAGACAGACTGACGGAAATGAGGTTCTTCGTGATGTATACGTGATAAAAAAGTCAAAGAACACATTATTTTTCCGAACTTGATTTTTTTTGCGCCCATTGTCGAATGGAATGAAATTATTGAAAAGAAAATAGATAAATTATTTATGCATAAATTATATGAACCGAAAACAGGTAGAAAATAAAACTATATCTCATAATAAATTATTAACCAAAGCCAACTACAAGAATATTAGTTTCTATTTGAGATGATAAGGTAATACATAATATCACATTGTACATATTTTTTTCCAAATACAAGCAGGAAAAAAGACTAGACGTTATTTTCTTAATATATTCATGGATCAACTTAAATCAAGTCATCCATGTGAACAACTTGAATCAGTAAAAGTTTGATGTGGTCTTACTTTATCGTTAAGTATGATTAAGTCATCGTACGATTTATTACGAAAATCGGCTTGTCTGAATCATCAGTTCGTAATTCATTAAGGTTTGTCTGTCTGTGAAACACGGCTAGAAAGTGGTCTGAAAGTATGGTTATCCGTTTTCCTGATGTTTTTTAATGTGAGAGGCAAGGCTGTTTGAGAAATCAAATTTGTATTGAGATTGCAACCCAAGGTTGCTGTTACGATCTCGTGTACATTAAAAAAATGCACATATGTTATGCAATGACGACTCATTAAAAATAGTACAGAAGAGACATGGACCTCTTAGAAACACTCGGAAGTTGTAATTTTGATGCCAAATGTGAATTCAAAATTCTTGTTTGAAACTTGTAGACAAGGTGGATTTATCAAAAGTTTGATTTCGGACTTCCATTGTCTATAAAATTCAATCTTCTTCAGGTGAACCTGAAGACGATTGAAGATAGCACATCAATCGAAACGTCGTGATACTCAAAATTTTATAGACAATGGAAGTCCGAAATCAAACTTTTGATAAATTCAAAATTCATCATAACATTTGGATAAGAAATTGTATGTTGAACACATCATTTTTTATCTGAATGATGGAAAAGTTTCACAGTCTACATGCTTTTACGTGTTGGTTATTCCATTTCTTAGCACTCTTATCTTGGACACACTGTTTATTCAGGAAGTATTATTAATTTTTATGGTGACATCATCGTTTCAAATAACCAGAGGAGTTTATGAAAGATGTTCTCGTGGATAAGGTACTGCTGATTAAACTACACTATTTCATTGTTCGGAATGCTATTATTATTTATAACGTTAACTGAGCACACCAAAACCATTTCCTGTCATACTATAAGATCGATTATATTGATTGCATATTTTATTCTATTTGCATCTCTTTTAATTAATGAAGTTTAACGTTATCCGTTGTAAATGCTTCATTCAAGCATAGTCGTACCATGAAATTTCTTCCACTGTTGCGTTTCACAGAGTTTTGATTGATCTGGTATCCACGATCATCTTTCACGGTAGAAGGTATGAGAGTTTGGCACTATCAATTCAATTTTGACCTCTTCTTTGCACGCACAAACTGTTGGAGATTCAAGGGAAATATGTTTACATGAAGAAACTGTCAGTATTTATGTATTCCACTTGATAGCCCATGAAGTGACTTTGTTTTGATGATGTTTTGGCACGATTTCCAAGGACTCAACCAACAACAAAAACAATATATCTGTTTGTGATGAATTTGTTCCACGAGTTTATTAATACCCAGATTGATGATATTATATATTGTTGATTTTATATTTGTGTGCTGTTGATTTGCTTCGTTACCATATTTTAATATAAGCCGATGCACCTCAAATCATAAAAATTTGGATGGCGTGGATGCTTTACGTCGACAAAGCTTATCTACTGCATCTGCCCCTGACTCAAATTTACGAGTATTTAGGCACCTCCCTATACCGGTTGTATGATGTTCATCACACCTTCTAAAGCTGCTTTAATTTTTGCCAAAATAATGTGACACTGTCCACATTTCATAAAAATCGAATTTCAAATTTCAGATCATTTTTATCTATTAATAATCATGATCCAATGCCAAAAACTACCTATGCGGCAAATATTAAAATTAGCATTGTAGCCATGGAGATATCCTTAATATTCGTGAAATAATTTAGACATTTAACTCATTTAACTCGAGAAAGCTTAGATAGTAAACATCAATAATGAATTCATACTCACTTGATTCCGGAATAATACCATTGATAGTAACGGTGGAGTTATTAAGAAAGCCTGAGTAAACACTTATCTGAGTATGAGATAAGCAAAACGAAGGGATGTTTCTTGAGAGGGTTTCTTAACACCTCCCTCCTTAGGTTCGAACCCTCCGAGTTCGATATCAAAGATTTTTTCTTTATGGCTCGATACAATATTAGTATCTGGAGAGTTTTGCAATAATTCTATATGTCGGCTCGATATAATATTATTCTTCCTTAAACCTTTAAATTTATATAACACTAATTTGTAAATAGAACATGTATTTACAATAACAATTATGAGGCTTATGCAGGAAGTGGATACAACAGAACATGACTCTGAAGTTTTTTAGTCTTTGCTGTAAAGTCACATTAGTCTTGTTAATATTTTGATTTTCATTCGTGAAGTTAACCTTGACTCCAGGTACAAATAGTTCTTCAGTATTTTCGTGGGAAGGAAATAAAATTTGGTTGTTTACTTTGTTTCTGCAATTAATATTTAAAATGGAGCTTTCGTTGTCGAAATATGGGGTATTGCTACAGTTTTCGTGAATATATATAGTGCAAAACAGTATTATTAAAACATCTGTTATTAGTTGGTTGAATATTACGTGGACTCTGATCGGAAATAAAAGGACATTGTTCTAGTGATTCAGGTTCACTGGGATGGACCAGAAAAATCCTATAATGGATAATGGAGGTTTGATTCGGGATCTATGATCTTCGTGTTGTGTATAGTCCGTTTCTCTGTGGAAAATTTGTTTGCCGTCTTGTCTGCCTCTTATATAGACGGGTCCTTTTTGTTTTTGTTCTATTGCTCATCTTTTCTACTTGCAAAGTAGACATAGTTTGCATCTATTAATATAAGTTGTAATGTAATGTAATTACTTGTTTCATATTAGGAGTAAAAAAATTTGCCTTGAGGTGTTCGTAAGTCTTGTTGTAGTCTGACAAAAATGTAGATAAATATTTAAAATAATATAAAACAAAATCAGATTGGAACTAAGAACATGTCAAAATAAATCATGAAAAAATTCACTCTTGCCATATTTCTATTTTAAACCGGTCTTCATAAATTGAATCCATGAAAGAAGTTATAAGAACAACTGCAGTAGAATCAATGACCTATAATTAAATCATGACCCGTTCGGAGAAATATCCACCGTCTGCACTGGACACTAATTATAATTAACTGTGCCCGAGCCGAATAGAAATCCAAATTGATACTGAAATTACCATTACAAACAACTTTGCGATATCGGTTAAGTGCCTGGTCCGGGACGTCGGAGGTCCGAAGATATATTTCCATCGCCATTCACGTTGTGAGCGCCCAACGATTATGAACCAGTGATAATGTTCTTCAACTCGGCTTTCGTAAAAAAGACTTTAAAGGAGAAGGGTGTTGATGAAGCAGTGATGGAGGACCAATTGGAACTGCTAGATGAGGAGGGCGACGAATTGGATAATGATGTGGGCGATGAAGGTAAATGGTGTGGGAGGAGTCGTGATATGAGTGTGTAGACCATGGCTAAGGGTAACCATTCTCCAAAGATATCAGTGCTATAAAAAATATTGACAAAATGTATCTCGCTCGAAAGCAGACTCCCAAAAAGTGCGAAAAAAGAATCTACGATAGAAGCTCTTTGGTTTGTGATTACATACCAGAGAATTATATCTATAAAACATTATGACAATACCATATATACTAGCTGATCAACTTATATTTTTTCATAAAACCACATACGATTTATAGCTTTACTAATGTTTCGGCTGCATCTCTAACTTTTATCAAACAAAGTACAGAATATGGAAAATCTATTTTCTGAAATTATAATGATATTAATATTTTTGACTACTTCCAGGGGAACAGTTTTGTGTTTAAGCAAGATCTTATTATGAACTATTATGAATACAATATAATGCTGCTTGGCTTGTGGAATAAAGCGAAACATACCACAGTGTGATCCCAATACAATATCCTCCATTTAGGAGGAAGCCATAAGCAACTCTGAAGAAAATCCTCCCCTTTCAGTATTGAAATATAACAATGTACTTGAACAAGTATTCCTTTCTGAGTCTAGTACTGGCATTAACGGAAATGTTTGCTTTTTATTCGGATAAAAACTCAAAAAAAGTAACACATTCGAATTAGTTTCCAATAAAATGTTTCGTGTATATTGGCAGGTTAGCCAGTTTGCCACTTACTACATTAGTTGCTCATGAATGTTTAAAGTTTTTGTTGACACTACCTGTGCGAAATAGAAAAGTTTTTCACAATTTGTGTCAGTATTATTTAACAAATTGGTGAGGATAAAACACAAAAGAACCACCATTTTCGGTATTGGACAAAAAATATCTTCAAAATTCTTTTACATGTGCATCAACATGTTAATAGTTAAGATTTAAAACAAGTTGTTGTTCTTCAAACACTGTTTACTGTGGACTCCTTATACGACTTCTTAAAAAGATTTCCAGTCTAAAATT
The DNA here is from genome assembly GCA_949316355.1 of Bruchidius siliquastri. Taxonomy (NCBI): domain Eukaryota; kingdom Metazoa; phylum Arthropoda; class Insecta; order Coleoptera; family Chrysomelidae; genus Bruchidius; species Bruchidius siliquastri. The sequence continues at coordinate 21,108,001 of OX438537.1, forward strand.
AGTTCTTGTTATCCGAAATACGACGCAAATGAGGATTTATTTCAAGATTGTTTGTCACTTAACAGACGATTGTTTATTTTGATAAAATTTTATTTCATGTGCCTTCACTTTGGGAAGCTTCTGTTTGTATAACTAATATAATTATGTATGAGTTATGCGGTATTTGATACCAATCGTCCAGTTTTATTTATTTTCCTGGCATACATTTCACCGAATATATGTATATTGCGGGCAGTGGAAGTATCAACAAATATATATATATATACATATTTGGTTTGAACTTCCATAAATGATAATTGAAACTAGATAACTCTCAAATTTCCAATTGACCATGTGTCTATTTGTTTGCGGAATCCTACGGTACTTGAATTGGCAAGGGTCGATGAAGAAGAAGGATCCAATCGACTTCATATTAATTACGTGAATCTATGTTCTTAGTTCCCTCTCGTTTTTCCGGCTGACATTTCGGTTTGTCCGTAGTTTTGTTTCAAAACCTATTTTTAGTGATGAGTACGGTGATTGCAGCAAAATAGGATATTGTACAAGGTTCTTATTAAAAACCTGGGATATATGTTAACGTAAATTTAACAAACCAAGTTAGCATCAGGATTTTATAGACATTGCATTGATTTTTTATGCCCAGTGGAGGTTAATGCAAATGTTCGATATTTCTCCTCTGTAAAATCTCAAGCCAGTCCTCAAAGTAGTGAGATCACGGTTTACTCCTCCATTGTTGGAACCTATTGGATTTTGAAGAATAAATGATAGAAAGAAAAAAGCTTATACGATGGTATTTCTTTTCAAAAAATTAAAAATAAACACATGGTCAGATCAGATAGATCTCATTTTTTGTATAGATAATTTTGCTGAAATCAAAAATAAGATTTCTATAATTTCTTCCTCTAAAAAATTTAAATGATAAGAAATATGAACAAGATTAATTAAAAAATAGATTATTCAACTTTGAAATTATACTTATACTTACTATAACTTTACAGCTTTCACAAAAACAATTGTAAAATAGAATAAAAATGTTAAACTTCACAATATTCCGTCCACAAAACATGCACTTCATAAAATTGAATCAATTCAATAGTGAAATGGCAGAGTCTCAAGAAGTGGAAACAATTACAATCTACAAATGATATTATTCATAAGCTCTGACTGTTCTATTTCTGTTCAAGGAAATGAGAGTCCATCTTTCACCGCGAATGCAACCTTCACTGGAGGACAACAGGAACTGCCCAATGAAATTTCAGCCCCGTATGAAGTACCTCAATTTCCAATCGAACAGATCGAGAAAAAATTGGCGATACAAAGACAAATAAATACTAAGTGAGTATTCTCAAACTATCAGTTAAGGTTCTTTATGAATCAGTTTGGAAACCTGGGTATATAGAAAGTAATACTGCTTATTTTTTTAAACAAGTGCCTCAGCAGCAGAGTTATTGACAGATTTTCATCATATTCCACTGCAGTCCGTAAGCGACTCTTAACTAATCATAATAACAATTCAAAAAAATTGGTGTTTTCTAAAGGAAGTTGTCTCACGAATTTGGCTCAACGACAGCAAAGTTCGATTGAAGATAGTATCAGTCACTGGGCACTAGATGTCTAACCCAGATCGAGCTGTACAGAAAGTGGCTTAGAGGTCTCGCTATAGGATAGTCTGTCTCGACATGAGGTTGAGTAAGACACCCTTATGCAGGGGCAATGATCAGGATGATGAGAGGGCTAAGTATATGCTGCATGATTGTCCAGATGTCCTATTAATCCAAGAATACTTTCTAGAGGAGCGCGGGCCCTCTATGGCCAGCTTCAATCCAGTGGGCTTCTTCTGGAGTTTGGGTGGCTGAACACCCAGTGTTCAGCAACTCTTGGGAAGGTCGTACACGGGGCCCAATGATTTTAGAGTGCTGTAATCATGGCAGATTACCCTTCCTTCAATACAAAATACAGAATACAGAGTCCAAAATATATGAAACATGAAACATAAAAAATAATACATAGAACATAGTGCGTAATACGTAATACATATGATACATGATACATAATACATGGTACATGATACATGATATATGATACGTGATACATGATACACGATACACGATACACGATACACGATACACGATACACGATACACGATACACGATACACGATACACGATACACGATACACGATACACGATACACGATACACGATACACGATACACGATACACGATACACGATACACGATACACGATACACGATACACGATACACGATACACGATACACGTTACACGATACACGATACACGATACACGATACACGATACTCGATACACGATACACGATACACGATACACGATACACGATACACGATACATGACACAGGATACACGATACACGACACAGGATACACGATACACGATACACGATACACGATACACGATACACGATACACGATACACGATACACGATACACGATACACGATACACGATACACGATACACGATACACGATACACGATACACGATACACGATACACGATACACGATACACGATACACGATACACGATACACGATACACGATACACGATACACGATACACGATACACGATACACGATACCCGATACGCGATACACGATACACGATATACGATACACGATACACGACACAGGATACACGATACACGATACACGATACACGATACACGATACACGATACACGATACACGATACACGATACACGATACACGATACACGATACACGATACACGATACACGATACACGATACACGATACACGATACACGATACACGATACACGATACACGATACACGATACACGATACACGATACACGATACACGATACACGATACACGATACACGATACACGATACACGATACACGATATACGATACACGATACACGATACACGATACACGTTACACGTTACACGATACACGATACACGATACACGATACACGATACACGATACACGATACACGATACACGGTACGCGATACCTAATACACGACACAGGATACACGATACACGTTACACGTTACACGTTACACGTTACACGATACACGATACACGATACACGATACACGATACACGATACACGATACACGATACACGATACACGATACACGATACACGATACACGATACACGATACACGATACACGATACACGATACACGATACACGATACACGATACACGATACACGATACACGATACACGATACACGATACACGATACACGATACACGATACACGATACCCGATACACGATACACGATGCACGATGCATGATACCCGATACCCGATACAGCATACACGATACACGATACACAATACATAATGCAGAACATAGAATGCAGAATACAGATTAGCGAGTACATAATGCAGAAGGATACAGGAGGTTGTGGGTTTATTCCCCTCTGAGGACAAATTTTTTTTCTTATTGTTATAATTATTAGCAGGGCTATTAGCACAAAACCAAAAAAAATCGTTTTTGAAGTCTTAGATCACTTTAAGGCATCGATGAGGCCATTTTTGGGGTTCCTTGTTTGATGAAATTCTCAATTCCATCTAAGTGATCATTATAGTAAAATTGGGAATTTAAGAAATGATATATTCAAGGTTTATAAATAGTATTCAATATTTTTTAATCCAATTCCAAAAGAATTATAGTGAAATCTGATATAAATCTTTATTCATAAGCAGTCATAATTGACACTCTCCTTTCACAATTTTTGAAAATGTATTTACTATAACCATTGAGAATATATCACACAACATAAGAGTCCTCAATCAATGCTATAACTTTAGTCGTATTTCTCTCGTTTTTTTTTCACATCGCCTACCTCATCGACCTTTCACCCTGTATTCAAATCGTGTCTGCTCACAAGGGATTAAGTTAGCACGCTTCTATTCACGTGAAGGTGATGAGCCTTCTCCCAGAGCGATTAGTCCTCATTCGAGTGTTAAACCTTTATGTTGCGACACCATAAGTTTCATCGGGATCTGCTGCAATGGTGTATTGAGTGCCGCGTAATGTTTGGTTGTGCTTCCGACTGGACGACGCCTTTTGAACCTTACGAAATGTAAGATAAACTAGAGTGGCACGAAAATATTCCGCAATGTCTTAAGAATTTTACTTATTGAGATTGTAAATATTGTTGTTCATGTGATGGCGTTATTTCAGTAATCGCTGTATCGACTTTTATGAAACCCGTCGATGTGATGTGGACACTTAGTAATTTTTTGGAATGAATGCATTGAGGGCAAAGTATTAGTATAAGTAACGGTATGTTTCAAATATAATTCAATAAATATATTTATATTTTTACTAGATTCTTAGAAGACAGAAAAAGTCATTACGAACCATCGGTTCCTGGTTTAGCAGCCCAGGTGGAAGATTTAGATGATCATGACTTATATGTCCCTCATTTCCAGAGAGTGTCGATATCTGGAGAGGACACCAGTGGGGTAAGTCTTTTCTATATGTAGTACTTTTGAATACAGTCTTGAAACTGCGTATTCGGCTTCCGAGGTTTACACATTTCGGACGTAGCTAATATTAATTCATGGAGAGTATGGGCCAATCTACTTGATATCACTTTTTCCCCTTCATCTACTGCATTATAGATGCTCTGTGGCTACACGCCTCCATACTTCTCCATAAGCTCTTTTCCAAGACCATAGTTATGGAAATGAGGTAAGGTTTCCTTGGTCTACATACCTTCACACGAGGGTCAAAATGGAAATAAAAAGTCGAAGCAATTCTCTTGTGAAGACGTGGTTTGTAATATGAATCCTGAAGCAGGTCTGGATGTAGTGCGGTTATTGCGCTTTTGGGGGAAGTACAACAGATCCGTCTTTGCCGCTGTGGTTTAGGCCGTTAGTTAGCACCAGCGAAGGCAATCCAACCTAATCTAATCTAATCTTCTAAGGTCATAGAGTATGATGACGTTGCATCCATTGTCACCACCTGCACCGCCGCCAGTGCCGTCATAGAATATACAAGGTTTGTGCCCACGTCTCCGCCTTCACATCGTCAGAAGCCGCCTCCGAAGACACAGTACCGAAAATGCCGCTCGACTTTGGTATTTGTTGTATTTGCAGTACTGCAATTTCATATCTTCATTTACGGGGTTGTCCAAAAGTCCCGCAACGACTTGATAAATATTATTCCTAGAAAAACTTCTGGACACACAAGTTGTAGAAAACATGGATTTGATCTTGACCTTAAAAGGGCCATTTCAAGGTCACTTCTGTTATGATATAGATCCTTGCGCAGTAAGAAAAGTGAGGTGCCTTTTAGGGGTCAGATCTCTAACGTAAAATTTTGCGCTCGTCTAATTTCCAGTGGAAAAATCAATATGACCTAGAATTGACCTTGAGTCAAAACAGAATTCAAGAACATCATCAAATGGCAAATAGGGGATATATTTTTTCTTTGCGGAACCTTTGGGCCATCCTGTATATAGAATTATAGACCAAGAAGTGTAGTGAATCCGAGTACACATTTAGCGATAAAGTCGCGAGGTATTTTATCAAGACATTGGAAATACCTACCTACATTGTCTCCAAATTTTTGCGATAAAATGTCTAAAAACCTATGCCATTTAACTAATATTAAAAAAAATACGCTATGTAATGTACCTCACCCTTAGGCATTTCTTTCTTACAACTATCTAACCTGTGCAGCTCGATCTTAGACATCGAGTGGTCAGTGACTAATATGTATCTTACGTATATTTCTGAATTTGGCTCAACGATGATCATGGCAAATATTGAAGATACCTATCAGTCTCTGTCTACTAGGTGTCTAGCCAAGATCGAGCTGCAACGAAGAATCGCGTTAGGGGGAGGTACATAGGGTATTTGCCGTTTCTCATGTCGGTCTCTCTATAGTTGAACGGCAAAGCGTCAACCTAGAATGCTGGAGGTTGTTGGTTCGAACCCCACTGGCGATACATTCTTCTTTATAATTTTTCTAAATATTAGTTATGTTGCGTTCACGAATAGGAGTCAATTCCGATAAACAATCTATCATGGACGAATTTTTTTGCTTTGGAATTTTTTTCTGTGCGTTCGCTGAGATTTTGATATATGAATTTTTTGACATTTTAGAATGAGACGTTGATTTACCACTTCCCTCCTTTTGTCCCCATTCTTAAAACGATTATAAATGGTTCCGAGAAACAAACAATGAATTTATCGAAACGCCAAAAACAACACCACACAAATTAAATAGATCGTTATGCCTCAACCCAATGGCAGCCACTCCTGAAAATTGATTTTGTTAGTCGGTATTACAACGTACAACGTGGACCATTTTCAGCCTCTTTTCCGTTTATATGCTATGCTAATTAAAATTGTATGAAAAATGTATGTACGAAAGAATTCGGAGAACCCATTTTCACTCTCATATATTTATAATATAGATTTTAGTCCCCAGAATTTCCCTTTAACGTGGCTTCGTATCCTTGTAGGTCTTCATTTTCTATTATCGTCGTTTCTTTCATAATAATAGGATAAAGGTGACTGTGCAACTTTGATTCATGAGTAACGGTAGTATTTTTAGACATGACATTATCCATGTTACAGCTGTAGTACAGTAAAAGACAGGATCATGTTCCATTTCCCGGATAAAACCTTTTTCCGAGTTATTGTTATCGAGCCTATGAAGTACAACATGGTAACAGAAAAATCATATTTTACTTATATGTTAGCTGGGATGTGCAACTAAGCTAGTCATATTAATGTTATCTAAACAGTTTGTGTCAAAACAAATGCCAAAAACTGCAGTCCAATCGTAACAAAAAAACTAAAGTTACTTAATGGCAAAAATATAAACTATTACAAACATACTATACCCGACAAATAAATAGTTGGGTATCCACCTATCTAGTTGAGTGAGTTTATAACTACATTTGATGAAATGGCATCAAGTAGATTGACTCGGAACTACCTATGTATTAATATGAATAGGTTCAGTCTGCATTCATAGCCTTTATAAAAGTACAAAAGGAAGAAAAATTAAATGGACAGGACAAGTCAAAATCATTTCATCTATTGTTTTGCCAAAAGTGTACCGCATTTCAGTAATAATTACCAATGACTTGGTCTTGCAAATGCAAATGATGGCAGAAAAACAGACTTACCTACCGACTGAAGTAAGTCACGTGGATTTCCGTGATTCCATCTAAACATAATATATCAAATTCTGAAATGTTTGTATCACCATCATCATCATGGCTTGTTTGTGGGAAATAAAGTATATTCACATTGATTTTTTTCTAGGAGATATCAGATAATTCTTATTTCACTCCTTCCATTCAGGAATGTAGGATTTTCCCGCGATAACGAGGTTTTCAAAAATTTCAAGTTCATTTAAAATTTGAGTCTTTTTTATTGTAGGTGCCACTTGAAGATTTAGAAAGGGCATCCAAGTTGTTAATCCAAGCATTAGAAATAAGGAAGCAGTACATGAAAATGTCCTACCAAAGCTTCTCTTCTACAGCTGCTCGATTTTTGGATCCTAATAAAGAACAACAACATCACGACGAGAGGCAATCAATAGAAGGTAGGTCGAGAATTTCTTCGAATACAAAATGCTGGATTGTAGTAGATTTGTATAAATTATTGAAAAGTTATGATGATATTCAGACTTTCAGTGAACAGTAGTGAACACAGTGTACCTATTAGTTGTACTTCGGAAGATATGCATAAATACTTATTATACCATATTGCGATTTTTGCCTGGTAATTTATTTTAGGCATTGAATAAATTATGATTTATGTTCGATTTGATATGTATTTATTTTATTACTACACTGCTAAAAATTTAACGGAACATCTCTTTGTGCACTTGTAACTTTCAAAGTGTTAGTTACATTCAGATGGAGCATACATATTCGAAGGTAAACACATTTTCTCAGAATAAATTGCAGAATATAACATTTAATTATCCATTTGTTTCTGAGAAAAAACTTCCAAATTGAAGAAATTACAAAAGACAAATTGAAAATCGGATAGTTTGCTATAGCTAGTGTCTGATTGTTATGGGGTTTAGTATCGCGTGTGTCCTCCTGCCGCTCGAATTACTTCTTGGCATCTCCTTGGCATACTTCATAGGAGCCGTCGAATGCCTTCCTGTGGTATACTGACCCATTCTTCGATAAGTGCTTCTGTTAGTTGTTGAAGAGTTTGAGGTGGATTTAGGCAGCGACGAATACGCCTGTCCAATATATCCCATAGATGTTCAATTGGATTGAGGTCAGTGCTCAACGATGGCCAGTTCAATGTACGAATTTCATGCTCACGAAAAAAATCCATGGTTATGGCAGCAGTATGCGGCCTAGCCTTATCTTGCATGAAAATAAATCCAGGACCAATACCATGTGCTGCAGGAATAACATGATCTGAAAGAATCATTTCAACATATCTTGCAGCTGTAAGGGTTTCCGGTATCACTACAGGGCCCGTTTTTTCTTTCAAACTTATTCCACCCCAGAACATTACCGAACCATCTCCAAATCTGGATACTTCTTGTACAGTGGTAGTGGAGTAACGTTCATTAGGACGTTTGTACACACGTACCCGACCGTCACAACGGGTTAGATTGAATCTTGATTCATCTGTGAAGAGTACAGGTTTCCAATGTCTAAGCTGCCATTGCAAATGATCACGAGATCGAGAAGTTTTATGAGCTCGTATTAAAACAGGTTTTCGTACTGGTCGTCTTGGTCTTAAATCAGCCTCCTGTAATCTGTTTCTAACTGTGTGGTAAGAAATCATTACTTGATCAGCCGACCTTAGAGCATTTTGGAGGTCTTTGGCTGGATGTTCGTTTACGGAAAGAAGAAACTACTAAATACCGGTCTTGACGTCATGTGGTCACCCTATAGCGATCATACACACGCTTGATTACTGCGATTGAAATTTCTTGCGACTTGTCGGATTTTAACACCATTTTCAATTAAAGCTACACTACGAGCTTCTTCTATCTCACTAAGAACTCTCATTGTGACACACAATATAAAACTGTCATGCCGTTGCCTAGTGGAACTGTCAGAGCCTACTTCAATATAAAATCCACATATGGATATTATCTTGATCACTTTATTTCTTGTACTGTTTGCAATCATAAACGTATCTTGAATAGCGAGCACAAATATGGATTATTTCTGTGAAGTTAATAGAATAAAATGTGGAACTATTATGAAAATATCATTTTCACCTCCATAAAACACCAAGTTAACATTTTACAGATATTTTGAAAACTTTTCCGTTAATTTTTATGAGCAGTGTATGCATCTATGTGAGTAGGCTCAACACTTACTAAATATTCCCGATCAATTACTGCTAGAGTAGTAACTGCAGTTTTGTTTTCATCAAAATTAGCTTTTGTAGCATGAACATTGCTCAGCTTTTTGAATTGATTAAATCGTAATTCGCATTTTGAATATCTATCGCCATTTCATTCAATGTTCCAATACGGAATATTTCTCAGAAAACACGATCTACATACAATATTTTGCTTGTAGGTATAGTTTTTTTTATATTATTTATGTAGAATTGAATGTAGAGAGTAGATTAGATGATCCCTTACACTTTATCCCTATCCTCACCACATCGCATGTCTGTGAATTTAGATAAAGATTATGCCGAGTTGCTGTCAAGAACTGCCAGATCTTCCTTCGATGATTTTAATCTGGACTCGCTGACAGAAGACGTCATTCAAAAAATGTTAACTAATGGTATCAAAGGTAACGAATGTTGGCATCATTTAAGTTTTTTTTTGTTTTTTTTGTGATATATCTGACACTCTAGATGTAGATGTTTTCAGTAATTTACTACTCTTCGTATATTCAAGCAAAGTATTTAATTATTGAGTTTTAACTCTATAAAATGATGTTATCACCGTTTTTTTATAATCTCACACAAAGACAAATAGCCTATTTCGCTTCATAAGCACAGCGGATTAATGTAATTGTAACCGCGAGTTTTAACCCCAAAAACGAAACCTTATTTCAGATTTCATAATTTTTTTCCTTATTTCAAATGTTTGTCTAAATAGATTGTTCTATGCACCATTTTGTACTTTGCTTGAATATTTTTTTATTTCCTTACAAGACAGGATTTTTGCAAATAATAAATTTTTTCATGTCTAATCATTGACATCGTTCTGAAAGTTGGAGCCAACATTTCGGACGCTTAATTGGTCGTGTCTTTGCATCATCTTTATAAAGTATGGTATTCCAATTTATCCACTGGTATTCATACCATATCCATGTTTTTCGAATAACTATGGTTAATGCCCAAAGGAACAGTTTACTTCTGAAATTATTTACTTAAGGTTAAACAGATATACAGGGTAGTGTATCACAATGGGGAGGTTTTATTATCTAATGAAAGAAATGCATCTAGCAGAACGACTCGTCACATTATCCATACCTGGGTCTAGAACAACAGGAGATATGCTTTTATCTCAGTTCTTTTCATGCAGTCAGCGTGATTAAACTTATGATTTATGAATTACTAAAACAAGGATGATATGGGAAGTAGAACTGTTTCCAAAATGCGTTACCATTTTTTTATTTAACTAAACCCTTACTAATTATTATCTTGTATCATATTAACTTTGGAAATGCTGTTACATCCTCATTTACTGTGAACAAAAATATCTGTCGATAATACGTAGGTATCTCAGAAACTATGGGCAGGAACCTCTCCAAGTTTTACCATATCAAGTATCATATCCAGATTACTGTCCGTACTTATATTCCCCAATCTTTCCTATTTCCTTCTTGAAATTTTTCGTCGACATGCCATAAATATATCAAGAAACATAAAAGTGAGAAGATTTTAAAGAATGGTAGGCGACCAGTTGTAGGTACGGTATTTTTTCCAGATATTTTTTAATGAATAATCATCAACTAGATCAAAGATTTAAAATATGGGAGTATGTTGGAACTAAATAGTTATACTCGAACTAGTCTAGTCTTGAACAATGACAAGAGTCAATAACTATCAAGCCACTTCCAGAATAAAATTATGTTAATTACAGCTTCTCTTCTTTCCGTCTAGATCATGGTATTCATCCGCCTGAACATAAACCATGGGAAGCACCGGCAGTTCCTGACACAGAGCATGTGTTCAAAAACAACAAAGGTGTCTACAATGTATATTTGGATGAAAAACATTGGAAGGAGGGTAAACCTTGCGATTATGAATACCCTGACGTCATTAGATTCACTACGGATTTTTACGATATGTGCAACATGATTGCTGACGGACCATTGTAAGTAAAATATTGCAAGTTGATCCACATGTCTAGTTTACAGGATTTTCGGTGGCATAGATTTAGCCTGTTTTCAACTATAATACAGAATAAATATCGTCTTATCAGAGTATAAAGGCTGCCAAGGCAGATTGAAGCTATTTAGTCAGTCTGATCTTATTCATTTAGCAGCCAGTATAAATATTAACATGAATGTGGGTTCGAGTTCCGCGGATACAACATTTTTCTTGATTTTCCATACTATGTTCTCTTCCAGAAAATCATTCTGTTACCGCCGCCTTAGTTACCTATCCTCCAAATTCCAACTGCATGTTCTACTGAACGAGCTCAGAGAACTGGCATCCCAGAAGGCTGTGCCTCACAGAGACTTCTACAACATCCGCAAGGTGGACACTCACATCCACGCCGCCTCGTGCATGAATCAGAAACACTTGTTGCGTTTCATCAAGAAGACTTTGAAAAACAACGCCGACGAGGTCGTGACTGTCACGAACGGCGTTCCGATGACGTTGAAAGAAGTGTTTCAAGTAAAGTTTTTATGTGTTTTTTGATGCTTTCTACCGGCATTGTTACTTGGTTCACGGTGTATTGCACACCGGAAATGTGTGTCGCTATTTTCAGGTTTCATTTAAAATCTAGAAAAAACTGCACAAAACCTGCCACACAACAGAAATTGAATCATACATTTTTTGCTTGTCGGGCAGAAGCTTTAACCAACTCAGCTACGCAGGCACGTCTCATAATAAATTCCAGTGTCAGTAACACAGCTGTCAAAGTAATTTTTTCTTCCAAATTTCAGACTACGTGCGTCGGCTGTATCTAGAAACACAGCTTCAATGTTTGGGTCAGTAAAGATCTATAACCGAATTTAACTGACTGACCCTGCATGGAGCGATCATAGTATATTTAAGCAGTATAATCATCACAGGGTGAAGATTTTTTCGATTGATAAAAAAGCTTTATGTTTTGGATTCACATGTTTTACATTTTTTAAATATTTTTCTGATACACCCTGTATATATTATATAATTAATAGTGATTCCACTACCAATCAAATTACAATGTCGTTATGCTACGCTTCATGCTTATTAATAGCTATTTTGATTATTTTTATCATCACTCACTAACTATGAAAGGATAAGAATTGTTCCTTCAATTTTTATTGCTATCGAACTATGCTGTCTAATTCTGGTACAACACCAGAACCCACATTTGCTTTATGCGAGGTTACTGTAAAAATATTTCTGGATTCATTTGACTTTAATTTAAGTAAGGGCTTGTTCTTATGCTTTCTGTATTTTTTACATTAAACGATTACTTCTATTTGCTTAATTATTATTTGCTTCTAGTCATTAACCTCTTTATGGGAGCGATTCAAGAATCCAAAAAAATCTTGGCTGCATAATGCTTAACGTTATGGTTTACTTTATATTTTAAATATTTGTACTTGATGTGAATATCTACTATCCAGTACTCAAAGACGAAGGTGATTTTGGGTAAATAAGATAAATAAGATTTTTAGTGCATTGGTTCTGTACTTAGCTATTCTTTTTAAATACATTGGATACTTGCACTCAACAATACAATTTCTATAAATAAAAGATCAAGTTCATATTAATTATTCTTGTGTTGTGAAACATCAGTACACCTCAGTACCGCTTCTGCAGTATTAAATATATAAAATTTTATAATTTCAAATAACATATTTTTCATTTACAAGGTGCGTTTAGTTTCTGTTAAAATCTAATGATACTTATTGAGATTTTTTTGAAAGTTTTTTAATTAATTTTGGTGGTGCACTGGATTGCTATAATAAACTGTCAGTACTGGTGTATTAATTTTTGAATTAGTAGTTTCTGGGATAGTGAATAGTAATATGTTGATATCTGATCTAAAGTACAAAAATTTTAGATGTAGATAATATTACTGCGAAAAACGTATGTATTTGAAAATTGATAATTTTGTAGGATTACGATGTCTTAGATGGAATAACAAAAGACAGCATAGTAAGTAGATTCAGCTTTTGTATCATAAACCTTGGCCATTAAGAACAACGATATCTGGATGGATTAGACATTGCATGCAACATTATTAAATTTCCGAATTTATCATCAATATTCAACTCATTAGTAGTAAACAAATTAAAAAAAACAATGCTGTATGTACTGTCACGTAATTTGTTTGCTTGAATAAAATAACAGTACAGCTTTTCAAAGAAATACTCAGTTTATTTATTATTTTAATATTTTATTTCACAGATGTCTTCTAAAGCTAAATGCTGATATGGCCTGTGAATGTTTTAATGAATCTAGTAGCCGGCAAGAAAACATCATTGTAATATTGCATTCTAAAATGGCAATTATCCCTTTAATTACCTCGATAACGACTTTGTACCCCTTCTAAAATCTTTGCCTTCTGTTCCTTCACTAATCGACTCAAAATCAGAGATATTGAACACCATTATCCAAATATATCCAACATATCGTTGAGCTGACGACCAAGACTTATGAAAAAAACAGAATCAGACTATCTCAATACCGCAAAATATCATTCGATACACAGTGTCGTTTACGTACACACAATGATGGCGGTCAGCGATTTAACCGATTCCTTTTTAGTCAATGAACCTCACGACCTACGACCTGACCGTGGACATGTTGGACGTGCATGCAGACAGAAACACTTTCCATCGTTTTGATAAGTTCAACGCCAAATACAACCCGATTGGGGAAAGCAGGCTGAGGGAAGTGTTCCTGAAAACTGACAACTACTCCAATGGAAAGTATTTCGCTAATATTATCAAGGAAGTGGCTAGTGATCTGGAGGAGTCCAAGTATCAAAATGCAGAACTTAGGTGAGTCGAGCTATATTTTTTCTCTAACTCATCTAAGTGTCGCCCTCTATGGGGACGCCCATTGACAACTTACGAAGCCAAAGGTCCTAACACCTGAACTGCCTTGAACCGGCACCAGATGTCTCTTCCGACATCTGTCAACAAGGTTGAATTGATTTACAGACTGACAATGGGCATCCCCATAGAGGGCGACACTTTCATGAGTTGATGTTGCTATTACTCCCTTGACTGAGTTACGTATAATAATGATAATAACAATAAAAGGACTTTATTCATGAAATAATGATGAACATCTTTCCATTACTCTCTACAGTTAGACCGCCAGGCTATACTGACGAGTCTAGGCTAAAGATGAAACACGCATGTCTAAGCATAGTGAAGAGCATAAACTATACTTTTTCTATTCTTTGTGATTTTTGCGATTTACTCTATGGAAAGAACTAATTCAAAGGAATTAGGAATTCAGTCTAATAATGATTTATAACAATAAAGTTCATTCAAAGTTAGAGTCTGTAGTATTGCAAAACATTCTTGTTTTTATATGACTTGTATTGCGTATTTGCACATTATGATGCTCCATATCAAATTAGACTGATATTTGTTTTTTTTTAATTCTCATTCCAGGCTCAGCATTTATGGCAAAAGTAGGGACGAATGGGATAAACTCGCAAAATGGGCTATAGAATCGAATGTGTATTCAGATAATGTCCGTTGGTTAGTCCAGATTCCTAGATTGTTGTAAGTAATGATTTAGTAATTTGAATAAACTTTGATCTTTATCTATTGAATAAATAGCTGGAACGAATACGACGTAACAAATCCACTAGTGTACCAGTGGCAGATACAGAACGTAACGTAACTAAAGACATTATGAATTACTGCTACATATATGCTCTTTTTAACGCAATTATTTCTTCTTTCCAGCGATATCTTCAAGCTAAACAAAGTACTGGACAACTTCCAGGAGGTGATAGATAACATCTTCCTACCTTTGTTTGAAGTCACCGCTAAGCCATCGTCTCACCCTGAGCTCCACAAGTTCCTCCAATACGTGATAGGCTTCGATTCTGTAGATGATGAAAGCAAACCTGAGAAAAATCCTCTCTTCGATAAAGACACCCCCATTCCAGAACAATGGAATGATACTGAAAACCCAAACTATGCGTACTACCAGTACTACATGTATGCGAATGTAGCAGTTTTGAACCATTTCAGGAACGACAAAGGGTTGCATCCGTTTGTCTTGAGACCGCATTGCGGCGAGGCTGGACCAGTTCAGCACTTGGTGTGTGGATATATGCTGTCTGAGAATATTTCTCACGGATTGTTGTTGAGGAAGGTGCCTGTATTGCAATACCTGTATTACTTGGCTCAAATCGGCATTGCAATGAGCCCTTTGTCGAACAACAGCTTGTTTTTGAACTACCACAGGAATCCTCTTCCGGAGTATCTGGCTCGAGGACTGGTGGTGTCACTGTCAACTGATGACCCCCTTCAATTCCACTTCACCAAAGAACCCTTGATGGAAGAGTACTCCATTGCAGCTCAGGTATGGAAGTTGTCCAGTTGTGATATGTGTGAACTGGCAAGGAACAGTGTGCTGATGTCAGGATTTCCTCACAAGACCAAACAGTACTGGCTAGGTCCTAATTACACCAAAGAAGGAGTTGCTGGAAATGACATTGCTCGCACCAATGTTCCTGATATCAGAGTAGCATTCAGATACGAAACTTTGATAGATGAGCTGTCAAATATCTTCAAGAATCATGCATTATTGATTCAACAGAGAGAATGACCGAAAGCAGAGGCTGAAAAGGAAAAACAATAGTTGTTGCGTTAAGAATAAAACTTTTATCCAGTAATCATCGTTTTGATTGAAAGATGTTATACATTTCAATGCAGTTGAGAAGTTTGTAATTGTTAGTCATCATATATATTTGGGACATTATCATTCAAACCGATACATGACTATATGATTTTACAACAATGCAATATAGCATTGAATCATCCAAAAGTCATCGCTACAATATATAATTAATTCTATTACTTTAATTTTCTTCTGATGCAATTCTTAATTAATTGAAAGAGTATACATCGTATCTATTTAATACTTGTAATAGACAAACGTTGATTTTTAACCCTGTTATTTTCTTCGCTGATGATACAATTGTGATCAACAATAGCCTTAAGTAAGTTAGACAGCATTGGCAGTTGATAGTCTTTCCAAAATTTTATATATTTTTATAGTCTTTTTATACGTTTCTAGGTTTTTCTCAAATTCATTTGATTTTTTTTATGATCATGATAATGATGAAATCGTATTATAAGTGAAAGTATTTGTATGTTATTTTAATATATTATATTTATAGTTGTTAATAAACCAATGTTATCTTTGTGTTCAGAGATAACTTTTCAACGATGTAGATGAATTATATAATAAATTATAGATGAGAGGTGTCTTGTCTTTTTTAAACCTGATTCCTTGCGAATGACTTTTCCCAAGAGTTATTCTTTTGGAGAAATCTGGAGAGTTAATTCCCCGATAATTGCAGCGTACAGCATCTTAAGTCGATTTTGATTTTTTTTACAGTTAACAGCACAGCTTCAAAAACACCAGGAATTGGTACAATAAATACTAGGGAGGTCAACGGACACATACTTATTAGGTCGAGATTTTAACACCTGATACATTATTCAGTGCAAAACCAGTATCTTGACCACCAGAGATAAAACCGTGGGTGCATACCACAGACACCTGACTTCACATTTAAAATCTTTACCTTTGGTAAGATTTGCCCAGGCAGAGTTTCATTGTCGCAAGCTGGTATGGCAGCCGTAGAGATGAAGGGAATCCCCATACTCAAATCATCTTCCATCGAACTTCTGGAAATTAACATCGACAACGACATGTTATCTTACGTTCATGTTGCCGGCCTCATTAGGTCGGCATATCTGAGGGTTCTCTTCCGCTCCAGTAAATTGTATTTTCGGAAACAACTACTCCTACTCTACAAGGCTCAGATTAAACTATAGCTACTGATCGTATGTATAGGAATCGCTCTGAAGCATTCCCAAATGCTTCTGGATACAACCCAGAAATGAGCAATTGGTCTTTTGGATGCGCTGAACCTCACAAAAAGGGCGGCTGATCTGTCTCTATTCTATAGACATCATGGCACATGTCCGACCAAGCTGTCTCGCCACAATAACACCAATAGCCGCTCGTACAGCAAACACTAGAGGCGCTTTCTCACCAGGTCGAGCTCCAACCAACGAGCCTCTTCCAAGGGTCATTCTTTTGCAAAACCTAGGCGTTGTTACCGAGGAATTCGTTCCCCTATAGTTACAATCTACAGCGTTTCAAGATCAATGTGAATAGCCATTTATCCTCTCACTTTGCCTATGAAGCGCGATAGGCCTTTGTGTGAGTCTATTCATAAAAAGAAATGAAGCAGACTCAACTGTTGACAACTTTTCGGTTTTCTCTGCTACTACTGATCATGTCGAGAAGTGTCAATAACAGCGAAGTGTTCAATATCAAAACATAACCCTTTTTCTGGTCTCATTTAAGGCCAAAAATTAGAACTTCTCACATATTTGGTATTTTGGACGAGGCAGCCAAAGCGTGGCTGTTTTTTTTTCTAAACAGATGTTTTTTTATGATTACATAAACCGGGATAAACTACTAAGCTTAATTAATAGGAATGTTAGTTTTACAATGAAGTGAGATAACAGCGAAAACATGGTCCAGTACTTATAATTTTATTACAAAAAACCATACAAAAATACAGATTGCGACGTTTTTATGATTACTTGCTAATTATGGTTGAGTACTCTATACATAATAAGAAAAACCCTAATTATGTCATGCTCTCTTGCATCACATCTTAAAATCCATCAATACTTTCACTTTGCAGATATTACAAAATTTTCTGTGTGAATACGTTTTCGTTCACTTGGTCAGGCAGTTATGATTTAACAATAATAGTTTTAGAGATCATCGATTCTAAACATGATTTACAGACGAATGGGCGTGTACATCTATCAATATTTATTGATACATTTCGTCATTGTTATGCCTGAAATCAGAAGTTTTTAGGTTTGTTATTTCATTTGAGCAGCAAAATAACTAAAATAGGCAAGCAACATCGGTATGCACATTTTATTTCCTGTTATATTTTTAGGAGCCAAATTTAACAATCAATTAGTATAATATCTGGTCCAACTGTCCATCATTTGATAAATTAGAGATTCAGAGAAAATTTTCCAAAGTGAAGGCTGTGAGAATATGTATTCGTTAGTTTAATTAGGCAGTTATGATTTGAAAATAATAGTTTTAGTAACCATCGATTCAAAAATCGGGCGTTTAGATTTTCACATCTATCAATTTTTATTGATAAATTTCATGGCTGTAACAGCTGAAATTCAGTTTTTTATTTAATTTGAATATCAAAGTTCCAATACACAAGGCGCCAGCAACATCAGTAACATCATTTTTCATATTATATTCTCAGCAGCTGAATTCAACAGTTAATACTTTTTAATGTAGATTGTAGATGTTCCCATTTGGTGAAAATCTTCCATCATGCAGATAAGAAGATTGTGTAATTAACACACAGTTTCAGATATGAAACTCTTTTTCTTTCAGTGACGCGTTTCGAGTAACTTAACCTAGAATACAAATAGATGGAAACTCACAGTGGTGTATCGATAAAAATTGATGCTAATCATTAGGTTAGCAATGAAAATAGAATGAGTGTACTTCATACTTGTAATAAAATACATGATTTAAACTTAATGCAAACAATAGAAATTCAAAAATATCTGCGAAAACCTGATTTCATTGTAGTAAATGAACAGACTGATCTTTCAAACTCAATTTTTATCGATACTCAACTATAACTTTGCATCTATTTGTATTCTAAGTTACCCTTGAAATATCTTAAGTTATAGAATGTATTGAGAAGAATGAAATAGCTTAAGGAATAAAATAGTTTATCACATGAAATATCTTAAGGACATTTTGACGGCGATGGTTAAGGTTTTGTAGGAGTTTCCCTCAACATCAGTTTAAATGCAGTTCCAAAAGTATTTCCCTTGAGACAGACACAAGAAAGGAAAAATTATTTCAATAGAAAAATGAGCTTCAGTTTCAGCTTCAGATCAAGTTAGTTAGTTGGCAAGTAATCTGGGTAGCCTTGTTAGCAGTCAAATCTGACAGTCTGACGATAATTCATATATAAATTGAAACGCGTCACTGAAAGGAAACGAGTTTTATTTGTGAAACTGTGTTAATTACACAATCTTTTTATCGTAATACTTTTTAAGTTAGCATCTTATATCCACACAGAATATAATATATTTTAGTCCGAATATGACCTTGGGACTTGTAAGTTTAAGTTCTTAAGGGCATCTGGAGGTTAAGCTGAGAAAAAATTGAGAAATTGGAGCTTTTGCGAAGATTTTCAAATTTTTATTGCTGCGTGAATGTAATTTAGTCAGGCAGTTGTTGTTTGGAAATAATAGCTTCAGAGATCATCGATTTTTTAAATTATCTCTAGATGAATGGGCGTTCAAATAAATTTTTAGTGTCTGGCGGTAATGACCTTAGTTAGCTATGATCTTCAAGGTCAACTCAATTTTTTGATATAGGATCATTGTATAGGATCCATATTGACTGTTACCACAAAAAATGTTAGGAATGCCGTGTGGAAAGACTAAGCAATATCAATATAGTTCGAGAGTGAATCATATGAATACAAATAAATGGCTAAAAGAATTAGATAGTCGAGCATATGCTCTTTGTCCTATGAATTTTGGGGGAGCATTGCCCTGCCACCTCACCACCCGCATTCCTAGTTCAGAGTAGCATAACATTCAGTCCTGAAAAACCATCGCAGACGACGTAAAAGGGGCTCGATAAGGCCAAATGACTGACTACCTTTTGTTCATCGCACAATATACAATATCACCCACGTTTTCTCATTTATGTTTCTGAGCACCTACTCTTGCACTATTATGACCAAATTTCGCAATATCTGCATCACTGTTTGCGAATAAACAGTTGAATGAATCATTAATTTTTCGTTATGCCGTCTGTACATTATGTCGGAGTATTGAGGTGTGTAGACAAGAGAACGACTCTTAAAAATTACGTATCACAACATTTTTAACGCTCGATAATTCCTTGAATTACCTCAGCGTCATTAACTTTATGTAAAAAATATTCTATCAGGTAAATATAATACTCTTAACTGAACACCAATCAAGCGACCCTGATTGGATTTTGGATATAAATTATTTATTCATAGCTTGAACTACTTGATTCCGGACTGTTGATGGAACCAACTATGCCTTCCCTGATTAATAGTTAATTGAAATCCTTAAAGTTTCTCCGGTATTCACTATTTTGTTCCAGAAAAAAGTCTTGTTAGTTAAAATGCATTCACTCTAGAGAAACTATATCAACTTTTGTCACCTAAGCCTTAGTTACTCTAAATCTCAGTGATCAGATCATGTTGTTTAGAAACTTATCTTCCCACCATGCACGAAAAAGCGAAAATATAACACATTTGTTGTAATCTACCAGGGAAGCGTATATCGGTCTTAAAGCTTTTTGTTTCAAAATTTAAACTTCTAAATAGATTCAGTTTTCAAACCTTAAACTAAAATCTACGAATTAATGGCAGCTTACAAATGACTATCACAGGTAGTTTCAGAACTGACTTCGCTGGCAGCTTCTTCCTTGTTCTCCTTATTTTCTTGCACCGGAGAATTATTGTTGTTCGATGCATCAGGCTTAACCGTCTTTTGAGGTACCAATAGCAGAGCTATGATGTTCCTGAAAGGTGCTTCTATGGCTAGGTATAATACTAAGGCTGTGCTGAATGCCACGACCACGTCAGAAAGGGCATAGCAAATCTGAAATCCACATTAACATAATTAACTCTTTAAACGACTCTACAAGAATTATCTATTGGACCCGTACTCATGTCAGTCTATTGGGGAGTCTGGGCAAACGTACACAATTTCATCTATGTCAAAAGTTGTGTCTCTGACTTACATTGTCTATATAATTTTTATTATCAAGACGTTTCGACTGATTTACTATCTTCAATCGTCTTCAGGTGAACTACCAAACATGTCCCTTCGATAGCTATTTATACTCCTTTGGCTAGTTCTGATCAAGGGCATATCTGGACCTCAGTTTTGAGGGGAAGGGTATAAAGTTTGTTTATGCTTTCACCATTTTTTGTAATACATTCGTCGATGTAGTCGAGGCAACAGAAAAAGGGATACGTGAATAGTATAATATTAATAAAGAAGGAGAAGCTAACAACAAGTGAAATAGTGGAGACTTTGAGCTCTGAGCTCTGAGCTGCCACAATGGAGGCATGTGATATTTTTTCACATTTCGCGGTTGGTGCGGTAATAGAAATTGATAAATGAAACCGAAAATATCAGTGCTGGCACTGACCTCACAGAAAAAAATAGTAGGCATATCTTTAGATTGCATACTTTTGAGTTAATCTATCATATCTACATTTTGTGGACGTTACAATTTTTTTAAACGTTTTTATTAAAATATTTTCCTTAGCTGGGTTAAAACTTAAATGCGCTCCACAGCCTGAAAAAACAGCCACAGATAGAGAGATAGCTTGATCTAAAGACAGATCGACGACAATAAGTCAGCATTACTAATTAGATGTCTTCTTTATATCCCTGTAGATATTTCATAGTAATCTGAGCAGCAGTTGCTGAACATCAGAATAAGGATAAAAAAGTGATATAGATACCAATGGACATGAATGGCAAACCAAAAATGAACCAGACTAAACTTATATCCTTTGACCCACAGCAGGCCCCAACAAACGCACGGAGCTAAGGCTATTGAACCGGAAGAGGTATTCATTCCACTTGTTAGTAGAGTGCCTCACAGGTCACTGCAGATTGAACAGGCACCTGACACTCATAGGAGTGGCAGAAGTGCTGGGAGGAGGACGAGACCTCTTTCCACTTCCTGGGCGAGTGTGCCGAATACAGCGGCCTTAGGGCTGAGGTGTTCGGCACAGCAGAGTTTGACAGGGAAGAGTGCTACTTAGCGGAATGGTCTGGAAGATTCGACACTAAGAAACTACTATGTCTGTCATAGTTCTAGTGATGGCCTTTGGGCTCGACAAAAAGGGCCAAAGGAGGCCTACTTGCCAGGCCTTGCCTCCATATGACTACTACTACTACTACTCGACCCGCCTCGCTGTATTTCGGGGACCTTGACTTACCATATCAAAATATCCCACGATATCTGCTCCTCCTTTCCTAGCGACCGCTCTTATTTGGTACTGCATATGGATCAAGTATGCTCCATAGACTAGCTTACTCAATGGTATCCATGACTTCCAAGAAAGGAATCTGCGGAAAGATGAAATATCAAGTCACGGACTTACAAAATTTACTTCAAACATTGTTAAAAGAGCCCCTACATTGGTTTAAGACGATATAATTTAATGATCTAGAATTTGGTTCAAACATGCATATGGATCCGTTTTTTAGACAATGCCCAGAAGGTGTGGACGGATCCAGAAGCGCAAAATAAGATTGTTTCTAACTTTGTGTCCTGTAGTATCTTCTATTTTCGTCCAAAATAGATTCTCGTGATGATTTTTTTTATGGATAGCCTCTCGCAAAATCAGGAGAACCTGTCATGCTCTAGAAATGCTGACCAGAGAATAAATGTGAATTCACATTGACTTTGAAACGTTGCAAATTATAACAATCGGGGTGCAAACTCGCCGGATGCTCATTCCACAACGCTGAGGTTGTTTAAAATAATTAATTTTGGTAAAGGCTAGTTCCAGGTGTTAGTAGTTCGACCCGGTGAGGATGTGGCCGCTGGGCTCCTGTTATTCTCGTTTATACATGACTCTTTTATTGTATCTAGATTGTGTCTGGGAACCTCAGAGATGGTCTGATATGAGTCTTGTAGAGTAGTAGAAGTTGTTCAGTTTTCTGTAGCGGAAGAGAACTCCCAGCTTCTGGGATGACGACCTCGCTAGGTCGTACCAGGACAAATTACTGTTGATGTCAAGCCCCGGAAGGATGATATATTCGCTATTATCATATATTACCTGTATATGAATTTTGCATGTCCATAACTTGCAACATAGATGATGCCAATACTTCCAAGTGCCCAGACTGATCGATGAAGTGCTGAATACAGTGCCGATTCTGCGCTGTTGTACTCGTGGTAGGGGTCATAAAATATTGTTCCTGTGACTATTGTCGCCATCATCAGGGCCAGAGAAGAGACAAGGATTATCCGGGAGTATACCTGAAGCATATTAAATACAAAATGAATACCATACCACTCTTATAGACAGTACTATTTGCTAAAAAAAATATCTAACATCATGGGGTATTTGGGGTCTCTACGATTTTTGGCCAGAGCTATACAATCATGACCAATGAAGATATTTAAATAATTATAGCTCTGTGGAATAAATCGTAGTTACCTTGGTACACAGCATTGTTCTCATCTTGGAAAGCCTTTTCGAACTAGCCTCTCATTCTATTAATTATTTTCTGGTATATTTTCCCCCTTTCTCTGGAGGTACTCAGAGGTATGGACGTGTTTTCGAGGCTAAATAATGGATATATGATCACATGTATCCTCATGAATATCATATTGAATACCAATATTATCCATTATTCGAATGGTTCTAGATTTTGGCGGAGATTGTGCATTTATTTTTTATGTCCCCATTTCAAATACTTACGTTTTTCAGACATTTTCCAGAATCTTTCATCCTGTAGAATAAATATCCAGCAACCATTCCTATGAAGTACGGTCCTGCCCTGGTATGCGACTTCGAGTAAGCCAATGAGAAGTCCGTTTGTATTTTGGGCGATCTGAGGAACTCTGGATAGAAGAACAGCACTGCAGGCAGTTCGTGTAGCAAGACAACGAGGAAGTTACTCAAGAGAGACAAGAAGATGGTCATTCCTAGGAACGTCAAGCCGAACCTTTTGCTCTTGTGTATTGCAAGGCATAGCAGCACCGCCACGATGAAGTAGTGAAAATCGCAAGGAAGGTACCAGGAGTGGACCATGCACTGCAAGTCAAAATAAAATGTTGTTTATACACTCTCACTATTTACAGACAAAAGTAATAGCCAGAAGGATAGCGACAGTTTTCATGAAATTATTTTAATAAAGGTAGATTTTTTCATGGAAGTTCCTCTAGTCTACATCACCCACATGTGGAGCAGATAAATGGAACTTAGTGTGGCATGAGGGCATTTTGATTGGATTCTTATGGAATTCTACTGAGTGTCCACCAATGGTCTAACAGTTTTCTCAGGAAGTTATCGTTATTCGTGGTGGTGGATGGTTGAATTTCCAACGTATTTACTATCAACACTGTCATTCACCAGGAATCGGTTCTTTCCTCAACCCTCTTATTGATAATATAATTCGATAAATGACTTCTTGGAGGACTGCACCAGGAAGAAGGCACTACCATCCTGAAAGACATCATGCAATAGCAACATGTTATTCAGATTATCGGAAGAATTGCAGCGATTGTCAAAGAGAACATTTAATGGAGCCTTCAGTACAAACAACAATGGAAGAACTAACGGGTGCATTGTCAATAGGTCGAACTTCCAATACCTCGAACCAGCGTGGCCCGTTTCTACTTATCAGACTCAGAGTTGTAGCCAGAGCAAGTTTCGTAATTTGCGCCCTTCTTGTTGACATAACTCTCCATTCTCCTTCGGAAAACCTGAATGGTTGAAAACTTCTTTACCGTAACCATTTTCTACCTTCATTCATCCTGTCCAGAAAACTTGAACAGCAAAAATAAAGTTTTTACATGGAACCACTTCGCACAAAATACTCGAAGAACGAAAAAACCTCCCCTACTGACATATTTCCCCCATTCAACCTAATTTTGCACCCCATGCATACTACAGTAAAAATTTCAGGATATCCTCTCACAGCGCTTCTGGAGTGCGACGGGCTTTTTGTATAAGTTAATTGTCAACCATTTTAAATTGTGTGATTAAATTATTCTAAAATTAGATACAATTATAGTGATGAGCTCGTAATCCAGCTATAAAAAACACTATTTTGATTTGAATATTGATGTTGAGATAAAAAAACATGACAAAAAATTTCAAGGTTAGTCAAATTATTCATATATATATATAGTCATAAAATGTTCAGCAAATTGGAGGAAAACACTCGGACAGGGCAAACACAGTTTTTTATTGCGCTTTTTGTTGTTAGAACGTTTGCACTGCTAATGTCATTTCTGATTGAGGCGACGTCAAATAGTCGCCCCTACTTTTCAAGACACCACATGAAAAAATAGTCATTGTTTCAATGTATAAAGGTAAAATTACTTACTAATGAAAAATATATTAATTAAATCAGAAATCATATGAATTCAACTCAGGAAGAGAAAAGATGTTTTTTGAGTATTTTTTGACATAACTTGTACATTACCATGTGAGATGTCTTCATATAACTTTTTTGTCGGTAACCCCTATATTTGCCCTACATGAAAAAAATCATTTTTCACAAACACGACCGTAAAATTTATAGAAATAAGTTGAAATGGTTATTACGTGAAGAGTTCAATTTTTTTTAACAAATTTGAAAGATGTTGAATTTTTTAGAGTAATTTGGCATAGAGACTGTGTGTTAATTACACAATTGTTTTATCTGTATAAGTTTCGGCTTATAACATAATGTTTCAGTATAAGATTAGTTCCTTGTCTTTAAAACAATAACGTCAATTGGAAATGAGATATACACCCTTTGCTCTTTCTAGAAATCATGTTAGGATGAGCATTAAAATCAGTATGATTATACGTAATTACTATTATATCACAACAAATATGGATAATTTGCATTTCATCGGTTGTTTGAAACCGCGCATCGGGAACCAATCAGAACAGACCGCGCACAACGACACGTCACCGGACGGGGTATAAATAGGCATGAAAGGAACGTGTTCGCCAGTTCACCTGAAGACGATTGAAAATAGCATATCAATCGAAACGTCGTGATACTCAAAATTTTATAGACAATGGAAGTCCGAAATCAAACTTTTGATTGCATTTCATTTCTGAGACATAACCTAAGAAGGTCTCCAACTCACCATATGTTCCACGTTCACATAATTGCTGATATACAGTAGGTTTGTCCACCAGTTGTCTCTACAGTCTTGTACTTCAGGGTTTATGATGGTTTTCCACATAGGACCAGACCCTGTGTACTTCAACAGTGTGGCGTAATAGAAAATCACAAATGCATATAGAGGAGTTAACCTGTAAAATTTGAATATCAACATCAACAACACATCTAAAATATTTGATAGTTCGAATGGGTTTTTTGCTCAGTTCCTATTCGTCGTGAAGTTATTATGTTCGAATAGCCCATTCCAGAGTAATAAACAAATTAACTTATTTTCCATAGCTCTACAATCAAATCCAGGCATATAAATTCTCAAAAACATTTTAATTTATTTTAAGCTTATATTGCTCAGTAGATTGTATAGTATCGGATGCTATTATTAACTGAAATAAATATACGAAAGCATTCACTGGATATTTTTCAAAGAAAACGATATTTTTGTACAGGAGTATGAGGAAAACTTAATGGGTTACTTGCCTCATGTATCTCAAGAAGATAATAATCCCAGGATTCGTGATTTTTTTGTCATACTGCACTAGAAGAGAATAGGTTACCAATAGTCCGCTCAAAACAAAAAATGAGTCGACGAAGAGGTCTCCATGGAAGAAGAGAGTTCCAACTGATGAGCGATATTGCTGGAAGATTTGATAAAAATTTGTAATAAATTTATCATAAATTAGTACAGGTACACGTAAAAATTATAAGTGGCGAAGTCTAGCCATTGGTTACTCAACTTAACCAGTAATTGTAATGCAGATAAAAAGATTGTGTAATTAACACACAGTTTCACAAATAAAACTCTTTTTCCCTGCATGATGGGAGGGTTTGACCAAGTAAGAGCATCTACAATCTACAAGTAATTGTAATATTGTAAAATTCATTCAATTCTTAAAAGTGCCATAGGAATGAGACATTTCTTCCAGTTGGAAGCTGCACAGTTTGGATGAGGTGAATCGTTTGGCAGATGCTACAAAATATTACAATGGAAACACACGACCGATTGAAGAGTTTTATGATTTGTGATTCTCTCTCTGGATAGTTGCGGGCTAAAATATATTTTTTTGGTATAATGAAATCATTTATTACTAGCTACTTATGTTTTTTTAAGGTCCTCTCGTGAACGCAAGGAACAAACTTCATTTTTATTTGATTATGTGAAATAGTTAGGAACAATGGAAATTTACACATTTAGTGCACGTTGAAGAGCATAAAAGTCATGTACTTACTTACTCAACTATCCAATGACACTTTAAGGCATAGTATTTTGAGCGTACTAAAATTAAATTTACAATGCAAACATTAAAAAGTAAATTCGCTGAATCTATTGGTACAATAAATTTATTTTGTAAGTGAAGACTGAATAAATAAATAATTTTTTTTGATAGTTTGAGATTTAATGTAAAAAAGATAACAAAAAGAATATGAAATACTCAGTAAAATTGAAATAATATTATTATTTCAATATTTACGTGATAATGTAACAGGACTTCGTCAATATGGAATATTATTAGAATAACTGATTCACACATATCTAGTAAACAAGGTAGTAGTAATTATTTGAATGTAAATATTTATTACGTGAACGTTTTTAAAATATAGTTTCCAAAAATAGGAATATTGCGTAAAATAATAATTGATAGCACCTTGAACAATCATTTACCTACCTCAATAAGAAAAAAATTATTTTTAAAAGGATATTCTTGTTAAATCAATCGAATTACTGAATATAATTTGAAGGAGTCCGTAGTTTATTTCGGAAGACACTAATATGAAAAGGAAAGTGTTAATGAGCTTTAAATGATAATAATATGATTTTTGTGAGTATGGATCTTTTGAATACAGCAGTATATTTATGATTGGCTACTAAGTAATTTAAATCTTTTTTTAATCATTACTACTTCAATTATATTTCCTAGAAAAATGTATTAACTTTGAAATACTTGTTCTGTTCCAATTTCTTTTCACCTTAGATCTGTGAATGATATAAATGATGACTATTTGAAGATTATAGAAAGACGCTTTAATTAATAGGACAATGCATAATAATGGAATCAAGGAGGTGCGGGTTCTAATCCCGATAACGTCCATTTTTTCGAACTCTCTAGTGAATTTGGTTGATGTTGAACTTGTGTGTTGACCAGGTACATCTTGTGCCAGAAAAGGATTCCTCACTTATCTTAGAGTAGTAGTGATGGGGAGGCAAAGACTGGCAAGTAGGCCTTCTTTGCCGACCCCGAGGACCATCACTAAAACTATGGGAGACATGGTAGTTCCTTAGTATCGGACCTCCCAGACCTTCTAATAAAGGTCATGATGTCCGACCATTCCGCTGAGTAGCTCTCTTCCTTGTCAAACTCTGCTGTGCCAACACCTCAACCCTAAGGCCGCTGTATACTGCACACTCACCCGGGAAGTGGAATGAGGTCGCGTCCTCCTCCCAGCACTTCTGACAAATTGGGTCTTTGACCACTCCTATGACAGGTGCCTGTTCAATCTGCAGTGTCCTGTAAAAATCCCTACCAACAAGGGGAGTGAATCCCTCCTCCGGTTCAATAGCCATAGCTCCCTACGTTTGTTGGGGCTGCTATGAACCTCTTGAGCTGCATGCAGTCATCTTTCTGTAACCATGCTTTCACCTGTTCGTTAGGTTAGCAAGGGTTCTGGGCCAATGCAGGTGCCCCTTGCTCCCATCCTCGCCAAGCAGTCTGCTTTCTCTTTAACTGGCACCCTGCTGTGACCAGGGATCCACAAGAGGGTCACGTTCTTGGATTCCTCAAAAATCCCACTCTATAAGTCCTAACTGTACATCTGCGTTTTCACACAATACTGCACTTATATTTACTTACTTAGTAAACATATTTCTGTCATTCGTATGTGGTTTCAATTAGCGGTTAGAAGAACAAGATGATATTTTTCAGGAGTCGCATTGACAGTACGGTATTTGTAATGTATAATATTTTGGGTCATGTTTCAAGATTTCTTACTGGGTGTAAACCTTCGACTTCATTCAATAACTGACCTTCACAGGACTAGAAAGCAACACGGTATATTTTCTCAGAACCTGATAGTCGCCAAAATGTAGCTAGCTGTCTAGCCGTTTCAGTTGCTCCAATCAGGTCATGGGCATAATTTACATGTATTGCTGCTTCATCTATGATTCATTCATTTAGTAATATAAATTAGCGAATGGAATTTGTTATTGTTATTTTATAAAAAGGTAATGAGAAGCTGATGTGTTTGATTCTCGTGCAAGGGACAAGGATACATTTTACGAATTATTATTTTTTATTTATTGATTGTAATGTAAATATGGGCTATTTCAGTTATCAGTATTTAAGTGTTCAGATTTTGCGTTTTCTACACAACACAACGTTTCGCAAAATACGTTTTTCTAAATTAAAATTGCTTTTCAGTAATGCAATTTAATTCTTAAACGTGGTGCTGACATTTTTTCTCAACGATAGAGGATTGTTTATCACTTATAATAAAAGATCTTTAGATTTTGTGCTAAGACGCGAAAAAAAATATTTTCCTATATTTTTTTCAGCTACGTCTGAAATGACTCCAAAGCTTGATAAAAGTTCTGAAATAGAATTTGAAATTACTTTAACTCTATTTTGACTATGCTTTAAAATGATCTTGAACTTGAACCCATACCAAAATGGAAAAAACCTCCAAAATTTTAGGTATTTTTTTGTTTTGGTGACTGAAAAATGATCAGACCACGAATGCTTGAGATAAATCAATACAAATTTTGTTTCTCATTCATTTTTTGAAACTCATCCCGTCTGTAATTGCAAATATTTTCTTACCTCTTCTACCATATCAAAATTGAGGACAGCCGAAGAAAGATGAGTTCCAAATCTATGATCCATGATTATCATACAAATGCAGAACACTCTGATACCATACAGAATCGAGAGTGCTTTGTTAGATCCATCAGCTCGTGGTAATTTTCTGAAGTTTCTTTGTACCGAAAATGATAAAAATAACTTCGAAAGATGAGCTCCTGGAATCAGAAGGTTACACAAACGATAATACAAGATATCTCAGTTGGTTGCCAATAAAATTCAACAGATTTCCTGGATATAAGCCTTAACAGTCTGAGCCAGTGACACTCGACCCTACGTCAACGCGTATTTAAATAAGAATTACACATGTATTTAGTATGCGTATGAGGGTTTATGGAACCCCCAAGGGCCTCCTCCGAAAGGAAATCCTGGGTAGATGCCTGGGCATACGTTTGTGCTTGTCTCCCCCTACAAGCCTAATTATTTATATAATCCGACAAAATGTTAAATTTCAGGATTTTTCAATGATTAATTAATGTACTTTTGCGCAGCATTTTCCTGTCAAACTTGGGGATTTCATATTGCTCTAAACCCGTGTGTAATTCTTATTCAAATCCGCGATGACGTAAGGTCGAGTGTAATTGGCTTTCATACTATAACGTTCATATAAAACATACAATTTTAATTTTATTTGCTCTCTCTGCTGCACTGTTGAATTCTTACAATTACAACCTGAGACATATACCTTGTACATGTGGTTTTATGGCTTACCTTCTTTCAATTTATCTTCTTCTTTATTTCTGTAATGATCATACATAGATGATGAGGAGACCAAAACAATCAAGATTATGATAACCAGCCTGAAAAAAATTATAAAAAAGTTCTACTAATATAAGATGATCAATGGATACCAAATGATCAAAGAACGTCGCTATAGTTCGTATTGTTTTGGCAAAGACTTACCCAAAAGAAAAATCCACGTGGTCATAGTGTGTATATTCACCTCTCTTCTGGCAACTGTTCTCATTAAGCTGAGCAGTGTACGTGACATTGTATTTCTTCAGGAGAAAGTCTGTGCTTTGCAGATATTTATTCACGTGATTTTGGAGATCATCTTCTCTGCATGATGCTGGAACACACCATCCCATCAAGACGACGTTCCTTGGTTGTTGAGAAGGATCTTTTTTGTCCTGAAACAAGAATGGTAGCCATTGTACTTTAATAGGTTTTTACGGATATCATATCATTTCAATTAGGCATTTACCCTTTATATTTCACCAGATTGCTCATGAGTTCTTCCCAACTAACCACATTAATGTATATACACTTTCATTGAAGTACTGAACATTTATCTTTCAGAAGACTGTTCTATGGATTATGTAAATTGAAGAAATGTTGAGCTTTGTTTGATACAGACTGGTTATAGGACTGGGTACAGATCAGGATGGAATTAATCTGGATTGTGGAATCTGTTAATCTTCATCCCCACTGTTGGCAGACCAGCATGTGAAATTTTTGTCTGGGTAGTTGTTTGAATATGTGGAATAAACTTCGTTAATAGATCAACTCATCTCCAAGTGTTGCCCTCAATGGGAATGCCAACTGGCAACTTACGAAGTCAAAAGTCCTAACAACTGGACTGCCTTGAAACGGCAACAGATGTCGCTTATGACACTATCAACAAGGATGCACTGATTTACACTCAAAATCAGTTGCAGTTTCTGATGTGAATGAGCCGAGATGAAGGTACATCGTGAAGAGTGTTTAGGAAGAACAAAGGATGTCGCTGTAAATCAGTACACCTTTGTTGACAGATGCCGTAAGGGACATTTGTTTCTGCTTTAAGGCAGTCCAGGTGTTAGGACCTTTGACTTCGTAAGTTGCCAATGGGCGTCCCCATAGAGGGCGACACTTGGAGATGAGTTGCTGTTGCTATCACCCCCTTGACTGGGTTGCGTATATACCATCCGATTGCTCTCTACAGCTAGACCGCCAGGCTATACTGACGAGTCTAGGCTAAAGACGAAAGATGCATGTCTATAGCACGTCTGATGCATAGTGAAGAGCATACACTTAATATCTGTTTATAGATTTCTATTAGACAATTTCCTCGATGTGTTTGTTGGTTTGGATTATATAATGCTCCCATATATGTAAGGTGTCTTGGGATGGAAGTGGATTTCATGGTTTCGTTTAGGATGTTGCTGTCTGTCTGCGAAGCTGTAGATTGGATTAGATGTTATTTCCTACAGCGTCAGAGGTCTATTGCTGCTGAGCATGTTTTTCTGCCCTCCTTAGGACGCTGGTAGCAGATTTTGAACAGTTTGTGAAGAACTGGTGTCAACTTTACACTGTAGCGTAACAGACATCACTTACATTGAAAAGACTAAACTCTAGTTCGTAATTTGTGATTTGTAGAGCTACATTCTGTGTGCTTTGTTGATCTTGTGGCGGCGTTCTATGGAAGGTGAAATCGCATTGTAGTCGGAATTTCTTAGTTGAAGGAAATATTCACTGAATAATGACGTGATTTATTGTGAGACACAGGTATAGCATAATTTTTATAGTGGCAATTCATGTTCATTGAGTATCTGTTCCAAGCCACTGTCTCTCATCGTTTTAGCCAGTAGCCAAGAAAGATAGTTTCTGAATTGGGACGATATGTTTCTATGGTATTTGAAGTGGTTGTAATCTTCTCGATAACACGTCAGTGGAGAGTATATGTTTAATCATATTCTAAACAAATCATTGCAAAATTAACCTTTTTATCGTACACTGACAAGTGTATCTCAAATATGCATACATAATATTGACCTCCTATAACAGCTACCTAATAACAAACAAAAGTGAAGGTCAAAACTTGTCTTTCAGTGATCTTAACCTTAATTTGAATTGTTTTGCAGTTACGCTATATTTCTTCGAAAAAATACATACTTATATATATATATACAATTATACATACATTGCAACATCAGCTTTGCTTTGCTTTTATGGAAATATACTACCTACGTAATTTTTTGTCCTTATCTTTCGTTGTGGTTCTGAGAAGTTATTATTTTGAAGCAGCCGTCTCACGAATGTTTCATCTGAATCTTAAAGACTGTCGAATGATTCCATAAGATACCTTCATATAAGCTATAGACACTGATGCTAATTTTTCAACAAAAATTACTTTCAATGAGAAATAGATTGCACATTGAATCTGACTGTTTCCTGTGCAATGTGGTCCAAAGGAATCATTGGAGCTCATTTCTAAAAATAAGGCCCCAAATCAGTTTCATCAATTCTGAGGGATACCATGAAATCATGAAAACTGTTTTTTGCCAAAAGGAGTGAATGTTGATGATGTTTATTTTCAGCAAGACGCTCTTTAGTGATCGTTTAATTTCTGTAAATGGAAATGTGAACATTTGAGTGATATAATTTGTCATACAGAAAAAATAAAGTATCCACCTTGGTATCAAAATAAATATCTGTAATTTTAATTTTAATTTATTCTCCTGCCTTCAATAACGACAACGTCATATTATAAGGTACATTAAAGATGTCCAATGGCTGAGGTTCAAAAAGGGTTTAGGGATTCCTTTCAATCGCTCTCACTACAACCACGACGCGTCTTGTAAGGTACACTCTCGTAAACGCCATCCATCTCTCTGCATCGTTTTCATTCCAACCACGCACTGGTCTGAGTGGCGTGGGATTGTAGTGACATCAAATGAATGCTGTGATTTATTCACACATAATTTAAAGCTCAAACCATCATATAAACTATATGATTAAATAAACTATTTTCCGTAAATAAACTATGTTACTGACAAATGTCACGTTTGAAATTAGCTTGCCTTCAATTCGAACGATAGGACAAACAAAAAGCAAGGATTTAATGCACTATTAAGGAGTGCCTCATGTTATGGAATCGGTGATCAAAATCAAAATTAATTAGCACTAAATCTCCGGGCTTTAACTATGATGCAAATTGTTGGTTGGTTCAAAGGCTTCTCTACCTGTTAATTTTTTCAAAATTTGGTGAATGATGTACTAAAAAAGTTTGAACTACCTGGAACCAGAGCGTTATTTAGCTAAATAGACATTTATTCAGTGATAAATCTTAATGTCGCGTAACGGGTAGAGAAAACCGATTTATTAACAAGTTTGCTAAATCTCCGTACGTTCTTAAAACCAAATTATATCGCAAACCTTGAAAAATAATTGGTTATAATTTATTCATAATTGTAAAGTATGGTTAGGGATCCTATAAAATTCTATAATAAGTAAAATAAAAGACTGTTATCCTGAATACAGTTATTTAATTAATTTTAATGTAATTTTAAATTTGATTTCTTAATTTTGTGTAGCAGCCGAAACGGTAATGAACTTTTAATAATTTTCTCCAGCCATTGCTGTGATAATCCCGGGATTCACCACTGATACACATGTAAATATTTGAAGATCGTTTAACTGAACGAGTCCAAATCGATGCTCTGTAATCACCTTAAACAAATACTTTAACACAATAGTCAAACAGTCAGAATTTTTTAGTCTACACAAATAGTATCACTTACAGTGAGAAGGATATACATAATTATATTACGTAATAGGTAATATGCTTATATAAAATTGATTTAGGTGCTAATCGATTATTTCCATTCTTCCTTAGTTCCTTATTGCCATCTAGCTTCTTCGCACAACCTCTGTGGACCTAGCGACATTGAAACTGATATACACCATACCACAGTTGGTATTATGTAACTGACCTACAAGTCTAAAAGTGAGTAAGTAGGTATGTCTGTTTAGTTTAGAGCGTACTGTTTGTGGTATTGGATTTATATAAGATATATGTAATTGCATAATAAAACGGTCAATTACTCTAGGATTTTTTGCAAATGCGGAGAAACAATTTGCGAATTCATATGTTCGATTGTCATTAATATTTTAGAATGTACTGTAATCAGTTAATCAGTGCTATACTTACGTATCAAAGAGGCGGGGTAAGCATTTTCTTACTTCTCACCCCAATAGGCGACAGAAGTATTGCAACCTTCAGAGGACTTATACATTACAGAAAATCATGTGACCAACTCCTTTCCATCTGTTTCTCCGGTAATCATATAAGTCGAAAAGTGCCATTTGGATTTTTATCAAAGTTTGTTACCAATGGTAAGGAAGAAAGAACTTTAGCGTTTTTTAAAATCGATGCAGTCAGGTTACAGTAATATTGAAGCTTAATATCGATATAACAACGCGAGATATATATCCTTGTACATTTGGTGTATATCCTCACTCTTCGTTTATAACGATACTGACAAATGTCACGTTTACTCCTGTAATCTATTTTCTCCCACTTCTGTTTCAGCAACTATTGCTACTACCACATATTCTACCTGATTAAGGATAATGCATAGTTAGGAAACTACTATCAATCCTTGGAAAAATAGTGTCAAGTATATTGATTTTGTACTTAGCTATATTGAAGGAAGCTGTTGATATCAAATGCAATATTTATTCACCTAGAAAGTGGAAAAGTTCTAAATAAATCATTTTACTTACGTATAGCTTGCGCAAAACGGACTCATTGGGATCAGATACCAGCGATTTTTTGTCCATTGAAGACTCTTGGAGAGGAATATCGGCAACGAGTGATGTGATACAATATTGAGTATTGAATGGGGCTTCCACATGAAGGCATTCGTAGTAACTACCAAACTGAGCCACGCTTCCACTCAAAAGGCCTGTCAGAGACTTGGCTGTTGAATCTCGAACTGGAATAAAAGTAAATTGTTATAAACCCATGTGTGTCTTAGATACAATTGTCAACAAAACAACTCTTACAGTTAAGAGATTCAAAGGAACAATTCGGTCAAGATTGACCTCCCTAGTTCCCATAAATTGAGGCGTGTTTATATTTTTTAAAGGGACACATTTTTACACCTCCGAAGAATTTGTTTTAACTAAAAATAGGTATCCAGGTCTTTGAATTCTGAAGCTCTTAGTCATTCTGCTAGACTAAATTCTGTACAAGCAGCTATGAATATATTATAAATGAGCTCAGACATTGATGCTTGTAAGCTTAACCAATATATTCCCAGTGTGTTGAAGTACCTGTAATGTTTAGTCTTATTTCACAACCATATTCTAGAACATTGCTTTTGGGTAACTTGCACATCTTTCAACATATCTGATATAGTGAAATAAATGAATCGAGATTTCGATATTTCGATGTTTAAAAATAGAAAATACAACTTGACTACAATAGCGTAAACGTTACACATTGCCGTTTAGTTTTTATCAACATAGTTCAAGGGAACTAAATAAGTACTTCACAGTAGGAAGTGTAGTAATTAAGATTACGCTATTGAATATTTCAAATGCATATCTAAAGAAAAAAATCATTCATATTATATCTAGAGGATTGCTTATGTTAGTGAGAGGCTGTAAACAAGATGAAGTGTTAGAGTTCTTTAAGTAGCCAATCAAAATTGATAAAATATGAACGTATATAAAAAGACTAAGGATCATCAGATGACAGCTAAATCTGTACGGGAATTCTCACAATCAATTTTTAATAAATAAAATAAACGGAGTTTATTACGTTTAAAGTCAAAGATTTTGATTGATTTTGATTCTCAGGGCTTCCGATTTTGATGAGATCTAACAGATCGTTTCTGATAATTACTCATTCTGTGTTTTTCTCGGATTCATTTAAGATGTTTTGCTCGTTAATTTAAATCACATATGTTCATTCGAATCTTAATTCTCAATTCGAATGTTCCGGCAAGTACAAGATGACAAAAGAACATTACAATAACATTGACATTAATTGATATCTCCAGAACAACATTGTTTTCATCTCAAGATCTGCTCGAATGTAGGGTGATACAGTTACGCTGACAATAGAGGATATAATTATTAATCATTACCCCAGAAACGCACACAACTTCTCTTTTGAGAAAACCAATTCCTATATCCAATTGTAATGGTAAAGGATTCTGAAGACGCCGTATTAATTAGAGTCAATTCAATTATTCAAATTTAAATATATTGTAATATCATACTTTTAAACCAGCTGAGGCAGCCGAAACGTTAGGATTATTTTTTAGTAGTTCATGTTCAAACGGATAGGATGAGATAAAATTGAAAGTAAAAATAACTTAAAAAAGCTTTTATTCAAATACGCTTGTGTAATGATGTTATAAGTTAATAGTAAAAGTTTTATAGCAAAAGTTTATTTTATTTAAATACATACATACATAGCAAGTTAAATAACAGCTTGTGAAATGAGTCTTTTCTTGCTCTGTCTGTATAAACAGCCCTCCTTGAAAGTGTAGTCAAGTAGATTGATTCGGTACTGGAGATTTACTAATGTGAACACCTTACACATTTTTAAAGATGCCTAAGCATTGCTATAGAATCGAGTAACGAAAATAGGAGTTTTTTTCAACATTTAGAATCGCCAGTACTTCTAATGATACATACATAAGAAAAGATGCATGAAATGACGTTTCAAATATTTAAAAAAATTATCTTCATCAAAGGTTTTATGACTATACTCTAAATTGAATAATAGGTATAGAAATAAATTTTGTAATTTTTCAAAAGTAATCACAAATTGCCTGGCCTTATAAACAAACTTGGATGATAGACCATGTTGCTGAATATTTTTTCTAATCAAATATGATAGAGATCATTACGAAAAACAATACTTCCCAGTCGATTGACGTGATAAGTAATTACTGCCCAACAATTTAAACAAGTTTGTAAGCGTCAATTATAATTGACTCAAAACCTACTAGAAAGTCTGATAACTGTTTCAAGGTAAAGGCGTTGAAACTATTCGCTATAGATATATGAAAATTATACTGTTAATTTTAAATCATTGTATATATCGGTAATTAACTAGTGGTTATCAACAGTGAAACAAGTTCTAATAAAGAAAGTCCTTGGTATAGCTGCGTAGCTGGAATAAATCGTACTAATGTTATGCCAAAAAATGTTATGCATGGAATACAGCTATTTCCAAATAGGTTTAATGCAACTGCACCCTTGAGCAATATTACAAAATAGGTTCAATTATGTGATGTTATTAGATGCGGATGTTAAATGAATTCATTTTTACAGATTTGTTCATGGTCTGGAGTATTTTTGGAGGTGCCATGAAGAAGCCTCTTCCAAAAGTCGTTTTATTGGAGAATCTCGGTGTTGTGGAATGAGCTACCTGGGAATTTGTTCCGCGATGGTTAAAATATACAGCGTTTTAAGGTCCATGTGAATCGACATTTTTCCTCTCGCAGTTCTTATGAAGCGCGATGGGTATCTGCCTTTGCGTGAGGTTATCTATAAAAAACCTTAAGAAAAATGGAAAATAATTAGTGCCAAAAAATTGGAGAATTGCAAATCATTTTTATCATATAAAAGGAAAATGAATTCAACTAGGTATTCTTGGCAAAATACTAAAGAACTAAAGAGTTTCAGTATTCCAATTTTATTAAGTACGCCCTAATATGATCTGAATTTAAAAAAAAATTGTTCCAAGCATCCTAACTAAGGAATGTTCTTGAACTGCGGCCAAATAAATTGGAACTCGGGTAACACCAAAAAGCAGTAAGTACTCACTGTAGGTATCACGACTCTGGGCTTCTCAAAAAACTAAGACACCGAGGAGTATAGGAATCTAAGAAACAACAAAATATACTTTGAAGTTGTCTTGATTTTTTTATTTTCTGTTAATTATTTCCCCTTCAATCCACCGATTTTCTAAACAAAAGTGTTTTAACCCATAATAGGTCAACACCACATCCCTGTCTTGATTTGATCAATTTGGAAACATCAATATATCAATGTCAATAGAATTTCAAAATTTGATATTCCATATTTCGTAGTCTGAGATACTGCTGAGGCAGCCAAAACCTTAGTAAATATAAGATGAATATTGAATACAACTTCATTCAACTTTATTATTTTCACTACTTTGATGCAGCGACACGTTAAACAACATGTGTTACGATAACAATAAATTTATCATTATAAGCAACAAACATCGTGAAGGAAACTCCATTAGATATGTTAAAAATTATTGTTAGGTGGATAATATATTGAAATCTCTCTCTCTCTCCCTCTCTATATATATATTATTGCTATTATTAGCAATAGCAATTAACGTATATGTAATCTATAAATAGTTATTTTCTATTAATACCAAAGGCCATGCGAAGAACTAAAATTGTGTTTTCAGTTTTAATTGTACATTCTCCTTGATAGAGTACCAAATTATCATACAAAATTATAAATTATACTGAACCCAAATTTTATACATTCAACCGTTGACATTAAAAGAACAGCTCATTTATGATTATTGAATTGAATGATGTATTTTTATCATTTTCACATTTATTGATTTCCGCAATCCTGGAATAGGCTTGGACGACAACAAAATACAAGGATGGTGCAATCGATACACAACGTTTCCAAATTTTCCCTATTAATCAGTGAGTATCAGTATTTCATATTTTCTAATTGTCCTTAATTGAACCTGAATAAATTGGCGAGATGAGGTTTTCGTGAATCATATATTTTTTTAAGCACTTTTGAATGAAATTGTGCTGCCACTACCATATACAAATCTTATGCCTTAAGAACAGAGATGGATATAAAGGCTAATTTTTTTTTAACATCTTTTTTTGAGGTGGTAACATTGGCATTTGAGACTTTTCTCGCCTAATTAATTTTAAAATAAAAACTAGAAGAAACGAATATTTTTCCAAGTGAAAAAATAAATTTGACAACGTCGCTATACTAATTGTGTCTTGCAGATACTGAATATAGGAATAAAAATATACTGGATGCCCGCCCTATTGATTATTTATAGAAAAATACCAAAATATGTGCGCCGTGCGCGACACTTGGGGATGAGTGTTGATACTGCGCTTCTGTTTTAGCCATCTTCTTTACAGATTTGCATAGGGATCATGCAATTTATGTTGACTGTATTCCATGTGCCGATGTATTGTTCCTTTTGAAGGTTTTGAACAGATACTAGAGCTGCTGATCCACTTGAAAAGTGTTTTGGAAATATGGATTTTTCAAATTTTATGTATTTTTGAATATATAGGAAATTCAGTTTTTCAATATATTTTAAATTCAATTCTAAATCCCTTTTTCTAGTCAATCTACTTGACGACATTTTCTTAATTTACATCACTGTGTCAGTGTCATTAATTCCATTCATTAACCCTCAGGCACAAAAAGAATGATTCGACATGTATTGTACTTTTATATATATTAGAATAGTTACCCTTGAGTATGAGTGATCTGTGTTCAAAAATATCCCAATTGTCCTACAAAATCCTTCAAACAAGAATCGAAAGCATTACTGAGAGTTAAATTGGAGAGCTCAAAAATAAATCAAATTCATCAATTAACATGGCGAGCTTTCGATGCCGAGTTCAAGGATCACTTGTGTCAGGGTCAATAACACTAGACGAGGTTCTGATATTAATTATGATCACGTACAGCTTCAGAGTGGAGTGTATGGTATATGATGGCAGCAGGACCAGAAGAGAATTGCTTCGCAAAAACAATAAATATCTTCAGAATGGAAAAAGATTTAATTCCGTTTTAGTTATAGCCAGACGGGAAGTGTGACGTATAAGGTTCTCGTTTAGTAGACACCAAAATAGGACATATCGAGGACTACTGAAAAAAGAATGATGAGTTGATATGCTGGCCAGAATTGCAGTCTACAATCTTTTATTTTGATTTTTGTA
This sequence comes from Bruchidius siliquastri, assembly GCA_949316355.1. Taxonomy (NCBI): domain Eukaryota; kingdom Metazoa; phylum Arthropoda; class Insecta; order Coleoptera; family Chrysomelidae; genus Bruchidius; species Bruchidius siliquastri. The sequence goes on from OX438537.1 coordinate 21,148,906, forward strand.
ATCAATATACCTATAGTGAGAGTCGCGATGCAAGGTGATCTTTTTTCAGGATTTATTATGGAATTTTTTTGTATTGTACATGATGAGCCATTAATAAAGGACGCAAGCTATATTTCATGAAACATTCACTGTGAAATTAACATGAATGATTTTAATACAAGTTACTAAGAAAAATGCTGAAAATTATTCTGAAGGCCCTTAAATCAGCGATAAGGGGCATAACTTAATCATCAAGATTTAAAATGCTTTACAAAAATCTCCATAAAGTAGTGTTTCCGTATTAGTACAAAATATGCAAACCATCCTCAGATTTTTCCACTATTTTGGTTTATTTAGGGCGAAAAGAGTAAAAAGATATTTTGGAAAATTGATGCAATTTCTATTCAGTTACAGTGATTCGCATTATTTTGATTTTATTCGTAAGTGCTTCTGTTTTGTTTACTTTCTTTGGCGTAAGGTGGTGCTTTCTAGGGGTGTCGTTATTTTTATGTGGATTTTCGAAAATGCATAATACGGAAATTGTATGCAAAATGTTAAAAATGACAAATGTGTTTGAAACATTTCTGAGCGAAACTAAAACCACAATCTTGGAGTGCAAAAAAATCAAAAAAATGTTTGGTACGGACGGAACTAGAACCCGTGTCTCTAGCATTCCGTGCTCAGGCCGTTGCCACTCGGTTCTTGTTCAGGCAATTCGTGTTTCTGAATCTCTCTTACATCAATCAACGCACACAGACCAGTATTCATCTGGCCATTGTAGCGACCATATGTATTTCCCTTGTATGATGTTACTATATGTGCTAGATTGCATGGTTGCCGCGGAGCCGTGGTCGAGCAACTACGGCGCAGCTCGGAATGCTGGAGACACAGGTTCGAATCCTGTTCATACTAAATTGTAGTATGTTGTCCAGATTGATGAAGAAATTGAATGGGGATCTACAAATGGAATTCAGTTTAACGCACAGCAGACTCAGGTAACAACCCTGACAAAAAAAAACACCACCAACGACATCCCAAAAATTAATTGCATCAATTCGAAAACTCACAATACTGACACTTGTGGCATTCATTTGAACAATTGGTTTTCCCTTCATTTACTACCATTCTTGATCAAAAAAAGTCAAATATTCGGAAACACCTATACAAATGTATGTACACATAAAGATAGACGCATCGAGAATATTCGGAACATTCCATTTCAAGAAGTATGTTATAACACTCAGGATGATGGCATCAACATTCACCTACATTGCTCACGAGAAGTAGGTATTAGCCCGTCCATTAAACATCGTTTTCTGTAAACATTTGCTTATTGCCACTATATACAAAGCTGTTAATCCATCCGAATAAAACAATAGCAGCAAAAGATGCTGAAAAACTGCACAGCATTAGGAGAAATACCATAGAAACTTTGCCCACACAAGTCTTAGTACGCGTTTCAGTGCCGAATACACTAGCAGGTGCTGCGTACTCACTCGAAAGGACACGTATATATTTTAAATATGATGTACTTTACACACACTTGGTAAGAAATGAGTGGGCGCCCAGGTGAAACCTGTATATATAAAGGGTTTTTCAATAAGGACGGGTCGATGTTGGCAGCCTGTGGCGACCATGTTGTTTTGGCGGCAACCGTCTAATTTGTTGTTTATTATTTAGTCACTGATGCCAAATCACCACGACAAGTTACACGTTTGAGCAGCACGTACAAATGATAAAACTTTATTATCAAAATGAGTGTTCACTAGTGCAGACGCTGCGCGCGTTGCGCCCATTTTACGGAAGATGCAATGGCCCTTCACAGTCGACTCTGCAACGTTTGGTGACCAAATTCGAGACGACCGGTTCAGTAAACAATCAGCCAACACCCGTACGTCAAAGGAACTCCAGATCAGCCAAAAACATCGCCGCTGTCCGTGGAAGTGTCCAGGAGAACCCGAGAGAGTCAATTCCTCGCCGTGCACAAGAACTCGGCCTTTAACAGACTTCAACCTGGCGAATTTTGCGTCGGGACTTGGGCCTACATCCATACAAGATCCAACTTATCCAAGAGCTTAAAGATGATGACCACAGACAACGCCGTTTGTGGGCTTCGGAGCGTTTGGAAGAGGACCCCTATTTCGGCCGAAAAATAATCTTCAGCGGACGCCACGTTGGACATTCTGCATGAACGATTTGAGGGTATGCTTATCTCTCGCAGAGGTGACGTGAATCGGCCACCAATATCGTGCGATTTGACCCCACTGGACTTTTTCTTGTGGGGGTTTTTGAAGTCAGAGGTCTATACCAATGAGCCGGAATCTACCGATGCCCTTACAGCCAACATAATCCAGGTCATCGCTCAAATTCAGCCGGATTTATGCGGCAGTCATTGAAAATTGGACCACTCGGATCCGTGCCACCGTGAGAAGTCGCGGCGGACATTTGAACGGCCTTTCAAATAAAAACAAAAATTCTTTGGTACCTCACACACAGCTTGTTTTATTCCACTTTAACATCGACCCGTCCTTATTGAAAAACCCTTTATTATAGCAGATAGCCTCTGCAGTCTCCCCTCTTCTTTTGCTGTCCATGGAAAGATCTTAAAAAACGGAAAACTTACACTAAACTATGACAAAAAAGCTGAATATCGGATGAAAACCAGTAGATGTATGAGTATGATGTAAGAAAAAACGAGATAAGAGATATGTTTTTATAACATACATAGGTATAATTAGCCTCTTTGTAACTTTGAAACTACTGCTATGAGTATGATGAGTCTGGGTCATAATGTAGACAATAATTCAAAAGTAAAATTTAAAATTTTCTGTCAAATATATTAACAAAAAATGAATGCAACAGTTCTCACTTGATGAATATGAAAAAAAAGTTGAGAAACGGTATTACTTAAAATTCATTCTTGAATACTGGAATTTTTTGTTTGCAGACTTGACACTTGCTTTTCGACCATTGGTTGTGGCTTTGGCTACAGAGGATGAGTTAGAGGTTATTTTTGAAGAACGACATTTATTACTCCTTTGTATCAAATAACCCTTTATGTTTTCCGTTTTTAAACACTAGCGAGAACGCTCACTAAGTTAAATATTTCACCCCACGATTTTTTGTGAATCCTTATCTACAAAATTATATGCAATGAAACACAAAGAAAACAAGATATTTCGAAATGGAATTATTTCGGCTTTTAGCCTTTTAGCCTGGGAGTAAATCTTTTACGATCAAAATATACGTTATAAAACTATAGTTACTATATCATTATTCCTCTCTCCATGCCAGTTTAGCTCTTTTAATATTAGGGATATGATTGTAAAGCAAAGCATATACCATTGAACTTATATCTCAAACTACGCCAATCGCTCAAAGATGTATAGGTACTTAATGAAAGATGCAAAATCCAATATTAACAATCTGATGATCTAAGGTGATAGATAATTCCAATATTCATCCATATTTATCATTGTGTTAGCAATAAAAAATAATGCACCTGTTTCATGATTGCTTTGACCATAAAAAACCGCTTTTCTGTAACCATTTAAATTCCTATTTCGATACGCATTTATATCCAAATGGGTGGTATTGCTGTCACGTAGTCTTCACTTGATTCTACATACAATGCTGGCGATTATTCAATCATTGCTATTTGTTGTCTCGGTCTGTATGTCTTACTTGATTTCATCTTTCTGTTGGTTAGGCTGCAATCTTTAAGGTGAATGCCCCTCTTTGCGTTAATTGCTAATTATTCAACTTTGGTACATTTTACTTTCCACATTATCTTGCGTATAAAACTGAGTTTGGTAATAATCACCACTACTGATAAGCAAAACATAGTAGTACAAAAAGTAATCAAGCAGACGGTGTTCTGATTATACTACATATATTTTTAAAATAAAATTCATTCCACTCGTCTTTTAGAATACATCAATACAATTTCGTCAATACTTAAAGTCCGAAGCTTTCAATATTAAGTCAGCTGTGTTTTTTTTCCAACAATAGTTCTCTAAAAATCTCGATCAGTACTGTTTCCTCTATTAATTCAAAATCCTAAAGTACAATATTCTCAGAGCTCCGAATGGTTTTATTTGTAAACTTTTTTTATAAATTTGGAAAATTTCTAAAAGACTTATCCTATATTCTGTATTGAAGGAAAAGCAATCAGCTACGAACGTATCATTTAGACCCTATTGGGCAAATTGTACGTGCTCCCCAGGTTTCCTCAGGATTGCATGTTTTTTCCAGCCCCAACTAGAGGGACAGCGAGCTTCCAGAATGGGTTCCTGTCTTGATAGACAGCTTTGCAATCACACAGCAGATGCTTAATGGTCCCATCTTCCCGTTGTTAAATAAATGTACTGCTTATAAATAAGCAAGTTGAATTAAATAGCAATATATCTATTGCGACTCATATTTTTAACGAGAAAATGGTTTTACAAGAAAATTTTATTTAAAAGTGTCTAAAGAATCAGAAAATATCAAATTTCTGTATAAGCTGATGCTATACTCTATTTTTAGCTGCATCCCAAGTTAGATACAAACTGAAGAATATTTTAAAATGAAATTTGACAACTTTTTCACTCTTGCAAATAAAACGATTGTGTAATTAACACAATTTTAAAAATAAAACTATTTTTCTTTCAGTGATTTATATTTATATATATTTATATACATCGAAACGAGTCACTGAGAGAAAAAAAACTTTATTTGTGAAACTGTGTGTTATTCACACAATCTTTTTATCTGCATGATGGAAGAGTTTCACAAAGCAAGCAATCTACATGAACTTTTGCACTGTTTGAGCAAGAATATTGTTCACCTATGTTCTGAAATGATGACTTTTTCAAAGCTTTTGAGCTTTTAGAAAAGTTTTTCATTACACTGAATTATGATCTGGGACATAAAAATCACAATATAACGAAGTTGGAAGACATTTTGCTATCATTGCACCAATTTCCAAAAAAATATCTTCAATGGCCGGCACAGCTCTTCATCCTCAATAATAATTTATAACAGTGAAATATCTTTCATAAGCTCTATAATTATATTGAATGAAAAAATGTAATCCTGAATAAAAAATATATAATGTTGACATCCTGTCACCCCACAAACGCCCTCCAACTTACTTTCATGTGCCCAAAGACTGAGGTTCCTGAGATTCTCAATATACACCCTGCTCTGCTTCTTGCACACAACATTGTCTGTATCAATCACCCCCAGGGGTAATCTAGGGAACAGATCGTATTCTTCATCTCGAATTTCTGCCGTTGCACAACAGATCATTAAGAAGAGAACGACCAGCCGCGAAGACATGTCGCGGGTTTTTTTCCAAGTTGTTACGAAACTGTAGCGCAAGAACCGACGGTGTTATTCGTAAACGCGGTTCTGTTTTACTGATCGATACGCCTGTGAGCTTTTGCAGTTTACAAATCCACATGTGCATATGTGACAGGTAGGGAGATCACAGATTTTTCGGTGGTGGGATAGCTTATGCTACCACGACATTTGACGAGCTTTCTGAGGAATCTCAGGTTAGTTCCTTGATCTTTCGTTTTGTTTTGATTTTAGTGACCATCAGTATGGATTACCTTATAGAATATTGGATGAGATGTTTACTTAACTTTGAAAAGTAACCATATTTGAATAGATAGATTAAGGCCAGGTGTTAGTTTCAATTAGCTGCCAATCTATTAGTAGTTGGAGTGGACTTTCTTTCATAATATGGTCTTCCCCAAAAGCTTCACAAATGAATAGTTCGCCCCTTCCCGTTCTAAAATATTTCTTGTGTAGGATGTATTTTCATCTTCATCCCACAACATTAGCAGTGGTGTTCCACAAGGATCGGTCGTAGATGCAATATCATTTATACCTATTCCTTTTATGCTCAATAAATCCTATTAACAGTTTAACAGTTTCGCGGATGACATTACTTATTGCTAAGCACAGCCAGGAGATTTTTTCAAGGGGCGAGGATAAGGGAGAGGACAAGGGGTGAGTTAATTTATTAAGGGAAGGGATAGATGTTCGATTCAGTTTCCAGAAAGTTCTTATTATGTAGATATTGATTTCATAGAGGAAATTAATAGAGCACTTTTTATGCTGTTAAACTTGAGCAGTCTGCTAGTTTTCATAGCGCGCTCTAGCCAGTATGTTGATTCTCCCGGAAATCATAGATATTTGCGAATCTCTGTGTACGACATGGATATTTTTTCTGGGACGCGCTAAGCAGTCTACCTGTGTGAGACGTTATAAAGAAAATGTAAGATCCACATCGAAAAACGTTTCGGAATTATGCTCATTGAGTAATTGGTTTCAGAACATTAGCAATATCGAATCAAATCCAGCTGGTCACAGTGTGTATACGCCTCCAAGAATGTATGTGCTGTCCTAAGTAATAATTGAATGTGTTAAATGCACATATAGACATAAGAACACGCATACCGCTAGGCTTGTTTACTACCATTACAATCTAAGAATTTATGATCGGTTGCAGTTGAAATATCTGTTGTGAAACATTTGAAGAAATGTACGGTCTAAACCTATCAATACGAGGGTCACGCTGAAAGTCTTCAGATATTCCTAATGTATACAAGTTTAAACAAGTTTGAGCATGCAGCTATTTTGTCTAAAGTTGTAAGTGCTTACACGTAAAGGCAGCGTTTGTATCGTTCAGTAGTTGCCTTGCCACGTTCTCGAAGTGTTGGCCGAATTTTAACGTGAAAATGGAACCGGGTAGTCGCGATTACCGAACCATGAATTTCTATGACTATAAAATGGGACTAAGACAAGCGGAATGTCGGGAAAGTTTAGTGAGTTGCTTTGGGGACTCTGCCGCTTTTAGGGCTACAGTTTTTAATTGGTTTGCTGAGTTTAAAAGGGGCTGGGTCTCACTCGATGATGAACCTGCACAGGGCGACCGCCCACTGCTGTTACTCCGGAAACTGTAGAAGCTGTGCAAAATATGGCAAAAAAAGATCGACATATAACCTACACCGAGATTGATCATTCATGATCACCTTCGCCTAAGGAAGCGGTGTTCCAGATGGGTGCCACATTTGTTAACCATTGAGCAAAAAGTAACAAGAGTTGATTGGGCTAAGTTTATGCTTGAAAAATTTGATAATGGGCACAGTAAAAACACTTTTAATATCGTAATCAGAGACGAAATATGGTTATATCATTATGATCCCGAAACTAAACAGCAGTCATTAGTTTGGTGCTTTGAAACTGAGCAGGCTCTAACGAAAATTCGTCGTTCCAAGGGTGTTGGAAAAAAAATGGCCACGTTTTTTTTAAAAGTAGATTCATCACAACGGTTGCCTTGGAAAATCAAAGGACAGTTACTTCTAAATGGTATGTAACCAAATGTGTTCCTGTAGTCTTCCAAGAACTATGCAAGAGCCGTCCAAAGACTGGTCTGCGGGGTATTCAATGGCACCATGAAAATGCAACCGCCCACAGCGCCGCTGAATCACTCGATTTTTTTGCTGAACAGGGGTCGAACTGTTGTCTCACCAACCATATTCTCCGAACCCAGCACCGTGCGACATCTTCTTATTCCCTAAGATCAAAGAAAATTACGATGTTGCCATCTTTCCACCGATGAAAGGGCAATCGCTGCATTTGAGGAGGAAATTAGCAACCTTTCAAAATAACGTTAATCACAAGAATTTAGCAAGTGGTTTTACCAACCGAGGTAGGGAGTACCTTCGTATATAAATAAATTAAAAGTGAAAAAACTTGAAGAATTAAATAAACTTTTCCTTCAAAACCTTTATTATCAAATTATAACGTCATTACAGAATTTATATGACATAAAAGCTTGTAGCGAGATTCAAGTACTCGTATTTACGTGGTTTGAAAATTTCAGAAATTAAAATCAATCTGATCAAGTTATTTTATTTACTTGCTAATTTTATCAAATTCTATGTACCGGTTACTGAGATTCCACCGTGAGAAGTATATGGCGACAGTCAGACTGACGTACCAATTGACGGAAAGCAATTTACTTATGACAGTGATGGTTACCAATATTCACACTCATATTTGAATGTACCAAATGAAAAAAGCATTCAATAACGTGTAACATAGTGACATTTAGATACAAAGATAATAAATATGTACCAGAAAAATAATCGTTGAGAATATATCTACCTATAATGAAAAATCGAGTAATTATTATATGACGATATTTGGTAATTTTTAAGTTTGGCATGCGTATAATACAGGTTGAGAAATATCCTGATTGCATGTATTCCATAATCCTATAAAGGTTCAGTCTATTAATTTCCGTACACATATCAATCGTAATCCAAAATGAAATTAGGAAGCCAAATAGGAAAAGCGTTACATAAAATACTGTTGTCTGTTTCATAAACATGATTGGTTCAAAGATTCCAGCGTAATACATTTATCTGGTTGATTTTGAAATATATAACAGGATCATAGGTTCTAAATGTATCCAGTAAGAGGAAACACACGGCTCAAAAATATCAAACTCAACCATTCCTATTGGCGTATAAGACTTTGTTATCATTTCATAAATAAAATTTAAAAAACGTTACTTTTTCAATGTCAACTCTTCTCCAAGTCTCGCCCTCTGTGGGAACGCACATTGGCAACTTACGAAGTCAAAGGTCCTATACCACCCGATTGCTCTCTACAGTTAGACCGCCAAGCTGTACTGATGAGTCTAGGCTAAAGACAAAACATGTACTCGTATGTTTATAGCCGGTCTTGGTTTGGTAACCAATATAACACCGAACAATATTTGGTTTAAAAAATTGAAATCATAGAAGTGTAACTCTGGAGTTGATCTCTTCAAATCCATAAACACTGCGTCCTCCAATACATTTTATTTGAAATTATTCTAATCATTTCGCCCAACTTTTTTGAATCATTCTTGTGGACTATGATGAGAAAATGGCAAGTTATCTGACTGAATGTTATATAAAATATTTACGCATTACGCATGCTACATCATATTGGAAGGTATTACGAGTCTTTGCAAAATAGCAGATGTTTAAAGTTTAATGAACTCTGCTAAGAGCCAGAACGCTGCGTACTTCTTTGTATTTGCACAATCCAGGTATGTTAATTACCTATAATGAGATCCAAATGACAGTGTTGTTAAAATAAGCTTCATGCTTGAATTTAAAAAATATCCATATAGTGAGATTATTGTTATATGTCAACCGTCCCAGATGAACAACATTACATGGATTCTGGGCAATAAATGTGAAGCTTCAATTTAAAAAAAATACGTTTGTTTTAAATTACAAATTAGAAGAATCGAGGAATAAGAAATCAATTGATGCTGATCTTTTTGTTGTATAACCACAGAACGTGACCAGCCAGTAAACATATTGCAACTGCTGTAGTGATTATTAAAAAAATTGCGTCAAGTAGATGCTGTCTTGCCACACTTTTTGCGTCTATATCGAAGGTATGGAGAGTAGAAAAAAGGTTTTCTCATATAAGGGGATCTGTTGAAAAGTGTTTAGCTGTGGGTAGTAAATAACAGTTCTGAATCCCTCCAGAATAGCGCTAGAGTAGCAAAGGAGTTTGGAATGAATTTAGCAAAAATGGATACTTTTGGTAACTTTTTTGAGTATTTAATAGAACAGTTTACAGAACCTCAACTCCAAAAATTATTCCGTAAATATAACCTAAAAAGCACCAGATAGATGAATAGTGATCAATTCTGAGCTCTTAATAATTTTTATTGTGATTTTATAGTTCTTACTATATAAGTTATTATTTCCTTGTTTACTTCTCTATCCCACTTTAGTATTATTCGGCGCTTTTTAAAATTTACCCACGTGCTTCACTAGCGCCGCCATAATTTAACTACTTCCAACGTACACTTTTGGATACACAGAGACGGTTCAACATAACCTCTACCCTCCATTATCGGAGGTATGAGGAATACATTTTTTCTGACGTGAAACACCGTTCGAATACTTGACAACCATACTTCACAATACTATGAAGTATTCTATGATCCCAAAAATTATTATAGGTACAAAAAACATCGAGACCATCTTCTATGCAAAGTATTTCCTTCAGCTTCTGAATTCATATGATCTGTAGTATATGCAGTTTCTTATATCAATTTGTGTGCCCTTGCAAATATTCAAACTCTAGCCTCGATTTATTTAAAAGTCAAAAGCATTTTCAAATATTACTCAGATTCATACACGAGTAGAAGATTCTGACGACAAGTGTCTCAAGTGAGCTTTATCAGAGACCCACTTTATATTGAAGCTTACTTCAATTCATTAAGGTATGATAACATATTATGGGTTTACATGCTAAAGTTAACTTATACATCATCGGAAGAAATATGTCTAGTGCCTTGCTGACAGAAAAAAGAAGGAAGATATTAGCAAGGTCATAGTGATGTACTATCTTTCGTTTCCGCATTGATGAAGGCGATGACTGATGTAAAACAGCAGGAAGAATCTCAATAGCTCCATGTCACATATATCTGAACATAAATCAGAAAAAACCTCAAAGACAATAAGACATTCAAATATATTCACTTATCTCGTTATATTGTAAGTACCATGCAGGCGTTACATGAAATTGAAAATGACATGGAAGAATTATGCATATTGCATTTTTGTTTAGGCTAGTCGCTACAAAAGCAATGGGAATTTAGCTCATGAAGGACTTATATTATAAATAATACGTGAATGTTTACAAAAAATACAAAGTATCCTGTATTGAGGTGCAGATGATTTAAAAGCACATTCTATGTGAGAAATGTTTCCTAACCTTTCTGAAAACGACCATTCTCTCAAGTTTGTAACCAGGATGTTCTTCTCCGCCCTTGGCTACGTTTTCCTTTAATATTTTGCAATAGTTTATCCTTTGGACCTCTAACTGTATGTGCAAAATATTCAAGCTTCCTCCTTTTAAGCATTCTTATTAATTCCTCTTCTTTTCCCATTCGATGTAGAACCTCAACACATGTAATCTTATCAACCCATGATAATCCAACGATAACACCATCTTTCAAACGCTTCAAGCTTGCTGATGTCTGCCTTCTTAAGTCTCTACGAATTTTTAACTGCAAATTTACGTTCCTACTACAACGAAATTTCTTGAGACTTATAAAGGCAGCTCTGGTAATTTATATCCTTGCTTTTATTTCTTGTGTTTGGTTAGTAGGTTCATTCAACCATCAAAAGTTTGATTTCGGACTTCCATTGTCCATAAAATTTTGAGTATCACGACGTTTCGATTGATATTCTATCTTCAATCGTCTTCAGGTGAACTGGATGTCCGAAAATCATTTCAAATTCAGGTGAAATGGAAGTCCAAAATCAAACTTTTGATAAATCCACCTTGTCTACAAGTTTCAAAGAACAGTCATTCAACCATGTTCCCAAGTATTTATAACGTTGAACTTTTTCGATTGGTCTTGTCGCATGTAAGATTTACATCAACAGCATACTATTTTTTGTTTACAATAAATTACTCCTACATATCTCGCTCAACCACAGACTAAGAACATTGTCAAAATTCTGCAAATTCAGGTGTTTCTTTTCTTTTACACGAGAAATTTAATACTTCAAATGAGAGACTGGATCATGCTATTCGTGCAAAATTAATTCCTCAATTTTATTAGAATCTTACAGAGAACCTTCTGAAATTCCGATTTCACTATAGAAAATAATGATATTTCCGAAAAACGGTAACGCTAGAACGTGAAAAGTAGAGTCACTTTACTTGACTAAATTTTTTGTTATAGGTACCCAGAAAACCCGATCAAGTTTGCAGACTAGTTAGTTTTCACGAATACATAATTTTTGTGTTGTGCTGACATTTGCAGAGAATTTCTATGATACACATCCCTAATTATGATGATTTTTGACTACATAACCATACTTTATGTGTAATTCTATTGTTTCTAAATTACGAAATTACCAACAATGTGTTACATATAAATTCATATAATTAATAAAGGAAACATCAGTGGATGCATTTCTTAGTTTTTCCAGCGTACTCACGCGAATCATCTCGGGTGTGTTAAATTCCCCTTGACTAACAAGTGCTATTGTGTGAAAAAATCAAAATACACTCGCACATATGCCTCGCGATATTATGTAATGCCAATCATGGATAATTCTGTTAAATATTCACGTCACACCATGCAGCGCGTTGAAGAAACGAAAGAGAATTGCAAGAAAATGTATACCATTCAAATGGGTTTTGGTGGTAATTGTGACTTATGAGAGTAATAACATACTTTGGTACTTTCATAATTATAACGTGTGTATATTGGTGAATTATACCGGATACCCCTGGTAGGTAGATTGGAATCGGATGAGCTGCAATGGTAATTCGCTTCATATATTTTCCTGGATAATTCATTTCTTGTTCAACTGCTATTCTTTCACCTCCCACGCTATTGGCGAGGAAGTATTGTAATCGCGAAAAATTTCTATATCGAGATATTGTGTTTTCTTGATGTTTCATATATAGACATTACATTAAGTACTCTTCGGATTTTGATGAATATTTTATACTAGGTTACTACTGTAACAAGGACAAAAAGGTTTTGTAGTTTTCCAAAAAAATACTCAAACCTCATTTTGGATGTTTCCGAGGCTCCTGATCATATTTAGCTTTTTGGGAGGGGAGAGGTTAGCAATTTGGGGAGGTTGTGTATCGCAAAAAAAAATGTTGTGTTATCATAATACATTTGCTGGATTGCGGCCTGTAATATAAGGTGTGCATATAAGTTTTATGTTACTAGATAAATACAAGGGCCTAATCTCTTTAACTTGTTTAGAATGTATCATAAATGATTATAATATTGCATCTTAGTCACTTAAAAAATATATTCAAGTCTCTTAACTCAGTTTTTTCAACGTTTTCGTCAGATTTTTGGACAGTTTCTCCGGTTAAGGCAAAAAAATTTGTCATATTTTTTAATTGTAAGAGATTTAAGGTTTCCCAATATTTGTAATATTTATTAAATGTTCTTCCAGGATCATTTTTTTAAAATTTTTGTAAACTTGTATCATTGCGTGGGAAGTAAAGAGTCGATCGACTTGGCGCCATGTGCTTACTTAGGCCCTTTAGTCTTAAGACGATATATCGCAAAAACCGGTATGACGCGGTTGAGATACACCCTTTCTAAAAGTACAAATAGACATGCTGATTATTAGGACAAAAACATGCTATTAATGAAAAATTGTCAGGTGTGTGTACGTATTTTGCTAGAAATAAGCATGCTCATTCCTATTATGCTCAAAAGGACGATTTTCGAGTATACTGCCTGCAGCGCAGGTGGAAGGGAGGCGTATTCTGAGTGCTTCTGAGTAGGTTTGCTTATGAACTTGCTAGCATTCGATCAACTGTTCGCAGCTCGCAAAAAACATCAAGATTTGTAACTTTATATCGAAACAATGAATGCCTTTGGAGCACGCGAGCGACATTATACAAAAAAAAATATGGTTTTATTCTGTTCTGTGCAAGAAACCACTTGGTTTACCATTTTTTACTACACTCAGAGAGTTTGTTTCTAAATGGAATGTGAATTTTGAATATTTGCTCTGAATATGCTTGTTCAAGAGCATGATTCAAACGAGTATGTTTCTCGCGAGAAGTTCCAGTTCAAGAGCGTGCTTTAAATGCTGATAAACTTTTTAAATAGCATGTTTATCTAAATTTAAAGAATTTCTTGATAAATCTGAAATCAATAGCGCATTTTAAGGCAATCATCTCGTTCTTATTTTGCTTGAAACTGACACGTTTTGGAAATGGGACAGAGAGTGAAATAGGAACAGGTATCTATGCTACGCAAAAAATGAAGAAGGTCACAGAACCTACCTTTATATAGCTTGATCATGATTGTCTTTCCTGCTCCTCGGTAGTCTTTGGCCCAGTTTGTTGGAAGCCTTTGATCTATGTTTTCCAAGCCCACCGAAGGACCATAATCTTTTTTTTACAGGTTATGCCTTATAGTTTGTGCTTGAATCCCAAATGATTTTGTATCGTTGCCTTGGGATGACACTGTTTTCAATTTGTCTTCTCATAAAACGCTTTGTTTTTATGTTTTTTAATTTATCCCTAATTAAGGATATATCAAAAATCCAAATAGATCTTTTGTATTCCTTTCAATTGTTCTTATCCAAAACAACAAGACAGTCACGTCAATGGCATGATAATTTCTAATTTCAATTAACCATTAATTGTAAAATACCTAATGAAATACCACAGAAGCTGTTGAAACGTTAGTAAAGTTACTTACTTAATCAGCAACCAATACAGTTTTCCTACATTCGCCGACAGATCATTCATAAACAACAAAAATAAATAACTTTCTTTAAGACTGGCGTTCGTTTAGCTGACATTTCTGAAGCGCACAATCGCATCGGCCGGTTCTCGAAAAGTAGGCCGCGTCGGCTATCTCCTCGATGAATTGTTTTCCTGTTATATAACTCTTTTTCAGAACAAATAAAATTGAAAGTAATCTCCTCGCCGCGCGGCGCGCCATCGTTGTGGACCAGGTCAATGTTGGTCAATGTCAAGAATTATGCAAGGCGAATTTCCCCTGCATGTACATACGTATTGCGGAGAGGCGCGGACTGAATTTAAACGACCATATCTAGCAATGTTTGCAATTATTCATTTGCAAATAGTTGCTGCTTGGTGAGAAGATTCTTTATCTCTTGGGCGTGTCGACGAAGGAGGGATATTTTTCATCATCGATAATTTCCTGCAAAAGGGGAGAAATTCCCCGATAGCTCATATTAAATATTCCGAGGCTCTTCAGAGGAATGAATTTTGGAGGCGGCTCGTCCGAGCTCTAGATCTAGGTCTAGAGATCTACATAACAAGGAGTCTTGTATTTAGTGGTGTGTTTTCCGCTGAATACAATTTTCCAATAATTCACCGACGCTGGCGTTGGTGGTGAATACGAGGGTCACGCTGAAAGTCTTTAGACATTCCTTATAAATACAAGTTTAAACAAGTTTGAGCACGCAGCTATTTTGCCTACAGTTGTAAGTGCTTACACGCAAAGGCAGCGTTTGAATCATTCAGTAGTTGCCTTGTCACGGTCTCGAATGCATTTAAGTGTTTGCCGAATTTTAACGTGAAAATGGAACCGAGGAGTCGAGATTTTCGAGCCATGATTTGGTATGACTATAAAAAGGGACTAAAACAAGCGGAATGTCACGAACGTTTTGTGAGTTGCTTTGGGGACTCTGCCCCTTCTAGGGCTACAGTTTTCAATTGGTTTGTTGAGTTTAAAAGGGGCCGGGTGTTACTCGATGGTGAACCTCGCACTGCTGTTACTCCGAAAACTGTAGAAGCTGTGCAAAATATAGTAAAAAAAGATCAACATATATCCTACACCGAGATTGACGCTTCTAAAGGGATTGGATCGGCAGCGGTCCGAACAATCATTCACGATCACCTTCGCCTAAGGAAGTGGTGTTCCAGATGGGTGTCACATTTGTTGACCAGTGAGCAAAAAGCAACAAGAGTTGATTGGGCCAAGTTTTTATGCTTGGAAAATTTGATAATGAGCACAGTAAAAACACTTTCAATATCGTAACCGGTGACGAAACATGGTTATATCATTATGATCCCGAAACTAGACAGCAGTCATTAGTTTGGTGCTTGGAAAGTGAGCAGCCTCCAACCGGAATTCGTCGTTCTAAGAGTGTTGGAAAGAAAATGGTCGCATCTTTTTTTTCTAAAAGTGGATACATCACAACGGTAGCCTTGGAAAATCAATGAACAGTTACATCTGAATGGTATATAACCAAAAGTGTTCCTGTAGTCTAACTATGAAAGAGCCATTCAAAGCCTGGTCTGCGGGGTATTCAATGGCACCATAACAACGCACCCGCCCACAGCGCCGAAGGATGTCCAAATTTCACAAATTAAAAAAGAGTTGGGGGCAGTGACTGTGAATTCTCTAAGAAAATTAGGTGTTGGTAGAAAACGTTTTGAGATATCGACCATATAAACATGTGTAATATATATGGCAAACATTCCTTAAAAAATATAAGATTTAAGATCTTTAGGTACTTTCAGTGGTTCCAAAATTTTTTTAATAAAACCCAAAAGTTCTATTCTGCAAAATTCGTTTCAAATCTTTATTTCAAAGTGATTCCACTATGTGGTCTAAGTAGGTACTTGACGCCATTTTTTATGTGCAAATCTAGATCGAAATCTAGGTTCACTTCACTTGTTAGGAGGGATCCTCACAGGTCACTGTGGATTGAACAGGCACCTGACACTCATAGGAGTAGTTAAAGACCCAATCTGTCAGAAGTGCTGGGAGGAGGACGACACCTCGTTCCACTTGCTGGGTGAGTGTACTGTATACATCGGCCCTAGGGCTGAGGTATTCGGCGCAGCAGAGTTTGACAGGGGAAAGAGCTACTCAGCGGAATGATTGGACATCATGACCTTTATTAAAAGGCCTGCTTCCCATGCTTTGCCTCCCCATTAATACTTCTACTACTACTACATCTAAATCTATTTGCTAGATCAATAGTTGCAGAATAATGACGTCTAAAATATAGAAATTTTAACGGAAGATTCCTTCATTTCAATAAAGCAATATTTGTGATCTGAACAAAATACAAAACAAATAGAATCTGGACCTCCAGAATATTCTGCACATGCAAATAGCTGTAAAACCATACGATAAAATCAATAAATAATGTTATGTGCTTGTTCATTAACATTTTAATTAGGCAGTTTTCTTCCACTCACAATATTTGCGTGGCAACTTCCTATAATATTGGATTACATATGCTGCGATCTCAAGGATATGTCAAATACCTTCCAGAAAAATGAAAAAAATATTGACGTGAGTATATCTCCAGAATATAATGCTATTTATAAGGTGTGACATGAGAGACTCCCAATTAGGCTTGCTACTTATGGGTTGCCACCGAAACCATGCCAATGGTTGGATGGATTTCCCAGGGACCACTCCATATTTGTAGTGGTAGATTTATATGGATCTTTACTTGTCCTTTCTCCACTACTCTTCTTGCTGTACATCACAGAATTGCTGGAAATAGCCTCTAAGCCAATCTACAGTTTTGCAGATGTTATTATCCTCATTTCCTCCATGGAACCTGGGAAATCACTACCATTCCGAGATACCTAACTTCGGCAGCATGTTGTCCAGATTACGAGTAGTAGGAACAAAATTGTCGAATTTGTAATTGCAGATGGAGTTCACCTCAATGCCCCAAAGATACAAACAACAGTCCTGGCAATAAATTATCATCTGCCAACCGTGGACATGAAGGGATGTCCAATACTTGAGTATCAAGAATATTACCATTGAGCCAATGCAAGGATTGGAAAAAATGAAAATCACTCTGGGTGCACATATGTGTATGATTCTCATCTGCATTGATGTCTCAGGAAGCACACTCACTTCTTTTTACTTGATATTTCTTCCTAATGCGTATTTGTTTTCCATTACATTACTAACATTTCGAAAGCAGTATGAAAACATAATAAAATTTCACTGAAACACTATTTTATTAGCCAATACGGTATAATTACATGATACATGTAATTCTTATAATATTACAATGACTGATCTATGAGTATAACTTAACTTATCGAAAGTGGTACTTCTGATAACAGTATTAGCTGTCAAAACATACAAAATATTTGAACTGCTGTTCTCTATTTGTCAAATATGCGAATCATGATTAGTGAAAATGATGCGCGTAATGAAATATTTTAGAGTAATAATGGTCAAAATATTGATGTATGGTACACGTACAGCCCTTAATTCAGCTAGAAAAATTCCTACAATTATTTTGGTGGACAAAAACAATAATAATTAAATTCTTTGATTAATACAGAAATAGGATTCAAAGATTGTCACTCCACATACTAGCTACTTATCTAAAACATGTACTAATTATCTTTTTATTTGTTGAACCTATAATAGAAATGTCCTTTTAGATACGGCTAATAATCTGCTTCCACTTATAGTATTCTATTTACTGTAATTCAGAAGTCTTTTTAGAATTTCGTCGTTTCTGTTTGGAAAGTACTTTAATTCTACCTATAAAAAACGATTTACCTCTTTGAGGAAAAAAGTTATAAAATCTTACCAAGTTTGACATACAAGTGCAACTAATAAAAAATGATTTATGTAAAACAAAGTGAGGCAAACTAATTCATTTATATAACACAATGTATTGAGGAGACGATGGTCAATAATACTGTTTGCGCCTCCCAGTGAGAGAAGATCTAAATAATAGCATTTTTTTCACATATCATATAAAACCAATTCTAGCATAAACAAATAACATTTCGTGCTACAAATTCATACTATTTTATATGATTATAATTTCTAATTTCATTTGAAAAAATGTAGTAAAAAAATACTGATGGACTTGCTTAGACGTGTTGTTCCTGTCTTGTCCTATAAGTAATTACTGATTGAAGGCCTTAATCAGGGTGTCCTCGAAAAGCTAAAAAAGTCTCCCGACTTCATCAAATTTTCTGGCTTCTAACATCTTTTTTCAGGTGATTATTAACATTTTTTCCGGAAATTCTTTGCTTTTGATGGGAAAAACCATATGGTGATATTGGTGAGAAAAAAATTGCAAAGAAAAAATATTTTTTTCGCGAGTGAAATGAGCGCAAGACTTTTTGAATGGGCTAGTTCTATAAAATCAAACTGATTTCTAAGAATCTTAGCTATTCCCCTGAATTTTCGAATAGCCTGACGTTTTACCCTGAATAACCTTGACCACATTTCACTTCTCTGACTTTTTCTGATTTTCTGGGGAGTGGAAACCTTGTTAATATATGTGTCCATGTATCTTAACGACGAAAAATAAAATACATATACATATCTGTATATCCTCGAATGATGTTTGATACTAAATAACTTTTCATCAAAGAGACAAGAAAACACAATATCTTTCACCTCCCAGAAAATTTCCCGAAGAATAATACTTAAAATTCCCCAAATCCAAAATCCTACAGATTTGGTAGAAAAACTTATATGGCAACCAAGATTAAATACACTACTGTTTACAAGAATTTGTCTGAAAAAGCATGTAAATGTATCTAACTGTTTCGAGTATAGCATTATTTTCTAATTCACTTCCAAATATTTGTAATCTTGTATCTACAACTTATATCTAAGACGGTATGTCGGTATCTTTATCACTAGATTGTCTTTTGCGCATAAAGCTCTTGCATTGATTGAAAATTATAATACAATTGAACGAATAACTGTCATAGTAAGACTTTTGTTGATTCTTTTTCTATTTCGGTTTCCTCACGACACTAATTGATTGAAAGAATAACATGAGTTACTCAATGCTACACTACAGAGGAAATTACAGCATGTTTGTCTTATGGTGTTATGAAAGTAGAAAAAAAATGATTCAGTGATAGCTTTGCATCCTCAAGATAGCGGCAAAAGTGAGAAATAAGTATTATGCCATACAACCGTCAGAAAATTTATAAAATATGACTCACAGCCAGTTATATTGTGATGACAGACCACCTTCAATCCGTGGAAACTTGAAGGATTGTAAGATGTTCCTCTTTTTGAGATTCCTTCCAGAATGTTCAATTAAAAGTCTTACTAATTTGACATTGTTTTTGCAATAAGCCTAGAAACTACCGTTCACAATAGTTTTACAACCGACTATCTTCCTGATTATTGTTGACACTGGTATTATTGTTGTTGATCATATTTTCTCCACCATTTATCATTCCTGCTGTTGATTTGCCATCTTTTTCTTTTGAAGGCATCAAGAGCTCTTTGAATATCTTTCTGAACGGAGCTTCAATTGTCAAGAAGAGCCCTAGAGCTGCAGAGAAGGATAGCACCATATCTGAGAGGGACAGACTTATCTGCAAAAAAGTATATAAGCATATATGTATTAATTTTCTGTGTTGAGAATGCTGGAAGAATGAGGGAGTTCACCAATCCAGGCTTTATATCAGTTGGATTATTAGTGAAATGTGACTTATGCCATTCTAGATTTGAGGAATTCAGTTGTACTCAAAGTCTCAAGTTCTTAGTATTTTCATGATACTTTATACTTCTTCACCACGCACATCTCAATTTTTAACATCTTTTGTTATTACTTTAGTCATCAATAGATGGTGGAAGTATTGTAATCATGAAAAATTTAGTCTGCAAAATATTGTGTTTTATTGATGTTTCATAACATATACATCATTGAAACTGTTATTTATTTCCGTTGGTCTGTTGGTCGTCTGTCCAGTAATATTTGGCACTCTAAAACTGGGAGGGTACTAACTGGATTTTGATGAAAGTTTGGCATCAGGACAAGGACTAAGAAGTATTGTAGTTTTCAAAAATTGGTGGTGGAGCTATCGCCAAAACTCAAGCAAGAATGCGTTCATTGTGCCCTCTATAACAACTAAATTATTGCTGTTGGATTATTGTCTTGTTTTTACGATGACGGGGCTATAATAATTATTACATAAACGCACGTATTGTAATGAACAATAAAAAATTGTCTTGTTTAAATACTACAAAACCCACTAATAAGCTTACATAAGCTTAAATCAGCAATTTCTAAAGAAATGCTGCTTACAAACAAAATATTAAAGTATGTTCGTTTTAAGCCGGAATGTGACAATTACGGAAAAATTATTAGTAGTACAATGAATATTCCAAAAAACGAACTCTGTACTCAAATCAACAACTGAAAGAATTCTGATTTGCTTTAGTTGTAATAAGTATATCGAGGGAAGATTACTCAGGTGAGGCATCATCCGTGTGTAAACATGCTAAATTGATATTAAATACATAAATTATAGAAAAATCAAGAATATTTCTTTGTGAGGATATCAAATCCGTCTTCAGCATTCAGCAATACATGCTGACACTCTTGCCTTTTTGATGTCCACTTCTTTCGTGCAATCCCTGGTGTAATTAAATGACAGTTATTCAGTAGAATCTTCAATTACTTCGAATAATACTTTGAAAATCATTTTAAGGCCACGAAAATGACATACAAAAAGTATTGAAACGGTGTTTAAATTTTAATGAGATGACTGGTACAGTTATCGCATACATATTTTTTTATTTTGTGGTTACGTTTCCTTTTGTGAATCGTGGAGTTCCTAAGAGATCTCGAACAGACCGCTTAGACCAGTAATCCTACGGCCATTGGAGCGAGCAAATGTATCTCCACTGTGCGCTGTCGCGTGGTGCCTTCACGTGGTAAATATTATCTAGTTATGCCCGCTACAAAAATTTATCTACTGGCTATAGATACGTTTCTGTTCCATCTCCTGTATAAAGAAATTTAATCAATTTCTACTGACTGTTAGTTGAGACCATATACGATTGGCTGAAATGTCATTATTAACGTCTCCACTATCTCGGTAGCTTTTTTCAAATTACAAAATATGGAAAATTGAATTCTGAAATTATAAAATGAATTTTCTGCTGCTTAGACGGGCACAGTTTTGTTTTCGAATGAGATGATGCCGCATTTTGCATTGTCAATAAATCCAAAACAATCAAACAACAGAGAATGAGACAGTCAGTATGAACATTAAACAAAAAAATGTATCAAATTAATGTATAGCTTGCAATACTTACAACGTCAAAGTACGTTAAATGTCTGGGATTCATGAACTTAGCTGCTGACCTGAGCTGGAAAGACATATGGATCAAATACGCTCCATACACCAGCTTGCTCAGAGGAATCCATGGATGCCACGATAAAACCTTTCTGAAGAAACTGGCATGTCCAAAGCTAGCTACGTACAATAATCCTACAGTTCCAACTGCCCAAGCTAACCTAAAAGTTACACAAGTACATAAATTATAGATGCTTTTCAATTTGCGGAATTATTTCGTCATTACGATTGAGACGTGTAAATGTAATATTAATCACTCACTAATCAATTACAAATTAATTAATGATTCTCAATTAGCAATTCTGGATGGAGCAGAGCTTAAGTTTCAAAAGTTACAGAAAGATTCTGGAGACTGATGCTATGTGAAGATCCTTGAGTTATCCAAGAAATCAATGAAATAAACGTACCTGTGGAATCCTGCGTAACTAGCAGCTTCAATCGTATTGTAAGGGTGGTAAGGGTCGTAGAAGACCTTTGCGCTGAACACCGAAATCAGCATGATTGCCAGTGATCCCCCTATGATCATCAGTGACTTTCTCTGCAACATATAAGAAATGTTGGTTGTTGATAACGTTTAATAACGAACATTTGTGTGACATTGACTTTTTAATTGTAAAACTTAAATTCCTGTATAATCTGAAACGTAAGAAAAGAAATTAAAAATATTTTGAAAACATACTATTTCGCCAACGTGTCTTCCAGATTAACTTGTGTATTAAATGTATTTTTTGTTAGGGTAACTGTAAAAAAAGGACTGCTTTGCTGAAGAATATTATTAGTTTTATCAAGTAAACAGTGGCAGAGTTGAACATGGAACACCAATTCGATATAACATAATATTAGTCCAAATCTGAACATTGATTCACACAGGCTGACACTGTCATCCAATGGTGAGCAACTATAATTGAAATGAGGTCGATGATGTTAAAGAAATATGCTCTATGACGCTAATTCCATGCCTCTATTCTTAATATTTTTCATTAATATAGATCTAGTATCTCACTATTTAAATCTCATTAAATGTATATTTTAATCACTTTCACTTGAAACCTGTGTCCTCTTTCACTTATTTTAAGCTGCATTTCGTTATATTTATTCCAAATTGTATAATACTACATGAAAAAAACATGCCATAAAAGTTAGAAAAAATCAGCAAAAACTTATGGTGCGGACGGAACTCGAACCCGTGTTTCCAACATTCCGCGCCAAAGCCTTAGCCGCTGAGCCAACGTATCGCGACGAACGAACGATCTAAGGTATCAAATAAGGTACGTTCGCGTTCAATCCAATGACGTTATTTATTCATTTAACACTGACTATAAACTTACCCAGCATACGTGAGCATTGGTCCCCTTCAGCTTGTAATAAATATATCCAGCAAACATTCCCACGAAGTACGGGGTCGCTCTGGTGTGAGACTTGCTATAAGTCAGCTTGAAGTCGATGTACCGCTTGGGGTCCGTCAGGAACTTTGGGTAGAAATGCATCAGGCCGGGCCGTTGGTAGACGATGGTTAGAGCGAATGGAATCACCAGGGAAATGGTGGTCAGGATCAGCAAGGTGCTCAAACCGACTTTACGTTCTTTGTTGATGATCAGGCACACTGCTACGGCAATAATGAAGTAGTGGAAGTCGCAGGGCAGGTACCAGGAGTGGATCATACACTGGAAATTAATTTGAGGATAATACGAATGAACAAATTGATAGCAAAATAAATAGTCTTCTGAGCCCAAATTCTGATTGTGTATATAAAACACCTTTTTGGCTGAAACCAAAAGTAACCGCATGTTTTTAAAGCAATGCAATGACGGGTGGCGATAGCGTTTTGTGTTGAGTAAACTATTATTGTCCAGAATAACGAAATTACGTACAGTTGCGTAAACTGTGTAACCAGAATAACTGATCGCTGCTCTCCAACTCTTTGGTCACCTGAAGGCGGAATTGAAAATTTGGCAATTTTTCACCTCTGTCGTTTATTGACACATAATTCCGCCTGAAGAAGCATGCAATTTTGGCTCAAGCTGAATAATATATTGAAAAAATCCCCTGCTATGTTCATCGAGGTTAATTAGATTTTTTAGTTGATAAATCAAAAGGACAAAGTTATATTCATTCATCTTATATGTACTTGTACTGGCTGCTAATTGAACCACATGTGAAAAAAAATAAAGTTTCGTGAATTATAACCTACTCGCTACTGACCAACAGACACAAGAACGAACAAAAAACGAATTCCTATGCGTGGGAAGCTAAATCTAATGTTTGTTCAGCATAAAATGTTTAACAGCGCTCAAAATGATCTGAAACTTCACTAACAGAAAATGGGAGTTCATGGAATTAAATTAAATGCATTAAATTGTTGAAACAATCGAAAAAATAAGTCGTCCTAAGTGTCGGCTCAATATAATGTTTTCCTGTAAGCTTTTTATCCTTGCGATAATTCCTCTATATTTACATATTGGCAATTTATCAATGGATGTAATTGGCCATATCAGATCAAAAATCATGGTGATTATCACGCTACCAGAAAATTACTTAAATACCTATAATATTGATAATTGTAATATACCACAACCGCAATTATTGTTTTCGTGAAATTTATATTCAAGACAACTATAAATCATAAAAATCATTCCACTCATCTTGCTTAACCTTATGACCATGTTTGTTCTATGTAATCAGATATATGGGAGCTCTTGCCCAGCTATATGCTCACCTCACAAAAATCAATAAAAAATATCGTATGACTCGCCATAAATGATCGCCTCTAATTATATCTCTGTGCAAGGATATGCATCGCCTTAAAGTCCGAGAACTAGTGATGACCAACAAGTTAAAAACTGTTTAATTTTAGTCGTCGACCGAGGGTCAGTCTGCAGGTCACACCTTTAAAAATGAAACCAAAAGATGTACTTGTCTTCAAACACAACGAAAACTAGTTTCTTGGGTCATTTCGATGAATTGAGCCCTAATATATGAGGGGCCCTAGAGAGGCTTGACTCCTCCTGAAATTAGTTTCCTTTGAACTTTTACGTTTTCTAATGATCATATTGTGTGCTTAGAAACCGTTAAGAGTCTTGACAATAAAATTCGCCGAGCGACCCCCACCAGCAAGAAGCGAATGAAACTCGGTTCATTTATGCCTTTAGGGGCGCCCCCAACCCCCGGTGTCTCTCGGACATCGCTCAGGTCCAGGCCGGACACGGAAACCGGATTATTAATCAGCTCCCCCGAAATTTACAGAACAGGAGTTTTCGTCCTCTTTGAAGAAAAACAACTATTTTCCCCGCATTTGGTTTCTTACGAAAGTTGCGTGATGAATTTGTGTTCGGAAATCGTTATGATACTTACAATATTCCTACACTTATCACACGCTGAGTTGCAGGACGGAAATAGGTCAGATTCTGAATTGGCATCCCGACAAATATTTTTCCTAGAAACGGGATGTCCTGCCGCAAATCTAATCACACGATTCACTTCAGCTGACATTTCAAGAATCGGAGAATTTGTTCCGAAGCGGGGGTTAAAAATAATATTTTCCCCCTTCCTCAATACATTTACGCATTCGGTAAAACCACTCGTCAAATTCTTGTGACCAACGTTCTTTTGAAAGGTTGCTAATTTCCTCCTCAAATGCAGCGACTGCCTCTTCAACGGCGGAAAAATGGCGACCTCATAACTTTTCTTTGATCTTAGGGAATAAGAAGAAGTCGTACGGAGCTAGGTCCGGTTTGGACGGCTCTTGCATAGTTATTGGAAGACTACAGGAACACATTTGGTTATATACCATTCAGAAGTAACTGTCCAAGCTTTTCTGAGGCTACCTTTGTGATGTATCCACTTTTTGAAAAAAATGATGCGACCATTTCTTTCCAACACTCTTGGAACGACGAATTTTCATTGGAGGTTGCTCACTTTCAAAGTACCAAACTAATGACTGCTGTTTAGTTTCGGGATCATAATGATATAACCATGTTTTGTCTCCACTTACGATATTAAAAGAGTTTTTACTATACCCATTATCAAATGTTTCAAGCATAAACTTAGCCGAATCAACTCTTGTTGCTTTTTGCTCACTGGTCAACAAATGTGGCACCCATGTGGAACACCACTTCCTTAGACGAAGGTGATAATGAATGATTGTTCCAACCACTGCCAATTAATCCCCAGAGAAGCTTCAATGTCGGTGTAGGTTATATGTTGATCTTTTTTACCATATTTTGCATAGCTTCTACAATTTCCGGAGTAACAGCAGTGGGCGGTCGGCCTATGCGAGGTTCATCATCGAGTGAGACCCGGCCCTTTTTAAACTCAGTAAACCAATGAAAAACTGTAGCCCTAGAAGGGGCAGAGTCCCCAAAGCAACTCACTAAACTTTCGTGACATTCCTCTTGTTTTAGTCCCTTTTTATAGTTATACAAAATCATGGCTCAAAAATTGCGACTACCCGGTTCCATTCTGATGTTAAAATTCAGCCAACACTTAGATGCATTCGAGACTGTAGCAAGGCAACTACGGAACGATTCAAACGCTGCCTTTGCGTGTAAGCACATAAAACTTTAGACAAAATAGCTGCGTGCTCAAGCTTGTTTAAACTTGTATATATTAGGAATATCTAAAGACTTTCAGCATGACCCTCGTAAAGACAGATCGGCCACCTTTATCTGATGTTCTAGACTGTAGAGGTTTATTGTAAGGTCCAACGCATCCACTCGTTTTTATATTCCATCCAGAAGCTTTGGGGAGTGCTTCCCCACACACGCGAGCAAAAGTCCAGCAGCCAGTGATTGCAGGTCGATAGAAGTGGCAAGTGTTCTTGACACGTGGACAGTAAATCGATAATAACTGGCAGCCATTAATGGCCTTACTTTATTTATTTATACAAGATGCTTAATAAAAGAAGTAAATTTTCAGGAAATAAATTTTTCAAATAAATTTATCATCCAAGGTTTGAATGGATTTGTTAGTAAGTTAGAATCGAGGCCATAATACTAAGTGCTCACAAATCAATGTTTATATTTTTGGTAGATCAACAGCCACTTTCCAGACTAAATTATCATTTTTAACATTCATCAGAATTGTCGCCACGCTCATACAGCCAAACATTCACGATTAGCTGCCGCTTTAATATGTAAAATGATACAATCACGCATAGATGAGTGTTTCGTTGCATAATACTTATGGTCTCAGTAAATCCATGTCAAGAGCACCGTCGATTTATAGATAACTTATTTATAGATTCAAGTAAATCCTTTCAGGATGAAGAAGTATATGCAGATACAGGTAATGGAGATTGGAAACGGATGGTGTTTGTTTATGATGATGATGCTGAGGATCAATGTATCCATAAGACTCAATGCCGAACACTTTGTAAATAAAGAAAACATTTGGCATAAATATCATGAGTTCCATTAAATTGTGCTATATAGTTTAACAAAAATATTCACTTTTGATAATGTATGTCTGACGCGCGGTTTTGTTTTTGTTTATAATAGTAACATTTTATTGGGATTAACGAAAACATCTAAACAACTGACGAATTGAGATCCACAAACGGAGTTAAATTCAAGTCTGAAGTTCCAGATAATAGAATCACATGCTGATCTGCCAGCCATCGGAATGGAAGGACAGCTGATACTCGAGCTCAGATCATACCATCAATTAAATACTGCAGCATTTATTGGGATGCAATTCTTGAAGCCTTTGGACTCATAAAAGAGGCATACGTCCAGTGGACGCACCTCACGTTACAAAAGAGTCTGAAACACTGAAGAAAAGTGGCTAACATCAATAGTAATCAGTACAATAAACACTGGAGAGGCGAACCAGCACCAGGAGGAACATCAATCACCTCAAACAAATCTCTTCCAAAATTCATTTTTACTTCAACGTTGCAAAATAAGCTGCCAGGAAGATGGTTACGATTTATAGCAGGTCAATATGCATAGGCTTTTACCCTCTCGCAGCGTTTCTGGAGCGCGATGAGCTTTTAGCCTTTACGTGAGGTTATCTATAAAAAGGTGCCATTTGCGGTAAAAACTACCATAAATATAAAACTAATGAAGCGAAAAGCAGGAATATTGTTGAAACATTTGTTCATAATACCTACTTGGTTTTATATTAAGCAATCTCTAAAAACATATTCTCATTCACTGCCAATGTGTTAATCGAACAACAACAGAATCTGAGACTAGGCAACCATATGAACACCGCTCATAGCAATTGAATCATAATCGAAACGACAGTTTTAAGCTATGAAGGTGTTTCCGGATATTATAATTCATTCATGATATGACGCAATTTACGTAATTAAAGCAAGCATTGATGAAAAAGTATCAATAAGATGATTCAGTATAGAAACATTCAAATAAATTTATATGGCAAAGCTAATGGTAAGGAAATTGTAAATTTTTGTTTCCACTTTGAACAATCGTATCATTTTTGAGGTAGGTCAAGTCCGTGCAATGATGGTTATTTACATCATTTTGTTATTGAGTATGGACCGCGACGCAGTCTGGAGAAGGCGTAAAATCGGGTTGAATGAGGGGAAACTTCAGGAGGGGTTTGTTTGCTGTTCAAGTTTGTTGGACAGGACTAATATCCGATAAGCTGAGAAATGGGTTTCTATAGAGAGGTTTTAAATCTTTCTAGTTTTCCGAGGAAAAGGGAGAGTCCTGTTGTAAAAAATAGACGTTTATATTATTTAAAAAATGGACCTCACAGGAAACTAGCTGGTGACATCTGTTTAATAATTTGTTGATTATAATTTCCGACCAAAAACCAGTATTCTTACAGCGTGTGAAGCACTGAATCAGTCTACTTGACTTTCTATCGTCCAACTAATTTCTAAGTTGCATATGTAAATCCCGCAGTTACACCAATACTAAACTACCTCCGAGCTATAAATGATCCCAATAATAAATAATTGGCTGTTGTATAACAATTTGATAATAATGAACGCACAATTGCAAAATTCCTTTTCACTCAGTAGTATAACTTGTTGTAGGCACGCATTGGGCACGAAAAATGAACGGTACCTGCCATCAAAACTCAGCCAACACTATGAATTGGGCAACACCAAACGAGAAAATCGTGAATATCTCGATGACACAGAAACACCTTATGTAATCGTACATGAATGTTTCTTTTCCTGATTAGGAATGCATTGGCGTTTCCAAGGGGTGCTCTGAGGTTTGCATCTACCCTTCTAAGAATTTCACTAATATAAATAAATAGAATTTGTTATACTAAATCGTTTGGCGTAGCAGCCACAAACACGTGTTTCGTTAACTATGCTATTTTCAGAAAACAATTAAGACTGAAGATGCTAACATAGTTAGCGAAACACGTATTTAAATGACATAGTTTGACGAGCGGTAAAACTGTATCGTGTTTCATATGCTAAGTCAATAATTATACAACCTATATGATAATGCAAAATTATTCCTATATTTTTTTTTCAAACGATACGAAAAATTAATACATTTTTTTCTCGTATGACGAAAAATAACATACCTATAACCAGAAAACGCAAAAAGTATAATGTTCAAAATTAAATGCTCTTTAAGCAATGTCAAGTCAAACACCTGGACTCTTTGACATCGTAGGTGGCCAATGGGCATCCCCATAGAGGGCGACACTTGGAGATGAGTTGATGTTGCTATCACACCCTTGACTGGGTTACGTATATACCTTCCGATTGCCGCCAGGCTATACTGACGAGTCTAGGCTAAAGACGAAACATGCATGTCTATAGCAGGTCTGATGCATAATGGGGAGCATTCTCTTAATATCAGTTGCCAGCTTCTGATGAGAATGAGTGAGGTAAGGGTACATCGTAGATGTGTTTACAAAGAACAAGGGATGTCGCTGTAAATCAGTTCAGCCTTGTTGACAGATGTCGTAAAGGACATCTGTCACTACTTCAAAGCAGTCCAGTGTTAGCATCTTTGACTTCGTAAGTTGCCAATCGGCGTTCACATAGAGGGCGACACTTGGAGATGAGTTGATGTTGCTATCACACCCTTGACTGGGTTACGTAATATATACCATCTGACTGCTCTCTACAGCTAGAATGTCAGTTTAGTTTTAAAAATTTCATAACTCTGAAATATGATTCATTGGTACAGTGAAATTAGAATTTCACGGTGGTAAATGTTCAAATTAAATACATTTGCTTTTCTGCTTTTTTGCGATCCCGTTTTCGAGTGAGAATGTTTTTATTAATATTTGGTAGTACAGATGTATTGTGTCCGATCAGTCCTTGTAAGGTTCATCATAGTTGTTATGTGATGTAAAAAAAATCTTTGAAATTCGTTTATTGATGCATAGCTTGTTTAAATTTTGTTTGTTAAAATTGCAACCGATACAAAATACCAAGAAAATGAACCAGAGCTCATCATATCAACATTTGGAGCTCCCACAAAAACTTCCACATCGCCTAAAAATGATAGAACAACTTCGGTGCAGAGTTTATAAAAACTTATTGACTTATAAGAGCTCCTAATTTAAAAAATTTTCATGATAATGGTTTAATAATGAGTCATTACTGAATAGTATATGTGGTATAATTTTTGAAAAACATTCCTTCTTCCTGTTTTATGAATTCGTTATCAAAGCTCATATATATTTTTCAAACTAGTATAGTAATATTTCTCCTTTTGTAATCAATAAGATCCATGAACAAAGATGAAATAAAGTTGTCGATAAGTTGAATCCTTTTAAAATCTTTATAGGTACGCCCGTGAGATTTATACCTTTTTGACATGATTGTTGAAATATTCAATAATGTAAAATGTCAAATGGGTTTCGTTTAACTATTTTCTCATAAAATTTCTGGGTGTGCAATTAGGTATAAATGCCTTATATAATTCATTCCTATCGATGTTCTTCTTATATAATTAAACACAAATAATTGAGAATTGCATTAGGTCTGCTCAAAAAACATTTAGGAACAAAATGTCTGAATAGTGTTCATAGAAGACAAAAAATTATTCAAACTTGAAATTTGGCAAATTTGACAAAAAAGCGTACAGAATCTTAGTGGGGTTCTGTTGATATTTGCGCCTTAACTAACTAAAAAATAGAGTAACATAAAAACATAGATTGGGTTTGTTTTAATATTGACTTGATTCTTTTATGATTGCATTTCCGTCAATGCACTGATTTTCAAAAATATTACCTGCTATGGCTTTACTCATAAAATTATTCCTTAAATTTCATAAAAGTTAGTGCAGAGGGTACTGAGATTATGCAGCGACAAGAGCTAATATCATGGACAAAAAGGTGTATACATAAAAAACTAAAGTAATTTTAAAATAATGAAGCCCTCAGTAATTATTTCCAGAAACTGCACTCAGTTACAGAGAACAACATAAAAAAAATAGCAGAAATGATTATTAAATAATATCTTAACGTAAACTCCATAAATCATCCAAAAAGCACGTTATCGTAAATTCTAAAATCTTTGCAATCACAATATCACGTTTGTTGAAGAGAAGAAATTAAAAGTGTATATAGATTCGAAGAAAATATTTATAGATTATCTTTGGTAATAAACAACTTCACCAAGGAAGAAGGGGCATACTCTCTACGATCAAGAATGAGTCACTTCGAACATATTTATTGAGCAATAAACCTGCACAAAAAATATTTTGTTCCTAATATGCATACGCATAGATATATAATAATAATCCGAATACATTGTACCTTGTAATACGATACAGACAAATTTGGCGAATTATTTTTACACGGGTATAATGAACCAATTTAAACAAATCATTTTTTCAGACCAATTCTGTCGTCTGTGTCCATTTTTTAAGCAGTTGTGTTTGAAAAACGCGCCAGAACAGGATGAATGTACTACGTACAACAAATGCTGAATCATTCATGAACGTATTAACAGCATTATCCTTGGGAAACAAGTAAAGTGTATTATGTCATTTCACTCCTTTCATTTCGCCAACATTCATAGCCATTTGAAAATAGCGTATCGTGGCAAAAAGTGGTGAATGATGTAGGATAACTAAGCATTATGGTCATTAATATTGTCTTATATCGTACAGTGGCGGATTTACTCGCTGACTGCTGGAGGGCTGGCAGATATTTGTTGACTCAATTTCTTGTGGTTGCAATCTATCACTGATTCAAGACAAAACATGTTTTCTGTCTTGGTAATGCACATTCACTTCTCATGTGGATTGTAGATGCTCTTACTTGGTGAAACTCAGTTTCACACAGTTTCACAAATAAAACTATTTTTCTTCCAGTGACGCGTTTCGATTTATTTTCAAATCATCGTCGGACTGTCAGATATGACTGCTCGCAAGGCTACCGAGATTATTTGCCAACTAACTTACTAACTAGATCCTATCATGGATACAAAACTAGAGCTCTCAGATCTAGCATCCTGTCTAGCTATTTTTATAATAAATTATTTTTTCCTTTCTTGTGTATGTCTAACCTAGAATACCAAAAGATGGAAACTTATAGTACTGTATCAATAAAAATTGAGTTATTTCTTCCTGATAAGAGGTACGAAAATAGCAGTAATAGTGTAGTACTTTTAAATTACTTCAACAAAAAGTCAATTGTTGAATAACATCCAGGGCTTACTATGTACTGGCTTCGTTGATAAATAAGGACTACTCTACGATGTCGGTGAATTCATCTCATATAAATACGTCCTTTCTGGTTATGCTGCCACAAGCAGTACCGCATTCACCATATTTTCAAATATAGGGTTGCTTGTCTGTGCGATTGTTGAGGTCTCCTTCGGAAATACCTGTATAGCTTATTCAAATTCAACATAATCCAGAAAATATCATATACGGAGTGAGGATGAATTTACATATTATTGTCTGCAGAGTAGCAAAAAAACAAAAAATGGGGCGCTACGGGTTAAATAGGCCCCCACGCCGGCAAAGTCGTTGATATACCTAAGAACACGAAACGAGAAAGGAAAACGTGCCAGAAATGCATTAGATGGAATAAATTAACCAAAGCAATGGATATGAAGGAACCTTTCCTGCAACAAAAATAGGAAAACCTTTTATTTTTGTTTTAAAATTTTTCCTTTCTAATGAATTAGAGACCAACAAACACACTTATCGAAAACCCAATAGTAAGACCGACAGAAACACTAAGAAGAAACATCGAAGGACAGCTGGACAGATCGACAGACAGACCTACAGACCTAAAGATCGACCAACCGACAGATCGACAAAAATATTCAATTAGATATTTGGAACGATTGTTATTACGGTACGTTTCACGCCTCTTGGTGTAAGAAGAAAAAAGCGGCAAGATAATTCTTGGATTGGAATAAATCGCACTCACCATATGATCCGTATTGATATAATTGTTGATGTACAACAGGTTCGTCCACCAATTTTTCCTACAGTCCCTGGAATCTCCGCCGGCGACAACTTTCCACAACGGCCCCTCTCCCGAGTGGTTGAATATCGTTGCGTAATAGAATATAACAAAAGCGTAGATTGGAGTCAATCTGGAATCAGAAAAAAATCATCGTACAGTGACTTGTAAGGTCATGGTACTTTTCTTTTAACATTCCGTTCGTATGATAAACATGCTTATATTTATATAAAAGACCTACTTTGAACGGTTGGCGGGTTTTTAAGCGCACAAAAAACCAATTACTATTTATTACAACAATTTATTATTTTATTAACATACTTCAAGTGCAAGCAAAGTATTTTTCTCTATGAAACGAGATACATGAAATCGTTGTTGAAATAGGAAGATATAATAGGAGAAGAGTGTTTGGAATGAACATGCAGAAGTATTATAGAAGTTCATGTAAGATCTTGAAGGTTTTATACTTTGAAACATATTCGAACAAGCATCACAATATGAGTTCAAAATAATTAAAATAAGAGTTCATATTAGTTAGAAATAAATAGGTTGACTTTGTATTTCATATGCAGTTCTATCAGTTTATTGACAATTGTGATTGGAATTGGTCCACTGGAAGTCCATTCTTGAGATGTTGAACATTATGAACATTTTTGAAAATATTCATTTTAATCATAAAGCATTCAAAGTGTCTGATATTTTTAATGTAATACCAAAAGATTAGCAATATAAAAATATATTGCGTGGATAATGCAGCATCAATTCAAGAGTAGCTTGATGGATGTAGGTTATATTTTAGTTGTTACAGAAAGTGGGCTTTTGATAGAATAGAGGAAAACACGTAATTACGAATTTTAATTTTTAGGCTAACTTCTGTGCGAATCTTTGTTTCGGTTGCTAGCTTCCAAAACAATGAACCACTCCCAGTAAAACATGATTTTACTTCATAGTGAAGGGTAACCCAATATGACAAGATATAAGTTAGTTCAAGGACAGAATTTAAGATATTACTTTGAGCGACATGATCAGTTATAGAAGTTACATTAAGTGATTCATTCCTTCTGCTTGAACTATCGTCTAATCTTTTGTAGTTCCTTGAGGATCTCCTAGATTCACTTTGTGTAGAATGACAGTAATCGTATTACCATCTATATGGAAATACCCAGTATTCCACATGTCAGAACTAATAAGATCACAAATAATTGAACACTTAATTGTCATTCAATTAAATATTATAATGATTGCAAAATAGCATATGGTTGAGATATCAATACATATTTATAGTGGATGAGGTGTCTATTCCATCTGTTCACTTAGCGCTCAGACCAGTTGATTTATCTAACATATCAATCTCAATAAAAAATAAACTGCTACACAAAAGCAAGAACGACAAGTTTTCTTTTATATCATCATGCAATTAGATCGACAACGATTGAGACTTATTTGTGAAAGAAATATCATTAATACAAATAACCAATTAGAAACTTGACAAATATCTAATATTTATTAAGATTAATAGAGATAATTATTCTCTTGCAACGCCTCTGTAACACGATAGGTTATCTATAAAAAAAATTGAATCGCAATTTTAGCCTGCATACCGTGAAGCTAAGACTGAAGCTTACATGAAAAATAATCTATACTTAGTTTCCCTTGAAGTCTTCGAGTGCTGCTGTTCTCTGACGTAAGGTTTTTCACACATAAGTTGCCACAAAGGATAAGGCATAAAGTCCATAGTTTATAACTGAGCCTCATTTTAGCTTATATGGTTTATGAAAAATTTGGATACAGCAATCAACAATATACTAAATAGAAGTACTAGAGAGAATTTAGCCATTCATTCTACTTTGTGTATAGCGTCATAGCAAGGGTTAAACTTTAGAGTCTTATATAATATTAGGTTATCAAGCAGAGTGGAAAATAGTTCATTTTTAGACACATTTTTTTGAGGAGATACACAACTGTTAGTGATAAATGATACCTGAAAATCTTACGAGCTTACGCCACTGCACGGAGACAAAACGGTCACGAAGAAAATGAAATCATGAATTTTATGCAGGCTAGAGCACCCCGGCATATTTACTGACCAGTTAAAGAATTGTTAGCTGCTGTTCTTCAGGATGGTGTTATAAGCAGACGTTTTGTAAATACTTGGTCTCCAATTAGCCTAATTACTGCGGAGGAAAAATGGTATTTGTAGCACGACACTAGCAAAATTAGAAATGGAGTAAATTGCTACATTTCGACCAGAAATGCTGAATAATACTGCGTATAAATTGGAAAAACGATACTGATTATACAACAAAAATATCGACGACACATCGAAAATTTGCGTTAACCGTTGTTGGACATAAAATTATTATTCATCGATTTTTTTACATCCTGTTGTTAAGCAAATTTTTTTGGATACATATTAACTGAAATATATCTGTTACTTTATGATAACCTTGTATATCCTTTGTTTGAATAGACTGTTAAATTTTCAATCAAGGTGTATTTTTGTTGAGAGTGACTGTATTAATTTACTGCTAACTTCCAGAAAAATGGTTTTGTTCTTAAATAACTGGTATCTTCACATGTTTGTGTAAGGCGAACCCAGAAAATAGTTACAGCTAAAATGTTAAGTGTTAATGTTATTACGTTTGTGTGATATATTTTCGAAGCAACCAAGATCTTAACTTAGGTAGATTAGTTTATTTAATAATGATTTATGAGAACATGGATAGTAGACATGGAACTACAATCTAAATTGTTCCATAAATAATTAACCGACTAATGTCGATATGTAAATTCGTGCATACTAATGTTCCTCAGAGTAATCAGTATTGAAAAAGATCGTGGTAGGGTAAGATCCTGGTACCGTCAGACCTACGTCATCTTAACGAAGCTAATATGTTGCCCATATATATTTTAATATGTGGTTAAGAACGTATGGGTATTCATCATGTTGACAGCTGGCTCCTTTTATAGAGAAAAAAAAGATATGAAAAAACCTTGCTATCCTATGAGAGTTTATTCACAGAATGGAAATTGATGTTTATTATTACCAGATAGGCCATATCCTCTGTTTGATGCTTCAAAACTTGAAAAATATATGTTTTATTTATGTCACTCATATAAATGCGGTTAATTTTTACAATACTTTGAAAAGATGTAATCAAAATAATGAAATGCTACTTGATATTTCCAAGAACAGTTTCGATGCCACTGTTTTGGACTTTTGTGATTCACATAAACAAACCTCATCAATTTTAACGTTCTGAAATCAAAAAAATTCTCAAGACAATGGAGTCTGTAGCAGTGTTATGAAACATATACATACCGACTAATCTTCTACCACAAAAAATAACGATCGCCCATCTTTTTTTACTAGCTTAATGGGTCATTTTTTCAAAACGAAGACGATCAAGCACTATATCTAATTCAAAACCACTATCCCTTTTCAAAGCGTAAAATTTCGCAGAAATCTGTAATGATTCTGCAAATTATTCACTTGGTTCCATAGCACGCTAAAATCTGTTTAAAAAATTGAACAGGATTTAGATAAAATCAAGTAACCTATATAAGACTTTTTCGTTTATTCCGGCCACAAACGTCTGGGCATATTTGTTGCATAGTCATCCATTGACGTCAAAGCGTATTTCTTTGTTTTTTCGCTGGGGTCCTCAAATTTGTATGACTCTAAAAACTGATTCTAGAACGATTTTATTTTGTACTGTGTATAGGAACAAGGTTAATCAAGATCACAACATTTAGGCTCTATTGGGTCGCTTATATTTCCTCTCCAGGGGTTCCTCAAGACTGCATATTATACCACACCAAAGTGATGACACAATCCAGTGGACTCAACCCTTACACTGGCCATAGAGGGCTCCTTCAGAATGAATTTTCAAAATCAATAGCACAGCTGGACAATCGCACAACTCCAACTCCTGTTCAAATCGCCAGCATGATAGTGTCTTACTTAATCTCATCTTAAGTAGTTGCTTTCTTAGCTGACAGTATCCCATCGCCATACCAGTCGCAACAAGAATCTTGTAACTGAGGAATTATCTACTAAATGAGCAACCGGAATGGTCATCACACATATTTTTAAAAACCTTGTGGAATGCAATGGATGCGATAGATTTTGGTTTCAACAGTCATTTTTACTCGTCCATAAGCTGTTATCCAACTTCATTGGTAGAAACATCTACAGTGCCTGGTGGCAGTCCATTGTTGATCTCATCGTTCATTTGTGATTTTTGAGATTCAGTAATGCATGCTCTATGTGCATAGTCTGATTTTTGGTTTGGTTGTGGCGAGCCTTTAAGAAACACTTATTAGTTACTCTAGAAAGCAAAAAAACCTGGAGATAATTTATACAATAATTGGACAAATATTGATCAACTTATCCAACGCCTCAGGTATGGATAAGAATAGTATGCATTGTTTGCTTGCGGATATTTTGAAGAATTAAAGCCCTCCCTAGAAGCCTTCGAGATGTGGATCCTGCGCCGAATGTT
Organism: Bruchidius siliquastri; assembly: GCA_949316355.1. Lineage (NCBI taxonomy): Eukaryota > Metazoa > Arthropoda > Insecta > Coleoptera > Chrysomelidae > Bruchidius > Bruchidius siliquastri. The sequence goes on from OX438537.1 coordinate 21,186,429, forward strand.
GAAAGTGTCGTGGGTCGATCATGTGAGAAATGAGGACATTCTCCAAAGAGCCGGTCTAACGGATCGAGAACTTTTCGAAAATATCAAGAAAAGAAAAATAGGTTATCTCGGACACGTACTGCGCGGAGAACGCTACCACTTTCAACGCCTCATTCTTCAAGGTAAAATTGAGGGAGGAAGAAGAGGAATAGGCAGAAGAAAATTATCATGGCTCAGAAATATCCGTCAATGGACGGGGATAAAGGACTTCCAAACGTTGCAGAATGCTGCAATTAATAGAAGCATATGATAGGAATAGAAAAGATGAACGCCTACGCAGGAATCTGCACGGCACTAAAAGAAGAAGAAGAAGACCATTTAATCGTTCAGTATTCTACAGTTGCGTCCAAATGCGCCACTCTCAGTTCGAAGTGGTACACAACGGTATCTTAAGGAGGGCACATTTCTATTTTCCACTGTTCCACTTCCAAAACCTGGTGTTAAGATCAAAAACCAGCGACATATGCTCTCTTATCGCTCTTCCCTATGTGCACCCATTTATATTAAACTACTTAGTCTTGAGCATTTGACAATTGTTTCTTCAGATGAGTAAAAAACTAGAACGTTTGGTCATGTAAAAATTCACCCGTCGCGTCGTATCTCCGATCAGTAGCATAAATCTCACACGAATCTCATTTGGCTGTGAACGAATTTGATTCTCAACCTTAGGCGACAAAAAATTCATTATGGGTTAGCAACGTTACGTCATCAAGTTCTTAACACCATTAATTTTTTGCTTCCAACCGTGATTTTTTTATGACCTTTTTAATAACACAATGTCGTATTTATGAGCCAAACAAATCGACGGAGCTTTTAAAAGGGAGTAAATCATTCTTCCTGCAGATATCAATTTGTTACATGGATGAGTAGCGACCATACAGTAGAAAAAGGACCATTTGATCTTACTTTCATTAGCATATTAATAAAACATTATTACTTAAAAACAGAGAATGAGAGAAAATAGATATTTTGTAATACTCTCTCTTTGAAACCTAGTTTCAAAAATAAAACGGCTTGCTGAAATCAATAAGTTTCAATAGATTTCTATAATGTGTAATGCAATTTCGTCCACACTGTTACCCACCAAACCAGGGGTGGCATCTTTTGTCATCGTTAAAAAAATGTATTATAAATTATAAATCGCTGGAATATTGGACAATTTATATACAACTCCATTGGAATATCTAGTATCATTAAAAACACATGGAATGAGCAGTATTTTCCATCCAATGTAATGTCGAATTCTGGCAGAATCAGATAGAAAAAACTCGAACAATTAATTTGTGCATCGATTTATCATTACCCGGATAACTAACCGATCTTTTTTCAGTCATCTTTCTAAGAATAGTTGGCAGTATAAAATAAATTAAATCCATCGTTCTGCTTGACAATTCCAACTCATTCAGCTTCTGTAGTCGTTGATTATCAAACAATGAAATGCTTACACTGGGATAGTCATAAATTGTTTGTAAATGAACAGCAGCGAACATAAGTGTACATATATCCTGCATTTGCAATATCTTTGGATTAATGGATAAACTTCATATGGATAGATGCAATAACATGCGATGTGATATGAAGAGTTCAATCAACAAGTTACGAGAAAAATGAAAAAAGCAAGAGAGAGTTTCCATCATTGATAGTGGAGATCTGTGGAAATGGAGGAATGCCTAATACTACAGTCATCTTCCATCAAGCTTATGGAGATCAGTATTGACATTAACATGGCATGACAATGTTGCTGACCTTGTTGAGTTTGCGATCCACAGGCTGCAACTTCTCTTCTGTTACATGGAATTGGAACAACTACTTCTACTCTATAGAGTTTAGATCGGGCTGTAATACTGCTCATAGGTATGGGGATGTGCCTCGGAGGATTCCCTGAAGTTTCCGGATTCAAACCAGACAAGATCAATACATCTAGTGAAGGCGATAGCTATCAAAAAGGACAGGCTGGAACATCGAAGAAAAATGGCTGATTTGTTTCTACCCTATAGATTCCACCATGGTAAATGTTCAACCAAACTGTGTCGGATAATAACCTCATGACCCATCAACCAACGGGCTCATTCTCGCTAGGTCGAAATTCCTACACTTCAAATGAACCTCTTCAAGAAGTCATTCGCTTGAAGATGTAGAATGAGCTACCGGGGAGTTTACACATTGATTGGTAGTTTTTGGGTGATAACATTGAATGAAGTAGTGTACGTTGATTTAAAATATTCTTCAAAAAATACTTTGTAAAGCCTACATGCATCCTAAGCTGAATAATATTGAATATTTATGCAGCTACAGCCAAAGCTGTTGTTAAGCACTAAAGTTTTGTGGATGATAAACCCTGAAGCCTCCCATATTCTCATTATATTGAAACCTATCAGAAATCGGATTTCTGACTGCAATCGCTACTAGTTGCAATTTCTATAGTATAGATGTTGAAATGCTTACAGATTTGAGAAAGGAAGAAAAATTGCATCTTAATTGAACCTTCAACTTCATGGAGTCTTTATGTATGTAATTCGTTAAAGTACTGGTACAGAAAATCGAAGATGTGAACGAGTCTTGCCGATATCAGATTTTTGCATGATTTTTTAAAATGTAAAATTTAATTCTTCGGGAAAAATGTATTTTTTATTTAACTCTTTCCTACTAGATTCCAGACAGGATCTCACGTTCGGCAATCGCTAGATCGATAGATATCCGCAGCAACTTTTACTGCTGTAAGCATAAAAAATCCTTGAACCAGTGAGAGGATGAATAATAATTTTCAAGCAATAGAGAACTAATTTATTTATTATACTCTCATTACAATTACTTGCAGCTTCTGCACGCGTCTGTGTATGATTATTTTTCAATTTAAATATGTATGTACATTGGCAAATTAACAATTGGTAATCATCCACGAACGATTCTGACAATAAGCGTGGCAATTCATGAAAACCATTGTTTTATGGAAACTGTTTCTAGCGTTTCAGAGCACGTGCAAATTTGCACATAATATTCTGTGAGACATAGGACGGACTCAATGCCGTGGGACCTCTACAAGGTATCAAGAATGTTTATTCAGCATTGGAACTGTTATTGTGAACACGTGAAACATATCTTATATTTGTTTACTGGCTGCTGATTAAAAGATACAGCAGATAAGGTATTGTTTGAAAATAAAACTCTTCCCCTGGATGCAGTAAAAAAGGTCATTATAATTTAAAAGCATAACTTTTTTATTTTGTCATTAAATGAAGGCAGCCGAAACGTTAGTAAAGGTGTTCAGTTAATCGTATATGGCTTTTTTAGCAGACAGTAAAAAATTCGATGAATCAGTGACAATCACATTAAAATTTTCAGGAGTTATATTGTAAAATGTATTTAAATGATTTTTTCATTAGTTCGTCAATGATTTCTTCTGTTATGGGAAAAATTATATCCTCCCATAGCTCTGGGATCCATCACAGCTCAGGTGAATACATGACTTCTAGCGAAAGAAATGCAAGCAGGTGTATACTATATAGTATCTAAATCACAAAAATTCTTATTTAAGAAAATAACCGGAATTGAGTTCACACTAAAGTGGGAATTTTTTATTCGAATGCTTAGTTTTGCATGTATTTTCTCCTGCTCTTCCAAGTAGTGGACTTTTCTATATAAATTATTATGTTGAAGTTATTTTAATTATATAATAATATAAATATAAATATGTTATTATTTTAGAGTTTTTCTAAATTTTAGATTCCCAACTGAATTACAGTTCTGAAATCTGATAAGAATATTTTGTGAACTGATACCACTGCACATTCAATATGTCAACCTACTTAGAATTTTTTTTAAAGAAATAACTGGTATTTATTTATCCTAATTCAGGTGAATGACAACTGTACAAGCTGCGTCTATCTTATATCCAGGTATATAGGTTTACGCGTTGACGTTAGTTACCGTGTCAGGTCACCTCAGTATTGCTGGAACAACAGAATGGGGATGTTGTTACATGATATACTAACTGCACGAGCATTGTTATATCGATATGTACCTTCAGTAGTACTCGAAAGCCGCCGGAAAGATATCTCAGAAATTATGAAGTATTACTGGGGCCAGAATTTTATAGATGATGCAACGTCTTATACTAAAACATGATTTGTTTGAAATTTTCCCTCCCGCTCCCCCAAATAATGTTATAGAATACTCAGGGTACTAGAAAAGGTCATAAAACGAATATTGAGCAGACAGACATACAGACAGACAGACAGCCCGACCGACGGAAATAAGTGACATGGTTTTTCGTGATCTATATGTCATGGAACATCAAAAAAACATCACAATAATTCCTTGCCAATTGACATGGAGAGTAAAACCTAATTGACACATACTTTTGGTTAGTATATTTTCATGTTATAATTGACTCTCAAAATATCTTAAGAAATGGAATACCTCATCGAATGGAATTCGTTTTTGGACAATGATGGGAACATTTTACTTTTTGCCATCATTCGTGTATTCTATAGAAGTAAACAATAACTAAATCAAACGTAATAAACAATAATTGGCGGATATATATAAATGCATATTTAATGTTATGAGTAAAACAATTAAAATGGATATTGCAACTTAACAAAGATATTTTGAAATGTTTACTGCTCATTAATTCATACTAGAATTACTAACGATCAGACATGTTGTTCGTCATACTAGATATATAATGCTTATAATAATGTGAAAGGTTTGTTCAAATTTCAACGATTACTGTCACCAGCATATCAAGTCCTAGGTCACGCTTTTATACTGTGGTGAGGAATAAAACCACAGTAAGTTATTGTTCTTTAACCGAAATGGAAAATTGTGATGTTAATATTGGTACGAGTTTTAATATGACACTAATTTGTGTGTGCATTATTCATAATTACTGTGATTATCGGATAAGCAAAGAAAAGTTATGATAGGAAACATAATTTTATCAATAATCTATGTCGGCATATCCTTAGCACAGAGTGATGATTTCCAGAAATATTCGCAGTATTTGAAAGAAGGCAGAATATATCAATAATTCATCTCAGGCTTTTTTATATTTATCTTTTCCGAGACACTCGGTGCATCAAAAGCTTTCGACCCTTATTCGCGGTGGTGGATGCATATGCTATCGATGTATTTACCATCAACAACCACATTTCCCAGGATCTGTTCTTTTTTCAACCATATTCACTGCAGAGCAACAAACCGCCGGAAATAACATTTGATCCAATCTACAGATCCAAGACAGGCAGGCAAGAGAGCAACATGTAATCCTGATCAACGAAGGCATCGAATGTGGATCAACAAATGGATTTCAGTTCAACGCACAGAAGACACAGACAGCTACTCTATAACAAAATGTAGTCTGCCAACCGTGAAATCTGAGAGGCCCAAAGTTTGACTCATCTTCCATCAAACTTCTGGGGATTAGTATCAACAATATTTCTTGCCGTGATCGTTTTGCCGGCCTTGGAAATTGTCTTCACCAGAAAAACGATTAATACTCTACATGGATGCGTCTGACCTTTCAAAGGATTTTTAGTCTGAAAGATCGAGAAGTAGAAGAAACGTTGCTGATCTGATTCCATCATGCTAAAGCTGTATTGCATAGCACCAAGAGACTGATAAGCTTTCGCCTTCGTGAGAGGTTATCTATAAAGATCGAGTTAAAAAAACCTCATTTCATGTTGCTCAAGCTTCGATTTCTTCTTCTATGGCCTCAGAAAGTTTAAAAAACCAATTGATCAATTTTTTTGAGCTCACGTATTCGTGAGAAGTGAATGTAGGAACTATGGCAGGATAATTGTAAAAAATAAATACAAAAGTAGAATACTCGTTATCTTGAAAAGTCTGCTGTTCACTCGTACACTCGGAGACTGACTACGTCAGCAGGCAAGTCTGCACTTTTATAGAGATTCAGTGCGCTTTGCTTTGGGACAGCGTTGACACAGGTTGTACAGCACGCTGGACGGAGTAGATGGGCGAACAGCGTCGTGCGACTGCAACAACGAGTTGTATCCACACAATTATATCACATATCAGATTCCGTTTCCCGAGTAAGATTTTCCCGGTCATTTATGAAAGTAGTCAAAACATTTTTTTGAATGCTCATGAGCTTAAAAGCAGTGAACAGTCTCCTAACACATTTTATATGCTTCATATGATTCTTGTTGGATAACAACAAAGTAATTTTTTTTCTCAAGTTTCACTGCTCTAATTCCACTAGTTGATTTGATGATTCGAGTCATTCCATGAATGGATCACAATTATGCGTCAATAATATATTGGCATTATTTATTATACCATATTACGGCCAGAAAAGTGCAAAAAGCGGTAACATTTAGTTGGAGCTTTGTTATACCGAAGAATCCAAGCGGGTAAACTGTCGCGTTATAGCGTGGGAAATATAGAGTCGATCTACTTGATTTCATTTTCTTTACTCTTGGCTCCCATTTCTCGTGTTGCAAACATGACCAATATTTCCCTTCGTTGTTCATATACACGAGCAATTTGACAAGTTGCAGCTGTATTAAAAATGTCTGAGTCTGAATTACCATTAATCTAGTAGTAATGATAAACTCACCTGATGTATCTGAGAAGCACGATGAATGCCGGGTTGACCTTCCTTTTATCAAACTGACTGAGCAAAACGTAAACAACCAGAAGCCCGCTCAAGAGGAAGAACGAATCGACGAACAGGTCACCGTGGAAAAGTATACAAGCCACGGATGATCTATATTGCTGAAAAAAATCGCAAAACAAAAAATCTCATCACCATTATTTGCTAATTTGTTTTGGTAATTATATTAACATGGTATGTATCCCACTGAATCACTTGGGTACTTGAGACTATGAAAAAAAGATCATCAATCAAACAGGGAACTGAGATGAAACAGGTTGTTTAAATAAGAAATTCACCAGTGCTTTTGTGAGAAAATAATGTATATAATGAAACATTATTGAAGTGCAAAATGTTGGAAGTGTTGACACTTACTAATACTCGTACGAATTCTTACAAGCTGTGATAACTACTACAATGATGATCAAAGGAAACTCACCGATTCTAAGTAGTCAAAGTTCAAGATCGCAGCAGAGATGAAAGTTCCAAATCGATGATCCATGATGATGGCAAAAATACATATGGTTCTCATTCCATACAATATACCTAGAGCTGGATTGGAGTCTTCGGCTTTATTCAGTTCATGGAAATTTTCTCTTGCGGAGAAAGCCATCAGCAATTTGGTAGGTCTAGACCCTGTAAAGAAGCATGACTTGTACAGATGTATATATAAAGGACTGGCAAAAAGGCATCATGTGTGATCAAACCAAAAAACGTGAAAAGCGATAAAACGTGAGGAACCTCAATTCTAACGGTTAGAAGGTTAGACTATAACCTTTATTATAATTTTTTTATTGGACCTACAGCTCACTCTGTAGAGAAAAAACTTACTTGAAATGAGTTGCTAGTTTCGTACATTTGTTGACACTTTTTGGGCTATTCAAAGAAATTATGGACTTACTTATTATATTATTTGCTCAGTAACGCAAAAATAGTAATAATAATGTTAAATGATTATTTTAACAATATTTCCATTCAACAACTATGAGCAGAAACGAATACTCACATACTCACTTTTTAAAGGCTTCTCATCTTTGGTTTGGTAGCTGCTTACGTAGTCGTAAGCTGTAGCTATGAAGACCATTGAAATCAGTATCACAGTTAGGAGACTGGAAATAAAGAGAAATATTTTATCATAGAGGATATTTTGTAATATACCGAAAAGCTTGTGCAACATCACGTTATGTTTAACCTGACTTTACTCGTACTTCTAACTCTGCTGTGATAATTTTTTTCATTCTTATGAAATAACTAATATGCTTGTGATGAAGCCCCATGACATTTTAGAGTTGATTCCTTAAATAACTGAACTGCATCTTATGCAAAACATATTGAATGATGTTTGAAACTTGTAGACAAGGTGGATTTATCAAAAGTTTGATTTCGGACTTCCATTGTCTATAAAATTTTGAGTATCACGACGTTTCGTTCACCTGAAGACGATTGAAGATAGCACATCAATCGAAACGTCGTGATACTCAAAATTTTATAGACAATGGAAGTCCGAAATCAAACTTTTGATATTGAATGATCTGATTCACTGAAGGATGTACTTTTCATACCAATGGGCGAGGGAAGTAGTGTAATCGCGAAAAAAATCAATTCGAGACAGATTTTGTATCGTTAAGAATAAAAAAATCGAGTTGATTTTCCATAATTAGATCGAAAAATAATGTTTCCATTCTGAAAACAGCGTGAGAAGTATCAAATCAATTAGGTATATACTTGACTACATTTTTTTGACTCTTATGCTATTTAACAGAGCAAACTACTTGTAATTAAAAATAGTTCAAATTCCTTGTTCAGAAAAAAAGTTCTATCAAATTCAGGATTCAAGTTCAGTTAACAGTAATTTTGGGTAGTACGTTTGAAACTTTTCCTATTTTTTACGACATGTAATAAAATATATTAAACTCTCTTTGAATCACGGTTCACTCCGACATTTAATTTGTTTGTGAGAAAATATAATACTATTTAACTTTTGACCCAACGTTTATATAAAAAGCCATATTTCATGTATTTTGAAACGCCCTGCATATAGGTTTCAATAGATATATAATTAAATAATTCCTAATAACACGGTTTCAACTTACCAAAAAGAAATATCAGCCTTATCAAAATACTGAGACTCCGCTTTGGTATTACAAAATTGTTCGTCGAAATGCGCTGTATAAGTGACATTCTGTCTTTTCAGGCTATTATCTACTTTATGTAGATACTGGTTAAGGTACTCTTCCAAATCCAGGATAGAACATGAAGAAGGAATACACCAACCCATTTTGATTGAGTTTCTGGCTTGTTGCGAAGCATCGTTGTATTTCTGGAACAATTAAGAATGTTGATTTACTATCTAGAACACTTTAAATAATGGAAATAAGACAAATAATGTGAATATCCATATAAAATTACTAAAAGCTTCGATGTGATACATTTTAAAAATATACATTTTGTCTCGGACTCTTAGATTACTTAAAATAAGAAAACTTCAATTAGTGATACCATTGATTAAATACTCTTAATATAAGTAATATATTACTCAACGTTAATACATAAATGATTACTAAAGATGAGATGAAGGATCATATAAACATGAGAATGGGATGAAAAGCAATGTACACGTACATTCAGGTTTATATATTTCCAATAAACAACACACACACATACTAATCTGAATGCTGTTTGTGATATCATAACCATTTTGTATATTGTAACTTTGTATTTTTACTTTTTTTGTTGTTCTTTTATGCTAAAATAATTAATAAATGTCCTAACTTCCAGAAATTTTATGAAGTTCTATAATATCATTTATGTTTAGTGTTATGAAATAATTAACTTCGCTTTGGCTGAATGCATCTTTTGAACCTTGCTTCGAATATATCTTCCAAAATCTTTTCCTATGATGTTGTAAAATTAGAGTTGCAAAAATCAACTGATCTTACAATGATGAGACATTTCCAAAATGTGAGATATCTCTACTCACATTGAGCTCGCAAACTGTAACTATCCGGGAATACATTCAGCAGCAGAACTAAGCTTCTCCAAAAGAATGAATTTTGGATTCTTTGTTCAAGATTTTGGAGGTATCACCTGCTGAAGTTGAACCCCTGTTGTCATTATAGTGTTTTTTGTACTGAGGCCCCTTAGTTTGATCTGAGGTAACTCGATCAAATATTTACTATGGTAGAATTTATATGATGACATTTCTTTTCATGTTCTAGACTAAGGAGATCCTTTGTGATGTTAAGTGCATTTCAAGCTATTATTTTTTTCGTCAAGCACGCACCACAAAACATGATAAAAGCTGAATCGAGACTTTCCGCGATCACCACAATTGTCTCAATTATGACGTGAAGAGTAAAAATAAAATCCATCAATTAAATCTGAAGTGGCGTTTACCAAATAAACTATCTTCAGCATAAGAATTTTATATTGTAGAATTTAAACGTCTCTACTTGTGAGGTTTTTGCATCGGAAAGTGTAATTGAGATAATTTTTGGATACCATCCAGTGATATTGTATTCACCAGAACAGCCCAGATCGGACCATATCTGGAATACTACTATGAGGATGAAGAACTCTCTCAAGCTCCAAACGGGACCAACTCTAAAAGGAACAATACATCTAGTGGACACTCCCAATATTAGAAAGGACCTCCTCAAACTGAACCATGGCAAAGAATTAGCAGATATATCCCTGTTCTATAGATTCTATCATGGTAAATGTTTGACTGAGGTGCTTCGGATGATAACAACTGGTTTTATCATGTAGATTGTAGATGCTCTTACTTGGTGAACCTCTTCCATCATGTAGATAAAAAGTTGTGTAGTTATCACACAGTTTCACAAATAAAACTCTTTCTTTTTGTGACGCGTTTCGATTTTTATTAAAATCTGACAGTCCGATGATGAACTGAAACTGTGTGATAACTACACACCTTTTTATCTAACTGGTTTTATGTATTCTGTGAGTTTTGGTTCAACGAACACCAGAAACCCTCAACAGGCTCATCCTCGCCAAGTCGAACACTTAATATCTCGGAACCTGCCCTTCCAAAAATCATTACTTTGCTATTGAGAATGAGCTGACAGTGAATTTATCCACTATAGTTACAGTTTACAGTTTTTCTGCCTTTATGCGATTTGAACTGGAAAAAGCGCAATATTCATAATGGGAGCAGGAAACCTTGCCTTTTAATCATTATGAATTCTGCATATCATACATAATGTTTATGAATAAGGAGCATTTAATGCATGCCTGCAAGATTTCGTATTTTTCCACGAACTGCAATAAATGATGCGGAAATATTTGTCTGGCAATTTAGTCAGTCATCTAGAAGATGTCAAGGTTATGTTTTGGTGCCTAGAGAAGAGATTCGCTTGAAAAGTTGCTAATTTAAATTATATAAACAAAGAAAATGGCAAAAACACTGCAGCGAATTGGTTTGATGTGTTTTGCGCGTTACCATTCAAACGAAAATATTAACAGAATTATGGATTAAGCATACTGGATGACCGGGCCAGACTAATATAAGAACAAAACCAGCTAAAAAATCAGAATTTGACGGTCAGGTACTGTTATCAAAATAATTTATTTATAAAAAAGTTATTTTTTCAATTTCAACTAGTTAACAGATGGTTTGTTTGCTTGCATTACAATCACATTGAATGCCTTACCATTAAATACCATGGATGGAGCAAATGAGAAGGCTTGATACGAACTGCCAAAGCGTTAGAACAATAATAATATTCCTATTAAATCGTAGTACTGTTTATATTGTGTTTTATATATGACAAACGAACACAGGGCTGCAAAATCTGCATGAATAAACATCCTGTTATTCAAACATGACACACACAACTTTATTAGTGGGCAGAATCTAGAAAGCACATTAGCCATCTATCAAACCAGAAGTCAGTTAACCGAATCTCACAAGATGCAACTGTCTTTATGAGGATACAGTAAAATTATAGACTTTATTGCGAACATCGTTTACAAATTGACAATATGAATGCTGAAAAGCAGCATAGTTAACAAAGAGTTGCGACTTCATTCGTTCTCCCAGAACCAACAGTGGTTGTGATGGATTGGCAAGCAATTTGTTATTTTGGGTTCAACCTCTGGGTTAAATTGTCAAACAATACCTATTTTCGAGAACTTTCGTCAAACATTTTACAAAATCGGACCAATTTATAATTTTAGGTAAAGCTTTATGATCAAATTGTGCAAGTCCTTCATTTAGATGATTTTACTTGAGCATTTGACAAAATCGGTTCAAATTTACTTAAGTATATCTGAATTATGAGATATGATCACAATATGTGGTTTTGTAATCAGGGATGCAGCAATGGAGGCAACAGAGAACCTCATCCCCAGTAAGTTGTAAAAGTTGACAAAAGTTCACAAAAGTAGGTAAAATATGCCGAAAATTAACAAGGATGCTAGAAAAGTTGTCAAAATTGTATTGCATAGACGGACAGTATTTTAAACGACGACAAAGCTGCAACTTACATACAGTCTATGAAAAACCGATCCTTGCGGATCGAAATCTAAAGAAAGAATATCTTTCTTTGCAGGTCTGGGTTCAGGTATGTTCGCCGTCAGCGTCGCCAAGCAGTACTTGGTGGGAAATGGCGCCTTGGCAGACAGACATTGCTCGAAATGCCCCATTTGGAACACGCTACCTCTGAGCACTCCTGTTGGGGATTTGGCTGTGGCATCCCACACTGAAACAAATGAAATCATTATGTCAAGTGATGTTACTCTTAATTACTTGAGTAATTGTTAGTCGTTTATTCGTGTTCTGACAAGATACAAAACTGCTTGAAAATCTTTGGAAGCATTCAACGCTTAGAATTCGATGAAAATATATAATATATTATTTTAGTGATTTGAAATATTCTGAAGGCATGTCGCCTGATAAGTGAGTTCAAGACTTGTGATTAATTTGAAATTTTGAAAATTTATCAAGAATCGATGAAAATACAGAGAACTTGAAAAAAAAATCAAACTGACTTCAAAATAAAATTCATTTTATCCAAAAAATAAAAATCAATAATATCTAAAATGAAATGGCTGCTTGGCTGTTCTCTGGCATTGAAGTCCAGTCTTTTGTAACAATTTTCTACTTCAGATTCAAGACCAAATAACAAAAATAAATTATAGTTGAAAAAACAAAAAAAAAACACACTATAACAGAAAACCGCACTAAAAAGTAAGCATAATTTATAATTATTCAGATTTTCGTGTTGACTTTATTGCAAAAACTATGTCCAAAAACATTCAACACTAAGAGTATATTATTATATTTTCCAATATTATTAAAAATAAAAATTTCATTAGTAGCTACTTTTGAAAATATGCTTTTTTTAATAAAACCGAAAAAAACAGGAATAATAAAATATTTTTACTTTCTAGTGCGGTTTGCTTTTCAGGCGTGTTTTTGAAGTTTTTTTAAATTAAATTTATTGGTGGTGGCATGGAGTTGTTACAAAAATAACATATGACACGAGAAAAATTATTTTTTGCTTTACATTTTTTTTTTGCATGTCTGCGCTGTCATTTTTGGGCGTAGTCAATAAGATAGTAAAAAATCCGAGGCTTTACATTTTTTGATGCATCTGAAACCTGAAGTACTCGAAAAAATACCTGTATTTAATTTCAAACACGTCATATGATAAACAGTGATAAACATTGTCCGCGGCCATAAGTGGAACAAAGCTTAGTTCTAGAAAACTTCTTATGGAAATACGACACATCCATTGATAATGTATGGGTTCATAAACAAACAGTTATTGTTACTGAAGTTAATAAACAATTTTTTGCATCTACTGAGAATATACAGAGACGCATGAATCATGATTCACTCGCCTTCAATATGTTGTAACCGTATGTAGCGCTTTAATTTATTTGTTTGTTACACCTGTTCAAGAAGTACTATATCAAGATGTTGCACAATGAAATTCCAGTACCAAGTTTACTCTTACCTGTAGAAAGATGTCCATAATTGATTTATTGTGTCTTTATATTGTATACTTTTCAGTAGGATCAAAGAGTTTTCAACTATCTAAGGCTACAGTTTTTAATTGGTTTGCTTAGTTTAAAAGGGGCCGGGTCTCACCTGACAATGAACCTCGCACAGCTCAACCGCCCACTGCTGTTACTCCGGAAACTGTAGAAGCTGTGCAAAATATGGTGAAAAAAGATCGACATATAACCTACACCTAGATTGAGGCTTCTCTCAAGGAAGCGGTGTTCCAGAGGGGTGCCACATTTGTTGAGCAGTGAGCAAAAAGCAACAAGAGTTGATTGGGCTAAGTTTATGCTTGAAAAATTTGATAATGAGCACAGTAAAAACACTTTTAATATCATAACCGGAGACGAAACATGGTTATATCATTATAATCCCGAAACTAAACAGCAGTCATTAGTTTGGTGCTTTGAAACTGAGAAGTCTCCAACGAAAATTCGTCGTTCCAAGAGTGTTGGAAGGAAAATCCTTGCATCTTTTTTTTCTAAAAGTGAATACATCACAAAGATAGCCTCGGAAAATCAAAGGATAGTCACTTCTGAATGGTATATAACCAAATGTGTTCATGTAGTCTTCCAAGAACTATGCAAGAGCCGTCTAAAGACTAGTCTGCGGGGTATTCAATGGCACCATGACAACGCACCCGCCCACAGCGCCGCTAGAACACTTGATTTTTTTGCTGAACACGGTGTCAAACTGTTGCCTCACCCACCTTATTCTCTGGACCTAGCTCCGTGCCACTTCTTCTCATTCCCTAAGATCAATGAAAAGTTATGAGGTCGCCATTTTTCCACCGATGAATTGGCACTAGCTGTATTTTAGGAGGAAATTAGCAACCTTTCAAAAGAACGTTGGTCACAAGAATTTGACCAGTGGTTTTACCGAATGCGTAAATGTTATGAGGTAGGGGGAAAGTATGTTGAAAAAGTAGAATAATTTTAGTTTTAGTTTTCTGTATCTAAAAACTTCCAGCGTGACCCTCGTATAGTCTTTAACTCTACGACGAAAGCTCAACTTAATACGTTCTTGAACAGCCGTAAGAATCAATTTGTCCAACAATCTGTATTTTTTCAACAAATATCCACATATTGTCGCTCGCGACCTGCTATTGATCATACAGACTTTGACACCTCCGTTTTCCAGCATGAGCTAGTTATTTTATTACAATACGAAACAGCAAAAAATTAATCAACATATATCTCGCACGTGGTTTCACATACGTTTATTAACGCATATCCGTGAATATACCCTTCACTTCAACTATCTTACACTAAGTTGCAATGAAAATAGGATAAACAAGTATTTGGAAAATGCTTGGTAGTTCCCTCATCTGCTGGAACAATACTGTATATGCCACAATTGACTTCAGTACAAAAAGTATTGCAAATTAACTTAAAAGACAGTCTATCTGATACTATGACTATAAATCAAAAATAATTATAAACTATGTACTCTATTACCATCACTATATTTCGGACACAGATTATTAAAATATGAAGGTTTATAGGTATGAACTTTTCTCCACTAGTCTTGCGATAAAAAGTTTGATTATATCAATGTACGTGGTGTGCAAGATTATGCGCTCAAACATTCACCAATATAGAATCTATAGAATAGGGACAGACCAGTCCCATACATTTGACTGTGGAGGTCTTTTGTAAAGTCAAACGCTCCCACAAGACATACTGAATCAAGTCCAGTAGCTTCAAACAGTGCTTGGGAGTACATCCACATAAATTCTGAGAATTCTTTCGATATTTTTTTAACAGAAGGAAGAGCGTTGGAGAAAGATACTGAAGAACACCAGTAAATTCATGAACCACAAGTAAGGATCGGAACTCGTTGGCTGACCATAGGCACCAAGCTTGTTTGGTCTCTCACGTCACATCTTATCTAAAGCTGCGTATCGAGTATAACGTCTCGAGATTCTCCATCAAAACCAATTGCTTGGTCCTAATCCCGCCTGGATCAGTTTGTTCTGATTTCTAAATGCGTATTTCTGTGCTAATCACTCTGAGACTTCCATTTTCTACGAAGCTTAGTATACATATGCCGTTCACTCCATAATTTGTATACCAGAAAAAGTCCGTGGAATGGTATTATTATCAATTTATTATGAACAGCAATTTTTGTCGGATTTGTGTTTTCTTGAGGGTTAATTATCTCACGTAAACAGGCAGCTGTGGCTAGATGACTGAGCTGTATTAGCATGTTTATTCCAACACCCACTAATTATCAATTAGTTGATCACAATTTGCACAGTTAGCTGTCGTTGTTATATAAGATTTTGCTCAGATGATACTTAATATGATAATTATGTCATGAAAATCGTATCAGTTAAATTGAATATGTTCTAATTAAACAGATAGTTGGTATCAAAAATCAAAACAGTTTGCTATATTGTTTCGCCTGTGCAGTGTAAAGTAAAACAAAATTATTGGACATGCTGAGCATCTAGAAATGTACTATCTCACATAGCTGCTTGACATGATAGCGTTTTTGCACTGGACTGATGCTACGGATAAAATGTATAGGCATGGAATCAGAATAAATTAACGTGTATAGTGAATACAATATGAGTAATTACAAAGAAAACACACCCTTGTATCGACAAGAATTTTTATATGAACTCTCAGTCTGTCTGCAAATATTTGAACTGTAAAGCACTGTCAAGGTTAATATCAAAGACAAAAGGAAAAGATAAACATCGACCATTCGTTTTGAGATTATTTATTGATCGTTCTATTTGAAAGTGACTTTGCACGGCCCGTCAGTACCTGACTATACTGCAATGTTGCCAGAAGAGTGAAGATGATAATAATAATACTGCTTGTCTAAGCTGTTGACCTTTTCGTTCCTAAGGTCTTGTGGGTTGAAGTCACAGACTGAGGGCTTCATAATGGTTTGCCAGGATGGTGTCTTTGACACCTTCATATCGTATTAGAATTATGGATATTGGAGTACCCAGATACGCTTATACATTTCCTGTGCCAGCTGGCAGATTTCACGAGGGTCACGCTGAAAGTTTTTAGATACAGAAAAACTACAAGGTTTTTTTAAAAATTGTATTCTGTTTTTTCAACATATTCTCCCTCCACCTCAATACATTTACGCATTCGGTAAAACCACTTGTCAAATTCTTGTGACCAACGTTCTTTTGAAAGGTTGCCAATTTACTCCTCAAATGCAGCGATTGCCTCTTCATCGATGGAAAAATGGCGACCTCGTAACTTTTTTTTGATCTTAGGGAATAAGAAGAAGGAGCACGGAGCTAGGTCTGGAGAATAAGGTGGGTGAGGCAACACCCTATTCAGCAAAGAAATCGAGTGTTCTAGCGGCGCTGCGGGCAGATGCGTTGTCATGGTGCCATTGAATACCCTGCAGACCAGCCTTTGGATGGCGCTTGCATAGTTCTTGGAAGTCTACAAGAACACATTTGGTTATATACCATTCAGAAGTAACTGTCCTTTGATTTCACAAGGCTGCCGTTGTTATGTATCCACTTTAAAAAAAGAAGCGACCATTTTCTTTCAAACACTCTTGGAACGACGAATTTTCGTTGGAGGTTCCTCACTTTCAAAGAACCAAACTAATGACTGGTATTTATTTTCGGCATCATAATGATATAACCATGTTTCGTCTCCGGTTACGATATTAAAAGTGTTTTTACTATGCCTATTATCAAATTTTTCAAGCATAAACTTAGCCCAAGCAGCAAGAGCTGGTTGGGCTAAGAAGGGGCCCCAAAGCAACTCACTAAACTTTCTTGTCATTCTGCTCATTTTAGTCCCTTTTTATAATCATACAACGTCATGGCTCGAAAATCGCGACTATCTGGTTTTCACGATAAAATTCGGCCAACACTCAGATGCATTCGAGACCGTGGCAAGGCAACTACTGAACGATTCAAAAGCTGCCTTTGTGTAATCACTTACAACCTTAGACAAAATAGCTGCGTGCTCAAACTTGTTTAAACTTGTATAGATTCGGAATATCTAAAAACTTTCAGCGTGACCCTCGTACGTCTATCGGCACATCGACGCCCTACGAGTGATATATTATCGTTTGAGGTACTTCTACAGTATAGTACTGCCCTACTCTCCAGGGAATATTTAGTACGTGGTGTATAACGAGAGATGCCATATTTACTAGAACCATTGTTTCCCTTGCTCGAGTTTCTGCAAGCTAATACGCCCGACATAATCCTACTCGACCACCAACAAAAAAAGATGTTCGTTATTGAAACCTTGAAGGCTTTGGCCAGACCACACTGTTAGTCGGTTAGTTTTGGTCATTGGATTCTTATTTGGAATGAGAATTATGCTGCTCTCTACTTTAATATATTTGCCGGCATGCCGTGTATCGGGCAACATCTTGGCTATAAGCAGTCTACTCGGTTCGCTTCGTCTACTTAGGGCGCACGATTTGCGGAACCAGTGATGGCTTACCACATGGTGTGGAGAGCAGTCGCTAGGAAACGGAACAGCGGTATATCGGAGCCCGGGCTGCACATCTTATATTTTTTTTATAATAATAATAATAAATAATCTTCTAGACCTGGAGTATTGTAAGATCCTTCCTTAACACCGAGCAATATTGTGGATAATTTTAAGGCTTTTATTTATGATTCTAAATATAGCTAATTATTTTGGATTACCATTTTTTCAAAAATTTGGAATTGAGCTTGAATCCAACAATAATATTTTCTATAGCTCATCAAAATGGTACAGGACAAGTCAAATTTATAGTACATATGGTACATTTATTTAGTATATTCTTATAGTTTAATCGGAAATCGTAATACAGATAATTATAATAGGAATTTCATACAGTTAAACAAAATATAATAAATTTTTATATCCCTATAAATAAAAAATAAAAACACACAGTTCATCCATTATACTATTATCAACATTATTTGTCCAAAACACAAGTCTAGACAAAAAAAAAACTAGAGTAGAATGTTTTTCATCCATTAAAATATTTGCAATGGGTATTATTTCTAATTAAACATAATTTTAGCAGCCATTTAAATGTATTTACAAACATTTTTATACAAACTGTAAAAAATATCATTCTCATAAGCTCAATCTGGATACATGATTTCCAAGTCTTGGAAAATATGATTGAAACTGTTAAACACACAACCGCAATTTTATTTCGGATTTTTGTCATGTAGAAATCTAAAACATGCAATATCTCAAAAATGAAATAATTCCATCTGATAACTTACTTTCGTACGCCCAAAGTGTATAGTTCCTGAGACTATCCACATAAAGGTCACTATGCTCTTTGCACACCGTATTCGAACTCCTGGCCACCGCAACGGGAAGTGGCGGGAAGATGCTCATTCTGGTCACTTCCTCCTGTCCTAAAGCCCATCCCACACAACACAATACCGACAGAACGATCACGTTAGCCATGATTTTCGCATGAATCCGACGGGCGACTGCGATTTGAGCCGTTTAGGTACGGAATACAATGCAGAAAAATTCACACGGAAAAAGCTTTTATAAGATCGTGAAGGTCTGCGGCCTTGACAATGTACCGCGGTCAGTTCACGGCGTGGCCAGGGTAGATTCGGTTTGATTGTTTATTGTAATTAGGCAATTATATAATATATCGGGCATCGAAATGTAAATACTTAGATTGAATTTATTACGCGTAACAGGTGTATGCCATGTTTGTCCATCTAATCTGTCCGCCGGTCTGTCTTTTGGTTTGTCTGTCGGTGTGTCCGTAGGTTATCTTCCAGGCCAATTAATCTTGATGAGGATCCACAGTACACTGACTTTTCCACATCAAATGCTAATATTTTTTTATTCAATTATACTTTTAAATGATTAATTTTTATAACAAAATATAATTTTGAATAATAAATCATCCACACCCAACAATGATAGTGGACAGAAACTAGAATTCGAAAGCATGGGTGTTATCTATCGATTCAAAAGTCGGGCGTTTTCGATTAATTAAATTCCATCTCTGTCGTAATAAATATCATCAATAATCAGGATAAAATATTTAAGTCTTCTATTATAAAATATTTGAGTATTCAGTCAATATTTCATTGTACATTTTACTTGGAGCGTATACGAAAAACTATGCCCATTTAACATGTGATACGCCAAGTATTGAGTATTTGATCAATGGGGACCATGTGGGGACCACTGAACACGTGTTATCTGTTTTACATGGTCAAATATAGTAAAAATTCTTGGATTCGCTCAAAATATCTATAAGAATCCAATATTTGTGTTGTTCGGCGAGTTTAATATATGTAAAAGCAGACTGAACCGAACTGGTTTCGTAGCTTTGAACTCCAGAAGATACGAGAGCTGATCAATGAGTACCCATGTTTTTCTGACAGGTAAACTGCTGGAGGAAGGTGGCATCACTGTCTTGTGCCATCATCTATCAAAGGCTCCATAATGAATTTCGGATTGATTAAGACGTTAGATTTTATTTGGTATTCATTTTTACAACACGTGTTTCGTGTTTTCCAATAAAATGTTCCATCCGTACTCCACTTTATATTTTTGAAGAGAAACACATGTGAATGAATTAGAGCATCATGGGCTTCCCAAAAGTCTGGGTTACCGAGGAAATCTTTGAAAAAGTTCAAAGATTCAGGATCATCGAATTAAGGGGGGGAAAGTGTGAAAATATATATATATTTTGTTGTTAAATTAGAATTACACTGTCGTATCTCGGTTTTTTCTCTCTCATAAGACATATTATTACTACTGCTTTCTTGATAATCATAACCATTATATCAAGATCTTTTCACAATAATTAATCACTCAGTATGCTAAGACATGAGTATGCCTAATTAAACCAATCAACCTCAGTATGTCACACGTCATAATTTGAGACTGTTCAGAATTTAAGATTCAATAGGCATCATAACTGTCTCTTCAAAATGATTCAGGAATACGAGCCTGAACCTGGAGAAGGTGATGCCCAAGCCATCAGTGAACTACCAAGCTATGAACATGAATTCCTCAATGCCAAGGCTTTTCTGCAAATGGCTAGTTCCAATACTGGCGACAACCTGTAAGTAACAACTATTATCACTTTTTCGCTTGATACTTATGTTTAATACCTAATTTAAACTCGCTTTTTAACTTCTCTTTGCTTTGCTATACATTTTATGGTTCTTCAATTCTCTATTCTTGATTCCGAATATATTTGTCACTAACCACTGTTCTGAACATCCTAAGTAATATAGCCAGGCTATACTGATGAGTCTAGGCTAAAGACGAAACATGCATGTCTATAGCAGGTCTGATGCATAGTGGAAAGTATACCCTCAATCTCAATTGTCAGCTTCTGACGTCAATAAGCCGAGATGACGATACATCGTAAAAATGTTCACGAAGAAAAAGGGATGTCACTGTAAATCAGTTCACCCTTGTTGACAGATGGCGTAAGGAATACCTGCGGCAGCTTCAAGGCAGTCCAGGCATTAGGAACTTTGATTTCGTTTGTTCCCAATGGGCCCGACACTTGGAGATGAGTACCTTCATCATATTAAAGCTCTGTTTGTTTAAAATAAAATATTTACATTTAACCTACACATTGTCATCCATCTACATAATTGAATAGTCCTCAGAACTGACAAGATCATCACTGAAAGACTACCTGTACGTGTAGGGATGATCTGCGAAGTACTTTCTGGAGCTTTTGGTATGACAAAGGACTTCTACTGCCAGAAAAAATACGTATTTGTCCCTAATATATAGATTCTAATAACTGAATCAGCTCGGATGATAACATCGAGCGCCATCTTTTACATCAAACACTAGAAAAATCCAACAGTCTCATCCTCACCGTGCGAAACGTACGAGTCTCTTTCGGAAATAATTTCTTTGGAGAGCTTAGGCGTTGTGAAATGGGCTGCCAGGGAGTTTATCACTCTAGTTGAAATTTATAGCTTCAATGCTATTAGACATTCATCTACATCTACAAATGGAGTTCAGTTCAACTCTCAGAAGACTAGAACAGTTACTCTGACAGGAAAATCACATAATGATCTGTCAACCATGGAGATGGAGGGACGCCCAAAACTCGAGTTATCTTCCATAAACCTTCTGGGGTTTAAGATTATAGTTTATAACGTTCAAAGTCAATGTGAATATTTATCCTCTCACAGCGCTTCTCGAGCACAATAGCTTTCCGATTTTTTTTGGTAGGTTATCTATAAACTCATAATACAATCTGGTCCATGTGTAGTCGATGGTGTCAAACCAGGTCAACAAACTCAAATGATGTATTTTATCCAATAATGGTGCCACGTCAACCAACTCCTATACGTTTATTGAAGACTCTGATTGGATTTTAGAACTGATAATCTGTTCTACTTCAAATTCCTGGGAACATAGGGATACTTGAACGTTCTGGGAATTCCTTGACCAATAACTGTTCAATATTTTCAAATACAATATCAAAAGATCAATAGTTACGAGTATAGCATCAATCTGTTTGACGCCCTATTTTTATTCTTAGCTATGATCACTTGACCGAAGTGCTGAACAAAATTCTGGCAGAGAGGCCTGAAAATATAATTGACTTCTTCGAAGAATATAGCAGAAAGATAAAGGAGAGACGATTCAAACCAATGACGGATCATTTGGAAGATATCTACGTGCCCCCCGGTAGATACAAGTTAGCAAATAAGATGATGCCATTATTGAGAGTAAGTAGTAATTAGATTAGCTCATATGAGCTAACGCATAAAATCACTGGAAGTAAGTGAGTGAGTAGTTCTAAGTAGTGAAAAAATGACTTATACGTTCAAGTCGAAAAAAATGAAGCTTATATGATGCAAAAATTGAATATTTAAGAATTTACAAAATGATACTTTATATGCCAACAACCATCAAGAATGCATTCACCTAAAAAAAATACCTATACCACCCAGTTTAAAATTCATGATCAACAACAAAAAACGTAATTTTGTAATTCGGTATAGTTTAAATGGCAAAATTGTCTAGTCATCACAAAGAGATGTAAGTTTGAATGCAATTTAAACCAGCTAAATTGAATCCAGTGCAACTTCACTCTGCCGCATATTTGACTCATTAGAAATAACCTATATTGGACTATTAATTAGAGTTTGATCTGGATAGAAACTCAAAACAACAATTCCATATGCTTGAACCCATCTTGCACACTGGATACAAGTTTAAGGCAAACCTAGAGGATTATCAAATCAAACTTCTTCTCTGATTATATTTTTTCAGCCGCTTCCTCCATCTGAGCCTTCAACCGTTGACCCAGAAGATTTGGAAATAGCCGACATGTCCAAGAATGACCTGCTCGAATTGCTTTATTATATCGAACATTGCGGAGTTGGTCTTCCAAGATCGGAAATGTTCTTCATCATGTTGTCCATGCGTAAGCTGATTCACTCGGAACCCGTATCTTCTATAAGGTACTTAGAAGCTTCGAATATTATGATAAAACGAATTTATATTAAGATCATAGTAAACTGGAAGTACAGCAGAATCAATGTTAAAAAAATGTTCCAGTAAATCATTATTATAGTCCAGAACATATACCAATGTATATAAAGTGACCTTTGTTTTATGTATTCTTCGAACGATTTTATGAGAAGTGTCTTATATTCTAAAGAAACTTCGATCCCTAATTTTGGGCATTAGAAGCACATCATTTTTTGAAGTTCGAAGCTATGCCAAATGCTAAATAAATTCCGATGATTCCGCTGAGTAGCACTCTTCCCTGTCACTTCCCGAACACTTCAGCCCTAAGGCCGCTGTAAAGGCACACTCATCCAGGAAGTGGAACGAGGTCTTGTCCTCCTCCCAGCACTTCTGACAGATTATGTCTTTGACCACTACTATGAGTGTTAGGTGCCTGTTCAATCTGCAGTGAGAATCTCCTATCCTCCTAGCCTTACCTTATAATCGGCTCTTGCTACCATGAGTGAGGAAATGAGGAGGTTGCTTTCCGCCACCTCCTCAAGCCTGGCCTGGCCTACCAACGGCGCTGATGCAGTCCACGAACCCCCGTCACAAATTCATAGAACTTCTCCTTCAGCCATTCATCGTCGGAGTGTGAGACTTTTCAAAAGTTAGATATATTTACTGAAACTACACGGTTTTACGCTTCAAATCCCACGACGGTGGTGATTGCTTTATTTTGTCGCAATGGGTAGCGTTCTAATAAAATTCATTCCAGCTATATTTTTTCTTACTTCTCTCTTATATGCTTCTAGTTTATGTATATATCTCAGTTTATTATTCAGCCTTCCCAATCTGTATCTTCTATAATATGTACTATTCTATGATAAAATTAAAATTAGGTATGAAACCGCACCAAACAGTGGATACTCCAATTATTGAAACAACTAGATTCCATTCAATTTTCCCTCTTGATTATTTAAAATTATATAGGATAACTCTCACTATGCTGCATACGAGTATAAAAATATCCCGGAAACATTTCTCATTGAAGAAAAATTAAACACATCAATTTAACAAACAAACGAAATTTCTTTGTGGATCGATTCTAGAACATTCTGCTGGACACATACGAACACATCTGATTTTTTCAGATTTTGGGGCAAAATCCTTGGCACCCTGAAAGACTACATAGTGCTGGAATGTGAACTCAAAGAAGACGAATATATCAAACGAAATGAAACATATCAACTGCAACAAGAACAACAACCGCCGCCACCCGAGTCTCCGAAAGAAATACCTCCATCAGACAATGAAATGGCTGTAGCTTTGGCGAACATAGCTAAGCAACAGCAAATGCCAGGGGAAGGGGGAGGGAAGTTTCCGAGACCTTTGCCTCCGGCGCCTATCATACAACACGAGGAGCTCCCTGAGCCTCCACCTGAACCTGCTGGCGTAGGAGTTAACAAAAAGGTACTATGTAGCCATGGGAGGTTTCGAATATTGAAATATCTGATGATGACAGAGATCGTGCGGTTAATCGTACTTATGGAATTAGGTTGCGTTAACTAATGTTAAGGCACTTTCAGTTCATGTAACCTTATATGTATTGTAGAGTTCTATCTACAATTGAACTTCATGGCAAGTTTCGAATCCTTGCGCTCGATACATCGAAAGGGTGTGCCATGGGCTGCCACTTGGTCTGTACCAATGGGGGTCTAGGCCAATATGGGGATTGCTCCTTATGTGTGGTGAGGATTCCGATGTGTTTACTATCATTTCGGGTGTTCCCAAGATCTGTCGGTTCTCAAACGCTGTACATCAACGATTTGTTGAAAATAACATCTAATTCTATGTACAGCTTAGCTGATGACCGCGCCCTTATTTCCTGCATGGAACTGAACTACCATCCCATATTTCCGCGAGGGCAGCATGCTCTTCAAATCAAAGAGCGCATTGATGGAATTGTGGAATAGGGATATACAAAGTTTAGTTGATGCGCCTGACCTCCCAAACGACCTCCACACATCAAAGAAGTCTATATTCGATTAATATTATGATGGCAGATGTTAGACCGCGCTCTGTTGCATGATAACACCAAGAGTCCACATTCCAGTTTACACCTCGAACGAGGCTCTTCCAAAAAACGTTCTTTCAGAGGACCTTGGCGTTGTGGAATGAGATATCGGAGAGTTATTTCCCCGACTATGTGAATAAACATTTATCCTCTCCCAACGCTTACGAAGAGCAATAGGCTTGCTGCCTTTGCGTGAGGCTATCTTTAAAAAAATGAAGCCAGTCTGGGAAATGTTTTACAAAATGATATCCAAGCTGAATAAATTTTATCACGTGGTCGTTCAGAGGCTGATTAGTTAATAGTTTTTTAAAACAATTTTTTTTGGCATGCAAAAAGGCGTTCAATATCAACTTAACTTTTCACGCTGGGAAGATAGTTTCTACTATTCGAATATATCTTCACACCTCCCTCTTGGTTTAACTGATGTAAATGCACGATACACATACACCGGTATTCTGATGCACATCCAAGGCTGTCAATTTTGTTCCACGTGACATCACAGAGGATGAAATCATAAGCGGCAATAAAATTATGTATGCCTCTGACAACGAAATGTGCCCACTGGCCCAATATTTCTATTAGCGCGCTTGGCTTTGCCTAGACGCCTTCCATCCCACACTTTCCCCACTCCTTCTAGATGTGCACCCCGAATGAATTTGTGCAAATCAGCATTCAGGTGAAATGTGTATTATGAGTAAACTTGACGTAATTTAATAATAGGCTTAAATATTCAGCATAAACATATTTTTAGTATTTGAATTCCTTTTTTATAAGGCGACATAACATTGAAATTACACTCAAAGTTGCTACAAGCACATAGATATAAGCTATATTATCTACATTCATAGGCCTATTATGTGTGCAATGGGCCAGGCTTTCCTTGGATCCAGTTACCTGACATAACCCCAAAGCAAGTAAGGGTAGCTAGGCAGATTTACAAATCATTCACGGGTAACTTGGATGAAGTCATCTGTACTTACCCAGAGTTTCCTGGTACAGAAAAGGAATACCTTCGAGCCCAGATTGGAAGGATTTCTGCAGGTAAGCAGTGATAATTCTCAATAAAAAATTATTGTGATTTATTATCTACTTCCAATGCAATAGAGCAGCATCTTTAAAATTTCATGTGCTATGATCAAAACTTCAAGTAGATTGACTCAGTAACTGACACCTGAACATGTTTTCAAACACTTATAAAAAACATGCTAGATGAAAACATTCAAAAATGAAGTTTGGTCAATCTCGAAAATGTCGGAATCCGTGAAATAGTTTACCTATGCCTAAACATGATATTAATCCAGAAAGATAAAAACATAAATACAAATTCATATAGCTACTTAAGTAGATCTTTTTCTTTGGAAGAATATACAAACCACATCTCACTTAGCATTTCATATGCATTGGCCCCGAACCTTTGCTGGGTATTAGCAGAGACCAAGTCAGTAGAGCCCTAGATGCTTGGGCGTATAATGAACTTGCGAAAGCATTGTTGGAGAGAGATGACTGCAGGCACAGCCTGAGGTTCCCTCAACAGACGTAGGGAGCTATGACTATTGAACCGGAGGAGGGATTCACTCCACTTGTTAGTAGGTATCCACACAGGTCACTGCAGATTGAACAGGCACCTGACACTCATAGGAGTGGTCGGAGACTCAATCTGTCAGAAGTGTTGGGAGGAGGAGCCTTAGAGCTGAGGTGTTCGGCACAGCAGAGTTTGACAGGGATGAGTGCTTTTCAGCGGAATGGTCGGACATCACGACTTTTATCAAAAGGTCTGGAATGTTTGACACTGAGGAACTAACATGTTTGCCATAGTTCTAGTGATGGCCTTCGAAGTCAGCAAAATAGGCCAAAGGTGC
Organism: Bruchidius siliquastri; assembly: GCA_949316355.1. Classification (NCBI taxonomy): domain Eukaryota; kingdom Metazoa; phylum Arthropoda; class Insecta; order Coleoptera; family Chrysomelidae; genus Bruchidius; species Bruchidius siliquastri. The sequence goes on from OX438537.1 coordinate 21,213,472, forward strand.
CCTACTAGCATTTCATAGACAAACAAATTTAAGATATTGCTACTCCTAGAAGCTTTCTTAAAGGCAATTTGCTTAACTTTCCGTGATAGGCCCACTATTGAAGGTCTACATCCGCAAATGATCATTGCCTAATCATTACTACCGTTGATTGATTACAAAGCAAGTTTCGTACAAGACACCTGCAGATAAACTGAAACAATAGTCAATAACTCATGCCTCATAGTTTATTTCACTATTCAATATAAAAAAATAACCAGTTAAAATGAGTAATCACTTTATGATGTGATCGATGATGTAAAAATGTCGTTATTCTTTAATATTCAGATGATTCTATTAATATTGTTTTTAATCAAGAGCTGTGAAATACGATAATTGTACCTAGTAGATATACTTTCGAAGATGGTCAGGCACTATTGGAATCAGTTTATTTCATTCTGTTAATACGGAGAATGGCTTTGGAGTAACGCTACACTTACCAAGAGAATACTGTATATATGGAGATGATTGAGAAGTTGATACATCGTGAGATGATTTACAACCTATAATATAATTAATAAAAATAAAAATAGTGTATAGCCTCTTGTCAGGGATCCTACAGGAACTAGATTAATCTATCAATGACTTGGTCTCGTATATTTCACTGTCTGTATGGTTTGATAACAACTTATCTTGTTTTGTTTGCAATTATGCTCTCATTAGAAAACAATAAAAAATGAATAGCAACATATAATTTGTTGAAATAGGTTTTCCAATACAATATTGGGGTTTTGTGAGTTATTCTTGATTTACTATGTAACGTATTGTAACGTTCTCGAAACACTAATTTACTCATTCTTATCCACGATGTCTAGTTCTTAACTGTTTGACGTCGGAAGAGCGGCTACTGCTGTCACAGCTCGATCCTCCATATCTTCCCATGTCCAATCTTCTCCAAAGTCCAAAGTTCTCGTAGTTCGAGATGTCTCTTCTGACAACTCAATGTTCTGGATGATTTAGATACAGAGCGATCTTTTCCTAGCTGCTACTGCTGATCTCGATTGCTGTATTTTTGAAGACCGAACTTTTACAGTTACTCACAACATTAGAATATATTTGAATATCTATGCCCAATTTTTGTCCGTTCAAAACGTTTTACAAATATCCATTGCTTGTACGTAACATAAATTGATGAAAAAAATTAAACCTTAATGTTATTGTAGGCAACACGATAACAGCTTTTGAGAACTTAATAAAATTTAAACGTGTTAGAACAAATTACTAATTTTTGGACGTTCCACATCATAAAAATTTATGTAAACAATTTTTGTCGTTTTGTCTGCCTTTCTATTTTTTCATCTCGTATTAAGAACGTTTCAAAATAATGTAATTAGGGTCTATGATACTTCTACTTGCTGGTAATTAAAACCATATACGTATAATGGAAAATCTCCAAACTTCGCCATTATTGCTTGTAGAGTACCGAGTATATTATTGGGCGAACTCAAAAAAGTTTTGTAACTCAATTAGGGGCTCGTTTTTTCATTTTAGGTTAACTTTGATTATTGATTCCCTGTTCAAGGAATCAATCTAGTTTCATAGATGCCAGAAAATATATTAAACACGTTTTGTTGAAAAAACACACGTGATAAGTCAATAAAATCAGTGGACGACACAAAACAACAACCTATGGAAAAATGCGTACGAATAATTGTAATGGTTCATTAATTTCAGTTAATTGATACTCTATTTCATCCAACGAGTTTATCAAATATTGGGCCATAATTATCTGTAAATTATACACAAACTTGAACGAAGATAAAAACAATCAACGCTAAACATTAGATCGTAAATATTTTAGTGGAAAAGTACGAATTTGGTTACGGAGAGTGAACATACCTTTTCACAAATAAATTAAATAAATTACTATTGTGTCTGATTCACCAATGCTCTTGAAGTCTATATATCGTATGCCCAGTTGCGTAGTTACTTAAACAATTTAGAAGCATTGTTTCAAGGAGTAACTTCCGGAAAATGGTTTACGCTTCATAAAACAAAATATCGATAAAAAATAGTATTAACGTAATATGTAATCTGATATAAAGTTTAATATTTTTACGTTAAAGCATAGTTCAACGCTATAATCAGAAACGAATTTCAAGTGATTCCCATTTTCTTTGCTAGCCAAGGCTAAAATAAATAAGTGCTAGTGTCCCACAAAAGATAAGACCTTGTCCGCAGGTTTTCTATGAAAATATAATGAGTTTCATATTTTCCGAAGGTACCCAAATATCTCCATTGGGCTACTACACTTTTGGTGCTGGAATGGGTGGGGAAGGTGATGAAGAAGACGAAGAAGCTGAAGAGGGGGCTGGAGGAGAGAGTAAAACGTCCTACCGAATAAATCCTAAATACGAACCGCCGCAACTGAAAGATCTGCTGGATGGTTCGATGTCATTTTGGGTACACCATGCGCAGTATATACTCCCACAAGGTAAGAAGTGGAATGATTTTTCATCCCGCAAACGGGACAGACGTCATTCCCTTTCTCCATTTTATGAGTGAAATATGTCTGTTCAGTCTGAATTGGCACATGACAATCACTATCAGGAGGTTGCGACAGTCTCTGCTGCCTGAATAGCCATTGCAGACACTTTCCAGCACCTGCTATGAATTTCTTAGCCTACCTACATCCAACTCTCTCGCGTTATGGTTTTGCCAGTTCGTTATAACCCATACATTTGGAATGTGGGGCAGCATAAATTCGGGACACATGCTCTCATCTCCTAGTCTTTCCACGTGACCTGCATTTTCGTCTCCTGGTCATTAGGGTCACGTTCTTGGATTTGTCTAAGACCCTTGTTGAAGGACACATTGTATTCCTGGACTAGACTATATCTAGTCCTCTGTAATGCTACCGGCATGAAAAATGCCTGACCATCCGAGCATTGCTGTACTTTCGCTGAGTATGCTACCATTAGGATGGCAAATACCTATACCTCAAATTTCGTCATATAAGTTCCAAGCATAAAAGTTTCCTCCTTGCATTTGCCTTTTAAGCACCCTCCTTCTACCTGATCCCGTTTCCTTAGAGGAAGATTCGTTTGAGTAGCAAACCGGAATATAAGGGGCAACTGTGTCTCGCAAGTCACCATTCACCCATCAGACTCTGTTTGGTATAATGAGTGAGAATCTTGTTCCGACTATTTCCACCTTAAGAGATACTGTCGATTTATTGGTGAAAAACTGCAAAGTCATTGACGGTCGTATTCGAGAGAGAGGGCTTGAAACATTGCTCCAAGAAAATCAGATTGCTCTAAACTGTTTGAAAGTCATTGTTCTAAACTGGATTAAGTTTGATAGGGGTGCTTGATGAGGTGGAACTGCTCCAGAGATGAGCTGTAGTGAACTAAGTATTTGGGAGGGGCGATCCTAACCAGGACTGAATGAGACCCCCACAGCAAAATCCTAGTGAGGGAAAGGACCAGGTACGCATGGCCCTCAAAAATCAGTCTTTTAACTGCGCATACTGCTGTGAACATGTGTCGGTCTTGTTTCTAGAGAGCTCACCAGGAAGAACAAGTTCAACACATCTTAATAGTTCATGTATAATTATGTCTAAAGGTTTATATAAAATATTATATTTTTACATTTCATTAACTATAAGCTTGGAACAATTATTCACAAATGATCATTATCAACCAAATATTGCAGTATGATCTAATTGATTCAAGGTCGTACTTCCTGGTGGAACCCCAATCCAATGCCTGAGGTGGGAGATGAAGAAATGGACGAGGCAATGGGGGAAGAAGAGGAGGATCAAGGAGACAAACCGAAAATCGAAAGGGTCGAACCAGAAACTGGTCCACCACTTTTGACTCCTTTATCTGAGGATGCCACCATGGAAGGGGTAACATTGATAGATTTTTTAACACATATATACACTTTAATATTAATTTGCTGTGCTAATTTTGTCCCAGATACCACCTTGGAGCGTTAGAAGTACTTCGAACATAATAGAGAACTTTGCAATAGCGGTTGTAAGATCCAATCTTTGGCCAGGAGCTTACTGTTTCAGCACACAGGGAAAGAACTTCCAAAATATTTATTTAGGTAATTCATTAAGTACATTATGAAAATTTTTGGCACCTTACGAAAAGCTATTTTTTCTTCTTGAGAGCATTCCTAAACAATTCTCATGAACTAAGCATATATGATATAAGCAATGCAAATTCTATCCTATCATAAAATTTGAACAAGCAACAAGAGCAAACTCTGTTGTAATCAATGAAACATTCACAGGTTTTGGTTTGAAGTACCTCCCTCAAAACTACTCTCCACTTCCACTGCCCCCAGTTCAACAAGAGTATCCTACTGGTCCAGAAATAATGGAAATGATGGATCCAACAGGTACAATTATATTACTAAACACTTAAAAATCACTGGTTGATAAATAAATCTTGCTGCGGCTAGTGATATCATTACAAATTACATATTAATTTTCAATTATTTATCGACCAAATTAGATTAAAAAATGTTCCATGGTACATAATACCTCAGTGTGAAACGATTTGAAAAATCTTTGATATTGAATAAGTTGCTGAGTAGACAGGTTTAAACGCATATCCACATTGTTCTCAATATACGAGTACATGTATTTGAATGCATCCAGAACTTAACAAATTTATTTCCATGACAAACATGTGAGAATCTTATTTTTTCATTCAAAGGTGCCGAGGAGGAGCAATGGCGGATTGACCATTTGCCTAAGCCCAAGCCTGTCCTGCCTGAGGGAGAGGAGGCTGAACCAGAAGAAGCAGAAGAAGAGGAAGAAGAGGATGAAGACGAAGATTAGAATTTATAGTTTTATTTCTTCATTTTGAACAGTTAAACCAAAAGTTTTTAAGGTTTTTCTTAAGTGAAAGATTATTATAAGAATACATAACCACAATAAAATGTGTTAGCAAAAGCTTTAGGAGAATACTATATATTAAAATGCGGGTGGTGTTCCAAAAAACTGAAGAGTGGTTCATTGGAAATAAGCTACTGGCGCAGCTGGAACGTTAGTCCAGTTAGTCCTATTCGAGTAGTTGTAGTTAGGAGAAGTAAAGAAGATGAAATAGGATTTGGTCTCTAATAAATGCGACACATTGCGTCACGCGTCAATTTGACATCCACGGTTGAATGTCACTAAAGACATGCAAATTAACCCGCATAGATTTTGCTTGTCATTGGATACATGTCGGCAGAGCTCCCAAATTTCCTCATTGAACAATGCGAACCACCAACACTACACCAATATTTGCTACTGATACCATCAACATGGATTCTTGGCTTCCATGCTCGGCCCTCACGGTGCTAGATCTTTCAAGTTATAGTTAAGTTTTGATTGTATATGCCATATTCAAAGACACACCATGGAAACACAGGCACTTGTAAACAGAAATTACGCTGAATTTTCGTACGGCTCAAAACTCCTACTACATATTTTTAGCCATGTCCGTCTTGTTGAGAGTAATAACAATTTCAGTATTCTGTATTTGACAAGCGCAACCATTGAACCCCTTGTACGCTACCCTCAGGGATTGCTCAGACAAGGTGTTCCGCTACCACAATCTGTAAATGGAGATGGTGACACGACCCAACGGAGGTCCCTTACACTAGCCATTAAGAGCCTACCACTCCTCCAGGATGTATTTTCGAATTGATAGGTCAGCTGAGCAACAACACACCAGATACTCAACTGTTTCATCTTCCTGTTGCTGTATAGGGATTCCCTCATCCTCATATTGCAGGTTTCCTCAACTAGCAGTGTCCTGTTTGTGATAAAAGCTGACTTAGGGCCGTACTTATGAAATGCCATTTCTAATACAAAAATAAGGGTTTCTTAAGGTTCTGAGGCCTGAAATAATGTCTAGGACAGAGGACAGATACCATTGTGATTGTGCTAAGTTCGCTGAGGGTCCTATTTAAAGACGTTCTTTGGCTTCCTTGAACCTTACGGAAGCCTACTGTTGAATTGCAAATAGTGTTTGAACATCAAAACTTTTTATCGTTTAACAACTAACCCTTCTTGCTTTTACATCAGATCCAGACACATCATCACATCGGACTAACCTCCACTAACCTCTATAAATATAATATACAAAGACATATGATATGACTGATTATTTATATTTATTGATAATATAATATTATATAATCATTAACCACAGCCGGTCGACATGTCACGACGTCACGAGAATCTTGACGCAATTGACAAGTCGAGGAAGGCTGTACCTAACCTAACATCACCTTTTTAGTATTCTGTATAATTATATTAATATATAAATCATCAAATACAATAAAACGAAGAAAAAAATCTTAATATCAACTATATAAACGATGTAGACTTTAAGTCTACATGGTGAAATGTGTGGTATAATTTGTTTGTTTTCAAACAGTAAATCAGATACTGGAGAGCACCTCACCAAAATTGTAAGTAACAATAAAGATTTTTTATATTGCATCTACCTACCAACCCGTGTTTTCAGCTCCAGTTATTCGAAGATACCATTAAAAGACGTGGACCCAATTCCTACAACGTAAAAAGCAGCACTACTAGCAACTGCTGTATGTTATTTGCTGCCAGCGTTTTATGGTTGCAGGGACGAACCCCAACAGAACAACCTCTAGAAGATAACTCATCACTGTTTGTTTACAATGGCGACATATTTGGTGGAATTGCAGAAAATATCAGAATTGAACTGGGAGACACTATACCATTATTAGACTTGCTCAAGGCATCTGATAGTGTTCCTGTTGCATTGAATAAAGTAGCTGGACCTTATGCCTTTATATATTTAGACAAATCCAAAGAAAATTTATATTTTGGAAGAGATCTATATGGACGCAGAAGTTTACTAATTGGGAAAAATAACCATGTGGTAATAATATCTAGCTCTGCAAAAAGGCAAAAGGGTTATGAATTCATGGAGGTACCATCCATTGGTACATTCTGCTGGAATTTAAAAACTAGTGATTTGACTGTCACCCCATGGCAGTATCGCAATAAGAACTTTGTATCAAAGTTAGAGGAACTGAGCAGGTTTCTGGAAAAGAATATAACCATTGAGCATTTATCATCTCAGCAAAATGTAATACACACTGAGTTACAGGCATGTGATATGACAGTTTTACACTTGATAGAAGGTCTTGACACAGATCAAGCTTTCTGTAAACTACTTAGTACAGAAAAATGGCGAAATAATATAGATGAACTAGAAAGGTTATTACAAAAATCTATAAAAGCAAGAGTGTCAAACATTCCAAATGCTTGCAGTGATTGTTTATATAAGAATATTCAATGTATACATGCCAAAATAGGCATATTATATTCAGGTGGGGTAGATTGCTCTGTTTTAGCTTGTCTGTTAAATAGATGCCTTGAAAGCAAATATCCAATTGATTTGATGAATGTAGCCTTTGATAAATCAAATCACTACAATGTGCCAGATAGACTAACAGGTAAAATCAACAACAACAAGAGTATAGATTTTTTCACATTCTTTAATCTATGACATACACATAATCACTTTCAGTTTCTCTACATCATACAGAAACTATCCTCATAAGTGTATCAACTTTTGCTAATTACATTGCCAGTGAGGGTGCTGGTCGATGAAGGCAAGCAAAACATGCAATACAAGTATATATCCACTACTAAAATAAACATCAACTTACAAGAATTATATCCTCTATTCACTTTTGCCAAAGCATTTTTTTATACTTAGATGACATTATATGCATCCTAGGTCTGTAGATCACTGACAGTTTCTATAGCTGCAGATCAGTTTTTTTTCCTCTATAAATTGAATCAAAAAAAAAATCAAGTGAGTCATTCTGAACATATAAATTATATTTTTTAATTCAGGAAATAACTAATCTTTCAATAAACACATCACACATCATTAATATTCATCTTTTATAGATTTTAGAACATGAATAATTGAGTTTTCGCTATTTCTATTGCAATTAAACTATGATTGCCGTGTTAAACCATGTTTCCACATATTCAGTTTACCATCTAACTACACCATGCCATATACTAAGCACTGCATGATACATCAATTTAGCAGCTATACATTATTTTCACCAATAACAAGTATTTAGTTGAAGACAAGAAATTTTAGAAAAATAGTACTTAGGGGCATTTATTTAGAGGTGTTTTCCTTTGGGTTTATCATATGTTAAGTAGTACCATGTCAAGTGTAAAATTTGGAGTTCATACAGATACGTTTTTCAGGATTGCAAGGCTTGAATGAGTTGGAACAGGTTTGCCCTGGAAGGAAATGGATTTTTTTGCCAATCAATGTTCCACAAGAAGAATTGAACATAATGAGAATGAAACACATAGCAGATTTAATTTACCCTCTCAATAGTATTCTGGATGATAGTCTAGGATGTGCCTTATGGTTTGCTGCTAGAGGACTACAAGGTGATATTTCTTCCACAAGCAGGGTAAATCATTTTATTGTTAATATCATATTTAAATTTCAACAACAAAAAATTTGATATCACATTTGCAGCTAGGATAAGTTAAAACAATCTAGTTATACATATCTAACTGTAATCAATGTCTGCTGAAAAAATCTCAGTATTCTCCATGTACTGCAGATTATATGTTCTGTGCCTATGCTAAACCCTATTCAGTCTTAGTCTGCAAACGTCACTACAGATACCCATTTGTTTAGATACCCAATTGGGTCATACGAACATAATTAAGCAATAAACGATTTTTAAACAAAATCTGACACCATGGCATATTCAGAAACTTCAAATAGAAAATGTTTATTTTTAGCAGTTTTGCGATTAATACTTTTGTCAATGGATTTTTGTATCAGCTGAGCGAATGACGGCACATAGTGAATGGCAAGTTCAGAGATTTTTTGAAATAATTTCTGAAAGTATATGAATATGTGGAATAAATTTCAATTCTCTACAATGAAAATAATACATACCTCCCATACACATTTTGTGACACGGAATACAAATATAATAAGTCTGTGATAAGCCTGATATCAATAAATTGTAGTCTATTTTTAACTTACCTAATTACTAAATTTCCATTTTCCTGCACCTCAGCCTACTATTTTAATCTTTTAACGATGTGTAGTGAATTTCAAGCATCACCTCAAATTTTATTTTCATCGTATGTGAAGTTTTCAAAATTCATGACTGAGTTTTACCCTGTATTGAAGCACTCCGCTCGGAACTTGAGAAGTTGTCATTGATGAAAAGACCTCCCGAAATCTAACCTGCCATTTTAAATCCGTTCAGTGTTTTAGGATAACAAAGTATCAAATATGATTGGCAAAATTTGCTTGAAACCGCAATTATAAGCACTTGCCATAATTAACTTGAGAAACTAGAATATATTTTTTTCCGAATAATTCTGTAGGTCCTTTTGGTAGGAATGGGCGCCGACGAACTGTTCGGTGGTTATACACGACATAGAGCTGCATTCACGAGAGAGTCCTGGGTAGGCTTAAACAACGTCCTTTGCGAAGATTGGCAAAATTTATCACACAGAAACCTGGGAAGGGATGATAGAGTGGTCTCAGATCATGGTAGGCAGCTGAGGACTCCTTATTTAGATGAAGACGTTGTGAATTTTGTCAGGAGTTTGAAACTGTGGGAAAAGTGAGTAACATATTATGTGCTACATTATGGATTCAAATCGTAACAGAAAGCTTTCATATTCAGATATATAAAAATTTAAATCAGCAGGTGTATGATTATATTTTATTTTTATTGCCAATAAAATTAGTAGATTGTAGATGCTGTTACTAGGTGAATTTCTTCCACCATTCAGATAAGAAATTGTGTGTTTAACACAGAAGTTTCACAATTAAAACTCTTTTTCAGTGACACGTATAAATTTATATTTTAATATAAATTGGAAGGCGTAACTGAAAGAGACTGTGAAACTTCTGTGTTAGGCACATAATTTTTTATCTGAATATAATTGGTTTAAGCAGATCATTGAAGTGCAAAAAAGCAACAGCTGTTACAATTATAAGAATTAATTTTGATTTTATTTTTTCTGTTCACAGAACCTTTCCTTCCAAAACAGTTCCTCAAGGATTTGGAGAAAAACTGTTGTTAAGATGTTTAGCATACAAGTTAGGCCTAAAAAAGGTGGCATGTTTCCCGAAAAGAGCTTTACAGTTTGGATCAAGAATAGCTAATAAAAATGAGAATGCTCACGAGATATCTACAAGACTTTTGTGAAGAAAATAAAATGATTCTCATTATAGTATATTTTGATGTCATGACCAGTCCAATGATACAAGTTGTGGCACTGCTTGTCAAACCAGGTTCCTTCTCCATGTCCGCGTGAGGTCAGGGAGGAATGTGACTGGTCTGGTGTCGACTAGCACTGGCTAAGCGGCCTACTTTAGAAGTTTCGACAACAAAGGATTTGCAGAAATAACTTTAATATTTTCAGTAAACTTTTGACAATAGCACAAAAAACACATGGCGAAGAAAAACAAATACTTGTGTTTAAAATTTTATTAAGACAAAATAGTTACTATAAAACATGTTTTAAGTCTTATGCAATAGTTCTACAGTGTGCTCCTCCTCAAAAATATTTTGATATTGAAGGACAATGTATGTTACGATATTAAGGCAAGAAACTTTACATACAGGTTCCGAAAACTTGGTTTTCGAGACACAGGATTTTCCGAAATTTTTGTATGCTATATTATGTAGACTTTTTTAATACCATATCCCTAAATATTCAAAAAGCCTCATGGATTATTATAAGCATTGCATCGTTCATGAGAGGGAAAGTAAAACAACAAATATGTTATTTAAAAATTCATCTGAATATTCAGATTAAAAAAATCAAAGACCTTTATTGTCTAATATGAGTAAGGGACTGGAAAAGCCACCAGAATTTTACAAGGTGTCAACGGCATTTATAGTACTAAGGAATATAGGAAACTTATGATCTACATACCAACATTTCCGTATATGTAAAAATCCTTTTTTTACTGAATTATGACACCCTGTATCTTGGAAACGGATCTCCTCGGACCTGTGTCCATAGGAGCCTTTGATTTCTACCCCATAATATTAAAATCAATAATAACCTGTGATGAACGTATTCAATCTACACACTAGTGAGTCCCATTTATAAAAACAACAAAATATGGAATATAAAACACTTATGATGTACATACAAAAATGGAGTTAAATCGAAATATTTCCAGTATATGTAAAAATCCTCATTTAACTGAATTTTGACACCCTGTATTTCGAAAACTCTTCAGATATGTGTCCATAAAACTTTTTGTCTCGAATTAATCGAAAGAATGCCCGTCTTCAATATTGCAACATATCAAGGTTACCACTGTATGTATTGCAAATAATAAGTTGTCTATAGTTATCAGATACATTTTATAGTCTAAAAAGCACCCCTAATATTCAATAAAATATGTATTTGGTACCCTGTGAATAACCAATTCTTTAAAAAATAAGCAAAACATTCCATATACTTTACAAAAGTTATCTAAATGTTATCCACATCTATTACAAATCAGTTGCAGTGGAAAAAACAGGCTTCAAAATAATGTTTTTCACATCCATCAACTAGCAACAAGGTGAACTATATAACTCTGAAAAGTATATGGAAGAGCAATAAAATATGGGTTATTTATATACTACAAAAACACAATTTATAAATCTAAACAATTGCAACAGGTTGGCTGTTTTAATTTCAGTGCACAGAATTTTCCAAAGTGACTCTGGTTTTGAAATTGACAAAAATAAAATATATCTTTTCACACCCTACTATACCTGAGTTAAGTATTTTATAGTGCAACTGCTTCTTTTTTTGGTAGATGCAGTATCTCCTAATTACCATTATAATCCCTTTTTTACCATACATTTTGATTGGAAAGCAATTTTTTGGCACTCAAACACTGTTAAGGCATAATAATATCACAAAGATTTCACCAAGTATTTTGTGAAACTTGAATATGTCACATGTAATATTGATGTTATAAGTAACCTGCATATCAAGAAGATAACTGAATTCTGCTGACTCATCTACTGATAAATATGCAAATACATCACTTAACTTATATCCAAATAGTTGAGAGAGAGAGAGAGACAGTAATGTGTCACACAATCAAGTAGTCTGATATGTCTACTACTTACAGTATATAGAATGTCTTATCTCCTATATATTTTACTTCCTTTCGATAATACAGTAGAAAAGGAGAAAGATTCTTATAACATTATACAATGAAATATCTCCATCACACCACTTTATGCCACCTAGTTTCACTCATTTATTCAAAGATAACCTATCTGCAATCCCCTATACTTACATGGTGGCTATTTATGAAAGTTCATATAGCTAATGTTTCCTCTACCATACGAGTAAATATACTAAACCAATATTTTTATATAAATTGAAGCTAACAAATTCACTTGATTAACAATGCTTCACAAATATTCTAAAATATACATAATATAATAATGTTTATTCATGCATAAATAGTATAATATGAAATGAATAACAAATTAACTGAAACAATGGGTACCTTAATGTGAGCTAAAAATATGCTGATATACACATTGAATAAGTGGCACTGGCCATGTGAAAGATTGATCTTGGAACATAATCATTTCAAAATGGGAAGCAGCAAGTTCATCCAATGCCACTTTTCTAATTTTAAGACCCTTTAACAAATTCCTTGATAGGAAAACTTCTTTTTGCATGACATTTTATGCTCCCTCTCTATAGTAACTAGTTTAGAATGTTGCACTATCAGAATTACAAAACGAACATAACTAAATGAGGGTTAGAAAGTGTTATTATGGCTGCAATGGTGATTCTTACATGACATAAAATATGGTGAAACCTAAAGAATAAGATAAAATAATAGAAGTTCATAATATGATCCTCTATTTGCTATAGAGAATCATTTTATGAAATTACGCATGCATTATCAGTTTTTTTCTTATCTGCACTACTAGGCCTTACACTCAATCTATTTGCGCCCACATTCAGACTATTGATTGCTCTATCTATATTTTCTGGAGTTCTATGTATAGCTGTTGATGTTGTACCAACAGTAGTTGGCTCTTTTTTTATTCTTGATGGTACTGGAGGTGGTACTCTAGTAACAGTACTATGAGAACTTGTAACAACGCTTGGAGGAGCAGTTTTAGCTCCTGTATGGGTCAGTGCTTTCTGTTGTAGGGGTGTTGTGTTTATCTGATTATCATATCCAGAGCCTACATTTGATGATGCAATGTCATATTGATTTTTTCTTTGATTATTGGCATTAATAATTGGTTGCTGTTTGGTACTAGCATTATTATACTGATTATTTGATGATTGTTGTAAATTTGGTCCATAGCTAACCTGGTTATTTCCAGATTTTGACAAAGACTGAGAATTATTTGTGATATCAGTAGCTATTTTGTTGAGACTTCCAGCTACTTGATTTGGTGCATTTTGATTGTTGCCTTCTCTCCGTTGGGTCCAACTTACAGATACATTAACATTTTTTGATGCTCCATTATTATTATTTGGAGAATTAAATTCAGTGTTCGGTCTGCTACCCATAGTAGTTTTATTAAAATTTTGATGCTGGTTATATTGGTTGAAAGGAGGAGCAAAGTTTGGTGGTGGTATATTATAATTTGGAAAGCCTGGAGTATTGCCAGGGAAGTTAGATTGGTTATTAATATTGAATGGACTACAATTTGATGCTCCTGTAAAATTTGGAGGTATGTTCCAAGCTGGAGGCGTCTGATAATTCTGATTTTGAATATTAGACTGCCTCAAGTCTGATCCTTTGAACAAATGTGATGCTGTGTTATAATGTTTTTGATAACCCCAATTTGATCCTCGGCAAGCTTGATGAGTGGAATTAGAAACATTATGATTTATATGAGTGTTAATTGCCGGGTTTCTACTTTGTCCTCTTCCTCTACCCCTCCTCCGCCCACGTCCCCTATAACCAGTGTTATGAACAGCATTATACTGCCTTTTACTTTCCTGTGCTGATTTTTGTTCTGTTTTAGATTCTGATGAAGATTCTGAATCATCATCGTCCTCACTTTCTGAGTCAGTTTCACTATTTGATACACTTTGAGACTCATTATCTTCATCACTACAATTGTCTGATGATACTTTACCAGTTACATTTTGTGACTCATTTTCACCAGAAAAATGTTTCTCATTGCTTATGTCTTCAGATGAGCAAATACTGCCTCTGATTTGAGATTCATCAGAAGAATGTCCTTGCTGATGAGAGTCACCAATGCTGGCACTTGATGAAGAACTGCTACTTTTCATACATGCATTCAAATTTTCCTGTTCTACAATCTTCAAATTTTGAATCTCGCTTAGCAATAGTGATGCTTCATTGAACTCACTTGCATTAAGGACTGTTGCACTGAGGATGCTACTTTTGTAATATAGCCCACTGAGAGCTGATGCTGTTTCTTTTGCATCACATTCATGTTGAAAAAATGTATATGCATATTTATGACTATGATCGTCATTTACGGCATTTATAACAACAATATTCTCAATTGTACCTTTCAGATGAACTAATAACATGATAAGCTGTTTTAATCCATCTTCTGTAGATTTGCTGTCCAAATTGACTATTTTCACTGCAGCTCTGATGTCCCGGATATCCATACTTGGTTGTCCAGTGGATTATTTTCAATAAGGAGCACCTAAAAAAACATACGTGATTATTTTTTAATCCCATAAATCGTTCATCATTGATGTATTAACCTCTTTGTTCCGGAAAAATACTGTCACCAATAGATTCCTAATACCCAAACTGCGAATGCATATGACCGCATCTAATAAAACTATTTTTAGAGGTAGCAATGGGTGAAATAGCTGGAAACTAGCAAACAAAAAATATATTATATAATTATGCCGACCCAACTAATAGCTTATCACCAACAATTTGGGGGAATCACAAAACGACAAAGCCAGATCATCGAATCATCGTAAACACCACAAAGGGCACATAGTAAACACAACGGAATGTAAACACATGAAAACCAGGCATAGGAAAGTTGCTTCAAGTCTCTGTTTTGTGGTCCAGTCTGTACTCCGTGTCACCTCGCAACAGGTACATGCACGTTTGTGAGGTTCCATGTGAAGTGTGAATAGAGATGAGAAACTTAGATTTAGCTTCTGTTTATGTTTCACATTAAATTAACGGCAGAAATTGTATAATATAAGATGACCAAACCATCTCATCTGCAATGAAGTTGAGGGCAAATAAGTGGGAAACTGATGTATAGGGGCATCGCGCTCTACCAGATACTTAAAACCACCATGTTATAACGACAACAATAGTATACATGCATCGCTATTTTATATCGCGATGTCATCATTTGACGTACCCACTGACGAATAGAACACTTCTATCGTCGTTGGACGTACCGTACCGCATGATTGGGTGACAGCACGTCATCTATCAACATGGCGTTGCTTTCGATGTCATGATGACGGCTGTTCGATCAAAACAAAGCCAAATGTAGTATGAATGTATCAATGTAGTCAGGTTGCTGAAGACGGATGATTTCTGAAGGAATTTTTCAAGAAATTGCTAAAGGAATGAAGATTTGATTTGCAGAAAATGGCTTCCGTAAAAGTTGCCGTCAGAGTTAGACCATTTAACCAAAGGTAGTTTTTTTTATGCTTCGCTGAACAGAAAATGAGAGCATTGAACTTATTTCAGGGAACTCGACATGGGGGCCCAGTTGATCATACAAATGAAAGGAAAAACTACAGGAATTTTGAATTGCAAGGTGACTAGTTTCTGTACTCTTAACACTTATCATGATGGATGCCTTAAAAGACATATATCCTTTGTTAATGCTTGGTGGATCATTTCAATTAAAAGGATCTTAGTGGTTTTTAATTGTTTTTTATAGTACCAGCTTAAAACATATATTAATGCAATGAGAAATGACATATTATTCATAAAAAGTATTGGTATATTGGAAACTTATAAGTATTGTTGTGCTATTGGTGAAATGCAATCTTTTTGTTAGTGTTTCCATTTTTCATATAAATAATGTATTTTGATACTTCTGGTTTAGCCTAGTTCATCATATCACTTCAACTATGGGAAAAAAGGTTGGAAATTAAAATTTGAATCATGATTTAGTAGTTGTAGATGAATGAGGCCCAATTAGTACATTTTAGTTGTAGTGTTAACAAGAAATTAAATGTGGACGATGTACTTCTGATTCAATGCGAACATATTACTCAATTCTACAATTTATAAATTGAAGTGTGTATGAATTTTAATTGTGTTGTCTAGAGACCTTTCATATTTAAAGAAACATGGTGCTACTCAATATTGAACGACACCCTACTTCCACTACTTTTTTTTACAAATCACAAATCAAGTCTACGAGAAATATTATTTTATTAATTTAAAAAAGTGTGATGTTGCTCAACATCAAGCTAAACCCTCCCTACACTAACTTTTGAGGAATTACTAGTTCAATTATTCAAGAATTAAGTGCTTATGAGATATATTGTGTCAGAAAATAATGAAAAAGAGGGATGTAGTTCGACGTGGTGCCCCAGGCTGCTTTGACTACATTTTCGTGAATGACAAATTTGAATATGCAAGAATTAACTAATATTCATATGACAATTTATGTCTTCCTTAAGCCATACTTCTAATATATTACCATTCATTATTGTAATAGTCAGGCTGCAGCTAAATGTCAGTCTATACCACATCCACTACGTTTTCACAAATTGAAAATTTCGAACAAACAGTGTGATACTATCATTCATAAGAGGGAGACATCTTGTAAATGTGTCCCTCAAATATCCATCTCATAACCATTTATTGCTAAGGTAGTACAGCTTAACTGGCAAACACAAGAATGGAGGGCTGCTACTACCTGATTCTTTCCTATAATTTTATAGTTTGAAGCTTATAATCACTAGAAGTCTGAATGTGCAGAAATAAAGTTCCATTATTATATGCTAATTCTTTCAAAAAAAGTTTCCGAAAATTATTTCAATTATTTTTTTGCTAAATCGAGTCGCAGTTTGACATCCAGTCACAACCTGCTTCCATCACCTTTACACCAATCACAAATTCGAGTGTTCAAGAATTAAGTTCATGTGTTAAACTGTACCATACATAAAAAATCGTTTTCAAAAATTAATGGCTGATATCATTGTACCTACATGAAATATAGAGTCAACCCACTTGAAACTATTTTTTTTATGGCTGATTTTCACTTTTAACTCCTTCACTGCCAATCTTTTTAAAAACTGACACTGAATATTACTAGATAAATTCTAAATTATTATTATTATTATTATTAAAAGTGGACGTGATATAAATTGATCAAATTTAATAAATATACATCGATCCATAGGCTAATACAAGGGATGAAAACATCAGATATAAGGAGTTTACATTTGATTACTCCTACTGGTCCCATGATGATAAATCCGACAATTATGCTTCACAAGAGAGAGTATACAATGATTTGGGTAGAGAAGTGGTTGATTGTGCCTTTGAAGGGTATAATGCTTGTGTGTTTGCTTATGGGCAAACAGGTAGTGGTAAAACGTTCACCATGATGGGTTCAATGGTATGTATGTATTAGTCACTAATCTATTTTTCACTTGAAATGATATTGTTTTATGATGCTAATATTAAGTGAAGAAATAATACAAAAATTCCAAAGCAGAGTCAATCTAATACATATTTAATGTTTCTTATTTTGTTCATTCCATATAATTTGCGTTTTTAGGATAATCAAGGCCTGATTCCTAGAATATGCAAAGCTCTGTTTGATAGAATGGCAGAGAATTCTAAAAGAGGCACTACTCATAGAGTGCAAGTTAGCTATCTAGAGATTTATCAAGAACGAGTAGCGGATTTATTGCGTGGTCGTGATACTACGTCTTTAAAAGTTCGTGAACACCCTAAAAAAGGACCTTATGTTCAAGGATTGACAACTTGTCTAGTTGCTAACTACAGTCACATCCAAGAATGCATGGAGAGGTAAGAAGAAGCAAGGAGAGACACATATTATTTGATATTGTAGCACTGACTACCTGTTTGTTTTTGTATTTACAAAAAAATACTACTTAGAATGTACATGAAACAGCCAAAAATGGAATATTTTTTTTATTATGTTGTTTCTATCCATTGGCACATTCACTATTTTGGAGGAAAATGGAAAATCACAATTCAATTTGATATGGATGACCTATATGTTAATCCAATGACTCAAAACTCAGCGTATCATGGATGATACCCTTTTTATATCTGATAGACTGTTGCTGACAAATATGCCATTTTCAGGGGAAATGCAAATAGAACAACTGCAGCAACAAATATGAATGACGTTAGTAGCAGGAGTCATGCTATTTTCACAATAACATTTGTACAGGCTGGCTACTGTGATGGAGTACCTAGTGAGACTGTCTCCAAGGTAAATACTTGTTTATGATGGTATTTATAAAGACGAATAGCAGGTTCCTCCGGGTTCAAATCGTGGCCGCTTATATTCAATAATGTACACCTTAATTTGCTGTTGTGTGAAGTAAATGATTTAGTGGTTTCAATAACCCTACTATGGAGATGTAATTTATGCGGAATTAAATTTGTGCAACACATTTTGAATGATATTTTTAGATTCACTTGGTAGACTTGGCCGGAAGTGAAAGAGCAGATTCAACAGGAGCGACAGGCCAGAGATTGAAAGAAGGCGCTCACATAAATAAATCTTTGGTTACTTTGGGATCAGTAATATCTGCTTTAGCTGAGCTGTCCAGTGAACAGAAAGGTGAAAAGAAGAACTTTTTTATACCATACAGAGATTCTGTATTAACATGGTTGCTTAAAGACAGTCTGGGTGGTAATTCAAAAACAATAATGATTGCTGCTATCAGCCCAGCTGATTGCAACTATGGGGAAACTCTGAGCACATTGAGGTATGTATTGAATATTGCTGGTAATGACAAGAACTCAAATGGATTTTATATTTTTTGAATATGACTTGATTACTTACAGATTTTATGTTTGAAACTGATAATCATCATTGAGTCAGTGATGGTGTTGGTGATATTGAAGAACTCACTACATTCAAAATGCGTGCATAAGCAGTTCTTGGGAAATGTTTAGTCCATGATAGTTCTGTTGATATTTTTTATTTGAATGTAAATAGGTAGTATTTATAAGACAAAGTACTTGTAGTTTCAATATTCCTGGTAGACTGTTGACTCATGTAGTATTGACAAAGTAATAACTGAAGTTATTTTATTATACACTTAAAGCAATAGTATGCAATTTTTTTATTGCATTATCTCAATCAAATCCAAAAAAATATCACTATTTCCAATTACCCTGTTTTTCCATTGTTTTGAGAATGTATTTTTAACAACAAATCATGTGCTCCCTTCAATCGTCTTTAAGTGGAAATGACGATTGAAGATAACTACATCAATCGAAGTCTTGTGGAACGCAATATTGCAAGAAAATTCCAAAGCAGTGGTATTGAAATATCTACATTGCGTACATATTTCAAACAAATTTGCCCCACATTGACAGATCTGCTTCGATTATGATGTTGGTGTGTCTCATTAGGAGTGTAACGGGTCTTATCTCATTCTTAGGTATGCTAATCGGGCTAAAAACATAATCAATCAACCTACAGTCAACGAGGATCCAAATGTTAAATTGATCAGAGAACTCAGAGATGAGATTAGCAAACTGAGGGCGCTAATGTTTTGTGAACAACGCTCAGATATGCTGGCGCAGTTGCATGAGAAAGAAGCTCGTGAAAAGGTGAGATTTTCCTGGATTTTTTCCGCCGGATTTTCCGTAAAACATTCTGATTAGCCTGTATCCTTTGAATTGTTTTTCTACCAAAAGTACTATTCACAAGAACAAATCCGAATCAAAGTTTGTTTGTTGGCAATTCTTTTGATGTCTTCGTTTATCTAAAAAACGTTACTCTGTTCTGCTTTAAATTGCTCATTATTCTAAAATCTCGCTACTTGATTTATTCATCTTGTAAGTGTTTTATTTTGATATTCTGGAAGTACATATTTTGTGTAGTTAAACAAAGTAAGTAAATTTTATGAATCAGAATTCTTGCTTCTCCAGGAACTAACTGAAGAATGGGCGGGTAAATGGCGAGAAGCTCAAGCTATATTAAGAGAACAAAGAGCATTAGGATTGAGAAAGGCGGGGCCTGGAGTAGTATTAGATTCCGACAGACCCCATTTGGTTGCTATTGATGATGATCCTCTATCAACAGGCGTTACATTATATCATTTAAAGGTGAGTTACTGCTGGTATTGTTACAGGTAGTTCCAGATGTATAGCAATTGAAGATAATTAGAAAAACTGTAATAATTGCAGAAATATTTAGCATGATAGATTATTATAATAAATTTAATATTCTCCCAGTTAAGAACTCATTGTACATAGCTGATTTGTTGTTACCTTGACCACTTCAATCACCCAGTATACATTCCAGCTATAAGTTTGTTACGAATTTAGTATAACCTATCGTTATTTGCCTGGCACATGGAGCAAATTGATTAAAAACGCAAACATATTTTTACACAAAAAGACAGGTTAACCCAATATAATATCAACCAAGTAACAAATATAATAACATATGTATGTTTTCCTCAGGAAGGGGAAACCACAATAGGCACAGAAGAAGCGGAAATAAAACAAGACATAGAACTGAAAGGAGCAGGTATGGAACCTAAGCATTGCACCATCACCTTCCAGAATGGAGTAGCGACATTAATTCCACATCCAGGAGCACAAGTGCTTTTGAACAATTGCATCTTGGAATCTCCTGCTAGACTATCCCAAGGTTGCATAATCTTTTTGGGAAAAGCACATGTCTTCAGGTAAACAATACCACTAAAGGGGTATTTGCCAACTCGCTAATATTATATTTTCAATAGCTGAGATTGATTGTTTACATCCAATTTCTGATAAAAACACAGTTTGTCTTCATCTTTTTTTGCTTATGTGTTGGAAAAAAATATTTGGAAATTTCTAAAGATTTTAATCCTTAAATTCTTGTATGTATCTTGCCATGTTCTTCTCCCCCTCCTATTTGTCTTTAAATCCAACTGTAGTTTTCCACCACAGGATATTTTAATAGTTAAAAAGGAAAACTGTGCAAAACAACGTTATTGTCATAGATTGTGAAAATAACTTCGTAAGTTTTTTACGAATAAGGTGAATCTATTTTTTATATCCAGAGTATGCAGAGACTATCGTTTGGAACATTTTGAAATAAAACTGACAAATTATGCACATATATCTTCTACATCATTACACATGATCATTATTGTACGTATATTTATTGAAAATATTTTGCAGATTCAACGATCCAGCCGAAGCTGCGGAGCTTAGGAAAGGTGAAAGAACCCGGAATTTGTCTCGTTTGAGCTTGCTGAGCTGGTCAACGCCAGATCTGGCCGTTTCTATGGAGAACTTACAGTCGTATGTTTCAAAACATCATTAGATTTAATTTACGTTGCTAAAATGTTGATCTCTCATGTGTGAGTGGTCATACGAAGTACTTTAAAACATGCTGAATAAATGATACCACTTAGCTCATGTCAATTTGACATTTCGCAAAGTGAGGTTATGATGTTTTGGTTGGCTTATTCGGCATCTAACATTTTCATAATGAATATTCAGTTGTCTATCCTTTTTAATATTGGGATAATGTGGAAAATATAAAAAACACTGCAAGGGGCATTTTCAAGTTGGGATAAACTTTGCCTAGTATTTTATCAGAAAACAGAAATCCTTAACAGCGAGTATGAATATCGCACTTAGGTAGTTTCAAAATTTGTTTCACGATTGACTTCAAAAGATATATGAGGTCAAGTACAATATACTTGACAATGCTTTTAAACAAAGTAATTATTTCTCCAGAAATGTGGACGAGGACAAAATCGATATAGAAATGCAGAGACAGAATTTAGAAAAAGAAAAGGAAATGTTTGAAAAAGAACAAGAGGAATTTGAGAAAAAACAGGAGGCATTCGAGAAGCGTCGTAAAACTCTGGAGAAAGCCCAAGCTTTACTTGAAGCGGAAAAGGACGTAGTAAAAAAAGAGCATGCTGAACAGGTAAGGATATAGTCATGTTCGTATATTGATAACATGTTTTAAATTGTCTTTATTAATTTCATCAAAAATTATTTAGCCTTTTTAATCGATTTTTAATTATTTGAATTTTCAACTACTTCTGATGAATTTTCACGATACTCCATCACCAACTCCTACAGATGAGCGGGTATGAAAAATTTCAACAGTGACTTAGACCATCTCACAAAATGTGCAGACCATCTCACAAAATGTGCTGCAAAAAATGTTCTCTATCTCAGACCTATGTTACATGTTAATTTTCAGACCCGTCAATTGCAAGAAGACTGGCAAAACCTGACATCACAACAGAGGAGAAAGGAACAAGAACTGGAACAGAGAGAAAGAGAACTCATTCTCAGGAGAGAGGAGTTAGAGAAAGAAAGACAGAGGGTATTAGGTGAAGTACGTGTTGAATGCATTTCTAATATTGTCTTTAAGTTTAGGTGCATTGATTCGGCTACTCACTTCATGTTGATTTAGTGATAATATATTATTAGGTAAAGTTATGCCTTCCATGTTAATCACTTGAGAGCATATGTGGCGCAGTACAGCGTCCAGGCTGTAAAATTCCTGTCCGTTGGGGAACGGGAAACTACATTCTGCCTCTCCACTATTTTGACAAGTGACACTAATGATATCTCGTTGTGAGATACATGTTATTTCCACATAACATCTACCATTACAAAAAAAATGGTACTGTAAATTTAATGTTGGACAAATGCTGTATTTGTAGCAGAATGACTAAGTAAACTACAGATAGTAATTACAGGTACAACGGATTTAATATGCTTCACTACGTATAATTTATATTTTGCATTCAGTTTTTATTTAGTTCTTTGTGTATTAATTTATTTGTTTTATTTTGTTCTGTAGATAGACCTTGAATATGATACCATTAAAGATCTCAATGCTGGTGTCCTGTCAAAGTTTTCAAAAACTTGCCTGTTGATTACTTCAAATGCCAATGAAATTACTTTTCCTTCTGCACAAGCTAAGAGACTATTCCAGGTATTATTTATTTGATTTTAGTTACTATTTTTTTATGATTTATGTTTATCCTGGTTTAATTTTTTTCTCTGACATTTGTTAGATCAAATTTCAATGATACATTTCAATCTTAAGTATATATCGACGCTTTATTTTCATCATTTTAAGGAGTAGCCACTTGACCAAATTTTTTGAGGTAATTTAGCGACTTGTTGCCTAGGTTAAAACATTAGATGAGATAAGGTAACTTCTAAAAATTATCTAGTAGTTGTCGCTGATTCATTATATTTTCCGCTGGCCGCTAATTGAAACCACATAAGGACATAAGTATGTATGAATATGTATACTGACGTTTGGCTGCCTGGGCAGCCTTTATCAAAGTACGAAACAGACTGAAAATAAGTGTATGCTCTCCACTATGCAGCATCAGACCTGCTATAGACATGCACGTTTCGTCTTCAGCCTAGACTCTTCAGAATAGCCTGGCGGTCTAACTGTAGAGAGCAATCAGGTGGTATATACGCAACCCAGTCAAGGGTGTGATAGCAACATCAACACTCATCTTCAAACGTCGCGCACGGTGGCGCTGCCCATTGGCAACTTACGAAATCAATGTCGACATCCGTTAACAAGGATGCACTGATTTACAGCGACATCCTTTGTTCTTCATAAGTACTATTTACAATGTACCATTATCTTGAAGATAAGTATTGAGAATAAATATATATAATTACATTTTCAAAATCAATTTTTTATTCTGTTTTGTATTTTGAGGAAGGCTGCCGAGACGTAGATATTCATTCATGCGTATATGTGGTTTCAATTAGCGGACAACGGAAAATATAATGAGTAACATAAAATATCTCTGTTTTATCCAGTTTGTTGAGTATAATGATTATTTCATTAATCAGTGATTATGACGGTGTTTTAGTCGATATGACCCAAAGATATGCAGATAGGTGTTAGGTAACTGATGTTTATCTTTTATTGATAATATGATATTTTTAGGATCTAGTATCGAAATCTGAAAATGTAGCTTTAGCAGAACACGAAAACGATAGTCTGATAGATATTTTAAATAATGTACAAGGATCTTCCATTATACAGGACTTAGTAGAAAAACATGTAAGTTTTTTATTGTGCATGTTGATAATATCCCATACTTTATGGTTTAAAATTTAATCGGAGAATTAATCTTTAAATTGCACACCAATGATTTTTATCTCGTTAATCTTTCAAAAAGATTAGTAACATTGCATTTGTTCACACACAATCAGTAAAAAACCAAAACGCAAAAAAATTAATGGTAAATCCTGTTACAGAGAAAAGAATTAGCTGAATTACAAGCAGAACTAAATAGGAGAGTACAAACCTTGTGTGAACGACAGAGGAGTGTTGAGTTGCTTGATAAGAAAATTGTAGATTTAGTAGACGAGCAGAAGTCGATGTGCCAAGAGGAAAATAAAGAGGACGAATTGGAAAATCTGAAATCGAAACTTTCACAAAGGACAATTGAGGAATTGAGGAGAATTGAACAGAAAAAGCAGAGGTGAGGTTATTTATTTTTTACAAAATATTCTAAAAAAGCTTTTCCTGCACTGATATGATTATATCACGGCATTTTCCTCTCACTTCTTCATATTTTCGTAACTTGTGAAATGCACTGTCTGCGTAACATTTTATCTACCACACCTAGTTATAAAGAGTAATACCTTTCAAAATTAAAGAAACTAATTATCTGGTGATTCGATCCACATCCAGCTTGACCCTGAACTTGAAGAGAATAAACTCCGTCCAGAGCCCGGACTCGTGCGAAGTGAATTATCCGAGCAGCGAGCCTCGTACCGGCACCTTGAGCAGTGACACCTATCACACAGCCCCTGATAGTTGCTCACCTGTACCAAGCGGGGCCAAGTTAGATTATATTATGAGCGACAGCGGTGTGGAGTTGAGACCATCTTCCAGACCGCACGACGACAGCGACTTATCCAGCAACGAGGATCGGGTAAGTGTAAAAATTTGTGTTTAGAAAACAGTGATTCGGACTTTCGTTGTCTATAGAACTTGTATTTCACAACGTTTCGGTAGATGTGGTATCTTCAATCGTCCTCATCTTCCCGTTCGGTTTCTGATAGGTCGTGCCAGCGCAGTGGCTTCATAGAGTGGCGTCTTCAAGGCTAGGGGCCCTTGAGTAAATACGAATATGAGGCCTCGTTGGAAAGTAAAAAGACGTGAAACAAATAAAATTTTCCTCGATGCTGCATTTCTCATGATTGTTACAGATCTGCAGAAAAAACAGTTACATCCTTTGTTGTACAAGCGAATATTTTGGCATTTCATGGCACTGGGCATCGAAACTTGCCAGTGCAGCGGTGGTGATGACTCACACCACTGGACTAATGTTTACGCCCAATATGACCAGCTGAAATATCGGCAATCTGCAGTTGTAATTGACTGATGGTTACCTAACTGAAATTTCTGACAGAGCATTGAGAGACAAGGCATAGAAAAACCTGACATTGGCGAAATGCTTATATCATATTCCACACTTGGCACATTTACCATATCCACACGTTCCAGCCTATTGGTGCGGGTGGTAGCAGCGGGAAGTAAAATTTAATAATAGCCAAGAGGTATGTGTCTATGCAAATCATGACTCTATGTTCCTGTGTTCTGTTCTTGTATGCAGCTACCGGCTGATTCACCTTTAGAGGATTTGTGTCTCATACATTTTATCAAATGCTTTCAATACAGCTTCACTTCTAGAAGAGACCTCCAATATCCGCTGCCCGAGTTGCTATTCTATCAGCATTGTAGTATGAAATTCAGCGTCATGTCATTGTCGTATTCCCGAGTCGTGGTCCATAAATCCAAGCTCGTACTCCAGGTTAAGGTGGTTTTCTGTAGAAAATAATATTATTTCTTTGTCCTTTTAGGTTATTGTTAGTGATTCTCAATCGACCAGTTCGATAGAGAATCGCTCACCTGTGAGCAAGAAGAACAAACGAAGAGAAACCGATCTTTTGATAAGACGACTAGCACAAAGAATAACGCAGCAAAAACAGCTCATAGTCAGGAATTTAGATAATCAGATACCAAAGAATCATTTAGATTCTCAAATAGCTGTAAGTAAATATTCATTTGCATCATTGGTTGAAATATTATAAAGAGTTCATTTTGATAAAGGTTTTGCTATGTATGTTTCAACGTCAAAATTTCCTTAAGAATTAGAAAGCTGAAGGAATAAAATATCTTATAAAAAAAATATTTTATTTCATGACATGGTTTAGCTAGCTAGTTGACAAGCAATCTAGGTTGCCTTTGCCAATTTGACCGATTATTTAAAGATTAAATCGAAATGCGTGACAAAAATAATTTTATTTGTTAAACCTTGTCCATAAATTCGATCAAAATTGCATATAGATAAACACGGCAACGCCTCTGTCTGCTTTGAACTGCATGAGATGCAATTTTGATACTTTCATTCTTTACGATACTTCATATTTTGTTGCTCAGTACTTGACTTGAAATATGCATCAACACCTTATTATTTCGCTTTGCAGATCTTACAAGAATTGCAAAGACAATACATGTCTTTGAAATACGGGTGCACGTCATCGCTATCTCCAGCGTCTGAACATCCTCTGCAGGATATAGATAGCCCCAGTCCGATCAGGCCTCTCCATACTGGTTCTACGTCAGCCTTATATTCACCAACAATAAATGTAAGTTAAAACAGTAGCCAGAGCTGTATTCTAAAAGCAGAGTTTCATTGAATAATCTTAGAAACATATCAAATAATCATTGCAGCATTTCCAGTTTGTACAGTTGGTTACACAGTTGTATTTTTCCAATGAAAAAAGTGCAGTTCTCTTTCCCTCGTATGTAATCTCGAAAAAATTCCAATTCGAAAATTCTTTTGGGTTCTGGGCAACGCTCTCGCTGACCGCTTTAGCCAGTTCATGGAACGTCTTGTTCCTTGATGAACGGCATGTTGGCGATTGTACATCGTCACTATTTCAGGACGTTATTTCGGTGAGAAGCAATTCATGGTTAAAATTGCACTGAATTGTCGTCTCAAAAACATGTCCAATCAAGTCAATCGGTTGACAAAGTCAAGGTTATAAAATTTTTACATACCGGCATAAAAGATGTGCCCAGTAGTACCCGCAAAACCATGTTACTTAATTTGTGTCGGTCTGTCTGTCTGTCCGGAATCCCAGGACCCCTACATAACTCGAAAAGTATATTTTTGATTTTGATAAAATTTGGATGACTGCTTTGACAAGGACCAAAAAAACTTCCTAACGAGGCGAAAAAATAAAACCTTAATAGTATCTCCCACATTTTCAAGCTTACTACAAGTAAGCTTTACCCAGAGATTTTACTCGACGTTCAACTCTAACCATGAATTATCTTTCAGTTACAGAATCAACGACTAGCGTTATACAATCAAAGTTTATATAGATCGATGCCTTCCATTGCTACAGGTATGTAATTGTATTCTGTTATTATGCTAACATACTGTTTATTGTTAAAGAAGTGCGTACATATAATTTTCGCAATTTATATAATTCTCAACTCATATTTGAATTATCATTCTTGATGAGTTATAGGTAGTGATCGGGAGCTATCTGATTCCCCTCAGCAAGCTCAAATCTGTCGATTCATTGATACTATCATCTTTATGAAATGGAGATGGAAATACTATAAATCGTGTAAGATTTCTTGTATCAATGTTTAGATACAATTTCCATAATTAATGCGTCTAGACTATTCTTACACTCAATACAATTTAATGCTGATATAAAAGTAGGAATTAGTAGAGAAAGAAAGGCAACTGCTGTAGTATTTTGTTACTGTAGCTGATGCTGTAGTATATTGCTTTTGAATCATACTTATAATTAAGTTATTTAGAGAGATATTATGCATTATGCAAGCTGTAAGTTGATAAAATATATGGACATAAGTGTAACCAAAACTTGTCATTCCTAGTTCAGAAATATGGAATATAAATCTTCGTAGGATCATGTAGTCCCTAGTATAATCGCATTGATTATATTAGTAATAATATACTGTAACAGTAGTACACCAGGCGAGAGATAACCAGCTAGGGGTCACTCGGCTATAATATTTATAGACGGGCAAATTGGCCACGCATACATTACAGGAATTCGTTAGTCTGGCCGCCTAGTTTTTTTCTTAGCATGTTTTGAGTTTGTTATACTTGAAATGCACAGGTCAAGTGTCCTCAAGAGTTTGTACGGTGAGCCGTGTCGACAGCCTCGCAGCGTTTTTCGAGTCAAAACGCGCCTGAAAAGTATATCGGGCAACACGGACAAGTTTTCCTACTGATTCTCTTGCATCTGCTAATTAATGGTAGCATTTGGTATTGTAGGAAAGTTCAAACTAGAATGGTATGGCCATTGAAGGAGTAAAGCATTGCTTCGATATGCTTATTGGTGGAAAGCTAATGATTATATTACCTTACATGTATAATGGCGTAAAAGCGAAACTAATTTTCAAATGTGTGATTGCTTGGGTTCTGTTTTGTATTTTCGTTATAGCCTCACTGGTTTTTCTTCACTCCCTGAGAGGTTATTGAACTTCAGGAAATAGCCTTTATTATGAATGTGTCACTCATTGTTCAATATCATTTATTTTAGTAAGATGGAATACACATTTCCAAAAAGATTAACCTCATGCCAGATACATACTTGTGAAGCATACTTGTTCTTCGAATTGCTAGACTTTGGAAATTCCGTTTGTCATGAACAAAAACGTACGATTGTCATTTCATGGGCAAAAGTCCCACGGACCGCCCTGACAAGACCTGACGAATGATAGGTTTAGTTTTGGGAATTTACAAAAACATCAGATTGTCTTGTTTTTAATTAGAATGGATTTTTCAGATACAGACTGTGATTCAATAGTGGCAATAACAAGTTACTGCATTCGTGGAGCCGGTAGCAAAACGCACTACGAATATGAAGTTAGAATTTGTACCTCAGACGACAGGTGGTCTATACTTAGAAGATATAGTCGCTTCAGAGATTTGCATCTTGCTATGAAGGCTCGCTATAGAGACAAGGTAAGAGATTCATTTTTCTGAATGTATGTGTACGCTCTCAACTATGACTCCGTGAGATGCCAATGTATAGCGCCACCATGTGTGTCGCTTGGGGATTTGTGTAGCTTCAGATTTTGTGTGTTGTGTGCGATAGTAATATGGATATAAGCCAATATTCCATACAAATCGGCCACATTGGTAGTGTAAAGTATAAATACGTGCAATGGACCATTAGCATACAAAATAGTGCCTTGCCATTCGCTTACCCAGAAAAATTACAACTAGTTGCATTAAATCTATTTGCTCGACAACGACCCTGACAGCAAACCCAACCTGCTCAAATGTGTCCCATTGTATGTCATTCCTTTGACAACAAATCACGAGTTTATAGACGTTTTTTCAACTTAAGGAAAAAATTATTGATAAATAAAGTGGAAAGACTCTGTCTCTGTTTAACTGAAGATGTTTCAAGGATAGTATTCTGTGGGATCTCAACTTCACGTTAGAAAAATAGTACAGAATTTTTCTCTGTCAGTTGTTAACCTGTAATTTCAAATTCCTCTCTATTTTTATATGAGTTGACGATTTGTCCTATTTTTGCAGGTATCTTCTTTACCATTCCCATCGAAAACCTTATTTGCAAACACAGAGGCAGTAGCCCAGTCCCGCAAGAGACAACTGGAACTGTATTTACGTAGACTGATCGAGGCCTGCAAAAACCACTCTACCTGCCCTTTGGCCTACGGAGGGCCCATCACCAAGGCCGCCCTGATCAGCTTCTCCCCGTTCTTCCGGAAAGGTGTTTTTGAAAACGGAAAATACGGCACGTCATGATGCGAGATTAGGTGTTAGGTATTTATTTAGCTTAGAGTAATTATGGTTTTCTTTCGTAGTGACGGGAGATATTTTTGGATTATCGACCTTCAAGATAAACCAGATTATTTTCTCACATTCCGGTTTATTCAAAACTAATCTGAACATTAATTCAAGATGATAGATTTAGGGAATTTATATTGAAACAACTTTTAGTGAGAGTATAATCTGGTTTCATTGAATGACTGAAAAAGAAAAATCAAAAGTCTTCGGGTGTCTCGATAGTTCAAGAACTCTAGCAGGTTTACTATTTTTATTAACTTATTCTAATAGTCCATTGTTCGTCTTGTTGATTTAAAAGTATTGTTATGCTTTTGCTTTAATTATTGCTACATTCTAAACAAAATAATAGTTGTTCGTGATATTTGTATAGAAAGGTAATTCATAATTTTTATTGCTATTCTAGTGTTCTTTTGAGTTTACTCGGGAAGTGAAGCATATAGCAATAGTTGTTCGTGAAGTAGCTTGTTTTAGATCATCAAAAACATGTCAAAAATTTAATATGGTAGAAAGTTAGTAGGGGCTAATAAATCATATGAGCTTTTTTTTTAGTTGTTGTTAAATTTTCTAGCAGCTAGACTTAGTTTGCTTCTAGAAAACTATGTTCTACAGAATAAGCGAAAATTGATATTGGAACTATTTCAAAAGTGATAATGTCTGAAAACACTTGATCAATCGTAATAGAATATTGAATATGGTCGAATTTTTGTTGAAAACAATCACGCCCAAATGTCCATATATTTTTTTAAAACCGACTTATTTTTATGCCCCATCACATATCTACTAAATACTAGAAAAGACGTCTTTAAAAATATATGGATGCCATATACAAATATCATTATTGCAACTTTAGTAGAATAGGTATAAGTGAGTTTATCAAATGAACCAAATATATTGAGAATTTTTATCTTGAAATCCGGCTTGTGAGGAATATCAGTTCTACACCGCAAAGTACAACTTTTTTATCAGTCTGACTCGATGTTGAAAACATTCTAAGTATTATAAAATATGTTTGGATTGAATATCGTAGACAATTGGTTTTTAATCGATAAGAGTACTATTTATTGGTTGATTCTTCTTTACAAGAAGGCTAAAACGTGTACAGTGATGATTCAATGCCCACAAGGTGGTAGATGTTTAAATTGAGTACTAGAAGCATGGATCAATTTTGAAGTTTTTCGGCGTTTCACCCTTAGGAATGTCTTTTTCACCATTATGTTAGATTAGACAAACCTTATTTTGATTAAATAAAAAAAAAATACTTCACCTACCTATCTGGGATCAGAGGTCTAATCTTGATGGAATTAGGGCCAAAACGCAAAATCCAAAATGGCATTAATTTTAATAAACTAATTTTAAGACTGAATTAATTCAAGATGTTGCTTGGCGTAAGTTCTAAATCATTTAATCTAACTAGTATTATCTCACATCACAAAAGTAAATTTTAATAATGTTAAGCTTGGTTATACAGCTTTAAAGTAATTAGTTTGTAGACTCGCAACTACTCTCCAACAAAACAAGGACGGGTTTTATACTTATTACTAATTTACTAATTATTAGTTTTGATTATATTTACAAAATCTTACTTCTATACAAATGAAATATAGCATTATCGCAGTTATTTCAAGGGGAAGTTCAGTCTTCGAGGATTCTATGAAAATTATTTTATCAATTAATTAACATAGCCGAATTGATAACTCTTAATTGCCTATTGGTGTAAATCCTCGTGAACCATTTTCAAGCAGTTCCGAACACCTTGAATATAATTGCACATTTCTTTGTTTTTCTGTATTCACCACCTATACGACGACAGTTTTGAGTGACATACTTACAAATATTGACACTATACCAGTTATTTATTTAATTTAGTGTTCCAGAGAATCTCCATATTCAGGAATTTGTAGTTTTGAATCGTTGAGATACTCTAGTTACCTTACTTTCAACTCCGTTTCTTTACATGATGTAAATATCTCTGTGCAATCTTTTCATGTTTATTGAAATGTGTATGTGATAAAATCTGAACTTATTTTGTAAAGTGTGATATGTAATTTTGAAGAATATTGAATATAAGCTTGAATATATTGTATTAGTGGTGGAAGGCGTTAGACTATCAGTTACTATTTACAAATAAAATGTTATATTTTTGTTAATCAAGCGACTAGTAATGTGAATTTAATTATTTTATAATAAAGAACTTGTTGAGCATTACTGATTGGTGTCGATTTTATTCATACTCGTTAAACTTATAAACTAAATAAGCATTGTTAAAACATTATAAAATAATTTTCAGGTTATTAAAACAATCCCTCAATTTCTCCAGTTTCGATATTTAGATCAATATCGTAGATAGCAGGTCTTGTAGGTAGTCCTGGCATTTTGGATATCTGCAAAAAACATGATTAAATGTAGGTAATAACTTTTCTGATTGATGTTTTTTTGTTGTTTACCTCCCAGTTCTTGAATAATAAATGAATAAATGATATTTCTTACCGCTCCTGTCAGAGGTATGATGAACCCCGCTCCAACTGAAATCGACATGTCCGTGATTGGTAGAGTAAAGCCTGTTGGAGCGCCTTTGATATTCGGATCCGCGGTCAGCGATAATGGCGTTTTTGCCATGCAGATTGGTAAGTTACCGAAACCCTGAAATAATTTTATGTACTTTTCATTAAGGTGCAGTGGCGTGCATTCCCCATGAATCAGAAAGAATTCTTTATAACAAGCATTTTTCCAATAACATAATCATTTATCTTAAGAATGTGACCGATTTTGGTACATGACTCTTTACACCCTATATAAAATGATTAAAATACAACTTCATTATAGGTAATATCCCAACTCTTATCGCAATGCTACTGTTAACATGGCAATAAGAAGTGACTATTGTAGTGGGTTTTAACACAGTACGATGCATTTGTATAGTTAATAAGTTCAAACTGAGCAAGTAGTTACAACACTGTAACCCATGGTAACACAATATAACGAACACCGTTTGACATTAAAAATAAAGCATAAGGAATCGTGGATCATTCGTAGATTTGAAGAGATTGATTTGAGCCTGCTTCTCAAGTTAACATATATTTCTCTGTATGAGTCTGTTTGGATGGTCTAAAATTATTTTAAACCCTTAAATTTGATATGAAGGGACAACCAAACCAATCTACTCGATTCAAGAACAAAATATAGAACTTTGGTTTTGTGAAAACTTCTACACCAATGTATGGAAGTTCGGTTTACTCAATTTTTTCGATATTACAAAGAACAATTGGTGAATCTAATAAAATTCATGAAAAATTCACCTGTTCTTCATACTGCTGCAGCTTCCTCAATGCAACATCGGTATAAGTCACTTTAGTAGCTCCATACATCTCCCTGGCAATCGTCTCAATTTTCTCCTTAACCGGCCGGTTGAGCTCGTAGAGGAACTTGAACTGGCTGGGGTTTTCCGTGGCTTTAACGAGCGCCTTGGCTAAGTCGATTGCTCCTTCTCCCCCTTTCTCCCAATGTTTGGACACGACCGCGTCGAAGGCGCCTGCTTCTGTGCAGGTTGTTCTTAACAGGTCTACTTCCGCGTCTGAGTCTGTCCTGTTTAAATTTGATCAATGAAATTCGACTTTACATATGCAGGTTCTGTATAACAGAAATTTAAGAACCATCACAAATGCCTCATGGTATGTTTCGAATAAGATTTTTCACAGGGACCTCGACATTTCTAACCTAATGGAGTGCATTGCAACCCTTTATTGCACGAATCAATGGACTACACACTCTAGCAAGTGCGCAACCATTCCAGGCCGCGGCTCACACTGTGATCTAAAATTTAATCGCCAATTGAGAACCCACAAAATCACATTTTTATTACATTAGCATCAAAATTAACATCTGATCAAAACTACCAAGGCATTTCTCTGTCCACCTGATCTTTTTTCTTATCTATGCACTGTTTCTTCCTCCTCTCTTCTTTCTACTGATAATGTCTGGTTCCTGGTTTCCCAAACCTGACAGATTACATAAACTGACTCAGTGACTCAAATGCCCCACGGACTGTCGTGACAAGACGTGACGAATAGTAATGGTGTTGTAGCTTGTACTGTTGAGGAAAGTTTGAAAGTGGGCATCCTGTGGAATTAAGTTTTTTATATGACTTTAAAATCATAAATTTTATTTGACAGTACTTTCTAATTACATAACAGTGGTCGTGGCAGGAAAAGAGGAAGAGAGATGCTCCAGGAAAACGATACCAACATTAGGACTTCTCTGAGGGAATGAGTAGAGAAAATACTACAGGATGTAGTCCTTTAAGCGTTCTATCCTTCACCGAAAAACATACCTATATTAAAAGTGACACTTCGATATGTTTATAGTTAAATATCTAACAAATTTATTATTATTGAATGTTTGCATAATTCAGTAATATATTTATACTCACGTTCTATGGTTGATAGCTACAACAACCGGGACCCCATATTTCTTGGCATTGCTAATATGCTTCACAACATTTGGAACGCCCTTTCGTAATAATTCCAAATTCTCCTCGGTATACTCCTTAGCTAGTGGCGCCCCAGGAGTAACAGCAGGCCCACCTCCATGCATTTTCAGCGCTCTGACAGTCGCTACTAAAACGACCGCGCTTGGTATATCGCCTGACGCTCTGCATTTGATGTTGAAGTATTTTTCCATACCTGTATAAAAGCATTGGTGTAGGAACCTCAACCAAATCAGTCCAGCAGACAGAAAGAACATAACAATTTGGTCATTTTGGTTATTACATGAAATTATGTGTATTTTGGGAGTCCGCAGCGGTAAAATATCTGAATTTAGCAGGTTCCAACTTTGAAAACGTTTATGGTATCGTATATGGGGCAGAAAAACGCGAATTTCAGCCGACACCAAACCACCTAGACGCAGTGTGGCTAGCGTGAAGAAATATTACGTCGTGAGATGCCTTACTGTAGTAAATATTTAAGTTTTGCTGGATAGATTTAATTAGCCAAGTCGTAGGGTGGCGAAGGCGGCAGTCTGTCTGTCGGTCTGTCTGTAGATTTGTCTGTCGGTATTTTTCTCTGTCTGTTGGCCTTTTTGTTCAATCGAGCCAATGGGGTGACGGTCTATATCAACATCATCATACTCCTAAAAGCGGTATACCCCTTTTGTGAAAATTTGACTGCCACACCCCCATGAAGATGAAAAGATGCATCTCAGATTCGCCACTTGTGACAGTTACCGTGTCGCGTTTGGCGTATTAGTAAACTGCAGTCGCTGGTCGATGTATGTTTCATCCTCAAAGTCTTTCATGTGAGAGAATGCTTGATGAGCATCTTACTTCTCCCGTCCATTAATTTATCAATATCACATATAACTTTTGACAATTAGTCGTCAATGGCCCAGTAGTCAAATCAAATTAGAGCTTCTACATATTTTTTTCATCATTTATACTGAATTCCATACAAAAATCTGTCATCCACAAATACTTGTTAATCTCTGAATTTTTAGGTATTTCTTGCCTAGGCTATAAAATTTATGCATACTACCGGCCGCCCGCGATTGCACGTCAAAACCGGTACAAAAAACTGAGGCGGCTCTGCAAAACAAACGCAACAACTTTGACACATTATAAAAGCTTCGGCTGGAATGCGGGTGGGCAAACGCTTGGTTTTCAAATTAATTGTAGATTTTTTAGTTTTTGTGATTCAAGTGATTGTGATGTGAACCTCCTGTAAGTGCGTGCAGTCGGTAGTAATTTCTTGATCCTGAGTAAGTGCGTTTACTCAATTTTTACATGTTTTAAATGTATGACTGTACTTTGATGAATTGTTTCTAGAAATTTGTCATAGGCCTTATGCATATGTTTTTGAATAATATGCATTATTATTTGAATTTTTGTATCGCCTTACCATACTGGTTCGACGTTTAAATTAGAAAATTATTGACACATTTTCAAGGGAAAATATAGTAGCAGGCTTCGCCCCTTTGGACGCCGGGGATTTTAGGTGTTTTGGGAACTATAAAAGGTCATTCACTGCAGTAAAGTTATTGAACATATTTTGGGCTTATATGTGACTTGTATCTCACTCCCATTACACATTTGAACACCCCCCAAGAGCCAAGGGTCCGGAGCGTACCCAGTACCACCGCCATTTTGTTCTGCCCCTAAGAAAATATACATAGTGGACCCTTTATACGGAAAACGACCAAAAATAGTTATTATAATAAACAAAGTGGAAGAATGATGGTTGTGGGTTGTATAATAATTTTGTCCAACACAATTATTTTCCTACTCACCAATATCCGAAGAAAATCCAGCTTCCGTCAAAACAAATCCATTCTCACCAACCAACTTAAGTGCGATCTTATCA
This sequence comes from Bruchidius siliquastri, assembly GCA_949316355.1. NCBI lineage: Eukaryota > Metazoa > Arthropoda > Insecta > Coleoptera > Chrysomelidae > Bruchidius > Bruchidius siliquastri. Next base: position 21,249,949 of record OX438537.1, read on the forward strand.
GCTATTATGGAATTTGAACCATGTGCAATGTTTGCAAAGGGTCCAGCATGAAGGAATACTGGAGACCCTTCTAAACTTTGTAACAAGGTTGGTTCAATGGTATCTTTCAACAATACCATCAGTGCCCCAGTCATTCCTATATCATCAGCTGTAACTGGTTTACCTGGAACAATTTGAGCAAGACAATGTTTCAGTGGATTAGAAAGACACTTGGATGCAGTCAATAAATCGTGTAGCACTCGATCATTTTTTATGTATAATATTTCAGTGAAGAAAGTATAATACTAGGTTGGTGAAAAGTATACAAACATATCATTTGTTACATAATTATATTACCTGATTTATCAAAAGCTACAACCATTTTCGATAGCCTGTCTTTGAAATCCCTCATGTCTTTAGCCAGAGCTAATATAGCCATTATTTCACTGGCTACACTGATCACAAATCCCTCTTTTCTCGTTAAACCTTTTTCCGTAGGTGACTGCCCTATGGTTATTTCTCTGAGATATCTATCGTTGATATCCAAAACTGAAAAATTTAAAAGTATTTTAGTTCATTTAAGGTGAAACTAACGTGATGAATGATGAGAAGAAAAATGTCTTAGTGTCATCTATGAATGTTTATTTAATTTCAAAAACTGCGGGTTTATTTTCATTTGGTCTTATCCCTATTAAGCCATTTCAAAGTATTGAGATTTTTTGTATATTAATCAAAATTGGAGAATGTAGTTCTTTTCTGGAATGGATATTTTTAATACTGTATGGTATGAAATATAATGAATGAGGCAATATTGTTATCTAGATCAAACACATAAAAAATATAAATGGAAAAAACGCAGTGAGTAATTCATAACGTCTGAGGTAGAAGGCATAAACCATTTCTTTGACTTTATATTTAGACATGTTCGTTATTTAAATTCAAACTTGTGAGGAGTCGATTACAAAGTTCTACCACATTGTACTGACCTCTATTCCAAACGATGTTGTTTGTATCAATATTTAGCCTGGCAAACCTCACTCGTTCCTCTGGTGTTAAACTGTCAGGATCCGTTTTATCGATTCCTAATCTCTTTAATCGTCTCAATTGGATATTTGAGAATTTTCTAACGCCTTTAATCTTTGGAACTAAGCGGTCATAAAGCGCCTAAAATAAGTAAACTTTAGTATAGATGTAATTCTGAAAAAATTATGTTAAAGATGCCTTTTGTGATGTACTGTAAATACATTTTTCTAATTCTAAATGATTTTCATCGAATATCCGTCTGTCGATCTTTCGTTATATTTGACCAGCTGTCAAAAACTCATGGCTTGATCTTTCAGCGAAAAAAACAACAAAAATTATTAAAAAATTAATCTCAATTTCAAGATCATTGATAAAAAATGTACAGTTTCAAAATTGAGATTCATAAATACAGAATATTTGTATAAATATATCAACAAGGTATAATACGATCTACATAGTTATAAAAATATCTGTTGTCGTTCAAATATTCTGCTGTATCTTGAATATACCTAGTATTTTCATCACTAAAAAATAATTATTGTTTGTTCCATCCCATTGTTAGTTAAACAATTAAAAAATAAATTAAGATATACTTCATCAAATGATAAAAATATTCAAATAAATTCATACAATAATTATTTTTTGTTATTTGATACAGACCTCATCCTTCTGAGTAGCCTCATGGAAAATCCTGGCATCCAATTGGGCAGCAAGCAGATTATTCGCGGCTGTGATTGCATGAATGTCGCCTGTCAGATGTAGGTTGACATCTTCCATGGGAATCACCTGAGAGTAGCCGCCTCCCGCAGCGCCTCCTTTGATTCCAAATGTGGGACCTTGAGAGGGTTGGCGCATCGTCGCGAAGGTATTCAGCTTCAGGTGTGTGGAGAGTGCTTGTACCAGACCCAACAAAGTCGTACTTTTACCTGTAAGTAGAATATAAGAAATATTTGCTTATAATCGTCCTTAGAAAAAGAGGTCTGGAATGCTGACATCATATTTTTGCAACAAATATTTTTGGAAATCAGTGCATCAACGGCGAGGTGTTTATCAGAATACCATCATTTGCTTTTTTTATTTTTTCCATTTCGAATCCTTTTCATTTGTAGAAGTAAAAAGAATTTGAATATATAGTGTCAAAACCTCATTTTTACACTATACTATATTATACAGTTGATTAGGAGACCCGTGGTAATTTTTTAAAGATTTATTCAATTTAGTGATACCGCCTGGTCTAATAAAGAAACACAGAATAAGTGGAAACTACTGAGTCGATCGACATAACTATTCTTGATCGATGACAATGCGGTTAGTGTTAGTAACTGTGTTTATTACCTTCTCCTAATGGTGTGGGAGTTATACCAGTCACAACGACATATCTACCATTTTTCTGGTTGGATAATCTATCCAAAACTGATAGTGATACTTTCGCTTTTTTCCTGCCATACTGAGATAATTCTGTGGGGTAAATTCCTATCTCTTCAGCCAAGACATTTATATCTTTCGGTACTTGCGCCCTTGATATTGCAATATCACTAAAAAGAAAACTATAATGTTTAGTATACCTATAATTTTTATAATCCTTCGAGATGAACTACGAGGGATCAACCCAAATATTTGATATAATTTTTAGAGCAATTACGTGATATTATTGAAATAGGCACACAAAAAAATGAGTAAAGGGTGAAGGGACTCATATTGATATATAATACGTATCATTTATAGTTAAAAATCTCAGAACATTGCAACTTTTTTCATTTAAGATCAAATTTTCAAATTTTACAGAAGCATGAGTCAGTCATGAAAGGAAGTTCAAAGGATTATTTCTATTTATAAATACCGTTAGCCACCAAGTAAGTTTTGATAAATAAATAACATAATATAAGATATGCCTAGCTGGATCAACTTACCTTGGAACTGGATTTACCAATTTCAAAGGCAGTACCTTCAAATTCCAATTTGAAGACGACATACTTCTAGCAGTTTTTTGTGCGCTTTGAACAGTGTTCTTCATCAACATGCAGACTGTCATAGGTCCTACTCCTCCTGGTACAGGCGTGATGTACGAAGCTACTTGACTAGCTTCTTGAAAAGCCACATCACCAACTAGCCGTTGTCCAGACTTTTTACTTGGGTCTGCAAATCATATCAAACAGTCATATAAGCACTTCAAAATGTAAAATCCTGTCTTTAAAATAATGTCGCTTAGAGCTTTTGCCTGCTGTTGATTCAGGTTTCCATAACAAAGATCATCTATCATTTAGAAATAGCATTCAAAAAATATCAAAATGACTTTGTTATATAGGCATGTCAATTACCATTACCAATTTTGATATTTCAAAATGTAATTGTAGACAATTTGAGCCTCAGGGACGTTACTTACGGTACACCTATTCTAGACTGTTCAACACATTAAATGCTACTAAAAAAATCAAAAGTCATCTGCTGGTCTAAGCAGCTTGACTCTGTAATCTTTTTAAATACGTAATAAAAGGTTATCAGACACCCGTTCCATCCATCCAACATATCAATATTATTGTACGATTGTTGTAATATGTTTTTCATTCCATACATACACATTTTTATTAGTAACCATTTATTTACAAAAAATATTTGTCATTAAGTATCTTGTCATGTACAAGTATTTATAGTAGCAGATAATTGTATCAGATTAAACAGAAAAAAACTATTTTTGCTATGGAATGGTATCATTAATTTATTTCTCAGATTTGATTAGCAGGTTCCATTGCGATATCGTATACACAGATTTTTGTTTATTTGTTTACGGGTACGTTTTTATCAAGAAAGCGTGGCAAAAATAAGCATTCAGTCATGTCAAAGGAATCCATATGTTATATATTTAAATTTAAGACTTGAGGGTGAGTTCACGCAAAGTGATCTTCTACTCAACCCTAATTCATGTTGATATTGAAAAATTAAAAATAAACCTAATCTAAGTTAGAACTACGAGTACGCCACAGAGCAAGTCTAAACGCACAAGGCTTTGATGCCTCATAGAAGTTATAATGTCACAGCAACCACTCCAAACTCCTATAAATGCTTTTATTTTCCTGACAAATGTATAAGAACTGAGGAAACTTTTAAGTTGTTTGGCCATAACAAGCCAGAATTCATATAATTAGTTTGAAAAAAACGTGAATGAAAAATTTGGTAGAAAAATATACAACCTTAAACTAACTAAGATGAATTTTGGACATGTTTCGAAAGTTCTAGAGCCATCCCCCCCCCCCCATAAAATGTTTTTTTACTACGCTCAGAAATGATTAACTGATGATGAATGAAAAACTAAGATAATTTGGAGAAAATATGATTTTTGATATGTTATTCTTCACGACACAGCGGTAACTGAGATTACTAGGTGACAAAAACGACGACTGACAAAGCAAGGCAATGGATGTAAAAACAAACTGATTATTAATCGACTGAGTAGTTTCTCCAATGAGTTAATATTGTTCAATAATTACACATGGATTCACAAATAAAAGTCAGTTTTCAGTGAGCATCGTCAGACTGTCCATATTTTATTTGTGAAATCATGTGCATAAATTGCATAATTTTATCTTGATAATTGAAGAGTTTCACCAAGTCAGACAGTAGTCATAATAAGTATAAGTAGTTCCTGTTGAAAATAAACATCATTTTGATCCTCTAGTAACTTATAATAAATCACAAACTGTAAACAACAAAATGTTCACTTAGCAATTACCTTCGCAGTCATGTTCTTTCTTTGAGGACATTTCGCTATCAAACACGTAGTACTTATACTAAAAACAGTTCACTACTGAAAAGTGAAGGGAAATTCTACCAAAGAGCCAATAATAATTGCCCCAAATTACACGAATACTGTATATTATATCCTCATTATATATCCGACACCATAATACATATTAATAGGTATTCAATTACCACCGATATCACGCTAAGTCTATTTTAAATATACAATACTTTGTGACCATTCTCGGTAAGTCACGAGAAGGAAACCGACATACAAGATACATTTGTATTTCCAAGCTTGGGAAAAAAACTGGTCTACCACGGGATTCAAACCACACACCATCAGATTGATCAAAGAATAGATTTCGGACTTTTGGATTTTTCGACCATTGAAATGCGAATTTCTATATCTAATACTCAAATTGGTGCTTACAGTCTAGTACGATTTATAGTATATAGATTGTTTTATTCACAAATCCACAGTAAATTGAGATGAACCGAATCGTTGGATATCTGTTGAGACTAATTTTATTTGTCAATACAATTCATATTCAAAAAGTGGCACCTAGTCATACAGAAACGTAAATACAAGTGAATATTGAGCCTGTCTGCAATGAATAGAATGGTGGAACAGCAGGAAGAAAAGGATAGATAATACAAACGGCACAGAAGAAAGAGGTGCAGAAGAGTTCGCTGAGTGATCTTTGGTAACGGACCTTTACCGTTCTTTCATTCATACAATCAATCATTTATTCCAATACATTCAGATATTGGTGTAACGTGAGGAGCTAACGATGGAAGGGTAAACAATACCAGAAGCCACAAATAAGAGCCAGCCGCACTTTTGTTGTGTATCTCCATTTACTGATCTTCTACGGATTTCACTATTGGTTGGATAGTATATTGTGGAGATTATTTTTGAATATTTTCAAAGATACATACAAAAAAATATGCATACCTGGAACTGCACTGATGCCGCAGTCTATAACGACTGCGTTTGGTTTTATCCAATCGCCTTTAACAAATTCTGGTTGGCCAATGGCAACTACTAGTATATCAGCTTTGGCACACTACGAAAAATGGAATGAAAAGTATAATATATATTTGGGATATCCTGGATTGTATTATATCCACTTGATATTGAATGATTGAACGAGATAAAGAACTTAAACGTTCCTTTCGATTTCAGATGAGATGGTTCGCAAATTTTTGACAGTACTCTGTACTCGTACGTGGCAAAATTGGGTTGGGTTCAAATCGTTCAAAATAAACTCCTTTGTGAAAACATTTTTTTCTGGAACAGATGTAATTTTCCAACTTTAAAACTAAATGTTCAACAGGGGCATTTACCTGTTCCTTGAGATTTTTTGTTTTCGAATGGCATACTGTGACAGTGGCATGTTCCCATTTTAACAGCTCTGCAATAGGTGTTCCTACAATTTTGCTCCTGCCCAATACTACAGCTTCAGCGCCTGCAACTTTTACACCTGTTCTCTTTATCAACTCCAAAACTCCGTTTGGCGTACATGGCACAAATCCTGTCAAATTTCCCACTGCTAGTTTCCCCTCATTTATAGTGTTCAAGCTGAAAAAATGGATAAATGGAATAAATCAGAAAGTTTTAGGGCTTAAACTTTTCATTCCACGATCTTACGCTGAAGGCTGTATTCCACTGATATTTTGAAATAAACCGCCGCTATCTTCAAAAATTCAACATTTATTCAAATCTGTCACATCTGTTCCCAGCTAAAATTGAAACTGTTCAATTAATCCCACTTATTTTAGCTGTTACTCAAAGCTATAAATGACTATGACTATGACAGCCTTTTCCAAAGTACAAAAAATTGGAGAAAACACAATGAAATTGATATTAACTGATCAACAGTTTTAAGGATATGACAGTTGTGTTTACACATTAGAATTAAGAATGGCTAATTAGGCAGGATTCTCGAGTAGAGGCATCCACATTGAAGATAAATTCAGGTTTTTTAAAACTATATCCCTAGATTAAACATTCTACTTACCCATCAACGTCTTTTTCAGGCGAGACTGAGTCTGTAATCAAATGCGAGTCTATTTTATATTCAGAATCCAATGGCATCTGCACAATAATACCATGTACGTTGCTATCTCCATTGAGTTGATCAAGTTTTTCTAAGAGCTGGTGAATAGAGATGAATTACCTCATTATTTTTTACCTTCTTCATCATTTATGATATAAATGCAAGTATAAATCATCTGATGACTAATCAGTGTCCTGAACTATTTGAAAATAGTTTCTCCAACTCTTAAAACTAATTTTCTAGTTGTCTCTTTGCTTTAACGCGTTTTAGGAAGATGCGGTGGTCAGAACTAGAATACAGCATGGATGCTCGGTCTGGGGGCTCAGCATAAAGGCTCGTTTACCAGCTGGTTGAGGATTACAGGAGATATGAGAACTATTCGACGTACTTTTTAGTTTGCTGTCCCCGATCCTCTCGATAAAATTAGAGGCCATAGACTACTTGAGAATGCAGGACGAGGGCACATGTTTAGCTTCCCAATGTCCTCACTCAATATGTATTTTTTAATAAATTTCATTTATTAGGTTCTTACCTCAGTTTCAGTTGTTGATTTTGGAAGCTTTATATGTTCTGCTAGTATACCGATTTCAGAAGCAGCTTTTATTTTCATCCGAATATAAACGTTTGAGTCTTCCCTTTCTCCAACTTGTACAATGGAAAGTTTGGGTTGTAAACCTGGCACATTCTTTTTCAGTTCTGTCACTTGTTTTTTCAGTCCCTCTTTGACGTCCCTGGTGATTTAATCACGTATAGGTGCAAAATTGATGCTGAATTGCAAATTCGAATGTATTGGGTATATCATTTAACGGCATTGAAAATATCAGTTGGATAAGAACTTATACACGATTTTTCATATTTATCTATATATGATAGTTCGGTATTTTGTGACGTATTTCGCTTTAAACTATAAAGGATCGGAAAACCGTCAAAAATTGTTTACTGGCTGCCCGGGTTACTTGTCAACTGGCTAAATGAGTCCCATCAGATATAGAAAACTGAAGAAATGTTTCAAAGATAGTGTCAATAGGAAGAACTTATTATAGTGTGATCTAAATCTAAATAATAATAACGCAAAATACATGTTTTGCTATATTCTAGATTCTAGTATATGAAATTTTATCGATTAAAAACTCTTAACACCCTGGATAATTAGTTTATACCTATTCCAACATTTAAGAAATATTTACCTTGCGATTTCCGTCCCTGACACTATTTGTCCTCTAACAGCAGATGGAGTCATCTTAAGGGTAAGGTCTGTAATAATGCAAAGTGTTTACCAGAAATGCATTTCTAACATCTATATCTATGAGGTCAAATGTTATCGTATGTAGGGGGCACGTTTTTCTATCGTTCTTTATTCTACGATTATTAACATCATATGATTACGCAAATGATATTGTAGATCATTACGAATTTAAAACCGATGAGTTGTAATCAGCAATACACTAATCATTATTGAGATGAATTGATTCGAATTCCATAATGTCATGCATGGGAGATGGAAAATATGACGTGGAGTGGTTGCTATGAATTCTGCTAGCTAAAGTATGATTGTTCGTTGTAATGCAGTTACTTGCAATTTTATGGGTCCCCCTCGTATATCATTTAGAACCTTCGACTTTGTACGTTGCCAATGGGCAGCGCCATAGTGCGCGAAGCTTGGATATGAGTATTGATGTTGCTATCACACCCTTTACTGGGTTATGTATATACCGCTCAATTGCTTTCTACAGTAAGACCGCCAGGCTATACTGACGAGCCTAGGCTGCATTCCTATAGTAGGTGTGATGCATAGTGGAGAGCATACACCGAATTAAGTTTAACCACCGATTACCTACTCCTCTGAGTTGAACAAGTTATCTTACAAGTTTTTTTTGCTTTTATTGAAAGGCATCTGAAAACCCACACAGATAATGGAACATGTTTCAACACAATTTAAGCAGAAGTTTTTGCAATTCTGAATAAATTTATAACACTCTTTGTTGGAGTCGGTGTTTGTCTATCTGCAGAGCCTTGGCATTCCTATAAACTAAACTTTTGTCTTTCTGTAAATATGCAAAACACTTACTTGTAGCATCTATGCTGACACTGCATTTCAATATATGAAGTAACGGAAAACACCTTTGAAGCATCTTTCTTGAGTAATATTCTTTTGTCAATGTGAAATAGATATCTATATTTGAAATATTCGAGATCCTAAATTCGTGAAGCATCGAAAACATCGGTTGACGCGAATAACAAGTTTATACCAGACTCAAACTATATCTTATTTTGTAATTACAAATATTATGCATGTGGGGCAATATATTTCAAAATATGAGGTGTGTTGTGAAATTTGGAGTTTATTTTCAACAGACAATAAAAATAAAAGGGTCATCTATACTTACTCTCTTATCATTGAAGACTTAATTAATACAATCATATCGTGATTGTATTAATATACACAGCTGTACAGAAACACGTCCAAAAATCTATAGTCAGCCGAATTAAATTAATGCCTAAACAATATACACGCTTTTTTTTGGATTTATGAATGAAAAGCAGTTTCGAAAATCATTGATTCTATGAGCTCCATGAATTTTTTAGACTTTTTAAAACTAAAATAGCTCATCCCTATAGACATGCAAAAATATTAGAATAATTAGAATATATATATATATATTCGCGTATGTATATTATACGTTATACATTATAAAGTTTTAGGACCATCATAAGGTAAAATAATATGGTATTTATTAGAACCTTAACAAATTTCACTTTAAATATAAACGTTTGCCATCCATTAAACGCGTCCGCGTAAGCATGGTTGCCTACAGCATTAACATTTTTTTGTTGTTAATTTAACCTTATTTCTGTTTGACAATATCAATGTAATGATGTTATAATGAATGCAATACGTTTGATGTCTGATATCACCGATTATCTATTCTGTCAATGATAAATACATTTCATGTTAGATAAATTTAATCTTCTATAAAAACTATTTTATATACCTATTTCATAACCTTGTATCCCATACCTTTCTCATCGCTGTTTTGTGCAGCTTGCTCCCTTGTAACCATATTGCATGGCTTATTTTTAGCCAATGTAAAATGTAAAGCTACACTGTAAATGTAATTGAAAAAATATAACCAGGTAAACATCTTCTAAAATTGAAATAACAGTTTTGGCGGGAAAAGTCAGCTGGTTGGTTAGCCCTTTGACAAAACAAGACATCAGGCACGGAGGTTCGTTCTCGTAACAAACGTGTTATTCTATACTTTTATAGTTCAGTCAACTTTTATCCAAATTCCTAATTACCATTCATTTATATATTTACTGGGAACATACTTGATTAGCTGTTAAATTTTATCACAGGGGCTAATTGGTATCGGACAACTAGGCCGGCATAACATCTCGGGAGGCCCAATGCAGCTGAACACCTTACGCTGCTAGGTACGTTTAAAAACCTCTTTTGTAGGGGCCCGTAGAATTCAGCACGGAATAAAACAAATTAATTTTTCAAAAAATGTGTATATTAAAGTACATTAGTGTACAAAATGGTAATGAACAAGGGATGCTCTGAAAATGTACCTTAAACATCATACATTTCTGTCTGAGGCCCTAAAGAGAGTTTACATTTTCTCATTTGTGCTATCCAGGATCAGAATCCTGAATAATGAGTTAGGGGAGTTAAATGATTCCTTGGCAATTGAAAATAATTTTGTTTTAAACGTATTAAATATGATAAAAGTCCCTCTAGGGCAGTTTAGACATAATGAAGTGTCAGCCTTGCATACAATGATGAAGTTATGCTTGCTTATGGCCATGTATAAAAAGGTTTTTCAAAAAAATGAATAATTCAGTATAGCCTTCAATTTCAGCTAGTTCAAAATCCAATAGTTCAGACTTTCCAAAATTTTCTCGCCAATTATACCACTAATCAGTGAATATTAATTTAGAACACCATTGCACCCGACATTTTGAATAGATAAACACCAACTTAGAGAAGTTGTGATTCAATTCAATGTAGCATTCAGCCTTTTTGATATATGAATTAAGGTCTTCGGTACAAGAATTAACTGAGGAATTTGAGGAAAATTAAGTATTATTTTCACTCTTATCTAATATTGGCTTTCCCTTTTTGTAAATAGATACCGATAGTTACAGACGGGTTAAGAAGTAAACATATCTTTGTAAATGCCCCTTTTAACAATCAGACGACTACTAACTCTTACAAATATATCACTTCAGTAGTAGTCTACGGTTGCAGTTTACCTGTGGTGCATTTTATAATGCCAAATTTAACGTCTGCATACAGGTTCTGTTCATGTTACCATCTAGCATAACATCTTTTTATACATGGTATGCATCCATCAATTCCAGAAATCATACAACTTAAGTGACAGTTTTAGTGGTACAAAAACTATAAGGGGTGTAGATAAATAATCAAAGTAGTTGAAATATAAATATGACTATGCTGTTAACGTTCTCGACATGTCTATTAAGCAATTTACAGAATAAAATCTATGAAGAGAAAAGAATACTGGTATAAATTCTATGAAATAAAGATATAGCATAATATGTCCTAATTACACAATTTATAATATCACATCTACGTGGCTTTATCCTTAAAATTAAACTCACATGTATACAGGTATATATTGCTTTTCTATTTAGAAGTGGTTTGGCTTTGTATATTCTATAGGTAGGTAGATTATAGGTTATATGGGGTGCTAGAGTCACTCAAAGGGAAATAAGCGTAAAATGTAAAGCTTTTATTGATTGTTTTACATTTGCGCTGGTTCAAGGTTCTTTATTCTGTATGATTCATCATAGCGAGCTGGTTAAATTATAAAGTTATTCATGTTTTTGTATTTATATATTTTTAATAAGTGCAGGCTTGTCATTTAATATACAATTTAAATTTTCACAAAAATTTCTATTCATAGAACATTAATGTGACTTCTAAATTTTATCCTGTGGTTGTTCGTCTGATTCGGTATGCTTTCTTCTGGTCGCTAATTGAAACCACATAGGTATGAATTAATGTTTACTGACGTTTCAGCTATCTCGGCAGCCTTTATCAAAGTACAAAACAATGGAAAAAATAGGTTTTGAAAATACAATGACAATATGTTGTTGTTATCTGTGTTGTTTTGAAAGTATTTGAGTCTCCAGTCGTCAAGGTACCAAATTTCGAGACCGACGGCAGTAAATTTTAGTTTGTTATACGCAAACCTAACTTGATAGGCGAGGTTCGAGTTTCTTGACTGTTTCACTTTTTGGACGGTACATTTGCTTCAAATTTCTCATAATATGAATGAGCACATTCATTATTTGAACATTCCCAGAAATTTTGCCTGCAGCAGGGTTCAACGAATTTTTGTCGTCCTCAAAAGTTGTTAGGACTTTCTTTTTTTCCTTTCGCTTCTTACTGAAATTCAAAAGTATTTCGTACTTTTACAATTTTCATCGCCAGAACAAAGATAGGTTACACCACGTCAAAACTTCAGATCAATACTCCTGAATAATTTGCAAAATTACAAACTGTCGTAAATCATATTTCTACATAAATCTGGAAGTTTACATCAGAGCAAAAATTACATACAAAATGTAAAGTGTTACTAAAGTCTTTGATATGTTTTAACAATATACGGTCACTTTCCTTTGAATGACTCTAATTTAAATAGCATTTGAAACAAGTTCAAATTCCTTCAGGTGTGGTTTTGGAAATATGAACAAGTTTTTGATACTTAAAAACAATTACAAAGAATATATGTGGAAAAATTTCTAGTCTGAGTATTACACCGAAGGATTTGAAATCGTCTCTCGCAAAATTACGCAAATTAAAAATAAAATACACGGTAATGGAATCTAAGTTGAAAAAAGAAATTTGTGGAAATGTCAAATGAATTATGTGCCACACACTTAAATGAGAGCTCTAAGTTACATTCAGTTGGTCCAGTAGTTCAAACACAAACATATGATTTGGGTTACATATTCGCTTTTGTTTCTAGAAGAGATAAAAAATGAATGAATAGATGATGGATCTATTTGCAATCCAGGATTAAAGTATGTTATGATTATATGGAAATTATAATAGACAAGTTTTTACTGAAAAGTCATCCAGGACTTACCAGAGTGTTAAAATGTGTTAATATTGTTTACGGATTAAAAAAAAAATAATTAATGATTGTGTATTGTGGTGAAATTGAGTAAATAATGCACTAGATTACATGAATTACACAATTTTATCACAATGATGGAAGAGTTTCACCAACCACCTACAATCTACTGAGTAGTTATAGGGTCTATTCAGAGAAACTGATCCTATGTTCTTTATCTTATAATTTTTTAACAGTTTTCAGTGACATTATGTCAAGCCAATCGTATGAAGAAGACTAACACAAAGATATTTTGTATTGGGCGTTATAGTACCTAAAAACAAATTTATCTTCACGTTGTTGTATGGTCAAAGTTCTATTAGTATATGGCATAATGTTATTAAAAAACTGTTTATTGTAGATGCTACTCATTTATGTTCGTGAGACTCTCTTTGTTTGTTCATATAAATAATGAATTTGAATATATAATAATGAGCTACAAATGCAATGAGTACCTCCTAATATTATAATGTATATACCTATAGTATACATATACAATATCACGCAATTGTGCAATGAAGTATTTCTGGAATATTCTGATTTTAAGCATGATCACCAAGAAATGAGCTTTAATGCAACTTTACAGATTTCGTCCTTCAAAAACCTTTAGAAAAACAATAGAATCTCTCAATTAGTCAATATTTTTTTCAATGCAGTTCGTGATATGCTTCCTATTTATCAGGGACACCTCTTTTGCAACAACATGCGAGTAATGTTGTCCATTGTTGCACATTGAGGCGAGAATCGTCTGCGCTCGGTGGGTGATCAAGAGAGCAAAAGCCATACTACACCTTTGTCGAATGTTTGACAGTGTAGATGTTGCGTGACATGTCGGGCAACCACTTCTTTCACAAAAGACATTTTCATCCATTTATACAAACCAATTCAAAGAGAGTCCTAACAAAATCATCATTTGAAATTTTATCTTGACACTAAATACACTATAACTCGAAGTGATCCGTTTTTCTAGTAATGAATGTCGCCAAATCTTCGATTCTTATCTCAAGAACTGTTGATAACCTCGTTATCAGTGACATGGAGCGGAGTATACCAGTATATACTTCTAACTCTAATATTTGTGTCTTACATATCGGGATTTATAGTGAGGTACGTTTTACGATAGGGCTGTTTTATCTAAATTTAGAAATTACATAGCTAAAGACTATCCTAGTAGATTCATAGCACAAAGTGGTTATTTTTAAAAAACGTTTGCTCACCCTTGGCAAATTTAATTCGTAAAAAGAAGTGTGCACCCGAAATAATGTGATTCAGGGAAATAATGAAGTTCTTGAAGACAGGGTGAGCCGACTTACACATCTGTTGGTAATACACAAAAGCAACTATCTTTTTTTTGAATAACATTATTTATAGTGCAAATTTCTCAGTGAACGACTTTTTTACGTTTCAATTATCAAATGAACAATGATTGGAAACCACTAAATAGACTTCCTGGTTTATTTCTAGTTCTTGACATCGTGCTTGAATATTTGACGACGTTTATTGAAGAAACTGTACCTGTACATCCAATTGGAAATTTATCCATTATAATATCGTTCTGTTTACTTGCATTTCCCACACTTAAATACACAGCCTTTATCCGTAATTAATTTCAGAACTGCTTTCAACTAGATATCATTAAACCCTGTATATAAACGATCTAATACTGAAGTAAATGAATATCCCTGTAAAATGAAATCTTTGGAAAAACGAAGAGATACAGAAGATAATGTAGTATCAATAAATGACGCTCAAACTAAGTATATGAAAGAAACAAAAAATCGTGTATAATTCAGTAGAATTTGCTGGAGAATAATTAACATTTTCTCAAATTATACTGAATTTGATATTTTAAATACCCTAGGCGATAATATTAAATAAACAATTTGAATTCTTTAGGTACGTGTGACTTTCACTAAATTAGAGATTATTAAAAACTAAACCTATCTACATTTCATTCCAATATTTTTAAAATTTATCAAATATCACACAATATTCGACTCTTTTTAAAGTGATGTAAATAAAAAAATTATATCACTATATAAATGTTATTTATATCTTATTATTCAAATATTATGATACACAGGGTAGTAAAAAATTGTACCAGTCAGTCATTTGAGTTAGATAATCAAAATCAAAAAGATACTAATTTATTACCACCCTATATATACATCGTTAAATCAAACTACTCCTCCCTATCCAAAGGAGACGAGTATCTAGATTCTGTACATGCAAAAATAACGTTTTCAAATTCTTCCTATATTACTACCAGCGCAGTATAAAAAACAGTCAACATGAATTTTAGAAAACAGTATTTTTGCATTTTGTCAAGGTTTTGAGAAAATATTCATTTTTGAGTTGTCACTTTTGAATGTCTGTACCGTAGAGTTATAGTTAGTTAGTTTATATGAGAATAATTATAACAACAGTTCCCTCATGTAATGGGGCAATTTAATGCCAAATTTAGTGATAATTGAAGAAAAAGTGACAAGTAGAAGTCATGGAAAACCTTCAAAGTTGAGAGAGAATTTCTATTATAAAAGTGTCGAATCCTAAATAATGGCAATCTGAAAATGACTTCGTATTTGGGTTGTATTTATTTCGGGATCCAATAAAATAAATGAGGTGAAAATTAGTTGACATTCAAACGACCTTGAAGGTTAAAGTATATAATGCCTTGAATTATAATTTAAGCCTTTAACAAAATTGTGCAACTGACCAGTCAGTTAGGCCTCATGTTAAAAAAATGAATATTTCCTCATATCAATGAAAAATAAATGTAGTCAATCACAGGATTGTCCTTTGCTTTTGTTATATGGTCCAGATAATAATTATGAAACATACATCATTACTATTACAGGACGAGGTAAAAATTATATGATACTCATCTGTCAAAGAGCCTACTCAGTTTTTTAAAGAATATTGTCAATTAACAATACAAATATAAGCATTTTTTCCTATATGCAAGAAACGTTCATATCATTTTGTAATCAACATAAATACTACAGTAATTTCATTAAATAAATGTCATGTATCAAGTTTACCCTTGACATAGATGGGTAACTTTATGTATTCAATTGAAATATCATTTATAGATACATTACAGTCTAACTTCCAAATAGACACATTATGTATCATCAATTGACAATCATATTTTTTTGTAGTTTCCGTACTTCTAACGAGGCATGCTGTTCCACAGAAATATATTCAGTATTACTAGTGACCTTTTCTTAGCTTTCTCAAAATAGAAATTAAATTATAAATATGAAACAGATTGCAGAGCAAAAATAAAATAAAAATGTGTCGTCAGTGGGGATCGAACCCACAGCCTCCTAAATTCTAGGCATTCACATTACCATTCCGCTATAGCAAGACAGCAAGACAGCCAAACAGACTGGCAATACGATATGTCAAACCCTATAAACGACAATTTTTTTATTGATAATTTTTATGATTATATAGATAACTAAATCAAATATCTATATTGAAGTAATTTGAGTAGTTAATAGCTAGGATATTTTCACAACAAAATGAATAAGCATACGTTTAATCCATCCCAAATTCAACATTAACTATGACCACATAATTAATGAATATTCTCTATCTTCAAGAAGATCAATCTAGTCTATACTTATATTTCTATCAAGCAGAAAACCTTCATGATTGCCAATAAAGACAGAAAAGTTCCCATCATATTGTATTCCACTGTGTTATTTACGTGTGTATAGAAAAACACAGATTATGTGGCCAGGCCTCCAGCCACCTCCATGGACAGTGTGTCCCAAACTTTTAGTGCTGGCAATTTCTATTCTTTTGCTTCAAATGGTTCATTGCAATGCTCGATATTTGCATGAATATTAAATTTTAAAATTCAGATAATGTTAAACTTTCACAAATTTCGCGTGAAAAAAAACAGAAATTACTTGCCGAGAAGCAGTCTGCGTAAGGTAGTATTTCAAACTTGCAGGGTATTTCAATATTTTTTATGTAGGAACTATATACATTGTCAATTGATTATTTCCATTTTAGGAAATGGTTTTGTGTTTTTTTGGTGCAGTTTTGCGCCCTAGGAAGGAAAATTTTGAAGAGATATAACACTCAGATTGAAAGTTGGCCTGTAGTTTGAGAAATTGAAGCAACTTACATAATTGCTTGGTACAGTATTTTTTCTATCTAGTCTTACATGATTTTCCACAAAGATGAATATCTGAAAAGCTCGTTAATCATAGACAATTTTAGACCAAAAAGAACTAATAATTGAGTGAAAAATTATAAATATTTTCAAACCAGCAGCGCCCAATGGAAAATATTTTTAACTTTTATATGAAAAGAACTCATATATGTTAGTAAGTCGTTCCTAATTTGAAAACATCTTTTTCAAATAGCGTTATCTTTACATTTAACCTCAGAAATAGGAAAAGTTCAGAATGTGTTTTAAAATTACTATCCTAAAAGATTGTCTCTAAGGAGCTGAAAACTAGGATTTATGTGCATGCGTATTGTTTTTCATTATTGACAACGTCATTTCCCACAACAAGAAAGAAGCACAAAAAGATCTTTACTTCTAGTTGTGTTCAAGCGCCTGACGGAATACTCGCCCTGTCATAGTGTAGCTGCCTTGATTTCCATTTTTCCTCATTCAACTCGACAGTTTGGAACACACTGTTCATTAGAACAACCCATCAAATACAACTTCCACCCCAAATCGGAAAACACTTTAGATCAGGGAAACAGACGACGCGGCGACTCGAATACCAGTTCTCATCCAGCTTCCAATCAGAACGACTCCGCCCTCGGAAGGCGACCAACTATGTCGAGTTTCAATGGGCGCTGTTTGCTGAGGACCCAGAACTACTCCCGTTCGGCGACGGAGAGCTGGCGCCGTTTGTGTGCTCTGTGCCATTCTCTTCAGACGCTGTCAGCAGGAAGGTAACGTAGTGCGTGAGTCTGGTGGGCAGACAACCGGCGTTCAGCTGAAACAATAAAATTGATCCAATTTGCGCTTAAAAATTTATTATGTATTTAATTATTTGGATAAAAAGTTGTGTAATTATCACACAATTTCACACATAAAACTCTTTCTTCATTTGATGTGTCTTAGGTAAAATATTTTTTTGACGACTGAATTTACACTAGTGTTAAGCGAAACCCCTACAAAACCTTAACCATTGCCGTCAAAAGGTCTTCAAGATATTTAATGTGATATACTATTTTATTTCTTAAGATTTCAAGTTCTAAGATATTTTATTCCTTAAGCTATTTCATTCTTCTTAATACATTCTATAATACTTAAGTGATATAATAATAAGTGAAAATTAGTCGGCTTTCATGACTATGCAAATTAAAATTTTTTTTACGATTCAACATAATGAATATTAATGCGAAAAATATGTCGATATCTCTGTTTAGCTATATATACTAATCTGAACCTGTTGCCAGATTGTGAAATTGGAACACAATATGAGAAGGTTACACCTCGTGAATGTTGATATATTATTTACCTGATAAAATTCGACAAGTTGCAGCAAGTCGTAGAATTTAGTGGCTCCGTTGTCGATAGAGAGGACTGGCCTATCCCGCAACGGGTCCAGGATGGGGTTGACTTGCGCGTGCAGTACCTTCTGGCCGCTCTTATACGTTATCACAAACGAACCCTGATGGGTGCGGGAGTCTCGCACCAAAAATACACTGAAACAATACAATAATTCAAATTATAATTCAATCTTGCCAAACATTGAATCACCTTTCATAAGTATTTTTTTAAAGTTGTAAACACTACTTCCATTCCAAAGCAACTAGATGATAACAAGAAGTTATTGGCGTCACCTGTTTTCCAGAACTCGTAAACCCGAAGGCGGTCTGCGACCTACTGCTCTCATACGAACAGGAGTGTCATAACCTGGACAAAGACCCGTACCCAGTATTTTCTTTCGGATAATGTTCTAGGAAAATAAGATTTTCTGGGATGACAAGTTAAAGTAGTAACAAGATGAGACCGAGGTTATCTTTGTGCCAGGGCGAGTATACCTAGAGTTGCGAGGGCTGACTGCGACCATCTGCCCTATACGAGCAACAATGTCGTCACCCGGTCGCTATGCCAAATTACATACATATGTCTGCTATGTCATATTATATTTTACCAGTAGTAGTCATATATTAAAGAGTTGCATTTACTTCTGTTATCTGTTTTCAATGTCGATGGTAGACAGTGCCCTCTGTTACCAGATACCGGCGAGAGTTGTTTATTCATATTTTGTGATTGATGACAACTCCGCAGGCCAATTTTGATGCGATTTGAATATGATCACCGTTTTCAAGGTGTTATTACATTTTGACCTCAAACCCTTGAGAAAATCGATGTTAGGCTTTGTGATTCGATGATTTCAATAAATATTTTCATGTAATATTTGGTATCCGCATTGGGAACTTATTCAATACCCTAACGAAACATGGTAGAGAACCAGCAAATAAATTCATAAAATTGGTGCATGCGTCAACGGTTTATTTATGTATATAACGTTGATGAATGCACCATTATCCCAACAAAACGAATATGCAGTTTGCTACTATGGTGAAAGTGCACAGAAAAAACTAATTATTTGCTTTGCAATTTTTGTTGTTGCTTTGTATTATTAACCATAGCGTTCAACAATTGTCGCCCGCTTTCATGGTCAATAGGTAGACTTTGCTATTATGATTCAATTTTTGATTAATCATACATTTATAATTGTAAAAATTGTGTTTACAAATTGATTAGATTTGCTTGTTTATAGTGAAATTTTAAACATTATTATTAAACAACGTATTAATTGTTATTTTACAGCATAAATATTCATAATTGAAATTGCTGAAGACTGATACAATGCTCTCCACTATACTCGTATATGTGATCTGCTATAGACATGCATGTTTCGTCTTTAGCATAGACTGGTTCCGATATATCACTGGCGAGTTCAGAGCTGATTTGAGAGTTGGACAGTAGCAGTAGCTCCGGTAAATAAAATCTTTAGGAACGCCCAGTTTCTATTACGCCGACTAACCAAGGCTATGTTACTATGTTATTTCGATAATTAAAAAAAAAATCGACTCATCTTAAACTTACATCGGACAGTGACAATACCACCTCAATGCGCCGAAGGCTGCCGGAAACCTGTCGTGCAGAATATCCAGGAGCAAAGCTTACCAATGCTTAAATTAAAAAAAAAAACGATTACGACTACGCCACTGCCCACTCTAGCAACAATGGTTATTTATACGTAGGTCAGTTACCGAAATTACCGACGGCGAAGGTCAAGGCGGTCGGGCATTCATAATTTTCGTTTCGATCAAATCGTGACGAGATCTCCCGAGTTGCGGCTCAGTTCATTGCTGCCCTGTCACTATAATAAATGGACGCAGAAATGAACGGTGCCAAGTTCAAGCCGGAGAGAGGACGGTGGATTTGACTGGATGATTGTTCATTTTTTTTTGCTTCAACGTTCAAGGATTGCGAAGGCTTTGGTTTAGCGTCTCAGAAGCGGGATCGTCTACGTTCTGTTATACATTTATAAGCATCGTGTTGGTTAACAGTATCACCACTATGCTTTGATCGGTTATACCAGAGCTTGGATACCTAAAAGATTGGAAGGGTTTGACCTATTGTTCATATTTCTTTTCATCTTTGCAGCCAATTGTATACCGTGTTGAATACTTAAAAGTTGCAGTACTCTGCGGTTGAACAGGTTTTCTCCCCCACTAGAGGCCGAACGGGCCAGTATTGGTTTGGTGGATGCCTTTCACCGCCTTTGATGGTTACTGTCGGGCGCTCGTAAAGCGGTTGGTTCGAAACGAATTGACGGAAAATAAAAACAAATTTAAAACTCCCTTTTTGGGGACACATAGTTTCAAAAATACAAAACTTGTATGTCAAATATTTTGAAGAGTATATCGGTATGTCCAGAATCAAAGTTGTCACAGCTGAGAAAACATGGAAATATATTAAAACACATCTGTTGACTGTCTTGACCTATGTCAAGAACAAAAATGAAACGCAGCACCAATCAACTATTATTATTTCATCGAAAACACACTGTGATCGTATGTAATAGTCTATCGTAAAATGAATCATTATTTCCTATACTATATTATGTATCTGTCTAGTAATGACCACGACGTGGTTTGAAAAGTGTGCCTGTCTATAGTTTAATTCAGATTTTTGTGTTTAACTGGCAGCAGGCAGTACAGGCTCAATACAATGTATAATTTACTGTAAAAATTTCCATACGCGCATAGCAATTACCACTACGTGATGTAAAATATTATTACAAGTCGCTTTTTATGTCAAGCATTGTCCCTAAATAATGATGAAGTTAGCTCTAACAGTGGCGGACATAAAATTATTCTACAATCAGTACATTAGTTGATTATTTCCATTAGTTTGCCAGTTTGCCTTTCTGATAATTTTTGACTACATTATAGATTGAACAATGCCATTCTGATTGCAATGTGGTTAAAAACGCTATAATAATTGTTTACTTGCTAGTCTGCAAGAAAAGAACCGTCGTTGTAAGTAACCGCGGTCGGAGATTTTTACTGACCAAAAAACTGGTGCAGTAACTCGATATACGAACGATGAGTACAGACTGAAATACGACCTATAATGGGTTTTACGAGTATAACCTAACATCGTCGGCTTCCTATATCCAGTGAGCGGAGTGCCTGCTTAACTCAGTTGGCTAGTGTCTGACCGACGATCAGAAGGGGTGTGGTTCGAATCCCGCCGTAGTCAGGATTTTTCCCAATTTTATAGATTCAAACTTTTATAAACGCAGTTGATCACCTTCAAAGCCTTATTTCGAGCGTCAATTTTCTATATCTAACATTTTCAGTGCAATAACGTTTCGATTAATATTCATATTTTTCTCCAGGTGAATTGTTAGTGTAACTGTTTTTAATTCCCAAGACAATAAGGCAGGAAAAACGGGATCAAAAACCGGGGGAGGGCTTGTAATTTAAACTCCGGTAATTTCAGGTCCGTGCCAGACATTGATGATTGTTCCGACGTTTGCCCTCCAAATTCAATAATCATACATTTAATTCAAATAGCTGTAGACTTGAAGCTTGAAATGGACCACCTTGACCACAAGACAAGTCTGTGATCCTCCAAACCTGTAGCATTGTAAGATCCTGCCTGAGCGCACAGCAATAGCTTGGGTATTGGCTTGACATAGCCCTTCAATATCCGATCATATCGCAATATTGCGAGAATAGTTGAAATAACAGCAACAATAATAATAATAAAATGACTTTATTTGTGGAAGAACACAAAAAGTTTAGTCACCCGACTACTTCAATTTAATCCTATCAAAAACTGAATGTAACCAAACTTCTGGACGGTGACAAACGATGTATCGAGGTTAGCTTGGAATGCTCTATTGAAATGTCAACTGCAGTTTATAAATTAATAATGTGTGCAACTTGGGGATGACAATTTAATAAATCTGGACGTATATTATACTCTATATACTCAAAAATTTGAATTCTTAGTTAGTATATCGTATCACTTAGCAGAAGGTTTGGACTCACTTCACTAATTTCCTAATAATGATACGTAGGAAAACTGATCGTTTCCGCGATATGCTGGACTAGTTCCCTCGCACATTTGCAAAAGGAAACTGCAGTAGACGAGGAGAGAAAAAATGAGTTCGCTATGCATTAACTGGTTATTATAATACATGCAGTAGAGAGCTGAGGCTACAATACATAATAATGAAGTAAAATGTACAGCACTGTATAGTTGCATGATTGATTACTGTCTATGATGAGAATTTCAAGGCTGTAATTCCAGCCGATTCTCGTACGAGAGGCATCAGAGGCGTGCCATTCGTATTTTAAAGGAGTTCTTGGTGAACAATGTAGCTTCGGGTAAGTTGATCTTGTATTTCCAACATAATAGTAGTAATAGTCGCTTAAGATGTGGAATACGCTTCAGGTATGAATATACAGGAAAGGGGGAATTAAACACAATAGAAAAAATGTGAATCTACTGAACCATCTTATGGAGGTGACTCAACCATCTAAGGCTAGGGCAAGGTAATGTACGTTTTCGTGCGCTACATACATCTATCTGAATAGTGATCACTCCAAGCGCGCATCGGTCGGGAGGATACGCCGCTCGCTCGGCGGAAAGAGAGGTTGTTGTTGAGTCACTGGTTTGGATGTACTTCTAACCTATTTTTCAAAGCGGCTACTTTCAAAGTGAAAATGATGGTTGACAACCTTCGACTCCGAGATGGCATCGAAATGTATGGAAATAAAGCCATAGAAATAATATTTAGGACTGACAACGATCTGCCAAATACCGTCTACGAGTTTAGGTTAAGAAATTTGAATAAGTTTTCAAAATACTCATTCTTACCCGTCTACTGTGCCATATTTGTATATGAGTTCAGTCGCCTTGTCTCTGGTCATGCCCAGGTGGAACCAGGGCTGTGTAGTGTGCACGCCGCCCTCGTGGGGTCGCTGATTGGGGCCGGTGGAGGCGGTTTGGACGGCCGAGATGGGGGCAGCCGTAGCGGCCGAGCATCGCACACCGCCTCGCCATCGCCGCTTCCACGAGTACCTGCAACAACACTTCACTTAGGGATGCAGAATTACAGTTTGAGAAATTAAAAAAATCGCACATCGTCTTTCCAACTGACAGGAGACGGACAGTGACTGCGACCATACCTTCAAAAACTGGGTAGTTAATAAGTTTATCTTGATAGTTCCATCCCGATAGACTCTCATGCAATTTGGTGAATCTCACTGAAATAGCTTATTATTTTAACATTAAACATTTCAGTGGTTGGAAAAATAAATCCAATTTTGAAAAGTTTTGCTACAGCTGGCTTAAGTTAAGCCTATTACATTTTCATAAATAATCAGCTTAATCTAGATTTGATCCGTCTCCAGGTATTACGCTTGACTTCACTATCTTGACTGACAAATTATGCTAGTGGTTATTGGTTAGGAATGTTTGTTTATAGTTTTGAATAAAGATTTGAAGCTTTGAAACTGTTCACTATTTTGTTATAAAGGTCAAAGTGAAATTTTAACAAACTTCTTGATTTCATGTGCTAGATAAGAGATCAAGTTTGGCTATGTTCCGTGTACGGAATTGTGATATTTAACACCTACGTCGTAGCTTGAGCTGTAAAAATAGTCCCGGAGGTCATATAAAACAGTCGGGTTTTAGGAACAGAATGGATTGAAATAAAATCCTCTGGTCTGTCTATTCGGATAGAACAGTCAAAATAATTGAAGTGACTAATGGTGGACAAATTCAGAAGTCTACGAATAAAGTTCGCCGAATATGTTTGTTCTAATTCTATATCAAACTGACAAGTTTCCAAGAACACGAAATGGCTTCATCTACGATAGGTTTTAAGCATGATAACCGATAGTTAGAGTGATTTAGATGCCAACCTTTGATCCTATCTTAAAACTCCGTGTTGTTCATATATCCTCTATTCGAGTATTACCTTTAGATCGGTTTATCCACGGGGTATTTGGGCCCAATTGCAAAACCGATAACAAATTTTTCATGGTTTTCTAAGCACACACTTGTATCATTCTACTACCTCTTACAGGAAATAAATTTCGTCCAGTAGTAGGTAGTCGATACAAGGGGTAAAACTAAGTCAATGTTTGCGCTTACCCACAAATACCTAATATTTAGTACCTACATTCGAATAAAGTGCGGTTTGAAGAACAGACGGAAGATGGCTTGATGAGAACGTATCCTCGGATAGGCGTTTATCTATAGGGGAAAGCCAAATATGTGTGTTTCAATTCCGCTGATAACAAATTTTTCCCAGGTTGAAATTCGAATTTTTTATAATTTATTCCTGCTGTGAATCAATAAGTAAACAACGTAAACATACCCCTCGGCGGCTGCGATTGCTGTCGCTTCCTGGGGGTCCTCCACGATCCGGCCCACAGCCCCGGTGAAGTCCATGGCCACGCGAGATCGTACGGATTCCTGCAATAAATTAACAAATATCAGATAGCGATTCTGGAACGGTAACAGAACTGCCATGGAAAATAATCCAGAAACGTGCTGTGTACATATGAATCTGAGAACTTGAATGATATTAACATTCGTTATCCGAATATAACAATTTCGTTGAGCAGTTGAGACCTTAGGGATCAAATCATCATTTTTTTAAACAGATCTACCTCCAGAGCAGGAACAGTTCTAGGACGATCCTAGAACTCTTCGAAAACACCCGAACACAAAACTCATGATCCCAGAAGAGTTCTGAAATAAATTCACTGGCTAGGAACAAAAGGGTCTTAGGATCGTTTCCTGTGCAACCAGAACAAATCTTAGGTATATTGATTACTGCTCGAACAAACATATTTTCCATTTATACAATAAGGCGGTAAAACTGATTTCCTGAAATATTTTTCCCCTCGAAGCCTCTCATTCCTGTTTCTTGGCCATTCTATTTCGTCCTGAAAAAGATAGCGACAATGTCGTTGGCAACTAGCCGATCAAAATACTAATTAAAGATTATTCGAACACACAAAGAGATGGAAGTTTCGTTCGTCGCGTAGTTGCAAAGAATCCTCCGTCGAGGGTGCTCGCGCTTGGGAATTTTATTGTTGTAGCTTTGTGCTGGTTCTGCTGCTGATGTCGACCGAAACTCCGAGAAAGTTCCCAGCCAATTTCAGATAGAATAGTTGCGTCGCCTCTCGCCGCCCGTTCACCCGGCAAAATGGGTATTACCGCTTCTGTGTTGTTCCACTGATCGATATTCGTTTGAATTGGAAGCCAGGATCATAATACGAGTATGTACAAAGCCCTCAGGTTATCAACGAATATTCTTTGCATTACATATTCCCTTATTAACCTTTGAGTAGTGCTTGGATGAAGAATGAGAGATAAGAGAGGCTTCCGATGACAACTCGTAGGTGCGTGAACCCTCAGCAGACCCCTCTAGAGGGGGATGAATGGGGAAAATCCTCCGGGGCCGTGTTTTTGAGAGGATCCCTGGAAATGGAAGGTTTACGTTTAGTTTCTTTTTTGCTCCCCAGGTTTCAGTGGTCTGTTCCTTACCCCGGTCCAAAACATTCTCTTAATGGTCCTGCCTCAGATAGTCTTTTTTGTGTCCCTAGCATTTTAGCAAATATGAAGATTTTGCGCTTTTTGGTTACACAACCCAAAGTATAGTTACATAAGTATATGGATAACATGAAAAATCACTGAGCTAATATTAGACACTTTCATGTACTAATAATGCTCAAAACCAATATCGGTGATTTTTGACTATCGTGACAAATCTTGAAATATTCATAAATGAGAGATCTGAACCAGGGTCGTGAAGCTAACCGAGTTGCTTGTGGATATCCCGGCCAAGGACCCCGAAATTAATTAATAAAAATAAAATTTTAAATATCGTAGTAGCAGCCAATGTTTCATTCCAATCCAGAATGGGGGTAGCAAAGAAGCACAGGTTGCTGACTCGCAGGGTGGATGAATCCGTAGGCTACTCACATTGATTTCGGGGTGATTATCCAGAATATGAACAGGTGATCCCCCATTTGTGGATGAGCGATTAGCATGGCGATTTGGACTTTATTAACTGAACTCCTGAAATGTACTCAAGTTAGTTCGTACCACTGACGCAGATTATGCAACCATGAATGCCCCGTCTACCAGGTCCTCTTTAACTATAAGTTTTCCCCGTAGAATAAGTTGAACAATGCGAAATTTCTCTGAGGAGGACCTATTCATTGTTACTATGAGCGGTACTCGATATACGTAAAATACCACACTAAACCCAGGTTTCGAAAGCCTCCAGTTTCATCATCAATTTGTCGGTCATTGTCTATGCTTCTACCCCGTATAAATTCATTGAAAATATTTAGCACTCTGCTAATTTGATGTTTGATTTCAAAGATATATCTCTACTGATAAATAAACGCTATTCTCGATTTTTCAACTCTTGATCTCATTTCCATAGACTGGTTCCATTGTGAGTCATCCAATTATCCAATATTTTCCGAACTGCTCTACTGGTTCGGTATTGATTATCAGCTGCTCTGCCTGCTGAGAAGTGTATCGAAAAATTCGGATACTAAATTTCATTAACTAAGGATTTAAATACCAATATAATGCAAGCCTTCTTTTGGGTTCAAAGACCACAATGCCTGAGCCCTTCACATTGAGCACAGGCGATCCTGTCAAAAGCTTGGTGAAGCATTTTGTAATAATATCTATAGAATACAATAAATCCTTATACAAACAAATAAATAACTATGCCATGTTCAACTTGGATAAAAATGCAATAATGCGAAATTTTTCTGTATTATAAATTTCTAATTAAGCTGTTCATCATGTCCAATTACCCATGAGTCACTGTAGCAATGACGTATACTTGTGGTTGGATCGCATAAATGAGATTACAGTAATTGAGGGAATAACTTATAGGGTTTTTGACTGCGTAAACTAACCTAATGAAAATCAGAAGGAATGAATTCACTTCCCGCGAATTAAGGTAAACTGGATTCAAATATTGAAGGGAAATTCTGTAATTTCACTTGAAAGTGTGATTCTGTTTTTGCCACGCACTAATTTTTTAAAATGTATACATGAAAGTCGAAAACACCTCTATAAGCAGCAAAATGAGGTTCATTTTTTGCCTATTACTTTGCCGCCAATGTACTTATTTTCATAAATATAACGGCAAACCTGTCTACAAAATCATATCATATCGATCCGCAAAAATCAATTAATATCCATGTGATATTGCACCAAGGTGTTCCATGACATATACGTCGTGTAATCATATCATGGAGCCTCTGTTACTTGGAAACTCAGTCTGGTCGAGTAGCTTCAAGGAAACAATAAACGTTTACCCTTGCTTACAAGTAACATGAGTAGTATTAAATAATATTGATTGTAGATTCTCTCACTTGGTGTAACTCTTCCATTACCCAGATAAAAAATTGTGTTCAACACAAATCTATTCTATCTCTATTTCAGTTATGCTTTTCGGACAGTCCGATGATGATTCAAATGTAAATTGAAACACCTCACTGGAAGATTTGTATTTGTGTTTAACAGATTTAAGCTGAATGGGAAGTCTTTGTGAAAATGAGGGCATTGATTCACCAGGTAACAGCATTTACAAGTTACGATACATGATCGACATTCTTGAGGTAACGAGGTATTAGAAAACAAATCCAGTATTATTCTGAAAGCCAAATCCTAAAACATCTCTTTGCTCCACGCAATTACCATCACCGCACTTTGTCGAGCGATAAATAATTCCCTATGATGTTCCCGGTTATATTGGCATTTAATATTTCGGGATCGGAATTATTGATAATCGATACGGTTACAGTTGCAATTACTGGAACATTAGTTCGTCCCGATGGGTTACCAAACTAATAATGTGATGAAAGCTGACCGTGATGCCAGATTGTGCATCTGACGATTAGTGATTTCTTCAATAAGGCAGAAATATGAGTCTGAAGATGGTTCTAAATAAAGTTAAACGTGCCATATATCAGAAATAACGTTATAAGTTTAACTTTGTGTCAGATTAATGGCTTTCATACATGGGCAGAGAAGTTACATGACAGGAGACAAAAATATGGTTGTACCGTACCGACAATTTGGCTTTATAGATAACAGACAAAATCTTCAGTTGGTACTAATAATTTATTATAGAATTTTCCTTATACCTACACGGAAAATGTAGTATATAACCGTCTATTTGAAATACTTTTTAGCTTTTATTTAACTTGCAATGTATGTATGTAATTATGTTTGTCGGTGGATTCTTGCAACTCAACTTTGGAGCAGATATCTTCAACCGATTGAGCTAAAACTTTTTATAAACGTTTAGTTTGGATGACAATGCATGGTTTGTTATGTGACGTCATACTAAATCCAACATGGCGGAAGACCAAAGATGGCGAGCTAGTCATTTTTAATGTATTCCTACAATAAGGGTATCAAACAAAAGGGCTGGCTGAGCATAACTCGAAAAATGAAGTGACGTCATTCTAAATCCAATATGGCGGAACGCCAAAGATGGCGGACTAGTTATTTTTAATGCACTCCTGCAATATGGGTATCAAAGAAAGGGCTTGCTGAGAATAACTCGAAAAACAGAGTGACGTCACTCTAAAACCAATATGGCGGAACACCCAAGATGCCGCACTAAGTTTTTATGCTTTTCTACAATATGGGTGCCAAATGAAATACTTGCTGAAAATACGAATCACAGTAGAAAAAAGATGATTATAAACTTCGTTGCTCCAATACGTCTGAAATTTTGGTGTACTTAGGTTTTTGCAGACCTATTCAGAACTTAAATTTCGCGACAAGCTTTTATATCATATAAATTGTGTAATGCCGTTATAAGTTGATAGTAAAAGCTTTGAAGGAAGAGTTTATTTGATTTTTAGCGCATTTAAATAGAAACTTGTTCTCAAAAAAGTTTTTTTTTACTTGTAATTTATCGTACTTTGGTTGCTATGTGTTAGCAGAGATGATGATTTAAATCAGCGACCAGTACAGGTAAGATGAATTAAAATAGCAACCACAGGATACGTTCCAGAAATTTAATTTTTTTGTCCTATACATTTGGAAACATCTCCCGAGGGCCCAGATTAGTTAATCCGGAGAGTTCTGTTTATCTGCGAATAGCGTAAATTTTAATCTCTAGAGATACCGTCCGACACGAGCGTTCGGATTTTCAATTTCCAATTAAATTTGATTCCCATCCCGTCTCTCTCAGACACTTGCGATGGAGGTAAAATCAATTTCCTTATTTAATATACTCTGCTGTGCCGCTTTTCCATGTTTCACCTTTGTAGTCTGGCGAGGTTAGATGTTACCTTGATATGATAGATCAACGGGCAAGGTCTGACTGGCTGGCTGAAATGATTCGAGGTAAACTCGTGCATTTATCAGAAAACAATGAGATATATTTAAGATAATCATTATTGACTCGGAACCTGTTACGGAATGATTATGACAACTTCTGTCTTGAAGATTTTTTTTTATAGATAACCTTACCTTAAATATAAATTTTAACTAAACAGTTGTTCTTCCACACAAAAACAATATTTTTTTTATTTCTTCGAATTTTTAAACGCGATCAAATAGTATTAGAACCAATTTCACTGATAGATCCAACTTATCATTTCACTTTGGTTTGGTTTGGTTCTGTGCCATCGAGACCGTTGTTTTTTCTTCAGGTTGCCACATATTTTATAATTTTTTCGTCCTGTACGATAAAGACCAATTAATAATTATCCCAAGACAGCTTGACCCTTTAACGGTATAAAACCTACATTTCATTTTCCTCCTCCTAGTTCAACTAGACTATTTGTGATTCAATACACACAATAAATACGTTACACGCTTTCCAATGTCTACCTTTGAAGATTCGTGTGATGAAGATACGTTTATTCGCAGTTGGATCTGTATTTGGCATGGACCCCTGTCACCTATGATTTCTATTTTGACATAAATGGAATGGGACCGATGTGCCACGCCATACCTTGTGATCAGGTGACCGATGGACATTTCTCTATCCTCGTTGCTTTGAGCTGAACACAATGGGCCTGTATGCAGTGCGTGGCTGTCTTGAATTACATACCGGGCGTGTACAGAACAATATCCATTCGTTCGCTGCATTCGATGATCCCGACCACTCTGCACATGCAACAGACGCGCGTTGTCAGGTGTGGAGCAAATCTCAAATATTTTCGAAACGTTTTGTTAAAAAAAATGTAGGTATGTTGCCATGGAGCACATTATATATCAGATGTCATTGGTTCCCTTCTACTACTTCCTGAGCTTCTTTCACGCATCCCCTTTAAGTCTGTTTATCTTTGACTTGGATTACGCAGTCCTGATGAGGTCAAATGAGTCCGAAACACGAGTCAGCAGCTATTGTCGTTTCTTCACTTACGTGCTCACAAGTCCGAAGCACAACAAGGATTTTTAGTCATTTCATTATTGATGGGTGTGTGGAGAAATTTTTTTGGTACCAAATGCACTCCATAGAATCCACATATATGTGTGATTTTCATGGTTTGTAGTTATTTAGAATGAAGATCACGGCAACCTATTGAAATATCCTTTATGCTAAAAAAGATATCCATACTTTCTGAATGTTTACCACAAAAAAATTGGTTAAAATAGATGGATTTCCGTAGAAGACCCATAAAAGAACTAGGTTTTGACTGTTTATGAATTTTGGTACCTCTTAAACGTCCAAAAAACAGAATAGTGCCAACTGATAGAGAGACAGAGCGACCAATGAAAATAAGAGACATGGATTTTTGGGATGTACAGAAACAAATAAGTAAATTATTTATGAATAAAATCCTCAAAAATTGAAGCTTCTGGTAATCAGATTTAATAACCACACCATCAATCATACATCATATTTGATTTATTAGATATATAAAACGGATCTTAATTAAGACAGCCCAACATTCAGCTACAATGAGTGGAAAATAAATCAGGCAAAATTCCCATTCATATTTATATATTTTTTCCAGTCGCAAATTACGTAACAGTGAAATAATAGAAATAATTCGGTTTGCGAGACAGACTGTCTATGAATATTTTTCGAGGCATGTGCGTCTACAAAATGAAAAGTCAAGATCAGGGTCAGGACGGTGACTAATATCAGGCAGCGATTTTCGAAAAGATAATTACCGGCTATTTTTACTCGAGTTACACATACAAAGGAATATTCCGATCGCGTGTTCCATACATCTGTGTTCCGTGGGCGGATGAAAGTGAATCGTGCAACGCCAAATGTGAGTAATGTCACTTCCAAGTAACCTCAAGGAAGCTATTTTTTCGCTTACTTTAAGATAGAGAATACCAAAAGTTACCGACCTGTTAGAACTTGTTTGAGAGTGACTTAGTTGAGAGGCTATTCTATTGTAATACTTCAAAATTTAGGTACTGGAATGTTTCAAATAAAAAGTGCTCAACAAATTGTTTTTATAATTTGCAGAAGTATTCATTATAAAAATAGGTATATCTCCAAAAAAAATCATCATCAAGATATTCAAAATTAAACGATTTATACGCCATCTGGTGAAACGGTGAAAAAAGTATAGCTCCACTGCTGCAGCGATTATTGTGACTGATGATGATTGAAATATAAGGCATGTCCTATACGATCAAGCAGGAGTTTTTGAAAAGTTTAAAAATTGGTAAAATGGGGATATACAAAAAAAGGCTTGCAAGTTGCTGAAAAAAAGATTGGTCTCTGATCTGTCAAGGTGGAATTTCTCATCCAATAAAAAAAACCGTAGTTGATGGTATAACTAGTTCTCAAACATGTTGTAAAAATTTTATATGTTTCCTTTTTAAGTAAGAACTGTAGCAAATTTGAAAAATATCCTTCCGAAAAAAGCTCGTTCAAATTAACCCACGAAACAACCGATTGACTTAAAATTTTGACAGCATATTTTAGACACATCAAGTAATACGATGAACTATTGATTCTGGATTGGATGAAAAATGCCAATTTGTCAGATGACATAAAAAAAGCTTGATTTGTGAACCTTATTTTCAAAACTTCGTCATTTTGCCAGTTGTCCTTAATCATTTTTTCATATCAGCGCGAATAATCTGTCATTATTTGCCCGGCTATCTCAACATAGTAGATCAAACATGCTAAAACTTGTCAACTGGCTCTGAACTTCTGCAGGTATTAACTACGTTGCGCGCAGCTAGATCAAACAGCAGTTTGGGAACTTTTGGCGCTTTCTAAGTTAGTGCAGACACAGCTAGCAGTTTTTTACCAAAGAAAATCCATTCTGACTGTAAAATTTACATTTATATCGAATCTAGCCAGATTACAGCAGAATCACTGGCTGAACTCTAGGCATGGCGGCTCCTAATCACCCTTAAGTAAATCGTCTCCCCTAATCTTGGATACGGACGAGGACTGAGGACAGGGAGGGGGAGGGGAGAGCGAGCACTTTCTTTTATCTATAGTACAGTCCTTTATAAACAGAACTATGGTTCAGTTATAAAAGTTGTAAATTATTCACTAAGTAATGCAGTACAAATGAAATTAATAATTTCATGAATACTATGACTTCAAGGTTAGGCCATAGACGATAAAACTCAAAATATAAGAAAATGGAGCTTATGCTTTTCATAAACAATACAAATAGTAAATAGTAGATTTTTTTGTTGTTTTCTGGTTATAAACTGAAAAGCGTGAAGTGATTCGCGCATCTTACAATGAACCATTTGTAGGTAATTGAAAAACCTATAAGATGGTTTTTTAAAGGCCACTGTGGGACAATTTAAAAGTAAAAAAATGGTGTTAAGATAGTTGACACTGTACTTCCAACACGATAGTGTTAGTTTATAAATATTTGGATTAGAATTTGGGAATGTTGATATGTAAAGAGAAAAAAAAAATCATCATTAGAGTATGAAACCTGGCATCACTGTACATCATCGTGATCGCCTGCCTGCCCAAAAGCGCTGACAAAAATAAATCCAAAGTTACATGTAATGATCTACCAAGAGTCTATAGGTAATATTTCAACTTATCAAACATGTAAATTTTAATAAACAAACATTTTTCTTGCAGTTTTCTTGCACTTCTTAGGTTTTACAATTCCTTACAGCCTATTGGAAGTATCCTGATTACTTATATACAGTTCATACTAAAAGCAAAAGAATAAAATGTCATTATCGCCATTTATATTGTTTATGAACAAATGAAAACCTGTTTCGGTTGCATTTTGAGTTTTATTCATCTGAGGCAAGGAATATCTTTCAACTCATAAGTTTGCTGTTAAATTTAATAACATGAACAATCATATATTGGTTGGACTAGACTTGATTTTTGCACTATACTTTTAGATCAGATAATTTTTACTACGTTTCATCGTCTTTATAACTATAGTGTTCCACAACCGGACTACTAATGTCAGATAGGGACGGGGGTTAAATGGGGAGACCATCCTCTGCAAATCGCGTCACTAAATCTTCCCTAATTAACACAAGTTCTGCTCGCTCTGTGGAGAGAAGGGAGAAGGGGCGGTTAGGGGAAGGGGGGAGCTCGCACAAACAACTCTACGTGTCGGAACTCTCCCCGGAACCTAATCTATTACCAATTATCTTTAAAAGGTTGCTCTAATTTATCTTCAACTTCTGTGCGCCAGCCAAGGATGTTATGGAGTCGAGAGCTATACAACTGGAGAATGGAATGGTGGTTGAGTTATGGCGACAGCAGGTTTTTAATGTGCCTTCTCTCATCCCCGCGGTATTTTGTTTGTTTCAGGATTAGGAATCGTGAATGGGGCGCTGAAGGGAGATAGTTTCATCACCTTTTGTTGCACGCTATGAAGAACAGTTTCTTTCAGTCTACTTGAATTTCAGTTTTGTTCCAGTTGTTAAAAGCATACGTATTCCATATGCAGTATGTATGGATATATACAAAGAATGAGGACATACAATTCATACATTATACCTTACACTATAATTTTAAAAAAGTAGCTACTGTTTTCAACTGCTAAGTATGTGTATGTATCTATGTATGTATGTATGCCATTATCCTAAAAAACTACTATGCGTACTGGAATGATGTGTTTGTCGTTATTCATGTTCTGAAAATAAATCTCATCCTACATTTATTCGTTATTTGCAATGTTTATTTACTAGTTTTTCAACTGTGTGCTTTGTATATTATTCACCACTTTTTAAGCTGAAATTCAATAAATATATAATTAAAAAGAGGTAAATGTGTACAAATAGTTGAAGTCTTGAGAGGGAACAATATTTAGAAGGATTAAAGAAAAGCGGCTTAAAAATGGATCTGAGGCGAATGAAGTCGCTTGAACAAATAAAATCTCAAGTCAATGAACGAAGCACTTAATCGAAATCTGAAATTTATGAAATTAAAAAGTAAACAGAAAATTAACCACGGCTCTCAACCACAAAAAAGTTGAGAATAATTGCGAATCAGTGAACAAAGCAGTTTAAAAGCAGCTACTCCAACTAACTTTTCAGAATTATTATTTTTTATTTTATTGTAGAGGTTTTGAAGTCGTTGGTACATACAACACACTGAAGTCAACTTGAAGATCATTATTTTTTGGAAAAATTTTCAGCAACTGTGGCAATATAATAGCCCTTTGGACCATTATAAATAGATATCCTTCTAGATTAGTTTGCATGTTTGAATTATATTCAGATACGTATTTTTTTATAGATAACCTCACGCAAAGGCAGATTTCGTATCGCGCTTCATAAGCGCCGCGAGAGGATAAATTTCTATTCACATTCACGCTGTAGATTGTAACCATCGGGGAACAAAGTACTCGGTAGCTCATTCCACAACGCCGAGGTTCTCCAAAAGAACGAGTTTTGGGAGAGGCTTGTTCTAGGGGTTCGCTTTAAGCTCAACCTGGTGAGGATGCTTTGAGTCCCTCTAGTCTTTGCTGTACTAACGACTCTTGGTGCTATTATGCGAGACAACTCGGTTGAACATCTGCCTTGATAATATCTATAGAATAGGGACAGATCAGCCACCCTTCTTTGATGTTCTAGACTGAGGAGATCCTTTGTGAGGTCAGAATTGTGTCTAGAAGTTTCAGGGAGTATCTCCACATATCCGAGCAGATGTGTGAGTACATTCTCAAACATTATAGAATGGCAATAATTAAACAAGTTTGTAGAATAGAATAAAGTAGAACCATTTCATAAAAATATTCAGCATGAAGATTTAATAAGAAAATCCAACGTCTATGGGTTGCCGTACTGAATCTCACACGGAACGTCTGCAAAGATGATGGTAATATGTATATCCGAATGAGCAACAGATAAAAAAGACGAAGCAACACATCAAACCTGTCACTGGGCGGAACCAAAACTGACTTGAGTGACGTAACCTTGGCCTTGACTGCTTGACGACGGATTATCTGCCGTCTGGTCCGAATTGTGCCATCTCGTCCGTCCTGAGAGCCCAGCAGGCGCAGACGGCTGACCTTGAGCAGGATCCCCAGTAGGTGCGTGTGAGCGTATGTCGTTTTCAGGTCCGGTGCACACTTGGTGCATTTGGCCGACCTGCGAACTATTGAAAGCGTATGGAAGAGGCTACATCGCATCCAGGGCAAGGTTCAAAGGTGAGTTCAACAAATCCGGTAACTACTGGCAGATACGAGGTCAAAACCAAGGGGGCTCAAGAGAGGGAGACTGGAAACAAAATGTTCAATTGAACAGTAACATAGTTACAGATGCAGACTCATCCGACTAATCCACTAGTCCACGGACTTAGTAGCCAAGATAGGATATAATGAAAAGGAAAGGTTATGTTTTAGGCCGATTGCTGTCGGTAATTTTATCCTATTTTATTCCTATTTAATATTCAAGTCGAATGGAGGCCATGAGTTGTTACTTCTCACACCAATTGCCGAAGAAGTATTGCATTCGCAAAAAAATTCGAATACGAGATATTATCTTTTCTTGATGTTTTATGGCACGGCTTCCACGGTTGCCAAGTCTACCTTAATTAGAATCGGATTCGGATAATTGATTACAAAACTGATATATTGTTGTTAAAAAAATTGCGCTAGATAGGTTGACTCTGTATTTAACGTGCAATGGTATCAGTTTACCAAATATTGTTGCCGGGTTTCAGCTCGGCTGTTCCAGTGGATTAAGTTTTGGAAATTTTGAAAAACCCGACATGTTTGCATTTTTGAATCATAACACATTTAAAGTCTTCTTCCCTGAAACTCTTAAAACAGCTATGAAATAACTCTAGTGAATGAATAAAAATGAAACAAATAAACCTCAGCTACGCTCCTGATCTAGTGGAAAGTGTACACAAGGCTTCTACTGCACGACTCTATTCAGAACACTGAATAAATAAAATTTTCGATGCAACGTGTGCTTCTTACCACTTGAGTAAGTAAACTCAAATATATATGTGACATTGGTATTTGCTCAAGTTGTCTGTGGAAACATTATTCGAGTCAGAATATGTTTTATATTAGACAGGTGATGTTTCGATAAAATCAACAATGTTCGGTGAAATGATAGTATTTTTACTTCACAATATTTCCGTTAAGCATTTTTATAACTGTAGATATTTTTACTTTC
Source organism: Bruchidius siliquastri (assembly GCA_949316355.1). Classification (NCBI taxonomy): domain Eukaryota; kingdom Metazoa; phylum Arthropoda; class Insecta; order Coleoptera; family Chrysomelidae; genus Bruchidius; species Bruchidius siliquastri. The sequence continues at coordinate 21,287,031 of OX438537.1, forward strand.
CACGCGAATTGGAAAGGTAAAATTGTAACCGCGAAAAACATGAACATACCTATAATCACGAAAAATCATGTCACTCATTTCTGTCGGTCTGTCGGTCTACGGTCTACGTCTTCAGCTCCTAGATAAATTGGAAAGTACTTTGCCATATGGTTACGATTGTGACAAGGCTTTGTAATGTTTGAAAACAGCTTTACTGGGCCAAAAACGAAGAATATTGAAAAAACGCCAAAACTTAGTTTTTGGTTGATTCCGAGACTATTAATCGTTATCTCAAAAATTTTTGAAGTTCAAAAAGTGGGGTTGTTTGTAGTGAGGGGAATATTTAAAAAAACAAGTGTTGGAAGAAGACGTTTTGTACATCCGGTCTAACGTTTAAGCAATACCTTCTAATTTTTTGGTGGCAAATATGAGCATGAAAATAATGACATAGTTTTTACATGTAGTTGATAACTGGACTCACCCTACTTTGACGCCGTTAATCGTTTTTGTGTGGTCGTCAATCAAATATTTTCCCTTGGACTTAGACATGCCTTTAAGCTGATACGAGTACATCCATCAACTATGATTTACGGAAATTTTATTGATATACTAGTGCATTTCTCAGACCTTTAAAACATATCGAAGAATTTTTTGAGATATTGGGAAACAAATTCCCTGACAGCCCGTTGCATAACGCTGAGGATGTGCAAGCTGGGCCCAACTAGTGCTCCTTGTACTGATGATGTTATGATGAGTAGGGACAGATCAGCCGATTAGCTGATGGAGAAATTATCCCAAGTTCTAGACTGTCGATATAATTTATAAGGGCATGGTATTGCTCCTTCCTGGAATTATGTCCAGAAGTTGTAGGAAGTGCTCCAGAGCGTACCCCACACATGCGAGATGGCTCAATTTGAGCCTTGTAGTGTAGTAGTTTCGCTAGCTGCTCCGGTAGATACAATTTTCTGGAGCAGAAGATAACTTCCAGTACTAGGACTTCGACAGCAACATTTTAGCACCAGGACATGTTACTGTTGATATTATTCCTCAGAAGCTTGTTCGAAGGTGACTCCAGTTCCACCATCTCCATGGCTGGCATACCAGCATGTGATTTCCTTGTCAGGATACTCGTCTATAGTCTATGCGTTTAGTCGAATTCCATATGTAGATCCCTAGCTAACTATTCTTTCGATTTCTTCGTTGTACTGAAAAACATGTTGGTCCCGTCGATCTTGGGTCTCTGCTGAGGTAAGAAGTTCCTGATTCCATGCAGGAAGGGTGCTGTCATCTGTGAAGCTGTGTACTGGATAAGCATATAGCCACGACTACAATGAAATCTTTTTCCCTTATTGAAAAATCACCAAGCAACGCTGCTGGCATGGATACAATTAATATAGTGAAACGGCGCTAGCTTGGCGCAATCCATCATTCGCGCGTCATGCACAAATTTACATCTAGAAGAGCAAAACCGCGGGCGAGATAGGATAACGTACACTGTGCGGCAAAAGTGTTTTAACTTATTCCACCAACTGATTTTTTACATCGGGCGTTAGACTGATGGAAGGTTACTCATTATCGTTGACTCCAAGATAACTTTTTCGAGAAGAGATGAATTCATGTTCTGAGTATTCCATAGTGATCTTCACTTTGTTATCGACGCACTATTTATAATATTCGTCACTACGAATATTATCTCCAGTTTGCAGTCATAAGGAGTTTGGTGATGAGGATTCGCGGATGTCACAGAGACAATTTTCTTTCCCAAAGAACTCAGGATTTCAAACTTTCTTTTCTGATTTCCTATTAGTCGTACCAAGAGGATTTTAACTGATATTCAATCAAACCATCTGGAAGCATCATTTGCTGCAATTGGCCATTAAGATGAGTCATAACACAAAGTCAATGGACAATGAAAAGTATGTTTATTACCGATAAAGTATCGGTTTTTACAGCAATGCATGAATGTAGGGTACCACTTTTACAAAAAAAATACTACTACTACTCTCCTTGCATGTCACAGTCTGGAAACATCGTTGATGTTCGATCGAGCTGTCTCGCATAATAAGTCCAAGAGGCGCTAGTGGAGCAAATACTAGAGGAGCTCATCGGGAGTATCCTCAGCAGGGTCGAGCTTACTACGCCTCGAACAAGCCTCTTCAAAAAGTCATTCTTTTGGAGAACCTCGGCGTTGTGGAATGAGCTACAGGGGACTTTGTTCACCAATGGTTACAATCTACAGCGTTTCAAGCTCAACGTGAACAGACATTTATCGTCGCGCAATGCTTATGAAGCGCAATAGGATATCTAACTTTGCGTGAGGTTATGTATTAAAAAAAGCACAAAAAATGGCGAACCAGAAGACCTTCCTCTATGATAGATAGTGCTCTAGTTGTGCTATAAACTTTTGTCGATCAGTGTAGGAAAAGATGCATGCCGATAACTGGAACGTTTGCCAAAAAGTTTGTCTGGAAAGTGCACTGAAAAAAGTGCCAGTGATGCAACTGGCGAAAACCCACCATGACTCGTCAAGGTTTTGCGGGCGGTGAATATTTTATTCCTCCACATAAATCAATCGCATCTTGGTTTTCGTGTGTCTGTAAATTCTACCAAGCGTAGTCGAGCGACCACGACTGTTTCTATGCTGGCAATAGTTCGTCCTTGGCGAAACAGATCGAAAAGTTTATTCCAGCTACACCGAGCATATCTGGATTGTGTTAGATACGCTCTGCAATTCCGACTTTGGCATTTCCCATTCGCGAGCCTTAGCGATTGAATAGAATTATAAGTTTTACTTCCCACGCATCGACTGCGGAAGTATTATAAATAATAGTGATTATTTTAGAATTTTGGATAACCAAATATTCGTCCTGACATGTACACTTACAGGGTATTTAAAGCAATTTGTGACTTTGGTCTTTGATAGTGCCGGAATGTGTTGCAGATATTGCTGGACAGAGTTTTTGTTTGAAGTGAGACCTCGTACATTCGCGAATTCGACTCTCAAGCGAAGTCGCTGTAGAGGGCGACTGCTGTTGGTAGTCTGTTGTGGAGTACAACAGATTTTGATAAGTGAGTTTCGCTCAAAGGGCTTTTAAGACCACCTGGATCTCGGAGATCCAAACGACCAGTTGTTTCACCTTACAAAATCAGCACCATTTATTGTACAGGCGTCACATGAGGGTAAACCGGTATTTTGGTCTAGCAATGGAACTGAAACTGTGAGGCCACTTGGCGACGCCAATATCTCAATGCTTGCGTAACTCATAATGTACAATGACCCAGCAGCATTGGAGATATTAATAAGACAATAGTCAGTAGTAGTAACTACATGATAATAAAAAGAAATTCTGTCAAACGCGAACTCCAAAAAAACTGCCAAAAACAAGACGGTTCAGTTTGAGGAGCTACGAGAGAACTTATTGTTAAATACTAGGAAATCCTCGTTCGAAGCGAATTACACTATGAGCTACTGAGTTGATCTTCTTGACTCCATTTTTCAATGATATGGCACTGAAAGTAGGATGAAACAAGTACTCCACCATATGACGAGTTCGTCAAATTCAACTTACGATTAATCTATTTTTCGGAAATATAAGGAATAATATTTTTGGCGGTTTCATTTGAAGAAGAGGCGACAATGTTTATCAGATATTGCTTTAGGGCTAGCATAATAAAAGTGAACAGCACAACAACTTTAAATATCAGTCCGTGGATAATATCGCAAAATTCTACGTCACTTGTTTTTTTGAGGTAAATAGTTAAAGCTCCAAATGCTCTAATCATGACGCAAGTATAATGACAAAAATTCTTCAAATTTAAAATGTTCAATTATATGGCGCCAATATGCAGCAAGTACATAGTTGACATAATCCACAAAATATTTCTGATAATCTAACTATAAACAATGTTCCCCTTCTTAATTAACTGCTTAAACCAAACGGAGGGAATTTTCAAGCTCAATAAAATTAAAGGATTTGAACGCGTTAACATGACTTAAACATGTTACCCAATTCCGTTTTAAATGAATTTCGAGTTTTGGCTCGCGTTCAATACCAACTGTGTGGCTTATTTTTGTTCGGAGAATCCTCCCCTTTTTAAGGTTGTTAGTTACTCGTACACGTATAAATAGATTTATCAGAATTGTCGATGCTCGAAACGCGCAAATTTTATAATATATGTGAAGTGCTTTGCTATGATTTATTTTTCTGTCTCCATGTTTCATTCTGCTCATTTTCAACAATAACTGGTAGGTATAATAAATTAATTAAAAAAACATTAAAAAACAATTCCTGATGCGCAGACCGCTAGTGGACTGAAAACATGATCAATAAGGAGTGAAAAATGAACAATTTTTGGAAAATTTCTGATATATTCTAGCATTTTTTATTGTACTACGTGCCCACATTGTAACCCTTCTTCAAACATCCAAATTAGTGCATCGATTACCGATATTACGCAGTGAAAAAAACGCCAACAGACAGACCGACAACCCAACACAAATTGGTGACACAGTAGATTCATGATGCGCATAGCATTAAACAAAATGTGTCCACAAATAATGTATAGGGAAGCATTTATCATCACCACTTGTAACAAGTACACTTTTTACTCGAAATTGGATTGTCGACAATAGAAAGCTGTGGATCTGAATAAAAATCGGTAAAAAACATCCCAAACATAATGGAAATACGAGATGTATAATTTTAACCATATGAGCCTCATTTTCCTTTAAAGATTCTTTTTTGTTAAAACGAAACACATTGTCGTGGATAAAAGTGTCGAGATTAGAATTCCGTTTCAGTGTTGTGCAAATTTAATTTGAAGTCGGTAGCGAGTAACGTGAAGCGGCATGTCTCGAGACTGATGATGAGAAACAGGATGTTTGCCAGCAGCAGCAGCAGCAGCTCTAGTTGGAGCCTGTCACGCTCCGCTCAAGCAATTAAAATTGAATCACGCCGGCAAATGCCATGCCAAAGACGTTGGGTGGCAAGGGGGATGTTAGGAACATTAAATTATGCTGTGATATCTGACGTTATTGAGAACATTATTATTTCTTGACGATATAATATTCGGCTTCCTGACCTGACATGCGAAATAACGTTAGTTCTTTCAGATCATATATTAGGTTCTCAACGTGGGCGATGACGCCCTCCTGTGGGCGTTTGAGACTTTTAGGGGGGCGGAGAAGACTAGAAAGGACAGACATTTTGAGTACGTAGAAAATGAAGGGAGTAGAGGTCTTTATGCTGATCAGATTATTCGGAGAAGGTGAATGTCTCCGACAGAGTCGAGAGGTTTTATGTGCCCTTCAGATTTTTGGGAGAGGGCGGATTATGTCTCAAAGTGGGTGGTGGGAAAAATAAGATTGAGCAGGTGTTAAATGAAGCTAGCTGAATGTTAATGCTGAACAGAGATGTACTAATTTGGTTGGGTCAAAGTGGTTGCGTTTAGTCAGAAGTTGGAGGGGGGGGAGTAGTGGGAAAGGGGCTTTCATAGATAGTTAATGATGATTAGAGCTATCTAGAACCGTTGGGTAGCATCAAATTATCATCTGGTTATGAAGTAAAACAATTTTGATTTGAATATAATAGATGTTACTCTCAATTTTCTTACATAGTGCGTCTTGTAATTTATTGTAATGAATAATTATAATCTTGATTAAATCGTACTAGCTAAATTCGGTAGTTAGCACTATAAAACGCAATCCGAAGTGCGCGAATAGAACGATACAAATGTGCGGTTAGACAGTCTAAGAACAGTATGTCTTCCGATTCGAATAGCGTGTGCAGTTTGAAAGACGAAGAAGCTTATGGTTAGATTCCCTTCTATCTTCTTTATCTATATTTCTCGTTATGTATTTTGCCTTCCATCATATGTCTTGAAATAGGCCTGAAACTTAAACGATTTGTATTCTATTATACCAAATAATCAGGGGCCCCAGAAACGCCGAAAAACGAGGTTTAATGTAGGTAGTACAGACAGACAGACAGACAGACCGAGAGAAGTTACTGACACAGTTTTTCGTGAACCTCAGGAAAATCTCGATTTTGGAATTTTTATGAAATATATCATGAAAAGCATTCGTAAAATAAGCCCACAGTTTGGAAACTCAGAACACCTTACACAGAAACCTTTCTACTGCTTTCATCTAAAATATCGCTTCCTTGTTGAGTTGAAGAAACTGGTAACTGTGAAACAAAAATCACGAATGACAAGATTCTTGTACGGTAATGAAAGCGTACATTCAGAAAGAAAAATATCGTTCCATCTCTGACCCGACGTGATGCTCCGGCACCGACGGACAAAAAAGGCGTTCGTCAATGGTCGTCAAGTAGAGAATACGCGACATGAATATTCAAGTTGCAAGTTTCTAAATGAGGAGGATCCACGGAGCTGCTGCACGTGTCTGGTTTTTTTCAAACCGCAAATTACGTATGCCCGGCCAGGTAGGAGGCAAGCGCGGGCAAGGTCAAAAAGGCGGGTTTTCGAGGGGAGTGTGTGTATGCCGCCGACATACGCTGCCCGATCAAATACACTCGTTTCCTTGGTCCTTGGTCACATTCGTAATTGATTTTTCAGAAAGTGGACACCCTATTTTTTACCCGAAGTGTGAAACTCCGATTTTACTAAAGTCCGGCAGTGCCTGCTACTTCTCATCATGTTAAGTAGCCTCGGGTTAGAAGAGATTAAAATAGCGGCATTTTTCCTATGAACCCCCTTGTACATATTCTTTTTATGGATAACCAGTCAAAGGCATAAATGAACTCCAAAAGCAGCGTGGGAGGATGAATGTCCAGTTATATTGACCTCAAAATGCTTTCAACTTACTACTAACTCACCTGCAGCTCATTCGAAAATGCTGAGGTTTCCAGGAAATATCACCAGTAAAATTGTTCAGTTGGTCACAAAGTACCACATAAATTAAACATTTGTCGCGTTATACTGAGCATGTTGTCGGCTATGTTATCTATTTTCTTGTCTAGCATCTAAAATCGTTTTTCTTGCCAGTGTTCCATTCTTAGTTGACTCACACCTTATCTGCCACATCTACACTAATCTACAGACAATCATGATTTTGAACTGTTCTACCCACCCTTCCTTTAGAGTTTTTGTCTTTTCCCAACCAGCAGATCAATTATTGATGGTACTCCAATCACCACAGTACATTGTACGCAAAGTTCATATGTAAAAACTTGAAAATTTGCCACGTTTCAGCATATTAAATAACATCGTCATTTATCATATTGTACAGAAATAAAGATCTATTATAGCAGAAAGCTGGATGTAGCTCATTAATTTAACATCCCACTTACCCTACCTAGCTGATATTTTATTATCACTATATCATAAAATTCAAACAAACATTCTACGAGTAAGTACATCAAGGCATAAATTAGGGTAAACGTTTTCTTTATAAAATTAGAACTGTCATATATTATGTTGAATCCATCTGCTTTTTTTGTAGCAGTGTATGTTCGCGCAACTATAATTGTGAAGATGTTGGTCGAGATATAACGAGAAAATATAGTTTATGTAATTACAGACGACATTGTAAATTAAAATAACGTATTATAATATTTCCGCCCGTGGTTGGCTGGATGAAAATAGGTCATAGTGGAAATTAATTCAGATCATGCATATTTATGTTAATGTAGGTGTGCTAGGTTGCCATTTGAGCACCGGTCAAAATCATTACAATTCCTATGAGTTTTATCACATTAGGAATGGATTTAAGTAAATAGACAAAGCAATTCCCGCGGTTCACAGTTCGATAGAATTCATCAAATAACGGCTCATTCTATTATAGGTTCGTTACATCACCCACTACTCATGTTGCCCCAATTTTCGACAATTCGTTTAGCTATTATAAAGACCAGATTACCCATCGCGATAAAGAACTTGAAAAACAGTCAAAGCAATCCTTAAAGCTTCTAGGCACAATCTACAGCGTTTCAAGGTCAATGTAAATAGACATTTATCCTCGCGCAGTGCTTATGAAGCGCGAGAGGCTACCTGCCTTTGTATGAGGATATCTATAAAAAAAACAAATAAACACATGCTCATTTTATCACAATCGGTGCAGTGCCAGCAGGTACTGGAAATAGCATATCCACGGAGTTGGAAACCATAAATATGAAGTTTGACTAGAATGACAAGACTGTCTTAAATGCAAATATTCAATGAGAAACTTTGTAAACTGAACAAGTATTGTAATTGTAAAGAAATGGACTAAAGTATTTTTGAATAGTGAAAAAATACTAAATCTAGTACGAGACTACTGGTGGGCACAGCACTGCATACGAATACAATGCAGAGAGCCCACTGATAAAATATTTGTAATCTGTCGTCAGTAACGACCGCTAAAATGTTAGTTGCATTAACACATTTTTAGTATCTGACTACACGTGCTGCAGAGCGTAATGGTTTGATAAAACGCGTATGTTTAATGTTTGATGTGTACTAGTGTTTAATATTCCAGTGCTCGCGGCTATCGATAGTCTATAATTAGAATGCTGTTTCGGTTTTTAATCGCATCATGTATTTACATAGTATGCTCATGATAAGTTCGTTCCAACATCATATTTTTGTACCCTGTGTTGCACCGTCACGAAACTGTTTGTATCCATGGTTTGCGCATGAAAATGGAATGAAACTAATCAGTTATTCCACGTCAAATATACAGTATACGCGGAAACAGTATAAACAGAAGCTCTGTGGAAAATACATTGTTCATAACATTAGAACATCATAAATTTTTCCTGAATCGCCAAAAAAATACGTTATCGTTTTTCATTCTACTATGTATTAGTTTATTACTTGTCACCATAAAACAGGAAGGTTTATCAATGTTAATAATTTCCACAAAACTTGATTCAAAAAAGGTTCAATAGATGCAATTAAGCAATAATATTGAATGGCAAAGTGTTCACGTAGACATGTCCGATTCAGATGTACATTTCACAAATTTAGTTGCACTTTGTGAATCGTTACATGAAACATCACAATGTCGGAACCTCTTAAACGTATTGGAACGAACTTGATAATTTCAATTTATTTTTAGAACGTTCGATAATAATCCACGACACACATAGATTTGATGCCTTTTTAATATTGTGTTCAGACGATAGACGTACGAGGCGACGTTTTTAACACGCTTTTAATTAGCTCACGTGTATGTACGAGTATACTTGAACGGATCTTCGAACGCTATTTCCACCCATTTCAAAACGGCGATAAAACGCTGAGAACTCCAGCTCTAGTCCGATCTCCAAAGCTAAGCAGCGCCGGGCTCGGTTAGTGCATGGATAGGTGACCGCTTTGTTAGCTTTTTAGCATGCTTTTTCATTTTTTACTATTATTAACTTCACCTGTTTGTATGTATGTTTGTAACGAGTTGCTATTTTCACCAACTACAAAAAAATCAGATTGATTTTGAATTCTTCATACTTATCAAGGACCGATGACATTATAATAGTTTAATATGTAAATTTGTCCCATTATTTATTTTTATAAAGTCACATTTAGTGATGATACGAATTGACCTGATAATTAATTTTTTTACTAGTTCTTCAAGCAATACGTTTAAATTGTGATAATACAAATGACATTTAATTTTTGGTTTTGACTCACTTTTATTAGTTTAACCTGTATCTATCAGAATCTTCGAAATATAACTATGCGGGTCTCATCCGAGGCCCCATAGATGTAGAGAATACCCTTCAGACCCGTTAATTAAAATCCATCGAAGAGCAAGTCTAATTCCAGTAGCCAGGTAATTGCGGCTCCAAATATCAAAGTACAAGGATAAATAATGAACACATGAATACATGAATATGATAACTATGAAACTGAATTAAACTAAAAAAATATGATTTGTAGTAGATGGAACTAAATCCTACGAATTTATGAAAAAAAATAAAACGGAAAAAGGTTAAGTTAGGTTGTTTATATGGATATACTTTTTTGTTGTGTATTGGCAGATAATTCATGAATGAATACGCATGAAGGTATACACAAAAACTGATGAAAAAATAGAGGTTGCAAAATATGTCTGCTCATTTAACACAGTGTTATGATGATTCGTAAGAGTTGTATCCCAAATGTCTCCATGAAATTTTAATGTTGTGTGTACCTACTGCATATTTGCATTAAAACTAATAAGAAACGATATCTATAGTCGTAGTCATTATACGCATCATATTACAATTTGAATACTTATTTCCTCCCTTCGGCTCAGTAACAGGCATCCCATACATCCCACTTCTGAGTGGATGAATAATTGAACGACTAGTCAGCGAACTCTTGCATTTCTATAAATATACACAGGTTACCGTGCTGCGTCTCCTCCGATCGATCTTTATGCCGTCTATGTTGGAATTAACCAATAAAGTGCAGATAAGGAACGACAGTGGTGTTCTCTAAACGGCTAATTTACTAGCCAGCCGAGCGAGATAACGATGGAAGCTCGCATCGTCGAACACGCCGATTTATTATTATGTTTAAATTACGCGAAATTGCTATTAATTTATCGGTAGATAATATGGTAATCTGCTTGTGGGTTTCTGCTTTTTACTGAAAGTGGAAAACGTGGTGGGCATTGAATGCAAGCAACTGGATGTTTTATCACTAGATCATATGGTGACATCAATAATGTAACTAATTTCAAAATGGAAAATCTCTTTCTTTAGAATGTACAGAGTGGGTACTTATTGACAGATGCTGCTCCGGCTGTATCTCATGGAAAACTCGGTACGAATTATGGAATAAAAATATTTTTTTAAAGAGAACCTCTAACGAAGGCAGAAAGCCTATCGAGCTCCAGAAGCACTGCGACAGGATAAATGTATATTTACATTGACCTTGTAACGTTGTAGATTGTAACTATCGGGAGGTCATTCCACAATGCCGAGGTTCTCCAAAAGAATGACTTTTGGAAGAGGCTAGAGGTGTTAGGACTACGACCCTGGTGAGGATGTGCCCGCTGTGCTGCTCTAGTGTTTGTTATACTCACAACTCTTGGTGTTGTCATGCATCTACCATTGGTGAACAGTACCGTGGGTCCAGTACCAATTGGTATCGAAAATGTCAGCGGTTCACGGCACCACTTATCACAGCCTCCTCATGCCGCTGCTGCTGGGAACCCACACATCAATATTTGCCATCTTAATGGTGGCATATTCAGCGGAAGTACAACAGTGCATGGAGCGAGACATATGCATCTGTTCCGATAGCAAGGCAGCTGTGCGATTGGTAGCATCTCTAAGCATTACGTCATGACTAGTTCAGGAATGCAATGCCCCCCTCCAACACTTAGTCAAAATCCAAGAACGTGACCCTTCTGTGGGTCCCTGTTCACAGCGGAGTACCATTTAATGATAAAGCAGATCGACCAGGGGCTCATGCATTGGCCCCGAAACCATAGTGGGTCCTACAACTGGCGAAAGCATGACTGCAGGAGGCCAAAAAGTTCGTAACATGTCCTGGCAAACGTCGGGAACTGTGGCTGCTTAAACGGGATAGAGAATCACTCCACCTATTGGTAGGGATCCTCACGGGCCGCTGCAGATTGTACAAAGACCTGCCAGTCTTAGGAGAGAGAAAGGCCCTGTCTGCCAAAAGTACTGGGAGGAGAATGAGACCTCGTTCAACTTGCTAGGACAGTGTGGCTCTAGAGCTGAGGTTTCAGCACAACGGAATTTGCCAGAAAAGAGTTCTACTCAGCGAAATGGTAAGATATCATGACTTTTCTCAAAAGGTCTGGTAGGTTTCACAATAATGAATCACCATGTTAGTTTTAGTGTTGGTCCTCGGGGTCGGCTGAAATGGACAAAAGTGGCCTACTTACAAGGCTTCGCCTCCCCACGACTACTACTAACTGAGTAAATACAGGAAAGGAATGTCAAGGATCAATTGGAGTGAGAAAAATCCGGACAAATTTTTGGGACAAACAGAAATAGAACACAGATTTCTAGCATCTCATGCTAACGCCATAACTGGGTGAACAGACGATCTATAAGAGATACCTCACTACTTTAAAAACCAGTGGTTATCCCCCAAGGGCATTTAATATTCCTCAGTTAGTCCGGTCTAGTAGCTATATGCAGCTTAAATACTCCCTTTTCCGGATGTGAACAGTCTCTCTGAAGTCTCATTCCCCTGGTATATTTTTGGCTGTTGCCATGCGAACTTTGGACACGTGTCAACACTTGTGTTTCCTCCCGTATATGATCGGTAATGCGGGCGCCGCGGTTCGATTGAAAACGGCATAATAAACGCTCTCGCTGGCTGCAAACTGCACCGTGCACTCGGCAGGCTTCCCTGCAATCGCCGCTGTCGAAGGGTTGTGCGGCCAGCTATTTTTTGTTTTGTTTCTGCGCCCTGTTTTTTTCTCGTCATTCACGTCCCGCTTCACTCTCGGATTAATATCTGTTTTCTGGTGCTTCCCATGGGTGGGTCTTCATTCTATTTTTTGAAATGAATTCTTGGATTGCATATGGACTAGTCTTAAAAGAAGTAGATTTTTATTTTAGAGAGGGAAAAAATGAGTCAAGATTGACAGTATCTTCTAAACTGTAATTTGCTTTGGAATAACTTTCCGCGGTGTAATGAAATTAGAACTCGACAAGTACCCCGTGTGGATCTTTGAACAGATGGTTTCTTGCACTTTTTTGCTAGTATGCGATCGAGCGGAGTTCCTTTCTAATAATATTTGGTAGTACGAGTATATATTTACATACGCATTAGACGCTGATTCTATGGACATTTTCATATTTATTTACCCTTTCTATTTTCCATTTTCTGTCCATGTTTAATATATTTTGAAGGTGAATAAATATTATTATTTCATATTATATTTAATAACATTTTGATGCTTAGCATCCCTCAGTACTGACTTTCAGTGCTAGAAAGTAAGTACGTGTCCCTAAAAGTTGCATATGAATCTGGCAACAATCGCTTGAAGTCCCCGCCTCTGAAGTGCAATCAAATCTGAACCGAACCAGGGAAGGAAACAGTGGTGAGAGTGCTGAGCCTCGTCCAAGGGCATCCCCATCAACCTATGTAGGCGCGGCGAACGAAGTGGCGCGCGACCACATCGGCGTCGAAAACACTTGGCCAGGCAGACTCGCTTTGCTGTTGCTATGTGAAATATCAACATTAACGGCGACATCGGAGACAATCATACAATTCATCCAGTGACAACCATTTGCAAAGGTTAAGCAGCATTTACAATGTAGTAGATTTGATGTATGGTACATGCAAAGTTATCATCCTTCTTTATATAATTTTATATGGATTGGTGGTTTTCATCTAGTCTTACACTGCTACTGTTTGTCCGGGTCTGTGCGGTGAGGTACAAGGAAAATAATGTTATAGTCAAGAAGGAATTTAAGGACGCTTTTGAGAGAATGAAGTGTACAAAGTTTTTCTTGGTTCGAATGAACCCTAATTAACGTATCAAGTAAAATGTCTCGGAGTGAGAACGATGTTCTTGTCTTGAGTATAGAAGAATATCGTAATGTTTGAATTGATAATTTCTTTTTGTGTGCACAGTAACATAATCACCTACTATTACACATTATATCGATCCCCATATTTCATTAAAATTGGGACAGCGGCTATTGAGTTCAGAGGATGATTAAATGACAACAGTCAGATACAAATAGACAGACCGACGTAGTTGCGTGACACAGATGTTCGCGACTTAGACATCACAAAACATCCGAAAATCGTATTCTCTCAAAGTCAAAAATTATCCATACCTTGCCTCACTACCTTTACGTACCATTTTCCCTACCCATATATTATCAATGAGTTAGGTGGCCATACTTCTGTACTTTACAATCGTTCAGCATTCAACTGGAAATATAGCCATATCATTACAGAAAACATATGCCAGAAAATCAAGGTTATTTCACCCTACAAAGGCTCCTTTCAGAAATTGTCTACGACCGCTAATGACTATCGTCTGTATGTGTAGCTACAGGATGTACCAAAAAATACACAACCCATCTCACTCACTCTTTTCGATAATAATTGCACGGATCACGCGATGCACTCGTTACATTTGTAATACTAGCACACATAGCCAGTCATGTGAATAAGAGTAGGTTCAATGTAATCCTACCGGTCAAAGGTTTGATATACGTTTTCGAATACTTCAAGGACACCAAAATGCTCAGAGTTCGCCGACGTCTGTCCGATCTGGTCTTATGGAAAATCTTCCTTTTCTTAAAGTGCCCATTCTGTTAGAATGTTGGAAATCATCCTGGCTATAGTTATTTTATTTACTGATGAAGATACGTCTACTTCTCGGTCCTCTCTTTCCCAAGACTTTGCCTTGGATTTGCTGTAATAGTCCATTTCAGTCTGGATTTGTCATGATGTGGCCCAAATATTCAAGTTTTATCATTTTAATGGGTTTAATTATTTCCAAATCCATGTTCATACGAGGACTCCAACGCCTCGAGTTTTTTGGTAGCGACCATACAGGAGCACGGAGAAAACATCTAAGAATTTTTGTAGATAATGCAATCGCTGCACTTTAAATTTATATCATTCTAAAGAATACCGCTCTGGCCTTCTAGAGACGACATCGGATTTCTTGTGAATGGTCCCACAGTTATCATAGTACCTAAATACGAGTACTGTATTTGTCGGCTGTTAATGGTGAAAAATGTGGCCGCCGAGTCAGTCTATCAAAAACTTTCCGATAATCCAGAAGGCGTACAACATAGGTAAACATCACATCTGAAGGGAAAAAAAAGCATACGAAACAATATTTAAGCTGAAGCTTTCGGCGGTCGAGCTTTTTTCCTTCGCCTCTGCTCTCGCCTGCTACAGGCTATTCATTTGTATGACACCTGCCACGCTTGCGTGGCAAAACTAGCCTAGCCGTTGTCGGCATTACTTGAGGCTCGTAAAATGACGGATCTAGAGTGCGTCTCCGTATTTGTATGTTAGAATTTGAAAGAATTTAAATAAACTGATTCAACTTTTACTTATACATACTATTCCGTGAACACTGATGGGGATTTTGGTATTAGTGAAGGTTACTCAAATATTAGTAACGGACGCAGAGGGTAAAAAAGGAAGGAGGGTAGGAAGTGTAACAGAGAAAAGGTAATACGTCAGTTGCATATAGGTGCAACCAATTTTCGTTTCAATCAAATGAATTGTAAGCATCCTAGCAATGAATTATATAAGGTGCCGAAAGTGCTCAATAGTATTTAAGTTTGAGTTAAAGCTCTTCGGCAAAAACGTTTTCAGTCTTTATAACATACCACAGGTAAAGAACGTCATCAAAATTAATTATGTTATTCGTTCATATGACATGAATATTTGTAACTTCTTCAAAAGAAAACATAATAAGTATTTACAATGTGGAACGTACGTATGAGGAATTTCGTCAACATATATTTAGCATTCGTTTTACTGTACTGAAAACAAAGAAAACGTTCAGCTGGAAAGATGTAGACAACTTGATGAGGTACCAAATATTTTGTTTGGACAAGATTCAACTATTTGATGGGTTGGGATGCCCGTCTTATGAGAATATTTAAAATTCGGTAATGCTCTAGTTGTCGACTCATTTGTTTTAATGCAGTTATCTTCACTGAAAGGCGACATCCATGAGATGTGCATGATTTAAATTATTGAGTGACATAACAATACCGTAAATAATAACGCCGAAACTAAAAGTTTTTATGGTGGCCTTAGTACATGTATATTGAATCAGTTTATCAACTTAAGCAGTCAAAATCAATTAATTTCAATATCATATTATATGGTTCTAGTTAGATGAATCAAAGAGAACATCATAGGATATTCAGGATATTCCAGACGTTACTCAACAGTAACTATGAAATAAATATAATTCTACCACTTCAAATAGACTGACGAAATACTCCCCATTGGAATAAACTATCACAGAATACATAAATTCGCATTTAGAAATCCGAAAAGAAGACCCAGTGCAGGATTCGAACCCGCATCTCCCGATGTCATGTCGGGCGCTCTGACCAACTGAACCAACTGGGTAGCTGGTCAGTCGTTACAGAGCGCGGATGATATGTTAGGCAGAATCCCCCACAAAGCCATCCTTCCGAATTTCAAACTGCGCGCGTCGTTCGTATTTCGAGGTGCCGCAGCGCCAGTATTTGGGTTGGTAACTATCTCCTACCGCGATTACTGACAGCAGACCTCTTTGTGTCGAACAGCCATAGTCTCTCACTATGCAGGGGTAATCGTGATACACAACTTGCTTTTCTCCGCAAGATGGAGTTTTTGATATCAAAAATCAGTAATCGCGGTAGGAGATAGTTACCAACCCAAATACTGGCGCTGCGGCACCTCGAGATACGAACGACGCGCGCAGTTTGAAATATCACAGAATACTTATACATGACAATTATAAATATGGAACTAAAACACCAGGCCAGCTGCATAGAAGTGTCATCATGTAGCTTCAATTTCAATACGAATTACCCACGTCTACCTAAATGAAAAGTTAGATAACGTTGTATTTCACACCTATTACATTTTTGTAAAAAATATTAATCTATATTCCAAAAAATGCCTTGCCCCGACGCCAAGTAGAATCTTATGAACTAGTTCTTTCAAAATACTCCTCAATACTCTCTATGTGAATAACGATTGAGGATACCACATCAATCGAAACGTAGTGAAACGCGAAAATATCAAGACAATGGAAGTCCGTAACAGTATTACTGAAACATCCACATTGTCTACAAATTTCAAACAACAGGTTGAAGATCATCTATACAAGCTAAATACATTGTGGGATGTGAATGTATAAAGTCAATCCACTCGAGTCGAGTTTAACCTAGTTTCTCATACGAGTTATACGGCACGGAATCAAAATAAGATGTTGATACGCCACTGGTTACACTGACGTTTAGAGACAGAGGGCAATTTACATCCAGTAAATCTGGTATATACCAAATGTTGCACGTACCACGTAGATGCAGTACATGATATAATTATGATAATACAAACGTTCCTTGTCTTGCGGAGTGTTTCATTACTTCCATATGTTGCATATCGCTTGCATGCATATACTGAATGGTAGAAGAGACATTAATTAATTATATAACAGTAGCTATACGTAAAAATTATAGAAATAATGTCTGATATATTTTGAAAGATGTTTATAAATATATGCATAACTTCGAGTCATCGCACTGGATATATCGATATGCCAATTTACATTAACATTGCGGTAAGTTTCTATATCGAATAAGTATCAGAGAGACGAAGGAAAAATTTGAAAATGAAGACATGAGGAGAACAGATGAACAAACATTTGGAAATTAACCGATGTTTGTTTAAGATATAAAAAAACATCTATGTACTTACATTAGGTACGGAGTAGCTATTGTAGTCTTTTGGGTTGATACTGTCGCCCTGCTTGTTCCTGAAGGCTCTATAGTTTTCTCTAAGTTGTTTCCCATACTGAAAAGAACAGAGAAATGGTTTAAAACCATAGAACAAATATATCGAAGGCATTGAAGTCAAATGTTGTGAATATAAATTTTAAATGTATATGGTATATTGTTGAGGTAAAAGTTTAACTTTGATAATACTACCCTTTTTCTACCCTTAAAAATCTTTTTATCATTGTAAAATGATCTTCGAGTCTAAGAATAGGCCATCGTTATTTTCCTATTTGAACCAATAGGCTGTTTGACTATTATTTTATATCTACATGCCACTTATCTCCGTCGGTCTATGTTGCCACTAAGGTGCTTTATTTTTGGAAAAAAACATTTTGAGGACGAATAATTGGCAAATAAGAAAAATTTTTGGACGCCAAAAAAAATTATTTTTGTATGTTTCTCAAGGTTTATTGCAAACATTAATTACTGGATTATGCACACATATATCTACGTTGTTATTTATATAGTTCGACAATACATCCGATTAATCAATCAAAACAGTTTGCTATAGTACCATGACGAACTATACGCAACAGCTCTTTGTAGCTCTTCAGAGGGATTATTTCTTCCCGGACCCGGATTTTCTATCGACAGGATGGTGCATGAACGATTGCGCTTATAGGAAAGTCTCTCAATCCATGTCGTTCCTCATTCTCAAAACCACTGTTTTGATAGTACAATGTGGATTTGATCAAACTGCCTGTGAACTATAATGCGAATATATTGCAAAAAAATGTAGATCGATTGGAATGAGAGAAGCAATCAATGAATAGTCATCCATAAAACTGCTAACATTAGTCAATGCTCAGTTGGAGAGTATCGGTGAAAGAGCGGATGTTGCAACGCTGCTTGTCTAGAGCATTAATCCTTCAGGGAACAGTGGCGCGATTTGCAGGAACCGGCCGTAAATCACGTTTTATTGTCATTTCGCGAAAGGCTGCCAGCGAGCATAAATTACTCCCCTTAATTGTCAAAAAGCGATTAATTTGAGCTGTATATCACGCATTTCTTGCAGTACCAGTACATGATGACGGCTATTTCCCTTCAGGCCTTGATAATCCAGCTTGTGGTTCTCTTGGTATGAGAGCAAATAACATGGTTTTGTAAACGATGTTGTTTCTTTCCCTTTTGGTAGGAAGGCCCAATATGGATACAGCAACCTCACTTCTGACAACTATTTCGTGGTTTTTGAATGATTCATCGATCGCACTAGATAAATTATTGAAATCACGTAATTTGTATTTAAAAAATTACAGGAAAAAAAATGATTTATTTTTAAATAGAATAATTTAAAATTGTTGGAGATGATTGCTTAGTGATTTGGACGCTTGCATACTTCAGAGTGAACTTACTTTGGTTCATAGCACATACACAGCTCATATCAAAATTATCGGATGTTTATATTATTATTATTATTTATATAATAAATTATATAATGAAGTCAGGTTTGAAATGAAAATATTTACATAAGTTCACTCTATATGATCAAAAATACAGTATTCTTATTTTACGATTATTATAGATTTGCGCATATAGGAAAATATGAATGAAATCACATGTTCTTGGATTGAGAATAATTTATTTTTATATGTATATCAATGCGTGAAACCAAGTTCATCATCTAGGTTATAATATTTCTGTTCTGGGATTATTTTGTCCTTAAACAGTTCAACAAAACAATTCCCATCTAGAAGTAAAGCAGTTCTGGTATCGTTGACAAGTGCAAAGAGAAGAAAAATATGGAGTAGCAATTCCCGGTGGCATCCCCCATTTCCGATTCTCAAACTGCCGGAAGCTCGCGTTTTCCAATCGGATGAAGCGACCTGAAAACGTCGCCTCGTCAAAATCGAAACGTAATTTTAATCCAATTTCAGAACAAAAACCTCTCCCGCAAGATCAGTACACATCAACAGAGCGAATTATAGATTTTCCACGACAGAGGCGGAACTATGATAATAAGAAATGCTACACACATAAAAACAAATTCTAAATTCAAGAATAGCGATATTCTCGTGAAGATATACTCACGACAAAAACATCTGAACTCACTGAGACTATTCACTAGAATAGAAAATTACGGTTTATTTGAACTAAGAAAAGTATATTTTCGATTTCAATACTCATTCTGAAGATATATACTCTAAAGAAAAAAAGAATTTCCTTTACAAATGAGATTTTTTGTAAGGTTATCATAGTTTACAGCAGAGGCCCGTTTACTTCAATTAAGAATACAGATATCTGATTGGCTCCAAGTTATTCATTTATTTCGCATCGCCATCTTCGTCAAAGGCGATTCAGCGGTCTGCCTGTTTCCGTGCCTATTATTTCCCATTAGTTTTTATTTTTATCAACCCCCTTTCAGGATGAATGAGTTGTTAAAAAGTTTGAGTTGAGAGTGTTATGAGTATCCTTTACATCAATTGGTGGACGTTAATCTTCTGGCTTAGGTAGAGGTATAAATTTTTTATATACCGTTTAATCTGTAAAATACCTTTCAAACCTGAATTAGGCAAAATTATATATGAAGCAGAGGAAGGTATGTAAGATGTCACATTGGTATAGTTTCGATACTTTTTTAGTTCTTCTTTTTAAGGTTAAGGAACCAACAGAGGCTTTGGTAAACAGATCACCATAATTACCGAATGTTTATATTTATACTCTTAAACTCTTCCTTCAAGAAGAACAAAATTTCATAATGAGGTTGAACTATTTGCATCAAGATTATGAACTGCAGCAGTCAACATTATAGTATTCTTATAAGCTGGAACTTGATTTCAAAAATATTGAAAAATATGTGTACTATATTCTCAGAAATTCCCAAAATATTCAGGTTTTACAGAGTCAATTTGCCTGAAGCCATTTTTTGAAGTGACTTAGTTGCACGTTACTCATTGTTGATGATCTCTATTCAGTTGAATAGCAGTTTTCGTAAAAAAAAGCTACTCGCTAAAAATACCATACAATATGAACATATAAATGGTTAATTTTGTTCGAAATACATCGAAAATCTATGTTCATAAGTCGGATGTTTTGTGAAATTCTAAGTATTAAGCTATTAAAAAAAGAATATAAGAAGTATCGGAGTCAAAACCAACGCTTAATGATTTTGAACACTTACATTTTTTGTATACGGTCCCAGAAACGCCTCAAAACGAAATTTAAGCATTTATTGTTTGCCTTTATTGAAGATATCTCCGCCGCCCCTGAATCGATTATCAAAAACTATAAAACTCCTTTGCTTATTAATAATAGTAAATAAAAAAAAATATCATAAAACATCAAGAAAATACAATATATCTAATTCGAAGTGTTTCGCGTTCACAATACTTCCCCGCTCATAGGCGTGCGAAGTAAAATCGTAAAACTTTCACATTTTATTCTTCATAATGGTTCTTATTCATGCCACCTTCTTATTATTCAACCAGATGCCGCTGGTCTAGTAATTTCGAACAGGTTTCACAGTCAGTGAAGCGTAGCTCCGTCAAACTGGATCATTTATTAAAAAAATGATCCGGGTTCTTTGGGAATACAGAGCGACCGGAAGCTGTCGGGAAAGTTTCCACATCGGTTTTTAAACTCGTCTTGACAGTTTCCCGGTTCCAAGATAAATAGGCGAGAAGA
Source organism: Bruchidius siliquastri (assembly GCA_949316355.1). Lineage (NCBI taxonomy): Eukaryota > Metazoa > Arthropoda > Insecta > Coleoptera > Chrysomelidae > Bruchidius > Bruchidius siliquastri. Next base: position 21,308,087 of record OX438537.1, read on the forward strand.
GCAGCGGTGACAGGGTGGTTGTACACTGTACGGGTTGCCAACAAATCGAAGTTATCGGTCTTTTACTTGGCAAGCCGTAACAACGAGGACAGACGACGATTTTTTTGAATTCAGTTATTCGGATATTGTTCCAAAATTATATATTATGTATAAGAAGTTATGTTACACAATTCACGATTACCAAATTCGCATGCTGAAATCAGGAAAAAAAATGGCCCAGTGCGGGATTCGAACCACACCCCTTCCGATTGCCGGTCGGACACTCTGACCAACTGAGCTAACCGGGCACTTGCCCACTCGTTGCAGAGCGCGGATGATGTAAAGTGACAGTTTGTAGATGATTCGAAGATTGTAGGAATTATATATTTTCATCTTAATGATGGTAGAATCCCACCAAGTAAAAAATGGTTCATACTCTTCTATCACCTAAGTTTAATTTGGAGAGCTCCAGACCAGAGGTAATGTTGATTTTGGAAATAGTTGAACCGCATTTTCCCGATGTCAGTTCAGCAAACTGATGGTTCAAAAAACTATTTTTACCTCCATGGTGATGGCAGGACGAATAATCCATATCAACTCGCACACACACATATATTCAGTTAGATAAATTCTGTGTGCACCCAATTCATCACGCATTGAAATAGTTACCGTGCAGACGTGGTGCTGAACATTAATCATTCTGCAACGTTCGGCCGCTATTCAAAATGATATAAAAGCGCAGAGGGCGGAGTTTTACAGGCCAGTCGATCGCAATAAATTTCACAAGAGTAAATCGCCTAGTATTTTTATAAAATAGAAATACTGTTCTGCCATATCACAAATATCAGTGTCTGTAAATAATTTGCTAACAAATAAAAGAGGAAGCATTGGAAGCTCATTCTGTTACTTTTTGAACTGTATTACCATTTTATGAATGATTTTTATGTATTTCATATAATTGCTAATTTGACTTTTTTATGACGCATTAGATTCGTTACAACTGAAAATTCTCTGGAGTTGATAAATATATTTAGAATTGCTTATAATCCATGCGCTAACGTATAATTCTAGAGTTGGTTACAGCCATTGTTGGAACGACTTAAGAATTTCGATTGTACATTCTAACCCATTAAATCACAGTTAGGAAAGAAATAAAATTAGTTGTAGTATATTATTTTTTGTTTTTTGTAACAGAATCTTTAACCATCTCTTTTGCCTAGAAGGCCCTACCAAAATGAGGAAATCTGTCATGTTCATCCATCAGTGAATTTCCATGATCCTCATTAAAGTAAAAATACCATAAAGTTTGGTTAATCTTTTAAACAATATAAAGTTATGTAGATTGTTGATGCGCTTACTCTTCCATCATTAAGATAAAAAATTTATATTTGAATTAATCTAAATATATGTAAATCGAAACGCATCACTGAAAAAGAGTCTTACACATTTTATGAGTATAAAATAAGGTAGGAATATAATAATTCGTTGATCAAATATAGAACTACATTCCGTTCCAGAAAATTGTATTCACCGGAACAGCCACTGCTACTCTACAAGGTTCAGATCAGACCATCGCTGGAGTACTGATCGCATATGTGGGGATGCGCTCCATAGCAATCCTTGAAGCTTCTGGACATAACCCAGAGGCGAGCAATTAGTTTAGTGGATACGCTTGACCTTACAAAGAAACTCCTCAGTCTGGAGTGTCGAGGGAAGTCACCTGATCTGTCCCTCGCAGCGCTTGGGGGGGGGGGGGGGGATAGGCCTCCTACCATTTGCGAAACTACCAAAAGCCGGTTGGAATGTATCATCAATACGAGGGTCACGCTAAAAGTATATACAGAAAAACTACAAGGTTTTCATAAAAAACCTAATTCTGTTTTTTTAACATATTCTCCCCCTACCTCAATACATTTAGGCATTCGGTAGAACCACTTGTCAAATTATTGTGACCATCGTTCTTTTGAAAGGTTGCTAATTTCCTCCTCAAATGCAGCGATTGCCTCTTAATTTTTCTTTGATCTTAGGGAATAAAAAGAAGTCGCACGGAGCTAGGTCCGGAGAATAAGGTGGGTGAGGTAACAGTTTGACACTCTTTTCAGCAAAAAAAAATCGAGTGTTCTAGCGGCGATGTGGGCGGGTGCGTTGTCATGGTGCCATTGAATACCCCGCAGACCAGTCTTTGGACGGCTCTTGGATAGGTCTACAGGAACACATTTGGTTATATACCATTCAGAAGTAACTGTCCTCTGATTTTCGAAGGCCACCGTTGTGGTGTATCCACTTTTAGAGAAAAAAGATGTGACCATTTTATTTCCAACACTCTGGAAACGACAAATTTTTATTGGAGGCTGCTCACTTTCAAAGCACCAAAATAATGACTGCTGTTTAGTTTCGGGATCATAATGATATAACCATGTTTCGTCTCCGGTTAGGATATTAAAAGTGTTTTTACTTTGCCCGTTATCAATTTTCTCAAGCATAAACTTAGCCCAATCAAATCTTGTTGCTTTTTGCTCACTGGTCAACAGATGTTCTGGAACACCGCAAAGCTGATTATGAACGATTGTTCGGACCGCTGCCAATCCAATCGCCAGAGAAGCCTCAATCTTGGTGTAGGTTATATGTCGATCTATTTTTCAACCATATTTTGCACAGCTTCTACAGTTTCCGGAGTAACAGCAGTGGGCGGTCGACCTGTGCGAGTTTCATCATCGAGTGAGACCCGGCCCCTTTTAAACTCAGCAAACCAATCTAAAACTGCAGCCCTAGAAAGGGCAGAGTCCCCAAAGCAACTCACTGAACTTCCGTGACATTCTGCTTGTTTTAGTCCCTTTTTATAGTCATACAAAATCATGGCTCGAAAATCGCGACTACTCGATTCCATTTTCACGTTAAAATTCGGCCAATACTTAGATGCTATCGAGACCGTGGCAAGGCAACTCCCGAACGATTCAAACGCTGCCTTTGCGTGTAAGCACTTACAACTTTAGACAAAATAGCTGCTTGCTCTAACTTGTATAGATTAGGAATATCTAAAGACTTTCAGCGTGACCCTCGTAATTGATTGATTCAGACCAATCCATATCCAAATATTTTGTAACTTTTCACCAAAGTTTCGAATCCTTTGATGTCGAAATTTCAAACTTTCTCGGCTCCCGTAAACTTTACTTTAGCTTTGGTTGAAGAAATATCGCTAATATGACTGCAGTATAAGTTGCGACGCGATAAATGCATCGCACAGCACTGGCACTTGAAGGCGTTGTAAACTTTTCACGTTTAATCGTTTCGTAGTTAGGCGGCTATAATTACGTTTCGCAATTATATTCGGCCAGGTAACGCCATTATTCATTGTTTCAAGTTGCTCGGTACTCCAGGCGTATTATTATCATCAAAATGCCATTCGACCGGAGTTCTTCGTTCAAATTACTGACTCGATTACTGACATTGTTGTCACTCTGCGCAAATACTTAGCTGCGAAATTTATAATCGACCTCAAGCAGAGTAGAATTGAAATACTGCCACAATCGTTCTATGAAATTATGACATCCTCCAGATATGGCTGAGTATCCACTAATTGGGATCCTACGACACTTTCTCTGCTGATTCACGCATGATCTGAGTATTATTTGTGCCAGGACGTTGAAATTTCTGTTGGTTAAGAAACACTAGTTGAACTAGGTTAGTAATGAAAGAGGCGAGTTGGAGCTGTAGGAAACTGTGGTGCTTCAGCCTTCAAACCCTTGCTTTATGTGACGTAAGTACCACTTTTTGATTGATGTTCATTTCAACGCAAGGAAGATTTAGACAACTACCTTCGCAAGGAAGTCACACGCTGGTGTACTAGCCCTGGAGATGGCGAGCCCCCAATACTCAAGCTATCTTCCATCAGACTTTTGATAATTGACATCGAGAATATCGTGGTCTGATTGTTGCAGGCTTTGTTGAGTCTGCGGCCCATAATCTGAGAGGTTCTCTTGCATTACAGACAATTATATTCATCGGAAAAGCTACTGTTACTTTACAAGGTTAGGATCAATCATTGGAATACTGTTTGCATGAGATGTGCTTCAGATGACGCTATTGGTCTCAATCTAGAGAGAATCATGGTCAATATTTAACCGAGCTATCTTGGATAATTAATATCAAGAACTATCAGTACAGCAAACACTACAAAAACCCAACGAGATGATCCACACCAGGTCGAACCAGCCCCTATCAAAGGTTTTTATTTTGGAGAATCTAAGCGTGAGCGTTTATTCCCCGATAGTTAGTTTCCAGCATTTCAAGGTCAATGTGGATAAACATTCATCATATCTCTTTTGGAGCGCGATGAGTTTCTTTGTGAGATGTTATCTATCAAAGAAATGAGATCAAAGCAATAAGGATTATATTAATTTCACCAAACAACATTTAGTATTGTCAAGGGACTGTTTCGAGTAGATCTTGAATGTACTTGTTTGGTGTTACTCTTCGATTATTGGAATTAAGTTGTCTTAATATAAATGTACACAATTAAAAATGATTTATATTATATGTGCTATTTCATTATAGTAAGTAATAACTATTCCAAGATCCAAGATCACTTGAGGCATAGGAAAGTTCACGCATCAAATATTCAACATAAAAAATGAAATAAATAAAGAAATTAATATAAAATAATTATATACTTTATATTTATAAATGTACTGTAAATATACGGCTGATTCAAGCAGATAGTTAATTAGTGCTTTATTCCGAACGAAACGTCGGAATTTGCTTCAATTATTAGTTGACGTTATACATGAAGCGAGATGGATGACAAAAATAAAACTGCCAGAGATACCGGCGTGCTGCGAACCGCAGTACACGTCAAATGAGATTCGTTTAACGTTAATTTGATCGCCCTCCAGATGATGCCGTCCATTTTAATGATGGAACATTTTTGTTGGCACTCGCCTGCACTCTCACGAGAGTCTCATTCGAAAATACTTTCTTTCGGAAAAAGGCAAGTCGATTCTGTGTAATTGGATATTTTATTATCATCATACAACCTCATGGATAAAGCTTTTACGCCGCTGTCTACTTTCTATGCAATGCTGTCAGTTTATAAATAATGATTTGGACTTGATTTTAGAAATATTGATATTTGGAATTTATTAAAAAATATATTGAAAGCTGTAAGACTTTAATAATTTCAAATTTTTTTTCGGTGTATCAGCAGCTATGAATTCCAATTACAACTTCAATAAACTTATACAATTGCACGTGATATACAGTCAACTTACTTGACGCCATCGTTGAATAGTACTTTCATCTTGACTCATGAACTCAATTCAGTTAAAATTCAGTGATCTAAAGCTGCTAAAATACAAAAGCTCAAAATTAGTCCTTTTTAGAAAACAGGCAAACTACGCCCTAAAAATCCCATACAACATCAAAAAAATTCGAACTGTGTAAAAATATGCTATGTTCATTAAAAAACGTAAATTTTTCCCTTCTATTTTTTTTTAATATGATCAGGAATCTCAGAAACGTCCAAACATGAATTTTGCACCTTTTTGTTCTTAGTATACTTCTGTTGTTATTCAGGGCCGCAAAATCGAAGATAAAATTGAAAAAGAAGAATATAGAGTCTAGTGTCAAAATTTAATCAAAATCCGAATGGTACTTTACAACTTATAAATAGACCAAGGATTAACGAATAGAGTACAGACGGACAGATGAAAAGCGGTCCATCAGTTGACGCAATTCTATCATGAACAAAAATACAGAAACCAGATGACGTATCCGTGCTAACTACTTAGTAGTTTTTGAGATACCGATTCATTGGTCGCAGAGCAATTCATACTTATATACACAGCGCGATATATTTGATGATCATTCCGAATCTACGGTTCAGGCGATACTGAAAAAAAATCGTTTTAGAAATCTATAATATACAATGATATGGACGGCTTGTGTTGTGACATTCATTCAACCTCTTTAGTTTGTCTGCTTCTGCTACTAATATTATAATAGATTCATTCTACCTGAACAAGTAATAACAAAACTGATATTTAGCTCAAAAACGTCAAGTAGGTTGACTCTGTATTTTACGACCAGTAGTATCAATTTGCTAAATATCCTTATAAGCTTTGAAAACCCTGAACAATTTTGAGATTTGGGGAGCCATAAAAGAATTTAAGGCCATACTTTCAGCAATAACATTGCAAAAAATCACATTTTTTTCGAATCTATAATAATCATACGTCATCACAATATTCTTCTCGTCCGTCTCATGGTAGCTTAAAATACCTGGCAGTTTCTAACAGCACCAATAATGAGAAAGAATTGCGACGCTTGGCAACAATGAGCATTTGCGTTGGCGCCAACGTACCGTTAATTTAAATTATGATTAGCCAAGACGCAGATGAATTCGTCTCTGGAATTAAACCGTATATAATTCATCTTAATTAAGGGTGGGCTTTCTAGCCTGTCGACGCTTGCTCTACAAGCGAACAGCCAAGCCGACAGCAAAAATTTATGGGGTATGTTGCGTCAAAGAAAAAAAACATAAAACTAGCGAGATATGCAGATGTACTGAGAGCTCTCAACGAGAAGCCGTGTAACTTTAGTAATATATCATCAAATCGTTTCCAACTTTGCTATACAATTTGTTTTCGTACAAACAATTTCTTCTCCAGTCAACTTCAGAGAGGAGCTGGCTTCATTACACTAATTATAAAACAAATTGGGGAGTCAAACACGCCAATTCAGCTGGACAAATCCGGAAATGGATAATGTTTTCCATCAATAGAACCGAAGGAATTTTATACACAAAGAGTGATTTAAGAAAATTCCGAGTTCCACATGTTTTTTTTGACGTTTTATGACTTAAATCACGAGAAATAGTCCGTTGGTCTGTCTGTCGTCTTTCCGGTAATACTTGGCCCCTATAACTCGAAAAGTACTCGGATTTTGACACGAAGTTACCACTTTTTCAGGCGGCAGAGTTATCGTATGAAAAAAAAACGAAAAATACAATGACGCTCAAAACTCATTCGCAACGTTTAATAATTATGTAATTATTCAAGGAATTTTTGGAGGTGGTTTACAACATCATATTTATTATTAATATTTAAGGCCTCTCAGGGTTTATATGATTTTTTCCGAGAGGTAATTTTCTGTTTTAGCAATTACTACTCCAGATAACTGCACTTTTAATGAATCCGCATCATAATTAATTACAAAAGTGCTATTAAGCCTCTTAGATAGTGTCGGCGCTGAAGTTGACTGTATTCACGAGTATTAGAATTAAAAAAAACCTAAAACTCTGGAAATTACGCATGAAGTCTTTGCAGTTGCACTTATATCACTGATAGTTTAAACAACTATGAAGAGCAACTCTGTATAGCTTTTGCATATATCAAGGCGAAAAATCTATCGTTATCTCTCTAGCTGCCCAGTACTATCATCAAACAATGGAAAACTGCGGAGAGCTGAATAATCTGGATAATAATTCATGGAGACGTCTCGTCGACGTTGCTGGGCATTCTATCCAGACCAGCGACGCGCTTTTCAGAAGACACAGAATATAAAAGCCCGACGACAGAGACCGAAGAGGAATGCAACCATTTGCATTGCTAATCGCTCTGACGGCCTGGAAAGACCATCGCTCACCAAAGAAAAATTACTTATTCTAATTGAACAAAACTGATAAATCGCACGCTGTTGTTGATTGATTTACATTTCAAACAGTTTTCTGTGTCATTAGCCGCGCATTTTCACTCAAGGTTTATGTGTATATCCCAGGGCCAAGATACTATTAACATAGACCTAGGGTGAAACCTAAAAAACAAACGCCGTCCTCGTTAAGGTTAGGACTTATCTGCTTCCCAATTTACTCATCCTCCTTCTTCTCATGGTGCCCTATCCGTTACGGACGTTGGTGATTAGCATGACTATTTGGACTTTGTTAACTGCACTCCTGAAAAGTTGTACTGAAGTAAGTCCGTAACACTGAGAGATTATGCAACCATGAATATTTTCGTCTTCTAGATCTCCTTTTACTGTCAATTTTGCCCAGTAGGATGACTTGAAGAAAGTGACATTTCTCATGACGTATTACAAAGTACTCCATTTAAGGTTCTTTGATCGTTCTGTGTTTACCGACTCTATGTAGGATTTCCTCGTTGGTGGTGTGATCAGACCACGATATGCGTAAAATACGACGGTAAACCCATATTTCTAAGGTCTCCGATTTCTTCATCAATTTGTCGGTCATTGTCCATGCTTCTGTCCAGTATGAAAGAATTGAAAATATGCAGCACTTTGTTAACATGCTTTTTTGATTTAGCAATCATCCTAAGCAAGAACAACAGGAGATTATTTTCCACAATCTCCCTTATCCTGGTGTGGCCTACCATCGCATAGGTTCTGTTGGACTAGACTATAGTTGTGCCGTTTTGCCCAGATTAATCGGGCAAAATTAAATTTTTGCGCCGATGAAGAAGAATTCTGAGTGGGCGGAGAAGCGGTATATTCATTAAAAAAACCGGAGGAGAGAATCGCAAAAACACGACAAGAATGGAGTGTTCTATAGCAGGCGGAGGCTGTCGGTATGGTACGTGCATAATTCAAGATGAATTATGGCCATTAGAGGAGCACAGGCGGTCGCTACCGCGCCACTATACTTTTCGGATGATATATTCTCTTTTTCTGATCGCTCAAGAATATATTCTTCCAATGACAGCTGCGAAAATATCGCTTGCAGGCTCTATTAGAAAAGAGAGAATCAATGAAAAGTACGTCATCTTCGATTTGCCTCAAAATTCGGTGCATTAATAAATATTCATGCCACACCATTTGCCTAATTTATTGGAAGGCGTGCCACTCAGTATTCACAGAGACATGTGGTTCCATCAAGACGGCTGCCTAGCGCACTATGGCCGCCGAGCTAGAGAATATACCCGCGTAGATGGATAGGGCGGTCTGGAACGACCTCGTGGCCAGCTCCTCGTTCACCTGATTTGAATCAATTGGATTTTTTTACTGGCGAGCATGGAAGGAGAAAGTGTATTTGGAGCTAAAAGAACATTTAGATGAGCTATGGCAAAGAATGCATTTATTCTGAGAATATGATTTCTGTCTCGCTCATACTTCGAAAATCCTAGTTATGGCCTGAAAAAAAGCTAAAAATCAGCTTGCCTTAAAAAACATTGTTAACGGAATTACTATTGGTTATTTTAAGAAGTATCGATATAAAGACTTGGAGCCTATAAAAATGCGCAATAAAATTCGGAATAATTAAAAGCCCATAAATAAAGATAAAATACTGATAGGAAGGTGATTCATTAGCTGACACTTGACAGTAAAAATACGGAAACAGAATATAAGCTATATTGACTTGAATAACCAATTAATGATGTGTTATTAAACATTCCGGAATTGTCTTTCTCCTTGAACTTTAGCGGTATCAACTAGGTTACTTGACAGAACCGGACCATGGATCCGTTGAATGCAATACAAAACCAGAGAGAGAATATTGATTATTTGTTTCTGTAACCGTACTTATTCTTAACAGAAATAGGAAAAATATATAGAGCCTAACGGAAAAATAGGGAGGATCATTTTATTTTTTGAATTTTAATTTAATTTAATCGATTTTAGGAGTTCACGCTATTGTTATTTTTTATGGAAAAAATCTTACAATAATATAAAAAAAACATTTTTATAACCCCTCGCAAAGACTATCGCACTCCATAAGCGCTGTGAGGCGATAATTGAGTAGCACATTTTTTTGGAGTGATAAAAATCTTTGAAAGTTTTAATATTTGTTTTTTGTACGTCCTTATGTTTCTGATAATTTTAGCGATTAGTAATGAAATCTAATAAATAATCTTTTGAGTAAGTTAATAACAATACGTAAATTCCGACGTTTTGTTGACGTCACATAGTACCTCTGATAAACATGTGCTGACCTCTCTCCAAAGAATTTTGAAACTACAGCATGAAACTATATAAAACTTATGTATCTTATTCCGTATATGTCGAAAATCGCAAGGTAATAAAACTAAACTATTTTGTGCTCCTTCGCACAAAGACAGATGCAAAACCTGCCCATGTTTGCCGTAAAGAGAGGGAATGGGTGCTACGATGGAATCTATAAAAAGTTTGATCTCTATTATAACAGCAGATGCTGATATTTGATTAATAAGCAGATTGCCAGCTTTCTGGGAGTCTTGAGCACTATCTGCCAGTGATGTACATTTTTGCACTACAATGCAATAAAAAGTCTTTGTCCTGTGCACTACAAAAAAAATGAGTTGATAAATTTTGAACAATGTCACAGAACTCACATTAGTAATATAATTACTCAGCCGTACAAAAAAATGTTTGCGATAATGTTAGGTGTTCAAGGAATGATTGATGGGTCATGCACAAATTGCTAAGTGGAAATACTGATAAGATGTTTAACAATATTTGAAATATTTAAATGGTTTTTAATGGTATAGTATTGTTATGATGACAGCGCGATAACAATTGATACAATATGACTTAGATAAGGAAATGGTTCCATTATTTGGATTGTTGAGTATAACAAGTGGGCATGGATATATCGATACATCCGCATAGACATATCGACTAGTTTAGGAACTTTCATGGAAACTTTAAGGAAGTGTATGAGAATTTTCATTTTTTTTTGTTTTTTTCTAAAATTTTGTGTAAGCTATATTTTACACCGCTGAGCTCAATATTCCACGGATTGGCGTTTCGCTTACCTCTAATCAATGTCTATCACTGAGGTCACTGTATTTTGCTCATGAATTGATTAAGGAATTATCGCTCAGTTGATGATGGAACCAGTTTAAACGTACACCATTAAAAATTATGATCTCACAACAAATTACTATAGAAATTTTATCAAATTCGAAGTAGCGGTTACTGAGCAGACCCAGTGACAAAAACGCCAATGCACAGATCGACGGAAATGAGTGGCATAGATTCTCATAATAAAAAACAATATCTCAAATTCGAAAATATTTACTATGCCAAGTACCCTATCATCTACGTTTGAAGTAAAAAATTTGCATCAAGCTTGCTATCCAAGATGAGAGTGAAATCAACTTTTACCGAAACATTGTGTTTTCTTGGTGTTTCATGAAATATAAACCACGAAAGACCATATCACCCATATCTGCCAGTCTGTCTGTATTTTGTCCGGTAATTCTGGGCCCCACTATAACTCAAAAAGTACTTTTTGTACTGTGAAACTAAGTTACTAGTCTAACAAAAATGGAAAAGCTGATTAATTTTTAATTTGTGACTATTTATTTCAAATACATTGCGAATATTTTTGAAAAAATATACTTTTCTACAATAGACAGCGTCTTAGGGTCGGTTGGATTTTTCCAAAGCGGGCTGATTTGTTCAGTTTCTGTATTAACGACTTTTAGTACACATTGCTGCATTTTAACTGAATAGGGAGAATGATGAATGCACTTCCCTTTAAAAAATTGCGTCAAGTAAGTTAACTATACATTTTACGTGCAGATGTTTAAGTTAATTAAAGAGTTTAATCGAATTCAAAGCTGCTGATTCAATTATTAGAGTTTTTAAAATTTTGGAAATTATTTTTTGAAAACTTCGTATCAACAGCTAAAAAATCAGATCAAAAACCTTATATCTGAAGTAATACCGTTGTTTGGGAAGTTCAGTATCAACCTACTCAACATTCATTTTTTCTGAACCTTCTAGAACGAATGAGCGATAAAAAAATATAATATACGCCAGTAATAAAATACACAAACTTCCCAAGCTCCGATTCCGCCTGGCAACGTGACTATATTTATTCGTGTGGACGACCGTGCTTGAAAAAATTCCAAATTAACGATAATGACAGTTTAAGAGCTGGCGTCTTCCAATGTCTGTTTTTTATAGGCCTACTCGGACCTATAATTGATTTTTATAATTTTTGCAATGGCACGAGATGACATGAACGTAGGTCCGTAGGTATTGGTTCTCATGTTCTCAGTCAGGTTTGGTCAGGTTTCATGCGTACGTTTTTTTATGTGAACAAGGCACATGCATTGTATGGGCTACTGAAATGTCTCTTGTGGCGCTGTCATATGGAATGAAAAGTATTACTGAAAAGTCATATTTCGCTAATATTGTAAGTGAATAAGTTTATTAATTATAAATAATTAGTATAGTACCACGGTAACAAAACGTTTGTAAAATTACATTTTCCACAAGGGGCAATTTGAGACCCATTTTGATAGAATATTTATCAAAATAACATATTTGAAACAAATCCTACCAGAACACCTCTTTTCCAGGATATACACAAAACTCTAAACAATAATTGCTCCATCGGCCTTACCAGCCTGAAGTGTGAGACCCTCCGAAGAATTGGCATACCCACTGAACATTATTCGCTATGTCTTTCACCACGATGCTTTTAAAAGTTTTCAGAAAATTATAGTCCGACTATAAACTTTATTTATAGTCGTACTTATAGTCTTTTTACATACTACCACTGCCGGAATCAGTCTTCTGCGGCATGTTTTGTTGTAACCTCAGTAGAACTCACATTTTTCTCCAAATGAAGCCATAAAAATATTAGGAAAATCTTTAGTGTTATTTGAATGAACAGCAGCTATAAAAATCCGGCTCGCCTGTGCTGGTAATTACCATTGAAAAAAAAATAACGACCAACTTTATCTGACCGGAAGGGGAACGGGAGTGCTAAGGGAAATGGGGGAAGGGGGTAAAGGGGGAACTGGAACGACCGCTAGCTCCGGCAGCGGTCCTATCATTATCATTAAACGGAACTGCCGAAAAGGCAATAAAACTGGTCGTATTTTTCGCCGAAAATGCCCGCTAACCCTTTAATTCCCCGATAATCTGTGTCGCCATATCTGGAAGGCGCTCTGCCCACGTAAGCGTAAAAATAATATAAAACTCTCCCATGATGCTACCCATTGAAATTATAGGGAGAATGTTTTAGATAACACACCGATTTCAAAGAGATCTTTCGCAAATTATTTCATATTTCAGTTTTTATAAAATTGTCGAATAAAATGAAAAAAACACTGGATAATATTGTCAAACTATATCTTGCAACATCATAAATATAGTGCATTGCTCATGCAGATTGAGTACGAAATTACGTCCCAAAATGTCTTACCTTAGCCAGCCTCATTGCGGTCACCCAGCAACTGCGCACACGTTCGGAATCGCAGGCGAGGCACCGGAGCTGTTCGGTACCTCCTCCGCCCTTGTCAGTGGTACCGCCCCCGCCACCACCCTCTCCACTGCCGTCGCCGTTCAGTTCCGCCCCCGCGGCCCCGTCTAGGCGCCGCCGCTCCTGCTCTGTTCCGCCCGCCGTGCTGATTGGCTCCGCCTCCGGGCGCAAAACCACGCCCCACTCGCTGGGCGCTCGCAATTGGTTCTTGGCGTTCAGGGCAGCGTACGCGTGGTAGCGACGCAGATCGCACAGCAACCGGACGTCTTGGTACAACCGTCTGTCTTCGGAAATCTGCAACAAAATAAAACATATAGAATATTTTCAGTTCATTAGATGCATAATAATAGTTCCTATTCTCGAGACCATTCGTGTCGGTGGATGAATATGCTCCCGACGTATTTATCATCAAAGCCAGCGTTCACTAGGGATTTGATCTTTCCCCAATGCTTTTCTTGCAGTACTTCATCCTGCATGTAGCCAGACAAACCAGACATCTTCCCGAGATACGTTATATCGTCGGCAGCAACATGGCACCTAGATCAACGAGGATACAAAATTGAATAGAATTGAATTAGGATTTACTAATAGAGTTCAGTTAAACGCATAGAAGGCTCAGACTACTACAGAGACGGAAATCAAGCGCTGGACTGCCAGCTGTTGAGATGCCGGGACGGCCAATATTGGAGACATCTATTTGTGGTTAAAATCAACAATAATGTCCTGATAGGACCATGTTGCCGGCCTCACTAGATCGTTGTATCAAAAATTGGGAGCATATCTCTCCAGGAAATTTGATTCACCAGAATACTGCTACTACTAATCTACCAGACTGAATCATAGAATTATTGCTCGCATGGGTGGGGATGCGCTCTGGAGAACTCCCTGAAGCTTCTGGACTCAATCCAAAAAAGACAAATTCGTCTAGAATACTAGAAGAAACCAAAGGGTTCATCCTCACCAGATCGAACACCTCAAACGAGACTCCTCCAAAAGTAGGTATTTTGGAGAAAAGAAAATCAGCGTTGTGGAATGAGTTGCTGGAAAGTTTTGGACACCAAGTTTTCTCCGAGTGGTATTTCTCAGACAAATATTGAGGCTTTTCTGCTTGTGTGTAAGAAATTTATTATCGTTTCAACATTATACTATTATTATTTATTCAGAGTATATCTATTTTTACCATTAATTCTATTAGACGCCCACTTCACCACCTATGATGTTGCAATTAAAGCTATAGTGATTACCTGGATGTTATAATAGTAATTGGAACTACTTCCAGGTATATAATTACCTTCAATGATACATGAACCACACGTGCTTGTGTGTGTTAATTAATAATCAGTATTGACCTAACACGCGTGTCTATGCATAGCCTTTGTCATTCGTCGCTTCCAAACAATGTTCACCTTGATATGTTCCACTATGAGTAATATGATAATAACGCTTTCTGTGAGATTTATGCCATACCAAAATATAAAAAATAGTTTACAGCGAGCGACCAACAACTAGGATCACAACACATAGACTCCATTGGGCTATGTCTTCTCCAGGGCTGCTCAGAACTGGGTGTTCAGCCACACCAAACTGTTAAGAAGGTGGTGGAAACACGACCCAGCGAGTCCTCCTTTACACTGACCATAGAGATCCAGCGCCCCCCAGAATGGATTCTCGAATTGAAGGACAGCTGGGCAATCACAACTCTCTCATCTTTCTGTTCACAACCCATGCAGAGCGTAAGACACCTTTCAAGAGCAAGTCTAGAAGTATGAATATATCCTTAGTACAGAAGAAATGTGGTTCAAATCTTGTCACACAATAGGCCAACAAGTAGAGCAAGGAGGGTTGATTTTGTTATTAAAATTGGGAGTATCTTTTTCTCCAGAAAATTTGATTTACCAGAATAGCTGCTATTACCATTCTCAGATGGAATCAAAAGAATAGGTCAGCGATACAAGATCCAAACGAGATTCTCTAGGACTGCCACCCTCAGAAGTATCCTAACAAAAACTAAGCCCAGGAATGAATCTCATGAGACAAAGGACTGCATCTACCAGATACCATGTCAATGTGGTAAAATCTATGTTGGAGAAACAAAAAGGCCACTGGAAGTAAGAATCAAAGAACATCGTCTCAACACCCAGCGAGCAGAGACAGGAAAATCTGGAATAGCTGACCACGCATGGACGGAGCACCATAAAATAGCTTGGGACGACGCTAAGGTTATTGCCAAGGAACCTCATTGGTATCGAAGGAAATTCAAGGAGGCGGCTTTCATCACCAACAACAGCAAAGTGTACAGCAAACCCAGCGTAGACATTAAACCAATCTGGCAGCCACTCATAAAGAAGAAAAGAAGATTAATAGACTACGACTGGACCAGACAATAAACAATGACCGAAAAACAGCCACGTCAGCAGACCGGAATACCGCGCATCGGGAGCCAATCAGAACAGACCGCGCACAACGACACGTCACCGGACGGGGTATAAATAGGCATGAAAGGAACGTGTTTGCCAGTTCACCTGAAGACGATTGAAGATAGCACATCAATCGAAACGTCGTGAATCTCAAAATTTTATAGACAACCGAAATCAAACTTTTGATAAATCTTGATATATGTATATACTTGATACAGAAAAAATGTGGTTCAAATCCTGTCACTACAACATCAAGGGCAGCCACCCAAAATATATCCAAAATTTTGTATATTTTTCTATAGAACGAATATCTCTTATAAATTTTTATTTTTGATCTCCCTTTTGCAAGTAAATCACCTTTTCACAAATACTGATTCAAACTATTGAACGTTAGTTTTCTATTACATCATGTTATTATAATTAGAATTCGCTCACATTTATGCGTAAAGAGGATGCAAAAATGTTATTATTTATTTTTGAAGACTATATTGCACACGGAGTGAACGTTTATTTAATTTTCTGCATATGGTATGACATGATTATGCGCGTACATATAACATATATCCATACAATGCAGTTAAATAATAAAAACGAGGCGTTTGAAAAGGTCATTATTGTTATGATTACGCTGCAGTCGACAGAGTTTATGCAACCTTTCCACGGAATTGATAAAGGTCAGTTATTCCAGAAACGCGGCTTACACATGCACAGGGTGGTCAATTGCTAAAGCACGTTGGC
Source organism: Bruchidius siliquastri (assembly GCA_949316355.1). NCBI lineage: Eukaryota > Metazoa > Arthropoda > Insecta > Coleoptera > Chrysomelidae > Bruchidius > Bruchidius siliquastri. The sequence goes on from OX438537.1 coordinate 21,324,428, forward strand.
TGCATTGGCCTTGAAATATACTTGAAAATAATTTTTAATATGTCAATACAATTCTTTGCGATTTTTCCATCAGGTGTCACCAGTGACTTGCAACTTGGGAAAAATATAATCTGTGCGATATAATGGACAGAAATACATCAAGACCGCAGTCTTAGGCATACTTATAAAATACGGTATTGCTTTTTATAGATGACATCTTCAAAGTAGTGAGCCTATCGCCAAAAAGTAATCGTGGATCAAATTCCTGGTAGCTCATTCCACAACGCTGATGTTCCCCAGAAGAATGGAAGAGCTTCGTACATGCGTTGAAAGTTCGACCTGGCGAGAACAAGTTCATTGGGACCTCCTTATATTCGCTGTACAGATAGTTTTTGGTGTGAAGACAGATCAGCCAGAAAAACAACACTTCAGATGGTTTTATCCGAGTCTTGTAAGTACTGTTTAACTGAATATATTTATATATTATTGTTAGTTCGTTGATCTGGGCAGCATGTTGCTGTCGCCGACGTAAGGTCTCTTGGGATGATGTGGTTTGCCTAGTTGCCCGCAGGTCATAAGAGTGCTGTCATCTGCGAAGTTGTAGACTGACTAGATCTTACTTCCAACAAGAGTTGATATATCGCAAAAAGAGTTCTGGAGACAAAACAGAACCATGTGGAAGGCCGGCATTGATGGAAAATACCTCGGAAGCATATCCTATGACACGACGACGATCCTACTAATTATTTTTGTTTGTTTTTGATTGTAGTTACGTGTTAGTTCAACTATCTATTGTAGGATCAGCCACACATATTAGTTTTAGAATGATGCGTTGTCGACCGTACCCATTAGATGTCGGTGTCTCATTAGGACATTGATCGAGATAAATAATTATTTTATGTATATCTGTTCATAAGGTTTATACGAGGGTCACTCTGAAAGTCTTTAGATATTCCTAATCTGCACAAGTTTAAACAAGTTTGAGCACGCAGCTATTTTGTCTAAAGTTGCAAGTGCTTACACGCAAACGCAGCGTTTGAATCGTTCAGTAGTTGCCTTGCCACGGTCTCGAATGCATCTGGCCGAATTTTACAGTTTTTAATTGGTTTGCTGAGTTTAAAAAGGGGATGAACCTCGCATAGGTCGACCGCCCACTGCTGTTACTCCGAAAACTGTAGAAGCTGTGCAAAATATGGTAAAGAAAGATCGACATCTAACCTACACCGAGATTGAGGCTTCTCTGGAGATTGGATCGGCAGCGGTCCGAACAATCATTCATGATCACCTTCGCCTAAGGAAGCGGTATTCCAGATGGGTGCCACATTTGTTGACCAGTGAGCAAAAAGCAACAAGAGTTGATTGGGCTAAGTTTATGCTTGAAAAATTTGATAATGGGCACAGTGAAACATGGTTACATCATTATGATCCTAAAACTAAACAGCAGTCATTAGTTTTAGTGTTTTGAAAGTGAGCAGCCTCCAACGAAAATTCGTCGTTCCAGGAGTGTTGGAAAGAAAATGGTCGCATCTTTTTTTTCTGAAAGTGGATACATCAACATGGTACCCTTGTAAAAACAAAGGACAGTTACTTCTGAATGTTATATAACCAAATGTGTTAATGTAGTCTTCCAAGAACTATGCAAGAGCCGTCCAAAGTCTGATCTGCGGGGTATTCAATGGCACCTTGACAACGCACTCGCCCACAGCGCGCCGCTAGAACACTCGATTTTTTTTGCTGAGGGTGTCAAACTGTTGCCTCACCCAGCTTATTCTCCGGACCTAGCTCCGTGCGACTTCTTCTTATTCCCTAAGATCAAAGAAAAGTTACGAGCTCGCCATTTTTCCACCGATGAAGAGGCAATCGCTGCATTTGAGGAGCAAATTAGCAACCTTTCAAAAGAACGTTGGTCACAAGAATTTGACAACTGGTTTTATTGAATGCTTAAATGTATTAAGGTAGGGGGAAAATATGTTGAAAGAACAGAATAGTTTTTTAAAAAACCTTGTAGTTTTTCAGTATCTAAAAACTTTCAGCGTGACCCTCGTATAATTGATTATTTGGTCGAATAGTTTCAATTTAACAGTAGCAGTTTAGGCAACCTTCATTCTCCGGGGATGATAGGTTGGCAACACTGATGGCGGATTGTACTGAGTTACCCGATAATGTCGTTGTTGATTTCCTCATTCGTTATTCAAGTTAACAGTCAGTGCAAATACAAAAAAATGGGCTGGCAAATATTTCAACACACTTCTTTTGGCGAGTAATTCTACATATCAAATACGATGCATCAGCGTACTTTTTGCTAGTGCAACAAGATAGATCCATTTTTTTAAATGTTTAAAGGTTAGGCAAGCTCTGTTGATTTCCTGGCTTACTACCCCATTGAGGTAGGTCGTGACACCGTCCCCCAGAATCAACAATCTACACCTGTCAGAAAATACCCTCTTAACTGGTAGATTAAAAAAGAAGGAATTTTAAATGATGACCCTAAACGTTCTCACAGTTATCTACGTATGACAAAGAAAGTATTTTAAGGTCTATGACATGATCCTCGCCAAGTTTAGTAACATTTGCAAGACCGTATCGCTTAAAAGAACGATAAGTATTATCTTTGACGTAAGGAGACAAGTGCAATGTTTCAATGATTATTTTCAATGGAAATATGTTTTTTTTCCAATTTTAGATTTAAATTAATCAAGTTGCTAGTGGAATTTTTTATACCAGTCATAGATTGCTGCCATTGCTCATTGAAGAATGTCGTGGAATAGGAGATGTTTGGTTCAAGATGAAAAAATATTGCCCTGTAGTGGAATTGAAAAAAATACGAAAAGGAATAATTATAAATTCTCAAATATAAATTAATTATGCATCAATTTACAGCGTGACCTATAACTTTTAAGATTACCTTACAAGATGAAGGTTTCAAGCCTTACTAGCCTTTCGGACCAAATTCCTCTTTCCTTCTTTGTAGTAATCATTCGTTTTTATATGCAGGTATAAAACCTTGAATAATAGTAATGCTGTATAAAACTATATATGTACAACATATCACATACCTTGCCGACCATTTATTTTGAAATGTTATAAAAAATAGAATATCTTAGTTTCCATTACAGTTACAGCACAGCAGGTATAAATACATGCTAGAGGTATTTTATTATTGTGCTATATACGTATATTACATCTACTGCAATGTATAATTCCGGCAGCGTGTTTTAAAATGAGCATATTATATCTGGGAATACATTTTCATAACAAGCAAACAATAGAAAACTGTGTTTGTTCGTTTGCATCACTAGTGTATATTTTTCAAAACATAGATTTCACAATGATAGATATTATAACATTGATGGCATTTCATTGATGACTCATTACTTGCAATCTTGACACTTTTCATACGATTATAAATAATTCAGCTTTTTATGAATTCACGAAAAAAACATTATTTAGGATAATTGATAAAGCATTCGAAATATGTAGGAAAGTTTCAAAATTAAATGTACTAGCAAATCTTGTGCCTCGGACTTCCATTGAAATTAATAATTTTGAGTCTCAGGACGTTTCGAATGATTTACTATCTTTAATCGTCTTTAAACTTATAATAAGTAATGGTTCGTAAATATTTACCAATATTTGTAAACATGAATATTTCACAATTCTAAGATTTCAGGCTTATGGATAATTTCATTCAACTTTTAGTTTCTACGCCAATAGGCAATTATAATCGAGAAAAAATTGGAATTCGAGATATTCTCTCCAAATACATAAAGTATACAGAATCTGCGTTGCTGGTCGTCATAACAAAATGGTCAACCCTCCAGACTGGACTAGGAGCCTAGATTCGTGATTTGCGACCCAAAATTACCGAGGAGGCGAGTATTTATTCTGTTTCCAGATTGGCAAACCCCGATTTTGCATCCTCCTAGGAAACGGCCCAAAAGTGCAAATTGAAACTCAAGGTCAGAAAATCGTAAGGAATCGATAAGTATAATATACGTGAAAATGTTGAAATAAGAACAATAGTCGTTTTTAGGATAGTTCGTGGACGCTGATGCGGCCTAGTGAGGATTGTCCGACTTGAACTGGATTGAATGTCCTTAAATACGTAAGTCTGGTGTACTTGTCACCAGCGGAGGCCGCCCGATGATTTTTTATTCCGGATATGATGTGACAGCCAAAAAATCTGATAACTGATGACAAGCCCAAGATGGGGCAGACTCCTCAAAGCAACTCACTAAACTTTCGTGACATTCCGCTTGTTGTAGTCCCTTTTAATGGTCATACAAAATCATGGCTCGAAAATCGCGACTACCCGGTTCCATTTTCACGTTAAAATTCGGCCAACACTTCGATGCATTCGAGACCGTGGCAAGGCAACTACTGAACGATTTAAACGCTGCCTTTGCGTGTAAGCACTTACAACTTTAGACAAAATAGCTGCGTGCTCAAACTTGTTTAAACTCATATAGATTAGGAATATCTAAAGACCTACATCGCGACCCTCGTAAGGTCGGTCCAGTAACGCGCCAACAGGGCAATGTATTTTAAAGATCAATCAGTCAGTTTTATAGCTTTCGTTTATCATATGGTATAAAACATAGTTATCGATTTTTAATAATGAATTCTATTAATGAAAAAAATTCACAGACTAGTGTGGATAAACTTTGTAAAGGTAGAGTTGACTCGACCAACCGCGAAAAGCAGCAATTATCATAATTGAACGTCACAGCATGTGATTGACGGCCATTGTGCCCGAACAAAACTCACGCTTCATATTGTTATACCGAATATAGTATCGAAAACCGTTTTTTGATTTACTATGGCACCCACATACGACTCTTTCGTATTGTTCGCGCGAACCATGGAACGATGGAATAATCAACGCGTGAATACAAATTCTAATTCGGGATGGTGACGGCGTGTTAATAGGAAATTTATCGGGGTATATGGACTGATTAATTTGATTTGTGTTGTTGATTGTTTCTTGGCGATATGGTTTTTCTACGTCCCGTGCAAGGAAGCTAACACATTTTCTTCGGTATGTAATTTTGATTATTTTCCTTTATAGATAACCTCCGCCCGTATACGTATCTAATATGACAATAAAATTATCGTGTAACAGCTCTGCAAAATCTCAGATTTACCTACACCACAGTTTTGTTTTTCAAATTCAAATACAGACACTCTTCCTATTGAAACACAGATTCATATGATATGATAAGATAATTGAGGATCTGGTAATAAATTAATTATTGCAACATTTGAGTGGCGCTGCACATCAGCATCTTCATGAAGTAAGGTTCTAACAACTTTCTTGTAAATAATTGAAATTGTATGATGTTTTTAAATATAGTAAACGACGTCACAAATTGTTGATATATTTGTAGACCTTGTCAAACTAGTATAATTGAATTAAGACTAGTTTTACCTCATTATAAATATGAAAGCTTTATCTGCAGGATCCTGTACTATACATGTTTTAGCTCGGATTTTTCACGAACACGATACTTTTCCGCTGGAAGTACAGTTCGTTTCGTTCAAAATGATTCGGATTTCCATTAAATCTGGCTATTGCATCGCGGGTTTATAAATATTTATGAAAACACTGAATTGTTATCGGTCCGTTGAAAGGTTCGTTTCCGGCACTTGTGCGTTCACCAGCGCACATTTAAACTCTGCTAATTTTTAATTTAGACTCGCGAGCAATTTTCCGGCTGTCGCTCCTCACGGCGATACGCTCGCATTTAGAGAATATGTTAGATTATGTAACGTCAAACTTTACGGAATGATATAACGTCATATCACGCTGCATTCGCATTCAGTTTCGCTTGTTGAGTCGAGAGCTGCTCCTCTGTTGTTATGCCATTTTGTTCAGAAGCATGATGATGAAACTACAATATTTGGTGCAGAAATGGATGTGAAACAAAATGTCAACCATCCGAACACTGAATTTTTATATAAATAGCTTTGAATACAAGCGTTGTAAACCGATTTTGCATTCACGAAAATTTATTTTCGAAATCGATATTAAGTGTATGCTCTCCACTATGTTACGACCTTTGACTCCGTAAGTTGCCAATGGGAGTTGATTTCGAAATCGAGTTATTACCTTGTGTTGATGCATTATCGTTTTTAGCATCACTCAGATTGTCTTCTGTATTGTGACCGGTATTCTTTGGCCCCAAGTATAGCTCGAAGGGCCGATGACTCTAGGAAACATTGATTCTAAAGATCCGGAATCGATTCAGAAACGAATAATAGTTATAAAAATTATTGTAATAAAGTACGGAATCAGATAAAATATATAATAGTCTTTAGACAATCGAAGTATTCATTAACTTTTGAAGAAATCGAAGCGAATCAGTCTGTACTCGAGCGTACTTGATCCTGTCTGAGCACGTCGAGAAGACGGTTTAATATGTGGAAGCGTTGTGCGTGTGGTGGTGGTAGCCAGTTTACAAAGGGCTAAATACACAGTGTCACGTGTTCCTGTAAATCGTTAAAACAATGATTTCCAACTGGAATTACGTACAATTAAATTATAATTTGTATTTTTTCTTCAATCTAAAAGGTACTAAAAGTTAGTTTGATAATAGTAATTCAACAATTATTCAAAGTAATAGAGTGTCTGATTCCAATACGAAAACAAAAAACAAACAAAAATAGCTCAGTATGTTAGAAAAACGGATATGGACTCAGTGTGGAATCAGGAAGGCCTGGAACGATTTCCTGACTGCGGTAAATTTTACCTATTTGTTCGAAAAAAATAATTATGCATCATCAACCACTCTGCGCGACACTTGGGGATAAACGTTGAGAATTTGTGTGAACAACGTTTCGATTGATGTGGTATCTTCACATGAAGACATATTAAAGATACCACATCAATCGGAACGTTGTGAAACGCAAATTCTCAAGGCAATGGAAGCAGTGTTATTGATTCCTAAAATTCGAAACCTTTGACTCGTTCGGCATGTTCAGTTTTGACATCATGATGCACAGTGCTTTGTATACTGCCACTTCATATCGTGACACTGCAAGTGGAACAGCAGTAGATAAAGGCACAGTCACCCCGTACAAGATGGTAATTAGTATTAGCGTGGTATCGAATATCTGATAGATACTGATAAACTCTGCTACTTTACGACCAGTTTTATTCTTCGGAAGGGCTTATCTGCCGTTTGGGACCCGTCGCGTCGGGTGAAGTGCGGAGAGAGATACGACGCTATGATCCCACATTATCAGAGCTGGACTCACATGAATTTCTGTACAGAAATGATGGGATCTCCAAACGTGTCGCACTGGCTTGAGCGCATAGTATAAGGCCTGTGACTCTGATCTGTTAGACCTGTGATTCTGCTCTCTATCATGTCCAAGATTATGGAGAATGTCAATAAGGAGCAGCTTCTGAAGTACCTGGACAAAATCGATATCATCAATAATTGCCAATACGGCTCACGCATGCATAGATCCACGTGAGATCTTCTAGCCTACGTTACATATATGTGGAGCAGAGTAATTATGCTTTATGGATAGTATCCAGTCCGCGCTTGATATATCAAAAGCTTTCGATAGGGTGTGGCATGTTATACGCCTGATCAAGCTAGCTACCTATGGGCCGTCACAATCGAAAAACGCGCAGTGTGACTGGTGGTTGCACCTGCCTGATCTTACAAAGAACCTGCAAAGATCGAAGAGGGATGGGTGATCTATGGATACTATCATGAATAATATTGGACCGATTTATAATATCACAAGAGTCGTCAGTACAGCAAACACAAGAGAGGCAAAACGAACGCATCCTCACCAGGTCATCCGACAAAAATCGTTCTTTTGGAGAACCTCGGCAATGTGGAATAAGCCGGGAAGCAATGATTATCTATAAAAAAGGAATATCAGATGTGTCATTTCTATCGATTTGTGTTTCTCTCTGTCTGTACTCACTACCTTACTTTCTCGATTTTGGTGAAACTTTGACACTAGCGATTTTTAAGCGAAGAAACCTTAAGTGTTGGTGAAATACGTTCTATAATCTATACAGTCTTGACCCCAGTAATATACCGTACTTGTTAAGACACTTGTTCACCTATTCGTATTCAAAACGCAAAGATAATAAAAAAATCTCATTACAAGAAATATGATTAGTAAAATGATTTCTGGATGTACTCATTCAATCTACTGATATCCCAACTCAGCCCTTAATGCACGGATATCCAGGAAATATCAGCAGACCCACAGTATGTCGTCGCTAAATTCAAATAAAAGTTTAGTGAGATTACTCGGCGACAAAAAAGAATCGACAAATTGACAGACAGATCAACTGACTTTCGCTATGTGGATATCATAAAAGGTCTGATAAACGTTTAAACTCAAATTCAACACTGCAATCAAAATACTTAACTCACGTATGTGCGGAAATTTTCCGAATTTAAGTTACAAAAGTCATCGTAGGTGTATCCAGCAAGCGATGGCGCCAGACGTTACATAACGTTTAACCTTCGCCGTTCTTCAGCAGCCAACATGAGCGACTCGAGGCGTTCCATTCTGACGCCTATGGGGACATACATTTAAATTTGGCCCGCCATAAATTCCGAATAACAATGCCGTTAGTCTATGAAGCGCGGACTTTCTTTATGGGCCATTAAAAATGGCTAGGCGGGAGACATCCAACTTGAGACACATTGTGCATTCGGCTAGAGATTCGCTGAAAAAAGTACCAAGCAGTGGACGAAAACTTTCCAGATTTATTCGTTACGTTTTTTGCCTTGTGACGACGTTTGCGACTTGAGTGGTAGGTTGAACAGCATTAGGCCGTTTCAGTAGAAATCAATGTATAATCAACGAACATGGTTTTAGTCCAGCGCGGAGACACGTACTCTCCATAGCGTATATTCGAATTGCGGTTCGCCATGGCTAAATTGCTAAGACATCCGATAAGGATGCAAACGATTGTGGGTTCGAGCTCCACCGACAACAAATTTCTTCAGAATTTCAAAAGGAGAATTTGTATATCGACTTCCAATAACTACCATGGTTGTTTCCTAGACAGTGACACTATGATTCTTCGATCTTCAACGACCCAAACAGAAGAGTTGCTGTACAAGGAAATGCACCTAGAATCATAGACGTTCTGAATCTATTAATCGAGTATTCACTTAGCTTAAAAGCAGATCATCTGTCGAGCAACTAGAAGGTGTGGGTTCGAATCCCGCTTTGGGCCAAGTTGTCAAAATTCGAATTTTTATAAAGGTATGATTGTTCGATGCATCGGTCTATTGTCAGTAACCGCGGTTGAAGATCTTTACCGACCCAAACACAGACGCCGACACGCGCATCATCGACGTTCTGGATCGGCTAAGAGGAAAATCCACTGAACTCAATGGCAGAGTGGCTGACGGGAAATCAGAAGGTATGAGTTCAAATCCTGCAGTAGGCCGGGTTTCTAAATACGAATTTGTTTAACTGTGACGTAATACACATCCAAACAGCCTGCAATAGGTGAGACTCGGTCGATAACACATTAATAAAACTTTATGTTTTTTAACTGAAATATCTCGCAGATTCTCTAACTTTTTTCATATTTCTGCTAGTATGCTAGCATAATCTGCGTCAACACTTGAGCAGAAACATAACCTTAGAATGAGATGCTGGCTACAGCCTAAGAAACAATGTAAATGCGAGAAAATTACCATGGAGCGGATATTAAAAAGCCCCCCTAGCGGAAAGACGGAGCCGTTAAATGATGTCCTGGGCCCGGAAAGTTTTCAAAGTTATGTTTTTATCACCCTTCTCTCCGCCCGAAATAGGAGTTTCCGAAAGCTAACCAAAGAACCCCCACCAGAGTAGTAGTAGCTAGAACAATCCAGTCCGAAGATATTTGTCGTTTTCACCTATTCCAATCGTATATTGGACACTTATTCATTTATGTGCAAATCCCAATACTGTTACTGTGTACTAGTTACGCAATCTTTTTATCTGCATATAGAAAAATACTAAATCTGTAAACTTCCTGGAAGTGTACTTGGATTTCGCTGAAACTTTCCAGCAGCATCACTACAAAAACAGTTCTGCTCACACTGAAATCACCTGAAACGATCGCTCGCCGTCACTACACTATAACCTTTCCCAAATTTCATCAAATTCATTCATTTACCATTAAGCTATATTCCTTTTGATTTAATTGTGTTGCAATAATTGACATTTCCATTATCCCATTTAGAACATCGAATTTCATTTTAGACTCGCGAAAAATGGCGAAAGTGAAAGCAGTTAGAAGGATTTTAACTTAAGTTATCCTGCAAATGGCTTTATATGGTTTATCGGTTAATAATGGATTTTAATTGAAGCGAAGATTTCCTAATAGTGAATCAAAAAGAAGAAGAAGGAAACGTGTAATTTTATTACCACAGTGTTAACTGTGCATATTTTATATTTACTGGTCCCGGCCGTTAATTGAAACTACTGAAAGAACTTTACTAACGTTTCGGCTATCTCGACAGCCTTTATAGAAACACGTGATGATGAAAATGAAATTTTAAAATTACAATGACAATGATGTGTACTTACTGCTAATTAAAACCTCTTATAACTGATTTATTCATCAACGTGTTCCTACCTGCCTGCCTTGGCAACTTATATTAAAGTTAAATTGAATCTCGAAGTTACAATCACACTAACATTAATGAATTAACCACAGTATTATTGTGATTTTGAAAGTTACTGTTCTCTCATTTCGTACCTTGAAAGTATTTCATTTTGCTTTAATGTCTACAATAAATTTATGCTGTATTATTTTGGAACTTGCCATGTATTTCCTTGGTATTGAAGCCTTAATTAGATATAATTTGTATTGTTTATTAGACACCTTTTTCTTATCATGCTCAATAATGTATCATCTTATCCGCCGTTTTAAAGGATGTCATGTATTCTGTGTAATACTTTGTGTTTTATGACTATTCTTTGATATTTCAATGTATTTTTTGTAGTACTTGTATCTGACATTTTAATTTCTGTATCCCTAATTTTATTTGTATGTATTTACTATTTATTATTGATGATTGGAGGCAAAAATCGAAGTGAAACTCACATATTGCAGATGGTTTGTTGTATACATATCACAAAATAATGACCACTGAGAATATTTCCCCAAGACCAGGCCTTTGAAGTAGATACCCTGCGTTTAAAGGGGCCTTGAATATGGAGGTTCTTTCCGGCTTTCCACACAGTGTTTTTTTACAGTGGGTGCGGATTTCAGATTCTTACCATAATTTTGGCAACATTGCCTGCCCTATCGGGCGTCCTCATTTATGCGCGGATAAAGAACCACAGCAAAGGAAACGACAATTGATAAATGCAATGATATGCCTGTGTCGCACAAAAAAATATATCACGGTTAGCCCGAAGATATTCAGTAGTATAAATCATAAATAAATGGAAAACATCATAAAATGAACCGCAAACATCAGTTAATGGTGGTAGCTCCCGATAACGACTGGGGATACAGATCTGAATGATAAAAAAAAAGGTTTTATCACTTTCCACTTATAGGGAATGCTGCTGAAGATTTTTACATGACCAAAAATGGTCTGATTCACTTCACGCGTGTATGGTGATATTTTGAAAATACACGTCAGGAATTGTCGTCGGTCTATGGCCCACAACGTAACCCAAAAAATCGTAGCAGAAGTTGCCAAGAACAAGAGTTACATGGATTTCCATGATGTACACATCGTGAAACTTCCAAAACGTATCATTTAGGATACAATAATGTTTGCGACCACAATACTTTCCCGCCTAAACTTCGTTTTTTCATGTACCTTGAATTATTGATCATCTCAAGGCGTAGTACAGGGAGCACCACCATTTAGTAGTCATTTAATAATTGAAGTATTAATACCTTCATTGCATCCTTCTATTCCATAGATTGTCACATTAATTACTCATTCCATTAAAAAAACACAAGTTGTGCAAAAACGTTACCAAGAACCATGCAATAATTCATCCCAGTTACTCAATTGACTTGACCTCTGTTCCTAATTCAATGAAGACTGATTAATTTTCATGGCGGTTCACAGTTTGAAAGGGTCAACTGCTAAATTGCTTATATTCGTAACAAACCGAGCTGCCGATGTATAAGTTACGTTACTTTCCCATCAACTCCAGCGTACTGCGGAGAACCGTTTTTTTCTGCAATGCTCTTCTTGCCAACCTTTGGGAATAAAATGTACCTAATCAAATCTAGACAGCTTCACATGGATCCTGCAAACCACTGCCATTGCTAGAAACCTTACATCGGTGGCAGCAACATTCAATCCAGATCGACGAAGACATTGGAGAAAATGTTGAATTCACAAATATAATTCAGTACAACACACATTCAGAAAACTGAACTGACAAGGAACACACACGGTGATCTGCCAGGTGGAAATGGAGAGACACCCAATACTCGAGTCAGCTTCCATTGAGCTTCTGAGGGTAGCTTCAAAAATAACATGTGATATCACGACCATGGACTCAATTCTCGAAAAACAAATGTAGCTAGTGTCATTACAGCATCGGAAAAAAGTTGTTGTTTTATCCCAATTTTACAGATTCATTGTATGTCATGTCGAATTGTAGGAGGGCCCAAGAGATTCATCCTTACAAAGTCAAATTTCCCTCACACAACGTTTCTGAAGCTCAGACAAGCGATAAATCTATGGTTTTATTTTTATCATAACTATCAAGGACTTCAACAGTTTTCCTGGATTCAGCATTACAACATGTAATTATGTTATATCAATTTTCATTTTGAAAATGACGAGATTAAAAGCAAACTGTTAGACTCAGCCTCATCATCCATGTGGTCAAATAGGTTCTAAATATGCTCATATACCTACCATTTCAATTTTCGGACATATTCTTCAATCACCCAAATTCAAAGTATTTACTTTTTATTGTCAATCGCGGAGATGCACTGACGAGCGTCTAGGTTGAAATCGAAACATGCATATGTCCGTATCAAGTCACTTGCAAAGTGGAGAATAAGCGCTTGACAAATATATTATACAAGAGTATCTTTCACTTGGGTATTTCTATCTAAACATTCAGAATTATTCCTTCTGAAAGATGGATCAACTACACAGTAAGGCAGTGCGCTCTAGTTTCGCAATTAGCATTACCAACCTAATTGATGTTAATTTATCGTCCATATTAGACAGCCACAACAATCGACCCGATTCTCAAGATTATCGGTAGGTGAAAAAACAACTTGCATTGTGTGCTGTTGCCATGCAGTAGTGTTTTGAGTTTACGAAATTTCCTGTGTGTGTAAAACACGCTTATATCCGCGGAACGGAAAAAGGCGGGTGGTGCCGCGTTCTGTCGTCAGTCAGTCGTGGCAAATTACATGATGTGTCAACAGTACTGTAGTGAATGTTACATATCTCTGAGCTATTAATAATTTTGTAGATTGTAGATGCTCTTACTTGGTGAAACTCTTCCATCATGTAGATGAAAAGTTGTGTAATTCTCACACAGTTTTACAAATAAAAATTTTTTTTCAGTGACGCGTATCGATTTTTATTGAAATCATCGTCGGACTGTCAGATTTGACTGCTAACAAGGCTACCCAGATTATTTGCCATCTACTACATTTTATCAGATGCCGTGCAATATCATCCAATCCGCCTTAAGGTTTCAAAGCAACAATGTACTGACAGAAACTTGTCAATTCGTACTGTTCATGATCCATAGTCACGTTTCTATCGTCCACCTTGGACCTCCTGCTTTTGTACCTTTGCTTATAGAGATCACTCCTATCCTCCACCAATAAGAAACATATAGAGATATATGTAGATTGTAGATGCTCTTACTTGGTGAAACTCTTCCATCATGCAGATGAAAGGATATTTCTGAATCTCTAATGTTTCCATGGAGTTTAAATCATGTATTTTATTCGACGTCGAGGGGTTGTGGCTGATGCTGAACAGAAAAGGGGAATCACTGCACCTGTCGGTAGGGACCCTCACAAGCCACTGCAGATTGAAGAAACACTTGTCACTCAGCAGAATGAAAAAAGATCCAATCTGTCAGAAGTGCTGGGAGGAGGAAGGACGAGATCTCATTTCACTTCCTAGGAAAGTGTGCCGCATTACCGCAGCCTTAGAGCTGAGGTCTTCGGCACAAGGGAATATGACAGGGAAGAGGTCTACTCGCGGAATGGTTTGACATCACGACTTTTATCAAAAAGTCTGCTGGGTCCAACACGAAGAAATCAGCATACCATTAAGTGCTGATTCTCGTGGTCGGTATTAAGTGCAAAAAGTGGCCTACTTGCCAGGCTTCGTCTCCCCACTACTTCTACTTTTGTAAGAAATGGGCGAATTCTTACGAATAATGATTACTTTAGAAAATATCAGTTATCTGATTTTTCGAATAAATTGATGTTTTCCTGACCACACTACGTTTCTGTCGGCTCCACCTTCCTTTTCAAAACCTCATTTGATTAGCCTACTAATTTTCAGCTATCAAATTATTCCTTTTATTCAACAAAACCCACCTAATTTAATTGCATAAACTTGCCGAATATGCCAAGGTCAACTATATAACATCAGCCGGTGACATAAAAAACCAATATAAATTCCAATAGATATGATTTCGCGAACAATGGGTTCCAAACCCACGAACCAGCATTTTTGCAACAGGTGCCGGCAAACTACAAGCAGTCTGTCAGATTTTTTCATCATTGAATCATCACTGATACGGCTTAATGCAGTTTTGGTTATTAATGGTTTATTATAAATTCAATGGATTGTTGTTGTTCGTTTTCATGGCGTATTGAATACGTGTATTAAGTACGTATTAGGTTCTGATACCAGATGGAGAAAGATGTTTAGAGAATTTTGGTAAGATGTACTTGATGGTTTTAGGGATCGTAACGGAAAAGACATGTAAAAAATGGCTTAAAAGTAGGCTGACATCATAAAATCAGCCAAAATTGCGAACATATTAAAGTGTTTGAATTTTTTTAATGAATGTTATACAACATTCCATTATTAAACAGAAAAAAATTGATTGTTAATTACTTAAAATGTAATGAATCAACCTTTTTGTACATTATCGTAGAGATCTTCCAAGATTTTCAGTCTCAAATGAAAGGACTTGCAGAGCAAACGAATGAGGGTAAAAAAAAGACGATGGTGATCATGAACTCCGTTGCTCCAATCCAATGAAATTTTGGTGAACTGGGGTTTTTGCAGACCTATTCAGCAATAACTAAAAAGTAAAAAACTTTTTTTAAAACAAGCATTTATTTGAATACGCTTAAAATAATAAAATAAACTTTTCTTTAAAGCTTTTACTATCAACTTATATCATCATTCCATAATTTATATGATATAAAAGCTTGTCGCGAAATTTACCTGTGTAGATAAACAAGTAAATTAGATAGCTTGATCTAATTGATTTAATTTTTTTAAATATTCAAACTAAGTAAATACGAGTACTTGAATGTCGCGAGAAGCTTTTATATCATATAGGTTGTGTGATAACGTCATAAGTTGGTAGAAGGAAACGTTTTTTCATTCTTTTCAACGCATTCAAACAACTTGGTTTTCAAAAAGGTATTTCACTTTTAATTTATTCTAGGAACAAAACAACTGCAAAATGAAAATTTTCACAACTGTATTATACGTTATGTCACACAATGCATTATAACAATACTGTTCATGTACGCCTTGAGTTATGGATGGCATCCAGTTTCAATCCCACTGCAGAAGAAATGAATCAATGCCTCCACTGACATGAAACTAAAGTAACATCGAAAATCTATGAAAACTTATTAAACTACAATTGAAATTATTTATAATAAAAATTTATGTTTTATAAAATATCGATATTTGTTTTGTATAATTTTATTCATTTTTGCAAAAATGTAGAAGCCTCAACTGACGTTCTGCGTATTTTCGTCAAGATGTCTTAAGCGTTATAACGTTTCATATACCCTCTTCTCTCTAGTTCCCTGGCTGAGTGATGATTGTAAAAAAAATCTTCGCCCAAAAACTTGCTGTTTATTTGATTGCATAACCTTACCAAACACGCCAAGGCCAACTATTCGATTGAAAAAACTAATATAAATTCCGTCAAATATTATTTCGCAAACAATAGCTCCCAGCTCACGGACTGACATATTTCTAATTGCTAACGGATTACATAGTGTATTCAAAATTCAAACTTTTATCATACGGGGTAAAATTGCATCAATTAATGGAGGACTGCAGGAACACCGGCTATTACCGGTTTACATTTACCGTTTCCCAAAATCAAAGTCAATGCAATAGTGGCCAGGCAAAAATGCAATAGAGGCAAAAGATATTATAATACTTATGAAAGTATCCACAAAATGAAATCCAAGGGATTTTGATAAACTTTTATATCATATACGACAAAAACCTTTGTCTCGGGCACAAAGGGATATAAACGCGAAAGGATTCTGGGTCAATACGTCTAGCTAGAGGTTATGTAGTAAGTAGCTTTAAGGACAAAGAAACATAGTCTTAGTCTCAGACAGGGTATCAGATCTCATTTTCTTGATGGTGGTTGCGTGAAATTTCAAGGATCCTGGAATAAGTAACCTCAGAGTATTCATATATAAGTTTCGGTGTCATTACATTATTTTTATGAACGTCAAAAAGATATAATAGTATTAGACCAGTAAGTTGTTCTAGGGGGCAATTGGATATATCTTAATATATAGTTATGACATGTTACGCAATTCTATGAATTTCGGGCTTCTCGTCTTGGTTCACAATTTAAAACAACATGAGTTGAATAGGTTTTTAAGTTCTTATACATATATTATGACCACAGCTGTGATTTTGATATCTGATTTGAATAATTTTGTATTCAAATACTTTGACTTTGAATCATTATTGTGAAAAATGGTTTTTGCTTAAATCCTTTTTATATTGTGATCCTTCGACAGAAAATATGATCTGAATCATATTTCATGATATTAGAGATTTTATGACGATTTGAATCTTTCCGAAAAAATGATCCAAGATGTAAAATCATTCGGTCTTAAAAAAGTATGTTTGGTTCAACTGGGTTAATTTTTCAATGAAGATCATGATATATGGATCAAATATTTTTCAACATTATTCATTACAGCTCTTATGGTGTCTGATGATAAAATCGAATACTTTAATAATAATAATAGTTACAATCAGTTAAATTTAATGAATTACTTTGAAAATTCAATTTTGTTAGTTCCACTGCATGGGCATGTTTCATCCATCTGGAAACAGATGATCACTTGGAATATTATAAAACCAATTGGAAGATTTATAATTTTTGGGTATAGTATTTTAACAAGTTTTAAATAAATTATTACCTCAGAAAAGTTCTCATACTCACATACCTCATATACAAAAGAGAAAAAAGGACCCGTCAAAGATCCTTCATTAGTGTTTTTTTGTTTGATGCCCTAACTCTACAAAAGCTACACTTGTATTTGTAACTCTCCATATGAACAAATTTAAACATTATTACATACACGTAGATGCAGAATTTGAAATTCTATTATGTACCATAGATTTACAATAGATCAGATTGATTAGCAACGTGATGATGAAAACTCATTATCGGTGATCAAGGGATATTTTATTTTACCGGTAATTAAAAATATCTGGTCAGTAAAAGATAAGCTCAACATCATGGAATAAAAACAGTAACGTAACTCACCGTTTGTTATCACTAAACATTCAGAAGGCCAAAACTTGGACAGTCTCTCTCTCAAATAAAAAAATATCACGAACGAACAATTTGTACCAGAAATCACATTCAGTCTTTTTATTGCAATGGACAGCAGTTCATCTTCGTCCGATCGTATTTCCCGAGTTGCGATAGCGCACACGATACCATTGCCTCTCAATGCTGATCGGCAATCAACTGACGTTTGTCTGATCAGCCGCCTGCAAGTCTGGTGGGTGCCGGCCGGCCTGATACGGCGCATGCGCCTGTTCGCACACCCACCAATGCCAACAGCTGATTCTGTTGCTACCTGGGACCGGCCGGATGAACGAGAGAGCGCTGTTGCCACTCCGCTAAGGTTATCCGGTGTTATCCAAAAGTTTGATTTCGGACTTCTATTGTCTATACAATTTTTGAGTATTCAGGTGAACTGAAGACGATTGAAGATAGCATATCAATCGAAACGTCGTGATACTCAAAAATTTTATAGACAATGGAAGTCCGAAATCAAACTTTCGAAAAATCCACCTTGTCTACAAGTTTCAAAAAACAGTTATCCGGTGTTCTTGTGAGATTTGTGAAATTTAAGCAGAGCGTCATTCAAAACTAGTAAAACTAGACTAGATCAGGCCTTTACCTTCATAATTCTATTAATGCCTCGTACGAGAACTGCATTAGGATCAGTATTTTATTTTTAATTATTTCTAGCGCTCATATGTATAGGGTATCCTAATAGGTTTTTTTGAATAAAACCAACAATTTTAGGAAAATAAGACTGTTGTTATAAAAATATAGAGGTCCGGCAGTTTTGAAAAAAAAATCCAAATGCTCCGCTTGGCCGTTTCTACAGATGATGCAGATTGTCATTATCATAAAAATGGCCCTACTACCCCTCCAGTCCACAAAGCCCACCACACAGTTACTCGAAGAGGAAGAGTTACCACCTTTTATGGCCAATGTTTTGCGAGCTGAATCATAATATTGGACCAGTTCAACAGTCTTCAATCATTTTTGAAGCTAAAAAAGCATTGATTTTGGTCATTTTGTTGTAGTGGCAGTTTCGATGAAAAACCCTTAGTGTGGTGATACTACGAATAAATGAGAAACCATGACAATATGTATAATCATGTAAATTCTCAACGCTCTTACGTAGTGACTCTTCCATTTCGATTGTACCGTTTACACAGAGCTTCATAGACTTTTGATACTTTTATCTGTGAAAATATGTGTCAACAAATCACTAATAAAGGGTATTTTATCAAGAATTTTCACTAAATCGCCAGATCGAAAAAATCTTCAATCCCAGTGAAAGTCATCGAAAAAATAAAGGCGACTAGTTGTTTTCTGATTATTGTTATGTCGTTGCTGTCAAATATATTCAACAAAACGTGTCATGAAATTCAATATATCTTTTCCCAAACTCAATTTCCGAATGTTTTTTCACACAATCTTGATTGTTTAGATTTTATCTCAAATTTCCAGTGTTTTTTTTTGGGCTAGTTGCGAATTCCTCATCGTATTTATTTGTTGATACCTTTATAAATCAAATAAGGAGAGAATTTCGCCAAAACACATGTGGCAACAGCGCATCTCCTGTACGGGTGCAATTCTGGACCGTACGGAAATTCATCCATCGCTGGCGGGCAAATCTAATTTACGACTCCCTCCTAATATACGAGCATAAATTTATTTATGGTCAAATCCACTCTCCACTGGAACTGGTTACTAGACGGTTTACATTTCCAGAACTTAATTGTTACTTAATTTCAGGCTAATGGCCAATCCTGTTACGTGTATCACGAATGTATTTTACAAACTTGTATCAAAGTGCAAGAACGACGGAGTGATAATGAGCTTGTAGAATCAACTTTCTTGCGTGACTTACGATTATATACAGTAACAGCCAGAAGTATAGAGTTTTACACATGGCCAGGATCAGGTACTATGTTATATATATAACATACTATATTATAATTACTGAACTCTAAGGAAGTCTAAATAACAACTCAATAATTTTGACGGATCAGAGTTGTATTTTCCTCTACACATATATATTTTCTAGCGTGCAAAGCTTGCTTTAACTGATTTCTTTTTCCACATTTTCGTATAAGGAAATTGGGAAAGTGTATACTGTCCACTATAAGCGTTGCGTGCATGTTTCGCTTCTAGCTTGAACTCGTCAGTCTAGCCCGGCCACAGTAGAGAGTAATTAGGTTGTATAGAAACCTATCCCAGGTAAGGGTGTGCTATACTATCAGGCCGCCGGGCTATATTGTAGCGCCTAAACTCTAGGCTAAAGACGAAACATACAAGTCTATAACAGGCCACATGTGTAGTGGAGGGTATACTGTTACATAGGCCATCCAGCGGGCCCTTTTGCACCTCCATACGTGTTGTATCCTAAGATCTGCCCTTTTCGCAAAGGCGAGTATGGCCCTTGGTATGGCCCAGCGTACACCTTCTAATTCCACAAAGCTAGCCATAGTATACGGTATGTAAGGGTTCACAGAGACATATATGAGCCGAGGATTCCTCCTTTCCTGTCTCACTCCCTCTCGTCTGGCCTGATCCAGAAACTGCTTTCTTGCTTCTCAAGCAATGATATCAGTTCAGAAATTCATATTCGAATAGAATTTTGAAATTTTTGATCGTTTGGAAACAAATTTGAAAAATATTACAGATATTGGAAAACGCTTTTACTTTAAAAAATTCACCAAATTTTCGCGCTTCCGAAAGTTTATATCATTTCAAAAATATGCTTCAAGTGGATCAACAGTCCTGAAATACGACTAAAATATTATAAAAAACTGAACTCATTTATTACTTATGAAACTATTCTATTGTCATCGGTCCTTGAAAAATGTGCAAAATTTAAAGTTAATCTGAAGTTCGAAGCGTTCTAAGATTCAGTTACAAACATACATACGTGCAGCTGACCCTAATAAAAAAAAACTTTTCAAAAAGCTGCTGACACGCGGTGTTCCCAAGCTAACTATTTTACGAGTATTATTGTCATCGGTCCTTGATAAGTAAGCAACATTCAAAATTAAACTGACGTTTTGAAGTCAGTGAAAATAGCGTTCGAAGATTCCGTTACAAACATACATAAATACAGTCTACAGATATTTAAAGCATATCTAATTATCAAAGGCAATTGTACGAACTATCGCATATGTCTAACAAGTACGGAGAATGACTGAGGTCTACGGTTTATAAGTGATAGAAACGCTTTTACAAAAGCATTCGCGTTTACAATACTTTCCCACTAATTGGGATGGGAAGTATAAAAAGTATGACTGCCAACGATTCAACATAGACCCTTCCATTACTGCTAGTGGCATCACTCAGACGCCGTCAAATTCGAATTATGTATCGCGCGACATTACGACAGTGCACCAAAGCCGAAGCTTTCTCCCCTTCCGCAGGTCCTGGCAGCGACAATAGGTCGCCATCCGCCTTATCATCTAGGGCAGCTTGGCGACACTCCGACTCATCCCTCGGACCCTTTGCTACAAACGCCGCGATTTTTTCCCGTAGTTCAGGCGAACAGGGCAAAAATGGTTTAAATGGATGACGTGTTAACCGCATACAATTCCTCAGGTACGAAGCTAGTGTAGGTTGTCAAAATTGTTTACTACAGCCACCCTAACATAGACCACAAGTATAAATAAGCGAGTATATATCGATATAGATCAAACCGCAGACAGACTAGACTGAGAAACTTTGTTTCATAGTTACAGGCAGCATTGGTGGTGAAATTGTCTTGCTAGGTCGGCGTCTTAGAAGCTGGGAGTCTTCCGCTCCAGAACAATGTATTCACTGCGAAAAATCCAGAAGCTTGCAATACGTCCAGTGGATGTGGCTGACATGACAAAGGGTCTCTATAGACTGAGGCATCGACGGAGGATATTCTATAATATACCAAGATCGTCAGGACAACAAACATCAGGAAGCCCCAGCAAGCACATCCGCATCAGGTCGAACTTCAAAAGCCTCGAATGAGCGTTTTACAATAGTCGTCCTTTTCTAATTTGATTGAGAAGTCCGATGGAACCTATATGCTATAATTTTGGCAGATTTCCCTCCCACTAGTAGAGAATACAGGATCCGCTAGGTTCTACCAATATGGGGGACAATGGAGATCTACAAGTGGAGTTCAGTTCAAGGCACAAAGTCAAGCAATAACCGTGACAACAAAATCATGTGTTGGTCTTCCAGCCGTCTAAATTAACATCAACAGTAACATATCCTGATAAATCATGTTGCCTGTCGTTGTGGGTCGGCGTCTCAGAATCTAGGGGATCTCTTTCGCTCCAGAAAATTGTAATAATCGGAAAAGGGGATGAGGGTCAGATCAGACCACATCTAGAGTACTGCTCGCATGTATGGGGATGCGCTCCGAATTATCCCCCGAAGCTTCTCGGGACTCAATCCAAAAAAGAGCAATGTGTCTCGTGGAAGCATTGAGAAATAAGAGCTGATCGGCCCCTATTCTATATATTCTACCAATCTAAGTGTTCAACTGAGTTGCCTCGTATAATAACACCAATAATCATTAGTACAAAATACACTAGAGTGGCCCAATAGGCAAATCCTCACCAGGCAGAACCTCTAGCACCTCGAACTAGTCTCTTCCAAACGCCATAGTTTTTTAAAACCTCGGCGTTTTTCTGAAACGCGGTAAGTATTCATCCTTTTAAAAAAATTGATTTCGCAAACCTGTTCGGATGATATTTAATGGGCTATAACCTCTGACAAACGCCTAAAGCGCAGAAAGTGGTATTATTACAGCATGGTATATGCCAGTCAATCTAAACGACTCGACTCGACGAGTCAATCTAAGCGATGATTATTTTTTTGGTGTGGAAAATACTACTGTACCATTTTCTCCTTGCTTTCAGAAAGCATACACACCATACAGTAAAACGAGGCAAAGCGCCTCACCCGGAAAGCAGAAGCGTAAAATTCGTCGGCTCTCTTTCGCCATCCCTCCTTTAACGTGGCTCTCGTGCAAACACACAGACACATACAACCTCTTAAACACGTTCCCAGCTCTCTTCCAGGCCTGGTCGACTATGTATACAGCTCACGCCATGTTGGAAAACACGGTGAGCCGCTCTCTACAAGGTGCACGTACAAAAAGTTCTATCTTGACTTTGAAAGTGCACTTGACCGGGCATTCTGGAATCGATAGTGCACGTCTACATAGCTTACTTTATCGTCAGGTGATGACATCTAGCAAATAATACATAATTGCCACGTCAACTCTACCTACCTATATTCTAGTACATCTGTTTGAGAATAGCACATTAGTCCAATAAATCATTGATTGACCACGTAAAATGTAAATAAGACCCAGGTATTGAAATTATAGAGTAAGACCAATGCCGAAATGTGGACTACCAAATAGTAGTAATAGTAAATAGGTCACTTTTGGCCCGTTTTTACGAGAACTAACACTGAAACTAAGATGGTGATGTCAAACCTATAAGACCTTAAGTTAAAGGGCATATCAGACTATTCATCTGAGTAGACTTGTTTTCTGTCAAAAGTCAAGATCAAAGGCCGTACCAGGACACACTTTTCTAGGAAGTGGAACGAGGTCTCGTCCTCCTCCCAGCATGTCCGAGACTGCTAAGAACCTCTTGGTCTGCCTACAGTCATCTTTCTCCAGCAATGTTTGCGGCAGTCCGTGGTATGACGAATCGTCTAGGGCTTTACTAACCTGGCATTTGCGAATACCCAGCATGGGTTGAGGGACAATGGAAGTACTTGGATCTGGCTGAGCGTTGGATCCGATCAGATCATTCCTGAACCAGGAATGATCTCATCCTCGATGCTACCGCTCTCATAGCTGCCTGAATATCGGAGTATTTGGATATGTCTCGCTCTTTGCACTGTTATACTTCCGTTTAATATGCCATCATTAAAATGGTGAATATCTCTGCCTGAAATACTGACGTATGAATTCTCAGTGCTAAGCTTTCCTACACGCCTCTTCCCAGGCAAATTCACGTACTACTGGATCCTGCCTCTTTTGAACGAAATCCGTCTGTTAAGCATACGATACGGTGGGAGCTAATATTAGCACGTCTTATGGTTAAGCTTTATGGTATTTTTAGCCTTTACCACCCTCAGTGAGGATATTGGGAAATTGCTTTTCTCTGTTTCTTCATCCCTGGTGTGGCCCACTCCCAGGGCTGTCCACGTACCTCCGTACTGCATTTTCAGGTAGGCCTCTCGATCAATCCAGATGTCTAGAGGTTGAGGTAGCAAACCAAAGACTACGTCCAGGGCCGCTGACGGCGTAGTCCCCAATAATGCTATTCTCTGAATCTTGGCCAGCCTGGAAACGACAGTGGTTCTTTCTCTGCTGGTCCACCAGACCAAGCACTGTACATGAAATTCAGAGTCCACCCTCTCACTTCTTAAGAAGGTATATAGCAGCTTCGTTATTATTTATGATCCATATACATTAAGAATGTAGTAATCTGTAGTACTTGCTAAAACAGAATCGGAGCAAATTAGCCCCCTGTAGGAAATAGTTTATTACGCCTTGAAATGCAGTACACATCGAAAGAATGAATAGGTTGAAGTTGATTGTAATAGTCGAAGATGCACTAGGTCTTCGAGTAGGGTAAATACTGAAATTTGAAATCCATAGTTATTGAAAAAAGGTGTGTAGCATTTTAGGTTATTGTGAACTTGTTTTTATGAAGGGCTCTAATTTCATCAAAATTTGTTATAGTAAGTAGTACATATAGCTGCATTTTTTTGGATAAAGGATTATCTTCTTGTGTATTTGTTTTAGTAAGTAGTACATATAACTGCATTTTTGTTGGATAAAGGCTTATCTTCTTCCCAATTATTAATTAAAATAATTGGTAAAAAGCTATTTAGTCTTATACAAAATGACCTCAAATCGGTTCTGGCATCTGGCCCATTAAGGGAAAACTCTTACCGGGGGAATAAATAAACATGAAGAGTAAAAGAAATGAGCCGTAAAAGTGGAGGAGAACAGTGTGCAACGTTGGATAATTTGATAAAGTCTTCCATTTCCTAGCCTCCCTTTCAAATGAATGAGCCCTCTTACAGAACACAGGCCGGTGGTTGCCCCTCCCTTCGCTCGCCTCTCGCGACGGGCCTGAGTAGGTTAATTATGTATGCAAAGATACCAAAATATTGAAGATTTTGATAGAAAATTTAGTTTTTCAGATCAATATATTTCTATTTAATTAAAAGAAATCAACATTCGATACAGATCTCCGTTCCTTAGCTGATATTATAGCTCTAGAAGCACAGCGCCAGCATCAACCTGCTTGACACCATTTTTTATACTTACAGCTGGCGCCGTTGCCCGGTCACCGTTACCTACCGCAACGGTACGCATAGTATCAAAGGCCTTCATGTATACACATAATTATTTCTTGCCCGCGACAAACAAACAGGCGATCGACAAATCAGCGCCAGCGGGAGGTATACCATACATGCGTCTATTTTACATTTTACTTATATATTTACCGCAATACTGTCGTAATGGTAGAAGCATGACCTGGCATATAATAATGTAATCGGAATTTTACAAAGCCTCCTCGTAGATCCGCGAAACTGCCAAAGTGAACGGGCTAACAATAATTTAAACATTAAATCAAAACGTGCCATATGAAATAAGTTTTGTTTCTGAAGAGTTTTAGCAAGCAAGAGTATCTACAATCTACATTTAAAAAATGTTATTTGGAGAATTTCGAATTATTTGTTTTTTGTTTATTATTCAACCGCCAAAGTAAGGGTTTGATAAAAAACACAGCATTACCCACTAACTATTCATACCAAATACCTCCATAAATTTCATGAAAATCAGAGCAACAGTTACTGAGATTATTCAGTAACAATGATTACAATGCAGGACAAACCTACCGAAAGACAAACAGACTGACAGACAAAACGTGATAAATGAGTGACGAACGTTTTCGTGATGTTGGTTTTTTATTGTATAACAACAGAAACTTATTTTCTGCTAATATGGAACAAAGGCTGTGTAAAAGCTTGGATATATCAGGCATATTGTATGGATGTAATATATACTAGACTTGTTTATCAAAAATACAAATCCATCATAATATGTAGCCTGTCAGAATAGTTCATATTTAAAAAGACGTATGTTTTCTTGGAGTTAATGTCATACATAAATTAATTTTTCAATTTCTCTAATACGGGGCAGCTAAACAAGTACAGTTATATCGTATATATGAGATTTTAATTAGCAGTCAGCAAAAGTAGAAGATAAGAAAATATATTTCCTATCTAAAACAACACAAAAATTGAGTTCCTTAGATCACTGTGATTATTTAATTGTGTTACAGGATTGTGTAACTGAAGCAAAATTTCACTACCTCTGAGTAATATAAGTTAATAACACTACTTATATTTTGCTATATTATTACAGCGTTCGATCTTGTTCAATTACCTAGCATAATAACAGGGACACTTGTATATGTATATATAAGACAAAATAATATGATTTTCTACATCTAAGC
The DNA here is from genome assembly GCA_949316355.1 of Bruchidius siliquastri. Lineage (NCBI taxonomy): Eukaryota > Metazoa > Arthropoda > Insecta > Coleoptera > Chrysomelidae > Bruchidius > Bruchidius siliquastri. The sequence goes on from OX438537.1 coordinate 21,350,674, forward strand.
TTCTTATGTGTTAGGACCACACCTCTTTAATTCTAATTGTATGCTGCAGTATAACTGACCCACTTCATAATAAAGCTGCAGCGGCGACGTGTATGGATTATTAATATTGCTTTTTGCTTATAAAACTACCAGAGGTAGAATGAGTTACTGTAGTGTTACGGAAAATTGATAAATATTGATAATGTAATTAGATATTATCACTGCAGACGTGAAGAACATTTTAGTCTGATTAACTCTTTACTTCCTTTGTGAGGGTGGTATTTAGTGATGATATTTTAAATCCATTCCACCTTTTGGATGAATCTATAAAGCACTTTGAAGGCTAATTCAATGGACAGATTGAACAATCTTATAGCTAGAGGGCTAGTTTTATCTTGTAGTAAACTGTACCCAATGAATTAATTGTTATGTTGATCTGCATATTATATCAGGCTTCAACTGTGTCCTAGCACACTAGGATGTTTCCGTCAGTACCATGCTTTGGTAAGTTGACTCTTTTCTTCTTTTATGAGTGTGGCATATTCTGAAGATATTTTAGAAGCATTCTACTTCTTGAATTCGAGTATACCCAAAAATCAATCAGATGTTATTCGTTAGATAACAGGCGTCAAGAAATGATAAACCTCTCTACACAAAAACTCAATGGAAGGTGAGACAAACTGTGATGTGGGTAAAAGAGCCTTCAATTTATGTAGAATATTTTAGTGAATTGTGCCCAATTAATCAATTATTATATTGAGGTGAATACGAAGCTTTGCTTAAATTGTTTGAGTATGAGTAACTCTAGTTATAATGGACAATTACAAAAACTTCTGGTTAGAGTCACCGAATCCAACTCCATCAACCTTCAACTTAAAAAATGACAGGATGGTTGGCCATGACATATTATTGTTGATATTAATTCACAGAAGCTTGATGGAGGATAATTCAAGTATTGAGCGTCCCTGGCTGGCAGATCAGCATGCGATTTCCTTGTCGGGGTTCTTTGCGATCTCTGCAGCATTTCCATCCATCACCACAAATAAGGAGCGACGTGTCCTCTTAATTACATATTATGCTATTTATGATAAAAAAATTAACCAAAATGATGTGGATCTTGGGTTCTTGGTCCATATAGTATATCGTCTGTTGTCATCGGCTCTTTCCAGAGGCGGGAGACCGATTTCAATTATTGGATTTCCTGTAAGCTGCTGCCGCACCGCGTCTCTCCGACCACGGCGCGGCGGTCCTTTGTGCGTCCCCGTCGCTGCTACTCGCTTTCATATAGGTCAAAACCCCGGTTATATAACCAAGGACCCCCGGGTACAGGATATTACTCGACGAGAACGGTATAACGGCATTATGTGTACCGATAATTCAAAGTAATGTCTCCCAGAGTTTACTACGCGGGGTTAAAACGGCATACCGGCTACCGGCGACCTCATTTATCGAACAAATTCCGCTGTTTTCTGTTTTTTTTTGCTCCACGGCTTCTCCGACATCCATGTAGCAATCTGCACTTTGACATCGCACTGTTCCAATCATTTATATGTATATGGGGGTCATCATTAAGTAAGGGGTATATATCGGAAAGTACTTTCAGGATTCTGATGAAACTTTGAAACTACTGTGACAAGGACGAACAGCCTCTGTAGTTTTCAGAAATCGGTTCAGTGGCGGAGAAGTTATCTTAAAAAAAACGGAAAAGAAAAACGCCTAAACTTCATTTTCAACGTTTCCATGTCCGAGGATCAACCTGAAATTTCTTTTGGGGGTCAAAATTGAAGGTGATGGTGGATGGAGGAGGATATTTCACTTTTTTGACGTTGTTAAAAGACACTATCGTCTGTAAACATTTGAGCCTGGTAAATGTTACTGCGTTTCAAACAAGTGATTGTTGATAGATTCGCCTTCTAAACAGATGATCATGTATGTGAGATGCCCGTTGACTCCCAATGCAAAAAACACATGGATGCATCGAAAGAATGAAAGTGACTGATTTTATTTTCGGCGGCTTTCATGACAGACAGGCGATAGCGCTGACATACAGTGATGCCAGATATAATATTTAACGGGATATCATATTTTACACATATTGTGTGTTGTGGAATGAGAATCTACGAATGGGGTTCAGTTTAACGCGTAGAAAACTCAGAAACCAACCCTGAAAAAGAAGTCGCATGCTCGTCTGCGTACCCTGGAGATGGAGGGATGCCGAATACTTCAATCATATTTCATCAAGCTTCTAGGAGTTAACATCAACAATAACCGCCGTCCCAGAAGCAGGGGGTTCTCTTCACAAGAACAGCTACTGCTACCCTACAAGGCTCAAATCATTGCTGGAGTATATGGCACAATGAAATCTTCAACATTCATAATTTGAGATTCTAGCCACATTGCCTTAAAAAGATGCGGACCCGCGGACGTCCCTTACAGTATTCCCATTTGGAAACAGCCTTAACAGAAAGGGGTATCGTCAACAACACACTTGCAAAAAAGTGCAAATTCAAGCAGGGTCAGTTTGAGGACCTGACAGGGACGTAAAGAACATTCGGAATCTTCTGTCCAAGCGAATAACGGCATAGTAAGTACCAAGTCAATCTACTTGACTCCATTTTTTCCCGAAGCAAATCTTGTTACAGCATCTTGTGTCGGCCCAACAACAGCTGATATGAAGAGTCACGCAACGCATTATTATGCAATCCAAGGACATCCGTTTATCTTGCGCGGAGTAAATCGTTCTCCCAACCTCTAAAAGATGATTTTGGTCACGCTATGCTTTTCCAAGATAATTACCTTTTTGTAGTCTGGAATTGTCTGTTCCATCAGATTGTTACATGAGGAGATTTATCTGTTTACTTTTACAGTTCGGTCACTATAGAAATAATATTATAAGAATATGTTACTTGGATTTGAAAGTATGCTACATTAACATTAACAAAAGATGTCCTGGCACGATCAAATTGCCGGCTTTGCTAAGTTAGCGTCCCAGAAGTTCTGCTCCAGAAAGTTACTACTCTACAAGGCTCAGATCAGACCATCTCTGGAATTCTGCTCGCATGTGTGGGGATGCACTCCCTGAAGTTTCTGGACATAATCCAGAATACAGCAATGCGACAAGTGGATGCCCCTGACGCTAAAAAGGACCTTCATAGTCCGGACCATCGAAACAAAGTGGCTCTTTTGTCCCTGTTATATAGATTCTACCAATGGTTAATGTTCAACCGAGCTGTCTCGTACAATAAGAGCAACAGTCATCAATACAACGAGCAGTAGAGGGACCCAGCTAGCGCATCCTCACCAGGTCTAACTTCCAACATCACGAACGAACCTTTTCCAAAGGTTATTCTTTTGGAGAACCACAGCGTTGTGGAATGGTCTACCGGGGATATTGTTTCAAATACTGACATAACAATAATTATCCATTACCCTATATACTCGTATATATGAAACTTCTACAATAATTGGGATAATACCTTGTAATACATGCAGCGCCGTTCACAGATAAAAGTCGGTTTTTGTGATGCGTATCTTTTTAATCTTTAAAGCATTCTCAGTCTGTCGAAATTGACTACTCACAAAGGCTGTCCAGGTTACTTCTCAACTAACTAATAGAAAACCTAGGTGCCTTTGAAACCAGACAACTTAGACTGCCAGACGATGTTTAAGATATTAAAGTGAAACGTCCCACAAACAAAGAAACCTTTCATTTGTGAAACCTTCTGTACAACTTGCATAATGTTCTCCTGTTGATGGCAGATTTTCAGCGAGTATTTTTTCCCATCCTTGCACAATTTTGACTGGCTTTATGTAGGTATAGATACTATGCTCAGTTTAGTTTAGAAAAATCATTTCTATGTCTTGATATCAGTGCTACAAGTGACGTTTGTGACACTACAATGATTGAAACCATAACTTTCATGAACTATAAAAAACTCCTGTATGCTTTGCTTGCCAGCTTTATCAATCATTGCCGATCATATTTCATATAAATAAGTCTACATTTTTCAGGCTGAAAAGTTTTCTCAATATTTGTACGATAATTGTTCCTGGCTGACCTGGTAACCCAAGACACGCGTCGGAGTAACCCTCAGTTGATACTATCAATTCTTCTAACATTATTAAACAACATTTAATTGATAAATTAACTCGACCTTGGCAGCCTTTCTCAAAGTAAAAAAACATCTAAATCGGTTTAAAAAATTTTTTTTTGCACATTGATGAAACGCAAGCAATCGAAACAACGTTATTGAAATTATTTATTCAATCACATGTGCCTTCACAACAGGATAACCTCCAGAAGTCACAGTAATATTACAGACTTTGTACAAATATTTCTACAGAAATTAGAATCATATATTGGTATGTCCTACTTCAGACTTTTCACAAATATTGATATTACTGCTATGCAGCTTATCGATGGCCTTGATTTCATAAAATGCGTTCCTCTTTTCAAGAATAAGTTTGTTTATTTCGATAAGGCATTAGGCACTCTTGCGAGTACCAAAAAAATTACAGTTCGGTAGTTTTTTGTGAATCTGCATCCTGTAATGAAAATTAATGTCATGTTTCCTTAAAGTATGTATCATTTCATTATAAATAGGATCCACACAGTGTTTTTATTTAAATGAAACTAGATTCAAGAAGGCTTTATGCACTTTCAAATTTTTGAATTTTTTATAAAATAACATCGACAGTGTCATTTGGGTCGAGATTGTATATGTTTCAACTACTAGGACAACACCCTTCATAAACTAGTTAACCACGTTAAGATAAATATATTCCTGAACTCTAACCTGTAAGCTATTGTCCAACCATGAGGAATACAACTTTTGATAACTGTACTTGCACGATTTACATTCTTATCACTCTATTATTACAGCCGTTTAGAAGGCACTGAGACTAATTACCCACCCCACAAGATTATCGACCAAAAATTTGAATCATTTACGTTTTTTCCAAGGAATTAATGGTTCATATATACATTTGAGTAACGTATTGCTATTCCGGGACCTATTCCTATACAATGCATTTCAAATAAAAATAACAGACCAATACATGATGTGTTTCTATTTTTGACTGTTTTGTGCAGTCATTTCCGTTTTCCTCGTTTTTGAACAACTCTAATTTTCGAAATAAATAATATGAATCTAGTACACACTATTAAATAATTCAAGAATATATCTTCTGACTTGAGTACAGGTACAAATTTTTTATATTCAGTTTATCTATACAATACCTTTTAAATTTGTATTAGGAAAAATCCTATATGACGCAGTTAAAGGTAAGAAAAAAGTCACACCGGTATAGTTTTGACACTTTTTTGAAAAAAACTCCTTCATTGTGGCGGCTCAGAGGTGATGACTCATACACTCCACTGCTTCACTTGCTGTTAGCTTCTCTAACTTTATCATTATTACTATTAACATATCATTTTTCCTGTTGACTCAACTATCTCGACGAATGGTGAAAGCATATACAAACTTCATGCCCTTTTACCCACCTAAGACTGAGGTCCAGATACGCCATTGCCTATTATTATTATTATCATCATGTCTGCATTAAGAGAATGAGATAATAAATATCTAAAACCATTAACGTGCCATTTTGTATTACTTGTTTTCAAATATGGATCAACACAACGCAGTAATGTGGAGATAATTGAAAAAGATTATATAATAAACATTTTTTTCTACAAATTTCAATAATTAATGGTAAGCGCGCACTAACCCATTTTTCATAGCTCTAATCAGTAGCAAGGGAGATAACAAATGAGGATATTATAATCAATTCCTGTACAAAACATTTAATATATCCAGCGTACCAACTGGAATATTACACCGGTTAATATGAAAGAAATAGGGAAAGGCGTCTTAGTATAACCGATGATACGAAAGGCATATCCAATATGAGAAATCGATTAATAAATAAACAGTTAAAATATATCTATGCTCAGTATTTCGATCTAATACGATAAGATCTAGGTTTTAATACTGCTCTCATGTCCTGATGCAGTTCAAAGGGAAGCAATAATATTCTACTTCAACTCATCTAAGTGACGCCATCTATGAAGACGCCCATTCATAACTTACCAAGCCAAAGACCACACTTGGAAAGCAAATGGTAGCAACTTTTTTTCTAAAAGTGGATACATCACAACGGTAGCCTTGGAAAATCAAAGGACAGTTACTTCTCGATGGCATATAACCAAATGTGTTCGTGTAGTCTTCCAAGAACTATGCAAGATCCGTCCAAAGACTGGTCTGCGGGGTATACAATGGCACCATGACAACGCACCCGCCCACAGCGCCGCTACAATACTCGATTTTTTTATTGAACAGGATTTCGAACTGTTGCCTCACCCTTATTCTCCGGATCTAGCTCCGTGCAACTTCTTATTCCCTAAGATCAAAGAAAAGTTACGAGGTCGCCATTTTTCCACCGATGAAAAGGCGATCGCTGCATTTGAGGAGGAAATTAGCAACCTTTCAAAAGAACGTTGGTCACAAGAATTTGACAAGTGGTTTTACCGAATGCGTTAATGTATTGAGGTAGGGGGAGAATATGTTGAAAAAAACAGAATAAAGTTTTGAAAAAAGTAGACCTTCGTACATATACAGCGATTGAAGTTTCTCAGTATCCGAAGAAACCTGAGGTGTTAGAAAGCGCCATCTATCAGAACAAAAGTCAGTTACTGAGTTTCACAACATGAAACCCACTCTACGAGAGTACAGCAAAATGGTATGTCTTATTGCAGACACTTCCGACAGTTACAATCTTAAAAAACAACACAGTGTATGAACTTAAGCGTTAAAGAGTTGCGATTTCATCCGTCCATCCAAAACAAATTTTAACTAATAGCATATTAACTTTGTAACTAATGCCTTGAATTAGCTAATTACGTTGAATGAAAAATAAGGAGTATTTAGTTGACTACTCGGCATTAAACACATGATTAAATAATTTCACATGATCTATATCATTATTTATGTAAATGTGCATGCGACGTGTATATATAACTCTAGTAAATATTTGCACTGCAACTGCAAAGATAAATACCGATTACATAAAGCGAGCGCTGAGAAAATTCAGTAATAAACCCAAATTGAAGCTCGCTTTGAACTTGGAATTTTCCATACCCGTAAAATTGCATAGGAAAACAATTTTCGTTTAACAGCAAATGGGTTCTGTAAACGTTGTTTGTTTGTTAATTAATTCAAAACCAAGGCATCGATCGACATTAAAAATTATGATTTGAACGAATGTAACAGAATGTAACTGAATAAATTTAAATAAAAATTCGGTGTGCCACTGAATGCTGCAACTGATGATGGTATAGTCTAGATCAGTAGTCACCAAATGGCGGTCCGCGGTCCGGATATGGAGTCCGGCGCTGGCCTAGTTTGTGCGGACCGCGGACGTCTCGCAACCTAGATTGTACCGACTTGTCATTCTCGGCGTAGGGTAAGAATTTTTTGTTGGATGAATGTCCAATAAAGTGAGAAAAGATTTCTATAGAGGTTTTTAACCCTTCAGGTTTTCAATACATACAATACAATAGATGTCGTGAATCAGGTCACCCTTATTAATAGATGACGCGTCTACTAGGCAGTTGAAAATGTAAAAACCATTTTCATTCAGCTAATTTTTCTCTTGGAGTGAAATCTTCCAATCCGTAGCATTAAACGTGGCAAAACTGAAGCATTATATCCTGTTTCTTTTCCGTAGGTATTGTTTGCTATTTTTTCAACTATTTTAAAAATGAAGCGCATAGATACTGTAATATGAATCTTATTTGACTTAAAATTAAAACTATGAGCAAAGCTTTTGAAGCTAATCAGCCTGAATTGAGGGTTCATTCCATTTTCGTATGCAATAATCTTAGCGATTTCCACAGTATACGATCGTTTCCACATACACATAGCTCGTTCCAATTTTATTAATTATCTCAAGGAAATAACAGCGTCATTAATCAAAGACTTTTAATATCCTCGCTTTTATAATTTCGTGATTAATGGAAACGTTCACATGATTTTTTCCATCGTGTCTGCGTCTGAAGAGGATTAAGAAAACGGTCTAGGGTACAAACAGAGGCTTCGAAGTTTATATCTATTCAATCGTTCTATTGACGTCTTACACAAATAGACTCGGAAAGTTTACATAAAAGTTATTCTCCCTACATTTGATGATTGTTTACAATACTCACCATGTTGCCAAATATGGCATCTCATGTAGGAGCGCTTTGAGGATTTTCACTTCCCATATGCCAGGAAAGTATCATGATCGCAAAAATGTTGGAATTATGAATATAATGTTCTTAGAATGTTTGAGAGCATACGCATCACAAAAATATATGTCACACATTTCTGTCATGACATGGGCATATTATAAGTAATGCTGATTTATTTTTTGAATCGATTCATTGCTCATTGGCTGGGGAAATATAAGTGAAAAAATGAAAAAAATTCTTCAAACTTCGTTTATTGTATTATTCGAGTTTGTGTCATTTTATGACGTATCCAAAAAATAAATTTTGAAATTATGCTGACATCGACTGTTATCAGGAAAACAGCTTTGTTTTAATCTGACATCAGATTGAAATAACTGCAAATATTAATGTAATAATTGGAGAATAAATAGTCTCCATACATAACTGGATGAAGGTAGTAAGCTTTCGTTTCCCTCACTATAAAATAGGAGTCACATTTGTGTTTCCTAAGAACGTCTATAATCATGATATTCCAGATTGAATTATCCGGCCCTGTGCAAAAGATCCACGAAATGAGTAAAAAAATTTCATTGGATGAAGACAAACAGCTTGTCGAGTTTAAAATTCCTGCACTAGATCAATCTGCGCCGGTCGCTGTACCCCCAGCAACAGCAGCAGCAGCAGCAGCAGCAGCAGCGACAGCGCCGCCATCATCGTATAATAGTCCGGTTTCTCCGGACTAGATAACGTGTCCCTCATTAAACATGATGAATTTTTCACGCGATGATGCAATAATACGTCTACGTCGTCGCCTGGTGCGGTAGCAGGTGCATTGAACTTTCACTAGGCAACAGGTTGAACGTTCCCGATCAATAAGCCTAGCCGGAATATGGTCATTGGAGGCCTCGTCGACCAGTCGTTTGTCCGTCAGGCTGACCTAGCAGATCAAACAGGGGCGGCATGTTGCAGAGCAGCAGCCATTAGTTTGGTGCTATGAAAGTGAACAGCCTTCAACGAAAATTCGTCGTTCCAAGGGTGTTGGAAAGAAATGGTCGCATCTTTTTTTTTCTAAAAGTGGATACATCATAACGGTAGCCTAGGAAAAGCAAAGGACAGTTAAATCTGAATGGTATATAACCAAATGTGTTCCTATAGTCTTCCAAGAACTATGCAAGAGCCGTCCAAAGACTGGTTTGCGGGGTATTCAATGGCACCATGACAACGCACCCGCCCACAGCGCCGCTAAACACTCGATTTTTTTTTGCTGAATAGGGTGTCAAACTGTTGCCTCACCTACCTTATTCTCCGGACCTAGCTACGTGCGACTTCTTATTTCCTAAGATCAAAGAAAAGTTACGTGGTCGCCATTTTTCCATCGATGAAGTGGCAATCGCTGCATTTGAGGAGGAAATTAGCAACCTTTCAAAAGAACGTTGGTCACAAGAATTTGACAAGTGGTTTTACCGAATGAGTATATGTATTGAGATAGGGAAAGAATATGTCGAAAAACAGAATACATTTTTTTAAAAAAACCTTGTAGTTTTTCTGTATCTAAAAACTTTCAGCGTAACCCTCCTATGCAATTATATGATAGCACCTTTACATCTTTATATTGCAGATTAGCTTTTCTGAAACACCGTATCTAAGAAGTCATAAATGTAGCTCAGATGGTAGACACCCTTATTACAACTCTGGCCGCGGTGTCGGCTATTCGGTACCCCTTGAATATTTCAAACGTGCAGAAAGCCGAGCAATAGAAACTTTAATTGTGTTTAATGTCTTAATTAGTCTGGTCGGACTTTTTCGATGGATCTAGTCCGTCTCTTCACTGGAAACGCTCAAAGTTCAGTTACAGCTTCTGGAGATTCTCCAAAATGAAGAGTAAATCTCAGATCTTGAGCAGAGTTTGGGGGTAGATGCTTTTGATTCGAGTTTATACAGAAATAGAGAATGAATAGCACGGTTTTATATAGTAGTAATCTGTGAGTTATGGCGTAATAGAACAATTTCCAAAAATCTAGCAATTATTATTACATGTTGTTTTAGGTGCTTCTATCTGGTATAATGATAACAGAAATTCATTATATTTTCTATTGGTGGCTGATTAAAGGTATGTGTGTGTCTTTACTAACGTTTTGGCTGCGTTGGCAGACTTTATCAAAGTACAAAATGAAAAATTTGATAAAAAAGGCATACGATTGATTGAAATGGCTTTACTCATTATCGCAATGATGGAAGCGTTTCGCCAAGTAAGAGCAGCTACAACATAGGTGTCCAACTAGCGGCCCGGAACGACGATTTTTGAAGTCTAGCCAATTTATAATCACACAATACTGAAATAAACTGACACAATAAAAATAGATTAGAAATAGAATAGAATAGAATTTGCTAAACGTATTTTTGAAAATACTTTTTTTTGGTTGGTGAAACTCGTTCACCATGCAGATCAAAATAAAACTCATTTTCTTTCAGTGACGCGTTTCGATTCATATTATTACTTAAAATGTTGTTCTTCCATGTATGTTTGTTATAATCTATTAATCAAGTTAAGCATACACAAACTTCAAGTTTCACCTTGTTTGTTTGGCCCAAGATAGCCCTTGAATTTGACACCCTTGAGCTACATAAAACTGGCATTACCTATCCCAGAAATTTGATCATCACTGCAACAGTTAAAAATATTACTGAGGTGAAAATCGCCACTCGAAACTGATTGGTGGTGATGAGTGACATGGGCTTGTGCAATGTCTATGCATCATAAATACTTAGTTCTTTGAAATTTGTAGACAATCAACAGTTGGAGATCCGATACGGACCAAGTATCAACGAGGCTACGAAAAGAATCATGATGACATTGAACAAGACACACACTTTCTTACGCAGATCAAGGGATAAACATCATCGTCCCCAGAGGATTTCACTTGTCTCCTATCCTATCCTTGGAGAACCCGATACCATCAGTGGAAAAAGGTAGAGTTGCTAGAGGATTTGAAAAGGTCATTTCACCTGAAACCGGTTGAAACGCAAAACTCTAACGACACTGAGAAACAATTCTGAAGAAGTTATATTGAATTATAAAACGTCCAATACACGTATGATCGCAAACTCTAAAATTTCTACGGTTGAAAAACAGATTTTAGGGCTAAATTTAAGACATTTGTTCGGTTGCAAGTCAAAAATTGAGGAAAAGATGTTTTGAGGCGTAACTCTAGACGCTGTGGATCCGCCGCTGAGCTCACTAGGTTGATGATCACCTACCAGAACGTTGCTCTCGCGAACGACAGCCTGATTTATTTGTGTTTTTATATATTGCACATATGTGGCATATATTCTTTACTATTCAACTAATAAACTGATCCTACCAACTTTCCCATACTTATTACTCCGCATCTGTTGTGTCTAGACGCACATTCACAGAGCTATTCTCATTATCCACTCCGCTCATCATACGAGGTCGGCAAACAATTTGTTCATAAGGTCTATTTGCCAATCGCCGACTGCGACGTCTGTATTTCTGATTAACTTTTTAGCAAGGCAATTCGAAAACGGTTGTCTAGGCCAGACACTAGTTTTGGTAATTGCTAATTATCTTCCTAGGGAAGCCATTGTGTCCCGTGATAAATTATATGGCTAGGTACCAACCTCATACGAAAGGTGATTGACATGAGGCATGGGCTATCCCCGAGTCTGTTTCAGTTGTTAGGTAGTTTTCTCACGACCGATTCTTGTTCGTGCTGCTGCGTTATTTACCATCAACTTCGGCATTTCTCTGGGATCTGTTTTTCCCCTAATGCTCTTCTTGCTCTAGATTAACGAACTTTTGGAAATAACATATAATCCAATCTACAGCTTCCCAGCTGGCAAATCTAGTATGGAACCAGACAAGCCAATGCCATCCTGAAAGCTCTTAGATCGCGGGAAGTAACATGATTTTCATAAACAAATAAAGTTCAGTTCAACGCACGATGGAAAATCCAAATAACTAGCTACATGCATCTACCAGTCTTGGAGATGCAGAGACGCCCGAAACCCGAATCATCTTCCATCCACTTTTGCGGATTAACATCTACAATAATATGTACGATCATGTTGTCGGTCTTGTTACTCCCTGCAACTCCTGGACTCAATCCAAGAAATCGTGCTACATCTATCTAGTGGACGCGTATGGTCTAGTAGTAGTAGTAATGGGTAGGCAAAGACTGGTAAGTAGGCCAACTTTGGCCCTTTTTTGCCGACCCCGAAGACCATCACTAGAACTATGGCAGACATGGTAGTTCCTTAGTATCGAACTTTCCAGACCTTTTAATAAAGGTCATAATGTCGGACCATTCCGCTAACTAGCACTGTTCCCTGTCAAACCCACACACACTCACCCAGGAAGTGGGACAAGGTCGCGTCCTCCTCCGAGCACTTCTGACAGATTGGGTCTTTGACCACTCCTATGAGTGACAGGTGTCTGTTCAATCTGCAGTGACCTGTGAGGATCTCTACCAAAAAGTGGAGTGAATCCTGGTCTAACAAAGGCCCATAAAAAAGTTATTGCTCAGTACCTATTCTACAAAGTATATATTCTACCAGGCTACATATTTGATCAAGGTATCTTCCACAATAGCACCAACAGATAACAAACACTCTAGGGACTCAACGGGCGCATCCTCGCCAGGTCGAATTTCCAACATTTCAAACGCGCCTATTGAAACATTGATGCCCTTGGATAACCTCAGCCTTGTGGGATGGACTGTCTGCGATTTTGTCCCCTGATTGTTACATGTTGTTTGTGAGGAGTTCATTATTATATAGTGCAGTACATACGATTCAGATTAGATGCCCATACCCGAATGTAGTGCGTCGCTAGATCTTCCACACCTGGGCGAAACTTACCTGAAAAAAAAAGAAATAAGATAAAGAATAATGCGAAAGGTTCAAGATATTTTGACACAGCATATATTAACAATTGGTAATTGAAAACCATGAAGCTACTTTTTAGTCTTCATAGTAAGGAGCCAACTACGTATTCATTAATCCTAGTTTGGTGTTGAAACTCTGCTATTTATTTCAAGATTGATTTCTAGCTGACTAGGACTGAGCTCATAACTAGAGAAAATAGGAAGATCTCACCTCCTGCATTCCAAGGAGGCGCTTATACTATTTAGCTACGGTGACCCGCGGGAAACATTGGCGAAAATATGCAATGGAAGACACTTTCCGTCTGATATAACCTCACTTTCATGCAGACTGCGGTTACTCCTTTCGCCCGCTGGTTCTTCGTTCAATATAGGACATTGTACGTTACTGTCTTTTTTGGTTGGTTCTGATGGAGGGGCCTGAATTACAGCTTCCCAAACATGAGAGCAGTGTTCCAGGACAGAAGTAATATTGGAAGTGTGGTCGGAGAAAAGCACCTTTCTAACTTTTTTGAAGAGATGATTTCCTGCCAAATTATGTTTTAGTCATTTTAACTCTTACAAGTGTGTCTTCTGGGCAGAGCAATGCAGTTCATCAATGCTCACTTGTGAGTCCCTTGTTTGACAAAGTCCAGTATAGCGACACAGAAACATTGAACTGAGCCATATTGTTGTCATAGGGAAGTGATAACTTTCAAGATTTTTTACAGAAATTTAGGCGCTGCTAATGTTTTGTTCAGCACTTCACCTGAAGAGATGGGTGTATTACTCTAAACAGCTGTTTGCAAGACAGTTATACGCACAATCATGATCATTGATAGGGACTACAAGTGAATTGTAAACAACGTTCTATACCACAAATGAAGATAATATCAAGAGGAAGTTCAAATAATCAGCCTTTATAAAGTTAAATGATGATTGGTTTTCTAATTCCTGTCTGACCTAATTCAATGTCACTGTTTTATTTTTTCCTATGATAAAGGCTGCCGAGACAATCAAAACGTTAGTATTTTATTAAAGAAAAGTTCTCGCAAATACAGAAAGTCTATCGCGCTCCAGAAGCGCTACGAGAGGACAAATAACAGTCTTGGCTGTGGACCAGAACGATCTGGACGAGAAAAACTCTTCCACCAAATGTATAATGCAGTTTTAATTAGTAGTCAGTACAGGCCAAACGAACCAAGCACTTTATTGCTTTGAAAAGGTCACCAGCAGCTGCAATTGATGAGCCATCCTAATCAGAAAATACAAAAGCAACATTTCACAGGACATAATTTTGTCATAGGAAAATAGCTTATATTGCACGATAACTTAATTAGAATGACGTAAAACAGACATCTATGAGAAGGCGACATGGACATTTGGCGATGTCAGGTCCGTATGCTGAGAAGTGGAAGTGCCTTTGAAATACGTCCGGTACAAGCCTCGGCCGCCGGACGGGACGTGATAGAGTTCCACACACAACTACCCCACAGCCCTCGCCCCTCATCCACTCTTGCACGTCGCCCCTTCGATAAAATATAACGCAAAACACAAAATCGTCTACGATTGTCAAACGCAGGCCAGCGACGATATTGATGGGGAGCCAAAACTGTTTATATCGTTAGCCAAATTCGGATAGGATTGTTCCATCTAATTCGAAACCCAATGGTACTGTTCCGGGTGATCATTCGGACTTCAAATGATTTTATTGAACAAATATCATTGACTTCATGTATAGACATGCATGTCTCGTCTTCAGCCTAGACTCGTAAGTATAGCCTGGCGGTCTAACAGTAGAGAGCAATTTCGTAATATATACTTACCCGATTGAGATTTCGTTCAACACGGCAGTTAATTTTGAAAAGTAGAACCACTTGTAACATTAAGTGTCTCCATAAATACAACAATTTCACCGCTCGACAAACCACTATTTTTGATACCAGACAGCTGTTTGGCCAATAACTTTAGCATCTTCAGTGGAAGATTAAAACTGTGAAACATAACCATATGTGCAAGTGAAATCACCCATAGGAATATGATGGGCAAGGATATTAGAATCTCCACAGACACCAGACTCACAAACCAACAACGAGACCAGCATTGGACTGCCACCTGGCACTTGTGAATGCCTCTGCTAGCAACACTATATCATTTTGTTGTATTTGCATTCCAAGGGCAATATTACAGCTGAAAGATTGACAGGACAGGCTGCTGAGACCAAAATCTTTGGTCCTGAGTCACAATGGATTTTGCCCGTCAGGGCTATGAGAGCTCTATTGAAAGTAAAACCACCCAGTTTCTAAAAACATTTGGGATGATACGTCTGGCTATCGATTTGCTGGATAATTCCTCAGATATATTGAAGAAGTGGTGAAATGATAGAAGTCCATGTCCAGACAACAACTGTGCTCTAATACTGGCATTGCATCAGGACACTGTCACCTAAGAAAACCTCTTTAATATCAGGATTAGTGAAATACCCCTATGCAGGAGTTCTAAATAGAAAGATTAGACAGTTAAGTTTCTTGCCCAGCTGCTCTATCAATTCGAGATCCATGCTGGGGATCGCTGGCCTTCTACGGCAAGTGTAAGGGATGCTCCACTGGATCACGTCAACAACTTCTTTCACAGTTTGGGGTAGCTGAACACCCGTTCTGAGCAACCTCTAGGGGGAATATCAATGAGGCCTAATGCTGTGATCCTGGCGGATTAGCCAGGCTGCTGCGTCAAAAGATCCAATTTCATATAACTGTCTTCATAATAAAAGTGTGATGTTTTGGAATCAGAACCTAGTGTACATGCTTATATGAGATGGTCGGAATGGAGAGAATGACAATATCGAATTGTTCCTATTCACATCTCACTTTCAAAACTTACATTCCAACTCATACGTGTGTATCTTTGGTGTCAGCTTGACTGAAAAAAAGCTACTTCAGAGAAATCCTCAAGCCCACCCAGTGCATAGTTATTCATGAAAAATGCAAATTACTCAAGCGGGAAAACAATAGCCTCGTTTTATGTATGTGCGTGCGTTTTCCGTTTATCCGTACACTGATAGAACAGCGTCGAGTGCAAATGCATGTTTTGTCGCCGGTAAAAACACCCCCTCTCCCTCTCTTGTTACTACCCCGAATTTTTCGCGATCCTTCAGGCGCGCACCAACGCTACTAACCGTAATTACAAATGGGAAATGGAAATTGTCAGGAAAAGTGCTGGAAATGAACGACGCCGCTTTTGGAATGACGACGAATACAAAACACGAATCCATTTGGATTGCTATTACTGTGAGATTACATAATTCATTCTTAGACTATCTGTGAACTGCAATCTGACAAACTTGATTATCTCAGGATGAGTTTCATCAGAGACACTAACATTCATTGTCAAGGTATCAGTTCCGAATGTTCAATTTTGATAAATACAATCAAATCATTGTTCTAGACAGGAAGACATGGGAAAACACCCCTAATACAGACAAATAGTCTCTCATCAGGCTCAAAAACAGGGTGTGGCGCCACGGATTTATGGGGCAAGACCAAGAATCGAGATCTCGACAAGTATGAGAAATATAGCAACGATTTTTCAGACAGAAGTAACAGATATGAGCGAATGAATTTCTTAGGAAGAAAGCGGTCAATCAGTGGATAACCAATTGCTCAGGCAGCCTGGCAGCCATTAAAGCCCCAAATTCGACATAGATATCAAGCAAATTGGTCGAGAACTGCATCAATATCTTGAAGTAAGTAGGATCCCGAAGTAAGATGACCTTCAAAAAATTTCAGCAACGATCGCCAATATGGTTTCTGCAGGTACATATCAGCGTGTGATCTTCTGGCCTTCGTCACCCATATCTGGAGCACAGCTATTGAGCTTCATGGAGTCTCAAGAGGGCAAACCACTACTATCGCGACAGACCTTACTTCTGGGAGGGCAGCATGTCGTTGAGATTAATAAGAACATTAGGAGAATTGTGGAATGGGGATCGACAAATAGAGTAAGTGGAATGCGCAGAAGACTCATACAACAAAGAAGTCACATGATGGTCGTGGAGATGGAGGCATGCCAAATACCTCAAACATCTTCCATCAAGCTCCATGGCACGATTATGTTGATGGTTTCGCTGGGTCGGCGTCCCAGAAAATGTGGGTTCAACTCGGCTCTCAAAATAGTACTCTCAGAAATAGCTACTGCTACTCTACACGGACCATTGCTCGCATGAGAGAGGATGCGCTCAGAAGCGCCTGAAGCTCCTGGACACAATCCAGAAACGATCAATACATCCAGTGGAAGCGCCTGACCTTAAAAAGGACCTCCTCAGTCTACAACATCGAAGGAGGATAACTTGATCTCTCTATATTCTATAGATATTATCATGGCAGATATTCGACTGAGCTCTCGCATAATCACTCCAAGAGTCGTCAGTAGAGCAAATACTAGAGGATCCCAATGGGCGCATCCTCACCAGATCTGCCTCAAACCAACCTCTCCCAAAAGCTGTTCTTCTGGAGAGTCTTGGGGTTGTGGAATGAGCTACCGGAGATTTTGTTCCGAGATGGTTTAAATGTACAGCGTTTTAGGGTCAATATGATAAGATACTTTTCCTCTCGCAGCACTTGTGAAGCTGTCGTTGCGTGAGGTAATCTGTAAACGAATAGTGTAAATTCTAGGACATGATATGCACAAAGGAAATGAGGTAGTAGATCAGCTCAACCGAAAAGGTACGGAAAATCACTTAGTTGATTAAGGGCCCTTCTTCGGTGTGGCTTGAACAAGCATACAGTAGTCTCCACATAAATAAGACCAGAAAACGTATTTTTTATGGTGAAATGACCAATCAGGAAACGTTCGGAACCTTTACAGGTCTCCTAACAAGGCAATGCCGTTTAATCCAAAATATGACAACGGAGCAAAAAAAACACAGTGCGCTTCTTATGTCACTATCAATACTTGACAAGTCTCAGGACTCAGATAGAGTGCTTTATATTATCTAAAGTAACTCAACAACACAAGAAATTGTGACCTCCCCGGTTTCCTCTCCTCAACTCAAATTATTTAATCTTCAAAAAATGATGTGGAGCAAAATGTGATATTTTTCATATTACCTTCACCTGGCCAATTCTCATAATTGGATAGCCTTTGAGTTTTTGCTATAATTATTTTACATTGTTAAAATTCCATTATAGACAGATGGACAAACAAGGCGACGGAAATAAACGATATGGCCTTTAAAGAATTAGAGGTCACGTAAGGTTCAAAAAAATAAAGATATTGGTGGCTAAATGTGCGATTTCATTTTTTTTATCAAATTTTTTACATAGAATTAAACATAAAACGTGTTCAAATATTCAGATTTTTGCACTTAAAAATATCTAAATTTTGGTAAGTATGTTAAATAAGATTAGAAGCTTCAATAATTGATCAAACTATTTTTCCTAAAAATGGACACCTAAAATTTAAATTGTCCTAAATTCTCAGTTTTGCTTTAATGCTATACCTGCTGACATATCTAAGCTATTGCCATATTGATGACCCAATATTTATCTTTCCATCTAATTTATTATTATGTTTGGACTAATCTAAGTTTTGGATCCTCAAATACCTATCAGCCATTGTACATTTCCGAAACGTCTACTACAGTATTTACACTATTCAACTAAGGATTAATCCTCATTCGAGTATTTCAATCTCACAGCACGCAGCCTGAAATCTTTATTATAATTTCAAAGTATAATACGAAACTAATCTTCGGTTTCCGGATTGGTACGGCTTCGACATGATTATATTAGCGCGAATAAGTATTCAAGTTAATGCAGATAGGTATCTCTCGTTGTTCTGGTCTATTCCAGCTTGCTAAAAAATTGAATAATCTCACAAATGGATTATCATTAATTCGAAAAAATTGGCCTCTCCGGGTGTATGTGTAATTGGATTACGGCTAATTGGTCGGCCAGAGGCGTTCTCAGTTAACAGCGAGCCAAACTTGATATAATAGTAATAATGATGTTCCCATTCTTGATCTACAGGGAGGACAAGTTTAGTCAAGCTAAGGAATTTTTGAAAGTCTATAAAGGAGAAGCACACACATCTATATGAAGAAGGTTCTGGACAATAGACCTCATGGGGTCGATGTGTTACGCTGAAAACCCAGATTATACACAGTGTCATTTTTATGGGCGGAAAAGTTGAGCGATTTGGATAAGGAGGATATATAAGTGTTTCATCCATAAAAAAAATATCATGATGAATCCTGGGAGTTTCAGATTCAGATTCAATAAAAGCATCCGATAGATTTTCCAAACGGGTCTTGTAAGAAAAGACGATATGTCTAAGGTCTAAGGTCAAAAACTTGTGTAAGGTATATAATATAGCTGTATTTATCCACCCTGTACCGCGCACATATGAGCGGACAGCATGTAATGAGGAAGTATTACCAGAAGATATACCTGATGTGTGTCTTCTAGCAACGACACTTTACCAATGCTCTGCAGAATATGTTCTGTGTATATCATATTTTGATCATAAATTGGCGTCAGTTTTGCAAAGCTATAAAGCTAGTAATGTAAAAGCCAAAAACTGTCCAAATATCATAATATCCCGAGTTAGAAATTTTCTGCGATTATACTTTCCTTTCTATTAAATATAAATTATCAAGACATTCCAAAACTTTATTAACATAGTGTGGCCGGCGTGAAGCATTATTACGTCGTGAGAGGACTGGATTCAGTAAATATTCACTAGGCTTCCCATCGTCTTCATTTATTTTGTGGTTGTTTTTATTGATAGATTTAATCAGTCGGGTCGTAGGGTGGCAACGGTTGATCTGCCGGTCTATCTGTCGGCCTTTCTGTAGATTGGTCTGTCGGTCTGTTTGTTGGCGTTTTTGTGCAGTATCGGCACAGGTTATGATATATATCAACATCATTGTATACTCCTGATATTGGGCGCTTCTTGCGCTAACTAGTTTCAACATGGTAAGTGTCTGTGTTGTATATATGATATTCCTTATCATTTCCAATATATCCGATAGTTGGATTGCGAAATCTGTGATTTTTTCAAATGTTTTCCAAGTTCCCGGTCACTGGGGAAAATATTGTTCCGAGTGATCACACATTGTAAGATTCTGAATATTGTTTTGTACGTTCCACAAAATCTTTGACGTTTTAGAAAAAATTAACGACATACCGGAACAATCTATTGCATTATCTGTCCAAACAGTAAACGACAAGTATTTTTTCATACAACTTGACTGTTAGTATTGATCTTTTGCAGATATTATATGGCTGAATGTATTCTGCGTATAACCTCATTTCTTTTGATGGAATAATTCGTTCAGTCCATATCATCTGATGATTCGATCCATAGTAATAGACGTAGATAGCTGTAATCCGAACAATAAGCTATAAAAGCAAAGGCTAAAGGCTTTACAGCTACTGCATCCGTCGGAAGGCAGTGCACGTACCGCGATCGCGGCTTCCGCAAGTAGTTCGATAAAAGCGTACCGAGGAATAGAGTCAAGTAGACCAACTCAGTACTTTTCATGCATTATAGCTTTCGCACGTAAAGATAGCGTTGCGATTATAATCAATGTCCTGTATAATGCTTAGATTTTATAAGGGCGGCTCGTAAACGCAAGATGATCGTTACCCAAATCAGACATCTATTTATTTATCTTAATTTCGTGTAAAGGTTATTGTTTCTTTTGAAAGTCATGCTGTAGGAGCCAATCTTACTTATTTTATACTTGCACTGGTCGGTAATTAAAACCACGTGTGCTTGACGTTGAGTTTACGTTGTAATTTAAATAATTGGCACTAGAAACAGTATGCACTACACAATGATGCTATGCTATTTTTCTATCCGCCAAATATTCTCTATTCTAATAAAAAATGTATTCACCGTCATCGTCACCTAGTCGAAATTCGTCGTTGTGAGTGTATCCTACATGTGAGAACGCTGGCTGTAATATTGACAGATTTGTAAAAATTTTGAATTTTAGAAAAAATGCATCTAGTTTCAGTGCTGCGTTTTGGACAATTGTTGAAGCTGGCAGACCGAAGAATTTTGAATAGAATAAATAAAGCACACATGATGACACCAGCGTGAGTACCGAAGATATCATGTAGTATAGATTTTGAACTGAAATTTTTCATTGAAATATCGATCAAGTGGCAGCAGTCATACTGAAGCTAAGCATCCATCTGCTCAAGCGTTTAAGCAAATACTGACGAACTCTAAAGTGTACTGCTTCTGTTAATAGTGCAGATTACTGCATTCCTCCGGAATAAGGAGTATAAAACATTACAAAAGTGGTATTCAGCCTTTAACAACTCTGATTTCGCATGCAGTAATATCAGTTCACCATGTATTCTTATCTGATTAGAGAACCGTAAATCTGGCTGAAGTATGTTTTGAAAATCCTCGACATCGAGGCTAACTCAAGCGCGCTAATAGGAATACGCATTTCGGCGTCGGAGGTAGACATAATTTTATTAGCCGCTTGTGATCTTATCACAGGGAAGCGATGCGTTTTTCATCTTTTTACTATCTGCTTTCATCGTAGTAAGCATCCCAATTTCCACTAAACGCTCTGCCACAAAGCAGTCCTCGTATATCGAGAATATAATTATTACAATAATCGCTTCATTTAGCTGACCGAGCCGACCAAAGTATTTTTACTTCAATTCCCGTCGACAGATCTGAAGCTATGTCGCCTCTCATTACGGGACGCGGTGGTGGTTATTAATTCCCGGAAAGTTTTTCTAATTAGCGAATCGCGTTGAAAATTGATTGGCTGCGGTCTCGACGTTGCCAAGTATCGTCCAGATATTGGGAAATGGAAATACATGGATTGCAAAGATTTTACGTAATGGAACTTTCTAAGATGACGCATGCAGTGATTGCGAAACTGAAGGAGTAATTTTTGAGGTTATCTCGTTGTATTCTCAACCAACGGGAACTGAGCTGTAATGAAATGTTTTTTAAAAAAAATTATCAAACATCAAAAATACATACGAATCGTATTTTTTTGGCTATGCTCAAAAATGTCTGTGGATTCATGGAACAGTTATGCAAAATTCCTCTCCAATTGGCATGGGGAGTAAAACGACTTTCGAATGAGGAGATGATGAAAAAATAAGAAACCCATTTAGGCATCAAATAGTATTCAAAAGTTAGGAATTTAATAAATTTTGACTCGACAAATAGTTTTTTCACACAGCCATAATAACGAACATGCAACAATAAATTTTGAAAAATGGCCAGTATAAAACTTTTTTGAGTTTTCAATACTGATGTTCTTGACTTCGTCCAAAAATTATCAAAATAAACATCAACAATGAACTGATGTACATGTTCTTACTTGTTGGAGCTCTTCAATCATTCTGAAAGAATTGACACTGTAATACAAAATATGAAAAAACAAAGCCGTATGACACGCGCTTCTCCATATTCAATAGCATCATTGGTGAAGGCTGACTGAATACCCAGTTTGGATACCCACTTCTGAGTAACGCCTGGGAAGGACGTACAAGGGGTCCAATAGGAATGGGTCTGATTGACATACTGGTAGCCCAACACAAAGGCATTCATAAATACGAGAGAGGTACTAAGGTCGATTATTATTACATTGTTTTTGAGCATATTATTGGTATATTCTTTGAATAAAATATTTCTTAGGCTCATATACACATTTCCATTTCCACTTGTATGGTAAGGAACCGAACCCAAGTATAGTCAACCAACTCCAGGCATGGGACAAGTTGGTTAAATGATAACTGTTCAACTTAATCTCCTGACGAATGACGATCTTTATTCACTCGTTTTGTGTAGACTAAGATATTTTTTTAAGAATCCAAAATTGTTTACTCGAATATATAAGCCGTGGAAGTTTAATACCGCACAACACATTTGTTATACTCACTGTAATAGTTATAGCTGTAGAAATCCGGAAAAAGGAGCTCTAAATGGATGCTTTATTTCCATACGCCATCTATATAAATGGGGTTGACTGATTCTGAAACAAATATCTCTTTTCGTGCTTTCGCTATTATGAGGGCGAATTAAAGTGATAAAAAGCCGTAATTTGTAACTTTGTATAAACCGCCCATAAAGGTTAGGCTGGATAATATATCTGCCATAAATCGAGGACATCGATATTGGTATATGAGGTCGCACAAATGCTCAGATTAATTGTTATTGTTGGCTTTCAGTGCTTTTTGCATGGCCTTACGATGATTTGTGCAATGTACAGTAACGGCCAGAATATGTGAAATGTAAAGAAAATACTATTATTGCAATGCATCCGATGGGCTTTTTTTAACTCATTTTTCGAGGTGCACCTGTTTGTTCTCAGTATCATGTCTAATATTCACAATGAGATTTGCTGCGCAATCGAATTTTTATTTGTAGGAATAGCAATGGTATATCAGTTTATATCTATTATGTTTTGAGCAGGTTTACATGGTACCTTATCGTCCACGTTTGAATATTAACGGCGTTTGAGTATACATCCCATAACGACATTCAGTTACCTAATATTAACCTCATTCCAATTCGTGTTATTACAGGGTTTTATATAGGCAGATTGTTGGCATTAACAACTACATTTTTGCTGAAGTCTTCAGATATTTCTAATCTATACAAGTTTAAACAAGTTTGAGCACGCAGCTATTTTGTCTAAAGTTGTAAGGGCTTACACGCAAAGGCAGCGTTTGAATCGTTCAGTAGTTGCCTTGCAAAATGGAAACCGGGTAGTCGCGATTTTCGAGCCATGATTTTTTATGACTATAAAAAGGGACTAAAACAAGCGGAATGTGCAAAATATGGTAAAAAAGATCGATATATAACCTACACCAAGATTGAGGCTTCTCTGAGGATTGGATCGGCAGCGGTCCGAACAATCATTCATGATCACCTTCGCCTAAGAAAGCTGTGTTCCAGATGGGTGCCAAATTTGTTGATGAACATTCACCATAGTAGAATCTATATAATATGGACGATTAGCCACATCATTTTTTGGATATTTTGAACTATGGAGATGCTTTCTAAGCTCAGGCTAGTCCACAAGATGTATTGCTATTTTCTAGATTGAGTCCAAAAGCTTCAAGGAGTATTCCAGATATGGTCTGATATGAACCTCTTTTATAGAAACGAATCTCAATAAGCTAAGTATTGACCATCCCTTCATCTGCACGACATGAGACCATCTGAATTTAGGTCAGGGTATTTGTCTGAACCTTCTTTGCATAGAACTTATACATCCCCCATTCGGTAACAAAGATAATCTATAATGCATATTTGTATGAGCCGGTCATGATTTATGGCCAAAAAGAATGAAAACTTCCTTGTTTTTCCATTTGTTTCTGCTTTAGACAACGAATCTACGAATATACTTATGGCACGTTCCTATTGGTCGATTAGAGAGAAACTTGGTATTTTTATAGCATGCACAAAAACGAACGATGATCCATCACCTAAGAGCCGAGTTACCGTCCATCTATAAATTATAAGTTCTAGTTTAGAAGTTTATCAAAAAGCGCAACGTCGGGAGTGTACGGCACCGTATAAGATTGGAAAGTTTCCTCCGGAGCCATTTGTCATTTTTAGTTCGCGACTCTGCCAAAATCAAATTGGAATCCGTTATATCAGGGCGCTGGTCTTAATGCTCCGGAAAATGCTATCGCTTGTAAATATCCTTCGATGGAATTCTGCCATACCGCCAACCCTATGAAATTGATTATATCTACGTCGGCGTCGGGGTTGTGAAGCTCTATGATATATCGCGTTTTATCTCGCTGATGGCAATGATTGAAGCCACATTTGCTAAAAGAAGTTTAATACGTTTCGGCTACATTAATCAAGGCACTAAACACAAAAACAAAAAATTGCATCTAGTAATGTAGAAGTAAGAATGGCATCAACTATTTGAATGGATCTGAGCGAAGGCTAAACTTTTCACTATGCATTAATTAAAATCCGTAGAAGTTAATCTACTTGGCTCATTTTTCACTCCACTTGCCAAGGCAATGAAGAATTGCAATCGCGAAACATTTTGAATTTAAGATATTGTGTTTTCTTGATACTTCATTACATGAAAAACCATGTCACCACCATTTCTGTCGGTCTGTCTCTCAGTCTATTCTCGGCCCCTATATAATTCAGAAAATACTTTTTGGGTGGTGATGAAACTTTAGCGCTAGATAACTACTGTGACAAGAACCACCAAAAATGAATTAACAATTAAAATTTCTTTTTCGACGTTTCCAAGACCATTAATAATTTTCCAAAAACAATTCACTATTACATACGAAATCATTAATCTGAATACTTATTTCTAAACTTTTACTATTACGTGAGAAGTACAGAGTCAAACTACTTGACACCATTTCTATATGCCTTATATTGCTAGAACTAGAGACCTGATAGTGATAATAGCTTAGCACTAGGAGTCAATGGAATACTATTATGGCGCAGTCAACAGCACACTAAACAATTCACGTATAACGAGATTAAGGGAAATAAAAATATTTTTTTATAAACATATTTCAACAAGAACTAATAGGTATTAAATAAGATTCAAAATGAGAAACCATACGCGCATAAAAAAATATTGTTGTTTCTCAATTAGGAATGAATGGTGCATATCGAAATTTTGAGTTGCGTAATCTTGATATAAACGTATTGCATGGCAAATGAAAATAACAGACTAATACATGATGTATTTCTATTTTGTGCAGTAATTCCCGTTTTCTTCATATTTTTGAACAGCTCTTATTTTTGAAATAAATAATAGGAGTCTGGTATCATTGGAATCAAAATAAAATTTCGTAAACCTTGCAATAACTCGAAATCAGCTCATTTTCTGTACGATTTTCTAGATCCTATAATAAGACCGGAACTGAAATTCGGCAAGGTAAACGCGCATTTGTACGTATTAGAGGAACAGGGCGAACGAAAATGTTTCCCTCTTTCAAATGAGGTAAAGCACATAGTATTTATCTGTTTGATGTCATTTGAAAACACAAATCGATACCTCCATTGCGGATCAGAGCTCATAGCTCAAAGACTCCACTGTTTCACTTGCTGTTAGCTTCTCCTCTCTCTTTATTATAATTACTATTAACATTTTTCGTCTGTTGCCTCAACTACCTCGTGAAAGGCATTACAAAAATGGTGAAAGCATAAACAAACTTCATGCCTTTGTATCCTCCAAGACTGAAGTTTAGATACGCCCTTGAGGCAAACGTATTGATGCACGAATAATTCGCTTAAATCAATAGACTTCACTGCACTGCAAAAAATGATATGAATAGTAAGATCTCTCAACGATAGTTACTTAATCGCTATACTCCTTATTGCCAGTTCAGTTCATACTGTATAAAAAGCGTTATATTAATAAAAAATATGTATTTTACGATCATTGAAGTTCTAGCTTTTCAAATGTATCCGGTAAATAAAGTGCATCAGTGGCATCATTCTGTTGATGTAAATGCGACGTTATTGCGCCGGT
Source organism: Bruchidius siliquastri (assembly GCA_949316355.1). NCBI lineage: Eukaryota > Metazoa > Arthropoda > Insecta > Coleoptera > Chrysomelidae > Bruchidius > Bruchidius siliquastri. Next base: position 21,377,255 of record OX438537.1, read on the forward strand.
CCCGCCATGTTCTAATTGCAACGCGTTATTGCACCATCCTGTGTCTGCGCGTATATGGTCGAGACATGTCAGTGTTGCCACAACACGGAAATGCCATTGATAAACAAATATGAAGACATTGTATATAACTGTCGACAATGCAACTTCAGAAACTTATCCTGCGTTTGTTTGCAATACCAGGAAGATAAACAGTTTGGTCAGATTTATAAACTTGTGGCATAGAGTTCGCAGTTCATCTTCGTTACAGCTTCATGAGTACATGAATTGTCACCCGTTCCAGCACCCGCGCAGCACTTTGGGGTCATATTTATAGGCGTACCCAAGTCCTCCTTTTAAAACTTAAAGAAGCTGTACTAAAACGTCATATAGTAAGCTAAAGCTTTTAAGAAGCATCCTCGAGTATAAGTTTCTCGAGTTTGGTTTGTTTACACATTCAACCTAAATCCCTGGCCTCCCATTCCACAACGCTAAAGTGCTTTAAAAGAATCATTTTTGGATCAGGTCCGCTTGTTTGAGTTTTTAGTTCGACCTGGTGAGAATGCGTCCATTCTGCTCGTCCAGTGACCAAGACAACTTGGTCGAAGATCTGCCATGGTAAAATCTATGAATATGAATGGAATAGGACTATAGAGGTTCTTTCTACAATCAAGCAAGTACACCAGAAGTAATGCTCTTTTTGGATCAATTCCAGAAGCCTCAAGGAGTGCTTGGGAGTTTATTCTCACATTTGAGCAGTATTCCAGAGATACTCTGATCTTCTGGATTGGAGGCGAACCCTCAGCAATGAAAAGAAATGATCTCGGGGGGCGCCAGAATGATGATATACATATTGGAAACATGTCTACCACAATAAATAAGGATCGTTCCATAGTGCGTAAAAATCATGTGTTCAATTCCTTTGTGCTTGTGTTGTATCTGTGGAATGCATTACCTCTTAACATTTGTAGAATTCCCAGTAATATTTTGGGATAGAATCTTTCTATTCTCCTCAAAGTCCTCCTTGTCCAAAGTCCGATGATAAAGTTAGAAGTCAAACCTTATCAAACGACAGATACAGTGAAATCCAATTATTGCAAGCAATTAAATTTAATTTACTTTTCGCTGGTAGCTTGACTTCTAAAAAATATATAAGACTGTAAACTATATCCTTACTTTATGATGTCCACAGAGGTTGAACATACATATGACAACGCTGCCAATTTGCTTAATTCTGACCACATTCAGCTCAAAAATTTATTATTTTCCTTCGTCCTCATAACATTTACATAAAATATTCAAATAAAATAAATTTCTGGTTTTATTATAACTGGATGAGCTTTCCATCCCGAACAATAACTTCATAATAAAATATTTAATACGGTCAGACGAACTGTTACCGTGCTTTCAGCTTAATAACTTCTCTAATTTCTAGTGGACTCTCAAAAAATATTATAGGAATTTAGTACAGTAAAACACATCACAAAGACCAATAAGACGGAAATATCTCAAGCCTGTTCCACCAAGTCAAGGTGAGAATACAGAAAAAGTAATATTGGAACGTGTTAATTGATTTATTGATTTAGGCAAGAGAATGAAATCGCGTGAAATATCACATATCGACTCTTTTTCCTACATACCCAAAATTTGTAAAATAATAAGAGACATCTTCCATGACCGAAATTTGAGCATTTTTTCATTTTTCGGTTTTTGTCGAAAACTCGGCCGCCCCTAAAGCGATTTTCAGTAAACTAGTGTAAAAGATTCATCAATATCCGAGAAGTAATTTTCGAGTAATAGTAATAATAATAAAATGATATTCGTAAAATATTCGCATATACTTTCCGAATGTCAGTGTGAATGTGAATGTCAAAAAAATATACGAATATTCTTGAATACTCGTTACATCACTAGCACAGACAGACACCAACGGAAATTAGTGACATGTTTTTTGATGTTATATGACATGAAACCTCAAAGAACACAATATTTCGAATTAGATTTTTTTGCCATAACAATACTTTCCCTTTTATTCGCGTGGGAAGTAAGTAAAGCAATAGATTTTGATGACAAAGTATCCTTGAGGCACACAATAATAATAATAAACCGTCTTTTATTCCATATAAACAAATATAAAGAGTAATTTATATTATATTAAACTAGATGCGAAGTTTAGCTCTTGGCTATTTCACTCTAGCACATAAATAGGGATCAATTCATGGACTCAAATTTATAATTCGTGTGAAGCTAGTCAAAGCGGGGTCTGGCTTGAAGTCCTCTTTAACCCGTTGTATCAAATTTAAAAATTGACTGTTTTTAAGCAGAGGATTTTTTAAGGGTGACACAAATAGCATTTCATATTTGTAAACCCAATTTCTAATTCGTGAAAAGATAGTGGAAGCGGGGTGTGACTCAAGCTGTATGCAACATCTGATGTATTCTTTATAACTCGTCCAGATGCTTTGCATGGGGCGGACATGCACATAGGCATACGTTTCACCCCCATATCCAAATTTACGATACATAAATACCTAAATCCATGGCCTACTGAGCAACAATAACAGCGGACGGGTGGATCAACCGAATTTCTTATCCTTTGAAAATGCCCTGGCAGATGTATGGTAAAGGTGTTTGGGGCAAATGATATTTCTATGTCGACGTGTTTATCATTGAAATTATGAAGGGTGTGGTAATAGCAAATGTTATATCCGATAGTTTGCCACAAGCTGGTATGCCGATGACTCCGCCTGCTTTCTACTTTAGCTTTGTAATGGTTCAACAAAGTACAGAAAAGCAATTTTCGACCTATCGGTTTGTAAATATTTTCGACACACACAAGTGAAATTTCTGCACATGAAACAGTGTCATGTATGGCTTTATAGACCAACAGCTCATACATTTTTAGCTATAATAAAAACGTGTATGTAGTGTGGTTTGGACTGTCATAATTAGAAAAATCGAATGCTGCCTATAAAACTGGGTGACCTTGAGAAGGGTGGTGGCGACAGAGACGTGTCACCATTAGATCATTTTGAACTTGTCAGGAACACAAGTTGGGGAAATATAGAAAGCCCAAAAATAATGACGATCCTATAAACAGCATTACAGGCTTCTTCTATATAGATATAGGTCAATAAAAGAACGCCACTGGAAATTGATTCTTCTTGTATACATTTCGAGCGACACCGTATAATTCAATAACATTTTAGTATGATGGATTATTATTAGGATCCCACAGAACAGTGTCCTTGAAAGACATTGCGCGTAGTTACATCAACAGGGACGGACTAACCTTAGTGAATTATTGCCAATTTTTCACATCGCGATAAAAACTTTAACCTTCAACTGTAAAAAATGCTACTGTTTAATCTCCATAAAATCTGTTGTCACTGATAGACGCGTATTTTGTTTGAATACTGTTTTTGCATACATAAAACTAAATGTTCAGACGAAGAATATGTGCTTTAATTTGAGTATACCGTGTTTTTCCACCAAACTGTACCAATCCGACTTCTTTCCTATCTTTCTCTGAATGTAAAAAATATGTACCTGTAACCAAAAGCATTGATGATGGAGTTTATGCACAAATTACATATCACATCGACACCTCTGCACCTGTATGAAATCAGTCACAACCACAAGTTTTCAACAGCTCATTCATGCTGAGGGAGGGTTGATCAAAATAAAAACCAATGAAAAATAATAGGCGCGGAAACAGACATGAAATAGGAGACGCGTGCCGCTGGAAAGTCGTTAACCGAGATGGCGATGTGAAATAAATGAATTACTTGAAAGGAATAAAGGTGTACTTGGTATTTTCAAACCAAATCATATTTAGAAAACAGGTTTTGCAAATTCCAAGATGTTTGTTTTCTTGATCTAAGGGAATGAAGCTCTGTTGAAAAATATCATAGCCTTGCTAAAAAAATATGGACTACTTCTTAGAAAATCATTGAAATACTTTTAGTTGTCAAAAAAATTATATTTTTCTTTAGATTATATTTCTGAATGAGTATTGGAATCGAAAAGTTACTTTCTGGTTCAAATAAACCATAATTTTCACATCAAGTAAATTGCCTTTGAGTATGAGAACATATGTTTCTTGTCGTGTCAATTATAATTTTAAGCCAAATATTTCATGTAGATATCAATATAAGACGAGCCTAGTCCGTCCCTATCGAACTGAAGAAGCCGATTTTTTTAAGCACACTATTATCTGTGGTTCCAACTAGATGTCCATCATATTTTGAAATCATTGAATTATACAGTGTCATTCAAGAAAAGATAATTAGGCCTATATATATAATTTTGGAATCCCACTAGTATTAATTTAAGATGTGTGAATACTGGAATTTTTGGCTGACGTAATGTGTAAAGTGGATATCCAATTACAAGCAAACCTTACCTTCGTTTATGATCTATGCATGAATTTTTGGAATCACCGCCGTATCGAGCACTACGTACGTAAATGTGGAGAAATCAGATGTGCAATGGGGTGTAGTCCAATGCTGTTTCCATGAATACGAGGGTCACGCTGAAACTTTTTAGATACCGAAAAACTATAAGCTTTTTTTAAAAACTTCATTCTGTTTTTTGAACATATTCTCCCCCTACCCCAATACATCCACGCATTGGCTAAAACCACTTGTCAAATTCTTGTGACGAACGTTCTTTTGAAAGGTTGCTAATTTCCTCCTCAAATGCAGCGATTGCCTCTTCATCGGTGGAAAAATGGCGACCTCGTAACTTTTCTTTGATCTTAGGGAATAAGAAAAATTCGCACGGAGCTAGGTCCGGAGAATAAGGTTGGTGGAGGCAACAGTTTGCTGTGGCTGTGGGCGAGTGCGTTGTCATGGTTCCATTGAATACCCTGCGTCTTTGGACGACTCTTGCATAGTTCTTGGAAGACTACAGCAACACATTTGGTTATATACCATTCAGAAGTAACTGCGATTTTCCAAGGCTACCGTTGTGATGTATCCACTTTTGGAAAAAAAAGATGCGACCATTTTGTTTCCAATACTCTTGGAATGACGAATTTTCGTTGGAGGCTGCCCACTTTCAAAGCACCAAACTAATGACTGCGGTTTAGTTTCGGGATAATAATGATATAACCGTGTTTGGTCTCCGGTTACGAGTGTTTTACTGTGCCCATTATCGAATTTTTCAAGCATAAACTTAGCCCAATCAACTCTTGCTGCTTTTTGCTCACTGGTCAACAAATGTAGCACCCATCTGGAATACCGCTTCCTTAGGCGAAGGTGATCATGAATGATTGTTCGGACCGCTGCCGATCCAATCCCCAAGGAAGCCTCAATCTCGGTGCAGGTTATATGTGGATCTTTTTTTACCATATTTTGCACAGCTTCTACAGTTTCCGGAGTAACAGCAGTGGGCGACCCCTTTTAAACTCGGCAAACCACTTAAAAACTGTACTGCAGTCCTAGAAGGGACAGACTCCCCAAAGCAACTCACTAAACTTTCGTGACATTCCGTCTGTTTTGGTCCCTTTTTATAGTCATACAAAATCATGGCTCGAAAATCGCACTACCCGGTTCCACTTTCACGTTAAAATTCGGCCAACACTTAGATGCATTCGAGACCGTAGCAAGGCAACTACTGAACGATTCAAACGCTGCCTTTGCGTGTAAGCACTTACAACTTTAGACAAAATAGCTGCGTGCTCAAACTTGCTTAAACTTGTATAGATTATGAATAAAGACTTTCAGCGTGAACCTCGTACGGAATTTCCAATGTACAAGGATGAACGTACCTCGAATGTGGTACTACTTCAGATTTCACGTGTAAAATATTACACAAATTGTAGGATACCGCAAAAATCATGAATCCACACGTTCAGTCTCGCCAATATCAGAATTGAAATTATCTTGCGGAATGGCGTAGCCCAGCAGTTAAGTTCCCAATTTAAATAACCCTTCATCCACCAGCAGTAAAACAACAAAAAAAACTAGCGAAGATCGTAAATAACATGATCCCTCAGTAAAGTCACCACGACCAAACGATGTTTACTCATCCCCCTGGAGATAATTTATTTCAGGCTCATCGCGGATATTAAAACTTGCTCAGGCTTCGTTCAATAAAAAAAAACGGGGGAAACCAAACAACGCACGAACGTTAAATTAAAGTAAAAACGCTTTTAAGCTTTTAGCACTGTGGATATAAATCATTAGGGACCTGTGTGCCGTTGTTATTGGAGTAACGAGAAGAGGCGATTTATTGGCGACAATTAGATCGTCTGTCTTTTATAAAGAGAAAGAGAGAGAGAGAGATAGAGTTAAATGTGTTATACAAGACAAGCCGGATGACTTAGCATCCGTAACTGTATAAAAACAATTTTGTAGTGAGAAAAATCTAGACATTTTGTGTACAGACTGGACTCGAACCCGTTTCTCCACCTTAAATCAACTTGCCGAACGACGACGGCGTCCGCACAGAATGCTGGAGACACGTGTTCAAATCCCGCCCGCAAAAAAATATGGATTTTTCTCATTTCAAAATTGTGAGGTGACTCATCCTTTTTGCCCTGCATACGGTTTCCACGTTGTGAAAACACGTGACATCACACAGCGGAGATACATATGTTCAATTCATTGAACAGATAAGTGCTGAATTGAGTGACGTGTTCTTCAGATCCTGTGCGGTTTGGAGTGGAAGAAACTCAGAGAGATGATTTGCTTGAGAGAAGACATACCTTACAAGACACCTTAGATCAATTTGCAATATTATAAATACTCAAATTCCTGAAACACATTTTTCAAGCTATAAACTTTCTTTCTCTATGACCGCCAAATTCAACTCAAATTTTTGACTTGTACCACAAATGCTCTAAAATACCGTTCCCTGACAGCTCGATAAATAAGCTGATAATATGTACTCCTGTTGTGATATCCATTTATGATATTTATTTCAAATTTTACGTTATGATCGAAGAGTAGTTTCCTTTTTTTTTAAAAGGAGCTAATTTGTTACGCTTATACTTTAGCGGCTTTTACTACAGATTAATGCATTTTAACTGAATATTTCACGTGTAGTTGAATCAGTTCGATAATTGTCTTCAGATTTTAAACCTACAGATTCAGTTGAGCTTGATATTGGAAATGTAGTAGATTATGGAAATTTTCGAAAACCTGGAATATGAATTTTTGAGATTATGAAAATTTAGTTTTTTTATTATTTATCTAATTCAATTCCAACCATCAACAGTTCTGAAACCAAATACAAATGATTATTTCTAAACTGATACCATTGTATGCAAAATACAGCATCAACTCATTGGGCGCCACTTTTTCATCTGAGTTTCTCATATAATTAAAATTAAAGGAAATTCATAAAATATGGAATTACCTGAAGAATTTTTCCACACGTAGTTTTTTTCCTGTATTATCACAAAGTATACATATACCAGTACCTTGATGTAGATTGTTTGATGTCCTGTAACATCTTTGGCAAAAATCACAGGGGGCTGACTAGTCCCAGAAGAATATCATTAGTAATCTAAGATTGATGACTCAGTGTAAGATTGAGCGAAAATATATATTTTATTCAATACATCTGTTGCAAATTTCATGACGAATTTTAATTCATCTTATCCCCCCATTACACTAATGTATGGCGATCAACTTCAGACGTTAAGGAATTCCAATGTTTTATTGGCTCTTTCATGGTAAGTTAATAAATAGACGTTTATTCCGGGCTATTGACAGTTTCGTTTACTAAATAACCTCAGCCAGCACTATAAACAAACATGCATAGGAAGTACTGAGTCTATCTACTCGACTACATTTTTTCTATACTCTGCACTTTGACAAAAACTGGAGAAGCGGCCGAAACGTTAATAAAGTTTATCATCAAATAAGCGGTTAAATAAGCGCGATGAATCAGAAATGGAATCACAGGCACCGCTTTAAACGATACATCATTCAAATGTAATTGGTATTAAACACCCCATTGCTATTTCCATCTTCCAAAGGGATTCACGCTTAGCACCAGAGATCAGCTGGAAGGGATCTTTTCAAAGTCTAATGCGAGCACAATCCCCGCCTCTCAACCAGCATTAATTAAAAAAAGCCTAAGCCTGAGCATCGGGCTGTCCGTCCATATCCACTCCAAAGCATGACGTCACGCCAACCTATCGTTTCCAATACTGTCTGTATCTGGATGGGAACAAATTACGTGTAAACAACTTGACATCCCTGTTGTGGAAATGAGTTCTGGTAGCGACTGGTAAAGGCCAGGACTACAGGATGATTTACTTTAATTTTGTGGTGCTAGTTTTGAAGCCGGACCCACAAATCGTACCTCTGATCCATGAATTGACTAGAATCTAGAAGGATCTTCTTTATTAACATATGTTCATAATAAGTATTTCCAACAAGCTTTTATTAGCTTCTACTGTATGTACGAGGGTCACGCTGAAAGTCTTTAGATATTCATAATCTATATAAGTTTAAACAAGTTTGAGCACGCAGCTATTTTGTCTAAAGTTGTAAGTGCTTACACGGAAATACAGCGTTTGAACCGTTCAGTAGTTGCCAAATTTTAGAGTTACATTGGAACCTAGTAGCCACGATTTTGTATGACTATAAAAAGTGACTAAAACAAGCGGAATGTCCCAAAAGTTTAGTGAGTTGCTTTTGGAACTCTGCCCATTATACAGTTTTTAATTGCTTTGCTGAGTTTAAAAGGGGCCGGGTCTCACTCACTCGATAATGAACCTCGCACAGGTCGACCGCTCACTGCTGTTACTCCGGAAACTGTAGAAGCTGTGCAAAATATGGTGAAAAAAGATCGACATATAACCTACACCGAGATTTTAAAGACAATGCTCTTTTTGGCCCCGAACCCTTGCTGGGTCTTAGCAGAGGCCAGGTCAGTGATGCGCTAGATGATTGGGCATACAACGAACTGGCGAAAGCATGATTGGAGATGACTGCAGACAGTACCAAAGTAAGAAATAATTTTAATGATTAAGATTCTCTTGTTGATGTTATTGTAAAAATAGCGTGGCATGCATGACATAAATTGGTATAAATAGTTTATGGGTTGTTATCTGTAAATATAGTAAAAAGCACCCCACGCATTTTTACAATAAAATCCACAACAAAATCTCAATAATTATTTTTTCTTTCCAGTGCGATTTGCCTGCTAGTGCAATCGTGAAATCCGTATTGTTATTGTATTTATTAAGAGCCAATAAATGATAAATTCATCGTTCTATTAAAAACTTGATCTACGATAAAGTTTAGCACCATAGGACCATAAATTCCCAGTGATCGATAGAGTAATAAATGTTTATGTAAATCGCTGCATCGAGGTTTCGTGTTTATAGCATTTGACGACAGTTAATGAACTCTCTCTTAAATTGTATTACTCCGTTTTGATAGAGGCATGTTTAATGTCTTATGTCGTTGGGAGCTTGAAAGGATCCTGTGGTTCGAAAAGAAAACGACCTTGATGTGCAGGCCGGTTCACTATCAGATTTAACATTGAGGAGGTGTAGAGAAATTACGTTAGGAAAAATAAATAAATAGTTATAAATATAATTTCCTAAATATTCTTCCATAGAGCTTGTTGAACTATACCTCAAAGCAAATCGAAATTTGAGAAACATGCGAAACAAAATTCACAAACAATTTTCATAGCTATCCTTGTTAATAGATTCTTCTTCTACTTGATTAAAAAACATCATTAACTACTATATAACTTTCCATAAATTTCACCAAAATTTTATTTTTAGCAACCCCCTCTCGGAATGAATGAGCTGTTAAAAAGCTGAGGTTGTGACTGTTTGGGAAACACATACATGTGCTGATCTGATACGTGTGTTATATAAGTTGTGAATGAGCTCTATTACCAATGGTGGGCGTATATCTTCTCGCTCAATTACAGGTACATATTTTTATATTCTGTTTATCAGATACAATGCTTTGCGAGCTTGTGTTGGGAAAAATACTAAATGAACCATTTGAAGGTAAGAAAGAAGTAATATTAGTACAGTTTTGACACTTTTTTTGTTCTTCTTTTTTTAGTTCAAGGAACCAAGAGTAGCTTTGATAACAGCTCAAAAAAATACCGGATATTTATACTAATACTCTCAAATTCTTCCTAAGAAAAACAAAATTTTATAATGAAGTTATGAACTATTTGCGCCAAGACTATGAAATGCTTCAGTCAACATTATAGTGTTCCTAGGGATTAGATTTTATTTTTTTTATGCTAATATTATGATAGGCTCAATTTGAGATCTTGGTATCCCTACTTTCAAGACTTTCTTAGGTTTAAATTGAAAATATATATATATATATATATATATATATAACTTAAGTTAATTATGTGTTATCAAAAATATAGTATTCTTACTTTGATATTATTATAGATAGCTTCGCGCATATATGAAGATATGATGTACTTGAATTAAATAACGTACGAATTTATTTCCCTGTGTGTAAGGATGACCGGACAGAGTAAATATAGACAGACCAATGAAAAGCAGTGATATGCTTTTTCGTGATATATATATATATATATATATATATATATATATATATATATATATATATCAAGAAACATCAAGAAAACAATATCTTCATCAATATGAATGATTGTTCGGACCGCTGCCAATCTCGGTGTAGGTTATATATCGATCTTTTTTCACCATATTTTGCACAGCTTATACAGTTTCCGGAGTAACAGCAGTGAGACCTGGCCCCTTTTAAACTCAGCATACCAATTTAAAAACTGTAGCCTTAGAAGAGGCAGAGTCCCCAAAACAATTCGCTAAACTTTCGTGACATTCTGCTCGTTCTACTCCCTTTTTATAGTCATACAAAATCATGGCTCGAAAATCGCGACTTCCCGGTTCCATTTTCACGTTAAAATTCGGCCAACACTTAGATGCATTCGAGACCGTGGCAAAGCAACTACTGAACGATTCAAACGCTGCCTTTGCATGTAAGCACTTGTTTAAACTTGTATAGATTATAAATATCTAAAGACTTTCAGTGTGAACCTCGTATATCATATATTATTTCTATGCTGGATTTCTAACGCTAGTACTTCTTATTTGACGAAGGAAGGCGCTTTGATTCGATCAGCAGACACTTATTTCCATGATTTTGCTTATTATATCATACCCCTGTTCTTATATTAATATTCCAGGACTTCCAAAAGATTGTCGACATGAAGGAAAAAGCGTGCGTTTTGGGTATTACGTTTGATATTTCCATCTGGTGTAAGATTACAACGTTGTTCAATGGGCTTCTAGGAAAACCCTAATAAAGTAATTTGATATAATTACGACGCGACGTCAGGACCTCTACAAACAAAAAGTCAAGTGGATCGACTCAGTTTCACTCATATCCTTTATAAAAAAAAGTGAGTAAGAAAGTAATATGTTTTTTAAGATTCTCGTTGATGTTTTGTATAGCTTCGTGAAACTAGGATGTAAACATTCAATTTGATATCGTTTGAATATTGATCGGTGAATTAGGAATGTATTATTGTTGTCAACATAAAGCAGGGTTCTTGACCCACAGCATATCCAACCCCTAATTCGTCAAAACCGGTAAATCGTTCACTGAGAATACGTAATGACAAAAACTGAAATGTAAACCAATCTTCTCCTTCCAGTTCTTATCGTCTATTGTTGTTCGCAATCACATAATCACATCGTACTTTGTTCAGTGCCGTTCTGAATAGTTCTGCTTATGTTACGCCTGTCCATTTCCTGGACCCTCTCTTGCTGCTGATTATGCCTTGTAAGATCTACTGCAGCAATCAGTACCTCGTGTTGTGCATGATATGTTCAAAGTATACCATTTTTCTGCACTTAATCGTGTTTAGGATTTCTCTATCTTTCCTCAGTCTTTCTAGTATAGCGCATTAGATGTGGTGTACGTATGAAACTCGCAGAACTCCCCGGTAGCACCAAATTTCGGATGCTTCCAATCGCTTTCAGGCATTTTCGGTGAGGCTCCAACTTTCTGCACCATATAAAAGCCCAGAGATTACATAGCATCGAAGAACTAATTCGTACATTAATGTTTAACGAGAGATTACAGAGAGCTTTTCGTAGGCGGCTAAAGGCAATTCTTGCTGTTCTTTTTTCGAATGAGTTGTCTCATATGAAAAAGGTTTGGTGAGTTTTGAAAATTATGAATAATAATCATTTCACTGTAAAACATGTAAAATTGATGTTTGGACAGCATTCAAAAATTTAAATATTAAATTTTTTATTACCGACAATGATTAGCACTCTTAAAATTACACCGCCGACAATACTCAAATTCCAAAAATAAAGCAACAATAACCTAATATGGTGCCTTTCTTTAATTAAATTCGGTGTAGCGGTTACGAAGATTCTGCCATTACAACAAGATGATGACAGATCAACAGACAGACAGAGACATAGACAGAGAGACAGGCCGACCCACGGAAATGAGAACATGTATTTTCGAGATCTAGACATCATCATCATGTGGATTCGCTCATCTACGTTTTTTTAAATGCTGAAAGCGTATACACAACTTGTGACACATGAACCACTAAATTTTGCAAACCATAGGTAACAGGAAGCTAATATTTTTTACTAGAATATGAGCCGTGGAATCACAAAAAAAAGATATGAACAGTAGTTTTCGGGAGAATCGCAAAAATACATACATACATACGCAACATCGATAAGGCACAATCCATAAATTAATCATCAATTCTATATATATAAGAAAAAAGGCTACGTTTAATAATATTAAGAATATTAGATTTTAATTCTATCATATCCGTATCCCAAAGAAACACTTCAATATCACCGAACCAGGTAAAAAAAAAACGTAACGAACAGTCCACCAGACTATTGAACTGTCTAATGCATGCACATATCGTTAAGGTCATGCTGAATATGAAATTGATGAATGATAGATGCATTACAAAATTAGCATTTTAATTATTTGGATTCGCTGTTATTTACGCATCATTTTAATTCCGAATCTGTCAAAGAATAATGATATATATTCCAAATAATTATTGGAAATAAAACATCAAATCTCGACACCAGTTCCTGGAATTATATTAGTTACATAGCAGAAGTATATTTTGGATTATAATAATTAATATTGTATCATATGTATACTGGGTTTTTTGGCGCGGCAATAACAAAGCCAGATAAAATGATTCAAGAATTTTAACAAATAAAAGCATCTACATCCTACATGACACCTCCACAACTCGCCAAAAAAATTTAAATAAAATATACTAAAACGCCTTCGATAATTGTATTAGCATTTTCAAGAGAATATTAAATCAAGAAGAATTGAGGTTTCTGATAATTTTTTTGGACTATTTCAAGCGTCGTTGGTCACATTTTCTCCCGAAACAGATAAATGATAGACTGTTTCCAATACATCCGACGTATGAATATAATATTTTCCATGTATTTCAGATATTCTAAACAGATTAAAATGATTTGAGTTTTTACATATTGTACGAAATATTCAGAAAGTAGTTAGCTTTTTTTTGTTCCGTTTCTGTTTTAGCAAATTTCACTACAAATTACTGCACTCTAAATAAAATGGATCATAAATAATGAGGGAAAAGCTGATGGTGTCAAGTTAATTGATTATTTATTTCTCGTGCTCAGTCAGTGTATCAGTCACAGTGTTTTGAAGATTGTGATCTGGTTTTGGAACTGCTACGTGAACTAAATTTTAGATATATTGAAAATTATGTAAACTTCAGGAAACCTGAAAATATTGATCATTTATGGTATAATAACAATATTTAGTATAATTATCAATAGTTACAAATCCTCATTTCTATCGGTCTATATTAGCCTGAATGTTCTGTAATTCTTGACTATTTTAATCTTATTAAAGACGCAATTCGCATGATCCAGTGCAAGACGTTTCACCAAGAAAGAGTACCTCTACATAAAAATTCATGCGTTTAAAGAAATTGTTCCTCCAGCGGCTGAAAAATCTGTTTAAATTTAGATTATATCGTGCCCGCTCCCAAAACATTTAGAAACTTTTTTGTAGAAAAAACCCATCCTCTAAAAAACTCATGGAGAAGACGAGCTGTCAGCCATCAAGAAATCCATTAGTAGGTCCTGGGATTTCTGTTTGTTTTCGTTTTTGGGCCGCCGCCTCGCGTCGGCTACGGATAAATCAAAAGCGTATCGTTCAGTTGACAGAAGCTTTTTTCCTAATGTGCTGAGTGTGCACCATTGAACTGGTGACATGTTTTTGTTTTACTGTCCGTCGACGGGATGTGAAATACTGATAGATTCATGTGGAATCTTCCCGAATTACCACGCCACCACTTTTAGTAATGTGTGGAATTAAAATTTTAACACAGAGATATAAAACTTATTCTAGAAAAACTGAACTACATGAGAGCTGGTAGTCTAGACCAAATACCATCAATTCTCCTGGAACGTTGCGTGGCAGAGCTTACACCAGTCATTTGTAAGCTATATAAACTCCTACCAGCGAGGAGTTTTCCCTACTGGGTGGAAGTTCAACCTGTACCTAAGAAGGTGTAGTTTCTGAGGTATGTAGACAAATTAGTATCATCAACGATCACCAATATGGTTCGTACCAGCCTAGATTCACGGTAGATCTTCTGGACTACGCCACACATATGTGAAGCAGAGCAATTAAGCTTCATGGAGAGTCTTGAGTCGTCGTGCTCCATATATATATCGAAAGCTTGAAAGGCTTTCACCGAGTCTCTGCCACTGGTCAGTTTTTCAGAGATCGCTCCTTATATGTGGTGATGGAACACGCTTCCGATGGGTTTACCATCAATGCAAGTGTTCCTCAAGGATCTAATCTTTCTCCAACGCTCTTCTTGCTGTACATCAACGAACTGTTCGAAATGGAATCTAATCCTATTTTCACTATGATCCCAAGAGACCTTATTTCGACGAGGGCAGTATGATGTTCAGATCCATGGGAGAATTTTGATATGGGGATATACAAACGAAGTTCAGTTTAACACGCATGATAACACCAAAAGTCGCCAGTATAGTAAAGACTAGAGGAGGCCAACGAACGCATCCTCACCAAGTCGTTTTTTGGAGAACCCCGGCGTTGTGAAATGATCTACCGGGGAGTTTGTTCCCCAATGGTTACAATCTACACCGCTTTATGTAAGGTCAATGTGAATAGAAATTTATCCTATCGAAGATCTTATGACACGTCAAGCCACCGCACTCACTGCAAATTTATTATTAACAACAAAAAACAATGAAAACACCCACAAACTACTATGGTATATGTTTTTCGGGTTCCATGACCTTTCTGTCCATAGCCCAAAATAATTCTCTGACATGAATAATCAATTTCTTATGATATTTCTGCCCTCAATATTATTGTACTGATTAAGGTATTCCACTCTTTTAACATATTTTATGACTTGATATATTTGAAGATGAAGAATAACATTTTCCCCCTGATCGCAGCGGGTGTCAGATAAAGGGAAAGCAGACTGCCTGGCGAGGATGGGAGCAAGTGCATGCATGCATTGGCCCCGAACCTTTGCTGGGTGTTGGCAGAGGCCAGATCAGTAATTCTCTTGATCCATTGGCGTATGATGAACTTGCGAAAGCATAGTTGGAGAGAGATGAGTACATAGCAAGCCCCAAAGAACGTAGGGTTGGTGGCTATAGCTATTAAACCGGAGGAGGGATTCACTCCACTTGTTAGTAGGGATCCTCACAGGTCACTGCGGATTGAACAGGTACCTGAGACTCATGGGAGTGGACAAAAAGACCCAATCTACAGAAGTGCTGGGAGGAGGAGAGACCCCGTTCCACTTCTTCGGTGAGTATGCCGTATACGGCAGAGTTTGACAGGGAAGAGCGCTACAACATGACCTTGATTAGGGTCTGGAAGGTTCGACACTAAGGAACTACCATGTCTGCCATAGTTCTAGTGATGGTCTTCGGGGTCGACAAAAAGGGCCAAAGGTGGCTTACTTACCTGGCATTTCCTCCCCATTACTACTACTAAGCTAACATTCAATAGTATGATCAAAAATATATGGAGACTTCTAGTAGTGTATCGATAAAAATTGAGTTGAAAATATCAGTCTATTCATTTATTACAGTGCAGTAGAGTTTGGCATATTTGTGAATGTATTTTAATTAGAGTCATATGTTTTATCAAAATTATTAAGAATACTTTGGATCCAAAAATAGCTGCGAGTCCCTGAATGCACAGTAGAAAATAAATATTTGAGGTTTTCAAGGGGTCTCCCATGCAATGCTGAAATTTGCCTTAAGACGCAGTAAAGATAAAATAATTTAATATATAGGATAAATAGAATGCTACTCGTAGATACGCGAATTCTAATTCTATATTCATGGTATGATCTACAAATAACCCAGCCATTTTAAAGAGTTAGTGATGGCGCTGAATTCTTAGAGATTAAAACGAAGTGCCTCGCAAAAAACACTTTTGTATGTGAAACCTTATGTGTAAATTTCAGAATTTGATATTAATGACGGGACAGTTTCACCAGATGACAGCATCTACAATCCCTAAATACGCCAGTTTTATCAGCAAGTAGTATAAATAGGTATATTCGAAAAGCTAACTGAAACTAAATAGGCTGTGGTCCCATTCACTTCGGCCGAAAATAGCAACTATACGTACACATACATAATACTGCAAAGTATGGCCCTCGAACAGATGGCGAACCGAAGAATAACATACATTTTGCATTTACTGCCCGCATGCAGTGTGCCTACTGCATATGATGATAAGTCCGGAAAACTAGGCAATGCTGTGCATTCACTTCCCACGCATACACGGAAAATCAAAACTTTTATTTGCTTTGAAGATAATAACTGTCCATTTTACACACAATAAAAACATGAAAGAGAATATTAGTCTCATTAGTTACAAAACGATAAAAGTTATGAAATAAACGTCAATATGATATGGGCTTTTATTTTTAACACTCATCTCTACGTGTCGCGAACGTTGGCGCTGCCCATTGGTAACTTACGAAGTCAAGGTCTTGAAGCGGCAACACATTACGACATCTCTCAACTTTGTTGATTAGGCGTTGTCAGGAACTGACAACTGATATTAAGTGTATGCTCTCCTGTTACAGATATGCATGTTTCGTCTTTAGCCTAGACTCGTCAGTCTAGCCTGGCGGTCGAACTGAGAGCCATCGGGTGGTATATATGTAACCCAGTCAAGGGTGTGATAGCAACATAAACTCATCTAAGTGGCGCCCTCTATATTATCACGTTTGAAACTGACCCTTGCCCCTTAGCCCCGATAGAAAATTCTGGGTACGGGCCTGTTTGTAGTGATCACATTTTATATCAAACTCGGCGTCGTTCCAAATTTTCCTAGCCTATGATTCCCAACCATCCCGTTCCCTGAATCCTATAATTTTATTATGCAATTTTCCCGAACATCTGATTCTAAATGCGGTACCATACAAATGGCCAGCGGCGATAAAAATTTGGCTACTGCACATCCAATATATCCACATTCACGGCACCGGGCTGCTTTTGTTCCACAGATTTTACTGCGGATGTGCATACTTCAATGCTACATTGCACGATCAGCATTACTAAGTTACTGCACTGAGCTCCCATATATACGCTAAAAGTTTATTATTGGCCTCCCCTAGAATCGTTGGAAACGACTTATTTTCAGCTGACAACAGTTGAAATGATAGGAAATACATGTAATACTATGTATGGTGGAGCCAGAGTCAGAGCTAACTATATAAGGAGTAATATTTTTCACGATTTCCGCGTAAATTTGAATCTAACAACAGAGCCCAAGCTGCTAAGACAATTTGATTCTGTGAAGAAGCCAATGGGCAGCACCACTGTTCGCGACACCAACGGTGCAAGGACAGAGTATTGCTCCTAGACAAGATTTTCGCAAAAAAACTACTCCACCATTTGGGGTTGTTGATTAGTTGTGATGTTTTAGCATTTTGTTTAGCAAAACACTCAACTTTAAGAGATGGGGTAGAGTTTTCTGTTTATCTATACAGGGTTGTTCAGAAACGCATTACATACTTTTTCTCAAAAAATGTAAGTGGAACACTGAATATTTTATCATTTTCACATTATCCTCTAACTAACCTTTTTTATATTTGAGAAGGTTAGGTTTGCTTTTCTTAGTTATTAACAGTTTTTAGCAATAGAAATGGATGAAACATCGCATCACCTTCATGGAAACAAAAGACTAACAGTGGGTTAGTTACAATATCATAGAAATGATAGACTTATAATACAGAAAATGAGCTTGAAAACGTTTTTGTGATGTATTGAGATCAGTAAGACAACTCAAAGAGAAAAATCCGTACAGACAGCAAGCTCAGAGTATTTGAAAAGGTTCGATCAAATTTAAAATTAGATGTAAATAAAGTGTATATTTGAAAGCTTCTAACTCGCAACACGATTGGACCACCCTGTATATATACAACCTCCACCGTCAGGCCGCCGAGCTATTCTGATGAGTCTGAACAAGCAATAAAACATAAAACTGCTCTATATAGCATGTTTAGTGGATAGTATACATATAGAGGGAGTAAACAATCAACTTTTGTACACCGTCCTGAAAGCCGGCATACAAGAAAAACAAGCCAGGCTTCTGACACCTACAGTGGAAATACAACAAGGCAGTAGCGTAACGCAAATTTATTATCTTCCATATCATCAATCAGGGCCATAAAACTGCCTATGAGGAAAATAATTTTGATGTGGATGTAGGATCAATTTGAACGTTCAAGGACAAGGAGGCTAAGCTGTTACTATCACATTACATCACATTCATTGCGAAATATTATGTAAATCTAAGATATATTAAAAATTGAGTTATACCTACACCATGACAATGAAAAACATTGCAGACTATGCAACAATAATATAATATTTTCATTTTTGAAAAGCCCCATTACTACCTAGTTATAAAGACTGTTTATTTGCTGAGCAGTGTTTCTATTAGGTGATGTAATTCATTTAACTAATATTAAAAAAACTCAGAGTACAGCGTGTCGCACATTGTATAAACAACAGTAACGATGATCACTTCTGAAACATGTTGTCGACACTGGAAAAATATATTGTGCACTGTTTCATGTTAACTCACTCCCTTCCTTAATCAAGGTACGCCCCTGCGTGGTAACAGCTGACCATGCATATTTTAAGGCCGTTCGAACAAATTGCATTCCAATGGCGGAACAATTGATTATGCAAAAAAGGCGCTGACATCGGCTGACTGCCAGATATAGAGTTTCAGCGCTATGAAAAAGAGTCCGGATATCGCTGACCAAACAATTATTTTTATAGGGTCTTTTAAATTCAGTTATTTACAGGTAGCGAGGGTCTTTTATTCCCAGCGCTCGAATATTTACCAATACATAGCGTATGACCAAGTCAAAGGATTTCCAGGATTTTCTCACTCTAGGCTTTATGATTCTCCAATCTATACAGTGCACAGAGAAGGTGTGTACATACATACGAGGGTCACGCTGAAAGTCTACATATTCCTAATCTATACAAGTTTGAGCACGCAGCTATTTTGTCTAAAGTTGTAAGTGCTAACACGCAAAGGCAGCGTTTGAATCGTTCAGTAGTTGCCTTGCCACGGTCTCGAATGCATCCAGGGTTTTGGCAGAATTTTAACTTAAAAAGGGAACCACTGGGTAGTCGCGATTTTCGAGCCATGATTTTGTATGACTATAAAAAGGCACTAAAACAAGCAGAAAGTCACGAAAGTTTAGTGATTTGCTTTGGGGATTCTGCCCCTTCTAGGGCTGCAGTTTTTAATTGGTTTGCTGAGTTTAAAAGGGGCCGGGTCTCACTCGATGATGAACCTCGCACAGGTCGACCGCCCACTGCTGTTACTCCGGAAACTGTAGAAACTGTGTAAAATATGGTCAAACAAGATCGACATATAACCTTCACCGAGATTGATGCTTCTCTGGGGATTGGATCGGCAGCGGTCTGAACAATCATTTATGATCACCTTCGCCTAAGGAAGCGGTGTTCCAGATGGGTGCCACATTTGTTGACCAGTGAGCAAAAAGCAACAACAGTTGATTGGGCTGAGTTTATGCTTTGAAAATTTGATAATGGGCACAGTAAAAACACTTTTAATATCGTAACCGGAGGCGAAACGTGGTTATATATCATTATGATCCCGAAACTAAATAGCAGTCATTAGTTTGGTGCTTTGAAACTAAGCAGCCTCTAATGAAAATTTGTCATTCCGAGAGTGTTGGAAAGAAAATGGTCGCATATTTTCTTACTAAAAGTGGATACATCACACCGGTAGCCTTAGAAAATCTAAGGACAGTTACTTCTGAATGGTATATAACCAAATGTGTTCCTGTAGTCTTCCAAAAACTGTGCAAGAGCCGTCCAAAGACTGGTCTGCGGGGTATTCAATGGCACCACGACAACGCACACACCCTATAAAAAAACCTTGTTTTTCTGTATCTAAAAACTTTCAGCGTGACCCTCGTATCGCCGCTATTAGGCAACCCAATATGATGGGACCACTGGACTTCGTAACCATTTGTCAAACGTTATCGTTTAAATTCAACAATTTACTTTGATAGAGGCTGTAGCAGTCACCCCTGAGTCAAAAATTTTTCGATTCATTTATGAAGTTTTATTAAATTTCAGTTTAACACTAAAACTGACAAAAAGTGTTGACTGTAGAAATGATATCAGATTCAGAGAGTGCTTATCTATCCCCATGTATATATTCAAGCTCATGTAAATGTAACAAACACGTGGTTCCAAAAACTAAAACGTGAGTCCTCAAAATAGCTTTAATTTGTGGAGCCAAACGGCTGCATGTGCAAATCTCGAATGCTTTACTGATAAACGTAAATACGACGGTGCAAGTTGATGACAGTGTACACGTGTTATATGAGATACAATGTATCGTGATGGCAGTGGCAAAATCTATATCTGTTTTCGAGCTTATCATTCTGCCAAAAATGCCGTAGTAAATGATGCACGTGCACGTGTTAAATGTTGTGTTCCCCTCCACGGAAATATTGAGTTCGCCACAGGTATTTTTGGATTCGCTGATGATTTAACTGATAACTGAACAGTAGCGTTACGGTTTCGAATATTTATGCTTTGCTTTTTCTGGAATCGTTATAACGTTCTTTGCTAAACATGTTTTATTTTCTTTTATATTTTTCCGATGACCAGAAACTTTTAAAATGCTCAAAAATAAAATTTATTCCCATCATTTATCTGAGTTCTTTGGCAGCAACCTTGGCAATTCAGTATCAAATAGTAAGGACGATGAAAATTGCATATAGTAATAGAAGTACTTTCCAAATTTTATAGCAAATACGTTAGACAGATATTATGCTGTTCCATACTTAATTAATGAAACTTAATTCAATCACTATCTTTGTTGCAAGGGAATGGGGTGAAATCAGGTAACAGTGAGAGAAAGTTGGCAGGAAAAAAAAGTATTTCCGATTCACGTTATTTCAATTATTTAAAAAAAAATCCATCATTTTAGGTTTTATTAATATTCAATAGGACTGACGTTCCTAGGAGACTAGTTATCTCTTTCAACAATAGACTACAGCTGCTATGAGAGATGAAGAAAATTGTCTAGTTTACATAAAGATTTCTTGAATTTTGAGTTCACAAAAAAGTATTGGGTGAAACGACAATAACAATAAATTTTGGGCAGTATTCTCTGACTTCTTATATTTCCAGATTACGTAGACAGCATATCCAAGGAATATTTGGGGACGTATTTATAGTCGACTCTGTAGGGCGTAGGAGGCTTAAGGGACTCTTATAGCAATAATGTATTTCATAGTTGGCGACCCTTACGGGAACGAAGGTTCCGCCACCGTTCGTTGAAGGGTAAACTCCAATATTTTAGTTTGCACTGTAATAACAGGATCCTTAAGTGTCATTTGGCAAAGGGACCCTCAATTGTAAGGAGGCGACAATAAACAGCCTTTGATGCAATAGTAATGTTTTATACTTGCTGAAGTTCCTGATCATTTTAAGATGCACTGAAAAAATCGAAAAGACTCAACATTTCTGAAATTCATTCAATTCAATTCTTCCACAATGTTTGTTTTTATTCTTAACCATTTCATTGGCGTCATACAGCATATTTCATGAACATTACTTCGACTGACAATTCCAATATTTATGTTATACTAGATATTGAAACCTTTCGCATTAGCTGATAATCCAAATGCAATGGACATAATGCATTGCCACACCTGAAACTCAACGACCCATTTCCTATGAGATGAAACATACAGTAGTGTGACCCTAAGGCAACAATACAAAACCCCCTCATTTGGGATCCAAGAATAAAACATTAGAAAACCTTCAGAAAAACTGATGGTTCATCTGTAGATTGGTAGAACATGAGTTTGATCTTTTTCCGAAGCATACTGAATCTAACTAGGTCACTTTCTACGGAGGAATTAGAAATATAAACTTTCTTAAGGCAGTTATTTCTCAAATGGGGAATAAGGTATTTAAAAAGTTGTGTAATTAACACACAGTTTCACAAGTGAAACTCTTTTTCTTTCACTGAAGCATTTCGATCTATATTCAAATCAATAGTCAAACTGTCAGATTTGACCACTAAAAAGACGACGATGATTTAAATATAAATCGAAACGCGAGTTTTGTGAAACTGTGTACTAATTACACAACTTTTTACCTGCATGATGGAAGAGTTTCACCAAGTAAGAACATCTACAATCTACATGAATAAGGTATTGTTGTCTAAACGCTCCGTTTTATCTTATAGGACAGGCATTGTTGGGTTTTTGGTAATTAAATTTAGAATGTATTATGTCCCTTGTGTGGATTTATCAACAACGCCAGTAGAAAATATAAGATGCAGATATGTCATTTAATGACAGACGCAAATGATGTCATATTTTATTATTGGTCATTTCACGTGAATAATAACATATCTCATAAAATTCTAATTAACTTCAACCATCAGAAAATGATATCTCCACTTGCTACAGGCACCTCGAATGCGTGGTAAGCACTCCTCCAATATACTCGTCTTCACATTGTGGTCGAGTGCTTGCGTGGGAAATAAAGTAAGATATGTTTTGGGCGATAGTCATTAAATGACTATCAGTATTCAGAGGAGCAACTCTGCACCGTTACACATTTGTTGATGACACCGGCAGATAGAAGCTATTACTGGTTTAGATTGGGCAAAACGCGTCGTAAACAACCCAAATAAAATCCGTCAGTTGATCACGTCGTAAGGGGAATAAAGGTGTAACAGGCGCGGATCTTCGACGGCCGTCGATTTGTATTCAACAGGCGGCCGACGCGTGCAGTTACCCGCGAGGTCGCACGACCTACCCCACCTACAGACACAGGAGGAAACACGTACCTTAGCGCAGTGCCGGATTGCCTGGAAAAATCAACGTATTGAGGGACACCACTGATCGTTTTATTGCTATTTCATGGAATATACATCATGAAAAATCATTAAACCCATTTCGATCAGTCTGTCTCTACTGCGTATGATCTCTACTATACAAAGACATGTATAATTCGTCATTAGACTCATCAATATAGCGTGTCATTCTAACTGTACAGAGCAATTAGGTGGTAATATGTAATAGAGTTGTGTAACGACTTTTCGAACACCCGTATGCATGTGTTGCCAGCAGTCTAAGTATTCGTTACTACTCGTTACTTTGGTTACTTTGATTTTGATATAATACCTTAAATATTCTGACACACGCGTGAAAAAAAAGAATCCTCTCAAATTCACGCTTTTTGTGAATGTTACAAAAATACACGCAAGGCAATCAAAATACACACAAATCGTGTAGTTACACGCCCATTAGCGACACAGGCTTCAAGGATCGACACTATCCTCAGGCAATGATTCCATATTTCGACTATTCGTTACCCAGTAACGAATACATACGATTTGTTGTAGCTCTAACAAGTAACCCAGTCAAAGGTGTGATAGCAACATGAACACTTATCGCAAAGCGTCGCATACGGTGGCCATTTGCATCTTACGAAATTAATGTCCCAACACTTGGACTGTCTTGTAGCGGTGCCATCGTGAAAAGTGTTTATGAGGAACAAGGGGGATGTCGCAGTCCAACGTTGTAAGGGATATATGTCACTGCTTTAAGGCAGTCCAAATATTGGGGCCTTGACTTCGTAAGATGTCAATGGGCAGCGCCACCATGCGCGACAGTTGGAGATGAGTTTTGACGTATCTACTCTTTCCGGAATTCCTTGGTTTCTTTATAGCTAGTAAAATAAAAAGTAAAAAATACTTTTAGGAATACAAATGAAATTGAAGACTAGGTCATTACTGTGAAAAAGCTTTATATATTTTTTCAAAATCCGTTCAGTAGCAGGGGCATTATGGTAAAAGCACGACAAACATAAAAATCACTCAAACTGCGTGTCTGAACGTTCCCGAGGGATCTGAACATTTGCCAAACAATTTTTGAACGGCCAAGAGTTGTGGAACGAGAGCTATCAATATGTATGGGGCCTTAGTAAAATACGTTCCACCGGTTATACATTTTAAACCAGGTAATCCTTTGTACTTGTTGGATATTGATGATTTGGTCTAATTTCCATAACTGTGGCCTTAAAATTTTCATGATACATCCGACCCATGAAAATTAGTAGATTGTGGGATGTATGTTGGCTGTTCTATTTGATTTTTTCTATGTACTGCATTTTCAGGCCGTAGTTAGCTTATTTTATTTACTGACGATTACTGCAATTTTACTGAATAGGAATCATGAATAATTAAGAAAGTTTTATTTAGCTTCCTAAAAAATTGAGTCACATAACTTGAATCTGTATTTCTCGTGCAGATGTTTCATTTTTTGAGAATCGTGATCGAATTTTAGAGCTGTTGATCCACTCAAACAACATTTTGGAAATAATGTAAATTTTGGTAAAGCTGAATAATTTGAGTTTATAAATTATTTTGTTTTTGGATAATTTTTAAATCCAATTCCAGCAGTTCTGGAAATCGATCAAAGTCCTTATAACTGAAGTTATACTATTGCATGAGAAGTACAGCTTCAATCTACTTGACGCCATTTTTTATGCCATTCCTGTCAAGATTCGATCTCAAGTTTCCATTTCATTGTAACATTTATTGATGCGCTAAATTGAGGATAGTCATAATTCGCTAGGGGTAGTAAACATGTGTCGGATTCTCAGACCACATGATGTCTGAATACGGCCCTGTATGATTCAATTGCACGTAGCAGCACGGGCCGTGTCATCTGATAAAACACGAGCGAAATCTGTTCTCCTTATTTATCCTCACTTTATCTGAAGAAACCATCTTTTGCACTCAGTGCTACTTGTCTGTCTCACTCATGTTTCCTGATTGTATGTCATAATATTTTCGCTGGCAGCTTGCTGCTCCTACTGCCTGTAATTTTTATTCAGACTACCTAGAAATGATATATGAGACACCATAGGCGGAGAAATCTCATTTTTAACGTCTATAAACATTATTTTGGGGTAAAAAGTGCTTCTTATTCAAACTGACCTGAAGTAATCATGTTTTTGTGATTGCATTGCCCAAGGGCTCAGACAGGGTTAGTCCGGCCCTGCGAATACGGTGATTCATTTACATTGACAATAAATCTAAAATGGAGGCCACTAAATGTCAATGTGCATGTGATTATAAGATTTATTCATTCGTAAAGAATGTTTGTTATGGTTTTCAAAATTTAACAAAATAACAGTCAGGAAAAGGAAAAGGTGACATTGAAACATGCAATTTGCAATAATCTGCCCATTTAATTCACTAATTGAAAAATTAATTTGCCCAGAGAAAAAAACTGTTGGAAAATGGATTATAGTTCTAAAACCAAAAAAAACCCGCTATAAACCAAACAGAACTCAAAATTAAGAAATCATTTTAAAATATCAAGATTTTTTCAACAGCGATTAGAAGTAAATAGAATATGATCAAATTATTTTTACCTAATAAAAAAAATATTGCTAAATAAACGTGGGTTGATTTTTACTATGTTATTTTTACACTAACACTACCCTTACAAATAGACACCAATAAAATATTTATATCAGTGTATAACAAATACCCCATGCTATTTTCAATAAAATAATAGCTTGATTCTAATTTTGAACTTATTAACAATCGAAGTTAGTGAACTTTATATCTCTGTTAGAAACCATCTTTATAATCAAAATGAATGTTAACTTTTATCTATAAATATAAAAATATGTAACAACAAGCCTAAAATTATTTCAATCCTACGTGGAATACTTTTAGCAATAAAATTCTTATATTTTGATATGATTTGGTGTCAAATCTATGTTGTCATAATGGCACCATTTTCTATAATTACAAATTGAAATTTTTTCATACGAATTAAATCAATCAATTAAAACAATCTTATACTATCATTTATTTTATGATAGATGGTACATGTTTAGCCTGTAAAATTACCCATTTACCTCTTAAGTTGATGATCCTGGTCAGGACCTTGGGGCAAAGTAATCAAGTTAATGTTTTTTCATCACTTTCTAAGACGTCTACAATTTTCGATTCAATCATTCGTCTTGATGTCAGTGAAAATTGCGTCAAAATTTTCTGTTGAATTAGTAGATACAACATGCACATAGGTCAGCTAATGTAATGTTTTAATGAAAGCATGGCGCTTAAACTCAAATAAATAATATTAATATAATAAAAGAATATAATGATTAACGAGAAAATATCAATTCTTTGGCAGCTGGAATTAGAGACTTGCTCTTAAATGGATCGTAATTAACCGGTCTAAAGAGTATTCTCTCCGTTTACGAGGACTCGACTGAGTGCTGTGTCGTTATATTTCAAAGATTTTGTTCCTATAGACTGAACTAATTAAACTAATAATAGTGTGTTGAGAAGAAATATCAAACGTCATTCATATTATCAACTTCTACCCGTATAAAAATGAAAGAGAGGACGAGCTTAAACTATAATATTTTTAAGCGTCCTTTGTAGGTGTGCAAAATTCAAAATCAATCTGGCGTTTTGAAGTAAGTGGAAATGGCGATCGCAGATTCCCGTACAAACATACATACACACACGTGACGTTGATAAAAGGCGTGTAAAAGGAGCGGCAAGTCTGATACAAGACTTGGGATACTTTTACATTAAAAAATTAGGAAATAAAATTGTATAATCGTTGACATATCCAGGGTCGCCGTAAAATACTGTATTAAAACATTTAAATCCTGTTTGTGCCAAGTGTAGGATTGGTCAGTCTTTTATTGGATGCTGAATTTTGTTTTAGGTTGCATTATTTTCGAATTGCAATGAGGGATCAGGAAAACTGTATCATGCTAATTTTTGGAATTCAATCAGTTTCCATGAAGAAAAAACGTCTATCCACACTAAGCCTCCATTTTAAACCTACAATATCAACCCCAAATTTATAATCAATGACCCGCAAAACCTCCAATGACAAATTTCGTTGGTCGCAGAATCGTGGCTTCTACTTTTTCCCAACTTTCCAGTTTTCGACCACTGTGGAGCGCCTCGATTTAAATATTTTCGCATTTCTTGGACGTCCATGCGGCCTGCCATGTGACGTAAGAAAAGATAAATCATCTGAATATTTTCCCGGTTCCGTGAGCAGCTAAGCACATTATCCCTATTATATTCCATACGTTCACGTATTAATTTAATACGACCAGCCAACGCAGACTCATTTTTCAAGCGAAGTCTTAATCTGCCGTGTTGTTACGTTGTATACAATGACTTGGAAGTTTCACTTAATATGCATGAATTACAATCACCTAATGCTCTCTATGGGACACTCCAATCTGCTAGGTTTACCTACGATATAATCTGCTTTTATTCATCACAGGGGTTCTTAATCTTCTTTTTATTCAATGGCACAGGATCACAGTACATAGAAAGAGAAATTAATAAATTAGATTGATTCAGCCATACGGATTCACGTTGGACAATGCCGATCTTTTCGAGGAAGAGCCAGTGAAAATTTTGACTTTTTGCGTTTGTCATTGATCGACATAAACACGTGCGCATGATAGTGCACTTTTCAACTGTTATAATACAATAAATGTTAGATTAAATCTTTCGAGTGCCCTAACAGTTTTGACTGACTTAAAATGATTAAGAACTTGAGAAACGTAAAAATAAAAAAAATTATAATTTTTGCTCCTCAAAAAAAATTTTTTGGTGTGGTTAAAATTGACGGGTTTTCAAAAAACTAGTTTTGGCGTCATTATATTTTTTTGTTTTTACTGATTATTCCATAGATTTTGATCAGAATCGATGCACTGCTTGTGTTTACTTATAATACGCGGTAACAAAGTAAAATCTCAAAAAATGTATGTATTAATTATATTTTTAGTTGAGAGCTATTCAAGAAATACCTTCATATTTATAAAAAAAAACTAGAAATAATAAAATAATTATATGTTTTCACTTGAAAAATTCGGCTTCTATCACATCCATACAAACAATAAAAGAGAATTTCAATACGACCTGGCTGTAAACGTATTTTATTGCCGAAATCCGAAATAGCTGGCATTGTTCAGCCGATGTTCAGAAATATAGGCGTACGGAAGGCAGCAAAAAAGGATACATTTTGCAGTGGTTCATAAGAAATTGGCATCATGTAAGTCGATGCTGCACTTTCCACCTGATGGTGTCAATTCGGAAATAAAGATCTGGGTCTCGTTTTGGAATTTTTGTTTTGTAGATTGTAGATGCGACCATTTGGTGAAAGTCTTCCATCATACAGATACTGTACTCAACGCACAGTTCCACAAATAAAACTCTTTTTCTTAAGTGACTGAAAGAAGATATTTGTCAAACTATGTGTTTAAGTAAAGAATCTTTTTATCTGAATTTTTATATTTTCAAATGATGATGATGATGTTATATGATTGAATGTAGTGTCTAACGCTGGCCATAAAAAGATATTTCCAGTTCAAGAAATGCGATATTCTTATGAAGATATACTCATCTAAAGAATATTTGTTGTCAATCTAACTCAATTTACTCGGTGGAAAAATTATGGTTCATTTGAAACAACAAATGATCCCAATACTCATTCTAATAAAATATACTTTAAAGAAAAATTTAATAATCTGTTAGAAAGCTGGGGATATGATGACCTCATAAAAGTGCTCGTAACTAAGTGCCAAGTATGTGATATGTAACTTGAGAATATGCTTCATTGACAATGATGGACGTATATCTTAAGTACAGGTGCATATTTTTTATATTACGTTTATCTGTACAAAATCTTACAAACTGAAAATACAAAAATGTTGGTTAAGTTTCAATATTTCTACTCATTTTGATGCATTTTGAATACAACCCGTAGTCAAGGGAAATTAATCTTAGTCATAAATTCTTTATCAAATCACATGAATTAAATAATCTAAGACAGCTTAGAAAAGTTACTAAATGCTTATACCAATATTCTCATATTCTTCTTCCAAGAAGAACAAAATTTTAGAATGAAGACTTTTGCGCCAAGATTTTCACTGAAGACGATTGAAGATAGCACATCAATCGAAACGTCGTGATACTCAAAATTTCATAGACAATGGAAGTCCGAAATCAAACTTTTCATAAGATACTTGAAACTATACTTCGTTGGAGAGTGTACAAATTTTTGCTTTCTAATTTGTCTAATATGTAATGCTTATCGTCCCAGAAAGTACAGTCATATTTGTTTAAATATCAAAGAACTCAAATGGTTGATAATCGAATACCATTTTAAGTAATGCTTAGGTACACTTATACATAAGTTAGTATACTCAGGCTTATCTGCTTATCTCCTGAACGGATGGTTCCATTAACCAGACTATCACAGCCAGCTTTCAAATATACCATGTTTCATTTCGGTTGTTATTTTTGTAAATATTGTGATAATGGTTTTTGTGCAGCATTTTCTTTATCGTCTCTATTGTTATTTTTGTGCCACGTTTTTGTACCTTTGTTCTTGTTTTAGAACCTCCTTCGATTTTGAGGTTGAATGGCAGAGTAACCATGCGGCGCACAATTTTGAAAATCCTTTACTATTATTAGTATTATTATTGAAGGATTCAATCGCTTTAACATCTCTGAGATGTGATCAAACATCTCTACTGAACCTAATACACGGAGTTGAATAAAACCTGATCACAAAAATCTTTTCAGACGTCCATGCACGAGCATGTTTTGTATCCCGGTAAAATGGCGACCATCCTCCATTGTAATTATTTAAGGTAGGAGGGTAGGGGTAGGGGATTGGACAGGATGTGCCTACGTGGAATTCGCAATAACCATCGGCGGCTGAATGCCTACCTCCCCTCTCCTGTTCCCGATACCATTCACCGAGTGCGTCCTGGGCCTGATGTATTGTGGTAGCCTCCTGCAATGTCGATTTTTGGGATTTTGAGGGCTTTTGGTTCTATTGATTGCCGGGAATGAATGGAGCCGGAATGTAGGCTGATTAAAGTGAATTCACTGTAATACTGATAAACAAGAAGGCTGTTCATCACTATTTTCATTGCCGACAATGAAAGCCTAATTAGTAAAAACAGAATTTTGATGTTTTTTCTGAATTTTAGAATACAATAAGTTTTGTTGATAAGCGTATGCTGTCTACTTTGCATCAGACTGGTGGTGTAAAAGCAATTGGGTGGAACATACGTGAACCAGTCAAGGGTGTGATAGCAACATCACCACTCATCTCCGAGCATCGCCACACGGTGGCGCTGCTCATCGGCAACTCACGAGGTCAAGGTCATAATACTTGGGCTTGAAGTAGTTTCCCAGTTATTGAGAAGCAGGACAGATAGACAGACTGATGGAAATGAGTGACATTTATGATGTATTCATATGTCATGGAATATCACGGAAACACAATATCTCAAATTTTTGCGATTACAATACTTCCACACCCACTGGCGAGGGTAGTAAAGTAAGTTTTTGTTGTTGCTGCGCCAAAGTATCCAGTAAGACATATTTTCCAATTTAGCTACTTTCTCGTTTGAATCACGTGCATACCCATGTCAATCAATATACTGTCTATAGCTCCTGGAATTTGTTTGCCTTCAATAAATGGAATTTCAAGTGAGTTGCTCAGTCTAAAGCAAACTACTCCCGAGTCATTGATGGCAATATGTTTCACAAAAATTTTAATATGAGCATTTAGGACGTAAATTACTGCATCCGATTTGTCTGATAATCTGTGCAATGAGTCGTGAAATCGTCCAACGTGGCGGTGACCGGAACCGAACGCTACCGGAGCCCGCTATGTCCCCCAGGCCGAATGCACATCGATGATGACAACGAACATTATCATCAACCAGACTTATACAGCCACACGGGGTCGACGAACCGCCATGAAGCTGTAAAAAATCCACGTAAAATGCTGCAAATAGCCCTTTTAATAGGACAAAGCTTTAATAAACAATACTGAACGAACAATTTATGCCTTTTTACGCGATTTTTGAGGTTTGTTCAATTTTCCAGAGTCACTCAATTATATGGTTGTTCTACAATACTAGAAATATGAACACATTGACACCAAGACCCAGAAAAGGATAAACAAGGAGAGATGTTTGCATCCAGTGCTGCGTGTATACCTTGCAAGATACCTAAGAGGGCACAGACTATTGAGTTTGGAGCGTCTGCATAGCAGAAGAACAACCTGAGAAGTTATGAGGAGCACCGATCCCCTCAACCGCTTTGTGCATGAGCAGGAGCAAACGGATAAAGGAACCTCCCTTCTCAGGGCAACAAGCAAACCAGCAGAAGAACTCCGCCTCATTCTTGACTTCAAACGGGAGAATCAACAGTCTACTAAACAGCTTCCACCCAACTTAAAGCCCGCATAAAGAATGCTGAAGACAATTTCATTCTAAGGTTTCAACAGCCATGCACGAAATCTTCTACAGATATCTAGAAGAGCATGGCTTGTCTAAGTAGTTTACCTTTTCTATTTAATGTCTAGTGGGTTGAAATCATAGACTGGCTACTTCATTATGGCTTGCCAGGATGGTGTGTCATAGAAGAGTCATGGGTATATAAGAGCAAATCGACAGGCGTCAGAATAGAGTGTACGCCGGCACTACTTACGTCTATTGGCAGCTCTACTAGTGCTGTATCATCATTTGAGGCACTCCTATGGCATAGACCAACAAAAAGATGTTCCTTATTGAGTTCGCACCGAGGTGAACACCATTTTGAATGAGAAAGACAAACGGATTAAATATCAAGAGCTCTTAAGTCAACTTAGCAAGCTTTGGTCAGACCACACTGTCAGTTTGCTAGTTATGTTCATTAGATCTTTAGGTGGGATGGGGAACATGCTGCTCTCCGCCTAAAAATCCATAGCCACATGGAGTGCATCGAAAGACATCTTATCCGGAGAGATGCAAAATCCTCACTCACCTCCCAGTTCCTCCATCTACTCAGAGCGCATGATTTGTCGCTGAGGTACGGAACTTCGACTTGGTGTGTCGGAGCCCGGGCTCTTCTTTTAAATGACAATTATTACATATACAGACATTGTTGGTTTGCTAGTTCTTGGATCCTTGCGTAGGAGGAGAAATAACTGCTCTCTGCTCGAAAACCATACTTGTGTGCCGTCATCATCAAGCATCTTGGCCTGGAAGGCCTTCCCGATTTGCTCCGCCTACTAGAAAAAGGAACAACGGCTCCATGTGACGGGATACACGATCTTTCTTCTTCTCCTTTTTATATAATAATAATATTATTTATAATATGAAATTATAAAGAGGATAATTCTAGTTAATAAGGCCACTTGCACAATCTACTAAAATGTTCACATATATAATATGGAACTTTTACAGAAAACCAAACAAGACATTTTTAACTGCAAAAGCGTAGTTACAGGTAAAAAAATTAATATTCAATAGTATCCAATGGCATTGATTTTAAAATATTTGGCAAAGAATTATTTATATCTATAGATATATAACGAGATATTTTATCACTGATTTTGTACGTACTCACACTCTTTTATCTTTCCATGCATTGTGGTTAAGAATTTATTCCCATTGGCTTGATAATGTCGTTTGCGGTTCAAAACATAGAGAACAGTCATTTGTAAATACTAGAATAAGCTCAAAAGTGATGATTACGTTCTATGAAATTGTGTTTTATGAAGACATGTAAAAATCAGCTTAATAAAAGTGTACCGCAGAATAAAATCAACCACTTGTTAGTTAGAGCAAGATGATATATTTCGCTATGAGCAACAGAGAAGGAGAGAGATAGAGAAAGAAAGAAGAAAATCCAATCTATCGATTGTAGTTCAAATATGAATAATTACATTATCTGAAAAAAGAAACTAATCCAGCTCATTCAATACTACGTACTCGTTAGCATTAACGTTAATATAAGTTTTTTTTTCTCGTAGCAGTTCCATGAAAATAAAAGTTTCAGATAGCGGAAAAAACGTTCTTATATGATTTCACGTGCAGATTACAGTCTAAGCCTTTTCTAACCAGTTGACTAAAGATAGGCGCCGAAATCGATCGCCCTCAACAGTTCTAAGTATTCAGCTCTGTGGTCAGAACACTGTTGTCGGATTTAAGGAATCCAGTCGCTCTATTACACTACCAATTCGAGGCACGATTCATACGGAGAATGACTCAAGATGGAGTTTCAATTTACACATTGTTATCATTTTCATCTTCTGTTTCCAGCTTATGCACTATATCATAGTGTGGCTGCCAGCTCATTCTATTTTCACACGTACTAAACACCAAATCGCATTTCCATTTGAAATACAGATTTCATAAATCACCGACAAAACCAACTTTCTTTTTCCGCTACACTCTATTTCTATAAACTGAACAGAATTATAGCATCCCACCTTACATATGCACACTTGAATAGAATACCGCGAAAAATATCGGTTTTGATGATTCACACGTGAAAATAGATTAATATGCTTTGAGAATGTAAATTAGATTATCCAAACAAATGCCGATATATCGAACTGTAGCTATGCCTGGTCAGATAATAAATCATGAGATAGGAAATATAGATTCAACCTACTCGACACCATTTTTTTCAGTATGACTGAAATGAACGCGATTAAAAAAACAACAGGATTCTTGCATTCAACCTGTGAAAACACAATGGGCAATTTTAAAATTGTAAACAATAAAACCGCAGCACACGACTGTATTGAATAAATCGCAATTTATATTCACTAAATATCTTTCACGCCCAATGAAATGCACTTGCAGAATTTCAAAGCAGCTCGTGCTCAAATTTTAAATTTTGTCTCATTAGGAAACATGACAGTTATTCATTATTTATTGATAACTGAACATACACGGTTAGGTACCTGTTAAGATGGACTGCAAAATTATCGTTAATTACAGGAGTAAAGTTTTTTCAAGATGATTGTGAAACTGGTAAATCAAATACAATACAGACAAAATCAGTTAAAAAGAGTCTCAAGAAAAGAGCACGTTGCTTCCTAGGAATTTATTCAAAATTATTTCAATTGTAAGGATGTGCGTATGGTGGAAGCTGGCTAGCAACATACGATAGATGTAAAGGCCCCAGTACAACATGGGCCATGATGGGCCATGACCACGTAGGCCATCATTGCCCGTCAGCTTGAAACGTGTTCACACAATGGCGTATGACTCATTCCTGCCTGGTGGCTACGCCACAATACCCTTTGAAGTGTGACGAGAAAAACGACAATTCGCCATGGCGCGTCACGGTCCATTATCCACTGCCAACTGTCCGCCATCATGTGCCATTCCTTCCTGTACACAATGGCGATAGTCTTCAGTGATCTATCATGGCCGATTGTGTACTGGGAACTTAAGACAATAATAATCGCATCAAATTAACACCGACTTATATAGGATTTGTATGGATGGAAGCAGTTATAGTGTATCAGAGCAAAGAAGATTTAGCGAATCAATCACGTTTGTCTTACGTGACAAACACAGCGAGGAACCGAAACATCTGATTAGCCCTCAGTTGATGAGAAATTTGTTGATGTAGACACAAGGGTGATTGAAGATCGCGATAGTGTAGACAGCCACATCTGCCGACTTGGCGATAACAAGAAGCCACGTGTAACCGTAACATTGTACCTGGAGAGCCCTTTATACTCATGTAATTGAGTAATTACAGCTTGCGGCAGTTCGCGCAATAAATAACACAAAAGCCGTAATATACCTACTACGTACGAGTGTTTGTCATGGCATCTTAATAAAGGGTTTCGCAATAACTACACAGTAGACTAGAAAGCGTCAGAACGATGGAAATACCTTTCGAAGTTACACTGTTAGAGAATGCTTCGGTGGATTGGTTCCATCGCGCATGAAAGACGGTATATATACAGTTCGAAAAATACGGAATAAAAATTCCGTACCAGCGGATTCAATCAATAACGCCACGTCACCTTGAGTGAAATTTTAGGTGTCGCTAGAAAAGTATGAACTTAAACACTCCTAAAACTTGACGGCAACAAAGTACAGGAGTTAGAACTGTAAGATGGTCAGTGTCACATTGCGATCTGAAGACATCTTCCAGCAATATGTGATACCGGATCCGTTGGCGCCGCAGCTAAAAACACTACACAGTATATATATCAACCAATATTGGAGCCATCAATGAGCTGTGATTCCACATAATATATTTAATATCGAACAGGTCACTATGTCCCAGCGGTACACCTCATCATCATCATCAGTGACAGACAGCTGACGAGAGGCGACGCTGCTCTGAGAGCGCCGGTTGTGCCAATCAGGTACGCTGCATAAGAGGGTGTGCCGATAAGTACCCAGAGAGAAGGTTTACCAGAAGGCAGTTCAATTTCCTATATGATCCGAAACATCGTGATAACAAACTTACATTCGAACTGTTAATGGCATTCCGAAGTTATAGCTTCAAGGCTGTACTTGACACGTCTTTTTTGAGTTTTTTTTTCATACATTCATAGACATGGACTTTATCCAAATACTCACCATACTCAGCATCGATTGAAATCGTTGTAGCTTACCTGTAATTGAAAAATATACCATAAATAAAGATATCAAAACCATCGTTAAATATTATGCATGTTTTGGTCATACTTATACAAGATTTGTGGCCATGTAGATTGCAGATGCTCTTACTTGGTCAAACTCTCCCATCGTGTAGATAAAAAGTTGTGTAATTTACACACAGTTGCACAAATAAAACTCTTTTTCTTCCAGTGACGCGTTACGATTTATATTTGAATCATCGTCGGACTGTCAGATTTGACTGATAACAAGGCTACCCAGATTACTTGCCAACTAACTAACTAGTAAACTGTGTAACTTTGTTAGCAGTCAAATCTGACAGTCCGACGATGATTTAAATATAAATCGAAACGCGTCACTGGAAGAAAAAGAGTTTTATTTATGAAACTATGTGTAAATTACACAACTTTTTATCTACAAGATTTGTGGCCGTCAAATAAATGCTAACTTCCTCACAATTTAATCTATTTTGATCAGGAAGAACAATACCCTTTTTTTCAGAAAGTATAAACATGTCAGTAAACCTAGATTCAGTATTTTTTGGTCCACGTTCCTGTAATTCAAAAGCTAAGGTAGCGAATGATTCAATTCGCAATTTTATCACATTCTGAGCAATTACAAGAGATTTATGCAGGTAAATAAAGTATCCGACAGTAAATTCGATTGATATTCCTTACAAACTTCTGCGCTAATCATACTGGAAAAGCAGCAGATTGATGCGTGCTGAATATACTAGTATAAATTACCATTTCCACGTCTCGATTCGTAGGTTTCACTCAAGGCCAATAGATCTTAAACTTTATAAAGTTATTCTTTTTTATGTATGCTTTCAACATACTCACAGCATAATTAAAACCAGCATATTCTTAAAAAATGTTAACTGTTCATAATGTAAACCCACACATAGCTATTATTGTAATGTGGAAAAGATGAAAAAATACAACAATGTAGAAGACTACCTTGAAGAACATTTATTTGAAATTCAAATTATGCAATAGGCAAGGTATGTACATGGATGACATAAATCATATCTGTATAAAGACAAATTATAAATGTTGAATACGAAATTTGCTGATCGTATATCAGGAGTGTTTATTTCTGCACTAACTCAAGTGCATTAGCTATGGTCTTAGAAAAACGCGAAATGTTCTAAGACGGAACATCTTATCCCGTTATTATTCATATCTTCATTATTTTTTATTTTTTCAGGAAAGCTAGATGGTCCAAATGAAACACCAGCAATCGTACTGACAGTTGCGTCACAGACCTTACAACAGTCCTACGCAAACTATTTAAACGCTCCTACCAGCAAGCCGTGTTCCCTGCTGGATGGAAGATCAGTCGAGGCCAACCTATACCTGAAAAGGACAGACCAAATATACCCAGCAACTATAGATCTGCGCTGCATCATGTCCAAACTTATGGAGACTCTATCATCAACGTGCAGCATCTGAAATACTTAGACCAAAACATCATCGATAATCGCCAATATGGCCTTCGCGAGCATATATCCACGGGAGATCTTCTGACCCATATATGGAGCAGAGCAATAGAGCTTCATGGAGTCTCGAGTTGTCGATGTTTATATCTGGTAGAAGATGGATGTGCTTCCGATTCATTTACCATCATCGCCAGTGATCTACAGGGGTCTGTCCTTTCTCCAACGTTCCAATCCAATTTACAGCTTCGCAGATGACAGCACCTCTGTTTCCTGCATGGAACTAGGGAAACTACCATCCCTAGAGATCTTACATCGACGGGAGGAAAGTGTTTTCATATTACAGAGAATATCGAAAGAATTTTCTTGACTTAGGGACCGTTTCTTCTTCGTAGTGGTGAATGGATATGCCTCTGATGGGTTTAGCAACAACGCAGGCCAATGTTTTTCTTGCTGCACATCAACTAATGATTGCAAATAACATCGTCCTATCTACAGTTTCGCAGATGGCAGTACCATTGGAGAAAAACCCTCCAGCAGCCCATTCCACACTGCTGAGGCACTCCAGGATAATAAGATTTGCTAAGGACATGTTAGAGGGTTTGGAAGTTCGACCTAGTGAGGATGCGTCCACTGGGATCCTCTAGTACGCTCCGTACTCTTATTGTGTTGGTATTATCATGCGGGTAAGCACATTCGCCCATTAACCATGGTAGAATCTATAGGATAGGGATAAATGGGCCACTTTATTCGACGTTCCTGATCCTGGAGGTGCTCCGTAAGTTCAGGCATATCGATTAGACGTATTGTTCTTTTCCGGATTGTGCCCAGAAGCTTCAAAGTGCTTTGGATTGAAGTTTTTGCAAACTGGACGAAAACTCGCTTCCTGTGTGATTTGCAACAGTCACCGTTTCTGTGCAGCACTTAAGAGAGGTCTTGGAGTATGAGAGAGCCATTTTGGTAATTGCCCTGCTTTTCCCCAATGGAAACCGCTGGATAAAATTTTGTTCTGGAACGGTTACGGGGACAAGCGAATAAAATATCAAGGAAACATATGTTGATTTTGTTTTTTTGCCATTACAATAAATTATACTTTCCCCGCCTATACTCGTGGGAAGTAACAAGTTCGGTACAGATACAACAGGATTTATATGAAAAGAAAGGTAAACTTCGGTAAATCCTATTATTTCGGAAGGATGTTGCTGAAAAGCGTCTAGAGACCATCACGAGCCAAAAAAGATCCACGTGGATTGGAACACAGTGGAATAACTCGTCCCATGCGGCTGTTATGTTATATGAGATCCTTGTTATTTCCGTCGAAGCTAGATGTTAGTGTAGGGAATTCTGTGATACGAGGGGTACAACTTTCGGTCGCAGGAGATGGGATATACAGATAATATGTATTGAACGAGCTTGTGTTTCTGCCGATATACCTACATATATTGTTATACGTATGTTCAGTAAATGTTCTTGAATATGATATGAAAACGATGAGGCGCATTTCGCACTCGGTGGGTATGTAAACAAACAAAACTGTCGTATATGGGGCTCCGAGAATCCACAAGTGATCGTGGAAAAGCCATTGAATCCGGAAAAAGTGACTGTTTGGTGCCAGTTGTGGTCGGAAAGATTCTGAGCGATATGGCCGTATGATTAACGACTTTTTTCATCCGACGATTCAAGATAACGACCTAGACGACATGTGGTTCCAACAAGACGGTGCCACTTGCCACACAACTCGACCGATTTTGGCTCTATTGCGTGAAAATCTCCCCAACGTGTAATTTCACGTTTTGGTGACGTCAATTGGCCACCGAGATCGTGCGATTTGACGCCGTTGGACTTCTTCCTGTGGGGCTATGCCAAAGATCGTGTCTACGCAGACAATCCTCTATCATTGGAGCACTTGAAAGCCAGCATACGTCGAAGTATGGCCGAGATTCCGGCCGACATGTGCGGAAAAGTTGTCGAAAACTACCTCAAAAGGATAGCCTGCTGAAATCTGAATGATCTTGTATTTCACACATAATGGCAAGGTCCAAACATTATCATGAAATAAAATTTTCATCGAAACCATAAACCCGTGTGTGTTTTATTTAATTTTACTTTTGAAACTTAAAAATGGATAACCATATACATCATACATTAGTGCAAGATCTAGTACTTTTCCGTTCCCCCCAGTAGACAGAAGCGTCGGTTTCGTCCATCAGCAGGTAGAGTAAACTCACAATGGCGGCCGAGGAGGTATATTGATCAAACGGCGCCACGTTGACATGACCATCCAACCGAGCAGCAATCGTCGTCGTCAGCGCTGCGACGACGAATCCTGCTCGGCCGTAACTTCCTTTATTCCAAAGCACAGAATGCTGGATATCCTTTGTTAAGAGGTCCACTTACTTCGTGCTACCATAGACGTTATCGTGGTAGAAGAAATGTATTCATTTTACTTGTGCTGGCCGCCGATTAAACCCCACATAATGTAGATTTCAGACGCTTTTACTTGGTGAAACTCTTCTATCGTGCAGATAAAAAGATCATGTACTAAACACACAGTTTTACAAATAAAACTTTTGCTTTAATTTGGAGATAAAGATTTAAATGGAATTTTGCAATTGTTGATCTTTTGATTTTGAATGAACGAAATATTGGATGTTGCAACAACTAACATGTACTTCAACAGGATTAACAGTTCTGCAATACAATTATAATATTTGCATTTTTTCAAAGATTGAAGGTCACTTTTGTCATGCAGATAAAAAGATTGTGTAATTAACACACAGTTTGACAAATAAAACTTTTTCTTTCAGTGACGCGTTTCGATCTATTTTCAAATCATCGTCGGACTGTCAGTTTCGACAGTTAACAAAAGCTACCCAGATTACTTGTCAACTAGCTAACTAGATCCTATCATTGATACAAAACTAGAGCTCTCAAATCTAGCATACTATTTATCTTGTAAAAATTATTTTTTTTTTCTTAGGGGAAATCTTTTTTGGTGACACTAGTGTTAAGGGCATCCCTACACCTCTACCATCGCCGTCAAAATTTCTTTAAGATATTTCATGTGATTAAACTATTTTATTACTTATTAAGATATTTCACGTTTAAAGATATTTTATTCCTTAAGCTATTTCATTCTTCTTAATACATTCTAAGACTTAAGACATTTCAAGAGTAAGTTAATATAGAATACAAATAGATGGAAACTTATAGTAGAACATTGACAGAAATTGAGTTTAAAAGATCAGTCTATTCATTTACTACAATTACATCAGGGTTTCGCAGTTATTTTTGAATCTCTAATGTTTCCATGAAGTTTAAATCATGTATTTTATTACACGTATGAAGTACATTCATTCTATTTCCGTTGCAAAGTTTATCATTAGTATCTAGTAAGTGTTTGACAAAAGTTAATCTTTCTGAATGTTGGTTGTTGAATGCACTTATATGTTCTCTGTACCTTGTTGTAAGTGCTCTAGCTGTTTGACCTATTTAAACAGCATTACAAAAGGCACATGAAATCTTGTAAATATCTGACTTTCATATATCTGGTTCTTTCTCCTTTGTATTCATTAAATATGATCTTAAGTTAGGTGCTGATTGGTGCTGATTAGCTATCCTTGTTTACCGGTGAGGCGGAATGCTCTGATGCCGTTCTGCAGTCCGTCCACTGTTGCCAGATCATTTACAAAGACAGATAAACTGGCAATTTATTATGAAGTCGTAATATCAATTTAATTTGTACATGTCGAACGCCTGTATTTTTTCGCATGTTTTCAAAATAATGGACATTTTCGATTGATAATTTCGAGAATCGTTAAAATGGAAAAAGGATTCATGTTTCCTGATATCTGTAATATTTGATCGAACAATAAAAAAAATGATTTGAATATCAATCTCTAATCTGATGTCATGGCGTAGCAAATAGAACGTTGATCTACTTCCAACTGTCAGGACTAAGGGCTATCATTTTATTCTACATATTCTTCACATAATTCTATATCTAATAGAATTCTAGGATAGAACGTCTTTGATCAACACTAATCTAACCCCAGCGTAAAATTTTTGCCCGAATAACGCGAGATTGTAGTTTTACGAGCAATAAAAACTAAATCGGCATTTGGGTGTACGATAAGGCCCGATATGGAGAATGAAAGTTTTTAACGACGCGTATACATGGAGGAACTCCATCTCATTTGAGTAATTTACGTAGAATGCCTGATAAAGCGGAATTTTATTGCCTGGATAACTTTATAAACGTCGGGCCTATAAAAAATATGATGTATACTCGGTCTGAATATTCTTTATTGGAAGAGATTGATATGCTCTCCAGATATTCGAATGAATTATTAATGTTCCCAGATTCTCAGATACAGAAAAAATAGCGTTCAGTATCAGTTTTGAAACAAAGATTTCAAATGCATGATAAAATTGAAAACCTATAAATTTTATATTTACATAAATTATAGGTACAAAAATTTCATATTTCCCATAACTTATAATATTTTTAAAACTTACGTCGATCATCTAAATTTCGATCAAATTATTTAACAAACTGCAGGAAATGCTGAGTCAAGCAATAATCTATCATAAGTGGAACAGACTGGCTGTTTT
Source organism: Bruchidius siliquastri (assembly GCA_949316355.1). NCBI lineage: Eukaryota > Metazoa > Arthropoda > Insecta > Coleoptera > Chrysomelidae > Bruchidius > Bruchidius siliquastri. Next base: position 21,419,368 of record OX438537.1, read on the forward strand.
TAGAAAAATACAACTTGAAAAAATATCCTTAAAATTTGTTTGAAATATAGGGAATGCATCGAGCATCTACTAGGTTTATAATTTACCAAAGTAAAACAATCATATATGTCTAACAAGTGCGGAGTATTATCAAGGTTAACAGTTTATACATGAGAGAATGTCTTTCGCCAACTCCGAAACATTGTGGTTTTCCCCTCTCCGACCGTTCTAACCCATATCTTTCCTTCTCCCACATTGTTGGAAATGACCAGGGCCTTCGAAACATACAAAAACGTCTATTGACCTGGGAAGTAAAATATAATCCACGCAGGGCCGGAATAGGGTCAATTGGTGCAATTACCTCATTCTCATCATGGTTACTGGGCACTAAGGAAATATTCACAATATTCTAATCAAATGATGATTTTTGCATATTTCCAGGACTGTATTTACTATGACTATTATTCTTTATCTGTGTATTTTCAACTTTTTTTGTGCCTTTTTGTCATTCTAATTAAACCCGCTCAATTTGTTTTCAACTGCCTTGAAAGTGGTTTCATATGATTTGCAGTGATATAAGTGTATGTTCTGATTCAGAAAATACCTGTAGAAGGTTTCAGAAGAATAATCCGAATAATAGGAAAGATTTTCCTTTTGTTTCAGTTTACCCAAAAAAACCATTAAAAAATATTATATAGACGATCTTATGGTCGATTTTGCAATAAAAAATGACGTCACTTAAGTTGGTGCTGCACTTCCCACGCACTTAGATTTTTTACAGGATTTGTTGAATTGCAAGTGAAAAAAATATCGAAAATACTAAAAAACCTCAAAAATGTTATAATTTGAAACATGCTCAAACATTTTTCACACTTTCTAAAACTTCTGACTTCGGATTAGCAGTTATGAAATCCGATGAGAATTTCAGGAAATTGATATCACTGCACGTAAAATAGAGAGTCAAACCACTTGCCGCTATTTTTATTTATTTAGATGCCAAATACCACTTTTGTCATCATTTATTCTTCTTACTCAGGTAGAATATATTATTTTAGAAAATGTTATTTTAGAAAATGTACAGGGGCCTCGAAAAAGTTTGAGCGTTTTTTATACCTCTCATTTTTTTGATGATAACTCTCTCCTCGCTGAATCGATTATCGTAACCTACAAAGCCTTTTTTTCCTTGTTTCACTAGTCACCCAAAGTCAAAATTTCATCAAATTAATGATAAATCATGAAACATCAACAAAATACATTATCTCGAATTCGAGTTTTTTCGCGATTACAATACTTCCTCACCAATTGATGAGGAAAGTAAAACTGATGTGGTATTGTATTACCTCAAAATAATCAAGCTACAAATTTCCTCACGTCTACTTTCGCTTACAAGTCCGGTCCTGCTAAAATATACGCACTCTGGTCTTTGGGCGTTCGTTCTCGGCTGATTAATTCGGTTACTTGGGCGTCAGTTTTCGGGCCAGTTCAACGCTCACCGTCCGGAATCCCTTTTTGAATCCAAAATTTCCACGCCATCTAAATTATTGCCACCCTAATGATCTTATAAATATTCACTTTGTAAGTTTCGCTTTCCAAAACGACAATATAGGTAAATTGCTCCCTCTTCCATTATTCACGCCTATGAATCTCAGGGGTGGCTTTCCTAACGGCTAAAGTAAACATTCGGAATATTCCTGGCGAAATATGTATATCTTTTTGAATACAGATCAAGAGTAAGCCTGCAAAATACAACTTCTTATCTTCCTTTCCAGTGATGATTAATTATTATTCATGTATTTCAAGGAAGCTCTGATTTATGACCGACTTTTATCAAATGTATACGTGCTAATGGATTTTCCCTTAAGTAGGCACGCAAAGAAAGAAATGGCGTCAAGTAGGTTGAGATCGTATTTCACAAGCAGTTGTATCAGTTTAGGAATAAGGATTTGAAACTGTTGATAGTTGAAGTTGCAAAAATTATCAACTATATTTTTATGAGTCCAACGAACAAAAGTATATAAAAAACTGCTGCATCAAGAACATGACGTCTAGAACAACGGCGTATACAAGGCGGGGTAATGGGGGTTATTACCCCCCCCAGGATTTCAGAGCAAGAATTTAATTCATTTTTTTCTCAAAGGAATGAATGATTCATATCTAAATTTCAGCAACTTAATCTTTATAAAAACGCATTGCTAATTCGGTATCTATTCCTATACATTGCGTTACAAATAAAAATTACATACCAATACATGACGTATTTCCATTTTAGCCTATTTTGTGCAGTCATTTCCGTTTTCTTCGTATTTTTGTACAACTCTGATTTTCGAAATGAATAATAGGACTGGTATTATTGGAATCAAAATAAAATTTCGCAAAACTTGCGATTACTCAAAATCAGCTGTATATTTTTTATTCGACCCTACGTCATCGCGGATTTGAATAGGAATTACACAAGCGTTTAGTATGCATATAGGGCATTATAGAACGGAGAAGTCTTCCAGGAAAGCCATCAACATTTTTATTGAAAAATAAAAAATCTTGAAATTTAGGTAGATGTCAGATTGAATAAAAAATTACATAGGCTTGTGGGGGGCGAAGAGCACTTTAAAAAAAACGAGTTGTGCCTAGCCCTGTACCCAGGATTTTCTTTTGGATGGGGAGCCGCTGTTTCAAAACGATGATATTGATACTTATTATTGATACTGCAGCGGCAGCAGCTGAGAAAAGATCACCCTGTATGTAAATCATCCAGAACATGTGAGCAGTTGTCAAAACAGGCATTTTGAATGTCAAGATTTTTCGAAATTTGAGCTCTATAAATTCCATATCGCGACAGTAAATAAAATTCGGCAAGGTAAGCGCGCATTTGTTCGTATCAGAGAGAAGGGATGAACGTAAATGTTTCTTCACCCCATTTTAAATGAGCTGAAGCACATAGTATTGATCGATTTGATGTCATTTAAAAAACATCACATTGCCTCCATAATTTCGGCTCAGAGCTCAGTGACTCAACTGCTTCACTTGCTTCTCCTTCTTTATTATAATTACTATTACCCTATCCCTTTTCCTGTTGCCTCAACTATTCCTACGAAGGTATTACAAAAAATGGTGAAGGCATAAACCTTCATGCCCTTAACCCCCCCTCCAAGACTGAGGTCTAGATACTCCTATGGTCTAGATCGTCTAGATCTGATCAAATTGGCAAGTTTTTGGGTATGGCACTTTCCAGATGGGAGACTTTTGTATATATACTGGAACATCGAGCTATGTCAGTCTCCAGACAGTCAAGAACCAGAAGATGTGTTTAGAGTGTTTTAAAAACGTGACAATATTGTCAATACTGTACAACAAGATGTCAACACCAGGAAGGATATCAATCAAATTCCACTTCAAGCTTTTTACTTATCTCGAATAGCGTTTATAATGATAAAGGTGTGTAAAAAGATAAATGATTCCTAAGCACTGGCATGGAGTCATTTCATTAAAGTTGAAATAGCGGTATACATTTCATGATAGAAGTATAAGAGTTAACAACATAATTCAGACTCAACGACTACAAACAAAACAAAAAAGCTAATGTACTGGGCTAGCGAATAATGACTTTATAATTACAAGCTGCATCTAATATGGATCATTAAAAGCGAATTTCATCACAACAATGTATCTCAGCGTTCGAAAAAAAGTTCATAAAAAAAATTAATCTACAGAATGGAAGTATAAAACATGTCTAAAGAGATGCTATAGAATGGTGAAATTACTTCTCTGATGATCGGATGTTTGTATAGTACGAGGGTCACGCTTAGATACAGAAAAACTTCAAGGCATTTTTAAAAACTTTATTCTGTTTTTTCAATATATTCTCCCCCTACCTCAATACATTTACGCATTCGGTAAAACCACTTGTCAAATTCTTGTGACCAACGTTATTTGAAAGGTTGCTAATCTCCTGTTATAATCATACAAAATCATGGCTCGAAAATCGCGACTACCCGGTTCCATTTTCACGTTAAAATTCGGCCAACACTTCGATGCATTCGAGACCGTGGCAAGGCAACTACTGAACGATTCAAACGCTGCCTTTGCGTGTAAGCACTTACAACTTTAGACAAAATAGCTGTAACACATATTATGCCAACATTACCCTCATTGCTGAGCTCAGTGGATGATGAACCATCCTGTGAACCATACCCAGGCATAAAACATGGAACTAATCCGTTTTTCATTCTCGGCTCATATTTCTGTATGTATTCGGACAGAAATTACTTCGCATGTTTGCGTATATATCATACATATGCCAGGAACATACATACACACAAGGTTTTGTATATTTTATTTATACCCTTTTCGGGTTTTATTACCATCCCTGAATGCCTACGAATACGTAGATCTCAATGTAATAAAACGAATTGCTGATTAAACGTGTATAAAGTTGTATATTCCACTGGGTACATGCAGAGAACTGGATAACACCCCAATGATCACGAGAATATTTTAGGGTATTTACTTGTTTAGTACATTTCCATTCTATTGAATGTGGGCATATCTTACGATAGCTTAATGTATTTATAAATCCGATAATGTTTCACATCTAATGTATTCAGACTGACGTCATTCTACGAGACTCATTGAGCATCATCAACGATCTCCAAATATAGAAAATTTTAATACGAAAAAAATTTATAATCACATCCCAACTCCTTTCATTTGATATCCATTTTGAAGATATTGTTATGGAAAAGCTAATCCGGCATTTTGGGAGGTCCGCAATATTAGATTTTGGAAGACTTCATTTAGCATACCGTATTCAATATGTTAAGTCTGATATTGATATCAAATGAAATAATTAATTTGTTTGATAGATAAAGTCTCACAACCTTAGAAGCTTATCGCGCCCTAGTAGTGTAAGAGGATAAATGTATACATATTCATATTAACCCTAAAATATAGTGAAACGTAACTGTTGCTTGAAACTTGTAGACAAGGTGGAAGTTTGATTTCGGACTTGTCTATAAAATTTTTGAGTATCACAACGTTTCGATTGATATACTATCTTCAATCGTCTTCAGGTGAACTGGCGAACATGTTCCTTTCATGGATACTCATACTCCATCAGGTGACGTGTCGTTGCCTTGTGTCAAAGGAATATCAGATGGAATCCGAAGAATAGGTCGGCAATACAAGGTTCAAACAAGATTCTCAGGAATGAGAAGATGAAATGAGACAAAGGACTGCATCTACCAGATACCGTGTCAATGTAGTAAAATCTATGTTGGAGAAACAAAAAGGCCACTGGAAGTAAGAATCAAAGAACATCGTCTTAAAACCCAGCGAGCAGAGATAGGAACATCTGGAATAGCTGACCACGCATGGACAGAGCACTATAAAATAGCTTGGGACGAAGATTATTGTCAAAGAACCGCACTGGTATCGAAGAAAATTCATGGAGGCGGCATTCATCACCAACAACAGCAACGTGTACAGCATGCCCAGCATAGATATTAAACCAATATGGCAGCCACTCACAAATAAGATCAATAGACACGATGGGACCAGACAACAAACAATTTCCAACGAAGCCACGTCAGCAGACCGGAACACCACTCATCCGGAACCAATCAGAACAAATCACACACAACGACCAGTCACCTGGCGATGAACATGTTCGCCAGTTCACCTGAAGATGATTGAAGATAGTATATCAATCGAAAAGCTGTGATACTCAAAAATTTTATAGATAATGGAAGTCTGAAATCAAACTTTTGACCAAACTATAACTATGGTCATGCTAGGACATGTTAGTGTCGATGTAAATCCCCAAAAGTTTCATGAAATATGATTCTGTCCGAGTCTTATTAACGTTGAACCAGACTCGATTTAGAGATAGATTCCCATTAAACAATATTTTCAAAGTTTTCGGTGATTAAATATATTTTTTCAGTCAAGGGAAAGCTTTTATAGCCCATCTCAGACGTAAAAACCCCGACATAATTCAATAGTACTATCGACATATGATATCTGATCTTCCCCCATGAAGATAGAATCATCACCAATGTTCGCAATAACAACCAAGATTCTTGCTGCAATGAATTCTTCAAGAAGCTCTCTCCTTTCATTGCATCGTGATCCTCACATTGTTGACTTTGAATTGAAGTCTCCTCCTATTAGAAAGACATTCACGATATATCGAAAGTTTGATTTCGGACTTCCATTGTCTATAAAATTTTTAGTATCACGACGTTTCGATTGATGTGCTATCTTCAATCGTCTTCAGGTGAACATGGGCTACTCAAAATTTTATAGACAATGGAAGTCCGAAATCAAACTTTTGATAAATCCACCTTGTCTACAAGTTTCAAACAACATTCAACGCTATAGTCTCAATACCTGGATAGCATATTGCTGCTACCGATATAAGGTCTCCAGGGATGTTAGGCTTTGGCCAAGTAGAATGCCGAATATAAGTGCTGCCACCTGAGAAGCTGTAGGTTGAATCAATCGTTTTCTTATAAGATAACCTCTCGCAAAGGCAGAATCGGGGAACAAACTCCCCGGCAGCTCATTTCACAACGCTGAGGTTTTCCGAAATAGGGAGATTTGGAATAGGCTGGTTCGAGACATTGGCAGTTCGACCTTGTACGCCCTTTGGTGTACTAGCAACTCTTGGTACTATTATACTAAAACGCGTTGATGGAATTTTTTTTTATAGATAACCTGACGCAAATTCAGACGGGATAAATGTCTACTCAGATTGGCCTTAAAACGCTGCAGATTGTAATCATCGGGGAAGTCCCCAGTACTTTCCGAGATTTATAGGCGCTAAGGACAGACAGACAGATAAATGGACAACAAACAGATCAACGGAAATGAGGTGAGAATATAACATAATATCTCGATACAAATTCATTTCCCCGCCTATTGGCGTGAGAAGTAGATTTCGATTCTAAAAATAATCAGCTAGCCCATAACGTCAAAGGAAATAAAAAACTATCTACCCTTGGAATTCACTCGACACTATATAACACGAACAGCCCCTTGGGCGGGTCTATTTTCTTTCAACCAGCGCTCTCATAATACCTTGAAAGGCCATTTTAAACTCGTGTTTATTTTAGTACGGACGAGGCTTTAGATGGAGGATACAGCCTGGAAAAGTTCCTTTGATATGCCGTAGATTGAATGTAAAGGGAACTATATTTTTCCACTTCAGCGTAATAACATCGGGAGTGTATTCTTAAGGCTTCTCTTTCATATTGGATATGAATTCGTTTTCCATGGTTATTCTGGAATTGCCATTATGACAAATATAACATTTTATAAATTGATTCCCAAGGTATATTATAATACTACTAGTACTTCACACCTAGGTTGACTGAGAGTTTCCATACCGATGGTTCATAAAGAGATATATCTAATCAACAGTGAGAAAAGAAACGTGTTGTTTGGCAATTCTCACTTCTACTACTACAGATTCCCGCATTTTAAACTGAATAAGGAAATAAATAATCACAAAGCAGCTATTTACTGAGAGGTAGAGCGTCAACCTACTTGACGACAGTTTTGATAATGTCTCGTTTATTGACAGGTAGTTCAAAACATATAAAACTTAAATTTGAGGATCCGGGGAGTTTTGGAATTGCTGTCATATTCTTATATGATTTATATCAAAAGCTTTCGATGTTCGAAATTAAAATCATAATACCTTTTCTGTAATTGTATGGATTGTACATCCTTTTATTTGTAAAAATGTCCGCATTATTCTTTCTCAAGAATCATTATTGATCGACTCTTAATACGCTTATTTTCGAATGTATGCTCTCCATTATGCATGAGATCTGCTCTAGACATGAATGTTTCGTCTTTAGCCTAGACTCGTCAGTATAGTCTCGCGGTCTAACTGTACAGAGCAATCGAGTGGTATATACGTCACCCACTCTAGGGTGTGATAGCAACATCAACTCATATAAGTGTCGCCCTCTATAGGTACGCCCATTGAAAATTTACGAAGCCAAAGGTCCTAACACCTGCACTGCCTAGAAGCGACAACATATGTCGTTTACGACATCTGTCAACAAGGGTGAACTAATTGACAGCGACATCCCTTGTTCTTCGTGAACACTTTTACGATGTACCGTTATCTCGACTCATTCAGATCAGAAGCTCACAACTGATATTAAGTACATGCTTTCCACTATGTATAAGACCTGCCAGAGACATGCATGTTTCGTCTTTAGCCTAGACGCGTTAGTATAGCCTGGCGGTGTAAATGTAGAGAGCAATCGGGTGGTATATACACGTAACCAAGTCAAAGTGTGATAGCAACATCAACTCATCTAAGTGTCGCCCTCTATGGGGACGCCCATTGACATCTGTTGCCGCTTCAACAAAAATTGATTTATTAACTGATAGCATTGCGTGGGAAGTACAGAGTTAATTCAATTGACTCAGTTTCAATTTCAAATTCGTCATGAAGCTACTTTCCTATTTTGATAGCATGCTTATTACATGCTTAATTCTAGCAAGTTACTTGGAAGTGGACATTAACTCTATAGGAGAAGGCACATTTTTCCAAACCGGAAAAATCGTCCGTACCAAAGGCAATGAATTTTAAGTCCGCCCCAAAAAAAATACGGGCATACTTTCTCCGATCTCTACGTCCGCACTGCCCGTCCGAATCTAATGACTTCCGAAATCGACTGAAATTTCTCCTGCAATTCGTTCAATTCAGTGCGGATTGGTATGCAAGGTTTCATAAGATTCCATATAAACATTTCTAAAATTCAACTCAAGAGTCCTTTTGTAACATCAGATCTTCTCAAAACTGGAGGCCCTACTCTCTACACGTGGCATGATTACAACACTTGTTAGGCTCATAAGGCGTCAATTTATAGCCCTAATGAGGCATCCATTATGTATTTCAGTATTGGCAATCAGCACGCGGTCTACTGAGGCCCGCTGGAAATTGAACATTAATATCAAAGTGTGTTTTAATGGACGCCGGATATAATGAAGCTCGCCAGCGTTGCTTGCCACTCAGTGCATATAAAATGCATTCAGATTGACCATAGGGAAAACTATACCTAGTTAATATACACAACGATAATTACACAGGTAAAAATAAATTTATTTTTCGTTTTTTGACGGTAACTCCACCGCCACTGAACCGATTTTCGAAAACTACAGAGCTTTTACAGTCGAAGAGATCGAGGGAAACCAGCGACATGGATTATCGTAATGTATTTGTAATGAAACACAAAATCTTGGATTCGAAATTTTTGCGAAATTTCAAATATAAAACTATAATTGACAGTTAACTATCACTTCTAAAATCTCTAATAAAATTAAGCCAATCGGAAACTATAACTAAAAGTCATTTTCACGTGGAAAGCAAGGATAATATAGACCAGCGTAGTACCATATACAGTCGAAGAACTTTTTGAACAGCCTCCACAGTAGATGTAATCAATTTCAACAGTAATCCCATAAGTACATTGGAGGTTTTGCATCACTTTCCAGTAAATCGTCGGATCCTTAATTAGAACCACTGTATCCCGATTATTCTAATCCCGTTGTAACTAATCTCCTAGCTCGATTATTTTCCTGATTTCACTCTTCCGATTGCAAATACTGGTAATCTGGGCAGGGCGACGCGGCCAAAATAAAAACAGTAGAAAAGAAGCCGGAGCCGTCGCCTGGATCTCGCTTTCCGGATCCGAGAGCGGTATTTAAAACCGATCACTGGATTTGAATTTCCGATCTGACGCCGACGTCGATCCGAGAGGGCGGACCCAGTGGCGTGATCGGAAGCAGTTACTGAGATTTATACTTCGTTGCCAGGATAACAGACACCCGATTATAGAACATAAAATAGAAGTCAACTACGTTGACTTGATAAGCGAGAAATGCATTAACACCTCAAGCATCACGCACGGTGGCGCTGCCCATTGGCAGCTTAACCAAGGTCCTAACACTTGGAGTGCTTGAAGCGGCAACAGAAGTCCCTTAAGATAGCTGTTAACAAGGCAGAACCGATTTACAGCAACATCCCTTGTTCTTCGTCAATACTGCACACATGGAAATAATTCATTGTCTATAAAAATCCTTGAGTATCACAACGTTTCGGTTGGCATACTATCTTCAATCGGAACGTTTTGATACTAAAGAATTTTTATAGACAATGGAAGTCCGAACTCAAACTTTTAGAAAATGTACCTTGTCTACAAGTTTCAAGCAATAAACAATTTTATTATCAAGTGAAATGTCCTAGAATCAGATCAGATGTTTTTGACGTGAGTATATTTTCACAAAAATATCGAATTTCTTGAATTGAGAATTTTTATTTATGTGTGTATTTACGATGCAACGTTACCTCGGCATCTTTCAGTCAAAAACCGTGTTTTCTTGATACATCACAAAAATCTATGCCATTCATTTCCATCGGTCTGTCTGTCTGTATTCTGACCGGTGATCTTTGGTCGAAGAGTAATTTTGGGATGGGGAGGGTTCAGAAGCGGAGGAGTTATCGTCAAAAACAAAACAAAAATTAGAATAAAGGTCCAAAAGTCATTGTCAGACGTTTCCGAGGCCCTTCGTCGTTTTCCAAACACTTTTTAGAGGGTTGAAAAATTGAAGGCGGGGTGAGAGAAGTTAAAGGATCTGGCATTGGTAGGATACGTTCATCTATCAAATGTTTTCTCCGTTGATACTCCATACTTCTTAGACATACATCATTGTTTACACTTACATTCAAATCACATGAAGGATACCTGTTAACATTCAACTTATGATCATAACACTCTTTCATCATTTTCTACGGCATTTCAGGGAGTAGTTAATTCTTTTACCATGTCTGTTTTAGCGAGTTTTACTACAATTACTGTACTTCAACCGAATAGTAGGGATAACAAATAATGACTTCAGTGCTATTTATCATCTTGAGTTATTACGTCATATAGATTGTCTCTCTATTTCACGTAAAGTTGTATCATTCAATTGAAGAATTTGATCAGATTTTCGAACTGGTGATGCACCTGAAGCACGTTTTGAAAATGTTGAAAGCTATGAAAATTACTTTTAACCTGTAAATTTTGGGAATGTTTGAAATTATAGTTATTTAAAGCTTTTCAATATTTTTTAAATTCAATTTCAACTACCAAGGGTTACAAAACCACGTCAAAATCCTTCTTTCTAAACCGATACTATTACGTGGGAAGCATAGCGTCATCCTGCTTGACGAAATTTATTCCCGACGCTATAAAATTTCGATTTCTGATTTTCGCTCTAAAATAATGAATTCATACCCGAAATTGACTATTATCCTAATCTCAATATATCTTTTTAGGAATAACTCCGCTACTGATACAGAAAAAAAAATTAAAAACGCTTTCGAAGTCCGACTGGCCTGTAAAAAACAGCGATTGCCATTTTACGAGTGGCACATATACATCTGTTCGCATAGGCATGGGATTGAAGCGGACGCCTCTAAATATTTCAGATCCATACGGATGCAAATAAAGTATCCATGAGACAGACACACATGGAAAATATTGCCTGGAAAATTAACTTGAAACTGTCAGGTTTAGGGAAGGCCTACTTGGATGCAATATTAAAACCGGGAGCACTTATTACACACATCAAGTCAAATTTCATTGAAGTGTCGGCTGCCTTGACAGTCCTTTTTGAATTACAATAAATTATAATTTAAAAAAACGAATACGCTTTTATAGTTAATCGAAATAAAAAGTAAAAAATAATTCTTAATATAAGAATAAAATGATTAACGAGAAAATTAATGTCAATGTAATAAAAACGTGGAGTGCTTTTACACTAACTACTTTACACTAATTTTTACACTGACTTTACATTTTGAATAGTTAGCAATTTCAATTATATAATAATTTCCTCGTTTATAATTTTAATCTTATATTATAAATTATTTGCTTTTTTTATTAAAAATAAAAGCTTTTTTCTGTTTTTTAAACTATAATTAATTTTTTATTATTTTAGATCGCTTTAATTTGAAAGCCTTGCAATTTGATATCTGGAGTTGCATTAACATAGCTGCTGGGATTAGACTTGCTCTTCGATGGATTTATCAATGGGTCTGATGGGTATTCTCTCCGTTTTCTGAGCCTCCAGATGAGTCCCGTATCGCTTTATTTCATATTCTGTATATATAAAAATAGGTCAAACCAATAAAAGTGTGTTAAGAAGGAATATTAAATGTAATTCTTATAATCACCTTTTAAAAGTATTGAGTTATAAAATTAAATAACGGATAACTGAACTATTGTATAATCATCGGTCCTTGCAAAATTTAAAATTAATCTTTACGATATCTAAATCACTGGAATATCTCACTGATTTCCATCGGTCTCATTTTCATTGGAATGTTTGTCTTCCTTTCAGACTGTCTGTTTGTCTGTCTGTCGGTCTGTCTCTATGTCGATATTCGTAAAGTATAAAAACCTTCTCACATCCTACTCTGTCTCCCGTTATCGGAACAATTTTACGGCCAAGTCAGAACAAAAGGTATTTTATGATCATTCCTCGTACAATCAAATATACTCTTCCCCATTTTTAAACGTGATAAATCGATAGAGCTCTATACGAAAAATCTGTATGTTTCTGACCTCTCCCGATATTGTTTTCAACCTGGATATGGAAGAGCGGAGCGAATCTAGAAGTCTGGAACATTCCCACTTGCCACTACACGACAAAGAAAACACCGTTTATTTTTGTTCGCTCGGGAAAAATGGGTACTGACGTCAAATGCATCACGCAGTTGGACAATGGAAATCCGGATTTCTATTAGTCCGCTTGGTGGGAGATTTTCATCCAATAGGAACATTTTCTATACGTACATAGTTGCACCAATCATGATACAATTACCGAATCAACTATTTAACATTAGCAGGTGAGTAATCAGCAAAATTATATTATCCACAATTTTTTCTATAGATAGCTTCACGTAGCGGCAGAAAGCGCTATGAGAGGATACGAGGGTCACGCTGAAAGTCTTTAGATATAGAAAAACTACAAGGTTTTTTTTAAAAACTTTATTCCGTTTGTTCAACATATTCCCCCCCTACCTCAACATATTCACGCATTCGGTAAAACCACTTGTCAAATTCTTGTGACCAACGTTCTTTTGAAAGGTTGCTAACTTCCTCCTCAAATGCAGCGATTGCCTCTTCATCGGTGGAAAAATGGCGACCTCGTAACTTTTCTTTGATCTTAGGGAATAAGAAGAAGTCGCACGGAGCTAGGTCCGGAGAATAAGGTGGTTGAGGCAACAGTTTGACACCCTGTTCAGCAAAAAAATCGAGTGTTCTAGCGGTGCTGTGGGGGTGCGTTGTCATGGTGCCATTGAATACCCCGCACACCAGTCTCTGGACGGCTCTTGCATAGTTCTTGGAAGACTACAGGAACACATTTGGTTATATACCATTCACAAGTCACTGTCCTTTGATTTTCCAAGGCTACCGTTCTGATGTAGAAAAAAGATGCGACCATTTTCTTTCCAACACAACATCGCCGTCAAAATGTCCTTCAGATATTTCCGTCGGACAATGATTTAAATATAAATCGAAACGCGTCACGGAAAAAAGATTTATTTGTGAAACTTTGTATAAATTAAACAACTTTTTATCTACATGATGGAAGAGTTTCATCAAGTAACAGCACCTACAATCTAAATGATATCAAATTCGCGTCTACTGGCAAGTAACATCAGAAGGCACAGCTACACTCTTGCTCCCACAATCTCTATTTTCATTCTGGAATGAAAGTAGCTAACACCCCTTTGTATACCGCAGAGACATCGCCTGTAGTATAAAAAGTCGCGAAAAACTTCTTTCATGAAACTTCGCTGGTTTTTCTTTTAACATAATGAGTCTGTGACCTCTTTGTGAGGACGTTAAAGACCATTAACTTCCGTCTGACTGTTGAATAAATCATTTCACACGTTCAAGGAGCGTACATTTTTAGGGCTATAAAAGTTTTATGGATCCGCTCAAATTGAAATTCAGATTAATACAAAGAAAAAATGTTTGCGTAGTGAAAGAATGACGTAAAAAACGCTTCCTCAAGTTACATGCACACTTTTATACGATGAAATAATTATGAGTCGACTGAGGCAAGTGGAGTAAAATCATAGCTTTGTTCTATCTGTACAGGAACTATCCGAACATCGTTGCGATTCTGTCCAATGAATTTATGTTATTCTGGTTCGCTACTTGAATCACATATGAATGATTAAAGAATATTTGGCTGATTAGACAGTCTATATCGAACAAACATGAAAAATTATACAATAGGAAAAATCTTACCGGCCATCTGTAGGTTTGAAGACAATTATTATTCGTTAGATTATACTCAACCAGAATGGAGAAATCTTTGTGTCGCCTTCAAACTTCGAAATTTCTTCATACGTATGAGTAGAGGAAGCAGTGTAGTAGTAATGGGAAGGCAAAGCCTGGCAAGTAGGCCACCTTTGGCCCTTTTTGCCGACCCCGAAGGCCATCACTAGTACTATGGCAGACATGGTAGTTCCTTAGTGTCGAACCTTCCAGACCTTTAGTAAAAGTCATGATGTCCGACCATTCCGTTAAGTAGCACTCTTTCCTGCCAAATTCTGTTGTGCCAACACACCAGCTCGAAGATCGCTGTATAGGGCACACTCACCCAGGAAGTGGAACGAGGTCTCGTCCTCCTCCCAGCACTTCTGACAGATTGGGTCTTTGACCATTCCTATGAGTGACAGGTGCCCGTTCAATCTGCAGTGACCTATGAGAGTCCCTATCAACAAGTGGAGTTAATCCCTCTTCCGGTTCAGTAGCCATAGCTCCCTACGTTTGTTGGGGCAGCTATGAACCTCTTGGACTGCCTGCAGTCATCTCTCTCCAACCATGGCAACCCGCTGTGCCCAGGGGACCACATGAGGGTCACGATCTGGGATTGGGCTAAGCGTTGGAGAGCAGCACTACATTTCTGGACCAGTGGTGATCTGATCCTAGGAGATGCTACCGCTCTTAAAGTTGCCCGACTATCAGAACATATATAAATGTCCTGCTCCGTGTAATGTTGTACTTCTGCTGAATATGCCACCATTAGGATGGCAAATATCTCTGCCTGAAAAACTGACGTGTGGGTTCCCAGTGCTAAGCTTGCCTCGACGCCTCTACCTTCCAGGTACATTCCAGCACCACTGGATCCCATCTCTTTTGAGCAAGATCCATCGGTATATGTATATGAGTAAAGGAAGCATTGTGATCAAGAAATGATTGCCATTGCTTTCACATAACATTCAATGAATTGAAGAAATATCGAATAACTGATAATAATATCTTGAAAAATCACAGAGCCGGAATAAAGGCTATATAGCTGACAAGTTTGTTATATATATTTTACAGAAGACTTATACGTGAATAAAATATCACGAATAAACATAGGAAAAACCCCATATGCAACGATCTCAATCACCGGATTGCCTTCAATATGTGCTTTATCTATTTAGCAGTTCGTTAATGAAGTAACCTATTTAATAGTAATTATACACTTTTTAGCTATATAAAGTGAAAAGTGCCTTAATTGAAGCCGTCACAGGTATAGCGTCACCTTGAGACATGCAATTTTGTTGTACAGTTATAGATACATATAAGCACATGATTCATCGCTATTTCACCTCTATGAATAGTGGAATATTCCAAATGATCATAATCTATTTTTACCTCATGGAAATCGAACGGTATAATTAAGGGATAATTAAATGAAGTAGAACTTGGCAAAGGGTATAATTTCACATATGAATAAAAGTAGGCTGTAGGTGATCTCGATAGATGAATTGATTGTTTCGTAATCAAAGTTAGTGAAGCGTACTTGATTTATCGGCTTATAATCTGTACATTATCCACACCCCAATTAATAGAGAAAATATTCAATTTAAAGCAAGGACCATTTACGGAAAAGTATATATTTTTCCTCGCTTTGTTTCCCACGATAATAGGCAGCTGAAGTATTGTATTTGTGAAAAGAAGGGTAGAAGCTTTGCATTTTTTGAAAACCTGTCCAGTGGTGGTACAGTTATCATCAAAATACAAAAAAGGGTCAAATATCCTGTTTGGGTGTCTTCGAGACCCCTGATGATTTACAAAAAAAATGGGTGCTTTGAAAATTGGAGATGCAGGATTGGAGAGAGAAGGAAAACCTGATTCTGTTAGCGTTGGTAAAAATGTTCTATAATCTATAAACTTTTAACCCTGGTTATTCTCGATACTTGTTAAACATACACGGTTATATCTTGTAAATTATGCTAATTCTGCATTAAAGAGGCTATGATTTTTGATTCAAAATTTTCACTACCGCTTTCATTAATTACGAGATTAACGATCATGACGTGCAAGTTTAAACATGTCATGCGGGAAAATTTTGGTGCTACTATGTAGTTCTACTTTCCTGTAAAAAAAGGAAGGCGAACAAACGGGGCAGATAGTAACAACAAGGCAGACCATTTGAGCAATTTCGGACGTAAAAATAAGGGAATCCACGACGGTTCTGTTTAATTGAAGTAGTAAAGCCATTTTTATTTTCTCAAAGTTAATTAAAACCAAATTAAATTGAGCGGAAGTTTCGTCGGGATAGAACTTAAAAAACTAATTGGGAGAACATTTTTAACGAAAGTCCTTCAGTTAGGATCTACCCTATATACGGTCATTAATTCCGGTATTTTTTCCTGACAAAAAATTCGAGAATGTTAATGGCGAATTCTTCATAAAGTTGTGATATATTGTAGTCGTGAAAATGTATATCTCAGATAGTAAGTTATTGAACACTTCAAAATTCTGTCATGGTGTACGAACTCACTACCAAAATGTTTAAACAAGTTTGAGCACGCAGCTATTTTGTCTAAAATTGTAAGTGCTTACACGCAAAGGCTGCGTTTGAGTCGTTCAGTGGTTGCCTTGCCACAGTCTCGAATGCATCTAAGTGTTGGCCGAATTTTAACGTGAAAATGGAACCGGGTAGTCGCGATTTTCATGCCATGATTTTGTTTGACTATAAAAAGGGACTAAAACAAGCGGAATGTCACGAAAGTTCAGTGAGCTGCTTTGGGGACTCTGCACCTTCTAGAGCTACAGTTTTTATTTGGTTTGCTGAGTTTAAAAAGGGGCCGGTTTTACTCGATGTTGAACCTCGACATATAAACTAAACTGAGATTGAGGCTTCTGTGGGGATTGGATCGGCAGCGGTCCGAACAGTCATTCATGATCACCTTCGCCTAAGGAAGCGGTGTTCCAGATGGGTGCCACATTTGTTGACCAGTGAGCAAAAAGCGAAAAAATTGATTGGGCTAAGTTTATGCTTGGAAAATTTGATAATGAGCACAGTAAAAACACTTTCAATATTGTAACCGGAGACGAAACATGGTTATACCATTATGATCCCGAAACTAAACAGCAGTCATTAGTTTGGTGCTTTGAAAGCGAGCAGCCTCCAATGAAAATTCGTTGTTCCACGAGTTTTGGAAATAAAACGTTCGCATCTTTTTTTCTAAAAGTGGATACATTACAACGATAGCCTTGGAAAGTCGAAGGACAGTTACTTCTGAATGGTATATCACCAAATGTGTTTCTGTAGTCTTCCAAGAACTATGCAGAAGCCGTCCAAAGACTGGTCTGCGGGGTATTCAATGGCACCATGACAACGCACCCGCCCACAGCGCTGCTAGAACACTCGATTTCTTTGCTGAACAGGGTATCAAACTGTTGCTTCATCCACCTTATTCTCCGGACCTAGCTCCGTGCGACTTCTTCTTATTCCCTGAGATCAAAGAAAAGTGACGAGGTCGCCATTTTTCCACCGATGAAGAGGCAATCGCTGCATTTGAGGAGGAAATTAGCAACCTTTCAAAAGAACGTTGGTCACAAGAATTTGACAAGTAGTTTTAGCCAATGCGTAAATATATTGGGGTAGGGGGAGAATATGTTGAAAAAACAGAATAAAGTTTTTTAATAAAACCTTGTAGTTTTTCTGTATCTAAAAACTTTTAGCGTGACTCTCGTATTGCACTATTTTTGCTAAGGTAATTGTTTAATGATGTATCGGGAAAAGTGTTTATATCAAACTAGGATGACGATATCGGATATAAATTTGTACTGAATTGACCTGTGTCGAAAGGTCTTTAATAAAAATAAATAATAAAATCTTAATTTTTAATTTCAATATGAGTTGATATTCACATTCACCATAAGAATATTCTGGATGGTTTCTGGATGGCGTTTGGAATGTTTTAAATTCTAAATTCTGAAACCGACCCATCGGATTTTCAATAATAACATTCAAAGGTACAATTTATGTGGTTATTACTGTTATAGATAATTAATACATAGCCCGATTTTTCGCTGCACAAATTCAGGTTTCTAGACCAGACACCATGTTGGAATATCAACGGCGTTTGAGTACGTATTTCAAGCCTTATCAATATAACAACCCCGAACGACATTGTGTCACCTAATATCAACCACATCATCCTTGCTGTTTTGACAAAGGGTTTTTTGGGCAGCCTTCGAGGAATAACGACAACATTTCATTTTTGTTAATATAATTAGTACCAAAAAGAATCTTGTCTGTATAGTCACAAAAACTACTAATACTCATATGTTTGACTTCGGAATTATCTTGGCTTTATTCCCTTCTTTGGTGGAAAGGATGTAAATTTTCCTAGTCCTTGTACAGTCTGTATTTTGATTGTAAGAAAATACAATTATAACTTTGAATGTTTATTTGGGAATATATATGTACATATTGCAAAAATGGCTTCACAACAATATATAGGAAATAGTTAGTTGTTCTACTTGACGCATTTTGTGATTCTGAGAAAATATATGTAGTACATTCCAGCAAATGACAAAGATAGAGAAAAGATGGGTGGTCAGATGAAAAATGAAATCCTGTGGAAGTTTTCAATGATAGACCGCCACAAGGAGCCAAAAACATTGCTATTAATCAAGGCAACCGAACAGCGTCCCCGGAAGAGCACCGGAAGTACATCACCCGGAGTTGGAAAGCCCATATACGATACAATATATATATTTGGTCCTGAAAGTTTTCCACGGTAGGATACCGGAAAAAAGGTTTTGGTTACTGGCAGAATGGCTGACCACTCACAGCGGATCAATTAATCATCAAATAGTATGGAAGAGGAGGAGTAGTCGGAGGAATCTGTAACTATATAAACACATGACAGGGCGATACAAGTTCCAAGTGAGAAAAATTCTTGATGCGGGCGAGATTCGAACCCGTATTTCGAGCATTCCGTGCTGACGCCGTGGCCACTTTTTCACCGTACCACGACAACCAGAAGATCTAAGGCACCTAATGAGGTTCGTTCTCGCTCACTCCATTCATTATCTGAGACGTGCACGATTTGGAGAACACGCTACCCAGGCCAATAATAATCTATACCGTTAATCGCCCTTTCCTTAGTTCTGAATCTTCCATATTACTTTCCTCATGGTGAAACAACGCGACGTCGCACAACTGAAAGACATGTACTATTTTCAATGGGGTCTATATGCGAACCTTGATTGTTTTATGCAGATTCGTCTAATCTGTCAAAGGTAGATTTGATTATGGTCTTGGATTTTTTTAATAGAAATCAAAAATATATTTGTACTGAGAGGGGCGAGAATGCAACGGTAAGTTTGAATCAAATAGTTCTTGGAGTTCATCAACCTGACTGATGTCTGAATTTTATACAGTATGAACGCATCTAATTACTATCCTATTAATATTACTATGCCTGGTAGCCGTCAGATAGTAATGCAACGCCAAATATTTTAAATGTAATAGTAATCCTAGTTTTATTCAGTGACAAAAATGTAACAGGTATTATTCAACTGTTGTTTGAAACTTGTAGACAAGGTGGATTTATCAACTTATCAGTTCACCTGAAGACGATTGAAGATAGCACATCAATCGAAACGTCGTGATACTCAAAATTTTATAGACAATGGAAGTCCGAAATCAAACTTTTGATAAATCCACCTTGTCTACAAGTTTCAAACAACAGTTAGAGGTATTATTTAATTATAACTCAGTAGATACAACCGAATCAACGCAAATTTATTGATTGAAGTTTCATTTTTGAATGTTTCTGGATGAAAAAATCAACCAGTTAGCAAGCTTCAATTTCAAGCAGCAAATCAGAAATCCAAAAGAGATGCTGAAATAGTAAAAATAAAAATAAAATATCATTTTTACAAAATGTCTGCAATTTTTCAAAATGTCTCCATTCCTTATTGAAAACAAATGTTGTTGTTTTTCCACGCACACCTCGACATCAGTTGATTAACTTTCCAATGTTCCGAGAATAACTTGCTACGAGAAACGTGGATTCCACTGGCACAATTATAGCGATTAAAATAATCAAAACATTCTTGATATACCGATGAAAACAAACGTATCTTCACTTCTATTGAAACCTAAATGGTTCTGGCTCAATACGGGGATTATAAAGCTAATTAAATTAGACAAACATGGCTTTCACTTAGACTGCAAATATGTATATGTATCTAAGTAATCATCATGATAATTCCAATGATGAGTTGTTTTAATCAAGTTGTGACTTTATATTGTTCGTAGTGTTTGAACTGTGCATTTTATTTTATTCGAAAGTATATTCAAATTGTCATATTAACTGGTTAGAGTAGATACATGTAAACCAGCTAATTGAAAGGGGCTTCAGATTTGCAGCGGAATGAAAACGAAACTGAGGAGAATGTTAAATAACATACATTTTCACAAAATCCTGGAATGACAACAAAAGCGAGAAATTTTCTAAAAAAGTTGTCAAAGATCTATCATGTAGAACGGGATACAATAACATAACCTAGAGTTATTGTTTTTGTTTCCATCAAAATTGTTGTTCCCATCTCGTTCAATTTTGCATGGCCTTTAGTCTTCTCGTAAAATTTGATATTTGGGTCTCGCATTTCGCATTGGGCTTCACATTTCTGGGTTACAGGATATTGAAAAAGAATGTAAAAACATATTTTCAACATCTCGTATTTCGGAAAACAATATATGAAAATATATTTCCCCATAATTTCGCGACACAAGAATTTAATATTTGATATAAGATTTTTCAAAGTATATTCCAGTTCACTAGAGGAGGAGAGAAAACATTACAAACACATAAATATCATTAGAAACGTTTGGAGTTGGTTCTCATCATTCTGAAAAAATATTAGTGTTCACCATACAAAATAGTGGATAGATTTTGAATGACATACATACGAAAATCCGAGTACCGTTGAATTTAGAACAATATGATAAATCATTCATATTATAAAACAATATGATTCAGTCTGAATACTAATTATGGTGTGGTGGTTTGTGATAGAAGGAACTTTTTTGAGAATGATGCGACGTGGTGAAACTCGAGGTTTCAGTTTTGGATTGCCTTCAGTCTACCCACAAAATGCGATATAGTGGTTTTTAATAAAGGTCAAGTAACGTATGAGGAAATTTGTGAAAATAAATAGATGAGTCCATACAATTTTATGAATTCGAAGGGTTTGCTTCTGTGATACAGGTCATTAAAAAAGAATATAAAAATATGTTTTAATATCCTGTATTTCTGAAAAGAAGGCTCAAGACAATATGAACTTCTCTATTTATTTTATAGAGTAGTCTTATTTACTAAATTTTAACAATTACATACTCAGATATTCTGAAATTATTTGTTTACAGGCGGACGGCATATTTATTTTTTGAGAAATGAGTCATATAGACAAAGACCTCAAGAGTTGCCGGGAATCTATTTTGAGTTGCGTGATGAAAAAATGATATCAAAATCACCGAAGAACAGTGGCGTAATTGATAAATCCTCAAATACCTAGTTGAAACTCACCAACTTGGGTCCTAGAATAATTGAATCAAATCTATTGAACGAAAAAAATGCTCAGAAAATAATTTCATTGTATATCTCGGAAACAATGCATCAAAATTTACCGGTTAATGTGAACCTTTTCAAAAACATACTCCTCACTATACACAAGGCTTGCTACAGTCTTTTTGTTGATTTTTTGGAGTTCGATAACCCACTGAAGTTTTTCGATCACACACCCGAATACGCTGTATGAAGAAAAGCTTTTCTATTTCCTTAACACCTCAAACTACATTGTATCACCTATATGGCCCCTCCGTTGACGTTTCTACCACCATTTGTACCTGCACCTCTGGTAGTAGCCCCTTGGCTATGACCCTGTATAGGCAAAATGAACCATATAAAACGTATTATCTTAGATTAGGAACTTTCTTCGATTACAGTGAGTAAAATTGAGAAACCCCATCGACCTTCTTTTGGAAAAATGGTTCGTTTTACGTACCTAAAACCTCTTATCAAAAATAAAGAATTCCACATGACTACAATGCAATCTGGCAGCTCCAGCAAGCAGAACCTTCAATTCAGATACACTCTTTGTATAATTTTGATAATAAGAATTTCATCATACGTATCCCCCAACACGTCTTTGTATACACTTTTTATAGAATTGAAAATGCTGAAAGGAAATACGGTACATCTTCGGCATTTCATCCTTTTCCTTAAAAATATGGCAAGTTTCCTTCGAGCTTCCGTGAAATATAGCCATCCTGATAGCAGGATTGTATCTAGGTATGATTTTTTGTAAATCATATCCGATCAAAATTTTATTATGTTCTGTACAATATCTTGAAATTTGTTTATATATTAACGATTAATAATTCGCAAAAAAAGAGTCAAGTGGATTGAATTAATATTTCCCACACTGCAATGATACGGCTTTTGACTGGATGTAATTTTACAATATAATTGTCGGATCGATTCAGCGTGCTGTACCGGCTGTGGCAACCTCGCATCACAGACCGCACACCGAATCAGATCCATTTACTGACACGCACTTCTCCCAGTCGATTTGCAGATTGCATAGTAGATAGCATCCACAGAAGATGATGACATTTTAAATATATGACCAAAGCTCCTATTTTTACTTCTCATGAATAAGTGAGAGTGTTAATGAGATCACAACAAATTTGAGATCTCCCCCTTCAAACCCCCATCCATCACCAATTTTCTAAGAATTTTTGCTATATATTATATAACATCCCCTAAAAATCTAAAAACGAAATTCAACTCCACCAGCACTGAACAGATTTTCAAAAACTACAAAGCTTTTTCATCCCTGTCACAATAGTGACCTACTGGCCAGATTTCATCAAAATCGATCAAAATAATTTACGATCACAATACTTTTGTTATAATGACGTTACTTTGAATTTGATTTATTTTATTTATTATCCCCTTATAAGCCCAACAAACGATTATGTATTTTTTTTATTTTCCTTGTGTCAAAAAGCCAATGAAAAAACACATTTTGGGCATATGTCGTCAATCGACATACATTCGGGTTAAAATATTTAAATTTTTATAAAGCCGTTTTAAACAGAATATGAAGAAAAATGTAAAACAAGTGTTAAAAGCCTTTCTATCAATATCAGTAGAAACTTTGGGACTTGGTAGTTCTTATTATTCGGAAAAAAATGTCTTTGGACACAAAGCACGATAGAAAATATATATTGAAATATATCCGTACGAAAATCCAAATACCGTAGAATTTAGCACGATAAAATATGATAAATCAGACTTATGATTCAAAATCTACTCATTCTGGTGGTTTGTGCTCGAAGATACGTTTTAAATAATGATGCAAACAACCTAAACTAGAAGTGTCAAGGCATTGTGACCAAAAGGACTTTTTCATTGGTAGTTATTAATAAATTTGAATAATTTGTCAATAAAATATTTGGTAATTGTATTTAGAATATACTACTACATTAAATAAGAGAAAAGGGGCAGTTTCTAAGGGATTTATCACGTAGGGGTAGATTTTACAATACCATCGCATTTATAAACACGCTTTGATCTTGGCTAATGAAATACTTTAACGCCTTGGAAGTAATTGTGAGAAAAACAAATATTACTGTATAACAAGAACTGCTGAAGCCGGTTCTGCGCCGGTGAAATAGAAATACGTTTCCTTGGAGAATATGGAAGCACCGCACCGCTCGTCTATAAAGGAAAAAACTTATTGTAGTAGAAGCGTGCAACATACGAGCTTGTTATTCCAATAATATTGATGGCAGCGGAAAAGTATCAAATTTCAAAAGGTCGTTCCTTTAGGGTATACACAGCGAGGAATCAATAATAAAAAAACAGGAAAAAGTTAAACAAACCAATTCTGTCCTGGATAGTAATGTCTATCTTTGACTCCTTTTAGTTACCAACGGAAGTTAGGTTTTCATACATCATCCATCCATACATACATACATACATACATACATACATACATACATACATACATACATACATACATACATACAATCATACATACATACATACATACATACATACATAAAGAGAGAAGACAATGGGTAACACGGATTTTTCTAATGTAGACGACATGAAACATCCATACAACGTAGCACAACGTCAGCCAAAATACATCAAAAGATATGTGTCTTGTTAGAAGTCAAAGATCTTTATTTTTTGCTTAAGTGAACTAGATCTTAACCATTTTATTATACCCTGTATATATTTTAATCAAAAAAACAATGAATGCTCGGCAAAAAACTAGATACAATACTTTTCCTATTCTCGGCCTGCAAACGTTTTGCTTTATCGTCTCGTAATAAACAGTTTTGAAGAGTTGTATTAAGATAAATACCCTGAAAGGAACTCCCAAATTAAAACAGATGAGACAGTCGTTGAAACAACTAGAGCAGAAGTCGGCCATTAAGAAAGATATATAGAGGGAATTCACGAGATATATTTCCGACTTCCCCTACATAAATAAAAAATTGAATCGTTGTTTCAGATTAATCATCATTGAAAACAAACTGAGCAAGTTTTGGGGGATAGTTTCGGAGTCTACGAGTTTCTCCGTATATAATTCTACAAATGTTGGAAGAACATGTCAGGATTTTTTGAGGGTTAAAACCATGCATCCGAAGGCAACAAAAAATAAAGTAAAGAAAACCAACTTTCTACTGCAATCACAATGCTTCGTACCTCCTTTCTTAAGAATGAGTATTTAACAACGGTTCGAATTATATGGTATCTACAATAGTATTTAAGTGAAAAATCCTACAAACTCTTTCCAATGTGATGAGTCACACTAGTGAAGCAATGTATATTCGCTGTTGAATGACACATCACACATCAGATCAGTTCAGTAGTGTGAGTCATCGCAGCGAAGGGCCGCGACGACTGCATAAAGTATAAATATACAGCATCGCAAGTCACCATGGTACACATAAATATGGTATGCTGACTTACTGTACCATAACCACCGTCAACGTATACTGAGTTAATCTCAAATGGATATCGTCACATATTCCATATTGGTCTACCGAACTCTAGACCAGTGGCGACGCCAGCAGCTTCTTGGTACAGGGTAGGCCAAGGAGAGGCTAGACATCTTTTAGGGGCCAGACGGCACTAATTTTAATTTGTTATATCATCAGGCCCTTCCACAAAACTTTTGCACTCTCCGTGAAATAACCTGGTCAACAAATGTGGCACTCATCTGGAACACCGCTTCCTTAGGCGAAGATGATCATGAATGATTGTTCGGACAGCTGCAGATCCAATTCCCAGAGAAGCCTCAATCTCGGTGTAGGTTATATGTCGATCTTTTTTTACCATATTTGTACAGCGTCTACAGTTTCCGGAGTAACAGCAGTGGGCGGTCGACCTGAGGGAGGTTCTTCATCGAGTGAGACCCTGCCCCTTTTAAACTCAGCAAACTAATTAAAAACTGTAGCCCCAGAAGGGGCAGAGTCCCCAAAGCAACTCACTAAGCTTTCGTGACATTCCTCTTGTTTTAATCCCTTTTTATAGTCATACAAAATCATGGCTCGAAAATCGCTACTACCCGGTTCCATTTTCAAGTTGAAATTCGGCCAACACTTAGATGTATGCGAGACCGTGGCAAGGCAACTACTGAACGATTCAAACGTTACCTGGGCGTGTAAGGACTTACAACTTTAGACAAAATAGCTGTGTGCTCAAACTTGTTCAAACTTGTTCAGTGTTACCCTCGTATAGTTTCGCGAAAACCATAGGTAAAAATAACCTACGATTTCAGCGAATTTGTTCATGCGAAGTTCTATCCTCACCTCCAACCAACGTATCAAATCCAAGAATAACTTTCCTCATCGATTTGTTGACCGGAAGGAAACGAGCAGGGCGAGTCCGGGGGACCAAACCGGAAACAACTATACCGGCAAAGATCACATGCTGTGTCTCTACCCATTTCGGTGGAGGTTTCTTACATTCCTTTTGTTTTGTCCGATCCACTGCCGATTTTCGTCTGTCTTCCGAATGGATTTCCGGACGTGGCAATATATTTGCTACCTAGTGGGCGCACAATCAGCTATGAAATATTGGATACGCGCATTAGAAAATACAGCCGAGTAGATTGTCTTAATAATTCCCACCAGCACACACTCATAGAAAGGAATTCTCAATTCAAGAATTGTGATATTCTTTCAAAGATATACGCACTTCAATAAATAACATCTGCTCTCACTCTAAGAAAATTTACTTGATAAGAAAATGATCAGTTATTTGGACCAAGAAAAGTATATTTTCAAATTCAATACTCATTCTACAGAAGTATACTCTAAAAAAATATTATTACTTTATTCACAACTAAGATTTTAATGCTTTTCTAACAAGTATTCCATATTTTTTATCCGATACAAAATACGAACATCTTGAGATTCGCTTCAAGTAATTCATTCATTTCGCACCGCCATTTTCGTCAACAGCATTTCAACGGTATGGGTCTGTCTGTTTCCGCGCCTATTACTTCCGATTGGTTTTTAATTTTATCAACCCCCTTTCAAGATTAATGAATTTTTTAAAAGTTGTGGTTGTGACTGTTATGAGGATCTCATACGCGTGCACAGGTGTTGATGTGATAACACATGCTTCTATAGTTGATCTAACTAAAAAGTATTCTTGATAAAGGGATTTAATATCGCTGTTATTGAAATGACATTAATTTTCTCGTAAATCATTTTATTCGTGTATTAAGAATTATATTTTACTTTTTAGTTCGATTAACTATAAACTCGTGTTTTTTTTAAATTCTTTAAACAATAGTATTATTTATTCATTTATAAATGTATCCTTGTACTTTGATATCTTTGGAGACGCAGTTACGTGGCTGCTGGAATTAGACTTGCTCTTCAATCGATCTTAATCAATGGGTCTGAAGGGTATTATCTCAGTTTAAGGGACCTCGGTATGGTTATATTTCGAATATTCTGTTTCTATAGATACAGGTTGAACAAATTAAAGTGTGTTGAGAAATATTAAATCGATATTATCACCTTTTAGGCATGTTGCTTTAAGAACTGGGTAAGAATTTAATCATAATGTTGATTCGTATCATCACTACTAAACATATCACTTTATGAATATAAATAATGGAAAAAACTTATTAAACTATTGTATTGTCATTCCTTGATGAGTGTGCAAAATTAATCTGTTGTTTTGATAATAGCGTTATAAAAACAAATGCAAGTTAATTAGCAGTCACCCATCCAAGTACTAACGGCGCCCGATGCTGCTTAGCTTCGGCGATCGGACAAGAGCCGGCATTCTCAGCGTGATATGTTCGTTATATGTACGGGTATTTAATTAAACTTTATCAGAAAGAGTTTAGAAATGAGGATCAATGTTATTGACTTCGTGCTTGATCAGTGTGCAAAATTCCAAATTAATCTGCCGTTTTGAAGTAGGTAAAAAATACCATTTGAAGATTATGTTCGAAACATACATACATACACGTGAAGCTAATAAAAAGTAAATAGTGTTTAAGAATTTCTTAAGTCAACTATCATGATGAACGCCATTTATCTATATATCTGACGGAATTATTCTCGGTAAAGGTAATAAACGACCTTAACTACTCAGTATTTCAAATTTATTTATAAAGCTCGTTTAAAGTTGGCCGTGGAAATCGTGGATCAAAGGCTGCTTACTAGCCACTCACAAAGATGGTGCACGCCGTCCAATTCGCGTAATGACGGCATAGCGTGTGTTCTGCCATTATTTGTTACAATCAACTTGCACTCCTCCCTGGCAAATATTGTTTAATGTTACCAAATTACGATGATTGCCCTCAACACTTTCAAATTGCTTGCTTTGTGCTCTCGCAATCGTTAGAGTCTCTATTGCGCAAGCAATCAAACTTCAATTACTTAAAACAATGAGCTTTGATGGCTAGATGTTCTAAATCTAGATAATGCAGTTTTTCATCGTGATGCCTTGGAAATAGCGAGGGAGCTAGCGAGAGGTGTTTCGCGTTAATATATAAAAGCTAGATTCTTTCACATGATTGTTCAGACAGTATCAATGATATAAGTACGAACCTTTACTGTGACAATAATTTACTTGCTAATCCGTAAAAGCAAGCCGATATTCGAATTCGAATTAGGAAACTTACAAAGGGAACTTGGTCTATTACAGGATCCTAAGCACACACCTTCTGATTGGCGATCCGACACTCCAGCCAGCTAAGCTAAGAAGGCACTTCGTTCTAATCTAGAGATCCGATGATGGAGGTCAATATGAAAAAATCGCAAAAAATATACATTGAAACATCTACAAAAAGGTTTAAAACAATACGGAATGACAGAAAGTCGCGGCCTAGAAGTGCAGTTGAGTTGCTTGGTGATATTACTGAACGACCCAAAAAATGAATTTCAGTTAATCAGCTGTTTTTGTCCATATTTTGTACAAAGATTGCCGAGACAATACAAACGTCAATAAAGATATTCAGTTAATCATGTGCGGTTTTCATTAGGAGGCATTATAATAAAAAACATAATGAATCAATCTATTGAAAAACCTTAGAGCTGTGGAATGCTCAGTCGGAGAGTTCATTTATATTTCGTAACCTTTGACCGCTCTTAATAGTAAAGCAGCACTTAAATCGAATTTGAACTTTAACGCCCAGCTGATAATCTTAATACAAAAGTGCACGAAAAATTTCTGCATTCAACGAATTATTGTTCGATAAGTTTTCTGGTGTTTATTTGACAGATGAAATAGTTCATGCTGAGTTCCAATTTGAAAACGAAACGCATATCCTGGAGGCAGTTATACAATAATTAATGTCATTATGATTTTCAAAATTTAATTTTGACATTACGTTCTTTGAAAAAGACTGCTGAGGCAGCTGAAACGGTGGTAAAGCTCGTTTAGTGTTCATATGCGGCTTTACGGGAGGCCAGCACATGTAGGATTAATTTAGAGGCCAGCACATGTAAGATGAACAATCAATTAACTGCAGTACCAGCAGAACTAAAAAGAGAACGCGTGTAGTGAAGGCATTTTGAGCACAAAGGACTTCGTCTGTTGCTCGACGTTTATGACACCGTGAGCAATTTCAGCTTCTGCTGTATATGATTCATGCTCTTGCATTCATCGAATGCAAGCAGTAAAAACTCTCGTAAATTTAAAAAGCTGCATTTTTAATTTTCCCCGTATATCTTGTCGTGTTGTGTTTTATCCCCGACTAGCGACGTAAAATCTTTATGAAAGTCAGAGACGCGTATGGCGTATGGCGGCTGTTAATGTCGAGCGCTAAATCAACGCTTTGTGAGAAAAAAGGGGGTGTTTATATGCGGAATGTAGTATAAAAAGGGATATAAAAATGTTCGTTCTCATACATACTGACAATTTGTTCGTTTTTATCTCTAGATAACCTCCCACAAATGCTGAAAGTCTATCGAGATTTTCTCGAACGACCTACGGGAGAGGCTCGTGTAAGGTGTTTGAAGTTAGGCCTGGTGATAATAGGGTCAAACCTGATATTTGGTATAAAATTGATACGGATCATGTAGATAAAAAGTTGTGTAATTATCACACAATTTCACATATAAAAGTCTTTCCTTCAGTGACGCGTTTCGATTTTTAATAAAATCATCGTCGGACATTTGACTGCTAACAAGGCTACCCAGATTACCTGCCAACTAACTAACTAGTCCTATCATGGATACAAAACTAGAGCTCTCAAATCTAGCATACTATCTATCCTGTCTAGCTATTTTTCTATTAAATTATTTTTTCCCTTTCTTGTGTTTGCCTTGAGGGAAATATTTTTCTGGCGACTACATTTACACTAGTGTTAAAAAAAACCAACAAAACCTTAACCATCGCCGTCAAAATGTCCTAAAGATATTTCATATGATAAACTGCTTCATTTCTTAAGATATTTCACGTTTTAAAATATGTTATTCCTTAAGCTATTTCATTCTTCTTAATACATTCTATAACTTAGGATATTTCATGAGTAAGTTAACCTAGAATACAAATAGATGGAAACTTATAATAGTGTATCGATAAAAATTGAGTTTAAAAGATCAGTCTGTTCATTTACTACAGTAAAGTCAGGGTTTCGCAGATATTTCTGAATCTAGAATACTAGAGCATTAACAACAAGGTACAGGGAACATATAAAAGCCTTCAAAAACAACCATTCAGAAAGATCAAATTTTGCCAAACACTTACTAGATACTAATCACAAAGAATTCAAAAGAAGAATTGCTTTCAGAGGTGTACATATAACATCACCACGAGAGAGCAGCGTCCCTAATTGTCTCAGTTGGCAGAGTGTCTGACCGGATTTGATAACGTTTATTGGATTGTTCCTTGGAGTATAGCCAACTAGACTGGATCACAGTCCACTAAGGATTGTGATGGACTATAATAATTATTAATCTGCAAGAAGGAAGATACTTTAATCTTCCTCTTGAAATGGTTATCTTCTTTGTGTTGGTACCACAATTGGACACACCTGGTTAAAATTGAAATTATGGTGAATGTGCAGATATTCCGAATGTATCTATTTATAGGTTTATGGCTATGATTAAAAAGCAACAAAAATACATGTAGGTATCGCTATTGAAGGGTGTTTGTTCAGTGTAGTTGCAAGTTAAAATTTTTATGGGGCTGTAAACAGCTGCGTTGGAATAACAAGTTTAGGAATACAATATATAAATGCTCATCTAAATACCGTTGAAAAATTAACTCGTAAGCAGTTAAATCATACAGGATATACAGTAATACCTAGCAAGCGCTTTGTTTTACATTCAAACAGTATGAATTTCCCACGACCTTCACCTTGATTCCTACGAAATTAGTAATTAGGCGAACGCCATCAAAAGTTACACAGTTCCACTTTAAAATTAATGTTTTTACGTAGCTATACTATTACACTTTTTGTCGCTTTGAATGAGATTTTTTCATTCTACTAACTATTTTGTTCTGAATTACCAAAAAAATATCAAGTAGGTTGACGCTGTACTTCACAGGAAATGGTATCAGGATTTTGCTGTAGACTTTTTGTTAGAAAAATATTGAAACTATTGTAAATATCGTAAATAAATGAGTATTTGTTGCCACACAGATATCATTGAGTGTGAAATTCAGTCAACTTATTTGACGTTATTTTTCTTTCCACGCCAATAGGCGGTGAAGTGTTATGATCGCTAGAAATTCATAATTCGAATTATTGTTTCCTTTTGTTTTCTTGATGAATCACGAAAAACCACTCGCACAGTCTGTCGGTCTTTTTGTACGTAGGTACTCTGTCCGGTAACCCTCGGCCCTTCGGCAACTTAGATTTCGCCTTTAGACGGACATATCCGTTTTTTGCTCGGTATTCGCTTGTGTTTTTTAATATCTAATTGTTCACTTTTGTCCGCGTATGAAGGGACCCCGGAGATGATGAATTCGATCAAAATTATCGATTGTCATACTGTTCATACTGTCACGTACAGGTTCTTTTGAGATCTGCAGTAGGGTGCATTTTTTTCGCTTCTGGTTTTTCAGGGGTCCAAATTTTAGATTGTCATCAGGCCAGTTTGGATCATATAATGTCCGCTTTCCTCACTCGGACTGTCTGATAATCCTATTCACAATAGCTGTGGACTGTAGAATTTTAGGAAGATACATCAGACTTTTAATAAACATTATGACTTTTCGATACATACAGAATTTTTCCAACAAATGTGACCATATAAATCCTTTCACAAGTTATACTGCATTTTAGTGCGTACAAAGGTCACGCTGAAAGTCTTCAGATATTCCTCATCTACACAAGTTTGAGCAGGCAGCTATTTTGTTTTAAGAGCTTACACGCAAAGGCAGCGTTTGAATCGTTCAGTAGTTGCCTTGCCACGGTCTCGAATGCATCTGAGTGTTGGTCGAATTTTAACGTGAAAATGGAACCGGGTAGTCGCGATTTTCGAGCCAAGATTTTGCATGACTATAAAAAGGGACTAAAATAAGCGGAATGTCACGAAAGTTTCGGGAGTTGCTTTGGGGATTCTGCCCCTTCTAGGACTACAGTTTTAATTGGTTTGCTGAGTTTAAAAGGGGCCGGGTCTTACTCGATGATGAGCGTCTCACAGGTCGACCGCCCACTGCTGTTATTCCGGAAACCGTAGAAGCTGTGCAAAATATGGTAAAAAAAGATCGACATATAATCTACACCGAGATTAAGGCTTCTCTGAGGATTTGATCGGCAACGGTCCGAACAATCATTCATGATCACCTTCTCCTAAGGAAGCGGTGTTCCAGATGGTTGCCACATTTGTTGACCAGTGAGCAAAAATCAACAAGAGTTGAGTGGGCTGAGTTTATGCTTGAAAAATTTGGTAATGGGCACAGTAAAAACACTTTTAATATCGTAACCGGAGACGAAATATGGTTATATCATTATGATTTCGAAACTAAACAACAGTCATTAGTTTGGTGCTTTGAAAGTGAGCAGCACCCAACGAAAATTCGTCGTTCCAAGAGTGTTGGAAAGAAAATGGTTGCATCTTCCAACCAAAGACTGGTCTGCGGGGTAGTCAATGGCACCATGACAACACATTCGCCCACAGCGCCGCTAGAACACTCGATTTTTTTGTTGAACAGGGTGTCAAACTGTTGTCTCACCCACCTTATTTTCCGGACCTAGCTCCGTGCGACTTCTTCTTATTCGCTATGATCAAAGAAAAGTTACGAGGTCGCCATATTTCCACCGATGAAGAGGCAATCGCTGCATTTGAGGAGTAGATTAGCAACCTTCCAAAAGAACGTTGGTCACAAGAATTTGACAAGTGGTTTTACCGAATGCGTAAATGTATTGATGTAGGGGGATAATATGTTGAAAAAACAGAATAAAGTTATTTAAAAAACCTTGTAGTTTTTCTGTATCTAAAAACTTTCAGCATGGCCTACGTAGTTAACTTATCCAAACGGGGGTAATTTGTGCCGTTTTCATTTTAGCAACTTTTATAACAGATTGCTGCATTTCAACTGGATAGGCATCATAAATAATATGTATTATTTATTGCGCTAAATTGGTAGCCTCTGTATTTCATGCTCTAACAGAATCATTTCGAAAAAACGCGTTTTGTCTTGCTGTTGCTAGAACTAGTTTTAACTGATATCCATTTGTGAGCAGCAGTAAATTCTAGTTGTAGCAGAGGAATGTATTAAAAATTAGTATCAAATAGAGAAAACGCGTTGTTACTAAGACTGCAACAGACCCAACTAGACCCACTTCTGTATGAGGTCCACGAACAGAGATAATAAACCAGAATGAGCGCCAACCCACGTCATGTGTCACGGGATCCTGCGGTTTATTTAAATAGCTCGGAGTTCTTCCTTGCTCATCGATTTCGATTCCCCGCAAACCTTCACACAATTGCCCCGATAAATGTCGAAGACTTAATTAAATCCACCTTATATACAGCTGAAAAGGACGTAATTTTTACGCTTTCGACACGAAAATGGCAGGTTCGGGAGGGTTGGTTTAACTGGAAATGTCGAGGATACAGCCATAATTTTCTGGTACTGATACGGAAAATTGGATGGAGGGAAATGGTATTCCATGATGAGATCTACAAAGAGACTCTTTTGGATATCAGCTTCTCCGTGACATTTCAGGTTCACAAGAGTTTCTATTCCACAACTCAAAACATTTGCATTCAATGAACATGCGATCTCG
Source organism: Bruchidius siliquastri (assembly GCA_949316355.1). Classification (NCBI taxonomy): domain Eukaryota; kingdom Metazoa; phylum Arthropoda; class Insecta; order Coleoptera; family Chrysomelidae; genus Bruchidius; species Bruchidius siliquastri. The sequence continues at coordinate 21,453,462 of OX438537.1, forward strand.
TGAAAGTATGACTGGTTTCAGAAAATATAGATAAATTTTCATACGACCAATTTGTAGGAAATTTGTAGATAATTTAAATGTTTTTGTGGAACTATTTTAGACTTCCAATGTCTCAAGATTTTTTGCGTATCACAACATTTCTAATGATGTGGTTCCTGAATCATCTTGAAGGGAAAGGATGCTCCTAACTGAAACTATTGATGATGATCTAATGAAACGTTGTGAAAAACAATTTTCCATTACTGACAACTGATTTTTGCCCCTTATCACAGACCATCCCAAAACTATGGGAAAATGAGTGGCAATTAAGTGAATGTTATACATTGATTTATGAGATTGAAGAATAAATCATACGTTATGCTATGAATTTTTGTTCATTATCATGATTAGTGAGAGCCAGTTCTCACGCAAAAAAATATAGGGTGATGAAATATCTAACAGCATTGTCGATACAGCTTATACTGTTTACCAGCAACGTCAACGCGATTTGATCAGGAACAGCCGATTGGGCAGTGACCATTTTTGTATTAAATATTGTATTCATTGTCTTGAGAATTTCATAACTTTTCATATCAAATCGTGCTGAAATATCCTCAAAAATAGTTTATGGGTACTGAGTATCTCACGGTGAAATATCATGAGGCTCCTCGGCAAACAGTGACGAAAAGATTGAACTGGACGATTTGTTGTAATGACCAGCATCAAATTATAATCCAGAAAAATTTCAGAAGGTAGTCAGAACAAAACAATTAGAGATAATCATGTAGATTGTAGATGCTCTTACTTGGTGAAACTCTTCCATCATGTAGATAAAAATTTGTGTAATTTACACACAGTTACACAATAAAACTATTTGTCTTTCAGTGACGCGTTTCGATTCATATTCAAATCATCGTCGGACTGTCAGATTTGACTGCTAATAAGTCTATAGAGATTACTTGCCAACCAACTAACTAGATCCTATCATTGATACAAAACTAGAGCTCTCAAATCTAGCATACTATCTATTCCTGTCTAGCTATTTTGACGGCGATGGTTAAGGTATTGTGTGGGTTTCCTTTAACACTAGTGTAAATGCAATCACCAAAAAATATTCCCCTAAGACAGACACAAAAAAAGAAAAGGTCATTCAATATAAAAATAGCTAGACAGGATAGATAGTATGGTAGAGTTGAGTGCTCTAGTTTTGTATCCATGATAGGATCTAGTTAGTTAGTTGACAAGTAATCTGGGTAGCCTTGTTAGCAGTCAAATCTAACAGTCCGACGATGATTTTAATATAAATCGAAACGCGTCACTGAAAGAAAAAGAGTTATATTTGTGAAACTGTATGTAAATTACACAACTTTTTATCTAAATTATAGATAAATAATCAATTCAAAATTTGAATTGTGTATCAGCTTCCACCTTTCGGAAAAAGTAATTGTTACGAATATTGATACTATTTTCGTAGACTTCAGCACGATCCGAATTGTTGATTAGCCAGTATGCTTTGGATTGATTTTCTACCAAAAATAAAAATAACAACGGCAACAAATCCAAATGAAAGGTTTTGCTTTTAGTAAGTTCCAAATTTTGTTAATAGCTAATAAAAAAAATGTACGGTTATATAAAAGTAGCTCAAAAGTGTCAGCTGTTCCACGTAGGGTTACCAGTTAGCCGGAAAACCCGGAAACTCACACGTTAATGTCCCGGAATATTCGTATAATTGTTTTTGACAAAGTACTACGTTAGAGCAAAACAGGATGTCATGGATTTAATCAAGTCTGAACTGCAAATGTTATTGATTTTAAAAGAGTCTTGCTCAGAAATCGTATCAGTTTTGCAAGATTTGGATTTATATTAATTTGATAAATTCAGAGACAGCTGTTTAATTTTTGTTATATTTTTAGATGATGTGTTTCGTCCCGGAACTGGCAAGCCTGGATCTGGCAACCCTAGCTCTACATCAAATCCTATTGAAATATCCGAGAAAACAGTTACGCAAACTAACAGATCTACCTCAACCCAAATAAGCTTGATTGTTGGTAGTAGGAACTCCGAGATGTGCATATAATCCGAAACCAAAAATTAATTCCATGTACAACAGTCAGCGAATTTCCGCTCGACTTTTTGTGGCTTAGTAGCTGAACACTCAGAATAAAAAGTTAATGATCCTGTCTTTTGAGCGTTGTGAATCGTGTCTGGTGTCATGCCCGTTACGTAGAAAACGTCAGCGTCATCGCGCCAAGGTTGTTGCTAGGCGGCGCGGCATGTCCTTAAGGTAGGTCACGGGCAGAACTGGCTGTGACTGTTGTATTCGCTGTGGTGTAGGGATGGGTGAATATATGCGCATATCGAATATTTGAAATTGGTAGAAACATTTGTCAAGTTAAGTAGATCAACTCACTTCCCACACTGTAACGTTTCGGCATGAAAATATCATTTTGGAAACTGACCCGTAGCTCGAGCAGCATGCTGTACTAGTTGTGGCAATAGCGAACCACACGTATATGAAGTACTGTTCATTTTGTTGACATTCATTTTTTACACGTTTTTCATTTCTTTCCACCATTAGCGTGGAAAATATTATAATTGACAAAATATCGAATGAATATATTGTTTTCTTGATGTTTCACTCATCAAAGTATGTTTCGACGTTTTTGCTGCGACTGATAATTTTTCCGATTAAAATTTCCACGTAAAATATTGATTGTTAGAGCGCAGAAGGAAGAAGGAGAATCAATTGTTATTTTTATGTTGGTAAAAAACGTTATCATATCATCTGAAATGAATTGTTGGGCTCTGTAATTATTCGTACGTATTGGAAATGAATGATTAGGATCATTCATCTTCAAATACGTCAAGTGAATTGATTCTTATTTAACGTGCAACGATTACCAGTTTGTAGATTTTTATCGCAATTTAGAATTGCTGCCCATCTTTAGTGTGGAGTGAGTACAATCGCGACGATCGATAAGCGTGTGACGCACAGTGTTGCCGACTTGCGAATTTCTCACCAAATAAGGATTTTTCTGAATTTTTCTGAGGATTTATAGGCGGAGAAATGGCTTAGGGGAAATCCAAGAAAAAAGTTTGACATAATTATTTTTATAGAAAGTAGCCATATGAATCAGCATTCGCAAATGTGTAAATTCAGGATAGGGATGGAAACACAGTTTTATAGTGAAAAAATCCCAGAATATTCTTAGTTTTGAAAGAGACTCGAACTGGTGTCTCGATAATTCTGTGCTGACGCCTTAGACCGTTTGGCCAACGCAGTGCGTTGCAAAACGATCCAGATCCGTCTTGTAAAGAACATTCTTTCAATATTTCTCCCACTCCGCATACAGAGACATAGTGACGCGAACGAGAACGACGGATTTGGATCGACTTGACACCGCAGTGCAGTGGCCAAGCGGTCTAAGGCGTCAGTACAGAATGCTGGAGACGTCGGTTCAAGTCCCGTCCGAAATGTATATTCTTCTAGGTTTTTCTCACTCCAAAAAGTGGGTCTTGAATCTCCCTTTAGATTATTATGTTTCATCGAATGATTTTGAAATTGAAATTTATCAGAAGGAAATAATGTGAGACCCTTTTTTTTAATTGTCTTTGAGCACCGTTGTGCTACTTAAGATGTAAATACTTCTATTTGATGACATCTCAAAGGTACAAAACCTATGGCACTCTAGATGCAGATAGGAGAGGATGATGTATCATTCACATTGACCTCAAAATGCTGTAGATTGTAATCATTGGAGAACAAACTCCCCGGCAGCTCATTCCACAACGCCGAGGTTCCAAAAGAACGACTTTTGGAACAGGCTCGATCCCGACGTTGGAAGTTTAACCTGTTGAGGCTTCGCCGGTTGCGCCATCTAATTTTTGCTCTACCAGCAACTCTTTGTATTATTATGAGAGACAGCCCAGTCTGACATATCTCATGATAGTATCTGTAGAATAGAAACAGATCAGGCACCCTTCTTGGATGTATCAGACTGTGGAGGTCCTCTGTAAGGTCAGACGCATATACCAGACGTATTGCTCGTTTCTGGATTATGTCCAAAATCTTTAGGAGATGCTTCGAAGCTCATCCTCAAAGATGCGAGAAGTACACCAAGGCTGTGCCGATCTGAGCCATGTAGAGTAGCTCTTCTGGTAAATACAGTTTTCTAGAGCGAGACAGCACCCCCAGATTCTAGGACGCCGACCTAGCAAGTCCAGAAACATGATTGTGTCAGCACATCTCCAAATCCATTTCAAATCATCATTTCCAAATCGATACCATTTCGTGGGAAGTACAACGACAATCGACTTGAAGCCATTTTTCACAGTCTTGATTTGAATACTTTATTATAAAACAAAACACTGATATCTTGGTGACATCCCATCATTTCTTCCTAGGTCATACTTGAAGAAAGCTGCCTGGTCAGATGGAAGTACACTTGTTCTATAAATACCTTGTTTTAATTATTGGTCGGCTGAACAACTTCCTATCTTTCACGGCTTCCGAAATCCTCCATGAAGAACTCGAATCAGTAACATCCTGTATAGCTGGCATTGTGAAAGTTGAAAGAAACAATGTTGTACACATATATAAAGAGGGATCTGCTATTACGGAGGCTCGTTAAAGGTATAAAGAAAAGCGTATTTCACGTCTGACTGGAGTGTAGGTTGAAAAGAAAAAGATTTTTGCGGAAACAATTCGTTCCTCAGTTCCTGTTTCTTTGTAGGCATTCAGGCACATGCACTCAACAAACGTGTTTTGAAAGACTCGCCGGTCACGTGCATGCAAGCGGACACGCGCGCCAAATGACAAACTCATTTAATATACACAGATGTTAACAATTTTTTATTCCCACGCATAAGCAAGAGGGAAGAACACATATTCGCAGACTTTGGGAATATACATTTAGCCTACAACAGAATTCGAACCACGTTTCTTCCGTTCACCGGACAGACACTGTCCAATTGAGCTACTTAATCAGGTCTCTTTAGGTTGTTCTTCCACTGGCAACGTTAGCAGACCGTCCTTCTTAACATGGTTTTATTAGCTTCACCCGAATCTGTGTATGTTTGTAACGGAATCTTCGAACGCAATTTTCATACACTTTTTCAATGTTTATACGTGCTCAAATCAAACATATTTTGAGCGTTGACATTGTTTGCATGCCAGCTACTTCTGCAATGCTTCATTTTTACACAAAATTGCATTCGCAGTGGACTGCCTAGTCACCAAACAATCTTATATTGAATATTAAAACCCTATATCGCAAGAATTAATACAATACATCAACGTCAAACAAACACGTGTTCAAAGTATCAAGACGTTCTGTGTGATGCTTCTTAAATAAATATATACCTAAACACCTTACAAATTCCACAAAACTAACTATAAGTTACCCTGCTGGTAAACTCAAATCCAAAATCCGAGATAGGCTCACTTTTGACCATTCATGAGCTTACTCAGCATAGTACCTAATGTCAAAAATCATCTATAATCCGTCTTTAGTTGTAATCTTGCGCTAGATACCCAGACATTCGAAAGGAGATGTACTATAAGCAGAACAACATCTAAAGATATCTTCAAATATTGGGTAACTCACCTCATCCAGTGTTTTCTCCTTGGCCGCCCGGAAGAACCTGGCGATGGACTGCACCCTCTGAGAAACAAACAACTTTTGCTCCTTCAAGACCATGTAGTGTTTCGACCAGGTCTTTTTGTGGTTGTCTCGCAACCAGACAAATGAAAATATCACCGGACATTTGCCTTCTTCGTTTATCATGTACTGCAATAAAAAAGGCCGTGAAGTAGATTGAAGCTGAAATTCTCACGGTTTACAAATATTTGTTTGATGAGCATTTAAAAGAAGTTTGATCACTTGGCATCAAACTTGGAATATATTTCTGTTACTTGAAAACATTAATCCATTATCAATTTGAAACGTTCACAAAGGGCAGATCAGCCAATCTCCTTCTATGTTCCAGATTGTGGAGGTTTTTCGTAAGATTTAGAGTAGTGCTCAATCCATTAAAATAATTTGTATATGCCCGCTATCAAAACTGTGGTTGGCAAAGAGTTACTTTTCCTGATAAATTCAGTAGGTACATTCCAGTAGACTTTATCCCAGCAGAGCAGTATTTTTCATGATGTGGTCAAACCACACGATCGATTCGACAATTCAAACGTGCAACACAGACAGTCAAGCCGCGTGAACCCATTATTCAAATAGGGGAATTTGGGATGTATTCGTATAATGTGGATATAACATTATAATAGTATTCACTTGAAAGCACAATTTGAATTTTAACCTATATTGTGAATGAATGGCTCTACTGTTCGGAATAGGGATGATAAATGTTGATGCATAAAATATTATATTCAGCCAGTGGTGTTTTGTCGGGTGGGGCAGCGTACAAAGAGAAACCTTTTTGTACTCAACAGTCACACATTATTATTGGTCAGTTTTCATCTTGAGGATGGAATAATTATAATCACAAAAAATCCGTAGTTTAAGATATTATTTGGATGATTCATTGAACAGAGATGGAGGACGCCCAATAACCGAGTCATCTGGAGGTTGTCATTTGTCTATCTGCACATTGATGTGATATTTGAGTTGTTCATATCGGCTCCTTCAGCGATGGTGGACGTTTATCTTCTAGCTTAAGTCTATATTTTTTATATTCTGTTTATCTGTAAAATACCTTTCAAACTCGAATTAGGAGAAATACTATATGACGCTGAGAAAGGTAAGAAAAAAGTCAGATTGGTACAATTTGGATACTTATTTGGTTCTTCTTTTCAATGTTTATACTAATACTCTAAAATTATACTTTCAAAAAGAACAAAATTTCGGAATGAAGTTGAACTATTCGCGCCAGGATTATGAAATGCTTCAGTCAACATTATAGTATTCTTATAGGTTGGATATTCTCTTTTTGTGTCAAGATTATCACATGCTCAATTGAAGACTTTGGTATTCTTACTTCCAAGACTTTTCCAGATTTGAATTGAAAATATTTACTTGAATTAACTCTATATGATTGAAAATATAGTATTCTTACTTTAGGAAAAGAACGATTTTTATCTTCATAAAATTTTAATAGATTACTGCTGTAGCAAAGAGTAAACAGCTTTAGAATCGTCAGTCTTTCTAGCGGTAATTAAATAAGAAGTAATATGAAAAAACTCCGTTTCATTTTCATGCATTTTAATGGACACTAATCCTTCAACGAAATTATTAGCGCGGGGTCAAATTTGAAGCGATTAGGTCTTTCTCGTTCACAGTTCAACTCGCTAAAAAACAAATAATACCAAACAAAATCGTTTTTTATTCATATATAACAGAGATGGAGGAGATTGAACGAAATATACAGCAGTTAGTCTCAATTTATCTTTTCATTTGAACAATCGACAGTGTCCGTAAGGAAGTTTCGACTCAGTACGACCATCACATTTTCCATAGCTCACGGAAAGCAACGTCCTGCTTCCTCCAAATTGGGAATGTTTAGGAATCTACATTAGTTATCCATCGGTCTTTCAACTTTACACATAAAGCATTTTCGTATGACGCATTGATGATAAATAGCGGAACACAACGCGCGGATATTATTCAAATATGGGTATAACAAATTACAATGGAAGGTAAATCGTAGCTGGCTAGCTATTCGTTACGCCGGATCGCGAATGTAGCGCGTAGCTGTTATAAATCTGCGATTAAATTTATTCGCATTCAGGGTGCAATGGGCTGTGTACGAGGGCGAATCAATAAGTACCCGCAGTTGCCGATAGATGGAACTGATGGAGGCAGTTAGCAAGTATCATCTAGTCTAAGGGCATCATACGAAATCTTGGACCAATTAATTGGTTTATTTTTGTTTAGCATCCATTTTGCCGCACATGTATTCCGTATCTCTTGGTTAAATAGAAGAAAAAACACGTGAAGGAATAGAAGCGGAATTGAATGTTTCCCAATATGAAGGCATGGCTCGGAGCAAAAACATATCCTCAAATAAGGAAGTTTGTAATATTATTGCTTCGGACTTCCACTGTCTTAAAAATATGTCTTCCACAACGTTTAGATTGATGTAATGTGGTGATCCTCAATCAAGTTTGTTCCGCTGCGATGAGTCACACTACTCGACTGATATGTATGCGTGAACAGTCAGCACCGATCTCACTAGCAGTGCAGCCAAACCATCGAGAATAAAATTCGGTAGATAGTGATGTACATAAAGAAGTTACAACTTCAAACAATATACATACTTTCATTGCACCTTCCTCCCCCCGAAACCTGAGGAGCAAAAAGCCTTTTGCACATTCATATTCTTCAAAAAATCTAAATAGCAAAAAACCCTACTTAAACTAAATCATATCCATATTATTATCAATTCATTTCCAGATCGGTAGACGAGTCTCAAAGTTGGTAGAAATTTCACGATTTTCGTAGGATTGGCACGACGCTTACCTCGTTTGCAATATGAATCTCCTTGCAAGTAACTTCCCTCTGTGACAAATTTCAATGTCACCCTCTATATCTATTTTGAGCTTTAATTTAACCCTGCTACTTCAAGTACAAAAATTCAAAACCCCGATACATCCCTGTTTAGACTTGATCGCATGCGAAATTAAGCATGTGTGTAGATGCTTCACATGGATTAGTTTTTCAAGAATATATGCTTAGCAGTTTTCCCGCTAACAAATACATGTTAAGTAAAATCCCTTGTTACACAAAATATATCAGAGCAGCATCTGAATGTTTCCGTTTATTATTTTACCCCAAAAATAGCTTCCCTCCAATATATAATAATGTTTGGGAAAACTTCGCTGCCGGGTTCTGTGTATTTTTCCAAACCGAATCGGTTGAATATATAATGCATATTCGTTATTGTTCTTTGATGTTTTAATGCTGCATTAAAATAACCACCAGAAATAAAACGTTATTTTTCTTGAAACTGAAATGCATACAGATAAAACCTTGCTTTATTGAACGAAATAAAACTGCATTTTATAGGTATATGCACAACCCAGAGCTATAAATTTAAATTCTGAAATCTTGGAATTTAGAATATATGTAAAGTAGATTATATTTTGTTTGAATTAACTTACTATAGATAGAAACGAAAGCAGTAATAGGAGAGGGAAGATGAAGCCTGGTAACAAGACCACCATAGGCCCTTTTCGTCGTACTCGAGAACCAACATGGTGGTTCCTCAACCTCAAACAGAAGAACAAAAAAAGTGTCCAAACTGGACCAATGTGACTTTTTCCTTACCTCTCTTTGCGTCATGTAGTATTTTTCCAAATACAAGTTTCCAAGGTGTTTTACAGATAAACATATAATATATAAAGATCTACCAGTACTTAAACCTACCTGTACACGTCCACCATTAGTGATGAAATCTATTCACAACTTACATATCACATGGTTGCAGAGTATACCTCTTCTCTGTCAAACTCCGTAATGCTGAACACCTCAACTCTATGGCCGAGGTATACAGCCTACTTGCCTAGTAAGTGGGACGAAGTCTCGTCCCACTTACCAGTACGTCCAGCAAACAGATTTTTTCCACTCTTATGAGGCACAAGTATCTGTTAAGTCTGCAGTGGCCCTTGAGAAGTTGATGTGATTCCCTACTCCTGGTCAACAGCCACATCTCCCGACATTTGTCAGGGCTTACTTTGAATCTCTTGGCCTGCCTGCAGTCATCTATCTCTAGCCATACTTAGCCAGTTCTCTGTATGACTATTCGTCCTGACCTGGCGTCTCCTAAGCCCAGCATGTGTTCAGGGCCAATGCATGAGCCACCATGAGCCAAGTGTCTATATTCTAGTCCAGCGACCTGCTTCCATGTTTCCTGGTACAGCAACATGCTTGGATTGGGGTACAGTTTGGAGGGCGACGTTACGTTCCTGGACCAGAAGTGATCTAGTCCTCCAGGATGCTACCGCCCTCAGAACTGCCGGACTATCTAAGCATATATATCACACTCCGCACACTGTTGTACTTCCACTATCAATAAGATGGCAAATATCTCGCCCTGGAAAACTGACATGTGAGTTCCCAACGCCCAGATTTCCTCCGCGCTTTTTCCTTCCAAAGACATTTCCGCACCACTGGATCCCGTGTGGGGTGGGAACCATATCTTGTTTATCAGCTTGCTACCCTTGTACGAAAAGGAGTAAGAATCTTCTTTTGTCTTCCCTAACCTCAATGAGGTTATTGGAAGACTGACCTCCGCAACCTCGCCAATCCATTCTCAGTCAGGTCGTCCAAAACAGAGGTCTAGGGGCCAGAAACTCAAAATTACCTCCAGGGTCGCAGACAGTATGGTCCTCATAGCCTCTGAATCTCCAATTTCGCGATTCTCTGGATCTTGTCCGGCTTGCGGACTATAGTGGCTTCTTCCATGCTGGGCCACCAGAATGTGTATCCGCCAATTTACGGACGCGAGTAAACGATCAATGTATAATGAAGTCTGAACATGATCCTGAACGCCTACGTTTTGAGTCGTTAATAAAGTATAAATACAGGGGAATAAAGAGCATAAATAATTATAAAATTGCATTTTAGCCCTTGTAGAATGAGATCAAGTCAGTGCCCAGTTTTTCGAACATTTCAGTTGAATTTTATCCCCGATTTTAGGAGTTTAGATCCACTAACAGCATATTTTTAAAATTATCGAAATTTTGGAAATTTTTGTGAATTTTTGATATTGAAAATGGATTAATGTTTTACAATATTTCTATTAATTGTCAAATTGTATTCAAAACGATCAAATATTTTAAAAATTGATTCAAATATAAATTTCTAAACTGATATAGTTGAGGAGTAAGTACAGCAAAATCTACTATTTTGAAAATATAAAACTGGGCGAATCTGTATTTTATACTCCTCTACACTATACATACCTGTAAGTGACCATGGTTGGACCTTGTGTGCCCATTCTGTTCATTCATATTTTCACTATCAACATCCAGCATATTTGGAGGGAAGAATTGCTGGAAAGAAACAAAAAACGAGTGTAATATTTCTTTATCAATAGATTCTGTACATGTAAAACAGTTTCACAATTAATATGCATGAAATTTGTGACAAATTTTGATACATTTAATCGCAGTCAGGCTGTCCAATTTACGAAGTAGAGAACCTACGAAAAGATATCAAGAGAGAAAAAAGTATTTTTAGCTGCTTCGACCAAAGAAAATTATATTTCTATTTACCTCAATTTTTTGTCAATATTTGTAAGACTGCCCCTCAAGAAACTAATGAAATTCCTAATTATCTTCTAGTTAATGTTTAAAGTCCTCTTGCAATGACCAACAATGCCAAATTTCAACAAAATCCGCACAAGGAACTTAATAAAAAATAATAATTTCCCTTAAAACTTTAACCTTGAAAACCAGACTTTTTGAGGATGTTCATATAAACTTTTCTACTTTTACTTTGGTACAGGAATTCGCCCTTGTAATTACGGCCTACTATAATTAAGTCACACACTGTACAAAGGGTCAAAATGAAAAATAGCTCCTGTAAGAACTGAGACTGCCATCTATGGACCGATGTTCGTATTATAAAATCAATACGGCTGTGCAGTTCAACATTTACAGCGTGCTCGAAAGAATCCTAGTTATCACGCGCCACATTACAATATTCACTGATAGGTGGCGACAGATACATTCATGAAACCTTTTATAAGTTATATAGACTAGGAGCTCATGGCAATAGTAAGCATTCCAAAATATTATATATATATATATATATATATATATATATATATATATATATATATATTAACTATAGTAACAGTGAAAGTCTTTGTAACACCTTTTGAAAAAAAACTATATCAGGTACATAATGACTAGCGCAGTTCGAAAAAAGCTATAACTGCTTTTCAAATGAAAAAGTTTGGGGTTTGAAAAACGATCTATTCTTACAAATTTGTTTTTCTTGGAGACTTTCCACCAAAATATAAATATTATTATGAACTTTAATAAAAATCTCAATTCAAAATAATGTAAAACATACATTATTGCTGTTCTACCTCTAAAAATCATGTATTGAGCATTTTTTCTTATTATACGAACATGACGTCATAAAAAATCTTCTAAGTTCAAACATCAAATTTCGCGCCAACGCTGTGACGTAATAAGTCTTTCTGCGTGTCTTACTTAGAAGGTGACTGTTCATGTTGTATCTACCAATATCAGAAGCTCGTCTTTTATCTCTCTAGACAATATAGCTTATAAAATGTACACAGATTGACACTGATACCATTCAGACATGTTAACCCTATCTATTATGTTATTTACACGCTATTCCACAACAACGCCGAGAATGAATTGAGATGGTCACATTCTAATCGTTTTCCGTTAACTAATCCAGGACGGCCAATTTAATTTGATGAAATGAGGTTTTCTGAAGGTTGGATTTTCAAATTGATTTTTCAAACCACGTAAGTAGAAAAATTAAAAACTAACAGCACCACCATTAAAAATGGGCTGCTTTCATCAATTTCAGCTATTATGAAGGAAATATTACCGAGTTGGAAAATACCCCATTTTCGGACAAGCTATATTCAGTACACTCTGCGGCATAAGTCTACAGTCTCCACCGTAAAAGTGACCTATTTCATAGAGTGCTGTGAGAAAGACGGAAATAGATAGTATCAGTCCAAGGTTACTAGCAGTACAGAAAACAATGTCAATACATGAAGCAATTGATTTTATAGTGATTATCTATTTACTTTTCCTTGAAGTATGATAACAGTGGCATATAACAAGTTAAGTAAGCCTCTCAGTGTGAAAACTATAACATGACGCAGGCGTGAAACCACTTGCAGCAATAGATCTTAAAAATACCAAGGAAATTTTCGAAATTCCCATGAATCATTTCATATCTAAATCAAGAGAACATTAGCGGAAAATAAAGACTATTATTGAAAATGTTTTACTTACCTGGGGATGGAAAAAGAACTCGTACTTCCTATAATCTTTTCTAAATTTGTATCGGAATCTTGTATGTGAGGAGAAACTTCTCATATCTCTGTAGGCTGCTAACACATGTTCGTGGTCTTCAAGTAGTCTCTCTGTAAAAAATATTGTAAGAATAAAATCCGAGTGACACAGGAAGATGGGCACCGCTCATGACATATTTATTTATCATTTTTTTTTGCGAAACGGGATGCAGTTTCCAACTATTTGAAATGAAAAATCATGAGGGCGGACTTTGGGTTTCACTGTAAATATCCCGAAATTTGAGGACAGCAGCCAACTATTAAGTAGAAGATTCCATATAAAATATTATATTTTGCTGATTGGGTTGTCATGGAAACCCACTGTCAAACAGTCACGGGTGGTTCAGATATTTTCCCCATTCACAAATAAAGAACTGGGATGAAGGAGGATCTACAATGTACATCGTACATGTACTAAAAATAAGCATCGTGAACCGCTGTATGATATCCACGTTTATGACTAGTAATTCATCGTACTGACGTTTAGGGCTTGAGTCAATCCGCTTGGTAATATACATTTTTTTACCGACGGTCGTAAAAGCGAAGTTATGAGCTATTTTATGGGCGCAAGCTGAAGAACTTTAATGGCTATTCTCGGAGGATCAAACAAAAGAAAACTATTTCTCTACAGCTATAATAAATATAATAAAGTGTCAATTAGTCACAATGTTGCGAAACTGAATTCTGAACATGTGGGATATGATTAAAATTAAGTAAATCGCTACCATGACAATCATGTGCCCATCTCATGTATCCAAGCCTCTTCGCTTGCGAAGGGGTATTCTTAAAATAAAAAAACAGTTCTTACTCAAGGTAACCGTTATCAAACCTTGTCTTCTTCCCTCCCAGACCCACAATATTCTTCAACATCTATGATAGTCGTCCTCGCAATACTCCTCCAACTCCGAATAAAATTTTGAGGCAAAAGACTGGATCGGTGGTAACACCAATCTTTGAAATTGCACCCCCCTTTCCCCACCCCTCAGAAATATTTCCTCAATACACTAGTGATATTTTGACGAAATTTTAGGAGGTAATACCAATAGAATGCTATGTCCCCGAATTCACTAATACCTTAATGGAGGACCAGGTCAATATCCGTGACTATCTATGGATATGAGCATGAGATACGTATGGATAGTTAGTTATTTATACACACTCAACACCGAGTTCAAGGTCGTTGTATCAAGTAAAAGAATACGATTACCACTACATGTTGATTCATAATACCCACTGCTTTTTAAAGTAAATCTGTATACCAATAAACAAATTAAGCCGCAGTTTCAAATTTTTTGTAGAAAATGTGGAAATAAATTACTTTTTTGTGTATGAGAATACCTTGCCAGTTGAAATATCCAGAAAGAATTTTTGTTTTCCAAAATTAGGAATGTATTAGTAGTACTAATTTCGCCTTTGGAGACGATGACCCTGAAAGCTATGATGTCCGGTTATATATACATACATACATACATACATACATACATATATTATTACACCAGGTTTTACATCAATATTGACAGATACAGGTTTTTTAATATTACTTAATTTGTACATAATTTATACCTATGTGCACTAGAAGAATATTTGGTGAAATTTCACTTCTTGATAACATCAAAAAATCCTTCCCGGACCAAGGACATTCTAATGAATCATTCTGGTAAATACAGGGTAATTTTTCACCAAATTTGTTGTTTAATAGTTGCCACAATGCCACAAGATTTTTCCAATACCGTCTAACCGAATTCTTCAATCCATATTTTTGTTGGAAGGAACTGAGATGCCTTAAAAATTAAACTTTTTCACCAAACTTCGTCATATTTCATAATATTAAATAAGCGAAAGGGATGAGAATAGAACAAATGAGAGAACATCAGTGGAAAAAAATATGCAAAATATTAAAGAAATATCTTATGCTTACATATCATGTCTCTCCAGATATTGAAACGAACTAAAACCGAGCACATGAACAAGTGACTACCATCCCTCATGAAAGATTTAAAAAAAGTGGACATTATGTAACAAAATAACCTTTCAAGTGTCCCATCAACAGGTTAGCTAATATATCAATAGTGTCTATACTGGGTATAAAGTAAAAAACTTTTTTCTGGGCACCTTTCCCTCATCACTTTTTCATAGTCAGCCATATTGAAGCTAATATATTCATGAATAATTCACATTTACCCCGATAAAATTCAAGATGGTTCAACAAGTTTCCATATTTTATTCTATTAATCTTATAAAATCCAATAGCTGAAACGCACGCATCGGAATTTGAATGATAATATTCAAGGTCATACATAATCGCGTTATTTCTGGTCTACATAATTAATACGCCGAGTTTTTGAGGCGCACTAATTATAATATATATATATATATATATATATATATATATATATAATTATTAATAAATTCAACAAAGATTCTACTTCTGTTGAGACAATTAGCACTGAAACGTATCTTATCTCTTTATCTCTAAACTATAAATACCTATTTATGACTCCTAAATTATCTTGAGCTTTTCCCCCCCATCTTCGTGGAAGTAGTGTCGAAAAGACGTAATTTGCCAAGTCCTAACAGGATCTGTATTTATCTTGCCAGTAAAAAATAGGTAATTCTAACTTTGAATGCTTGTTGGGATAGCGCCTATACTAAACAATACCACGCATTATTTTAATTACTCACCATGAGGGTGTAGAGAAGGTGGAACGGGGGGCGGCGTTCTCGTGCTGGTATTTGACAAATTAATTTAAAAAAGAAATTAAAACCTTCAACAGACTCGCGTTTCAGTCAGATCCAATATCCGAGGATCTGGGTAATTAGACTTTCTCAGAAATCCTTAAAAACTGTTGCTTTCTTACAGGATCATAAACAGTTCTTTAGCGTTCCCACAGTAGAAAATAGACAACTCTGCTGGTGACGTATTTAGATTAAAAGATATGGGAGGGGTATCCAAATCTGACAGTCCGACGATGATTTAAATATAAATCGAAACGCGTCACTGAAAGAACAAGAATTTTATTTGTGAAACTGTGTGTTAGTGAAAGTGACCTTTAACCTTCGAAAAAATGCAATGAGTAGGTTGACTCTATATGTCACATGCAGTGACCAGTTTGCTAAATATTATAATTGGATTGCAGAGCTGTTAATCCTGTTGAAGTACATGTCAGTAGTTGCAATATTTCATTTATTCAAATGAAAAGATCAACAG
The DNA here is from genome assembly GCA_949316355.1 of Bruchidius siliquastri. Classification (NCBI taxonomy): domain Eukaryota; kingdom Metazoa; phylum Arthropoda; class Insecta; order Coleoptera; family Chrysomelidae; genus Bruchidius; species Bruchidius siliquastri. The sequence continues at coordinate 21,469,669 of OX438537.1, forward strand.
TTGCAAAATCCCACTTAAATCTTAATGTCCAATGTGATATCCTGTTTTTTCGATATCTTGAACACGGTCCAGCCTAATGGGAAAACTGGAATACAGAAAACGCCCACAACTCAAAAACCATACGACTTTCCAACGCGGTAAATTCATGTGGTCTGATAGGGTATTTTACTATACCAAATAAGATTTAGATCAACTGCATAAACACTCTGTACATAGCAAGTCATCTGTGGTCTTTCGCAATCTATTCGCAACTGGTGTGGTCTGAGATCAGCTTAAGGGGCCAACGTCCGTTTTACAAATAGCGTTTAGAGGCGCAACTAGAATTTTTATGGCGTAGATATTCTCTTCTCGGATTTGTCATTTATCTTGTCTGTTCTGACCGCTGCTATGCTGTAACTTCGCCAGCGTTAGCTATTTGTTTAGCTAGTTGATGGATCGACTGCAGTTCCCAAGTTGCTATAAGCGAGTGAGTAGAATGTATAAATAGGACGAAAACAAATATTGGGACAAGACAAACACTGCAATAGTCACAATGAAATATCGATAGGTCGTTTGAAAAGCGATGAGGAATGAAGTCAAAATATAAAATTTCGCTGAAACGAGACACAACCCGAAAGGGGAAGGACGAAATTTTAATTTATTCGACATCAAATAATATGGTAATCATATTATCAATTAAAAACAAACATTGAGGCGGGAAAAATCCAGGGTTTTTCCAATATTCCGTGCTGACGCCGTAACTGCTGGCCCACGACACCGTGATGGCCAGCCAATCAAAGGTGTCGCCATCCATCTCTCGCTCTCACTCTAACAGCGTATATTTGATGGTCTCAACATCGGTGCGCAATTGAAGTGAGAACGATTCAGAGAGATGGATGAGGATGGCAGTGTAATTTATAAATACATACGGAATGTTGGAGACACAGGTTCGAGTCCAGTCCGCGGGAAAAATTTCAGAAATTTTCTCGTTCCATTTTTTAGATATCTAAAATAAATGTTTCCTATATCAAGCAATAGTTGTGTGTTCACTACTCCCGAATATGCTTGGTAAAGGAAATCACTCACACCATCATTTCCTTCCGCAAACTTGAAAAGAGTCAATAAAGCAGTTAAAGAAAATATACAAAAGTCGGCAAACAAACAAACAGACCGACCGAGACAGATGGATAAAAATTAGTGACAGATTTTTATTATTAATGGAAACTCCGGTATTATCACTACTGCCCGGAGCAGGAGGCGCCTACCTAGTAAAGGCGTCCAGGAAGTCGCCCCCAGAAATTCTCGTTTCTACTATCACATATCTGACATCAGTGTATCCATTTTGCAGTTATAATTACATAAAATATTGAATAATACCAAAGAAAACAGTTTTTTATTGAAATAAATATTGGACTCCCCAATCAATTTTCTTGCTACATGCCTGGCTTAGGTTGTATATGGAAGTAAATTCCAATTTTTTTATTATATTTCCAAATAATGGAAGAACTTAATGCATCACAACTATTCTGCCAAGCCACTCGACAAGCCTATATTTTCCTGCAACATTTACTTACATTATAAACAGTATTTACCTAACGATGTGGGTATACCAGTTTTCACTACAAAAGTTGTTATCTATATGATATGTACCTACACAAGTGACGCAAATATTAATAAATGCATATTCAATTCTTTATCTATTTCCTTTTGTAAAACTACGTATTTATGTCATTACACAATAATTAGGTGCAATAATTTTTCACTTACCCAAACCACTAAATAAGCTGAATTTTAATGATAATTCATATCTACAACAGCTTTATCTAAAGCTGCTAGTAATCCTGATATGCTGCGTTCTGCTCGGCAATGTGAATAATATAGGAAACATTGATGTATCATTTACAAAAATTAAAATCTTGTTTTATATTATTTTTTGTCTAATATTGGAGATTTTGGCGTCACTGATTAATAATTATCAGCCCCTTTGTCCTTAAATTACTAGATCTTAATTACATTAATTTTAACCGCCAATGGACTGTAATCGCGCGAAATTTCAAATTCGAGATATTGTGTTTTCTTGATGTTACATGACATATAGGTACATCACGAAAAACCGTATCAGTAATTTTCGGTCTGTCTGTCTGTTGCTCTGACTGTGTTCTGTCCGGTAATCCGTGAATCCTGTATAACTCGGGAAGTACTTTTCGTATCTTCGATTTTGGTTGTTTCCACGGTCCCCGAGCATTTTCCAAAAATTTCTCGACAGGATCAAAAATTGAGGATGAGAGTGAGAGGAGGTGGATATGTCAAAAAAAGTTTTTCTGGTAGTAGGACAAGTTCTTTCTTATACAACTTTGACCACGGTAATATTCCGTACTTACTTAGGCACATGTTGTTGCTCACACATTTGCAGCCTATACATGATAGGTTCGCTGTGGACTTTCTAGGAATTTTAGGAGGATACATCTGACTACTGTGAACTTTATATATTTTCGAAAGATTTCCAATGATTCAAACAAATGTAAGCCTTATATGTTTCTTTTATAATTATACGACATTTAATGACGACTTGCTATTTTGCCTGTTAAAAAATTGAGTAAATTTGCGTATGTAGGTTGACTGTATTTTACGTGTAGCTGTATCAGTTTAATAAAGATTTTGGTGAAATTTTCTACTTTGAAAACATTACAAATTATGGAGATTCTTCAAAAATGGAAATATTTGGAATTTTTTGATTTATAAATCAATTTAGATAAGGCTTTTCAAGATTTTTTATTGAATAACAATTTTCAATAGTTCCAAAATCCTATCTAAATCCTTATTCATAAACTGGTACAGTTGCGTGAAAAGTACAGCGTCAGCAACCTACTTGACAACATTTTTTACAATCTTAGTGGTAGATTTCGAGTTATAGGAAAGTGTACACAAACATCACAAAAATTACTACTTGAGCATTAACTGAACATTTTTCCGTGTGACTATGCCCCGATTAAACATATAACTCTTCTGGATTACTCTATCTATTTATGATAGGTTCTTATCAATTGATTTCATGTTATGAGAAATAGATATCAAATAATTAAGCATAATTGGTTTTATTTTAAATACAATTACCGTTGAATTTTTACATAATATACAGATAATTACAATTGACGTCAAATCGATCAAAAAAATTCGTTGTTACCATTTGCGTAGATAACTGATAAAAAATACTCCAACAGAAGTTCAGAACGTCATAGATATACACTGGAATAATTTTTTTCATCAGACGGTACCCTCATCACAGAAAGAACCACTTACGTATAGAAAAAATTAAGTCAGGTGGGTACATTTACATTCTGTCCACAACCAAGATAGACTGAAGGAAAACAAACACGAAAACTCTCTTTGCGAATGGACTATCCAAAACACAGCCACGTACCCTGCATTCCTGGGTTTTAATTTACTAACAAGTTTGATTTTGGTTTCATTTTCGTTCATCGATATTATAGTATTCATTATTTCCAGTTACTATCCTCATTGCGAGGAGTGACTCTGAATACTGCCAACAAGAGGTGAGTGCCAGTCATAGAGCCAGCAGATCAATGAAATAGGAGGGCATTTTTGGTTTAAATATCGCTCATAAACAGCTCAGAGCTATGGTCCCGGGGTTTTTGGACTCAACACAAGGCTACAAGTACCGCAAATTCATGGGGATGCGCTAAGATTTTCAAGACGAAGATTTATGCTATTCTGTCTTGTGTATCTTGCATTGAGGAAAATGGTTGCCTGGAGGCGAATTCCTATCTACTCCGACAGCCAAATCAAGGCACTGAGTGCTCAATAAGGTGACAGCGGAACTAGCGTTACAGTGTAGGAAGGCTTTCTATGATATTGCTGCTAGATCTCGGGTCTCATCTAAGTGGGTCCCTGGACTTTCTGGAATACGTGTCAACGAGGTGTTTTAGCCTCATGCCAAGGCAAAAAGCCTATCGCGAGAGGATAAATGTCTAATTTTAACTATAGGGGAAAGAAGTCCACGGTAGCTCATGCCACAACGCACAAAGTTCTCCAAAAGGACGACATTTGGAAGAGCCGCGTTCGAGGTGTTGTAAGCCCAACTTGGTGAGGATGAGCCCGTTGTTTGCTGTACTGGCGACTCTTGGATTTATTATGCGACACATAATATAGAAAAGGGGCAGATCAGCCACCCTTCTTCGATGCTCTAGACTGTGGTGAATCCCCTAGACGTATTACTCGTTTCTGGAATGAATCTTCAGGGAATGTTCCGGAGCGCATCCACTCACATGCAAGCAGTACTCAAGCGACGGTCTTATCTGGACCTTATAGAGTAGCAGGAGCTGTTCCGAATAATACAATTTCCTGAAGCGGATGAGAACGGCGAGGACCTGGAAGAAGGAGGATCTCATGGCTAAAGAACCTGAGAACATGGTTCTCTACAACAACCACAGGTCTTTTCCGAGCTGCAACCAATAAAATTATGATAGCCAGAATGATTGCCAACATCCGGACCGGATAGGCACTAGAAGAAGAAGAAGAAGGAGGATGAAAACTCCCCAGCTCGTGGAACGCTAACCTAGCGAGGCTGGCAACATGATCGTGCCATGACATGTAATTTTTGATTCAAGTATTGGGTGTATCTCCATCTCCACGGCTCTTGCAGGAGCAGAATTGAAAGAGGAAATGTTAAGAACCGGTTACAAGGTATTCCGGATATAGAATCAGGAGGACAACGGATAAGTGAAAATATAACCAGCACTCTATGTCATGGATAAATATCTCTGGGAACATTCGTCAGCCATGAGAAATTATGCTCATGGAATCTGCCTAGCTCTTAATATGAGACACTTGAGATTTTTGATGTGACGTATGACTCGCAACAACAGACTTAGACGTCACCTGAGCATTGTATGGTGGTAAATGGACCATCGTGCGCATGCTATGGCGAAAAGGAAGTAACATCGGCGTACATTTTAAGTTATTGTGAGGATTTGGGTATCACAGGAAGACTAAGAGTCTAGTATTCTGAAAGTTGAAGATGTAAGACGTGAAGAACACAAGGCTATGCTCACCTTTGCAAAAGGGCTTATCTTGGGAACTTGCGCGAAAAGTGGTCCTATCTATATTGTCTATTTTCTTCAATTCATTCATTGTGAGTTACTTATAACAATTGTCTAATACAAGTACCACCAAAAAAGCTATGAGTTAAATCCGGCCATGTTGAACGATTCACCATTCAAGAATCTATCTAGTACATGATTGTATTAACCTCCAATCCAGTGTAGTACTTTTCATGCTCCAATTTAAATCATACATATATGGTACTTATCTGTGTGAGAATACAAATAGCCAAAGATATGAACTTACCGAGTCCTAGGTCTGTCCAACACTCCACTATGCTCCAATGTACACTTTTCGAAACTCTATTTTTCATGGCTAATAGTTGGCACAAGTCACTGGCACATAGGTTTTTCTCTACCACAACAGACTGTGTGCTTTCATTTTCGTTGTAGAAGGTAATTTCTTCCTGTGAATGGAAATAAAATATTCATCCATCTGTGCCAGTTTCAAGACTGCAACTATGAGTAACGCTGTACTTCCTACCTAATGGTATGAGTTCAGAAACAACGATTTGGATCACATTTGGAAACTTTTGACTCTTTGGAATTTAATTTAGGAAAATATTAAAAAACTGTTTCGGTTATAAATTCTAAGTAGTAGTAGTAGTAGTTCTAGTATATCCATCCACCACCACAAAAGCAATCCCTGAGAGAACTAGCCAAGCATTGGCACAGACCCGGTGGCAGCCCATGGGCAACAAGTTTCTTCTGATGTTTCTCAGGCTATCGAAGTGTTTCGATATATCAAGACTCTCCATGAAGCTCAACTGCTCTGCTTCACATATTTGTGACGTAAACCTTATGTAGATCTAGTAGATGGCAACAGATAAACAGGCCACAAACACTACTTATTGACATGGGAAATAAAATGTACCCATGGTATATTTTACACAGAAAATATCTAATGTTATCAGACTATTTAGTTAATAATCTATTAATTACCGTTCGATCAGCGTTGTTGGTGAAATAGTCTTCCTCCTCGAATTCTTCTTCATCCAGGCGTTCGCTGAGCCGGGAATACCCGACGTTGGCAGAACAGGAGCACTTTCCTCTGGGAAACCGGCATTCTGGAACAAAACGAGAAAAAAGTGAATATAATGAAAGCTGTGAATAATTAAATTCCATTCAGTTTCGAGATGAAAAGACCCTATAGGAGAGGTGGAAATAATGAAATTTTTTAGACTCCTGTAAAATGCACACAGGTTATTCGTAATCGTAACATTGTTCGCACTGCACGCTGGATCCTCTTCACGGTTTTAGATTACAAGATTTTTTTTTAACAAGATTTTAAACGAAAAGATATTTGTGTAGATTGTAGATACTCCTACTTGATGAGACTGTTCCATCATGCAGATCGAAAGATTGTGTAATTAACACACCGTTTCACAGTGACGCGTTTCGATTTATATTTAAATCATCGTCGGACTGTCAGATTTGACTGCTAACAAGATTACTTGCCAACTAACTAACTAGATCCTATCATGGATACAAAACCTATCTAGCTATTTTTCTATTAAATTATTGTTTCCTTTCTTGTGTCTGTCTTAGAAAAAATATTCTTGGCAACTGCATTTACACTAGTGTAAAGGGAAACCCCTACAAAACCTTACTTAATTTTGAAGCAGATATCTTCAACCGATCGAGCTGAAATTTTGTATACACGTTCAGTTTAGATGACAATCTTTAAAACAAGTATATTGCATCAAAAATTGTTTAGAAACAAGAACATGTTCTATTTCTACACATATTATAGCCATTTGCACTTTTTAATCCGATCAAAATTATTTTTTTTAATTCGGTCAAACGGTTCTTTTGTGTCTCTTTAGTCCTGATAAAATTCTCATGGCTATGAATAAAATCGAGTACGCCCCAAAATGTGCAGGAAAGTGACAAAGGTACAAAAGCAACATTCATCATTTTAAAAATGGTTTGACCACTCTCAAAGGTCATTGAGCATTCCCAGACATGATTGATCATTCGAAAAAAAAACACTAAATATATACAACGACAAAGAAATTCTAGGAATTTTTAAACTGTTTGTTTATCACTCCGCCGCCAATGCACACATTTTCGAAGATGTGTCAACATCACCTACTATAGTCCCAAACTATATTACTCCAGAAAAATCTCCAAAATTGAAGGAGTGAACGTTCAGATTAGATTGACTGGAAGACCCGAACAACAAAGTGATTCTCTCCACTATGCATAAGACGTGCTATAGACATGTTTCGTCTTCAGCCTAGACTCGTCAGTATAGCCCAACGGTCTAACTCAGTCAAGTGACTTCGTCAGTTGCCAATAGGCAGCACCTCCCTACGCGACGCTTGGAGATGAGTGTCGAGCATAAAAAGTGTTTGCTATTACAATAATTCCCTCGCTAATCCGTGTGAAAATAACAAGCGGGGTCGTTCCAAGAACACAAGGAACATCACACTTCACTTATTGTATGATACAACGTTTGCATTTGAGAATTTCCGCAAGTGGTTAATCCACGCGCATACAAAATTGCAGTGATGAAAGTTTATAGCGCTATAAAGATATACAAAAAAAACCCGTTGATGAAATCGGGCTATTGTATTCGAAAAATGATGACATTACACCGAACTGCCTACCTCTAATCGTTATTAAGCGAAACAGAGAGCTAAACCAGATATTTGGAAGGAACAGACTCTGTCCAGCCCCAATGGATAGAATGGTATATTTCAATTTATTTTTAAGTCTATACCCGCGCCTGAGGCCGGATCCCAGCCTTTCAGTTTTAGGCGGTAGAATAGATATTTTCAAGCCTCTTGGTATAATTAAGATGCGTTTTATTTTTGTTCCTTGTCAGTCATCATTATGGGTTATATGCGTTCTTCTTTGACGGTCAAAAATTTGCCATTTGCAAAATTTTGTGTTTTCACGGACAGCTATTAACTGAGACATAGATCACAAAGTTCACACTGAGGACAAAAATCTACGTTAATAGTGACAAGCAAAAAAGTCAATTAATCGTTGCGAAAGATGGTCTCCTATACGTCCAAATAGGAAATAAAAACACACACTTTTAAAATAACTACAGTTTGCATTTGATAATTTTAGCGAGTAGTAAATAGACCGAAATAAAAAATCGCATTGGTAAAGTTTATAGCACTATAAAAATGCACATAAAAAGAGCACGTGTATGAAATAGACGTGTTAAAAAAACGTAAATAGCTAATTTTACAGAATATACACTATTCCAGACTGTCTAATTGCACTCCTTCCCATTTTGAACCGAAAATTGAGTCAAGTAGAAGAACCATTTATAACATGCTTTTATTAGGTTAACCTGTATGTATCTATCAAAGTAACGGAAACCTCAAAATTTGCACACGCTTAAGGGTCCATGACAATGCAATAATTTGATATTTATGTATGTCTTAATGACATAACCAGGATCATCAGGATGAAAAATTATTAATTTGAACGATTTATCTTTTCATGGTATTTTTGGAAAATGGTATCATTATGACAACAGAGATGTCGCTAAGACAATTTTCTACATATTTTTTGAAAATTCCTTTAATTAGATGAAATATATTTTTTAAAACTCCCAGAAAAATCATAGCGATACAAATAATCAAAGCAAAATATACTACTACTATCTTTTTTTATTTTTTCATTCTTAGTATATTTTTTTATTTTCTAGAATCGCTTGCGTTTTAAAGCATGTTTTATTTCAGTTTTTCAAACTATTATTCATTATATTATACGAGTACATGATGTATCAAGCATTTTACGAGGTTCCCTCGAACGTGCTAAATTTAAGGTACTTAATTTTACTGCACCTTTTGGCAAATCTGAGGTCGATCAAGATTATTTTTGAACTAGAGAAACAACCACAGGACACTCGTAAAAAAATTTAAACCTACAAAATTTTTTTCTACACACGTAAATGATTGGAATTTCAAGAAACATAAGAAATGACCTCAATTAGGTTGGCCACGTACTTCTCATGCAATGGTATCAATTAAGGATTGTCCCCCAGGACAACCTTACGTTCAGGCCGAAAATGGGGGCCAGATTCTTGATCCTAATACCCCTAGGAAGCAGTCATTTATTTCAGTAATGTCTCCTTCAAAATGAACCACTTCATCCGTTACCTTTCCCTAATGGTTATAGGTGGATTCACTGACTCCAAATGGATAATTGCCGACTCTGATTCGCTTGTCGCCAGCAGAAATTCGCCAAGCGGCCCTCACCAGTGACAAGCGAACGCATCTCGGTACAGTTATGTATTTGAGGCCATTGAATCCTAATAAAATCATTAGAAAAGCCTAAAAATTCGTGTATTGCCTATTTCGAGGGATGCAAGTATCAAAATGACCCTTCGCCCCTGAGCCCCGCTTAGTTAGGGGCCGGAAGCTCAGGCTCAGCACCCCCGAATTATCCAGAAAACGAGTTTGAGTAATGTTTAAACAGAACAATTTTTCTAATTTTTTGAAATTATTATCCTATCGATCTCATACGGTTTTCATAGAGAAAGGCCCCAATAGAACATAACCGAGTTTACTACACCTGCCAGAATCCTACGTTACTCACTACCCGGCCTTCCATCAAATAAAATTACTCGAATCAAAGACAGACGATCGATGATTGGCAAACTGCACTCCTGACCCACAAAACAACCTTCAGGGCCTGGCTCATTTCGGCCTACAAATTTAGCTGTTGAATTTTTTAGTGCGCTTCGATATCATGCCCTCCTGGCCCAAATACACGTTCTGTTTCCGTTTGTATGTAGGTAATCCAGCTGGACATAAACGAAATTGATCAATAAACGAACTCTATCAGATTTGGTGCCGAATAATCAGTTTGCGTACATAGCTTAATCCTAGTAGTCAAGTTACGAAGTTATGAAAGGATATACAAGATGTTGAATAGTTGTTACAGGTTTATTAAACAACGGATACCCAAAGAAGCTAGTGGAGTAACAACACAGGAAAATACCAACAGTAGAAGAATTAAACACGAAGAATCTCAGCACTTACTCATTCTGCCTTACGTTAAAGGAATATCAGATGGAATCAAAAGAATAGGTCAGCGATATAAGATCCGAACGAGATTCTCTAGGACTGCCACCCTCAGAAGTATCCTAACAAAAACTAAGCCCAGGAATGAATCTCAAGAGACAAAGGACTGCATCTACCAGATACCATGTCAATGTGGTAAAATCTATGTTGGAGAAACAAAAAGGCCACTGGAAGTAAGAATCAAAGAACATCGTCTCAACACCCAGCGAGCAGAGACAGGAAAATCTGGAATAGCTGACCACGCATGGACGGAGCACCATGAAATAGCTTGGGACGACGCTAAGGTTATTGCCAAGGAGCCGCATTGGTATCGAAGGAAATTCAAGGAGGCGGCATTCATCACCAACAACAGCAAAGTGTACAGCGTAGACATTAAACCAATCTGGCAGCCACTCATAAAGAAGATGAATAGACTACGACTGGACCAGACAACAAACAATGACCGACAAACAGCCACGTCAGCAGACCGGAATACCGCGCATCGGGAACCAATCAGAACAGTCCGCGCACAACGACACGTCACCGGACGGGGTATAAATAGGCATGGAAGGAACGTGTTCGCCAGTTCACCTGAAGACGATTGAAGATAGCACATCAATCGAAACGTCGTGATACTCAAAAATTTATAGACAATGGAAGTCCGAAATCAAACTTTTGAGGTATTATGTAGATTTGCTCAACTCGCCTGAATCGCACTTACGAGTCTCAACAAGACGGAAGAGTAACAATTATAATAATCTGGAAAAAGTTAAAGCGTTATTTATAATTACATTACATACAGAAATAAGGTTTCTTTAATGTTACGTTTTCTGCTTGCTTCTACATGGTGTAAAGTCAGTCAGATTCACAGAATCCTCAAATTTTCCTATGTTGACGGGGGTACATTGTGTGAAGGATTTGGAAATAGTTTTAACCATTAAAATAAGAAAATTGGAGTGCTTGGGCCACATCATGAGAAGCTCAAACACACATGAACTATCACAGCAGATACTCAAAGGCGAAGTCTTAGCAAAAAGAGTACTAGAACGTAGACGTATGTATTTGCTGAATATTATGCATCATTATATATGATTTTTTACACATAAAGAATAATGAAATTTCTAAAAGGTATCAAGTTTCATAACACTGTGTACCTAATCAATGCAAAAGGATCCTTTTATCATAACCATTTTCCCTCGCCCATCAGACTCGGATATCTATAGATATTGTTAATAGCATTTCTTTGATCCACCGGGTGTGGAGAAATGTATTAAATTTTTGTTTGAAAGATTACGGGATGCAATTTTTCATAAAACAACGGATAAAAACTGCTACTTTCACTTACTCACAATTTTCGCCATCCTCCTTATCATTGTTCCTCATATCCTGCACTAAGAAATATTGTTATCAAACCCGCACTCTAAGAACCCTGCGATCACTCTTACATCTGAATTGACACTAATTTTTTTCGAAGCAATGCTACAACGACACCGTTATTTAATTGAAATCAATCAAGACTCTACAACAAAGATTACCTTCCTATCATCTCACTTCAAGACTGCTGGAATGATTGAAAAAATATATCAATTTCGTCAGCTTTCAATGAAGTCGTATTTAATTTTTATGGAATGTATTGTTGATGTGTAGAACGTTGTGTTTTTGGAGTTCAATGTATTATTAGAGTTATATTGTTTTAATCTATGTTCTGTAGTAGCGACATTCATTATTGTGCAATACCAAGATCTGGCTCATAAAGTGTGTTTGACACATGCAGACAATGATCTTGGCGTCTCCTTTCATTATACGTAAATATTTTGGCACAAGTTGGGATGCTTAGAATACGAGGGTCGCGCTGAAAGTTTTTAGATACAGAAAAACTACGAGGTTTTTTTAAAAACTTTATTCTGTTTTTTCAACATATTCTCTCCCTACCTCAACACATTCACGCACTCTGTAATCTACTTGTCATGAAATACAGCGATTGCCTCTTCAACGGTGGAAAAATGGCAACCTTGTATCTTTTCTTTGATCTTAGGGAATAAGAAGATGTCGATCTTTTTTACCATATTTTGCACAGCTTCTTCAGTTTCCGGAGTAACAGCAGTGGGCGGCCCTTTTTAAACTCTGCAAACCACTCAAAAACTGTACTGCCCTAGAAGGGGCAGAGTCCCCAAAGCAACTCAGTAAACTGTCGTGACGTACCGCTTGTTTTAGTCCCTTTTTAAAGTCATACAAAATCATGGCTCGAAAATCGCGACTACTCGGTTCCATTGTCACGTTAGAATTCGGCCAACACTTAGATTTAGATGCATTGGAGACCGTGGCAAGGCAACTACTGAACGATTCAAAAGCTGCCTTTGCGTCTAAGCACTTGCAGCTTTAGGCAAAATAGCTGCATGCTCGAACTTGTTTAAACTTGTATAGATTAGGAATATCTTAAGACTTTCAGCGTGACCCTCGTACATGTGAAACATAAGCATCACAATTTTTGATCCAATTTTCTTATTCATGGATCTTAAAACAGGAATTTTTGTTTGTCGTGGAATGACACTGATCTCTCATGAGACACGCCGAGGTATATGCAAAAAAGCAATATCATTTGATTTCAAGTTGCATCAAAAGGAGTTAGTAGTCAATGGAAGTCATTATCATGGCCTCAACTTAGCCTCAACTTACAACGTGACTAAGATGAACGCTCTGATGCAATGTCACCGCTAGTTTACTTCGGAATAAAGCGATTAACATACGCACCACAAATCTAACGACTCCTGAAATGAGGTTACACAACGTCAGTTTTCAAATTATATTCCAATTAATGCCACTAATGATCGCAGCGTTTTTGGGTGATCATTCAACACTTTCTCTCTGTCTGGAACTTTCTGTATTGATAACGAAACATTTCAAAAGACATCTGTCAAAAATATCGGAGGTTATCGGTCTATTTCAACTTCACTGAAATACCGAAAATGAATTGACTCTCGGATTTTACCCACAAAACACCAAACAGATTAATAAAACACAACTTCTAAAAGATCCCAAACATTTCACTCGTAGCGCGTTAAAAGCTTCATACACGAACCGGTCGATCTAAGGAACCGCGTGGTACTACCGCCATGCGTCGTTTATAATGATAACCGTCAGAAAAAAGATTGATAAGGATACGTTATCAAGAAAATAGATCTTTACCAGAGATAAAGCGGTCATAATATTGAAAAGTATGCGTTTTCGAGTTAGATAAAAGGTTATCGGGGCAACAGGAAAATTTCGCCGATATGATGTAAGGAGTTATACAGTGTTCTAGGTCAATTTGGTCTTGACACTGATCTAGCATAACTATGTAAATTTTAAATTGTTGTAACTGGTGGAACTTTTCCTTTGTTCTGGATGGATTTTGTTAGTTTTAATCAGCATAAAACCTGTGATACGCTTGACTTTGTTACACTATATTATCAAAGGTACATCCCTCCTGGGCAATTCTTCCTAATTTTCTAACCTGTACAGCTCGATCTTTGATTAGACATCTAGTGGCAGAGGCCGATACTATCTTCGGTCGATAACTACCTTCTTTAGCGCATTTGCCGTTCTACCTGACCAGTTCGTCATAAAGGCGCCTGGCTAGAATGCAGGAGGTTGTGGGTTCGATCCCCACTGGCGACAAAATTTTCTTTCTAATTTTTCCAAATATCATTATTAACAATCGCTTACGTGGTGGTAGAATAAATAACTATACGTACGTCAACGTAGCGATGCTGGAGTGAGTTTAATTGGTTTCCTACTGAGACAGTTTCTTTCAAACATCCCATTATTGCATCCATGACTCAAATTACGCTGCCTTGAGAGTTCGAACTCCCAAACACAAAGGTAATAATCATAGTCTCGCTTATCCATAGCGACCCTTCATCACGCGAATGATGCATGTCTGAATTACATCCGACAAAATCGTGCTACGTCGTGAGATAACACAGGAATTAATAACAGCGGTCAAATTTTATTAGCGCCAGGTCAATTCAATTAAAGAAATCAATTCAACAGCCACTACTATTGTCTTTTATTATTGCTTAACAAGATTAGACGGAGCATTCAAATGGGGAATGATGGATTTATTAGACTCATTCTCTTGGGAATGGAGATCGATGGAAGATATGCGAATGAAGACCACCAGTTAACATCACGTATATTTAAGAATGCTTCCAGATGCCGCAGGTCTGTGAAAGTAACTAAGTTACTTTCTATCACAAATAATCACAAACATAATTTTTGATATACAGGGACGTATTTTAAGGGGGGTCTTTCATGTAGCATTTCCCCCTCGGAGGCTTCATTAAAAAGATACGGGGTGTTGAAATTAAAAAATAAAAGCAGTTTTTTTAATATCCTCCAAACCGTCAACAGGAATGAACTAAATTTGTTATGTAGATTTACCTGAGTATTGTTCACATTCAAAAGTCTTTACTTAAAATTAACGTGCTCCAGTGGCGGAGATAGGGGGGATTAGAGGCATTATTTTTCCAAATAAAATATTATATAATATTTTTTTCTGAAGCGTACAAGTTTTCGAACTCTATCTTCAATTTGCTACAAATACCCACTCTTGTGTTTTTTCCTAGAGTGCATTATTTTCGTAAAAATAACAATAAAACAAATTAGATCATTCATTAAGAGCCGAGATACAATTAGTTTCAAAATAAAATAACGTTTCGTAAAAAACAGCGGCGTACTATTTTTTTAAAATAAGGCCACTAATCTCCTGTATCTCTGCCACTAATGCACGTTAATTTTGAATAAGGACTTTGGAATATGGACAATTTCAAAACCCTGAATTTTTTCAATGAATCCCTCGAGGAAAAGATGTTACACGAAAGAACCCCCTTAAAATACACGTCCCTGTGTGATGTTCCATTTTTGGTCACGACTTGTGAATCACCCTGTATATCGGGTCATACTTTACTGATCAAATTCCTGGAGGTGAAGCTGAAGCCTTAGCTACCAGTTACGTCAAAAACCAAAGTTATATGAAATAGAGATAAATCCAAACACAGAAAATAAAAGCAACCACTGTAAACCACTGTAAACAACCATAAAACTAAGAAAATACAACACTCGGGTTCAGGAACGCCATGCGGTTTCCAACTTTTCACTTTGCCAAGCCTCGACGCTGTTGACTCTCATCTTCTCGCCATTCTACGCACCGTGAGATTCCGGTTTTAGCAGAGCGTATGTTACAGAAACGCAGCATCCAGCTCAAGTACAACGAAAAACAAGTTTATCTACAACCGGTGTTTTTCGTGTGCGGTGAATGGCTACTACACATTCATTTATAAGTAGTCATGAATGAGTTTCCGGTCAACACACGCAAATAAACAACTGAGTGTGTACAAGATCACGTTACTCTACTCTCAACTGTCTGATGGAAAATTACCATTCGAAATGTGCTACCGCTTTATTTTAATTCTGATGTAATACAGACTGTTGTTTGAATGTTCGTAGAGATAAAAAAATGGTGTTAAGTGGGTTGACACTATACCTTGCATGCCATTGTATGAGTTTCGAAATAAATATGTAATTTCCAATATTTCTAACACTTACTTCAAGTTGATTATTACGCTTACAGTCCGATTATAATTTTCAACGAAATAATCAGGGGAGTTGATAACGAACCCCTTTTTCCAGCAAAATACATATGTACAACAAGTCTGGCTAGCTTATCGCCAGCTGAAACCGGCTGAAGAATTGGCCACGGAGAGAAACTCTATGTATTTATGTTTTCGGTGGTGCTACTACCCCTTAATCAGGACAAATTACACAAGAGACGAATGTTTTTCCTGTCTGAAAAAAAGGCGACTCCCGGAAAATATTTTTACTGGAAAATTCGACGTCTGTGGCGCAAATTTGAGCAAACCATTTATGTATCTGATAGAGTAGTAGAATAGAAAGCAGAACGGCTTTTTGGCCTGAAAATGGGGGTTCGAAATTCGTTAAAAATTTAATTGAAAAAAATTAGAAAAAAAACTTATATTTTTTGCAATCATTTCGTGGAAAGTACAGCACGCATCTACTTGACGCATTATTTTCATGTGCTGTAGATATTTTTGTCTGTTCATTCAAAAAAACTTCTTTGGTTCTCTTCAACTCATTTAACGATCAATTGCTGTAAAACTAAATCACCTTTTAAAAAAACGAATGATTTTTTTCACAGCGAATATCATTCATATTACTTGTATATGCAATACACGTGCTATTCACAGCAGCTCGTTACCTTTAACAAACCATTTCATCGGTAATTGTCATTTTACAGTTATTCTGGCAATTTAAAACAATGAACGATTCGGAACAAATGACTTATAAATAGCAACTTAGACGATGCTAGTCGAGCCTGATGGAATGTATAATTGTTCATGGTCACTTAGCTCATTATTCGTTTCGCCGTTTGGAATTTCCAACATAGATAAAGCCGCGTATTATGGTTGGAAGTAGATAATTTCGGAATCAACGGAGATTTCTAATGGAACCATTTCAGAACATCGCATGCAACAAGAATATCGATATGTAACTATAAAAAAATATTGAAAAATGTTAATGATTGTCGCTATTGAAACCACATACGTACGGATTAATCTTTACTGACGTTTCGCCTGCCTCGACAGCCTTTATCTTAGAACAAAACATAATGAAAAAAAATTATTTTGAAATTTTTTTTCATTCTGGTTTGTATTTTAATGAAAACTGCCGAGGCAGCGGAAACGTCAGTAAATATTCATTCACACGTATGTGGTTTCTATTAGCAGTCAGTAAAAAATATAATGAATCAAAGACAGCTACAGGACAAGGTTTAAAAATTATGGTAATAAGTGGTGCTGTTTTCTCCAGTTTATCTTTCCTTTGCCAGTTTATGATTTCTATATCCGCAGCTCTCAAGGATGAAACAAAATAACTCATGGACAAGTCCCATGTATCGCTCTGAGAAGACATTACGTGTTTTAATAGTCTGCTAGTATAGCAACACAAACTGCCAATTTAGTTTAAAATCTAATCTACGGAACCCATTGCAACTGACAAACTTGTCAGTGACACCTTTTACAAGTGAATCTGTGTCTGCCATAAAGAGTTCTCAGTACACGAGAAAATGCATACATGCACGTTAAAGCAGGAACCGCCAGTCTATTCTGACTTCACCAAGATGCGAAGGAAATGGTTTGACCTCATCAGCATCTCCAATACGCATCCGGAATCGAGGAATTACTTCAGGAGCGACTTGGCGATACGTCAGGAGAAAGAAAGACATATGTACTCCAAAAGCTATTATATGATACATCCGTTTAGTAAATTCAGGTAACCAGACGAATCTGTGGATAGTGTAGTCGGAATTCAAGATATAATGTTTTCTAGATATCTCAAATTCAAAAACACTCGTGATTACGATCCTTTCCGAGTCAAAACTAAATAAATTCGTAACTTTGCAGGGCTTGGTATGAGGTGCATCTCCTAGTGCTCTACACCACTTTGATAATATGCAAGCCAATTCTTGTGAGCTTCTCTCGTCGTTCGAAGCCCTTTATCCGAAATCTTCCCGACTTATTCAAAACATCAATCTTTGTCATGGACGTCATGTCCATCATCGATATAGCGATGACCTTCCTCACCGGATATCCGATAAGACTTGAAAGACGAATTGAGTTTGAACCTAAGAGAGTTGCTAAGTAAGTACAATTTTTCATGCATACAACCTATCAGTAGCGAAACGCTGTTAGACGCATTTCTGTCAATGCTACCAAAAGTGAACGCTCAGAATGTAGTAACATGTCCGTTCAACAGAAAAAGTGAATACAGTTGCTCAACCTCAACACTCATCTCCTAACGTCGCGCATCGTGGCGCTGCTCATTGGCAACTTACGATCTCGAGGTCCTAACACTTGGAGATGAGTGTTAATGTTGCTATCACACCTTTGACTGGGCTACATATATAGCACCCAATACAGTTAGACCTCCAGGCTATACTGACGAGTCTAGGCTAAAGACGAAACTGTATGTCTATAGCATGTGTGATGCATAGTGGATAGCATACACTTAAGCTGCTCAACGGTTAGCCCAAAGTTGCGTCTGCTGAATACGATAAATCATAAAAAAACAGATAGAGGATAACATTCCGATAAAAAATACAATCGATCTAGGGCCTTCAAGGCTTCTACCAAGGTTTCAGGATTTTGAATCATTTGGGTGAATACTACTTTGTATTTTGCATAATTTGGAAGTTGCGGTAATGAGTGGATGTAGACACCTTTTTCGTTAGCGAAAAGATTTACAGGTAATTATTAGTATTACTTAACGAAGATGCCGTAGTATTAAGGTACATCACCTCCTTGGAACCATATTGAAAATACTTAAAAAATTTAAAAGATTAACAAAAATAACTTTTTTTAATACCTAAACGTGAGGTAGAGTAATAAAACCTCACCGAATCTCGAGTCATCGCACTCGATATATCGAAAGTTTTCGATAGGGTGCGACATGAGGAAGTCCTGGTCGAGCATGCTGCCTACAGGCTGAGACCGAGATTATGCAAACAGTTAGATAGTTTTCTTAGAAATTGATCCATATTCATGGTGATCTCCAGGGATCTGATCTTTCTTTCCATAGCGTATTTGCCGTTCTGTGTGGTAGTTCGACATAACCGAATATTAAAAAGCATCTGCCTAATTTTTCTAATTATTATTAGTGCATGTATCCTCTCGCAGCGCTTGTGGAGTGCTATAGGCGTTCTGCCTTTTGTAAGGAGTTATCTGACACAAAAATATCCATTATCTCAATTATCAAGGTACTTTAACAATACATCAATTGAATATAAGCTATTTAATAACACTTTACAGGAATTACCTGTTCAGTCCGTTCTTCATATGCGATGTACTTTCATCATATCCCATGACGTTGCCGTATCTGATAGAGCCAGACTTCTGCAAGAATCGATGTAAAATATACAAGGCTATAATTGCTATATTTATGCTGTTAAAAATCGCCCGATTGGTCACAGTGGTGAATCTCATGCATAAAGTTAATGATGTGAGTACCATTTCTAACGGATACAATGTAGTACCTACAACAGTTTCCCATCTCATAAACGAACGTGAATAGTTTCTAATTTCATCAATATTTGAGATGACAGATGGTAACTTAGCCAATCTATAATTAATGTAACTCATGAAAATCATCCAAATAGCTATTCACATGCTAATCCGCAAAATAAAAACAGGTATACAAATTCGCATCACGCCGCTCAAACGCTCTATCTAACTGAGCTAATCAGGCACGCCGCGCACTGTCTAGAATGCCGATCTTGCTGATTAGCAAGTATATAATTGGCACAGTTGTTACTTACATAGAAGTACTATGATCGTTACAGGGATCTGTCAAGTCGCGGTCGGAGATCTTTACCGACCCAAAACTGGCGCTGCACCGCGAGACACGAGATTCAAGGGAGGCTTTCGGAAATTGAACCAGAAATCATCGGTATTCTAGATTGAGTGAGCGGAGTGCCTGCTTTCTCAGTTGGCTAGAGCATCTGACCGGTGAGCGGTTAAAATTCCACAGTTGATCAGGTTTTATATGACTTTATAAATATGAATTTTTGTATTCTGAGACGTTACATGGCAGCCAGTACAAGTAAGATTAATAATTTTTACTTGTAGTATCTCAAGATGCATCTTAAAGGACCGATGTTCTTGATAGCTTGTATCACAGTGTCACTTATCATCACACATTGGATGGCCTGCATGCATTGGGGTGTGTCTAGGGTGATCAGGAATTACCTATTCAGATATGACAGTAACAACAGTTGGATATACCAGAGTGGGGCCAATGAGATGCCTTTCACCAATCAGTACGTGAGGTCATTTCTCAGGAGCAGTGCGTGCATATTAGGTAATAATTCAAAAAAATTGACCGCCTCTGTTTTGTACCACATAATCATTTTTCGTGTGGCTTCACCGTATTCTGCTGTACAAATTATTGTCAGTGTTTTGTACTGACACTCGTGCGGTGAGGTTTTAATATTAAATATAAGATTGTTGAAAGAATAGTCCATCCAGTATACATGTAATGGGATGTGAAAACAAAGCAACAAAAGAGGCTCACCACAGCATATCAGTTCCGAAATTTCGTTGAAATCAGTAAAGGGGTCATTGAGATTTTAAGATGACAAAAGCGGCAAAAAAATTTTAGAGCCCCATGAAAGAATTTTTTAGAATATGCCCTGAGATTATCAGAAACCTGTTGAACATCTGAAAGTGAGCTTTGAGGAATTTTCAAAATGTTGTGGCCTTGTTTTTTTAAGTACGACCGCAAAATGAAAACTCGAGATTCAAAAAACGAAGTTTCTGATGATGTTTTTTGTTCATTACTGTCACCAAAACAGAAATAAGCAGAACCTACTAGGAGAACGGTTACTGACATTATGGGATTTGAAAGAAGCTACCGACAAGACTGATCGACATACAGATCGAAATTAAGTATTTCGTGATTTATACACTCACACATTTATATATACGAATACGTAGCCCAATCAAGGATGTTACGTATATATCACTCAGCTGCTCTCTACAGTTAAACCGCCAGGCTATACTAAAGAGTCTAGGCTAAAGACGAAACATGAATGTCAATAGCACGTTTTAGCTATAGTTGAGAGCAACGCTTAATCAGGAGGTATGGTTATTCTATTCTATATAAAATTGAAACGGTCAGTTTACATAACAAAAATATTCGATAGATAAAAGGCAACACCCTACAGAAAAATGACACTTCGGGCCAGTTCATGTTTGATAATAAACAAATTGTTAATATCTAAAATACTTTCAAAGCAATAAATTCAAGAATGATATCGTACGTATTCACAGCAATAGCCTTTATTTTGCCAGAATGACTAGGAATATGTATATGTTTTGTAATGTCTATTTTTTTCAGGTGTGTATGTTCCTGTACAGAAATATGGGGATGAGGAGTATGTTATGTTTATCTTCACGTACATCGTGGGGAAAATATTATTATTTTCAGTATGGGGTAATGACATTTCTATATACCAACCTAAAATGTATCTAAAACAGTTTGAAATCGTATTCTGAAAAATATGTACAATACAGACTTAGTTTTAGATGATACTGTCGTTATTTTAATTGAAATTTAATGAATATAAAACATAATGTTTTCAAATTTCACACTCTAATTACTCTACCAATCAAGCTAATATTATACGTTGCACTGTCATCATACCACCTAATGATTTCTTGTGACGAATAAATTTTTAACACAATTTCATTATGATTATTATCATATAATGGAAAAGAATTTTTAAACGAAATGTCAAATAACTACAAGGCTGATTAATTTGAAAATATGCGCACGTGTTAAGAGAGGAAGGCAATACAATGATTTGATAAGTTTGTCCTAATTTGCTGTCCAGGATCATTACGATAAAAAATGACATTAAATTATACAGGTTAAACATGTACCACCCATAGAATGGATCATAGTGAAATAATGTTCATTTCAAGCCATTTTTAATCAAATAAATGAAAAATAAACAAAAAAAACGCCTCAACAACAACCAAACAAATAAGTTACAGACTGTATCATTATTGAACGGAATCTTAATAGTTAAAAATTATTTTTAGTGTTTAGTTTGCTATGAAAGTTTGTTTTTCTAGTTTATAAACTACAATTTCCCGATATCTAATCTGAGTCGCACTCATGTCAGCTTTCTCGCTTACAGCTGTTTTGGCAATATATATTTTGGGAACGAGGTCAATGAATATGAGATTCCTAGAGCTAATAAATCAAATACAAGCCTACACGAAACTGAACAACTTTCCTGTCGATCTCCAAGAAAAACTGTTGAGTTTCTGCTCTGAAAAGTTCCATGGGAAATATTTCCGAGAAGAGAGTATTCTAGGATTCCTGTCAGGTAATCTATAGACCATAGGTTCTCAACGTGAGCGATAATGCCCCCTTCTGGGCGTTTGGGACTTTCAGGGTGGCGGTAGAAGAACTCCGAGAAAATTGGGGGGCGTCGATATCTTATTAGGAATCGGAGGAGCCTAAGAGTCTCTGGTCTATAATGAAGACAAATCAAGCGAGTATTAGAGGCTTTTTTTATGAAAAAGTTCAGTAGACTTACTTGCCCGATCAATATTTAGAAATTCTATTAAAATATCAATTTAAGTAACCAGTCAACAACAAAATAACTCATTTTGTTCAACTTTTGTGATATTTGCAATACCACAACAGTTGCACAAAATAATTTGATAAAATATAAACAATATAAATGAAGTTGTCTTAGTGTGCTGGGGATATCGGGAATTGAAGCAAGTTCTAGTGTATGCTCTCCACTATGCATCCTACCTGCTATAGACACGCCTGTTTCGTCTATAGCCTAGACTCGTCAGTATAACCAAGAGGTCTAACTGTAGAGAGCAATCTGGTGGTATATACGTAACTCAGTCAAGGGTGTGATAGCAACATTAACTCATCTCTAAGTCTCGCCCTCTATGGGGACGCGCATTAGCAACTTACGAAGTCAAACGTCCTAACACCTGGACTACCTTGAAGCAGCAAAAGATGTCCCTTACGACATCTGCAAACAAGGATGAACTGATTTACAGCGATATCCCTTGTTCTTCGTAAACACATTTTTAGTGGAGAGCGTACAGGTAATATCAGTTGTCAGTCGAGATAACATCGTAGAAGTGTCGACGAAGAACAAGGGATGTCGCTGTAAATCAGTTCACCCTTGTTGACAGAAGTCGTATGGACATCTGTTGCCGCTTCAAGGCAGTCCAAGTGTTAGGACCTTTGACTTCGTAAGTTGCCGATGGGCCATAGAGGGCGACACTTGGAGATGATTTGAAAGTTCTAGTGTCAACGCCTCAAGCCCTTCTATTGTAGAAAGCTTCTATTTGGATATCCTGCTTGTTTCAGAGAAGCTGAAAAACGACGTGAACAGGCACTTTTCGAAGAAACTCATCAACTCTACCCCGCTTTTCAGTGATTTGACCGAATTAGAGGTCGACCAGGTTGTGGCAAAACTCACTCCACTGATTTTTCTGCCCAAGGACGTCATTGTCAGGGCTGGAGACGATCCTAACGCCCTCTACATCATAAGCAGCGGAACAGTAGCTGTGCTCACAAAAAGTGGGAAAGAGGTACATGTGATTGATGTCTAACCAATATCGAGCTCAATAGGTTAGAAAATTTGGAAGAAGAATTGCGCGGGGGATGTACCTTCCATAGCGTATTTGCCGTTCTGTGTGACAGTTCTCATAGCTGAATGGTCAAAGCAATTGCCTAGGTTGTGGGTTCGATTCCCACTGGCGGAACACTTTTTTTTCCAATATTTTCAATTATTAGTTCAGTCCCTCTCCCGATTAGCTTGGAAAGTAATTCGTCAATAAATATTTCAAATAAGGAGTTTATTACATTATAAATTGTTGAACCTCTTTTTATTGTTTCCCGAGTTCACAACCGTTTTTGGGCGTAGTCAAAAAAATTCTTCGGAACTCAATAATTATAAAGCCTTTCTCCTGAATGTCTCTTTTATATCCCGCATACCAAAAAATAATTTTGGGGGTAAAAACTAATGTTTTTCATTTCCGGAAACGGTTTTCATTATCATTAAGCATAGGCGATGGTATTTAGAAACTTTAAAAGGCGAACGTCATACCTTGCGGAATTCCAGAATAACCTTGGTAAATTTTTACGACCTCAAAGCCTAATTTCTGTGATTGAATTGTGCTTAAACCAAGTAAGATCAGCAATAAACGTGAAGCACAACTTCTATCAACAGGTGTTTCACCTCCAAGATGGCGATGTGTTTGGCGAGGTGTCTTTGGTGTTGAAAACAAAAGCGATCACAACGACAGTGGCCATAGAAACCACACAGGTCTACAGGCTAAACAAGAAGGACTACATGACTTACATGGCCAAAAACAAACGAGTTACATCAAAACTAAAGCAATGGGCTACTACAAACACCCGGTAAGTGTTTTAGAGTCGTCAAACTGTAAAGGAAACAGCTTAAAGAATTGGCCATTTTATGACGTGGAAGGAGGAGAAAATATGAAAAATCAGAATCAGTTTTGTTTCAATAACGCCTTAAGAATATTCTTTGCAAATTTGTACAAATTTTGTCCTTTTGGTCAAATATCTGATTTGAGGTGGTTGATCGCATACTCAATTAGCGTTTTTTTGAGGTTGTTACAATGTTATCATATGAATAAAATTCATACGAATTTTTTCAAAAATATATAATACTGATTTTTCAAAATTTATGAAACAAAATACAGCACGATTTCATCTAATTATTAAGCCACACGAGAGAAAGTTGTAGAAGAACATCAATTTATGGATTATACCCATTAATCCCTTGATTCCAAACCCCTGAAGTGACAAAAACAATCGCCATATCACCTAAAAAATCAACTGTCAAAACCTCCTATGGAAAAAGTGAATTTTAGATCTCACTTCATAACTATGTTGTTTTACAAAAATTGCCCTGACACAAATATTGAGGCTGAGTTATTGTATTGATTTTGTCAATGGAATTTAAACCCTAGTGTTCACCTTGATCATTACTCGGAAAATAGCTATTTTCGAATAATTTCCAAGAGTGATATACAATGTTGTTTCAGGAACATTGTAAAACTGGAAGAACAGTACAAAAAGGAGCAGTTTGAGGAGATGTATCGCAGAGTTCCCAAAACGCAACCTGACTTGCAAACTAAAAAATAATTCTTATATATTTTATACGATTTATTCTGTTGGACTGTGTTGTGAAGTGTTATTATATTTATGAATTATGGATGTGTTTTATTCATAGATTAAATTATCTCTGAAAGTAATTTCCTATGAAAACGTATCCAAAGTGCTAGGTGCAAATGTCATAATAATTTGAGGTTGTACTAGGATTTATATCATAGTCAAAAGGCGGGAAAAGTAGTGTAATCGCAAAAAATTGGATCGTTTTAATATCTACATTTCAAAAATCCGATTAAGTAGTGTATCAAACCAAATTTTTTAAAAATTGAGTGAAATCGCATTCTTTCTCATGAGATGCAGCCTACAGTTTAACTGGACTATAAGGACAAACCTCACTCTTTCCATATTATTTCACATAGAAAATTCAAAGAAATTACTGGAAAATTAATCATATCAAACTTGAATAACATTAGAAGGGTACAGCAAAATTTCAGGATCATTTCACTAATATTTATAATAGCCTCTCGCAAAGGCAACAACGCCAAAGTTCTCCAAAAGAACGACTTTTACAAGAGGCTCGTTGGAGGCATTGTAAGTTCGACCTGGTGACCAGCCACCCTTCATCGATTTTCTGGACTGTGTAGGTCCTTGGTGAGGTCAGGTGCATACATTAGACCTATTGCTCGTTTCTGGATTGCGTCCAGAAGCTTTAGGGAGTTCTTCGGAGCGCATTTCCTCAAATGCTAGCAGTACTCCAGTGATGGTATAAAGTATATTAGTTGCTGTTCCAGAGAATGAAATTTTCTGGAGCGGAAGAGAACCCCCAGCTCCTGGGATGCCGACCTCGCGAGGCTGGTAACTCCATTTGTAAATCCCCTATCGGATATTCTTTCCAACAATATTTGAAGATCAAAAAAAGCTCTCTCCTGAAACCGATTCGTACAAAACACCGGAAGAGCAAAAAAATCTCCCCTCCTGACATGTCCCCCAATTCAACCCAATTCTGCGCCCCATGAACATTGCGCCGAGGACGAGAGGTCGGCGTGGCGGTCCGCCATTTTTCGACCCCTTGTATACCGTGTGTGGATAAATCGTCGTAGTACCCAGTATATGAATCAGAATTGTCACACCTGACTCAGTCACTACAATTATTCCGCACCAAATGATTCAGTCGAGCGATGTCTGAGTGGAAAACCCCGCGGCACAGCTGTGTGATCCACACGGCGGACGATGATGACCTGTTCGGAGACCTCGCCTACATGTCCTGCTGGGGACGCTTCACGGCCAAGTGGATGAGGTTAATCATGGTAACGGAGAGCCCCCTATCTGAGAAGGTGTTCAAAAGCAAAGCAACGTTGCGGAGAGAGAAGATCAAGCAGTTGGAGTCGAAGCATCCGTATGTCATACATCCTTTGAGCAAATTCAGGTACGAGCCTTGGATCTCCTACTACGCTGTACCTCCTCAATAAATCAATTCTACTGCGCGTACCGAGTAAACTCAATTTAAACACAGTTTCTTAATAATCTAAATGGTGAATCGTTTATCATCCCTATTCACGTAAAATGCGGTAATCTGTAGATTCTAAAACAAAACCGGAATATATTAGCCCCTTATGAAAAAGTCAATCAAGCCCGAAAATGCCGAAAAAATTGACGTCATGTCGGACGACTTCCCTTCCCACTCAATGGTATTCAGAAATAAAGATTTGGAGCAGATTTTCGAACTTCCCTAAAAAGTAACTGGGAGCGGAAGTGGAAATCTTAAATAATAAAACCAGTGCAGGTATAATACAGAGTCAACCTACTTGCCTCCATTTAAAACAAAACTTAACAGCACTTCAGTAAATATTCATATTCGTAATTCGGTTGGAATGATATGATCTCTAGTAGTAGTTGCTTAAACATAAGCGGGACAAATTAACTTCGTTTAGAAAAAATACGTAAACGTCGGCGAGTGAGTAAATGTGGCAACCTCGTTGAAGCTCTATATATTTAATAAAACATGTCATCGCCATTCTTCATTAAAATCAAATAAAACATACTATCTGGAATTAGAAATGTTCTGCGATTAAAATAATTCCCTCGCCATTAGGCTCAGGATTTAAAACAGAATTTCTGCTCAAATTAATTGACGTCATTGGTTGTGTCTCCCAAAAATGAGATCGATAATAGCAAGCCACAGATATTTTTGCTTTAATATTTATGAAGCTAATGTTTTCTCATCATTGTTACTCCATTATCAATGATGGTAGTATAAACCTACTATTACTTAGGGAGGCGTCCATGAATTACGTGAGGTGTAAAGAAGGGGGAGAGGGTCGAGCTGAATCTCACCTAATCTCAAGCGGGAGAGAAGGGGGGGTCGTCTTATATCACGTAGTGTTTTCGCAAAGAACAGGGTGAATGTGCAAGAAAATTGGATAAAATTGAAGTAACACTCTTCACTATGCATCAGACCTGTTATAGACATACATGTTTCGTCTTTAGCCTAGACTCGTCAGTATAACATGACGGTCTAACAGTAGAGAGCAATTGGGTGGCATATACGTAACTCAGTCAAGGGTGTGATAGCAACATGAACACTCATCTCCAAGCATCGCACACTAATCAAGTTGCCAATGGGCAGCGCCATAGTGCGCGACGCTTGGAGATGAGTGTTGAAGTAAAATATGTTTTATGACTAAATCTGAAACGATAATATTATAAATCCAAAACATTCACACTAGAATTTCAAATTTTCAAAAATCTCCTCACAAGAGATAGGGGGTTGGAGGAGAAGGTCGAGCTAATTCTCACGACATTTCACCAGTGGCGCACAGGGGGGGGGGGGGGGTCAGAAAATCGTCAAAACCCCTCACGTAATTAATGGATGCCCCCTTATCCAATATAACTGATATAATTAGTAATATTGATCCGACGTGGTCTCTTCCAGAGCATGGTACGAGCTTTACCAATCGTTATTGTACGTGTCACTGATTTTGAGCAACACCATCGATGGCGCTTTCTCACATCGTGTATACCACAGACAGTTGACGTCGGTGAAAATAGCAATGGTCCTAGAAGTCCTAGCTATGATTGACATGACCATGTACTTCTGCACTGGCTACATCATCCCAGATAAAAATATCGTCGAGATGAGACCGAAAATGATAGCTAGGTTAGTTATTTAAATGTAATTAGCATCGTGTTTATAGTTCACCCTTGGGGCACTTGACGGTTCCTAACAGGGAAACTCCATTTCAGAGTTGGCGACTACTAACACAATTTTAAGGGTGTTCTCACGGTTCGTTAATGGGTAATTGTGATTGTTGGCTCTCACATTCCGTTTTGCACTGTCATTAAGGGACATTGAAGGGTCGCCTAACTGCATAGAGAGACAGACGGACTCAAAATTAATTATGGTATAGATATCTTTCAAATTATTAAAAAACCTATTATCTCTAAATTGTACAGGTTTGCTATACGTTGCTAGTATAACATTATCGTAAAGTAATGGATGAACAATTCAGTTCGAGAATTGCAATATTTTTGTAAAGATATTCTCACGATAAGAACATCCTCAATCTTATACAATTTGAAGCAAGAAAGGTATATCTTCGATTTCAATAGTCATTCTAGTAATATACCGGAAAGAAAAATATAATTTTCTTGACAACTAAGATTTCAATGCTTTACTAACAAGTAGGTTTTCTATATTTTTTTTACTAAGGGTATCATATTTTCCTACGGATCCCCGTTCAATTCAATCAAGAATACAAACCCATTGAGAATTGCAGAACCTTCATTGACAGTATGACACTCTTGGTTCGAAAATAAACATTTCTTTCCAAATACACCGCTATCCGCTCCAATTTATTCGTTCATTTCATATCGCCACCTTTGTCAACAGCATTTCAGCAGTACTCATCACCTATTTTACGTCTGTTTCCGGTACTATTATTTTCCATTGGTTTTTATTTTCATCAACTCCCCTCATAATGTTTTTTTGTGTATGTCAGAGATTTCATAGCTGCCTGCGAAATAAAATATTAAACCAAAACTGGATTACATTACGTCCCTTTTGATTTCTGCCTGATAGTAGTGGTAATATTTGAATAATTTTTAGGCACTACGTACTTGGTCCTTACTTTTTCTGCGATTTGGCATCGTCGATTCCGAAAAACATTCCCTACCTTTTCGTAGGACATGAACAGGTTCTGTATCCCGATTGGGTGCTGGGGATATTCTGCTTACTGCTATTTTTAAGAATGATAAGAATAGTAACCTTCATCAAGTTACTGTACAGGAGTGCAGAGGTAAGAATATAAGTACATAAAATTATGATTTGCCGTTTAAATATGTTGAACCAGAGTTGTATGTGAAATATTTCCATAGAAAACGTCTGACTTCGTTTCTATTTATTCGCGTTTTTTCATCTAAACACTGCTTCGAACATCCATTGTCTTGAGCACAACGTTTCGACTGATGTGGTATCCTCAATCGTCTTCAGGTGAAAAGCTCAAGACAATAGAAGTTCGAAGCAGTATTACTAAAACATCTACATTGTAATACAAATTTCAAACAACATCCATTTGTACTGTTGACAAACCCCAGGACTCGTTAGCCAATTATTGTCTTATCAAATTCCAGTACTTCGAATTCTCATCGAAAAGCTTCTTGTTTGTCCTAACTTGCGCTTTCATCACCTTTATCTCGATCCACTTCATGGCCTGCATGCAGTTTGCGGTGCCGAGATTTGCCACTCGATACTTCGTGCAGATCGAGGAAAAGAACGCTTGGATTCACAACGAAAACGTCGATGTTCTTGGAAAAAGTTTCATCACAAAGTACATTATATGCTTTTTCAAGAGTAGCGCCTACGTACTGGGTAAGTTTTTATCATAGATTATATCTCAGAGAGGCGAGATTGTTCGTACATTTGTTGTTTTTTTATACCTGAGCAAGCACAAGAGCGAAGTCCAAATAAACAACAATTCTTAAAGCAACACGTTAAAAGGTGATAATACTAATGACATTGATTAATTATTCTTAACACACTTTCATTAGTTTGACCTGTGCCTATATAGACAGAATCTTTGAAGTATAAAAATCCGGGACTCATCCAAGACCCCGTAGATGGAGAGAATACCCTTCAGACCCGTTAATTAAGATCGATTGAAAAGCAAGTCTAATTCCAGCAGCCACGTAATTGTGGCTCCAAATATCGAAGTATAAGGATAAATTCATCAATGAATGAAAATAAATAAGTTCAAAAATTAGAAAACATGCTTTTATAGTTAATCGAAGTAATACGTTAAAAATAATTCCTAATATAAGAATAAAATGATTAACCAGAAAATTAATGTCATTGTGATAAAAGCATAGGGTGCTCGATATCAAAAAGCAGAGTTCATGTAAAAATGTAATACAAGGCACCACAAGTTTTTTTCAAATTAGATATATTAATTTTCTCGTAAATCGTTTTATTCTCATATCAAGAATTATTTTTTCCCTTTAGTTCAATTAAAGCATAAAATGATGTTTTTTATTAGAACTAGAATTTATTATGTTTAATGGTTTCAAGGATATTAATTTTTTGCTAGTGATACTTATCCTCAAAATTAGATAAAGGCTGATATATATGAGATGAAATAGCTAATATTTTATTTTTCAGGTGTTTACCTCCCACTTTTCATACACTATCGAACTGAAGAGTACGTGTTGGCCATCGCTACATATTTGATAGGAAAACTGTTGTGTGGTGCTGTGTGGGGTAATATTTCAAAAAAAACATAAGACATTGTATAAACGACCAGTAATAATAATAATAATAATAATAATAATAATAATAATAATAATAATAATAATAATAATAATAATAATAATAATAATAATAATAATAATAATAATAATAATAATAATAATAAAAATAATAATAATAATAACTTTTATTCATTTTAGCCTCACGGATATAAAACATCAAAGTTGTTACATGATGGAAAGTCTACAATGCTATACATAAAATAAAAGCAATATCAAAAAAACCCATTGATGTGTACATTAGATATAAATACAAATAAACACTTCAAGTTAAAAACATCAAATTAAAAGCGTCAAGTAATCCTGAACATAATAAAACTATTATCTACAAATATAAGATTTCGTATTTATTCTTCAGCACTCTGTGATGTTTGCTAGTATGATGTAGCTGGACTATTGATCTAGTTTTCAAAATCAGATGCCCTTTCTGATCGGTCAAAATAATAGAATTCATTGATACTTGAATGCTTCAGCATATTTCACAGTCATCTTAAGGTACAATAATTGTTTTTGAATTTGCATTAATATGGCATTGTCTGCAAAACTGGTGAACGAGGTGTATTTAGCCCCTTTTGGGACGAATACAAATTTTTCAATCATCAAGATATTCTCATTGCCCTTTTGTCACACTACATTAATTCAAATCTAAACCAATATTATTATTTTAAAGAAAACATGTAACAGATGCTGAGATTACTGCAGGACTTTAATTGTCTTGGACTGTCTTTTATACTTAATACATCCATTCTTCATGCATTTGATAATTTATATTCTGTTATTTTTCAGTGATTCTAGCAATATACTTATTGTCAAGGAAAGCAATGGACATTAGATTTTTCGAATTAACAAATCAGTTAGAAGCTTACATCGATCAGAAAAAATTCCCCAGCGAACTCGGCAATAAGTTGTTGGATTACTACAACTTTAAGTACCAACGGAAGTTCATAAATGAACAGAAGATACTTGGTTTATTATCAGGTAAATATATTTACCTAACCGACCAAAATGATTGAAGAACCTGAAAAAAATTAATCAGTACTGACCATGCACCCACATATTTGAATGCATGATTTTCGCCTATGCCAGTGGCCGATATTTATTGAAAGAAGAAGCAAGCATCAAGAAAGCTTAGAGCCTGTGAGCGCCTCAATAGCTTGATGAACACATTTTTCAATGATTGACAGATAACCTGAAGAGAGACGTGAAGACCCACATCTGCAAGAAACTGATCAAGACGATATCTGTGTTCAACACTTTGCGGGAGTATGACATAGACGACCTCGTGTCCAAACTGATACCGCAGATATATCTCCCGAGGGAAACAATCATCAGATCAGGATCCACGGCTGATGGGGCTTATATTCTTTCTAGTGGGACTGTAGCTATGTACACACACTCAGGAAAAGAGGTACACTTTTAACTGAATTTATCCTTTTTCAGGCAGACGTTAGCTTTTAAAGCCTTTATCAGGCAAATGTGCCCGATGCACTTGTTTTTTTTTCTAGCATCCTCAAATCTATTATGCAATTCAACAACTTCAGCAATCAAAACACTTAGCGCCTCTGATCGATGGGACTTGTTTTGTAATGCAGAAAAGTTCTTGACAACATTACAGCGGAATATCAGGTCTCATTGTAAAAACAAACTCATAAGTAGAAAAGCAGAAAAAAATCTGATAGTGGGCTGGAAGCTCTTTCCTAAGACTGCCGCACCAAACAGCTGGAGAGCAAAAAAGCCTCACCCTGCGGCGAAAACCAGGAGTTTGCATCCGGACCGCTGCCTGCTATTTATTTGGTGACCCCTGGTGGATGCGCTGGACCTTACAAAGGACCTCCACAGTCTGAAACTTCAAAAGAGGGCAGCCGATCTGTCTCTATTTTACAGGTACTATCATACATCAACCGAGCTGTCTCGCATAAAAACATCAAGAATTAGTAGTATAGCAACAGTAGAGCTTCTGGACGCAATCCAGAATCGAGCAATAGGTCTAGCGGAGGTACCTGACCTCACCAAGGACCTACACAGTCTAGACTCGTTGTTTCGAGTTTGTTCCCCGATGCTTACAATCTACAGCGTTTCTAGTTTAATGTGAATGGACATTTATATTTTCGCAGCGCTTCTGGAGCGCGATAATATTTCTGCATTTG
This sequence comes from Bruchidius siliquastri, assembly GCA_949316355.1. Classification (NCBI taxonomy): domain Eukaryota; kingdom Metazoa; phylum Arthropoda; class Insecta; order Coleoptera; family Chrysomelidae; genus Bruchidius; species Bruchidius siliquastri. The sequence goes on from OX438537.1 coordinate 21,502,480, forward strand.
CGAGAGGTTTTCTAAAAAACAAATATGATATTCGTCAACTTGCTACTAGATTTTGGACCTAGATACGAACATTTTATAGGTTTGAATTCTCAGAAATGGATACGTACTGAAAGTGAACCTTATATATTACCCTTCAATCCAGATACATGCTTCTAGGGTGGTGTGGTCTAACAGTTAAGGTAACGGCCCGGACAGCCAGGTTCTTTTTCTTCTAATTATGAGTTTGTAGGTGGTCTATGGAGAATAACGAACCACTTATTTATTTTTTCTAACAAGACTTAATTGGTTGGAATCATCAAATTAACTAAAGTAACTTAAACGTTTGTTTTCACCAGCTCGCTGGCCATCTTCCTAAGCTAACTTCAATGAATGATATTATACAGTAGAATAACGAGAATTCAAAATTCTCCAACATACGAGGGTCACGCTGAAAGTTTTTAGATACAGAAAAATTCTTGTGACCAACGTTCTTTTGAAAGGTTGCTAATTTCCTCCTCAAATACAGCGATTGCCTCTTCATCGGTGGAAAAATGGCGACCTCATAACTTTTCTTTGATCTGAGAGAATAAGAAGAAGTCGCACGGAACTAGGTCCGGAGAATAAGGTGGATGAGGGAACAGTTTGACACCCTGTTCAGCAAAAAAATCGAGTGTTCTAGCGGCGCTGTGGGCGAGTGCGTTGTCATGGTACCATTGAATACCACGCAGACCAGTCTTTGGACGGCTCTTGCATAGTTCTCGGAAGACTATAGGAACACATTTGGTTATATACCATTCAGAACTAACTGTCCTTTGATTTTCCAAGGCTACCGTTGTGATGTATCCACTTTTAGAAAAAAAAGATGCGACCATTTTATTTCCAACACTCTTGGAACGACGAATTTTCGTTGGAGGCTGCTCACTTTCAAAGCACCAAACTAATGACAGCTGTTTAATTTCGGGATCATAATGATATCACCATGTTTCGTCTCCCGTTACGATATTAAAAGTGTTTTTACTGTGCCCATTATGAAAATTTTCAAGCATAAACTTAGCCCAATCAACTCTTGTTGATGTTTGCTCATTGGTCAACAAATCTGGCACCCATCCAGAACACCGCTTCCTTAGGTGATCATGAATTATTGTTCGGACCGCTGCCGATCCAATTCCCAGAGAAGCCTCAATCTCGATGTAGGCTATATGTCGATCTTTTTTTACCATATTTTGCACAGCTTCTACTGTTACCGGAGTAACAGCAGTGGGCGGTCGACCTGTGCGAGGTTCATCATCGAGTGAGACCCGGCCTCTTCTAAACTCCGCAAACCAATTAAAAAATGTAGCCCTAGAAGGGGCAGAGTCCCCAAAGCAACTCACTGAACTTTCTTGACATTCCGCTTGTTTTATTTCCTTTTTATAGTCATACAAAATCAGGGCTTGAAAATCGCAACTACCCAGTTCCATTTTCACGTTAAAATTCGGCCAACACTTAGATGCATTCGAGACCGTGGCAAGGCAACTACTGAACGATTCAAGTGCTGCCTTTGCGTGTAAGCACTTACAACTTTGGACAAAATAGATGCGTGCTCAAACTTGTATAGATTAAGAATATCTAAAGACTTTCAGCGTGACCCTCGTATATCAACACCTAGATTTATTCTATGAACTAGTTGATTAGGTTAATTGTAATTAAGCTGGAGTTTTACGCAGTAGGAACATGTACAATCTACATTAATATTAATTATTCCAGACATATCACCTTCAGGACGGAGCAATATTCGGGGAAATCTCTTTAGTGCTCCGTGGTCAAGAAACAGTTTTAGCAACAGTGATTGCTATAGAGACCTCCCAGGTGTACAAATTCTTAGCGAAAGATCTACACAAATTCATTAAAGCTCACAAACAGATTGGACAGCTGATTATTAAGTATGTACAACATATATATTTATTCCCTTTTGAAAATTGTCAAGTGTCGACTATGCCCAAAAGTGATCTGCAACAATCATAAAGCAAGTTTGAGGAAATTAATATTTTCTAATATTTGCTAATCATTTGGTCTCAAACGTGCTGATACAATTTTCAGGAAAGCAGAGAGAAAGAAAAAATTGTTAGATAAGTATGAAAAGGAAGCGAGGCGAATGCAATTTGAGCAAACCTACAAAACCACTCAGAATCAGAAAGGCAAACAAGGCGGTGCCACTGAAGAAGAGGAAGGACATGAAGCTTGAAACGATGAGCCTGCTGACTGAAGTCTGTTAGATTAAATTTTTTGACTTTATAGTTTGATCACTGAAATATATGAGTTTCGTTTATATAAAACGGTATTCTAATTTATCCAATATGACAAATCTTCTATCACATAACTAGAGACAAGTAGATTGACTCGGTACTTCTAAAGCTGCAAGGATACTGTTATTTAAAAAAATTATAGTATAAATTATAGTGTATGTTAGAATTACATGAGATTGCCTCGTAAATTGTTGTTAATAAACTTCCAGGCATAGTCAACTTCTACTGCAAAATTTGTGAGAGGCAGGTTTTGTAGCGAAATACATATCAAAAACAAGACACACCAGAAATATAAAAAAAAGTTTGGACGAGTTAAAATGTTATAAGCACTATGTTTCAAAAGTTATGTTTAAAACATAACAACCCTGGTCTGGAAAAGTTTAGTTAACAGGGAGCTCTACCTAGAATGAAAGGCGTTTTGCATGCACTTCCAATATTTCGTTTCCAGCGCTCATTTTTCAAGATAATGGAACAATTTTTTTTGCGAATGATAAATAAAGGTTGGTTCTATGCACACGTGAAGCCCTTTTTTCAATTTTTGATACACACACAATTTTAGATATTGTCGCGAGAGCGGTACAAAAAAATGCTCATGTACGGTGACACAATATTGCGTTTGAAGCACTTGATTTTAAACATATTGAAAATATTTTCATGCAAATCATAGAGGAAGGACAACTCTATGCCTGTGCGAAGCCTTTTCCTTGATGATTCGGTTACCAAAAGGTTAAAAAAAAAACATCCGAAATAAATAAACTAAATGTAAATATTAATGTGACATTATCTAACATTTTGAACCAAGAATCGGAAATAGCACTTTGCATGAGCATAGAACCAACCTGTCTCTGTAATTTGCAAAAAAATCTTCCATTGTCTTTAGAAATGAGTGCTGGAAACAAAATATTGGAAGCCCATGCAAAACGCCTTCCGTTCTAGGTAGAGTTCCGTCTTAAACACGACTTCAGTGCGGCATATGGACCCAGCAGCATTCCCCAAGCCTACGTCGGTTGTTTACAAACATTCAGCACGGTGTGGCGCGCCAACTTTACGACGTCCGCCGTCTAGCCGGTCGTAGTAAGCCTGCGCTCTGAGCACCCGGAGCGGCAACTTTGCCGCCAGATTCCGGGCCCGGAGGGAGGAGAGGCGCTCCGGAACGGAAATCGATGCCGTTCGTCTGGGGCAGAAGTGGAGAGCGACTGGCGCCAACGGGGAATCTATGACGCGAGTCACACATGGAATCTGGTTCACTGGAATATTGGCCGTTTACACTATTATATCTCATACGAGTGTCAGACAGAAATTATTTTTTTACAGCCAAAACCGAAATAATTGATATCGGATTTTTCTATCATCTGACAGATATGAGGTAGTCCAAGTGATAGAACCTTGACTTCGTAAGTTACCGATGGGCAACGCCACCGTGCGCGACGGTTTGAGATGAGTGTTGATGTTGCTATCACACCCTTGACTGAGTTACGTATATACCACCCAATTGTTCTCTACAGCTAGATTGCTACCCTATACTGACGAGTCTAGGCTAAAGACGCATATCTATAGCAGGTCTGATGCATGGTAGAGAGCATCCACTTACAGATGTGAGAAGTAATACCTCTTAGACGACGTCGTAGTGTGAGAATAAAGACAGTACCTTTAAAAGTAACTTCATAAAGGCGAAGAAATAGCATCCATGCAACTTTCTGCTAATACAGTGGTGGAACGACTAGAATATATTTCTACAGTTAAGGAGTGACTTAGATGACTGTGTTTATTTTTCGCAGCAACTGGATGAATCTACAGATGTGTAGATGCTCTTACTTGAAACACGTCCATCATGCAGATAAAAAGGTTGTGTAATTAACACACAGTTTCACAAATAAAACTCTTTTGCTTCCAGTGACGCATTTCTCGTCGTCGGACTGTCAACAGATGTGGTTGACACCTCCCAGATGCCTGTTTTCGTCAGAATGGTTTCTGATGGTTTTACGATTAAAGATCTTTTGAAATGTTCCATTGCAACAACGTAATACTGGTCAGGACTTGTTTTCTCATTTGAAGCATATCATTTCTACCGAGACAATTCCAATTTTGAAAATGGTAGACTTGGAATGAACTGAATTTCTGATATAAATGGATTCATCAAAAATCTTGAATTTGGGAACAAACCCACGATACCAAGCATTTCCTACTCGTTCAGAAAAGATATCTCAAAATCCATTGGAACCCTTTGACAGCAATATCATGTAGAAATAGTTTCTAACTTAAAGGACAACTTCTAAAATTGTTTTGACGATTTCAACAACATTGCTTTGTTGGCGCAATTTGCTGTATCACCCTTATGGAAATTGATATCCAACAACAATTCGCGACTTGTGTTACACAGAACTTTGGTTCAACAGAGATGGAAAGTGATTGCTTTCCAAAATGATTCAGCTTTAAAATGGTTTTTCTCGAACACAAAATGTATATGATCTTTATAGTTTAGCAAAGAGAAATATTCAGTTATGTGTTGGTGGATAATTGCATTCGAATGGGTGTATCAAATTATACTCCATATATAAGAAAAATTATCAACGGCGTAGTAGGTATATATTAGTGTATTTTAAGAGGTGAGTATTCATTTTCAAACGTATCATGCCGAAACCTAAATCAGGCATGTTCATTATTCGATTTATAGGACGTTTTAATCCAGAATCGTTTGCTGTCTACTCTAAACAGAAATGGATCTATTGAAAAGTGCCTTAAGAAAATTCAGTTCTTAAAAGACGTCGTACTGTGAGAATAAATACAGTGCTGTTAAGAGTAACTTTAGTGAGTTCCAGTCCTTGGGATATTAAGGTGAGTTTATCTCATCTATGTTACCTGTTGAATCATTTTATTTATGAACGATAAGTCTTAAATGTCTAGATATTAGTTAACTTGGAGGCCTTATGTTGAATAATGTTGAATAATATGTGGCGAGTTGACCCTTCATATCTGGCGGAATGTTTTGCGACTTGACTCCTCACATTTTAGGCCTGGGAAAATACTAACTTGAAAATTCATATTTCGTTGAGGTTTTCACGTAAAATTAATAAATGTATGTCAAATATGGATGAGTATTATTTCACATGTTCAGCTTAAGTCGCCTGCAACTAGGTAGCTCGCGGTTTATTGTTTATTACGAAATGGTCAAAGTAGCTCAACAGATTGGAAAGGTTGGCGACCACTGTCTCAAACTAATGACTTAGCAAATAAATTATACCTTGAACAACGCAAATAAAAGATCTCAAACTATTATTTCGCTAATTTTAGAATGACACATTACTTTGTCCGTGATTATATCGCTTGAATTTCGTCATACGTATGTTCATCGAAATAATATTGATACACGTGTCAAACATAAAAATTGCTTGCGAACTGCGTGAACTGCTTACATATGTAAATATTGTTATTGTTGTGACTAGACTCAGTGGCAGTTTACAATTACGCACTTATACTGTAGGTATTTGCAACATTGCTATGTATGTCGCCAAAAAATAATAATAAACGGAGGGTCCGTTAATTGTTATTGGAGCTGCAGAAGGCATATTTGTACACGTATTTGTGGTGGTGGCGATACATTCACTATAAAAAACTATATTAAGAAATGTATTAAGGACACTAGGGGTTCCTCTTGACCCTACTGTGAATGCAGTCAACAAAATAACTATATCCTCTAATAGATAAATTGAAAATTCAACCTTTTATCACTTGATATTCAACAACCTGACGCAACAATTATCACATTGAAAACTACGGATATTCCAAACCACGACCTTAACAGTTTTACAACACTCCTTCATCCAGTAACATATCACTTTCATTATTCGACACGATCTGTATGCAAATGCAATTATTTGCATATACAGTACCAGACAAAATAATATAAAAAAGCACTGGTATCTGGTTTTAATAAGCCCCTGCTGTTCAATTACACGGAAGGTGTGGGCATTTTAAATTGATAGATCACATGTTGTTCATGTGAACAATTAGCTTCATAGACAATAGAAATTGATTTTAATTGCTTTAAGTAGGAACCGCTCAACGGCATTTCGTACAGTAGAGTCTGAGTAGTATGGAGCAAATTTCTGAAATATGAGCATTCATTTAAATTTTTGTTCCAATCGAGTTTTTTTTTTTAAATTATTTTCCTTGCACCATCGAATTCGTCATCTCCTCCAGGGAAAACTGAGTGGAAACTAAACTCTAAGACTTGTGGTTACTGGAGTTCCAATGGAAAAGGAGACGAGAAACAACTAGAAAACTGATCCAAGATGATCAAAAATAGGTTGACAAAAACAAAAGACCACTAGACTCTGCAGTGCTTTTTAGAATGATACATTAAATTGCGTGTATTTTTCTGAGGAGAATATTCAAAACCATCTACTGAATGTAGAATTGAGCAATCACGAACATCAATCAACTACGACATTGAAAGATTAAAAGAATTCTCAGAAAACCACAATTTGTCAATAAATCCTAGTCCAGTCTTTTACTTTTTTGTCCAGATCATAAACGAGAAATAATCAAATCCCAACTGATAGTGAAAATTGGATCTGAAAGATTGTATCCCGTAGACGAGATTAAAATCCATGGTGTAATCGTTGACCTTAAACTCAATACGGCAAGAACACCTTTTAAAGAAAATATTTTTCACTTCGATCACTATATGCAAACAGAACTATATTCAATTTTGAACAAAGGACAAAACTGTGCTCATCTTTGGTATTGTCCATTTTTAGCTACTGTGATATATTATACAAACCATATCTTGATGTAATAACTAAAAATCGAATTCAGATTGTGCAGAACAACTGTGTCAGGTTTATTTGCGGCCTCAGGCGCTTTGATCATGTTTCTGGGAGCTTCGCAAAATTGAACTGGTTAAAAACAAAAGATATCGTCATACATGATTTTCTCGTTTTCATTCACAAACTCGTAGTTTCGTCCAAGCCTATTTACTTGAGACATCAGCATTATACTGCCACCTCGTACTTGTGAATCTCTCTACGAACAATAACAACTGTTCAATCAGACAACTGGACAATCAGATTTCACATTCGATATCACAGATGAAGCAAAAAGGGCCTTGAGACCAGAATCCCTGGTTTTGAGCGGCACAGAAATTTGTCCATTGACTCCATGAAAAGCTTATCAAACGATCACACCCACAATATTTTTAAATATATATATATATATATATATATATATATATATATATATATACATACCATAGTGAAAAAGTATGCGAAATGCTACCTGTCCATGTCCGGACTACAATTTCACTTTGCATTGTGACTAGACAATCTCAGCTAAGGAGGCACATCTTCAAGAAGACAGCAAAACCTCATCGCATTCAAAACACCACCCTGTCAATAGTGTTGTTTACGAAAACTTGTTTACACAACACGCCAGTATTGTCAGCTGAAAATATTTCCAATTAGCGGTGAACTCCTAAGGTTCACGCTCAGTGCTGACGCAAAGACGTAAACCATAGAAATAGTCCGGGGAAACAATTTCTGAAGGATTAAACCGGAAAGACGAGAACTGATGGCACGATTCTTAAAGATATTTCATTAACTACATTAGCAGTACATCAATGTATAAAAAACTGAGTTTATCAGTATGTGCCGATAAACCACCAAGGGTTTTATTGTTTGGTAGCCCTCCAAGAAGACGGTTTTTGAATTGTTGCCAAAACATAAATAATTTCTCAACGTGAAACTTCCATTTTTAGTTTGCCAAAATCGGTCACAATTTGTTATTTGGGGTTTATCTTTTGGGGTAAACTGTGAAAAAGTACCTACTTTGCTTATCACAATAATATCAATAAGTCGGTATTTTTGGATAATTTTCAAAATCAATCCAAATTCGTTATTTTGAATTCAGCACTTAGGGTAGACTTTGTAAAAGTACCTACTGTTTTCTATCACAATAATGTCAGTAAGTCCGTATTCTTAATGCAGCAAAAATAATATTATGAAAAGACAAAGGATATGCCGTATTTATTTCGAGGATTCCTATAAATATCTACTCAACTGCAGTTTCAATTCTAGAGACTCCAATATTCTGTAGCATTAAGTGTCATTATAAATTAGACACAAGGCTAAGATATTGCGGTATTTATTTACAAAATTAATGGTCAAGTATTTATGTAGTTTATAAATAAGTTTTGTCATAAAATACATTATATTTATAGAAAACAGAAACAAATCCAATAGAAAAAAACTCAGAGTTCATTAAATTATACCAATTGTATTGAAAATTACCTGATTACCAGTACCACGTGCGACCCCATTATAATAATTGTATTGTTTACAAGATCAAATATATCTAAATTATGGAATATGATCACTATATGTGGTGTATTCTATATCATAAAGGCGAATCCGTGACTGGAAAAGCTGCTTAAGATATAAATACTTCAAGTATATATAAGTAAGTTACTGTATTTTACAGATGACTATTGAGTTGGTAAGATCGGGGGGCTTATGGTAATCATGGTGATCAATATATGTTAGGAGTGAATCAAAACATACAAATATAATTGAAATTATAGTGAGGCTTATATTATTTTATAGATGAATATTTAATTCGTAAGTCCAGTCAGAAGACTGATACAAGGGAGTATCATGACTTTCCCAAGATTTCAACATAGGAATCTTTTCTGAGAGAATGTGATGTCCTGAGATGCGAACTTTGGATATTACATATTGAAATACACAATCTGCCTGCCTGACTGGGTCCGTTACCTTATATTGACATTTGGATCTATTCGCTTACACGGTACTGTGGTCTAATGGTTAAGGCGACAGGTCAGAAACCTTGGAGATGTGGTTCGATCCCATAGGTATTGGATTTTTTCGCACTTTCTATTACATATTATACTTCATTGATTTTCCATTTTGCGAATGAAAAAAATGAAATAATATTTGTAAATCTCTCAGTAGTACACGTCATCATGAGGAACAGCAGAAGTACAACAGTGCACGGAGCATGACATCTTTGAATGCTCCGATAGTCAGACAGCTTTGAGAGCGGTAGCATCTCCTAGGATCAGATCACCACTGGTCCAGGAATGCAGCCCAATCCAAGAACGTGACCCTCATGTGGGTCTCTGGTCACAGAGGGGTGCCAGGTATCGAGAAAGCAGACTACCTGGCGAGGATGGGAGCAAGGGGCAAGAGATGACTGCAGGCAGTCCAAGAGGTTCATAGCAGGCCCCAACAAACGTAGACAGCTATGACTATTGAACCGGAGGAGGGATTCACTCCACTTGTTAGTAGGGATCCTCACAGGATACTGCACCTGACACTCATAGGAGCAGTCAAAGACCCAATCTGTTAGAAGTGGTGGGAGGAGGATGAGACCTCCTTCCACTTCCTGGGTGAGTGTGCCATATACAGCTGCCTTAGGGCTGAGGTGTTCGGCACAGCAGAGTTTGACAGGGAAGAGTGCTACTTAGCGGAATGGTCGAACATCATGACATTCATTAAAAGGTCTGGAAGGTTCTACACTACGGAACTACTATGTCTGCCATAGTTCTAGTGATGGTCCTTGGGGATCGGCTAAAAGGGCCAAAGGTGGCCTGCTTGCCCGGCTTTGCCTCCCCGTTACTAGTAATAATATTGAGGAACTGAACTCATGATTCGCATTTTTCTTTTCTCATTATGAGTTTAATCCAAATTACCAATAGATGTTTTTGAGAATTGAACTTTGCATATTGAATGATAGAATGTGATTAGCTGGGTTCATTACCTTACATTGTTTAGATCCATTGGCTCACGTGGAACTGTGTGATTAGAGACGGAAACTTTCATTTTATTGAAGTAAAATATTTTATACCCCTTCGCCCGAGGTGTGAGCCTCTCAGAAAAAACGACCTACTCATTTAAACACCTCAATCATCCCACCACTCTGTGCTCAATATATTCATCATCGCGGGTAGCATGGTGTTATAAGTCATACAAAAGGTATTTGTGTTTCCGCCTTACCTCCTTGTAATTATGCAACGTTTCTTTGTCTATCGATTTCATCATGCGTCTTACCTTCCAGTATATGCTTAAAATTCGGTTGAATCACAATCCCCTTGTCTTCGACAAGGACGGATGTGGGTTCAACTTTCTAATGCACTTTTAAATTAATTGATGTGATGTGAATGCTAGATATATAAATTTTGATATATCCTAAACATAAAGTATATTTTTTCGGAGATCGTTCTGCGATTTAAAGCGAACCGTAGCCTGGAGTTTTTGCTAACTTCCGATACGATTTCCTCAACCGCGCGCTTGAATTTCTCTGCTACGCCGTAACGACTATGTAAATATTTTTCGAATCATCTTTTGCCCTCCATTTCTGGATATTCGCCTCTTGGGAGGTCACCGATATTTACGTCGCGTCATCCTTGACACAGGTTGGCCGGCTTAAAGCCGAAGGCAATGCAGCTGGCTCGGAATCCGATTAGTTGCAGGTTACAGGTGTGTGAGGGATAAACTGGAACACTATTCGTTCCAATTACGATGACCCGTCCCAGAAACGGGGAAGAAGGACGTAGGTTATGTAGAGCAAGTCGAGGATGTTATTTGTGCTACGTAAAACGGTATTTACACGGAGTTAATTAATGGATCACTCAATACTTCCTATAATAGGTCTGCAAACACATACATTTTATGTCTGTGCCAATCAGCTTTTCTTTTTCTTCACTCTCCATATTAGAAATAAACTTTTACAGGTCCACCTTTTGACAAAATAATTTTTATAAACGCAACAGGTGTTTCGCTATGTTAGCATCTTCAGATGCAGTATTACATATTGTGGATATTTATTAAGAAATCGTTTAATCATTTTTAAAACCATTTAGGTTTCACGTCACTAATGACAACTAATTCTACTACATTACTACAAGTAAGACAAGTCGCATGACTTATTAGATTTATATCAAAAAAGAACGCAAAAATGGTATTTAGTGCATAGGGATTATAATTAAGTTTTTTGCTTACTGAAAATACATGTAAGCAAATCGACAATGTGACTGAAAAGAAAAAGAAAAAACGTATCTGAATCAAATCGGATTTTGCGAAAACTTAACCCCATCTGAGCCTCAAGGGCAGCTAACGCATTACCAACCCCTGCCCCTAGTCTGTGTATACTATGTATTTAAAAAAATGATTATTTGAACAATTTAGACGTTCAGAACTGTTTTCACAACGAACGAACTTAAATTATGGAACACAAAAAAAAATAATATAAAAAATAGACTATATGTACGTGTGAGCAAGATCATATTACTATTTTCTAGACCTATCGCGTGTCATATCAAAAGAATAAAAGTAATACAAGTTATATAACTAACGTGGAAACATCAAAATCAGCACTATTTGAACATGCATCGTAAACACGGTCGAAAAAATTTGCTTATATGAAATTGAATCATGATTATCTATCCTTTTTCTTAACAGATTATGACCCAGTCTCACTGAGTATGCTTCAATCAAAAATGTTACTCAAATATTCTCCAAAACTGCAGTTTGGTCGAATCATACCTTTTTACCTATTTAAAAGAAAATAATTTAATAACTGGAACTTAACCACGACCCTCATTCCGAATGAATTATTTATACAATGTCTTACTAATTTTTTGGGCCTATTTCGCTTCAGCCTTCATTATGATTAGCTTAGAGCGAGCCAGTCAACATATAAAATAAATGATGCTAGACTGCTGGCAACCGAGAGATGTTAATTTAGATAATAGTTGCAAAAAATCGCCGAAAAGGAGGATCAATAAGTGCGTGTCCTATATCTGTCATATTTAGGAGATGGTCATCAATCATCTGGTATTTCGTCTGAACATATTGAAGATCTCCGTATTATTTCGTTATATAAAACACAAAAGATGGAGACGAAAAATAAGCACTTTTTGTATGAGAAGCACAAATGTAGGCGTAAAGCATTTGCGATTAATAGTCGATTGCGACACAACAGTTTTAGATGATTCTATGTTGTCTGTGACACGACGATCGTTATGTCGAATTAAATCAGATAGACAGAAATGGACAATTGATATGCGTCCTCTACTGATAGTTTAATATAAAAATCCTGACTAGGAATCTAAAAGAGGTGATGAACATCTTTTAACAGTTTCAGACTTTGACCCAGCAAAAATGCTGGTGCTGATAGTGGAAAGTACTGAGTTGAGCTACTTGAATCAATCTGTATTTATTTATTTTTCCCCGCATATTCATATATATACACACATAAAAATAAATTCTCAGACGAAGAATATGTGCCTTCATTCAAGTATACCATATCTTTCTATTTCTATATAAGCAAACCTATAATAATCTCAAAGTAAGAATACTACATTCTTGATCATATAGGGTTAGCTTTTCAATCCGAACCTGGTCCAAGTCTTGGCAGTAAGAGTACCAAAATCTTAATATGATATATATGATAATCTTGGCACAAAACAAAGATTATCTTACCTCTAAAATTACAATAATGTTGAGTGAAGCATTTCGTAATCTTAGCTGAAATAGTTCAACTACACTATTATCAAAGTCACTGTGGGTTCTTGTTGGTTCTTAAAAATTAATAATAAGAACTAACAAAGCGTACAAGCTGGTTCTTCTTTCTTACTTCTTTCTTACCCTTCTCTGCGTCATACCGTCTGGGTAATTTCAAAATCAGATATAGCAAAGGTTGATGTAAGACAAAGAGAAATAGCAGAATGCCTAAGTATAAGAAAGATGACCAGCGTAAGCTTGGTGGGCAATAGCAAGGGAGAGCTGAACAAGACGATGGTAAGGCTTCTTGATTAGGGTTTCGAATATAAAATACAGATTCGGAATTTCAAAAAAACAGCGAGGACGTGCACAATTCAAAAATCCCCACTGATAACCCTGTCAGCTATCTTGTAACGAACTGTGAGCCGAATACAATACATCTCAGGATCGTGGGTATCAACGTGCAAATCATTGTCAGGCGGAAAGTCCTCCAGTTCTTTTTTGAGCAAAAGCACATTTCTGAAATATCAGATTCAATAAAAATAAATGCATTGTCTATAAAATTTTGAGTATCACGACGTTTCGATTGATGTGCTATCTTCAATCGTCTTCAGGTGAACTGACAATGGAAGTCCGAAATCAAACTTTTGATAAATCCACCTTGTCTACAAGTTTCAAACAAAAATAAATGCAATAAATTTTAATTTCGCAAGTACGTGTTACATTATCAGACGAGCCATTTCAGTATAGCATGAAATATACTATTTTTTACTATATTGAAATGCGTCATTGCTTGCTTCCATCTGAATAATAGATTTTTGGCCTAAATTGACTGGACTGTTAACTGAAACGAACATGTCTCTATGTTGCCAAATATGCGGTTCCACAGATCGTCTCTTTTGCACTTGCATGTTTTCCGAATGCTCACTTCTTTGTCTTTCGTTGATACCCGATGAATGTCCAATAATCCTTTTACCCTCAATGTATAGTATTTTTCCTAATTCGAGTTAAAATGGACATCGAATATTAAAAAAATTTACTGTACTTAGATCATCACAACATGCACAACGCCAACTTTTAACAGCTCATTCATCCTGAGGGAGGGGGTTGCCAAAAATAAAAACCAATGGAATATAAAAGACGCGGAAACAAACATGAAACAGGACACACTGAAATGCCGTTGACGAAGATGGCGATGTTAAATAAATGGATTACTTGGAGCGAATGGAGATGTACTTAGGAAAGCAGCGTACATTTTGGAACCAAAACATCATATTATTAATGTAGGTTCGGTAATTTCCAACATGTTTGTATTCTTGACGGGAGTAAACGGCTTTCCGTTGGAAAATATGATAACCTTACTAAAAAAATATGGTATACGTGTTAGAAAAGCATTGAAATATTAGTTGTGAAAAAAGGAATATTTCTTTAGAATGAGTAATGAAATCAACTATATACTTTTCTTGGTTCAAATTGTCTTAGAATGAGGACAGATGTTCTTGTCATGAGTATATCTTCACAAAAATCTTAGTTCAAATAAACCATCATTCCACCATCATTTTCTCATCAAGTGAATATAAGAACAATCCTTGATCAAAAGTTTGATTTCGGACTTCCATTATCTATAAAATTGAGTATCACGACGTTTCGATTGATGTGCTATCTTCAATCGTCTTCAGGTGAACTGACTGAAGTGAACTGAAGTTCACCTGAAGACGATTGAAGATAGCACATCAATCGAAACGGCGTGATACTCAAAATTTTATAGACAACGGAAGTCCGAAATCAAACTTTCGATAAATCTACCTTGTCTACAAGTTTCAAACAACAATCCTTGAATTGAGAATTTGTTTTCATGTGCGTAGGACATTCGTTTGTCGTATTTTCATTGCACTGGTTCGTGGATCTACCGTGTATCTATGAATGCCAACCGTCCTGGCATCGCTTCCAAGGTGCATCCACGTGCCTGCGATGCAGACGCAACGGCCTACGACGTCGCGACGGGCTGGACGCCTCTCTCCTCTCTGACCCGATTCACTACGGCTCGGCCATGGCATGCCGCCTCTGTAGGTCAGCGCATCTCGATAAGGACTATATTTTACTTCTCACGCCAATCGGCTTTTTTGACGTTGGTGAAGGATTTAACGGATGCGCTGTGAGACAAGCTTTTTTGATTTCTGACTCGAGTCGGAATATTTTTAAATTTGAGATTTGAAGTTTGAAAGAAAATGTTGTCTAACGTAGGGCGTACAGCGTCAACATACTTAACACCTTTTTTATTATGGTTTAATGTTCCGAATGGATATCGATCAATTCCAATAAATGGCTTAGTATAATCCAGAAACATTTTTGGAATATTTGTGTAACTCATGGCGGTGACAGAAAACCACAATAATTTTTGATAAACCTTGTTGACAATGACATTTGTGTAATATTTTTTGTGTCATGTTCATCTAGGGTACTATGTAAAGTGAAAATCCTAAAATTCGGTGTATTGGTGTAGGTATATTAATTTTGAATTTTACTTATTTTTATGTCGTAAACATTTAATAATAACAACAAAATGAAATAAGTGAAAATCAAAGGAAAAATAAAAATAACAAATACACGAGCTATTACAACAGCAATTGCTTGAAGTGCTTATGGATGCAGACCAAAGGTATGCTTCTATAAAGAGGGCTGATAGAATTGTACAATGTAGCTGCCCTGTAGTTACAACTAAGTTTGAACAAAACCTGTGTGAACTGCTACTTTGAAATCATTAAAAAAATAAGTTTGATGAAGTTTTTGACTAGGGCATATAGTGAACAGGAACAAGAATGATGAACATAAACATTTTGATATTTTTGAAACAAAAAATTGCTGGCTATTAATAAATGACTAGAAACTATAAAATCATACTAAAACGCAGTTTAGGGATTTTTTAATATTTTTTCTCGATAACTCCGCTGCCATTGCACCGATTTCCTGAAATATTCACCACAACCAATTATACCACAACATACCGATTTCATCGAAATCGATGCAGCTGTAACTGAGATTACGTTGCGACAAAAGCATCACCATACAGACGGACACACTGAGATATAGGCAGATCATCAGAAATGATGTAAACGACATAAAATATCCAACAACATGAATTATGTATTATATTGTAATTATTATGTCTTATGTACGGGAAGTACAAGTTTTCATAAGCTGCATTTGTGGAATCACCCAACAATAATTTCATTCCTACTAGACGGATCGATATTGATAGGATAAAGGGGAAAAGCGGCGGGGAGCTACGTCGTATACCGCGTATTTTACGTAGTATATTCATCTTGAGTCGTCCTTGCACCGCTCACGTTAATCCAGTTCTCTATAAGCGGACTGGAGATCAGAAGTGGGATTGCAAAGGGACTTTATAACAATCATATGCAGTGCACCTACTTTTTCATGCCTAAGCAGCCACGCAAGTGAAGCATAAATGCCGATAATACATGCATTATTTTTTTAGTCGAGCTTGCGATCAAACCAAATTAATGCTTTCAGTATCGCTTTTTTGAAAAAGCACAGTATCGAGTTTTGAAAGCAGATGCAGAGTCGCTCAATAATCGAGGAATTTATAAGATATTCGTACAGATATATTAAATTTATAAATATAGTCTTAATAAATGGGGAAAATAATTGCATAGTTAGATTGATTGTTTTCCTGCAATCCAGCTATCCGAAGTAATGTCGTGTGAGGAGTTCTGTAACTATACGAAGCTAATTTCTGTTTAAAGAAATTAGTCCACAAGCTGTTCTTGGGAATGATCTTCTAATGAATAGTTTCCTATGCCTACATCCAGTCATCAAGTTGCAGTATTTCTTGTGCTATAATCTCACCCAATCCTTGAATTGGTTCCTGTATTTTTAAGAACTTCCAAGGTAGGTTCTAGACCAATGCTTTTATGGTGATAGAAATTATTTGTTGCATCCAGAGTTCGCTCACAAATTAAATTGAAATTAATTACCGTAACTTCCCAACACACTTGGCACCACAGTTCTAGCAGAATCTCCAATATATGGCTGAGATAACGGATATTGCGATGTGAAGATGGAACAAATTTTATTTAATAGAGTTTGAAACTGAGCTCCCGGCAGATTTGTAATATTTCTAGAATTCCTGATTGTTAATTTGAAGAGTCCTGAGAAAAACAAAAAAAAATGGAAAACTGATAATGAGGTGCTAAATTCACGCTGCACCAATTTTCCATCAAATGGTAGTTTTGAACAGATAATCTGTATAAAAATATCAGCAATCAAGCCACAGTCACAATAATGACAGGTTCACCTGACCACGATTGAAGGTATCACATAAATCTAAAATATGTGATGATCCGAAATATATCATTCGAAACATCCACGGTGTTTTCAAAATTTTTATAGTTATATGTATAATTTGTGACAGCTATTTACATACGAGATGTAAAATTAACAGATTCGCATTTTGAAAATCGAAAAATACCTGACCCGCGGCCAGTCGCCTTCCATTCGCCGGACAGACACTCTACTAATTGAGCTACGCAGGCTCAATAGGTACGAGTGGAGATGTTATGTTAAATCCTTGGCAATCACCCTTTTTCCAAATTCCCAAATGTTTGATGAATGTAAAATATGTCAAAAGCACAAATTCGCGTATATTTAACAATCCAGATTTTTTAGTCGCATTGAGTTTTGCGACGTGCAAAGACCCATGATTCATTAAGTTGATATAATGGTGCACATTCCCATGCATGCCATTCTTCGCATAATAAACTAGAATGTTCTCATGAAAGTACCACTGATTCATCCTTGCGCAACAATAAATAGTGTACGGGCTTCATGGCAGTAAACAAATTATTACAAGGTGTCTCAGCAGCATAAATCGACCTGGTATGCCAGATATGTGAGTTCGAATCCTACCACAACTAGATTTTTTTTCTCTGATTTTTCTAATCATAGGTTTGCCATTATACGATCTCGATACCTTCTGAGTGAATATTCAAATGCATCCATTTGAGTAACTGTCCTGCACGAAGTGGCGTTTAAAGCGAGATTGTAGTCCAGTAGATATATTACGATTACTGACTATTAACTGAACCAGATTAATTTATTTACATTTTTACTTGCTGTATAAACCGTATCGGAAGAATACCTGTTCCGTTGATGTTGGTTGTCTAGCGATTAATTTTGTTAACATCCGAGTCGATCCAATGTATGGTATTTAGCAACAACACTAGTTATCACGTAAACACTACCTAAACAAGAAGAATAATGATGACACTAAGACATATTATGTTTAAAAAAGATAGATACTATTTTTAGGGCAGATCTGGCAACACTGCGATAACCCGTTTAATTCTAAACACAAATCGTAGTAACTGGACGTAAAAATCCAGAGAATTTATTTTCATGTGTTGGCGACACTGACACGAAACAGCCATGAAGTTTAGTACTTGATAATCCCCCTTTGATTTATTGTATAAAACGTCTCTCTGTATTTTCATTTATTTTTGAAAATAATAGTTGTTTATCCATTTTTTTATTTGGAATGGTTAGATGGCAAATTACCAAATATTTTATCCTTTGCATGTTTCAACCCTTTTTTCGACAATGTTGGCTGTTTTGGCTTCCAGTTCTATCATAGCAGTATTGTAGTTCACCATTCTATGTAGATGCAGAGATGAATTGGATATATGCTACAAAAACCTTGAATCAATTTTTTGACCTCTTACAATACATCGACTAGACTAATTAGAACCACGATACCGCGGTGTAAACGTGGCCTAATCAAAGAATGGTTCGTTGCCCAAAAGTTGGAATCATTGACCCTCGAATTCTATTCAACAAGGCTAGCGGATCTGTGCATTTACAATTATTTTTGAGTGACTTCAAAAAAAGCCCCTCCTACCGGTAAGCATGCAGTGAATGAAACAAATAGATTCTATTATATTCTTCTAGGTGTCAGGCATTTTGAGGTTTAGATCTTCAAAACCCAAAATTTTAACTTATCGACTTTGTTTCCATAAATGCTGATTATTTTATTTTAAATTCAGTTGCAGTGACAACATAAATATTAGTCACACTCTGTCAAATAAACTAATGAATGAAGAACTAGTTCAACAAATATGAAATTAATAGCGTTTATGGTTTTGCGTGAAATACACTACACAATCTTCCAGGTGGAAGCAATGCTTTTATTTATCATGTCAATAGGCCGGAGAAGTATTTTAATGGCCGAAAAGACAAGGATATGATGTTTCATACATACATAACGAAAAACCATAGCACTCATTTCTGGATGTCTGTCTGTCTGTTGATCTGTCTGTCCGGTAATCTCTCTCTATAGCTCGGAAACTACATTTCGGGTTTTGATGAAACTTTGAAACTAGGTTCCCAGTGTGACAAGGGCAAAAAAGCTTTGTTTATTTTTCGAAAATCGTTCTAAGGCAGCGGAGTTATGCTCAAAAAATTTAAAAACTCTCAAACTTCGTTTTTGGTCGTTTCTGATGCCACTGACCAATTTCCAGTTGGGGAGACAAAACTTGGAGGTAGCTATGGGAAGGGTAAGATGTCAGCAAAATGTTAGAGTACATTCTATCATCAATAAAATTTTAACCGAGTGTTCCGCCATATTGGATTTAAAGTGACGTCACTTTATTTTAAGAGTTATTCTCAGCAACCCCTTTCATTTGATACCCGTATTGAAGGAGTGCCTTGAAAATAACTAGTCCGCCATTTTGGATGTTCCGCCATGTTGGATTTAAAGTGACGTCACTTTATTTCAAGCGTTATTCTCAGCAACCCCTTTCATTTGATACCCATATTGCAGGAGTGCATTAGAAATAACTAGTCCGCCATTTTGGGTGTTCCGCCATTTTGGATTTAGAATGACGTTACACAGCTAACCATGCATTGTCATCCAAACGAAACGTGTATACAAAATTTCATCTCAATCGGATAAAGATATCTGCTTCGAAGTTGAGTTGCCAGATTCCACCGACAAACATAGATACATAGATACATACATACATACATACATACATATCTACATACATTGCAAGTTAAATAAATTCAGTTGCAGTTGTATCAGTTTACTGAAGATTTTGATCTGATTTTGGAACTGCTGACAGAGTTGTTGGAATTTGGAGTTTGGTTAGTTTGTGAAAGATTCAGTTCTTTTTTTTAATTCAGTTTGAACTATAAACAGTTCTAAAATACCGAACCTATTCAAAGCCTTATTTATAAACTGATATCAATGCGTTGGAGGTACAGAGTCAATCTACTTCAAGCACTTTTTATACGAAATACCTGATAGCTCAAAATCTCATCATCAAATCTTCTTATTCAAAAAGGACATATTTAAACACCTGTATGCAATAAATAATGCGAATCAACAATGGAACGTCGTGTGTCATGTCAGGTATTTTCCGAACGTACCTTCAGAAACCATGTACAATAATAAAAAAATATTTTTAAAGTTCTGTCTAGTAACACTAATACTGAAACGTAATTAGAAGCTCAGCCACATAAATAGAGTTTTTGAATTTACAGCAAATACAAATAGATAAAAAGTTGTGTAATTATCACACAGTTTCACAAATAAAACTCTTTCTTTGCGAAACTGTGTGATAATTACACAACTTTTGATCTGCATGATGGAAGAGTTTCACCAAGTAAGAGCATCTACAATCTACATGAGTAAATCCAATACGAATTAAACACCACGGTATTACTTTATATCGAGTGGTTGATAGGTATAGTTCATAACGTATTATCACTCACAATCTCGATCTTTCCCTGAAGATGCTAATATACTTAGCGAAACACTATCGGATTCAAAAGTGGTTTGACGAGTGGTGTACTATTTGTATTATCATTCAATAAATCAATAAATGTGTCTGCACATATTAATCACATACAAGATTACTGCATCTTTTTAACATATATTCATACCGAGTTAAATGCTGCGATTTATACGACATACACGCTATATTTATAGTTTCCTCAGCAGGAGATATCTACTTTATGCATATTTATTCAGATGGAACTAGCAGATTTCTTTATTTTTTCGAAATTTAGCGCTCACTCATCGGCCCAAAAAATGAATCCGCATAGAGACTCAAATCACACTCCTTTACAGTTATAAAATCAGTTAGGCGTACAGCAAGCAGGTTCACAATTTAAATGAAATTTGCATTTAAATTACTGTAAAATAAGTTTTTCATACAATAATACATTCACAATCTGTTGCAAATCACAAAAATGCTGAATAGGAGAAGAGACAAACAGCAGGAACAGCAAAACCAAAGTGTACTAAACTAAACTAAAATCGTGGAATCATATTAAATTATTTTATTTAAACAAAAAATGGTGTAATTCATGCTGATTTATTACATAAGGGCTGGCTGGCACTTCTTATATTTATTACCTTTCATTTTATTCTGACTGAATGAAATAACTTTGCATACTAATCAAAAACACCAAAAGGTAACTTTTCAATAATGGTACACTGGTTTAGTCCCTGTATAGCGGGTTGCCTGCCAACATGAGTAAACACCTGATTTTGCATGTTTAGCGGTTTGGGGGAGATTTCTAGCGATAATATTGCCTTTGTGATGAGTCATTTTTACCACTGGTATATCGGTATATAGCATTTGTTTGGATACCTTTGCGGCATATTATAAGTACCGCTTTGTTAGGGCAGTTCAACTAGTACACGGTACAATATTCATATACAAACGCATATCAATTTATGGCATGTATTACTAACGCGATTTCATAGAGTAGGTATACTAAAATTTGACGCTAACAATATGTTGTTTGACTGTACTATAAGGCCCGCTCTCGCTGATGGAACGCAACGTGACAGCGTCATTATGGTATTCAGGCATAGCCATTTGATACTGGATCAAAATCTATTATGAAACGAAATCTTCCTTCAATCAAAGTGCCTTACTGTGAACAAAGATGTACACAATATACATTCGCCCTTACTTATTATCAGCGCAATCCCCTAAGCAGTCGGTGAATATTCAAACTCCAACGGAAAGGGACGTATTTTTCAACACCAATACGATAGCGATAGATCGAAAATCAACAGCTACCATGTGCATGTACCATGTGTTCAACACCAAAGTCGGCTTCATGAAGCCTTAAGGCGATAAACACGTACATCCAGACAAGCAACACAGACATCAAAAAACAAAAATAGTTTGTTGCCTAGGAATATTTTACTAGAAGTGAATGCTGCAAAAATATTTACAAAAAGTTATTTACATCATCGAGAATATCCGTCTCTTCCCTGTAGCGTTAATGGGAGAAAAGTAGGTCACTCATTATACCACGAAATCAGTGGCGGTGCTAACCACAACCTTTTTTCACAGACGTTTATCTTAAGTTTGCAGGTTATGCTGGGGATTTCCCGTTCCGCCCTTGCAAAAGGTATACATGATTTAATTATATGAAAAACATGGTGTATTGATGGAAAATTCATCAATTATTCATCTGTCTGTCACAGCTAACTTCACGGATGAAACATTTTGAAATTAGCTACTTTTTTAAACATTCTGCACCTGCAATCGCTTTTTCTATTATTTTTTCATGTTGGAGTGACGAGGAAGTTGGAAGCAAAACAATAACAATTCAGGGCTAACTTCACGTAACTACGTTAACGACGTAATCGAAATTACTTTAAAAAAAATTATCGTTCAATTTTAAACGTGATAATGCTACAGGAAAATAATTTGTCACGACCTGTTTGCTGTATCGTTTTCCAGGATTATCTTTACTTCAACAAAGTTTCAGTTGGAACACTTGCCTCGAGAATTCTTAGTGATACCCCATTGCAAGCAAATATCTACGGCACTGCTGAGACTAGTTTTGTGCGCGGCTAATTAACTTATTCAATATATCTATAGTTGTATACCTATTTGCCAGGGAGACAGACTGGTATCGGTATGACCAACTGTGATTGGTCATTTGAAGACTCAGACGCTCAGGCCATCGTCGACCTCGCAAGATTGACGTGGGTCCAGGTACTATAAAGGTAAACGCATGGTTGACGCCAGACGGCACAATCTTGTACTTGGTGAAACTCTTTCATCATGTAGATAAAAAGTTGTGTAATTATCACACAGGTTGTGAAACTGTTTTTGGCATAATCTCTTTTACGGTTGTTTATAATTTTTCAATTTCCTGTAGATTTTATGACATGGATTACGGTGGTGTTCTACCGGGTTGCCGCCAGTCTTCAATTATTATCCTGCATGCTTATGGCTTGACAAGATGGGAGCGCCCGGTGTCTAGGGGGAGTGCATCCGAAGGGGGTCTAAATGAGAAATTTTCATACTATTATGTACCGATTTTTCATGCCTTCAGTAGTGCTTTTTTGCAGTTCACGTTTCCCCCTTGGACCGGATCTCGTCTGGATGGCCCTGGTGCAAATATCAACTTTTCCACGAGAACAATCAGGAAACACACCCCGTTAACCTCAACAGGTTTTATAATACAATCAAGATATTTGGCGATGTAGAAATGAAAATAAAAGTAAACATTATGATTGTGATGCTGAATGAATCACAAAAAGCCTAGACTATATTAAAATTCGCAGCAATTGCTGAATAATCGATAGCTTTGATCTTTCACTCTGATAGGACACAACCGTGTCAGAAATTCTTACTTAGCTTATGATATACATATACTAGATCTTACCACTTGTTGGATGATGCCGAGGATTATGCTTTAGTCCTAGCATGGCTGGTGTTATGATATCCTTATCACAATACAAACAAACACCAAAAAACCATGGAATCACCTATCAGCAAGTATTTCAGCTGTCCCTACTGAAATCGGCGATTATCAACACATTCACTATTGGTAAAAGTTTAATACGTTGGAGAGTCAACGAAAAACAGGTAGTTAAATGTCGAATCGCGAAATACCCACGGCCGATCACGATCCGCGATTAATCAAAAACGACGCGGAATGGGCGCGAAATGATAAACGAACGATATTCTCTCATCAATAATGTGCATCATGTGATAAACACACAGAACACAACTCAACATATACAATCACCAACCGAAAACATCGATGAACTGAGTGGTGAGTGTAAACGCACCGATTTCCAGTCAAAACAGAACGGCGTGACATCCACGCAACGTTGCCAAGTGGTCTACGTCTAGGAAGAGCTCTGGAGAAATTCGTAGTAGAATTATTACATAGTCGGATACACTTAGTTTTAGTTGCAACAAATAATTGTTGAAATTTCTCTAATAAAATTACCCAACTTGAGAGTAGAGAATTGGGAGTTTTGCTTGAATGCCTTGTTTTCACTATTTCAAAAATATACGTATACCATTCAAGTTATACTTACCTCAAGGGCACTATCTGTGCACAGGCTGATAGAATGTGAGCTTTTATAAAGTATGTATTCATCATTGTTGCTGAGTGAAACTGCACAATTTGCGCATTGAATACTTATATTTAACTGCCTGACTGAAATACATAAGTACTAGAATGCGAGTACACTAGTGGGATCAGTATAGTACTCAGACTAAGGTAAAGTTTGGTCACAACAAGCCCTAATTCACACCACTAGTTAAATAAATCAAGTACAAACAATGGCGATAGATTTGATTTCGTTGGAGTTTCTTGACCCAATGCTCAAATGAACAAGAAAAAATGTTTTGATTACCTCCGAAAACGGTATTTTGGGTTTTTAATAGGCCTTCGCCCTTGGAACTTTACCTGTCACACATTCCTGCACCGACGCACATGTTAGCCGCCCAACTAGCTCTCACCTCGAATCAATGAACCCGTAAGCTGTCGGTACAAGTGGCAACGCCGCAAACAGTCGAGTAGCGCGCAAAATCGCCGCTATATCATTGGCTGGTTGCTAAGTTATACCACGTGGATGATTGATTTTACTACCAACACTAAAAACGGTTTACCATTTAAACACTAACTACTACGACGCTAGGCTTGCTCATTAAAACAGGTTAGGTACCAGAAGTGGACTTATTGGATTCTATACAGGGTCGTCTCTAGTCCAATTAGATGAGCGTCATCTGACGTCAGTGCTGGCGGCAATAGTTGTGATGCAGGTCACTATAAATGTCATGAGGCGTGTGGACTTTGGAAGAGCAAAAAAGCTCAGTTCTGGGTAGCTCTGCTGTAGAAAAAATATCCGTTTCATACGATGTGTGGTATTAATAAAAAGCTCTTAGGTAAACACTGCTGCAGGGTCCAAAGACATATATATGTATAGATGAGGTCCCTTATCCTCCGGCACCGGGACTAATGTACCCTCTGTTGCCGGCGATGTAGTAATGATCTGCTCATCTGCTTGCATATAAGCCACCAACGAAAAGCAGATAGATACATTCCCATTTACTTGTGATTGTTGGAATGTAGACGCAACTGTCAAATTGAAAGATTACGCAATGTCTTGCAGCTATATTGTAGACCAAAGCCTTGATGGGAAAACTCGTGGAAAATCTCCTAAATCAAACCTTCTACAGGCGTATCCAGTAAGGGGGCTTCAAGGCCATACCCTCTTCACCATACTATAGCAACAATATCTGTTTTAAACATTTGGTAATGCGCCGTATATTAACAAATTACTAATATCTACCAGCACCAGGAATGTGACTAATTCATCGACTACTTGAGCTCCCATAAAAGACGAAAAGCAGTGCTTACAATGGTCAGAGAATATACCTAAGGTATAGTATCTAAGGAGGTCCAGATAAGGAGTAATTTGATCATATTTTGACACTAGGTGACTATTACGGCAAGAGCGAATAAAATGTTTTGCTGCTTCTGAAAATCGATGTAGTGGCGGCGAAGCAATGGCAAAAAACGAAAAAAAAAATGTTTTTGATTGTTGTTGAGGCCCCTGATTATTTTCACAAAAAAGTTGGGGGGGTGGTGGAAGGGGTTAGTCTAAATTCTTTTTAGCATTTGGAAAATACGTTCTATGGCATAAACATTCACCCTAGAAATGAGGGGCGTATTGTCGCAGGAGACAAAGAAGGCCGGGCAAAGTTTTTGACGGCGCAACATTCTGAGGATAGAACGTGAGGAATATAATTAAAAAGAAACTGCGACGAATTGAGCAAGAGTATTAGAAGAGAGAAAATATTTTTTTGTTCTTCAGTTTTTTTGTAGAAGGTGAATGCGAAAAAAAATTCAAAAATATTAAGACGCGTGAATGTATTACTTGTTTTTACACATCTAAGATCCGCGTAGTTCGCCCTCCAAGAAAATAATATCCCCTAATCTTCAAAACTTTTCTGCTCTCCTCTTGCACAATGCTCAAACCCATATCAACCCGAGTATTTAGCCAATTATGAAGATAAAAACGAGTTTTTACTGTATCAGTTTTTTATTTTACAGTTCCAGGTATAAAATAGTATAAAAAGAAAAAATAAGGTATATAGTATATTATAAATGAATAAAAACCAAAAGTACGCCATTTATAGTTACATTCACTAATCAAATGTTACAAAAGTTACCAATATCGTTCTGAAATATTTTCAGAGTATATTATGCCAAGCTTAAACAAAAATGTCATTATGAGGCTTATAATTCAGTCAAAAAACATGTACCTCGAGTAGTTAATATTAGAGATCCCTTTGTTTAACACAAGAACCTATTAACCAAAGGCTTTTGAAGCCTATATTGGGGCAAAATCCCCAAAATTGTATTGGATCCATATCGAAGCAACTAAAAACATGACAAGTAATGAATGTTAGCACAAACTTTTCATTGTTTATCTATTTCCATTGTTACCTAACAGTTCACTATTTTTAGTAGTTCAGATACACTGCTTGCATCTGGTCTATAGCACAAACAGTATTTATGACTAGTATCTGATCTGAGTTCCAACCATTTACTGAAATCATACATACTCAAAACACCATTGCAAAGGAATGCTGAACACAAATAAGCTTTTATATAAAAATAACTGATGGTTTTCTTGAAACCTTAATGAAGAAGTTTTCAAATATCATATATTGTTCTAGAAGAGGGCTAGAGAGGAGGATCAGTCCAAATCTTAAGGTAGTCAAGCACTATGATGTTCCCAGTTGTTTGGTGAACTATGACAAATATTATTATGGTACAAAGTTTGACAGATCACTACAGAAAAGTGTGGCAGCGAATTGAACTTTACATTGATAAAGGGGTACAAAAAACTATATAATAAGACACATCATCAATGAGAAAAATCACTGAGGCCAGAGAGGGGGTTAGCTGATTTGTTATGTCAAATTAGGAGTGGGGGAGGGGGTTAAAAATACTAAAAAACTAAGCTCCATAATACACGAAAGCACTTTAAGTGCATGACGGCAAGAATACAGCTTAAATATGAATTATCAGTACAAGAAATAATAATTTTCAAATATATAATATTTCAATCAACATATATGTATGTACCCAACATAAATATTACAAATCTTTGTGAAAATCAAATAAATAAAGCATGAGCTTAAGAATAAAAGTATTCACAGATCTTCCAATTACCAATTATCTAAAAAATCTAAACCTGTTTTTGGTAAGGAATTCGTATTTTTGTTTGCTTCTGCTACTTCACTGAAAGCTTCTGACTTAACATCTTGGTAGGTGGCAGAAAAAGGCTGAAATCAAAAGAATATAAACACTTACACATTTAAAGCTCATCCACAATATTTACCAAAAAGTATATAAATGGTAAATGTGTTTAGTGTGTCAAATTCAAGGAGTTGCAAAATAATGGTGTACTAGCTTTCTTGAAGTTTTACTCTCAGTAATGACAGATCTTAGAAATTGACTGGCCACATTCCAGTTAATATATAGCTATAGTAGGGGTCATGCATTAGTTGCATTTAGGGATGTTTTGTACTCTCTACTTCACTGTTGCGGTTCATAAGAGAAAAATACTCCTGATACTGTAGCAAAGCTGAGATATCTGCAGATTGTGCATCTAGGTTGCAAGACATCCATGGTCCCCACAAACTAGGTTAACGGTTCGCATCAGGAATGCTGTTCGCCTTTCCCGTGACCCTTGTGGTTTGGTTTGCTAATAATTCTCAGTTGATTTTGTTAACTTAGCTGATGGCTTCAAAATATAAGAAAAGTTTTTTTTTGTTGTTTGAAACTTGTAGACAAGGTAGATTTTTCAAAAATTTGATTTCGGACTTCCATTGTCTATAAAATTTTTGAGTATCACGACATTCCGAATGACATGCTATCTTCAGGTGAACTGAACCATTTATCTGAAGACGATTGAAGATAGCATATCATTCGAAACGTCGTGATACTCAAAAATTTTATAGACGATGGAAGTCCGAAATCAAACTTTTGAAAAAGTTCTTTTTTATCAAACCAAGTTGTTGGAAAAGTGATTTAAATAATTAAAATGTGACTTTGAAACCCCTTAAAACAAGCAAATTATGACAAAGTCTGAAAGATTTACAGTTTTACAACATTTACAGTTTAACACACAAAATTAATAATTCATTCAGCAAATACTTTAGCACATACAAAGTTCCAATTTAATCGTGAATATGGTTGCATTTAGAAACAAGTTTTTTGTTTCAGTGCTGTAAGTGTCATTGTATGATGATGTTGCATACCTTAGATTTAACTTTGGCTTTGTTCATTGCTTTTGCTTTGGGAGCAAGTTGTTCCTCAACTCGAAACAGCGTAAGATCCCTTTGACTCTTTGTTTTGAAACTAAAAGGACCTGAATGCTCATCGCGATATGAGCATGTTCCATCATAAATTAGATTAACTGCATAATCAGTTCGAGGTTTCTCTTCTTTCCGGAGATATTTTATTGATATTTCTGGTTTGATGATACTGTCGGTGAGGATTTCCTGTTGTTCCTTCTCCGGAAGGGAGTTCCACAGTTCTTCATAGGACGATTTGATTTCCTTCAAGTCACTGCACAGCCGGGATGCTATTGGATTTATACTACTGAAGTAGTCATCAGCGGCGTTTTTCAAAGACATATTTGCTCTTGACATAATTCTAGCTCGGCATTGTTAGCATTGGTTTTGAGTTACTTGCTACTTACTTTTAATAAATTCAAGATATAACTGTTTACAAACACACCCATTTTATTTTAGGTTGAGTAATGATTTTGACATCTAGCAAAAGTCACGAGAGCACCGTAAACTGTCGTTCACAGTGTCACATGGTTGTCACATTTAACTAGAAAAAAAAATTAAATGCATTAGGTCAAGGGTTCTGACAGTCATTGATATTTCTTATATACTTCAAAAAAGCTGTCGGAACTACTGGCGTTTTTTTCTTCTCCTAAACTGGCCAGAATTTGAAATATTCTATCAATAGATGTATTTTTCTATCCTGTAAATGCTTCTTGAGTGCAAAACTCAACAACAAAAATGATCTCAAACAACAGCCCGGAAAATTCAGTATTTAGGCATCCCCTTCGCATAAGCTTAGCCATTAAAAAATTCATATAGCTATTATGGGCCACACAGACTCAGTTTCGTTTTGCTAGATGATTTTTTTCGGCAAACAAGTCCGCTTAGTTAAAAACTAAGGTGTATGGTGACACTGGCGACGACAAACGACAAATTTCCTACCAATCAGTTAAGTTAAAAAGCTTTAGCTTTACTTCGCTGAAGTAAAAATAAAGGCCATTTATTATTATTATTACTTCACTTCAGTTTCACATCGTTTTTGTTCGAACATCTCGTTTTCCGAACAAAAACCGCCGAGCAAACCGTGTGTGTTAAGGCCATTTCTTCTTCTGTACTAATCATTTTTCTTCTCACGCCAATAGGAAAAAGATGTAATCGTCAAAAAAATATGAGTAGATATTGTTGGCCCAGTGGTATCATACGGACGGAAAGTATCAAGTTAGGTGATAATTGCTAGTATTTGACAATACTGCGGTATGTATTGGGTCGATTAGCTTCAAGAAGTTCACTGTCTATGTCAATTCTCTCTAAATTCGGAATCTGAACAAGATTTGTCATGAAACGTCAAATCCTTGATAAATTCCGTACAAACAACTAAAATTCTTTTTCATTTTAGCATATTCTCACAACAGAATTAGTTTCATCTATATTTATTTAATTGTAAACGAACACTTATATAGATACAAATACATGTTGATCAAACATCCAAGAATTGTAGGTGTTCTCATCACATAACACCACAACGAGCAAGTTCAAATTTTATCACTAGTCTGCGGTCTGTATTCCGAGAGGGTTTCTAAGAACACAGCGGGGCTATACCACAAAGAAAGGATAAAAAAGGGCCACGGTAACAGTGATACAGTAGAACGATTTAACAGCGAAGATGGCAGATGAAAACTCTTGGAGAACCAGTGCTTTCAGGCAGAGTGTTGTTGCTAAGATGTGAGTGCTCACTACAGTTTAATAGCCCCCTATAGTCATAGCTTAATCTACTTTCCAGTGATGAAGCAATACGTTCTTCTGGTATGAACACATCCAGGAACAGTCTGGAGATGGAGAGCCACGTTTTCCAGAAGGCTAAGAATAAAGAAGAGTATCTTGGCTTTGTAGCAAGACTCATTCTTCATGTTAGGGAAATGAGTAAGTATTATGTTGATGGTAAATAGTTGTAGATACATATAATAAAAAATATTTTCTGCAAAAAATCATTATATCTGATATTTGTAAATTTGCAGTACTACAATAATAATTTCTGATTTGTCTTATTTCTCACACCAAATCTAGCTTCCAGTAGCCTTGCTTTGATCGTCCATTATCTTGAGAATTTGTGTTTCTCTATGTTTCAATTTATGTTTATGTATGTGCAATGGTCTACAGGTGAAGCAGTATTACTGAAATATGTATATTATCTATTAGCACAGCTAATTCCATATCCTCTTCATTGCCATTAAAATACTGATACACCAGGAATGAGGAGATCCATTTTACAAAAAATGTAAAGTTGATTAATTTTGTGCTTAAACTCATTGGTCATTTCTAACAAAAGTTTTGAGATAATGGTTATTTCTTCACAATTTGTCTGAAAGATGACTGGGCTTATACTGCTATCCTAAAATATATTAACCTCCTAGTAGGAGGCATGCTCACCTACAATAGAAAATATTTTGAACTGCTATTGAAGCTGATTTTCGAGTCCATATGTGAAAATATACTTTAAGTTTTCTACTTTATGATTTCAGAGTGATAAGTTATATAAAGTATAAAAGGCTGAATTAAATATCCTTATATTGAGTGTTGGTACTTCATATGTAATTTCCATCCGTTCCTGGTAACTAAAATATAGCAACACATTTGTGAGTGAACTTTTTATAATTACAACTATTCAGGTTACAGATTCTACCTAAACTTGTATAATGTCATAATAATATTTCAATACTTTTCAGCAAAGAAAACTGCTAATGTATCAATGGATGAAGCTTTAGATAAGGTATAGGAATATATATTGTTTCCATGAATCAATTCATAATATTTTCAGGTCTTGAACCAAGATCCCCCAAGATGTGTAAAGAAATTTCCCATTTCACAATTTTTCAAAGCAGCTAGAGATGCTGAAAAGAATGTTCATGAGTCTCTTTATTACAGTATCAGTCAGCATGATTAAAACAATAAGCAGTGTATTTGATGCATTAAAACATATTTCATACAACAATGTCTTACTTGTGTTATGTATCAACACAGATGGTGTTGATGCTTATTTGTGTAATTGAAAATATCATGTATTGGTATTCTCTCTTGTAAAAAATCTTTCATGTTATACAAAGAGCTGACTACAAAATTGATAGGATTTTACTAGAACTTTGTATTACTGTTCTGAGTCATATTGATGGTCAAGCAGGTGTTACTACAAATTCAAGAAAATACATTGTATTTGATCTATTTTTAGTAACAGTGTATATAGCTATGTATGGTGACAATTGTTTTGTAGGCTGTACTATAGAAATAACATTTATAGAGTGACAAGTGTGTATGAATATTACCATAATTAAAATAAAAGGTGTAAATGCCAGCCCTACACCATACTGACGCTGTGGACTTGTGCTACTGTTGCTGCTTTCTACCAAACCCAGACTCATACAGTCAGCTCTATTTGTAGATTTGGTCTGCCATAAAATATTGATATTACAATTTCTGTTGTTGAATAAACGTGGACAGACACAAACATAACAAGTAGTCGACAAGTCAGTATTGAAGGTTTGTTGACTGGTCGATGAGCACCATCAGGAAAAAGGCATGATTCTCACCCACATTGGTAGTGATAGTGGCTTTTTGGAGGGATGCTACTTGCCATTGATATCATTAAAAGGAGGTGATTACCATGAGGAAGTGAATGTTTTGAGAGTTGGTTCGAACTTCAGTGCAGAATTCCATTTGAGGATATGTGTGTGAAAGCAGAATTGTATCAAGTTGTTAAGCATCATAAACCCATACTAACATTAGTTACGTTATCGATAAGATAACTCATCGTTTCGGTGTGTCTGTGTTGGCTGCCCTACCATTATAAGCTTAACCCCATAAAACTCGTCTGGGCTCAAGTAATGGGTCACATTGCGTGCTATAATACAACTTTCAAATTACTAGACATGAAAGTTCTGTTAGAAACTGCTATCCAGCTGGTAAAACCTAAAGCATGGCAAAAAGCTATCCATCACATTGTGCAGGAAGGAGCAAAAATGTGGCAGTTCGACCACCACATCAACACCATCAAGAAGCTTATTGAAATCAACTTTGGCGAGGAAAGTGATGGTGACAGTTTGTTACTGTCAGATGGAAGTAGAAGTAATGACAGCTAGATTTAGTAAGGAGTCAAATATCTGATCTGACTTTTGTGCAACAATTTACAAACCTGCACTACTGTGTCTAGGAATTATATTATGTATTTATCATATTTTTACTATTCACATGTATTATAGACAATATCTTAGCACCGTTGTCACTGTTTTTTGTAGTTTTCTCTTTATTTCCACTAATTGTTTGTTCTCTAAAATTTATCAGTTAATAAGTCTTCACTAAAAACACAGTAGCAACTTCATATAATACTATGTAAGATACGCTATATAATTTTATCTTTTGATTCATCATATCAAGGGAATCAATATCATTTTATAATCCGCAGTTAACAGCAAAACTAGCCCGCTTCAGGGTTTTCACCTGCCCTAGTTCAGTGAACCAGATGAGCACACACATTTCCTAAAACTTATTGCAGTTTCTCAGTTTTTTTCTCTCGGAAATGAAAACAAGTATTTAGATGTAAATATTTTATTTTTGCAAGCACGTGACAAATTATTTTAAAAAGATCTACTCTATAATCTGCGAAATGTAGTATCGAAAAGTTTCAATCAAACCAGCATAATGCAAAAATATCAAATATTATAATAAGCTACAAGGATTGTGGTAGTAGTAGTAGTAGTAGTGGGGAGGCAAAGCCTGGGAAGTAGGCCACCTTTGGCCCTTTTTGCCGACCCCGAAAACCATCACAAAAACTATGGCAGACCAAGTGTCGACCCTTCCAGACCTTTTAATAAAGGTCACGATGTCCGACCATTCCGCTAAATAGCACTCTTCCCTGTCAAACTCTGCTGTGCCGAACACCTCAGTCCTAAGACATTCGCCCAGGAAGTGGAACGAGGTCTCGTCCTCCTCCCAGCACTGCTGACAGATTGGGTCTTTGACCACTCCGTTGAGTGTCATGTGTCTGTTCATTCTGCAGTGACCTGTGAGGATCCCCACTAGCAAGTGGAGTGAATCCCTCTTCTGGTTCAGTAGCCATAGTTCCCTACGTTTGTTGGGGCTTGCTTTGAACCTCTTTGACTGCCTGTCGTCTCTCTCCAGCCATGCTTTCGCAAGTTCGTTGTATGCCCAGGCATCCAGGGCATTACTAACTTAGCCTCTGCTAATGCTCAGCAAGGGTTCGGGGCCAATGCATGCGCCTCTTGGTCCTATCCTCGCCAGGCAGTCTGATTTCTCGTTGCCTGGCACCCCAGGGATCCACAATGGGGGTCACGTTCTGGGATTGGGCTAAGGATTGGAGGGCGGCACTGCATTCCTGGACCAGTGGTGTTCTGATCCTAGGAGATGCTACCGCTCTCAAAGCTGCCTGACTATAGGAGCATATATAGATGTCCTGCTCAGTGCACTGTTGTACTTCCGCTGAATATGCCACCAACCGGATGGCAAATATCTCCGCCTGAAAAACTGACGTGTCGGTTCCTAGCGCAACGCTTTCCTCCACGCCTCTGTCTTCCAGGCACATTCCCGCGCCACTGGATCCCATCTCTTCCAAGCGAGACCCGTCGGTGTAGCATACCAAGCTGTTGGGCAGAAATCTTATCTTCTCTCCCGTCCACTCTTCCCTGGAGGGAAGAAAAAACGAGAATCTCCTATCGAACCTAACTTTATCGTCGGCCCTTGCCACCCCGAGTGAGGAAATGGGGAGATTGATCTCTGCCACCTCCTCAATCTTGGCGTGGCCTACTAATGGGGCCGACGCGGTCCAGAAACCCCCGTCCCACATTCTCAGACAGGCCGCCATGGCGCCTCGCTTGATCCAGATGTTCAGGGGCGGCAAGACTAAGAGGACGTCCAGGGCTGCTGACGGCGTGGTTCTCATTGCTCCCGTAATCCCCAGTGCTGCCATTCTTTGGATGCAAGGATTGTAACACAAATTGCTAATAATTTTCCATATTTATCTTGCAGAACCAAAGCAAGCTGGAGGCATGCCAGTTCCTGGCCAGGGTCAAGGAGGTCCTGGAATGCCAGATCCCATCAATGCTTTACAAAATCTCGCAAGTCAAGGCACTCGTAACCCAATGATGAACATGGGACCCCAGCCAGGTCAGATGGGAGGGCCCCAACAGGCCCCCACTACTAATTTGTTGCAGACCATAAATCGAGGACCTGGGCAACAGCTGATGATGGGAAATATGCCGGGTAATATGCCTGGAAATATGCCAATGCAGGTAAAGTTCCTTTCAGTGCATCTCTATACATGACATTGTGAATTATCTTGTACATGTTAAGTAACTTTTGCAAAGAGGCAGAATCGAATCAATCTGCAGAATCGTAATGTTCAAATTCGTTCGGGTGTGAATTAAATTTCGTAGATTTTATTTCGATTTCACTATTAAGTGAATGTCTTTAAAAAACGCCATAAAGAGCTGCAGAGCCTAAAATATAAACTGCGATTTGAAGTCAATTCAATTCTCTCATCGTATACTCGTAGCTTCTGACCTTTTGAACTGTGGAGATCATGCAGTTGGCATTGTAGCAATACGGCCGTTCTCTTCCAAATGCAAAGCTGGCACTTAATTTTTACAAAACACATCATCGGCTCATCGAAACCTCCGCATTGTGGGCCAATTATTCGTAGAGCGATGAACGATGGTATGGCTTCGAGCAGTGGCATTGGGAGCCCCTGGTGTGGATGGAAACCTACTTCCATCGTGAGCCGATATTTTTAGTATGATAAATAAGAAGAAGAAGAATGAACAAATGGAAAAGTGGGACATCTTTCCCCAATTTAATTCAGAGCGCGATAAGTGCCAGAAATTCTTACGCAGTAAACACGGATTGGTTCGAGAGGAGGAGGCGACGGGGATATTGCCCCCACTCTACCCCTACAGCACACACACAGTATAGATTCTTGGTCTTTGAGATCGGGCCTACTTCCATCAAATTTACAATTTTGGCATCTGAAATTTTAGAATTGGCAATGAAAGAACAGGTCACTACATATGCCATAAAAAACCAAAAAAAAACAATGAAATCTTCCCCCAATTCAATCAGACTTCCGTGAAATGTATAGCAAAATCTGAAATAATCTATTTTGGTAGGATCCTCAGAATATCGGCATGCCTCCAAACGGCAGTCCAATGGGCAGCAACCAAATGGTGAATCAAGTGGCGAATCAGATTCGCCTTCAGCAGATGCAGAACGCTGGCATGAACCAAATGGGTAACCAAATGCCAGGGCATTTGACCAATCCGATGCAAGGAGTCCCGAATCAGATGACCGGGCAGATGCCTGGACAGATGCCAGGTCAGATGCAGATGGGTGGAGCCATGGCTAATCAGATTCAAAATCAAATGATGGGTAAGTTTAAATTTGAGTATGTACATTATTGTACATATCAAGCCTACGTTTTATGAAACTCTTAGTGCATGTAAAGCCAGAGACGGTAGCATAATTAAGAATTTATAATTAGGAAAAATTGATAAAAAATAGCCAGTGGCTATTGAACCACCATCTCGTACTTTAAAACTTTGAAATACTTATGCATCTTACATTAAAAATTGTATATTTATAGCTTTTTGATTGCTATTTATTGAAAATTAGTCAGAATAATTTTCTTAGATATAAACACTCTCTCACTATATCTGGATCCACTAACTAATATATTATAGCCATAAACAAATATGATTTATCACTGTTATTAGTAATTCAGATATTCCGTGATTTGTAAATGCCTTATGATAAATAAATAATAAATTGTTTATCCAACAGGTGGCATGTCGCCGATGCAGCAGCAGAAGCCGCCCCCGCCGCCGCAGCAGATGCTGATGAACCAGATGGCCGGCAAGTTCCCGGGGCACGGCGGGGGGCCGCAAGGGCCGCCGCAGATGTTCCAGCAGAGTCCGTCGCCATCGGTGCAGTCGCCGGCCGGTAGTGGTGGCATGGTGGGGCAGCCGCCTGTCGCCAGCCCGGCCCTGGCGCCCTCGCCGGGCATGATGGGCTCCGGAGGGGGCGGGGGCGCAGGCCAACAGCCCAGATCGGTGAGTGACTCTACTTGTTAGGCCACAAGTGTACTACTTATTGGGTTATTAACTGGTATGATGAATATAGTACCTAGAACAATTCGTACAGTACATGCCAATACTGCACTTGTGCATTCCTGGGAATCTAACATTAATTTATATCTCTGTAGTCTCGAACTGAAAAACTAGGCAATATAATCAGCATAAAAACAAAAATTCAAGTGGAGAACAAACATATTGCTGGAAAATATACTAGAAGCCCTAAAGTACATAATAAATGGGTCTTCATTTAAGTAAGGTATCTGCCCAAGTAGATTGAAAATCACAATTGTTAAACCAATATTTAAAAAAAGTTGTCCTCATGTTTTAGAGAATTATACATCACTAAATATTTTATGTTCTGTTTCAAAAGTATTAGATTATTTAATAGATAAATACCATTTTTAGCATAGAAAACTATAAATGATCATCATCAGATACAAATCTACTATAACAGCCTCTTTTGATTTCGATGAGACGAATATTAAATTCTATAGATGAGGAGTGTAGAGTACTGAGGATATCTCGATAGACTTGTCAAAGGTTGTGTTCATTCTTATAGATACTAAAACAAATAGGGATGAGGGGAATAACATACCGCTGGTTTGAATCATATTTAAAAGAAATTTCTGAGAAAGTGTATCAAGTCAAGTACAATAAATCATGGTTCAGCAGCAAAACCACTGTACAAGGTTACAAGGCAGTGTAATTGGGGTAGTTTTATTCTTATTAAATACAAACGATCTGCAACAATATATAAAATATATTATTCAATTGATATGCACATAATTATGATACCCACATCAACACAATTTTTGGGAAAAGCTATAAGGAAATTGAACTGAAAGCATTTACTTTCTATGAATACGTATACAAAAACTGTATAATAAATTAAGCACGGCGTTTTACTGCCTGAAGGAACTCAGGTAGGTAGTTGATGGTAAAACTTCATTAACAGCATGTGGTAACTTCTATTCATTACTGAAATATGGGATAATACTGTTCAGGCATATATAAAAAGCATAAAAGCATCATTAGTACATGCTGAACCATATGAGGTAGAGAAATTAATAATAATAATATTTTAATGAAATAGCACTGTAACAGTACTTTAGGTATGTTGGATATGTTTTCAATGTGTATTTTTTATTATCTTTTATGACTAGTACTATGATCAAATTGCATTTTATGTCACTGGGACTTGAACAAACAAAAAATAACATAAATGCTGGCAGAGAAGTACCAAGGTAGCGATCCCAGCAGAAAGATGTCTCTCTTTGTACTTTTGTATTTTGCATATTCTGAGCAAGTATATAAAATAACTCAAGTCAGACAGTTAAAGCAAATAGTGTGTGAGTTCAAGTACCAAATGCAGGGTACAATAGGCATAGCACAATGACGCACGCACGTGAGTTAAGACGAACAATATCCGTCTCACCCTCGCTGTTTCTATCAGGACAATCAAACATGTCTCATCTTTGCTTTCTGCAACAAGCCTGAACTATACGCGCGGCACTAGGTGATCAAAGCAAGTCTGGGCGCATTCATTGCAAAGTTCAATTCATGAATTGCTATTAACGTCTTATTTCTTCAGGTCGGCATGGCGCCATCTCCAAGCAGTTCTTCACTCAACACCCCGGCTGGTCAACCAGGCCACAGTCCAATGGCAGGCGCAGGCACCCCAGGATCACAAGGAGCCATGACTGATGAGCAAGCATATAGGGAGAAAGTGAGACAGCTCAGCAAGTACATTGAACCTCTCAGAAAGATGATCACGAAAATGGGCAATGATGGTAAGAGATAACTTTTTTTGTCACATTCAATGGTAAAAAATTGCTATTAAGTTTACAATTGACATACAATTGTACAGTTTTACAAAGACAATACGATTTTTATGCCGTGTTTTATTTGAATCTTTATTGCGACGCGGACGTCAAACTTGTCACATTGTGACAATATCGATGCCTTGAATGTTAAAGCGAAACGCGTTACAATAACCAACTTTTGCAATGTGTGAATTTACAAGTTTGGTTATTTGGCCGATTGTGTATTTCAACTCGTATCCATTCCAGATGTGGAGAAAATGAGCAAGATGAAAAAGCTGCTGGAAATCCTATCAAATCCGCAACAGCGGATGCCTTTGGATACGCTTAGAAAGTGTGAAATTGTCCTAGAGAAGATCGATTTCAAGAGAGGCGACAGCAGTGTTCCTACATCCTCTACATCTCATCTACCTTTTAAAGAACCCCATGTCTTCCACTCGTTGTTGGACGCAGTCAGTAGCAACCTACAAAGCTCCGTTATCAACCATACTCTCCACAGGACGTTCGGGCCGACATTAGAAGCACTTTTCGGACCAGAGATCAAGTAAGTAATGCTTTAACAGTCTTTAGTACCAGTTTTTCTCCGTGATTCATAATACATCGTTTATATAGCGCTCCACAGCGTGCTGCGAGAAAACAAATGTATAGTGACCTTGAAACGCTATAAAGTTGAAACTATCGGGGAACAAACTCTCCAACAGCTCATTCCACAACGCCGAGTTTCTCCAAAAGAACGAATTCTGTAAGAAGCGGGTTCGAAGCATTGGATGAAGCTTGATCTGATGAGTATAATGATAGTATCTATAGAGTATGGTCAGATAAGCCACCCTTCTTCTTGCCTGTGGAGATCCTTTGTAAGGTTAGGCACATCGACTAGACATATTGCTCGTTTGTGGATTGTGTCCAAAAGTCTTAGGGAGTGCTTTGGAGCCTAGACATGCGAGCAGTCCTCCAGTGATGGTTTGATCTCAGCCTTGTAGAGTAGCAGTAGCTGTTTCAGTGAATACAATTTTCAGGGGCGGAAGCTTCGGAGAAGCCGAGCAGCCCTAGGGTCATTTTCCTTCAAGCTTCTGGAGTTCAATATCTATAACAGGTGCATGGGCTGGGGCACGGCAACCAGAGACTTCGCCAGGGGCGCAAAATCGTAGGCGGAAAGGGCGGGAAATGTCAGTTCAGTAGGGAGGTTTTTTTGCTCTTCTGGTTTTTTGGGGGGACATAAATTACGGAACTATCCCTGTACGCCGTGATTCCCAGCTACGGCACTGATTAACAATACAATTTCTATCTTTAATTATTTGTATTTTAGACTTGTGCCACCATTGAAGAAGCAGAAGATCGAAGAGCCGACCAGCGATATCCCAGACGTCCTCCAAGGCGAGATAGCGCGTCTGGACCAACGCTTCAAGGTATCTCTGGACCCCAATCAACAACCCGGCTCCAAATCCATCCAATTGACGTGCTGGTTGGACGACAAACATCTGCCCTGCGTGCCTCCCGTGTATCTGATCGTTCCCGAGGACTACCCGAAAACGTCTCCCATCTGTCACATGGCGCCCCACGAATACAACGCCACTCAGTTTCTATCCGCGGTGCAGACTGGGCTCTCGGCTAGGATCAAGAAACTGCCGAAGCATTTTTCTGTGTCTCAGTTGCTGGATACCTGGGAAATGAGCGTCAGGCAGGCCTCGGCGCCTGCCAGTGTTCCTGTCAATACTCAGATATTGTTGATGGGGCTGTAGTGTTGGTCTAATCATAACCAATCGCATTTATTGTCCTTCAATTACGTTTCCATGCAATATCGAAGTTTATTTAATGACTCAAAGATTTTTTGTGGAACAAACATGATCCATATGAACAGTCACCTATAGCTATTTGCGATGATTGATGACCTCCAAATATTTTAGGATATGGCTTGCTTGATGTATATAGATATCAAGTTTTGAATAGCTCCACTTTTTACGTCATTAAATTACATATATTTATAATTTTCCTGTATATTATTTAACTCAATATAATTTATAAATAAATTTAGTGTTTAATTTATGCCTAGATATTTTTCGAAATCACATTGTTTCAACAAATGTAGATAATAAAAATTATATATATTACATTTTTTTGAGTTTCACCGTCTTTGTCTAGCGCATAAAATAATTGGTAGCATTCAAATCAGGGGTATGGGCAACGGCTCCCTATTTCCTGTGTACGCCCTCAACAAGTACCTGGAAAGGCTGCTATGCTTTACAGCAATTCTGCACCGACAACTTGCATCACTATTGCAGTTCATGATAGATAAATCTCATTGTTTATTGTTTTCTTAATATATACAAAATTCCATCCAACATTTCAATAAATTATCCACCATAATTATAAATCTATATAAGAACAAAATACAAAAGTCAAAAATAACGTAAAAATCAGTATCACTAGTCCAGCCCAAAGTGGCATTGTTTCTGAAACAAAGAAAAATATGACGGGTCTGTTGATCCCATAAAAGAAATGCAATTAACATATTTTTTGTTGAAAGTGTTGTAAGACTTAGTTATCTTAATGACTAATATTTATTCTCATCATCACTAGTATTTTTATATGAATTAAGAATGTTGTTTCTGCATCCACTCAAAATGTATTTGTAGTATGTTGTTCAATACGAAAACTATTATTTACGCTGAAAATTATACTGCATCTTTTGTATGTTCAAACATTACATGATAATTCATGATGCGGATATCGGATCCGAACTTCGGATCTAGATCAAATTTCCGGGATCCGAATCTCAATACGGTTCCTGTATTGAGATCCGGATATAGATTCATCCAGATCAGGATCTTTTCTTTAAGGATCCCCGGTTCATCAAAAATTGGGATCTGTGCACGACTAGTATTAAGTGCAGCATAAAGGGGATTTAATATATCCATAAAATGGGAAATAAGACTATTTTACTATAAAAAATTTTTTTTCAAACAAGACGAAAACTCGTTTCCTGGGTTATTCCCACAATATTGACTCGCCCGACCGATACCGCTGTTATGAGGATCTAATTTTGATGCAGAGCCCCCAAAATACACAAGTATCCCGAGTCTGCTTCGGTTGTGGCCAGCAGAGACCATTCAACGAAATTTTGTTCCCCTACCGTTACGAGACGTAAACAACTGTTCTGTGCTCACAACTCTACTTGTTTGTGGTTGTCCCTAATAATTTCTGTTTTGTTTCGTGTCTTGTATATTGTCCTAGACATTAAGATAACTCAAATAATTTCAAAATATCGTCATTTAGTGATATGAGGAAACATGCAAATATACATGTTTTCTAGAAATTCCTAAATTACTTACTTCTATAAGGCAAGGTGTGAATGCAGACTTGATTATCTACGGAAATAGATAACACTGCTGCTTCAGCAACACTACACACTGTGTGATTCTCATTTTCTTGTAATGCAGGCAAGAATTCTAGGCCAGTCACAAACATGGAATGTGCACCAGGGACATTCAGTATCCTCTGTAACAAATCAAGAATAATATTCTTATTGTAATATTACTTTGTAGCAATTAAGTACAAACCTGTAAACTAAAAGCAGCATATATTGAGACAGATCCACTAAACATAGTACCTACAGCTAAAAATCTACCGTCATCCCTCACAGCCAATGCGGAAACACTTTCATCAAATTCTGCTACTTTTTTCAGCAATCCATCCTCAGGCAACCTAGAATTGTTTTAAATCAACATATTAGATTCAACATTAAGACTTTTCAATAGAATACTACTGCTTTGTCATGAAGTTATCTTTTTTTGTTATCCGGGAAATAAATGTATTTACAGCAAATTTAAGATAAAGATGCTCTGCTCTATTTCAGTATTTCAATTTCATTATTTTTGTTGAACATTGATAACATTGGGTACCAAGTCTATACAGTTCAAAGTATGCTATTTCTCAGGATTGTATTTGAGTATTCCCTTGAAAAACATGAATGATATCTGATACCTACAAAAGAATTCTCCAGGAAATATGCTTGAATATCTCCCAGAAATGTATTACACAAAAACTTGCAATATGGTAAGTGACAGCCAATGTGGAACATATAGAGCTTTGCTGCTTTGAGGTTTGTGAGGTGTTGCTTTTGTCAAATAGGAAGTCAATTAATAGTTGATTAATGTTCTGGGAATAAATAATAAAAGTTGACTTACCACTGTTGCAAGTATGACTTCTGCCTCTTTGCCAATCCAGTAGGATTAGCCAGCGTGTATATGGCGCATTTTTGATTAGCCCCCTCTATTACCCCGAACCGACATCTTTTGTACAGGTACTTTGATCCATTTGGTTGTTTCCAAGCCAGCTTCCTCAACTGTTTGCCTTTGACTGCATCCCATATTATGGCTAGTCCATCTTTTGCTATTGTACACAGATAGTTGTCATATTTGCTGAAGTCTATGTCATCTATCTCTTTTTCATGGGCTTTCAAGGTGACTAATGGCTCAAGACCAGGGAATTTCCACAACTTAA
Source organism: Bruchidius siliquastri (assembly GCA_949316355.1). Taxonomy (NCBI): domain Eukaryota; kingdom Metazoa; phylum Arthropoda; class Insecta; order Coleoptera; family Chrysomelidae; genus Bruchidius; species Bruchidius siliquastri. The sequence goes on from OX438537.1 coordinate 21,545,378, forward strand.
TTTTGCCATCAGTACCACCTGTAAAACAAGTGAGTATTGATAACCTAGACATGAAAATGCTTTAAAATACCTACTATGCTAGAAGTACATTAGTATGGTTTCAATCATGACTTGTATTATTTGCCATGAACCATAGCTACTTGATAACATAAATATTGATTACATTCAATTAGACATAATTGAGAGAAAATCCTTTTTTGATCTTATGTTTTTAGAAGAATGAAATGTGCTCCCATTCTGGACAATCATTTTTATATATTTGATATAGTGTATATTATTACACAACTCTAACTCTTGATCATTGTTGTTCTGTCGGATTCAATAAAAAAAAAATTATCTGATAAAAATTTAGTGACTACCAGAAATTAACACAACAAAAATGTTGATAATCATAGATATTCATATTGGTGTTGATATTCCTTTATTATTGTAACTTCTAAAACTTATCCTATGGTTGTCTCTTTGATTTATCTTTACTAAAGAATTAAGTTACTAAGCTGTCTTTTTCAACATACAAAATGATTATGTTTTTTATGTTATACTGTCATAAGCATTAAGTGATTACTGTCAGTGAGATCACAGTTCTGTTTTTAAATTTGAATTCACTCAAGCTATTATAAGATGCAAATATTTAAATAGACGTGGATTTGCTCATTTATAATCCAAGAACAAACCATCAGATAAACAGGAAAAAAACTGATGGTCGCCCTAAGGGTGTCTGGAGACCATGATTACATTTATCCTAGAAGCATGAGATTAATCTATTATTAGTTTTCTAAATATGTTCACTGTTCAGTTAGAAGGCATACTATTATAGTTTTCACAACCCATGTCAAATAGATATGTTGGAGGAGCCTCACCTGTAGCTAACAACTTTCCATTGTGATGCATTCTCACAACCCTACAGAGAGGTTCAGGTTGCTGGAAATCTGTTTGCACACTGTCTGATGGAGTAATGACAAATTTTAGCTTTTTCTGCACATTCTCATTAGCATCAGTCTTTTCCTTTGCCTTAGGCTTTCTTTGCTTGAGATCTGATGTAAGGCCATTCTCTACATTTTTTTCTTTGACTAATACACTATTCACATTGTACAGTTGACAGTGACTTTCTTGACCAGCTACCAAGTATGTGTGCTTGTTGTCACTGTAAGTTGAGCAATTCATTACAACATTGCCGCCTGTTTCATGTCGTGTTACCTCTTCTGCTATAAATTTCCTACCATTATGTGATAGCTCAAAAATTTCCTGAAAAAATCATCTCAAATGAGAAATGGTATGTAGCAGATATGTTCATATTTCTATATGTAACTTGATAATAAAGATACTGAATTATTTTTTCAACTATTTTTCTTCACATTGAAGTGAAATGTTCAAATATCAAAGATGTATAGTTATGCTCTTGCTCAGTCATGGTGAGACCTTATGTTCACCAATTCTTACTGATTTTACTATAAAAGTGCGTATTTTTTTGAGTTTCAGGGTTCTATAGAAGCATTTGGTAGAAATTCCAACCAAATACTTTACCAGTGATGCTTAGTACTTTCAGTATGATTGCAGTCTGACTTGATTTTCAATATGTAGTCTGTGAAGAAGTCACATAGGGAATAAGTTGATGTTTTAAAAAACACAGTTGTTGGTATATTCACAATATTTCATGGACAAGTGATTTTTTCAAATGGAGCGCCTTATGTTTAAACTTACAAATCCATTTGCAACACCTGTTTTGGATGTTCCACCGCCTCCCCCGACGATAACATGCCTTGGAGTCAATAGTTGGACGGTATATAGTGGAAAATTCACACGGGCGAGTATGTCTTCAATGTTTTTTCGATTTGGAGCCATTTCTTTATTCTAAATTACAAACTAATCATTAATTTATTTGGAAGTTCCACGTAGATAACCTCAATCCAGAAAACATTTTTGACATTTACACCGAAATTGACAATTGACAAATGATATTTGACGATAAAGCGTTCAGCCGTTCAGTACATTCAATTTTGACCTTCTGTGCCATTTTACGTTGCATTCTTCAAACAACAAGTCTGTTAAATCGATTGCACAAAAATAATTATTATGCCTGGCCCAATTGTTTAAACATAATATCACACGAAGTATTATCTTCTTTTTAGATTGCTTTAATCTTCGAACATTGTTAGTTCAAGGAGAAACTAACTGACTACGAGTCCAGTTCTATATGCATGGTTTCATTTATGAAACTTCACGTTTGGATTACACAGTTTTATCTGAAAGACTATTCATTGAAACCGTTGTGGGTCCAATAGAGTGCCAGCGTGAAAAACCTGCTCAATAAAGATACACAGAACCCTTGCACCTATCGGCTCATAGATGTAAGGTCTTTTTGAATTGCCTACTCATGATGATACGAGATATTAGTAAAAATTTCTTTATTTAATAAATTTGGTACTACTCCATAGTCATACTTGTTGAAGCAGGAAAACTACCATGGGAATAACACTTTTGCTGGTGAATAGCTCCACAGATTTAAAGCTGAAAATGTCATGAATAACAACGTTTGGCAATACAGATACGAAAACGCGACCGTCCCTTCCTCCTCCAGGTCTCAGTATCGCTCAAATGGTAAATGGTAGAGATGTTGGAATTATCGCGCGTTGTGCGTATTCTCTGCCATTGGATCATGATCTCAAATATCTGTTAACAACAGTAGGAGTATTACCGTTGTCAAAATGGTATTATGTTAGTTTTCACTTCAATCCCCGCTATCAAAAATAAAAATGATAAATATGTCCAAAAATTAAATTTATATTATACAAACACTCAACATATTTTTGAGATATCACGCTTCCCCCACTGCCAAATATTAAAAAACAATATAGGGCACCGGAAATGGCAAAAAACGAAGTTCGTGTTTGTTTAGATTTTTGACTATAACTCCGCCGCCACTGAACTGATTTTGAAACCCACAATTCTATTTCGTCCTGATTACAGTAGTAACCTAGTGTCAGTTTCAGCAAAATCCGTAAAGTACCTAATTTTAAAAAAAAATTAGAAAAGCACAAATCTCTAAAAACTCTCTAGCCATTTCTCATACGTTAGAAATCAATATTTCCAAATTCGAATATCAAACCGAACAAGAAAAAACGACATAAGATTTCAAAATCTCTCGCAATTATAACTGCTTCTCCATCCATGTTATATGTTAAGGCTTATTTATTTTATAAATATATGAAAAAATAAAATAATTTTAAATATTTATTTACAAAATATGACGTAATTATGCCACATTATGCTAATACAAAAAAAAAAACGTAACCGTACATAAGAATACTCTGCTCAACAAATTCGTGAGATAACTAAAGCTTTCTTTCTTTCAAAAAAGTATGTAACTTACACATATACACTTAAAACAGTTATATAACTAAAATCAGTCATTATAACTAAATGTATGCCTATATTTACAATTGCAATCCATGAAAGTCAGATCGATTTCTAATCTAATTATATACACACGTGATTTTGATCTCACGGAAAAATATAGTAAGAGCTCTGAAGATCATTATAAATGATAAATGATTTGTAAACACAAAAAAAATGATAATATACCTTAGAAATATAATGTTTAAGATACAGTTAAAAAGAATAAACACATGTTATGTCGGATCTTTTGACAATACATAGGTGCCATTATGTGAAATGTAACATTCACAAAGGCTTGATGAACAATTTTATTGTAATTCAATTCACAAAAATCTAAGATTTGTGACTTTGGTTGTAATAAGGCATGATTCTTCGTAGCATAGTAATTCTTGCATTTATTGAGAGTATTTGAAACAATATCGGCAGTTTTTTATTTTATCATCTTTCAAGCGCACATTTACACAAAAGGTATTGAATAATCATTCCCACGATTCAACTTGGCATTTGTGCCATTTGAAACAATACATCAATTTATTTTTGCGACTTCACTGCCGGAAGTATTGCCTTATAACTTGAAATGTAAAAGGGAGCTGTTGTCGGGTTTTTTATAGATGACACTGTATAGAGGAAATAATAAATGTAATGATTGCAGCAAATTACAAATTTTTCTTAAAAGTTTCTCATACCACGCATTTCAGATCATTTTGATCAACGTTTACGGAATAATATATAAGTTGAGACGCTCGCTGGTCAAACTGCTTATTTCCTATGCCTCATCCGCTTTGGGAAATTCAGTAGGCTGCCACCTATTCTACTAGCTTCTTAGTCGGCATTGTCAGAAGCTTTTAATAACAGCCTGTACAGAGCATCAACGTATTTGCCTTTATTTTAGAAAATAAAGGGTTTAAGTTTAGTTAAGTCAACATATATTACTACAGAAAGTTTGATTGAGAATTACAAAACTTCACATCACTATTAGATGTTCTAGTTGGAACCAACGTGCAGACAAATAAGATCCGACACTTCACGTAAAAAGTAAAAATATTTAACTGTATACACTGGTAGGCGTTGTCACAATATGAAAAATATGTGTCTTGTGTGTAACAATGTCCCACACAGACTAACAAAAAATACATGCATTCAGTGAATCTTTGTAAAACCAATAATCACACATAACAAGAAAATATAAATATATAGCATAAATATATATATACCAACATAATTGCCTCTTTTTCTATATCACTTTCAATCGTACCGTTATATTAAAGGATAGGGTGGAATATATTATCATAATTAGTAATATATAGTTACAATACTATTGTACTCCTACAGACTCGAGATATTACAATGTAATCTTAAATACGTAGTACACATTGACAAGTTTTATTACTTTTACCAAAATAAAAAAGTTCTTGAAAAATATTTTTTTCAGAACGCGAACAATATTTGAGCTTCTTTGAAATTCTGGAGTCTTGAAAACTCTTCAAAAGACGTATATCGTTCAAAACAGTGCTATTACATCTTTAAAAATGCATAGAAAGAACTATCACTAAGATGATAATTACCTATATTCCTTTTTCTGTGTATTTTTTGCGAACATAATACAAAGTGGTATACAAATGTGTTTCTTTTGGGTCATTGGAAGTATATCTAGTGGATGGTGTATCAGCAAAAACTAAATACATCATTTATATACTGAAGTAAAAAGAAATAAAGTTCACAGAATTTAATCGAAACCACGTGCAGAAACAGGCAACAACAACGGTCAAAGTTTCACAAAATAAAGACATCCATAATGATCAAGTTTCCCACCTTATTTAGCTTCATGAATCGATTATAATGTTGTAAATGAATTGAATTCATAGGGCCCTAATAATTTCTAAATTTGTCGAGACCGACATGAAACTTTACGTCCCTTAGTTACAGAATTCAATTCACTGCAAGGTTACTATCGGTTACACAAGCCCATCGAAATAAAGTTTTTTCATGAGCAAAAAAGCTACTCATATGACCTTATCAATTGCAGTCAAAATACAATTCGTAGAATGTTTCGCTAACATTTAAAATATGTAGTTTTTGTTGGAGAATTAGTTGCTAGAAACATTTGAACTCGAAAAGGCGTTATCGCGACACTTGGAGAAAGTTGCACACAAAATAGATGTTTTAATATCACTGCTAGTTACCTTGGAATGGAACGATCATTCAAAAAAGTTATAAACGATATTGACATAAAAACTGGTTAGCGAAAATTCATGAAAACTTATCAGTTGTGATTGAAGGACACACATATTATACGAGTAGCTTTAATTGCGTTTTTTCTGTGTAACTGTTCATGGGATACCCTGTAGACATATCTCTCCATATTCCGCTTTTGAAAACTCCTCCAGCCTCAATATCTATCTATTTTCCCACAAGGGCATCTCTTCCACTCTCGCTGCTAGTTATCCTCATCTACGATAATGGTTGGCTGCCCCTTGGACGTCCCGGGAGCGGATGACAGCTGGGGGACCGCCTGACGCACAGCTGTGGGCGGCGTCATCGCCACCATGCCGCCCGTCTTGAACTTCGGATGCAAGGCACCAGGGGGCGAGTACAGCTTGCCCGCCACTGCGATGGGGCCGTTGCCAACCAGCTCGAACTGGCCCGGCGAGGTCTCTATCACGGTTATGTGGTTGCCGGTCGTAGTCAGCGTCTGAAGGGAAAGAAGATGTTCTTTTTTCCAAGATAGATGCGTTAACATTAAATGAACTGTGGTATATTCAGCTGATGATATTATCGGGAGTCTAGTGAAAAATGCAAGGATTCACAGTATATAAGTCCTGGGAGGGTATAGGTTACTCGTCAACTAGAAACTAGAAAGCCTATTATGAATGTAATATCTTAAGAAATAGAATACTTTTTGACAGGAACTGTCTAATAGACATTTTGACGGCGATAGTTGAGGTTTTCTAAGACTTTCCCTTAACCCTAGTTCAAATGCTCAAAAATATTTCTTCAAAGACGCAGAACAGATAAAGGAATTCGATAGAACAATAATTAGACAGGATCAGTAGGATGCTCTGGTTTTATATTCATAATAGGACTCAGTTAGTCGACAAGTAGCTTGGGTAGCCTCTGTAAACAGTCAATTTTGACAGTCTGACGATGCTTCAAAGATTAAACACTGTGAGTGTCACAAAAGACAACTTTTATTTGCGAAACTTATTTTGATTATTTAAAGCACAGGCAGACCTGTGGCTTCCACATAGTCAAAACCAAATTTATTATCATAAATTATTTATCAAAAATCAAGTAGGATAAAAAAATCAGTTTTTGATCGACTTTCCATGAACAAAATTTTGAAATAAGACATATGAGGTTTATTTTAGAATGAATATCTTTCATTCTATTTCATTATCTATTGTTAATGTAGAAAATATGGAATTGTGCATATATTATTACGTACCTTGAATGTCTTTTGAGGAACTGGAGTCTTGTTCATATAAACCTTGGTCGGTTTTGCAACGTACCTCTGCAACACATAACAAACAAATATACACATGAAACACGCAAACATACAGAAACAGATGAAAATTACAACTGAATCATAATGTCAGTTTTATAAGCCAGACGGAACAAAAACTATCTAGTCGTTATAAAATATCATTTTCTGGCGTTTATAAATTCGATCAATACTGACGAACAGTCGGCTTAGAAGTCTATATTATGAATATACGGGTTGCCAGGTTTCCTCTAATACTGTAGTTTATCATGCTTCAGTAAGTGCTGAAACTACAGATTAATTTATCCTACATGGATATAAACAATGAAATTATGAATTCTCGTATATTTTGATAATCACCAGATGTTATGTCAGGAGTATCATTTTTTTTTATATTCCAAGTCCAAAACATCAACAGCTCCCAAATCTTCATTTCCAAACTGATGCCACTGTATCAAAAATACATCGTCAACCTACTTGACCAGTTGATATGTGACAGTATTATGTATTTATCTTCCTTATCCAAAATATATCGTTTTTTGACACATTTTTAACAAAATAACACGACGATCTATCCTACGGAATTGAAATCCACATTCAACGTAAAAATACAAAATATCACACTTCAAAACCTATTGATTATCGCACCTCCAAGATTAATTTTATACGTGGGGTTGGTCTGGTGTCATTTTGCGAGTGAAACAGGGGAATATTTTATAATCCATCAAAGCCTGGATGTGTTTTCCAATATTTAACAAGATTAATCGACCCGACAAATCACCCAACTTCATTCATCAACAAATAATAATGCCTGAATCATCAACGACTAAAATATAAATTTATTGAGGTCAATATACATTACACTTACTTAAAGCGAAAACTTCAAAACCATAACAATAAAGTATCAAATAACTTGCGTAACAAAAAGAGTAAGTTTCCTGACAAAGAAATAATCATCAGAGCATTGAGCGAGACAATGCGAAGTCTCGAAATGATCAAGCTGAAATTAACAAGATGCAGACACTACAATCAACATGGAAGGGCGCTTTTAAAATATTGCATTGATATGGCTAATATGAATTGATTGACTACAAGATGCCTTGAAAAAGAAAGTTAACCAAGAGGTACCCGATCAATATCTAAGGATAAACATAGTGCATGTGTTTTGTAAATTTATATATTTATAAATATGGGTATAAGTTAGTGTTAGTGAGGACTATGATTTTTTAAGAATGGGATTTTAGTGGAGACGAAACTTCTGTTAAAAATTTTTTCAAGCTATCTGTGATACAAATTTCACACAAAACCTCAACAGCTGACTTGTTAAAACATTCTTTAATGAATATCTAATGAGTAAAAAAAGAAAGAACTATATTATTATTACCAGATATATTTAAAATTTTGTTCACATGGGTTGTTGACACGTGTGCAAACAGGTTGAAATATATTGTGTGAAGAAATGTACGAGCATTTTGTAGCAAGATCCGCAAGAGAGACATTGTCAAATAATATAAGAAATCTAAGGTTTGGGATATCGGAAAAATGTGAAGTTGGCGGGATTCGAACTCACGACTACGGTATACCGTGCCTGATGGTTCTACCAAGCATGCTTCTTGTGTTTCGCCCCGATTAGGCTCTTGAAAGCAACATTACGCCAATATGTAGGGAATTGGTACTATGAGAGGAACGGATCCAATCACCTTGCCATTCTTTCGAATCCTCAAACCTGAAATCCTTCCCTCTAATAGTGCCTTTGTAACAATCCCATCCACGGTGATATGGCGTAAGTGGTAGAACGAGCTAGTACGGAATAACATTTCAAACGGTAGATTTCCATTATTTTGGTTGTGATTTCTCGGGCAATTTTTAGGCGCTTCGACTATGAGTGTTATAAACAGGGAGATAGTGAAAGTTTTGGTGAGACTATGAAGCTACATTCAGTAGTTAAAAAGTGAGAGAAACATGAAAATATATTGAAAAATATCTACAACATTACAGCTTACTATGAGCGCATAGAACTGAGGGTGTGAATTTAATTTTGCTCAGTGATTAGTGGGCTGTCCCCTCACACAGTATTGCCGATTCCAAACATGTTGGTGGCGAACCACTTGGAACCTGTTTCTCTGCTTTGTAGTAACCAAATAATTAATCAATTTTAAATGTAAATAATTATTTTATTTCATTTCGACTACAATCTCTATTGATACCTACAAGTTTTCAGCACGTATCATGTAGATCTGTGCGAGGTTTATGTCGTTACGGAATAGAGGTTTGAATACGGGACGCTGCGTGGAGGGACAGTAGGCTAATTGTTTAGGTACATGAGTTTCTTGATAATTTATACCTTTTGCCCCAATTAAATTCAGTAGACTTGTATCGTAAAGTTTTAGTTAAACTATTTCTGTTAAGCAACACTCATTAGTGCAAAAATGAGTTAAACATGAAAATATAATTATCTCTGATATTACCGCTTATTATGCGCACATAGTACCCAAGGTTGTGAGTTTCATGTTGTTTATTGATTGATGTGCAGCCCCTTTACACAGGATTACCGATTTAAAAAATCGTTGGTTTCATAAACCTTCATTATTATCTACTAGTTTTCAGCACTTATCAAGTAGATCTGTGCAAGATTCATGTCTTAAGGAATTTCAAAATATATGCACAATATAAATTGGAAAATTAGTAACTATCGATGATGCTCGACAATCGGCTTGAAAACTGATTGCACATAAAAGGTACACGCCGTATTTCCTTGTCAGTCAACCGTACCCTTTGACAGTGATCCTAACCGTAACACGTCTGTTTCACTGCACCGGTCCGCAGCGCACCACGTAAAAACTCACCCCGACTCCCTGAGCGCCCGGTTTGGCGGTGGTGGGTCGCAAGATCAGCTGTTGCCCGGGCGGCCGCTGGGGCGGCACCGTGGGCTGGCCCGCCGTCGCGGCGCCGCCGCCAGCTGGCGCCGCACCGACCCCTTTCTCGATGTTCTGCGTGCACTTGCCCATGTGCTGCGGCCAGTGCTTCTGTTGGCACGGGTAGTCGCAGTACGAGGTGTTCCAGCAGCAGTAGAATTGCGCCTCTTTCGAACAGTTCGCGCACCTAAAATTTCGAAAATATATATTTGCTGGGTGTCCCAGAATATGTGAGAAATTGTCAGGGTCATATAGAACGGACCTAAATATCTTGTTCGCAATATGTAGACGTTCCTATGAATGGTCATCAAAGTAGGTTTTATTTTTAAATAAGATGGCTTTGAATGCTGCATCAATAAAAACAACACATCAGGTAGAACTATGGTAAAACTGGTATATATTTTTCTATATCCGCGTTCCATAAGCGCTGTGAGAAATACATCCATTCCCAGTGACCTTAAAACCGATAGGTTATTCCATAACGCCGAGATTTTTCAAAAGAACGACTGTTGGAGGAGGCTCGTTCGAGGCGTTGTAAGTTCCAAGTGGAGTGAATGCCCCCGGTGAGCTCATCTAGTATTTGCTGTACTGGTGACTCTTGGAGTTATTATGCGAGACAACTCGAACCAATATCTGCCATGATAATATCTATAGGATAGAGACAGATCAGCTACCCTTTATCGATGTTCGATGGTCATTCGTGAGGTCAGGTACATCTACTACTTGTGTTGCTCGTTTCTGGATTGTGTCCAGAAGCTTCAGAGCATACTTCAGAGCGCATCCCCACACATGGGAGCAGTACTCCAGCGCTGGTCTAATCTAGGCCTAGAGTGTCAATATCTGGTCAAAATTTTCTTGAGCGGAAGAAAACCCCCAGCTTCTGGGACGTCGACCTGGCGAGGGCGGCAACATGATCGTGCCATGACGTAATTGTTGATGTCAATATCCAGGAGCATGATTGAAGATGAATCAAGTATTGGATGTCACCCCATCTCCACGGCTGGCCGACCAGCATGCGACTTCTTTTCAGGGTTATCGGAGTTTTCTGCACGTTAAACTAAACAGCATCTGTAGATCCCCATCACACAATTCTCTCAATGTCCTCATAATCTGCCCAAAATAAGATATATCAGGAGGGTAGTGGTTGGCCCGGTTCCATCTGCGAAGTTGTAAATAGGATTATTGATGTTGACGTACAGCAAGAACGGCGTTGGAAAAAGGACGAATTCCTTTGAAGTGTATCACGACTCTAGGATGTTCATGTAGCATAAAACTGTCAACAATTAATGTCTTTTTACGCCCAATCCGATGAGGACACAAAAATAATACTGTCTCAATATTTAGCTATTTTAATAGCATGTTTTTTGTCATGTATCCATATGATGTGTTTTTTAGTCTGGCGATCTGTCTGTCAGTCGGCCAGTCGCTATATTCTGGCATGTAAAGGTGTTAATATATGCTCAGATACCTAGATACTTCCAGTTTGATTCAAATCGATAAATGTCTAAAATCTAAAAAGTACTGAATACTGTAATCTTACCATTGTTTCGATTTGGCAAGTTCCACTCTCTTGATTGTCTCAGCCTCGCACGCGGCCCTGGTTTCATCGACAATTCTATCTCTATCTTCTGACAGACTCTTTTGGATATCTTTCAGTATTGTACAAATATTATTCCGCATTTCGGATAATTCTAGATTATGTTTGTGTTTCAAAGCTTCCATTTCTAACTGTAAACTGGCTATCCTTGCTTCTGGATTCTGGCATTTTCCTAAATCTTCTAAGGTTTCTATCAGCATCCCGCGAAAATAATCGCCCATCTACATTATAAAAGAAAAATATCAAATTAGCTTACAGTCGGCATAAAATCAGAATTCACATTTCATTTTGATTATTTCTAGAGAAAAACTAATATTTTGGTTTCATGCACTGAATGCCGACTATTTGAATTTAGTTTACACTATTTCAAGGGCATTAATTTCATAACTGTCTTTAGGATAACAGTGTTTCGTTTTGGAATCAGAGCCTAGTATAGAATATTATGGAATATTGGTATTTGCTTTGTTGATAAATGGGGTACATAAAGTATCTTCACCACAGAAACAAATGGCTGAGAGAAAAATAAAACATACAACAGTGTAATTCCAACATTATGATACACATTCCACCTCATTTGTAATTCAAGAACAAACCATATGAAAGCCTGATGAAACGCTCATGGCTCAATAGGCTTGGAGAAAACTGATGAGATTTTTCCTTGAAGCATGCTCAACTAAACGTGAGCACAGACTACTGGGGCACTAGGAAGATAAACTCATCATACACACCCTGTGAAAATGAATATCTTACCCTGTGCGCAATCGAGTTAATCCTGGCGGTGACGTTGCCCGCAGAGCTGGGAATCCCATCGTCGAAGATGGCGCTCAACACGCCCGGCGGCCTGGGTTTCAACCTGGGCGGCGGTTTCAACAGCAGCTCGCTCACCGCTCTGCTCAGGCTCTCGGGCAGCACGCTGTGCAACGTAGCAAGCTCATCCTCCTCTTGGTTTTCGGCGGTGGTACTGGGCGTGGCGACGGGCAGTTCCGCCGGTGGTACGGGCGTCGCAACGGCTTGTGCCGTCAGCGTGATGGGGGTCGGAGTGCTGGTGTCCGGAGGTTCGGGTGTCGGTTGGGGACATTGCGGTTGCGTACTCGCCGATTCGGATCTTGGGGCCTGGCCAACAAAGAGGTAGGTGTGAAATCGGGTGTGAGGATAACGTCTATATAGGTCGCAACGAGGCAGTTGAATGTTTTTTTTTGGTAAGTTGCTAGATATCTTTCCAATCGGGATGTCAAAAAGCAAAGGACCGCGTCTTCATATTGCGCTACATTCTCACAATCTGACAACATGACATCATAGAGCACCTTTAACTTTAAGCGTTTAGTTACTGGTCATTCACATGTCACGTGATTTTTGAGCATTTTTCAACCCCCCCTCCCAACCGGTTCTTCCACTTTGTCACAAATTGGTTAAAAAGAAATATCATGAATAATTTCAATAACATTTTCAATATTCTGTATTTTTATTGAAGAACTTTTGATCTGATATATCATATTCTTATATTTTTATAATTTCAGTCTCATTTTTCCATGGATTTCATAGCATAGGTAATAAATACAGGAACGCATTCAAAAACTATTTCACCATCTTCCAGCCAAAGGATGTCGCCAGTTTTAGTCATATTCGCTCAATATTTTAAGCGATAAAAAATAGTTATTGTCCCTTAACGCGTGATATACGTGAATGACTACTTATGTAGTTATCCTAAAAATTTTTTTTGGCATGATAAATGAAAACTAGACTATATCCTCAAGATTATCTATAAATTATTGATAATGCGCGAGTAATCTTGAGGAATATATATATATATATATATATATATATATATATATATATATATATATATATATATTCTAGAGCTCATCTTCAAAAGGCCTAATGATATCTAAGGCAACAAGTATGTACTTGTTATAGCAAACTTATGGAGCAGTCTGATGCATAAATGCAAAAAAAATGTGTGTATGATTGGTGATTATTATACATATGTATTAAAAAAATGCGTCAAAAATCGAAAAAAAAATGGAATTGCCGATCAGAAATGAAATTTTGGAACACATTGACCCCTGACCAGCCTACCTCCACTCCGAGCATCTCAACTTCATCCGCAGATCCAACCATCTCAACTTTAATAACTGTATCACAAACATCCTCTTCCATAATTTCTTGTTCTTCTTCCGATTCCTCCGATAACTCTAATCTTAATTGTTTAATGACCTCATCTTTGTAATTGGCAAAATACTTCTTCCGAACCCATTTAGGACACAATAGACACGATCTCATGAGATGCTTTCGCATTCTGGTCACATGGGATATGGAACAGTTCCCGCAAAAGTTGCATATGGAATAGCTAACGTTATCGCGATAGTACTTTCTGAAATGATCCCAGATGTGGGGGTCTCTACGTAATCGGGGTACCGGCATCGTTTTATTCTAAAAATGAGATGAATGCGATTGAGACTCAGCTTTCACACGAGTAATGGATCAAATATTCCAATGAAACAAGCATAAATTCTTCCAATTTTTTAACTAGAAACAATGAGCAATCAGATATCTTTCAAGATACTGTTATTGGCTGTACTTGCATGTAATTATGACTATGTAAATAAATCTAGAAAGGAAATTTATTAATTATCAATTGATTAATTTTATTTTCACACTTTCAAAATAGAAATAAATTATACTCATTTAAAAATATTAATTTGATGAACGTTGTGAAACGTTTGTATTTTACGTTGACCCCTCAATTCACAAATTCACATCGTCTAATAACGTGAAAGCTGAGTTCATTTAATACTAATCTTTGCCATAATTCTGGTTAACTAGCACATGGATTCAGTACGGAGTTTTATCCGGTTCCATCGCAATCTGTAAGAGAGACTGAACAAATTACTACAAAAACTAGATTTTTTTTGTTACGACTGGGCATCGAACCTACAACCTCCTACATTCCAGGCAGACACTTTAAACCATTTGGCTATAGCCAATAATATGCTATTGAAGGTATATCCCCCAGATATTCTTCTTCCCAATTTTCTAAACCTGTACAATCAATATTGTACAGGTTGTTAAGGTGTATCCTTAAAAATTCTGTGGTGGAGCAAAGTAGGATGGATTATTCTTTCATGATCAAGAATCAACAATGTGCAGCTTACAAATATCAACTAGAAAATTTAATTTTCAATGAAAATCTTGAGACTATTGAAAGTGGGTCATTTACCTGACAATTAAACTATAGCTGTGCGAATTCGATACATCAAAAACACTTTTGTCAATTTACTTAAATTCTGACCAAATACTGAACTAGGCAAGTTGTCCGTGTACACGATAGAAACAAATAATTCAATTGCTCTTACTAATTATCTGTTTTCTTTGATCAGAGATGAAACAACAAAATACTGTATGGAATTATCTAATGTCATACAAGAGGTCAGTGCTATCAGGAGGTTTGAAATCAGAGAAAAAGTTGCTGCACCTGCTATAGCCAAGATAAAAGTGAACAATCAACTAGTCTGTTTCTACACTACATTATGATAATTTATTTATGGCTCACTACTAGATTTATTGGTACATATATAATCGTAAATTTCACTCAAGTATATCGTTTGATCATTAAATAGTGCTAGTTAACCAGAGATCAGCTGGAATTAAAACCGCGGTTCCAATTAGACGAACATACCTGGCGATTTATTGTTACCTTACACTGTTTAGAGTAAATGTTTACTATTTTGGATGTTTCAGTAGCATAAAGTTATCGTTTGTTTCTTAAATATGTTTAATCGTCATGTGATAATGTAAGGTTGGTTCGTTCAGATTTTACCGATGATCGGAATATCGGATGATGGTCAGTCGGATTGTCAAAGTCACGAATTATGCGACATTGGAATGTCAAAATTGTCATAACTGTCAGGACAAATGTGGTGACAGTAGTTAGAAGATGACATTTGTTCTAGAAGTGACGGTTCTCTGTCAAGCGCGCGAGATTTGAACAGCAGATACGTTTCATTGCAAGTTTTGTCAGAAATACTTTTTAGAGTTGATGATATATTGTTCAATATCTGAAAATGTTTCTTGGTACAATGATACAGTGAAGGGATAGAAATATTTAGCAATTAGTTTTAATGCGGTTTAAAATTTCGAACTAATTAACTGAAAACGTATAGTATTCAATGAGAGATGTTTTCATCACAATTAATCCAAAATTCCCGAAACTGACTTTTATTTATGTGACCACCAATCAAATTAAATAACAAAATGTGTCAGGGAATCACATAATAATACTATCGAATAATTCCATTGGATTAACCACCAAACTGACGCACCTCAAGCTATACATGCAATCTTCTGCATTCAAGGACAGCACATCCCTAAATATCTGTCTCCATGAAGTGAACACTCTGGTGAAGGACACGAGTTACATACCCCTGAAACCTGGCCTGATATGTAGCTGAAGATTTCATTTTACTTCTGAGATCACTTCATTCAGTATCGTTTTATAGCAAGGTCAGAATGCTCCACTGCCCAGCACACCACGCAAGCTGATGCTTGGTTTGGTCGTCAATGATACCATAGGTGTTAAACTCAATTTTATCTTTGGGGAAATCACTCCCAAAGTAATACTTGTCGATGTCGACATTACCTGTGAAGCAGTAGTAGCAGCTGCAGCTGTAGTCAGCGTTTGAGACAGAGGCTGACTGAGCAGATCGTTGAGAATGAGGTTGGGATTCGACGCAGGTAAGTTCGGGTCCCCATTCGTCTCGTTTTGCGGTATGTAGTTCTGCGAAGCCCTGACGTTCGGCTTGGGCAGCGCGCCGCCATCCGCTGGTTGAGGCGGCACAGGTGTTGCTGATTGCGCCTGTTGGTTCTGCGGAGGTGGAGGTGGTTGGGAGGTAATTGCTCCAACTGACGGAGGGGAAGCGAGCACTGACGGAACCTGTTGGATGGTTGCGTAACAATTTAAGTAATGAGGACAATTGCGATATAATCAGAAACAACATTCCTCTGTGTGGTGGAAAAATATCTTCGAGCATACTGGCATTGTAATCTGTGATTATTTGAGACGGTAGAGTGATAAAAACGGTTTTAGATGCTAGCAATATTATATCGGGATGGTGTATCACTATTTATGCATACGCAATGGCAAAGAAAAAAAATCATCAGCATAATACTGATGATGCTATGAACAGACAATACTGAGGGCAAACCATAAAAATCAGCATTTGTAAGTAGAACTCAAAGCTATACTCAAAAAATCCAGTCTTGGCAATTCACAATAGCAAAACGCATGCCAGATGGCCGATGCATGGGTGACTACTCACTAATCTGAGATTGAGCTGATTTGGCACTCTTTTCAGAGATTTAGACTATTGAGCTTTTGTTGATTAAACCTGAATTAAGCCTTTTTGGCGTCATCCTGTAACGAAATTTGTAGTAGGGGTGTGGATATTTTCTCGTGACCTATATTAGAGCGGAAATACTCTACTGGTCGTCATTGACAGGGCGATCGGTCAAAATCCCAGAAAGAAAATCTCGACATTCCTGAAACACTTTACATAATTTCCCTAACAACAAATGCCTTTACGAGGTGCTCACTAGAAAAAAATATTTTAACCCACTCTGCTTTTGGAGCTAAAAAACATTTCAATAGTAAGAAAAAAAATGAAGAACAACTTTTTTGAAACGAGCCCAATATTATTTGATGATAAATGGGCTAATTCATGAGATAGATACATTTATTTTCCGACTCAAGTATGGCTCAATACTCAGATACACACAAATAAATAATACCTTGCAGTAGCTCATAGGATATAGTCTAATGCACACTATAAATTCACAGCAATACGTAACTTCTCAACATTTCAACCTATTAACCATCTCTTTCAGTTTCTGACATCGCCATACACACACTGTTACGCTTCGTATTAACATGCATTTCATTCCTAGGTGAATTATAATACAGTGATAGCATCACTTACCGCAGTGAATAGGGTATTGACCATACCACTATATCCAGCTAGAGTGGTATTGGTCGGAAACAGAATGATCTGCGACATCCCCCCTCCGTTCATATTAGCCTCGATCTGTTGTTTGGACATCTGTACTGTACTTCCAGGCGTACCACTGGTCGCACTCTGCAGCTTGACCACAGTCGGTTTCGCAGAGACACTGACAGTGGTTGTGTTTGTAGCTTTAGATACCACTATGCTATGCATAGACTGCGTCGTAGATGCGGTTACCTGAAATTACCAGCACATTTATGATGTATAGGTTATTGATGGGTGATGATAATAATAATATTTATGTAGCCACAAAATACATTAAACACGGCAAAAAATAAAAATTAAAAGGATAAATAAATATGAAAATATCCATAGAAGGATATGCTTGTACATGGACCAGTTGAATGTCGAATTTATAAATCAACGATAATGCATATAAATGTATAATTGAAGTAGTAACAATTAACTAGGTGTCCTCAAGATTATGTATTTTAGTTCTTTCAACAAAATGTGTTCATTCTTACAAATATGTTTTGAAGCAGTGACCTAAACATAATTGTTTTATGAAAGCTAGTAAATAGTTGTATAATTTTGGTGCCAAAATAGAGATATGATCGCTGCATAATGGTTTTATTTCGCTTGAGAATTACTGTTACATACAACCTGTATCTAGTACCATGTTCGTGGGTAATCTTTGAGTACTTTAATCGATATCGGCTCATACCTTTTGAACTTCCTTCTTATTCGCAACAGTGACAGCAGGCGAATGCTGAGCCTCTTTTTTCGCAAGGACGACAGTTTTGGGCTTGGTGTATGTCGGCATGGGAAAAGATTTTCGCGCCCTTTGTTGATTAGGAGGGGTAGTACCAGTAGGGGCGGTACCCTGCAATTTCGCAAAAGACTTCACATATATCTCGCCCTCGGGTGCTGTGGTGTTGTTTTTCTTCTCTGCCTTCTGTTGGTCTTCCTTCGAACTGTTCATAGCCACTTCCTCGATTATCTTGCTCACGTTATCTAGTGCCCTTCAAATGAATGCAAACGGGTAAATAACGTATATTTCGCTGAAGAATGATGACATGAATCATTATCAATATATATATATATATATATATATATATATATATATATCTTGTAATGAACTACAGGAAAATTGTTCCCTGATGGTTACAACCTTATAATCTTACCTGTATTTCTCGCGCTTCTCTTCCGCCTTAGATCTTGTTCGGATCTCGTTAACTTTAGCTGTTTTTTTATCGGCGACCCTGGTCTTCTCGGAAATATTCAAAGCTGACAAGTATTTCATCTTGGCCGCCAAATTTTCGTTATCGCTCGAATCTTCATCGCTTCCAGGCTCACTCTTTATGTCACCAGTTGACATTTCTTGAACTGGGACTGCAATGGCAGACCTGCCGTCATCTTTGGACTGGTTGTTTGTAGTATCGTTCTGAGGTTTATTCCCTTCGTCTACATTAGCACTGACCTTCACTACTTTGTATCTAACGGTGAGCGTATCCTCGTCTGTCCTTCTTCTTTTCAAGATTAGCTTTTTAGGTTGAGATGTTTCCTCATGTTTGCCTTCGTCGGTTGACTTTGTTCCTACCGCCTGTTCATACTTTTTTGAGGCAAGAGTAATGTCCGTCTTATTTATGTGTGCCGGCACCTCATTCACAGTTTTATTCGAATCAGATGTTTCAGTCTCGTCACTCTTATGGCTATCTGCATCTGATGATTCTTTATCTAAATTTGTTCTAGCTATCCCACTGTGTTTAAGAGTTATGTCGGAATCTTTACTGTGGGACTTGTTCACACCGTCTTTATCGCTGTAATCAATATTTTGGTGTGCCGGAGCAGCATCTTTTTCTCCAGATTTTCTTGTACTCCCTTGTTTAACTTCCTTCCTGGATGGGTATTTTCGCTGCTTAGGAGCTTCAATTCTGTCGATATCACTACCTTCAGACACACCTTCACTGTGTTCTTCTGGTACTTTTGTCTTTTCTTTACCAACAGCACTATCTAGGGCCTTGGATGCTTTATCTTGAGCGATATCCTCAATTTCCAATGGTTTTTCGATATTTTCATTCGCTTGCTTATTTCTTTCAGTAGTACCCTGTAACGAAGTGTGTATGACGTCTTTAATTTTGTTTTTCTGCATCTGGATTTCATCTACAACAGAAGACGTCAGTTCTGCATCATCCTCAAAGTCTTGATATATATTTATCACGTCCTGTGCACCCGTTTCTTCTTCTATCTTGCTATCTATACCTTGATTTATCACATCCATCTTTCCACCTTTATCTTCAGCGCTCTTTCCCTCTGGCTTTGTTTCATCAATGACCATTGCTTTTTCATCATCACTCTCCTCAGGTTCTACTTCATCAACGTTATTTTCTTCTCCCACGTTTTCTACTTCATCTTTAGCGCCATTTTCGTGCTTTTCTTTAATTTGTCTACTGCCTAATTCAGGCACTGTAGTGGGTAAGGTCGACTGAAGAAATTCTCTGACGGAAGGCTGGATCATTACCTTCATTCTCCTTGGAGCTTCTTCCATATTAACTTCTTCTGAATCATCACTATCACTTTTTTCTGGAGGGGATAACTCCATATGTTTTTTCTCAGCCTTGGTTTTTGTACGCATCTCTTTACAAACGACTTCAGTTTCAGTGACATATTTTGTTTGTTTCGTTTCCCTTTGACTTATTTTACTTTCTTCCTCATTCACATCATCACTATTTCTACCGTCGGCCAGTTTTTGTACATTTCTAGCTTCCTTCAAACTACTTTCACCATCAACACTATCATTATTATCTATATTGGCACGTTCTTCCTGTTCAGTCTCACTACTTTCTTTGGAATTGATCACTCCACTATCCACCATTCCTTTGAATCGTTCAATGAGCACATCGGTTTGCGTCTTTTTTCCACCAAGACCAAGATTTTTCTTGACATCTTCTACCTTATCACCGCCATGATTACTGTCAGAAGAATCAGACAATCGCTTTATAAGCTTATCTGCAATTTTTAACTTATTCGAAGGCGATATGGTGAACTCTGCATTATCGATATCCACTTGAACGGGTTTCTTCTTGATCTCCACGCTCTGTTCGCTACCAGATTTTGAGACTTCGCTACTGACAGGTGACGTTTTGCCCGTCAGGCTAAAGCAGCTGATATCGTCGTTGCCCAAGGACACCTCCATGTTTTCCGTAATGTCAACCCTGTTTATCTTGTCAGAGATGTTTGATATCCGACTGGAATCACTTTTGACGCTTTGATCGCTGTTCCTTCTAGAGACTTTCCGATGAGGTGACGGAGTTTCGTCCGTGGAAATTCGTTTCAGTTTGTCGTAGTCGGATTTTCGCCTTGGAACGAATCTTAGTTTACCTGAAAAGTTGATATAATTATAAGCTCATCAGTTTTACTTCAAGGTTTAGATAATACAGCTTAGAAACGTGATTTCTTCAACACCGTGGAGGAATCACTTTCTGAACAACTAAAATTTTCCATTGTATCTCGAAGTTTGCTGGCCTCTATCGGATGACAATAACTATAGTAGTAGCAGTATTTAGGGGTAAATACGATAGACGCTGTAATGTTACCAGAATGTTTTTTCTTTACTATTTTCAAGGAACTAATTCTAAATAAACCAATTATCTGGCTTGTAAAGGGGAAATATGAAATACAAATGAATACTCGCTCTCATGATATTTTGTGTATAGAGATCTAGCATTATATATAGTCAATTATTTTCTGTGAAAACGGAAGGAAAATAATTCGGGACACAAAAAAAAGCAAAGCAACTAAGGCCCATATTTTTATTACTGTAGATTATTTCTCTATTGATAATACATTCAAGGAAAAATTGTGCACTAGCTGAATCTAATGGATATAAAATTGGTTGGTCCTAGTGATATTGATGTGTGCAAGTGGAGCTTTCAGGTTTAGAAACTAAACGTGAAAAAACAAACATAACAAGAAACTGAATATTGAATATATCATGCAATACAATTGGATGAATGAGTATTTTTTTTCTTCGACGGACTGGTTTCTGGGCGACCCGACCAAAAAAGCCAAATTAAGTGACTGACACAAAGCCACGGCTTTGATAATGAGGAAATCTGAGGATGTTCATGCTATTGAGTTTGAATTAGTAAGACATAAAAAACAACATGTTAGGTATAAAATGTGACTAACAATGAAAACTTCAGATTGCAAAAAAGCAGTAGAAAACCCGTTTCAAATGCCTGGATTATGGCCCTTCGAACAATTTGTGATCAACGACATACCTGGAGTAGTATTATGTCCTCCTCTAGTTCTGACGTTGCCCCTTACGGAAGGACTGTCCACGGATATGTTATTTGGCACTTGAGTATCATCCTCTTCGTCTTCGTCATCATCTTCTTCATAGTCTATCTCGTCGGTTTTCCTTTCTCTGAACCGCTTTCTACGTTCCATGTCAATATCTGTAGCGGCATCATCGTCTGTACCATAACCCTGATATTTTAATTGTTTTGAATTTAATATCTATCGAGAATGAACTCATATAGAAGTAAAAATAGTGAAGACATGTAATTATGCATACAGAACATCAAGGTTGTACGTTTTTTAGCAATTTAAGCAAATAAATAAGTAAATTACCTCCATTGTTGTATCAAGATTCTCCTTATCGTCAGTGACAGGACTACTGAAGTTCGAATACCGATCTTCACTCTTTACATCTTCCTTCGACCTGGACTTTTCGCTTTCCGGCGTCATCGTTGCCTCCAGCTTCTCTTCAACTCCCTCTTTCGTAGACTCGTCGCTCTTTTCACCATCTTTGTCCTCATCTGTCTTACTCGTTTCCGTGTTTACTTCGCCGTTTTGAGCGTATTTTTTCATATGGGCCCTCACGTGTTTATACCTCGGGAGGAATATTTGCAACTGTTTCGTTTCGTTGTCTGGATCGTAGCATGTCTTGAATGGCGCCGGCCGGAATTCCCCGTAGATTTTTTCTAGGTTTTCCACGTACACGGTCAATTCCTAAAATTCGATTAACAGAGTAGTGGAAATAAAAATTGAACTTCATGGCTAGTCGCACTCGATATATCGAAAGTTTTTGATAGGGTGTGGCATGATATACTACTAATAAAGTTTGCTGCCTATGGGCTACCACCAAGTCTTATGACAGTAGTTGGATAGTTTTATCAGGAATCGATCCTTATTTTCAATGGGATTTTTTATGGATATGCTTGCAATGTATTTATCATTAATATCGGAGATTTCCCAGGGATCTGTCCTTACTAGCATTTAATACAATATACAGCTTTGCAGAACACGGTAACCTTTATTCGTGCATGTAAACTATAAAACCACTAAGATCCCGAGAGTCTTTGAATAGGCGGGAGCAACTTCTTATCCAAATCAAAGGCAATATTGAAAGAACTGTCGAATGGTCTACAAGAGTCCAGTTCAACAGCCGTGGAGATGGAGGGAAGCCCGTTACTCGAGTCACCTTTCATTAGGCATCTAGGCATTAACAACATTGACATGTACTGGCATGATCTTGTTGCCGGCCTTGCTAGATCGGCGTCCAACCCAAGCTGGGGGTTCTCTTTGGTTCCAGCAAAATATATTCAGTGGAGCAGCTCCTACTTCTTTTCAAGGCTCATCACAGAATACCTCTGGAATACCGCTCTCATACGTAGGGATACACAACCAAGCAGTTCCTTGCTTCTGGACTCATTTCAGAAAATAGTAATACGTCTAATGGACGTGCCTGACCTTACAAAGGACTTCCGCAGTCTGGAACATCAAGGAAAACAACTTAATCTGTCACTACTGTTTGGATTTTGCCATGGTAGATGTTCGACCCAGCTGTCTTTCATAATAATAAAATAATTATAATTGGGCCCACTGAGAGCATCTTCACCAGGTCGAACTTCCAACACCTCAGACGAGCTTCTTCCAAACGCATTTCTTTTGGAGAACCTCAGAGTTGTGGAATGGGCTCACCGGGAGTTTGTTCTCTATCCTATATGGTTGCAAGTTAAACCATTATAAGGTTAAAGTGAACAGACATTCATCTTCTCGCAGCGTTTATAGGGCACAATAGGCTGCATTTGCGAGAGGTTACCTAAAAAATCTAGAATTGGCTACTGGATACTAAGAGATATGGGCGATTCTCAGATAGCTGTGATTTTTTATGTCCAGTACTTTATTTATTATTCGACATGATTTTTTTTGGTTAGAAAATTATAAATATGATAAACTTGATAGTATTTCACCGTCAATATTGTATATTAAAGCATAAGTATTCATGGATCATGAATAACTTACAGAAATATACCCAAAATATCAGTACCGTGGCATGTCTGATTTTTGTTTTTCAAACCACATGTTTAAATTTCGATAAAGAGTCGTCTTATAATCTAAAGTTTAGCTTTTATAACTAAAATCTATTGTATATTTCATCAAATTAATTAATTTCAATATTTAACTAATGTTAAACTTTGTTTTATTCAACACTATTATAAAAATTATTATTTTAATTCTATTGTATTAATTGGAAAATATTACAATAATAAACTATTCCATCATGCAGATAAAATAATTGTTTACTTAAAAAACAGATACACAAATAAAAATCTTTGAAATGACGCGTGACGATTTATATTCAAATCATCGTCGGACTGGCAGATTTGACTGTATTTGTTAAACTGTGTGTTAAGTACACAATTATTTTATCTGCATAAAATAAAAACAAAATAATTTCAAATATGGTTTGAATCATACCTCAATGCACTTTTCAATATCATATCTCTTCTGTTTAAATGTATTCGGGTCTTTCTCCGAGTAGAGGTAACAATCCTTATAATGTACCCAAGCTCTGTCGTGCGCTCCAAAGAATCTCACATCCACCATCCCAGAGCTGTTACATTGCATGGCCTTAGCTGGCCAATAGGGAAAACCTTCAAAGGATAATTAGTACATATTCAAAATAAATTCAGATAGGATACAAATCAGGATGCAAAACGGACGAAATAAAATTAATTGCTATTAATCACAAATAACATAATTCTAATGCTTGCACAGGAAATGTATAAAATGTTAGTGGACTATTATCGATATAAGAGAGTATTCATATTTTTAATTGCACTCCACCTATTGATACGTAGAATCCATTATCTGAGCCACAAGCCAAGGCGTTTCTATTATTTCATATTTTTCGAAATATTTTGATTTGAATTGCTCTAATTGCTATTTTAAACATAATCCACCCCATACAACATAAATCATCTGCCTTTAGTAGAAAATTGAAAGAATGTTTTCAGCATATAATAACAGATAGTTTGAGTCAACATAAGATTATTCTTTTCCAACAAGCGATTCAGGGACTATAAAATGTCGCGAACAAAACAGGTTATTAAGATGACGCCGCTGAGTTATGTAATAAACTGAGCTGGACTAAATTTGAAAGCCATTCAAGATTTTCAGAAACACATTGTTGAAAACGACATTGAATGATGAATCACAAAAAAATTAATAAAAACTCTTTTAGAATACCTTTTAATTTTGCCCAAACTAATATATGGGGCTTTGGACAAACTTCAACGAACCACGTATTTTTTCTCGTATTTGCATTCAGGTAACAGCTAGGACAGTTTTCGATTTCCGCCATTTCTTGCTTGCATATCTTGACGATATTTTTGGCAGCTGTTGTCAGCTTAGACTGATCTAGAAATAAACATTTTGCATGTATAAAAATATTTTGTTATTTTTGAATACTACTTCATTTAATCGAATATTATTACTTACAAGAATTGAAAATAATACTGTTATGTAATAACCACTTAGCATCTGCTTCGAATGCCTGTGTACTGCCGTAGATGTTGTTCTTTATATTTTTTTCTAATTTCGCCAGGTCCATAGGTTGGACTATATATTTCTTGTATTCAGGAAAATCTGTATCACTGACTGCATTCAAAAAAGGTTCCGACTGGAAAAAGAAAAATATCATATTGTTCATACGTTTTATCTTTTTTTCATTCGTATAAAAATACATTAGTGGTTTATAGAAGTAATTCATTAATTAAATTTATCGAATTTACTACTATATTCATTGCGCAAGATAATTATCTCTCTAATTCCTCTTTTTCATTTGTCAACATATCTTCACGCATGACAAAATCGCATAATGTGGCAGCTATTCTTCTAGCTGCGTCCTCTGGCAACATTGTACCGCAAAGCTAGGATATCAAGCGTTGGTAGAACGCAATATACCCGCCCGTAATCAAATCAACAGAATCGGTCAAAAGGTTACCGAACTCGTATGCGCCGTTGCCGAACGTGAAGTTCTGGGTCTAGCGTATATTTTAAACACGAGTGAATTGGAGGTCGCCATACAAGGTGACCGTCTCAGTTTCGTCAAACTCTTCGATGATTACAGGTTTACTCTTGATTATTTTGTCGACAAATGAAATATATATGCAATGGCAGCTGAAGTTGTGGGTTATAACAATTAATAGACATTGAGTTGTTACTTTAATAGATTAAATAACATGATTTCATGTTTCATATCAAATGTGGTCTTAATTAGTGACTAGATCAACAATATGACATGAATGAAACAACCATAGACTTGAGGGCAAAGATCCCATGAACTTCCCTAACAAAAAATGACAAATAGTATATGTTAAATGATCATTTTTTCAATTCAGATTTTGTACCGATATTTTAGTTGAAATTCTCGAATTTTTACATTCTTCGATATCTTTTACTGTAAAACTATATTTACCATTCTGTATATATAAGCTTCATTATCAGAAAACTTCAATTTGTGCTTGTATATCCCAGATCAAGGTTAAATATGAACAACATAATAATATGAAGTGAATAAAAGAATAATTATATTAATTGCATAAATTAACGGCAGTGACTGATATCCGAAATCTCTACTGGCTGGATGTAGAGTTTGCACTTATCACTAAAACACAAGAACACTTCAATATCAAAAATTGCGATTCAACTATAAAAAAAATATTAGTTATTTTCCTTGCATAGTTCTTGTACATATAGCAAAATGGAAACCACTAAGTAGCAAACAATTTTTCCATATGTAAATGCCCTTAGCTACATTAATTAAACCAAAGTATTAGCTCACCCCTTGACACTGTATCATTCGTTTAATTGCGAACTTCAGAAGACTGCACAGGTGTTCCAAGGTCATACCTTTCATTGCTGGCGACCTGAAATTTTTTAATATATTATTCGACAAATTAGCATTTTTAATGTAAAGCTGTTAGGGCTTAAATGTACCCCATATATGTACTCCTGAAAAATTATTCAAAGCTAACTATAACATATTGTTGATATTAATTTCCAGAATCTTGATGGAAGATGAATCAAGTACTGGGCATCTCTCCATCTCTAAGGTGCTAGCCAGGACCAGCGTAAGACTTTTTTGTCAGTTGTTGTCCGACTCTGCTGTGCGATAAACTGGACTCCATTTGCAGCTCCTCATTCAAAAATCCTTTTGATGCCCTCATTGTTCTCGTAGACGTAAGATCTCTCTGGATGGCAGCGGTTTGCCTCGTTCCATGCAGGAAACAAGGGTGCTGTCATCTGCTGTATGTCATATACAACAGTTCGTTGATGTACAGCAAGAGCGTTGAGGAAAGGACATACCACTGTGTTGACACCAGCGTTGATGGTGAATCAATCAGAATTACAACCATCCAAAACTATTCAATCACTGACATAGACCTGGTGGTAACCCATAGGCAGAAAGCTTGATCAGAAGTCTCTCATGCCACACCCTATCGAAAGACTTCGATATATCGAGCTCAACGACTCGAGACTTTTCATGTAGTTCAATAGATCTGCTCCACATATGCGTGACGAACTCGTAGGCCAGAAGATCTCCCGTGGATCTATGCTTACGGAAGTCATATTGATGATGTTGGTATTGAGAAAAAGATTGCTGGTATTGAGAATTGTGTATCTTTTTTCAGAGCTACAAGAATTTCTTGATATGGAACCTGGCGCAGAAATATCTCTTTTGAGTACTGTGAGCAGTCACCTTTCAAAATAAATATTCATCATAATTACACATACTGATTTCATATGTCATTACAGGCAAAAAATCTCCTGAAAAATTATTATTTTCTGGTGTTACTTAGTTGATTTTTAATGAAAAATCACTGTATCCGTAGTCACGTCTAGTAAAAAAAAGTATATATAAATGCTGTTAGGCACACGAAAAACAAAATCACTTGGTTGGTTTATACCCCAAATTGAGGTTAATCTTAGGAACATTTCTAGAAACTCGTTCCAACACATTACTTCTGTATGATCACAAAACCATACAGTTAACGCATGTGCACACTATCGATAAAAATAGTGTCGTGATGGTTAGCGGTACACAAATAATATGTTGAAACAGAAATTAAAATGGCTAACTAGTTATCTTCTTACCTTGTCTGGGTACTTTCTGCTTTCAATATAGAGACGCATTCTGGACACGGCCAATGCTCTGGGTTGCTTATAGTTTGCTTCAGGCATTTTTGATGGTATGCTCTAGGACACGTTTCGCATGCTATATTGACTCCATCCCTATGGCATCGCCAGCAAAACATATCTTTATGTTCCTGAAAATAATATAATACTAGTTATCACACGCAGACGTCTGTCATTCACACGGGTGTCATGATAATATGATGATAATCCAGACCGCATCAAAACGCGATGCTGATATTTAAACAAACTGAAAGCTGGCTTCAAAAGTGAAACTGCGAAAGTTGTCACTTCCTATGACAGTTATATGTAACTTTTTCAATCAAAGACCTACGTCATTCATTTTGTAAAAGAAGCATTCATCACAAGGTTTAAAAAGTCGCGTATGTTGACGAGAAGTATCTTGAGCACGCACTATATCAAAAGACCTCGACATTTATCTGTTGTAGATTAGATGGGAGAATATATAGGAAGTTATACTTATTATGTGGTTGTTTCTATGCTTCATCTGCAGAATAAAATGTAATTGTATTTACCAAAATTAAAAATATAAAATGAGTAATTCAGTAATTTTGATTTCAATAGCACTTTTATTACGAAATCCCTAGCGGCTGTGGACAGTTATGCAACCATATTCTATACCAATATCGTTTTTACATATACAGGGTATGTAATAGTCTATTATAGAAACCCCCGTTTGCCTTCATATATGGAACACAGATTATGAGAACTGTGTCTTCCTATACAGGGTCTGTAACCATCTATCATAAAACTCATAGAGTAGGAAGCAAGGAGATTGATACGCCAAAGATTCCACCAAAATACCGAATATCTTGAGCTCCGTATCACCCTTTTATATTATATGAGATCTTACTTTGGAGAACAGTACAGATCGCCATCCTCTATTGTGAATAGTCGAGCGAGGGTAATATGTTCATTAAAATATGCGGAGGAATGCAAACTCGCAATTTATGGATATTAAAATACACTGGTTAAAATCCATATTTAAAAGATACTTATGTATGCAAAACCGCTATTAATCAGTACCAAACATATCTCAATTAACGAGTATGGCACAATCATTTGATGATTAAAGTATTTTAGAATCTAAATATTGCTTGAGCAATGTTTAGGAATGATGGCAGAATCTGGGATGGGAATCAAAACTAAGGGATTATAGGCGATTGAAATATAAAGTTGGCGAAGGTTTAAAATACAGGTATGCAGCTCAGAAGGTGTCTTTATTTTCATAGAAGGACCAACTCAATAGGCAATACCTGAATTATCAGGATTCACTTAGTTGACACTGAATATATTTGAAGGATTACCAGTCAATACATGTTGAACAAATTATTATTATTATTCACCGTTATGTTTCTATTATATATAAAACCAAGACTTTTTTATCATTAAAGCAGTAAAGATCATGCTCACTCTAATATTTCATTTTTTGTAAACTGATAAAAAGTGTATGAGGCTTGTTTTTATGGAAGGCATTGAATTACAAATGATAAAAAACATAACACATACACAATATTAGCAAACAGTTGTTCCAAAGCACAATATCAATACAAATATTATATCATAAGCCAACTTCTTTTCTCATAGTTATTGAATCGTATTTAGAACAATCAATGTCTGCATTACTGATAATTACACTTGGTTAATGCATCAATCTGCCCATATAAAGCAGTTTTGATTTTTCATCAAGAAACTCAATCAAGTTAGTAGAAAATTTAAGACATAGCTTCATCATGAACAGTTAATATAAACTGTATTTAATAGTGATTGATTGATACAGTACCTTTCTGGGTGAGTGATTATACGAAAGAAAGTCTGTCAGTTGTCTAAATATGTACAAATTCAACTTCTGAATATGAGCACACTAAAAAATATCAAAATATTTACTTTTCTGGTCAGAACAGATGATGGAAAGTCTGTGACAATCACATTTATATAACCTTAACCCACTCATTTAAGAGAGTTTTAACTCTCTAATTATTTTCCTGTTGACCATCAAAAGCATAAGAAACATCAAAAAAACAATTTATGAGTGTATTCCACTGCACCCATTGAAAAAATATAAGGCTCTGCAAATACTCATTACACATCTAATTCCCTCAACAATTATGATATCATGACCTTGAAAATGCAAAAAATTGTGTGTTATTACCCCACCATTACTAAGCAAATTTTCATAACTTAAAATACTCCCTCATCCTTACTGGTTTACTAACCGGTGACAGAATGTTTGTGTTGTTGTGGTCATTGTCATTCACACTATACAGTTCCTTACAGGACACTTGGGGTGCTTCAAAAGCTACCTGGGACACATATGGAACATATACTATGCAAATTACATATACTATTCTGATAAGGAGCAAACCCATAATTATCAAGACAAGTGCAGATGAGTTGCAATTCAACCCTTCTGGAGGTTAACAAATGATAAGCAAGATATACAAGAAACATAGACCAGGTGGCCAATAAAGAGGCTTGTTTACAGCGGAATTTGTACATGAATTAGCCAAGACACCATATATGGGGGGGGGGGGGGGGGGATGGGCAGAAACCATTGGTATGTATTGAAAGGCAATGCTACTCACCATGGTGAAATGCAGCAAGTGCTAACATAATAGAATAAGTATTACAAAACATGATGAATAGTAGGGGACATATTTAGTACAAACAAATGCAAATTCATGATAAAACTGAAAAGTAATGAAGATAAGGCATAATCTGAAGGAGTTTTAGAATACTGGGACCTGTGACACACCTATATATATCCAATCAATTGAATCATTCATATGTAGACTTAATCAATTTATTTTGATAATCTATGGTAAAACTGTGGGGTTTCAAAAAAACATAAAAATATAGTGTTTATCACAATGCATACATTTAGCATACAAAAACAGGTATGCTGTGGGAAAGATTGATGCAATGCTTATTTAATAATATTCAATTAGGATGAGTTCATGTAAAAACCACATTAATATTTCAAAAAAACCCCTTCAATTGAAATCTCCATCCACAAATTACACCTAATAATAATAGGTTTCAAAGTTGATATTGCTCGAGAGAGCAATATTGCAGCTGTTAATTGCAAAAACAGGGGAAATAATAACTTTCATGTGGAATAATGTAAAGTGTTATGTAGTGTAATAAAGGCTATGTATCTTTCAAAAATTAGTAGCACATTAAAATAATATCAACTTCATGAACTATTACAATACTATTACTGTAGCTGAAATATGTCTCTATAGACATAAATGGCATATACATCTATTGTAATAACATAAGTATCAATAGAACATGCCATAAAGATGACCCAGACTCCACCTAAAGGTAGAAAGTTTAGAGGTCAAAATAACAGTGCCAGAAATCCTTCCAAAAGTTCAACAGAGTACTATTTTAGCTAATTTATGCTCAGATACACAATTATTCACATGTATTATTCCATTTGATCTTCTAAATGGTATGTTTATTCAAACATAATGATGATATGGTTGCTAGGCTAGTATAGGTTAGGAATATTAATATAATATACTCAACATCTTATTTACATGATTTTAAAATGGATAGGGACTTCTAAATAACATGCATTACTAAAAATATCTTGATTTATTTACCTTGAACATCTTGACTTCACCAGCAGTGATTTTCCTATGCTTTTTGACAGCTTCCTCAGTGGCGCCCCCTGTTACACTGCATTCACTGTCTCTCTTCCTTTTTATTCTACCACTGGTATTGGGACTTCCACAAGCTTCATTTACCTCTGTGTCTCCCACATGTTCTAATTCAGCCTCTGCAGTAACAGGAAACCTTATATTCTTGCTATCACTCTGTTGTTTTGAAACTTTTCTCTCAATATCAAAAGATGCATTTTTGTACTCCCTCAATCTCTGTGTTTGGAGATGTTTTCTCTTGTGCGAGATGTTAGTGGTGAGATTAGACTCCTTTGAAAGGGCTAGCAGTAACTTCAGTTCTCGAGACCTCTTGTCTTTTGTACTTGTTTTCTCAGAGCTGTCATCTTCAATTGTTTTATCATGATCAAAGGGACTTTGACTTGTCTCTGGGGCATCTGTCAGGCTGACATCGGTGTCCAGGGTGCAAGCAGAATCCTCAGCTGGAGTTGCATCGGTTGTTTCACTAGAGTCATCAACAGGAGACTCAGAGACACTACAGGTTGGTTCAGGACCATCTGGATCTCTTTGGAATGACTGCTCAGAATCAGACATGCTAGAATAGTTGAAAAGCATCTTTGTATTCATATAGGCATAGACCTAGAAATTTAGCTTACCTGACGAAACTTGAAGGGCAAGATCATGTAGTAGCTATGTAGAAATGACTAAATATAAATATTACGGACGAGGCCGCGTCAGGATCTTCATGAGAGCTTGGTAGACTTTTTCGACGTTCAGAGTTCGGCGTAAAGCGAAATTAACCTCTAGCGGCAACTTGTGGTATTTCGAGGTCCTTGTGTTGAGTGAGGAATAAAATGTCATAACCTGAAATATACGGACATCAAATAATACGTGGAGCGTTATTTATTGATGGTAGTTCATATAATAATTGCTAATATAGAAAACTTACATTGTGAAAGTACAAATGGATCCCAATACAACGATTTCACGCTTATAGGTAGCAGCCGAAAAATTGCATCCACCAATTCACGGTAGCCCACATAAGTACAGTGCGAGACAAAAGTTAACAATTGAGAATTCGTAGTTTAGATTTCAGTTAACAGGTGGCGGGGTATCGGTTAATTGAAATGTTGCCTCGCATACTGTGTTGTGTGGCCAATTATTGTGAATTGAAAAATTTAACTTGTTAAAAACAGGTATAGGCAACCAGCTTTACGAATTTGGGTATATTAGCTTGCATAACGTAGACCACTAGCTGGAATCTAGAATGAAAATAGCACAAGACCTATAGTCAGCGAATTAATTGGGAAAATGCGTTGTTGGATATTTTCAAAGATTCATCATCAAATGATTCAATTCATTTGACAGGATTCATGGAAATAAGTGATTTCATTAGAAAATACTGCTATACTCATGGGAGAATGATATACAACAAACTGTAGGTAAAAAATACCCCCAGAAGAATAGGGCAGTTTAAACAGTTGTTTGAAAAATATCTGAAAATGCAGTTTTGTTGTCAAACCATTTCACAGTAAAGTTGCTGTCGATGTAGAAGCGGAATATAGACTCATCCTTATAAAAAACAGGTCAAAAATACATGGGGTAAAAAGGTCTAGTGCATATAGTTTTGATTAGAACGGATTGTACTAAGTTTATTGTGAGAACATAGTGGAAACTAAGGTACCCAAATCTAATCAGGTACCAAGCCAAGTTTTGATCAAAAAAATCATGCTTTTCGGCTTACTCTGTCTGACTGTAGCTTGACATATAAAAATGAGGTAGCTACTGCGCTTCACGAGTCATCAAATTTGTATGTATGTGTATTTAGTATTTTTGGTTTCGCATTAAGCTGTGCCACACTTGAACAATTGTTCAATGATTTGATCTGAAACGGATTTGGAACGTCTCATTTATAAACATTTAAGAAGCCTATGTGAGCACCTATATTTTCTACCACGAAAACACGAGCTCGACGCAAAAACCGACCATTACTGTCTGCTCTACTAATTATAATGGTCAATTGCGGTGCATGATAATAGAGTGAAAGTTGTCGCACTATTTAGAATCAGCATTATCATTTTTATGCAGGAAATATTATAATATCTATAGATATAATAATTGTATATTACTGAAAGTCTGTAAAGGAAACACTGGATAAATATTTCGTTGCTAGTGAATTACAGATTTTGCAATAAGTTCAAAGGTTACATCAACAAATCGAAAGCGACATCGCTGAATTGTAGTCTGTAGTTTGGTGGAGGATCAGCTGATATAGATCTAAATAAATTATAGTTTGACGAAAATTGATTTCATTGTGTGGGGTGCTTTGTACTACATTCCTACACTAAGTCTGCATTTTGAGATAGAACTAGTAAAAAATTATAATAATTGATATCCAGCACTCGACGCTTCCATCCCAATGACATTAATTTTTTCGTTAATCATTTCATTCTTTTATTAAGATTCATTTTTTACTTGTTAGTTCGTAAACTATGAAATCGTGTTTTTTTGTTTCTTTAAACTATAATTTATTCATTGATGTCTTGCTCTTCAATGGATCTTAATTAATGATGAGATCTGAAGGTTATTCTCTCCGTTTATGGGCCCTCGCATAAGTCCCGTATCGTTATATTTTAAAGATTCTGTATCTATAGATAAGGGTCAAACTGATAAGAGTGTGTTAAGAAGGAATATTAAATATCATTCGTATTCTCACCCTTTAACCGTATTGCTTCAAGAACTGGTAAAAATTTAATCATAATGTTAATTCGTAAATAATGACTAAACTTATTAACTATTGCATTGTCATCGGTCCAGGATAAGTGTGCAACATTTAATATTAATTTGACGTTTCGAAGTCCGGTTCCGGTACTGGGAATCGAACCTGAGCCTTCTGGGTGCCCCTACATCATGCCAGATTAGTATTTCATGCGTTTAAGGTAGGTGTCATATCCAAATGATCTGCTTATATAGATACACATATACATACATACATACATACATACACGTGAAGCTAATAAAAGCGTGTTAAAATCGTTCAGCGCACATGTGACATCACCGTCATTCTCTTAAAGTGAAAAAGTTTTACCTGTTTTATGTGAGATTCTGATGTAGCGATGGAGCAATGTTAGAATATGAATTAAAAGTATGAACTTATAAAGTCATTACACAATTCATATCATATAAAAGCTTGTAGCGAGATTTACATGTATAGATAAATGAGTGAATTAAAAAAAAATCTGATTAACAAATCCTTTCATTCGATCCACATATTGTAGGAAAGCATAAAAAAAACTTCTTTAGCTTGTAATTACGTGTGTACTTATTAGCAATCTTTGAATGAACAGAAATGTATGAGAAGATATTGTACAGAATGATCTGTAACCGACGGACGGTGGCAACGTTGTCCTGGTGCAAGATGGCAGCCAGCTAATCGAGCCGGGTGTGCGTGGTGGTGGTGGGCAGCATCTGCAAAGCGAACGACCCACTGACCCAGTCATCCACTTTGACGCCGCTTGCCGTGCCACGCCAAGCCATAACGCTAATCGTTATCGCTGATGGTGATGACTGTCATTGGAAATGCTCTAAGCTAAACGACATGCCGCCCCCATGCAAGGGCGTATCTAGATCTCAGTCTTGGGGGTAGCAGGGCATGAAGTTTGTGTACGCTTTCACCATTTTTTGCAATACCTTCGTCGAGGTAGTTCAGGCAACGGAAAGTGGTATTTTAATGGGATTATAATGAAGGGGATGATAAACAGGAGGTGAAACAGTGGAGTCTGGATATTTATTCTTTGATTATATGCTCCTTGTAGTTTCAGGTCGCAATCCTTTGCTCTTGGATATCAAGCATGAATTCTTCTGCTCCTGACCATCATGCTACCAGGTGCAGGTCTGTTTTTTTAACGTTATCATTCTTTATATGGTATCGATGTATTCTGTGACCAAGTTTCCAATATTTTTTCTGTAGTTATGCATGGTTGTGTGTGTTTGCTGAGTGGTTTGGACGAGAGAAGGAAAAAGGTGTATATCTCATCTCTGTTTTTACTATCGCACTATGTAAGCTAGTTTGCTTGCTTTGGAAGAAATCTCTGAGGGCTTATATTGTTTTTTGTGAAGTGATTCTATGTCCATCGCCGTTCTGCCTCATTGATTTCTGTCTATGGTAATTCTTTCCTTGCACGAGTTTACATTCTGTGTTCAGAGAGATCTGTTCGTATGTATTTTGTCTAAGTCAGTGTGTGACCACTTGATGAGCCAAAGAAGCATGTGAAGACTGGTGTTGCAAATGTGTTGATTTTTCTATAGATAAGCTCGCGGAAAGGCAGAGATAGTCGGAGGCGCTTCATAAGCCCTGCGCGAGGATAAATGTCTGTTAACAGTGACCTTAAAACGCTGTAGATTTCCACCATCGGAGAACAAAGTCCCCGGTAACTCATTCCACAACGCCTAGGTTCTCCAAAAGAACAGCTTTTGGAACAGGCTAATATCTATAGAATAGGGACCTATTTTTGGTGTTCCAGACTGTGGAGGTCATTGTGAGGTACAGCGCATCCACTAGATGTATTGCTTGCTTCTGGATAGTGTACAGAAGCTTCAGGGAGTACTTTTGGGCGCATCCCCACACGTGCGAGCAGTACTACAGCAATGGTCTGATCTGATAGCTTTGGTAAAATTTTTAGAGTTTAATTTCGTTTTCAGAAGTTTTATAAGAATTTGTTCCTTAGTTGTGGTGTTCTTATTTGTGTGTGGTCCATGTTGGTGTTTAGATAGAAGCACCAATACATGTATGCTTTGCGTTTCATATGTAAGTTTTCCTGTTCTTAACGTTATGACACATTTCCCGATGATAATTACATATTAGTAGAAACATCGTTGAATGAGATGGTTTCGTTTATTCAGTTTTTCTTTTTGTCTTAATAACCTTTATCAATACCAAAAACTCTGTTTCATCCCCTAATGTCTCAAGTTTTTTTTAAGAAACTGCTTATTTTAGTGGTTTCGGAGGATAATGACCCTTATAATCCCCCTTGTCCTCCTCCTGATCTGCAAACCTGCCAATAAATACTTCTATTTATTCATGCATAGCAATTTGGACATCAGATCGATTATGTTGATGAATGATGACCGAGCAAATAGAAAAGTAAACCCACACATGCCGCGCACTTCGCTCGCAAAAAATACAGTTAGGCGTACCTTAAACAGCTATCAGAGTGCTATTGTTATGCCAAACAACCATTGTCTATGTATAACAGCTCGACAACAATTAAAATGTTAAATCTTTTTCGAAAAGCGATTTGCCAGGAACAGTTATATGCATTGGACCATGTATCTTCGCGTTCTATTTTGTTTGTTTTAGCTGTAGTCATTTGCCGGCGTATGGTATTTTGTCATAGACCAGTTGACCGATTCCGTAAAAATAAGTAATTAAAACAAAAATTAGTTTCCTGCGGTCGCTCATTCGCGGACCGAATCGATATTTTTTTACCGTAAAAATGACGACGTTTCCACGCAGTGGCGTACACACAACACTAGGATTGTCACGCTGAAAGTCTTCAGATATTTCTAATCTATAGAAGTTTAAACAAATTTGAACACGCAGCCATTTGGTCTAAAATTGTAAGTGCTTACACGCAAAGGCAGCGTTTGAATCGTTCAGTAGTTGCCTTGCCACGGTCTCGAATGCATCTAAGTGTTGGCCGAAATTTAACGTGCAAATGAAACCGGGTAGTCGCGATTTTCGAGCCATGATTTCGCATGACTATAAAAATGGTCTAAAACAAGCGGAATGTCACGAAAGTTGATTGAGTTCCTTTTGGGACTCTGTCCCTTCTATGGCTACAGTTTTTAATTGTTTTGCAGAGTTTAAAAGGGACCGCCCACTGCTGTTACTCCGGAAACTGTAGAACCTGTGCAAAATATGGTAAAAAAGATCGACATATAACCTACACCGAGATTTCTCTGGGGATTTGATCGGCAGCGGTCCGATCATTCACATTGTTGACGCTCTTACTTGGTAGGGCCCTTCCATCACTGAGACACAATTGTTAAATTGCAACACTACGTTTCTCGAATCAAAGTAGCTATGTGGAAAATGCAACAAATTTGATGATAATCAAAGCGAATGAGAACCAGTTTCAGTATTATACTAAACTAATTACTCTATCAAAGCGGAGTGTAATTCACCTAGAGATGTGTCTGATCAAATTGCGAGAAAATACGCGTTTGCCACCGAATATGGCCAGAGAGTCATCTCGTCCGGAATGACGTTTAGTCCGGTGAAGACGATGGCATACTTACGGAATCTGCAGAGAATTTCTGTTCATGGGCATGTTGCCAGGAAAAAATACCATTAATCGCTTTTATCTGTTGATCTACATTCCTCCTTTATTTGAGGGAAAGCTTCTACTCGTCTTCAGCTGATGCAGTTCTATGGATGTTTTTACTCTTTTCCTCTTGTCGATTTTGGTTATTCTCTTGAATGGATCAATTTGGAAACAATCAGAAAAAACATTGGGATAACAGAACCATAGCAAGCTTTGCTGTTTTACATTTTTGAATTATCTCATATATTTTTGAGTTGGAAAGTTTGAATTGAAAGAAATAAAGGTGGTGATTAGCTTTACTTTTTTATCTGTCTTAGAATTAATCCTATTTGTAGAAGATCTACTCCTTTGATTACTTACTTCAGAACATTGCCATCAAACAGTGAGTAGCTGAGCTTCAGGGTTCATATCCCCAAGCATAAAAGGTTTCCTGGGACTTTTTCGCCTGAGGGGGACAATAAAAACTATATGTGGAGGGGGGATGGAGTATTTGGTTCAGTATCTGATGAAGGTCAATCAGTGAATTTTGAAATATAGATAACAGCTTTTCACGTTGTACTATTTGTAAGTCATCGCTTTCTCCGGTTGTGTTTGTGGGTTGGAGAGAAGCTATAACCTCATGGATTTGCTACTGGCTACGCTGACTGATGTAAGCTGGTGGTGAATGAACTTCTGTTAGGCTCAACAACATGAGAATACATGCACAAGCCTATGCTTGATGATCAAATGAAGTTGATTAGGGACCGACACATAGAATGTAGGATTAGCAGAGCTCACAATCTGTAATGTGCTTTCAGACGTGTTTCGGCGACTAGGCTTAAGGTGTTAGCTAAAAAATTTGGTGCTAAAATAGTTCTACATGGCAATCGTGATTAACTCCTCACTGTCCTTAGTGTGGCAACCATGTGTAAGGACAGAGACTCCTTTGAGTAAACTCGAGGCTCTGCTGAATCTCCCTCTGTCCCCGTATGTTTCTTAAGTCACATTATTTGCCCATAAGCTTGTCAGCTATGATGATCCACACAGCGTCAAGAAGAACGAAATGAAAGGAGGATAGCAAAGGAGAAAAGAAGATCTTTAAGGACAGGAAGCGGTTTGGGATTGTTAAAGCGATTCGACTGATTTTGTTATGATGTGATTTAGATCAATGTTTTGTTATAATGTATGAATTTTGGTGTTCTAAATTCGCGAACCAATTTTGCAGGTTGTGGCCTTCTGTGTGATTTTCCGCTCGACTAGGTCATTGGACTGTTATGGATAGGTAAAGGGCACATTGCTATATCGTCAGAGAGGCAAAAGGAAGATTCAATCTACTTACGATCGTTTTGATTTGTTTTATGACAAACATCACCTGCCATCTTACCTCGGATATAAAATGCTTCTCGTTCGGATGATAATTATCGGATGAATGATAGCCGTGCCCGATTGCGGCTGAATGATAGCTCAACATATGCTGCACAGACTGATTTCCATTCCAGTCGGCATCGGCAAAGTGTCGACAACTGACGCTTTCTTTTATATGATACGACCGTGCACCAGCATGATGCCAACGAACCACCTGAAGATCGTAGATTCTCTCAACGAGTGGTATAGGTCCACATTCATCTTTTGGGGATGTAGGACTCGATAATGATATCTTCCTCATTCGGATAGAAATTGCGTAAGAATGGAGTCAAGAGGATTGACTCGGTACCTCACACGCAATATGGATTTAATAACATTGGACATTTTCATGCTGTCATATATGGGGCTAAGAAACGCGGATTTTAGCCCAACTACGTCTGGCCGGCGTGAGGCAATATTACGTCGTTAGATAGCGTACAAGTTTAATGCAGATAAAAGGA
Organism: Bruchidius siliquastri; assembly: GCA_949316355.1. Lineage (NCBI taxonomy): Eukaryota > Metazoa > Arthropoda > Insecta > Coleoptera > Chrysomelidae > Bruchidius > Bruchidius siliquastri. The sequence goes on from OX438537.1 coordinate 21,585,068, forward strand.
TTGTGTATTTGACACACAGTTTCGCAAATGAAACTATTTTTCTTTCAGTGACGCGGTTCGATTTATATTTAAATCATCGCTGGACTGCCAGATTTGACTTTTAACAAAAGCTACCCAGATGACTTGTCTACTAGCTAACTAGATCCTATCATGGATACAGAACTAGGGCTCTCAAATGTAGCATACTATTTATCTGTCTAGCTATTCTATTAAATTATTTATTTTGTCTTTCTTTTGTCGGTCTTAGGGGAAATCTTTTTTGGCTGACTGCGTTTGCACTAGTGTTGAGGGAAACTCCTACAAAACCTTCACCATCGCCGTCAAAACGTATCAAGATATTTCATGTGATAAACTATTTTATTTCTTAAGATATTTCACGCTTTAAATATAATATAGACAAAAGAAAGAAAAAACAAATAATTTAATAGAAGAATAGCTAGACAGGATGAATAGTATGCTAGATTTGAGATATCTAGTTTTGTATCCATGATAGGATCTAGTTAGCTTGTTGGCAAGTAATCTGGGCAGCCTTTGTTAAAAGTTAAATCTGACAGTCCGTCGATGATTTAGATATAAATCGAAACGCGTTACTGAAACAAGAAGAACTTTTATTTCTGAGACTGTGTGTATCTTCAAAAAGCTCTCCAATGCCCGAAAGTTTACTTATGTTTGAAGAGAAGGGAAACAAAGAACACGTGAAACATCTTTTACTACGTGTAAATATTATTGCGAACAAATGAGAGGTTTGGATTTTTTTAGAATGCTGTATGGCTTTTGTTATTGAGTAACAAAGTTCTTTTGAAATGTTTTTTCTGTTTCTCACAATTTTTTGAGTGAATCTCGGGAAAAAAATAATTTAAGGATAAGGCCAGAAGTTCATGAACTTTCATCATATGGAATATATTTTCAGAGCCCGCAATATTGGAATACCTACTAAGGGTCATATCCAGAGGTTGGCACCTGATCCTGAGGTGTCCCTCAGTCAAGGGACAATCAAGGGTTCCATGAAATTATAGTGCAAAATTAAATGAACCGGCAATTTCTAATCAACACACTGTGGTGGCTTTCTCAAAGCTCCCTTCGATAGTAGTCTACTTTAAAATACATTTTTGCTATAACAATCCCAGGTCCCCAAGGGTTAACTATGAATACAACCTTTTGTTAATGCCGCGCTCACATGTACAATTTATTTGAAAACTTTTACGAAAATAACATGTTCTTTATGATAATTAAACTAGGACCCAAGAGGTGAGCGTCCACAATCACGGGCCTCAAAATCGCTGCATCAAATCTGAAGGTCTTATTCAAAATTGGTAACTGACCCTGAAGTGTCCCTCAGGCAAGAACCCTTAGGTTTTCGTGCAATCAAAGGTTAACTATGGATACTCATATATTGTTTGAATGCTGTGATCGGTTGTACCATTGTTTCCAAACATTTACGAAAAGTCACGAAAAATTTCATGTCTTAATGATAATTGAGTTTTGATTTTCAAAGCGGCAAACTTGAAACTGTAGGCAATCAGTGCTGAACTATATGAGGGCAATAAAGTGTATCGGTGCAGTGCTAGTGCTCTTCAACAATGTCTTTGTTACGCTCTTCAGCAACAGTCATTACTTAATTGGCTGATGCAATTCCATGAAATTTCTTCATACGTATAATTACGAGGTAAATATATATTAATTAGGATCATCGGGCGTTACAAAAAGTTGCGAGACCTCTTTAAAATTTTTAATAAATTGTCCGTACTCATGCATTTGTATTAATAAATGCGATTAATTATGCATCTTGGCATGATTTGTGTGTGAGTTATTTATTCGATTGATGTGTTGAAGAGCGGCAACATACGCTGAGATTTTATTGTAATAATAGTCTTATAAAGTTCGACCAAAAATCACATTGATGTGAAGGAGGAACATCGGAGAAAGCGACCAGAGTTATAAGTAATAAAGTTGTAATAAAATTGTCTTTCATTTTTGTATGTTTTTTCTTATTCATAAGGGCAACGTTTTTGAGATTATGTGAATTAATGTTTTGTTTACTTTCACTGTTATCTTATTTTTAGTTTAGCTCAGAAGCAATGTACATGCAACCCCTCATAGATCACGTATTACCTTAAATTTTCAGTATTCAATAAAGTTCGAAAAAAGTCAGCTGCTTGTGGTTTATTGGTGTCTAGTAAGGTACATTCACGTTCACGCGTCCAAGAGATTATCACCTGCTCACTTTGGTGTAGTGGTTCAGCGGCTACAACATCAGCACGAAATACTAAAGTTCAAGTCTCGTCCGCATCAAATAGTGTTTTGTTTTTTTAATACTCACATTTACCTTTTAACACTGTTTACACAGTTATGGATGCTGACACATTCGACTAATTTTTTCTAGTAATGTGAAAAGAAAATATGATCAAAAAATTATTCCATATTTTATCATGTAGATTGTAGATGTTCTACTCTTCCATCATGTAGACAAATAGACTGTGTCATTAACACACAGCTTCACCTTTCAGTCACGCGTTTCGATTTATATTTTAATCATCGTCAGACTGTCAGATTTTACTGCTAACAAGGCTACCCAGATTACTTGCAAATTAACTAACTAGATCCTATAATGGATAAAAAACTAAAGCTCTCAAATCTAGTATACTATTTATCCTGTCTAGCTATTTTTCTACTAAATTATTTTTTCCTTTCTTGTATCTGTTTCAGAGAAAATCTTTTTTTGGCAACTGCATTTACACTAGTGTTAAGGGAAACCCCAACAAAACCTTAACCATCGCCGTCAAAATGTCCTCAAGATATTTCATCTGATAAACTGTAGATAAAAAGGTGTGTAGTTTTCACACAGTTTCACAAATAAAACTCTTTTTTTTTAGTGAAACTGTGTAAAAACTACTCAACTTTTTTCCTACATGATGGAAGAGTTTCATCAAGTAACAGTGTCTACAATCTACATGATCTGATAAACTATTTTATTTCTTCAGGTATTTCACGTTCTAAGATATTTTATTGCTTAAGCTACTTCATTCTCTTTATCACATTCTATAACTCAAGATATTTCAGGAGTAAGTTAACCTAGAATACAAATAAATGGAAACTTATAGTAGTGTATCAAAAAAAATGAGTTTTAAAGATCAGTCTGTTCATTTACTACAATGAAGTCGGGGTTTTGCAGATATTTTAGAATCACTAATGTTTCCATGAAATTTGAAACATGTATTTTATCACAAGTATGAAGTACACTCATTCTATTTTCGTTGCCAACTTTATGATTAGTATCTAGTAAACCACCAGCCAGAAAGATTAAATTTTGCCAAACACTTACCCCAAATTGTAGCATATAAAAATGAGTATGAATTTGAAGATAGCATACATTTAAGCGTATCAATCAACATAAACACAGTATGTCATTATATCAAAGCTTAGCGCTCATAGGTCAAAGTGCTTCCATGGTGTTAAATTATCCTGAGCTGTAAAACCGATGTAGCCGGAATGTTTCTTAGAATTTCTCCCATTTTCTTTTATATATAATGTTTGTTTAAACATCAACATTATGTAAAATAATCGCTGTACCTAGACACCTGTCGTCTATGACCTTTTTGTCGTTGGATAGACTGTACTAAATAATCAAATCATGCACTGTTTATGACATAAGATGTATAGAAGCTCATTGTAGATACCGCATGCGCCCATCTAACCCAACGGTATTTAAATACGTATACACCTAAAAAAATAGTTTTGTAGGTTAAACGTTTAACCAACAAGCCGGTGTCTGTTTAGTGCCACAGAGCTGCGCACTGATCATGTGTAACTGAATAATCGACTTTTAGTACAAGTGCTAATATAAAAAAATGGGTTTGGTAGAATATAATTCGTTCTCCTGATGCAAATAATGAAAGTCAAGCATTTTCAACATGTTGGACCCACCCAGGGTATTCTTTTGTATGTTCTAAAATTATATGAAATATTTTAGGACCGACATCGAACCCGAAAAATGAAGTTCATGGTCTGGAATTCATATTTTCTGCTAATGAAAATGCTCAACAATGTCCTGACATTAAATTCACACATTTTCTGTCAGCCGTGGAGACAGAGGAATGTCAAATACTAAAGTCATCCTCCTTCAAGCCTATTGGGACTAATAACAACAATAAAATCACATGGCAATGTCATTTTACCTGACTTATTAGGTAGGAAATTGTTTTTTTCTCCCTTCAGCAAGTTTCAAGTTGTATTAACTGGACAACAATTACTACTCTACAAAACACGAAGGTCACGCTGAAAGTCTTTAGATATTCCTAATCTATACAAGTTTAAACAAGTTTGAGCACGCAGCTATTCTGTCTAAAGCTGAAAGTGCTTACACGCAAAGGCAGCGTTTGAATCGTTTAGTAGTTGCCTTGCCACGGTCTCGAATGCATCTAAGTGTTGGCCGAATTTTAACGTGATAATGGAACTGGGTAGCCGCGATTTTCGAGCCATGATTTTGTATGATTAGAAAAAGGGACTAAAACAAGCGGAATGTCATAAAAGTTTAGTGAGTTGCTTCGGGGATTCTGCCCCATCGAGGGCTAGTTTTTAATTGGTTCGATGAGTTTAAAAGTGGCCGGGTCTCACTAGATGATGAACCTCGCACAGGTCGACCGCCCACTGCTGTTACTCCGAAAACTGTAGAAGCTGTGCAAAATATGGTAAAAAAAATCGACATATAACCTACACCGAAATTGAGGCTTCTTTGGGGATTAGATCTGCAGTGGTACGAACAATCACTCATGATCACCTTCGCCTAAAGAAGCGGTGTTTCAGATGGGTGTCACATTTGTTGACCAGTGAGCAAAAAGAGAGTTGATTGGGCTAAGTTTATGCTTGAAAACTTTGATAATGGGCACAGTAAAAATACTTTTAATATCGTAATCGGAGAAAAAACATTGTTATATCATTATGATCCCGAAACTAAACAGCAGTCATTAGTTTGGTGCTTTGAAAGTGAGCAGCCTCCAACGAAAATTCGTTGTTCCAAGAGTGTTGGAAAAAAATGGTCGCATCTTTTTTTTCTTAAGTGGATACATCACAACAGTAGCCTTGGAAAATTAAAGGACGGTTATTTCTAAACGTGTTCCTTTAATCTTCCAAGAACTCTACAAGAGCCGTCCAAACAATGGTCTGCGGGGTATTCAATGACACCGTAACAACGCACCCACCCACAGCGCCGCTAGAACACTCGATTTTTTTGCAGAACAGGGTGTCAAACTGTTGCCTCACCCACCCTATTCTCTGGATCTAGGTCCGTGCGACTTCTTCTTATTCTTATAAAGTTACGAGGTCGCCATTTTTCCACCGATGAAGAGGCAGTCGCTGCATTTGAGGCGGAAATTAGCAATCTTTCAAAAGAACGTTGGTCACAAGAATTTGACAAGTAGTAGCGAAACACTATAAACTAGAAACCCTTGGTGCTGGTGATCTTCTTGTGATACATTTTTTTTGAATAGGTTAATTAGCCAAACATACAAGTCTCCAATCATGTAGATTGTATATGCTCTTACTTGGTGCAACTCTCCTATCATACAGATAAAATATTTGTGTACTTAACAGACAGGTTCACAAATGAAACTCTTTTCCTCTTAGTGACGCGTTTCGATGAATATAGTGCTTGAAATATACTAAAGGCAGATAAAGAGATAGGACGATGTATCGTTCCAAGGTCTGACGTAATCGCCCTTCATCTACCTTGCCGGAAGTGCAACGTTGCCATATTGCATGCATTCTAGAGGCGAACTTAATTTTTTCTCAATTTGTACCTATTTGGCAGTCACAGAAAGAATATTTCATACACTGCTATTGAATGTAGATATACCGCCTATACTAAACAGTGTCACGGATTATTTTAATAACGAACGAGGAGACGTATCGAGATTGAAAGATATGGGAGGGGTATCCAATTTGCCATATATTAATGTTAAGATGAACGCTAACGGTATTATGAGATGCCTGACGATAAAACGTGCGTGCGACGCACAAGACCAGGCCTGTAAAAATCCATCGGAATTGGATTGGTTATGGAGCTTGCTACCATTTTGTTCGTTTGAGGTGTGGAGTTGTTCTCAATCGAAGTCGGGCTGTGGTTGAGGAAGTAAACTCATAGTATATGTTGGTTCGTCATCTAGATAATGCAGCTAAGGTAAATACTTAGTAACACATAGGATGACATTGTGTTATACAGGGTGTACCAAGTGGAGGCGCCGATATATTTTCAGGGTAGAGGAGATAACAGAAATGTATGAATATAATTATTGAAGTTACTTCTTATATTACAGGGCCGTCGATAGAAAATCCGGGCTCTGAAGGACTAAAAATGTGAACATTAACCAACTGTGTACGTAACAAGTTAAAAATTTTACACCATGCTTAATTTTTTCTTTGGCATGTAAAATTTTTGCTAACTCATATATTTTATTTATTTGGTTCACGGTTCTCTTAGAGCATACCTAAGAGAATGTGTTAAATCGTTCGTTGGTATGCGGTAATAATATGAAAACTGACCTATATTAATGCCTGAAAGAATGAGTTAAGTATCAGATTGAGTTTTTATATTTGGGAACATAAACCTTTTGGCATATTTTTCTCTTAGATTTTTCCTTTACAGAACAATATTTGTCTTTTTGCAAGAACTGCTGTAGTTCAGAGGCACATCTAGAGCTGAATTTGGAAGGGTGGAAACATGATAGTTTATAAGTCTGAAATTTTCAGGAATTCTCATCCATAAAAGGAATTCTTTTTTGCACTCACTACAACAGCTCCTCCACCTCTGATGTAGCTTGGTTAATCTATACCCAATTCAAACCTCATCGACGCCACGTCTAAACAAACACAAGCACTCGATTTCTAAGTATCGCACTTCTGTTGTGTGACCAATGTCCACATATGACTTACTAGCCAATAGAGGCACGACAACTTGGCGATTAAGTGCACTTGTTTGTTTTGAAGAGGAGTAAATTAAATTTGAATACGATATAGTTGAATCTGTTTCTGTCTGGGAAAATCTTGGTGGCTGGTCGACCTTTACCACCGTACCATCAGCGACCTGTGACTCTTCGACGCATATTCGCTGGGTCACGGTACGGATGCTAAGCTATGCCATGCCGTACCATGGCAGGCTCGTTGGTATTCTCCGGCATTCTTGCGTCCCACGCGACCATCAGCACAATGCTGCGCGACCGATGATGAGCCTTTTTTACGGTTTTAGTTATACGTACAGCCGTACCAAGACGACATTCGGGTCGAGATTCTGTTACTTTACACTATCATAGCCATCTGAGTACATTTTGTATACAAGCTTCAATGAAGGCTTATCCGTAAAAGGGACATGAACAGAGGATAAAATTTGCGGTTTTAAAAATTGGAAAAAATGGTGGTGGTGGTGGTGGTAATGCATTAGCCAATTACATTACGTCGTAGTATGATGCCATACTGCTCTTCTATGATCACCATTTTCCTAGATCTAGTAGTAGTAGTAATGGGGAGGCAGAGTCTGGCAAGTAGGCCGCCTTTGGCCCTTTTTGGTGACCCCGAAGACCATCACTAGAACTATGGCACACATGGTTAGTTTCTTAAGGTCGGACCTTCCAGACCTTTTAATAAAGGTCATGATGTCCTACCATTCCGCTGAGTAGCACTCTTCCCTGTCAAAATCTGCTGTGCCGAACACCTCAGCTCTAAGGCCACTGTATATGGCACACTCATCCAGGAAGTGGAACGAGGTCTCGTCCTCCTCCCAGCACTTCTGACAGTTTGGGTCTTTGACCACTCCAATGAGTGTCAGGTGCCTGTTCAATCTGCAGTGACCTGTTAGAATCCCTCCTAACAAGTGGAGTGAATCCATTCTCCGGTTCAATAGCCAAAGCTCCCTACGTTTGTTGGGGCCTGCTATGAACCTTTTGGACTATCTTCAGTCATCTTTCTCCAACCATGCTTTCGCATGTTCGTTATATGCCCAAGCATCTATGGCATTACTGACCTGGTCTCTGCTAATACCCAGCAAGGGTCCTGGGTTAATGCATGTGCCCCTTGCTCCATCCTTGTCAGGCAGTCTGCTTTCTCGTTACCTGGCACCCTGTTGTGACCAGGGAACCACATGAGGGTCACGATCTTAGATTGGGCTAAGCGTTGGAGGGCGGCACTGCATTTCTGGACCAGTGGTGATCTGATCCTAGGAGATGCTACCGCTCTCAAAGCTGCCTGACTAACGGAGCTTATATAGATGTCCTGCTCCGTGCACTGTTGTACTTCTGCTGAATATGCCACCATTAGGATGGCAAATATTTGCCTGGAAAGCTGACGTGTAGCTTCCCAGCGCTACGCTTTCCTCCACGCCTATATCATCCAGGCATATTCCCACACCACTGGATCCCATCTCTTTTGAGTGAGATCCGTCCGTGGCGAAAGAGAATCTCCAGCTTCTAGGACGCCAGCCTAGCAGACCGGCACATGATCGTGCCATGATGTGACATCTTTGTCAGGATTGTTGTTTGAATCTTCTGCGCGTTGAACTGGACTTCATTTAAAAATTCCCACTCCATGGTAAACACATCAGTAGCATATCCATTCACCACCATAAACAAGAAACGATCCCTGAGAAAAATATCCAACCAGTGGTACAAACCCGGTGGTAGCCATAACAACTTCAACTACCTAATAGCATCGAAAGATGACCCTTACGACGTCTATCAACAAGGCTGAGATGATTTACAGCGACACCCCTTGTGGCCACTATTAGGCACTATTCTAAATGTAACTATAATAAATTTTTCATCTAAAGACCTTTGAACATACCACATTAATTGAGACTTTGAGAAATACACATTCCCAAGACATCCGGAGCAGTATTATCGATACCTGCATCATCATAAAGATATCCATAAAAAAAGCATTACAGACAAACCTAAACATTGAAAAATTCATTTTTTAAGGTAATAATTTTGGAAGTATAAAATTAAATGTACAGCAATGTTTGTTTGTCCAGTCTTATCAATTAAATTTTCAATGGACTGCACTGCATCCGGAGGAATCTTAGGAGACTGCAATAGTCGATTAGACACGAAACCTTATAAAGATTACCATGCGAAACCTAGATAGGATCTTGATTTTTATGGAATATTATTTAGTATTAACGAGGCGCTATGATACTATCGTATTTTTAGGTGTTCATATTGATATTCGCGAGTTCTTACATCATACGCTTGTTGCTTTAAAAACATTGGTTCGTATGACACGAATATCAATATTCCGTCTCAAATATGAATAAGTCACGCATACTAACTTAACAGTAACAGAAAGCCATAACCATTACTTTTTTCCTATCAAACTTACTGAACTATGAAATTTGCGCCATACTTACTTAATATGAATATTATAATTGCATTCTAATAATATTTTCACATAAACGTGGAGCTTAAAGTCACTGTTTCTTCGAAGTTCAACATAGTTACACATATTTGAAAACAAGGTAGTAGGATTGTTTATTTATTCTTGACAGATACTTAAGAATACATTATAATATATATGCTTTTCATATCTTTGCGACATATTTGTATCGAATACAATGGAGTATTTTTACAATATTTAACTTCGGATGAGTAAATGGAAACTTTACCATGTCAAGCACCTTGTACCAAATTATCACAAAATCGGATGTGCGGCTGTATCTCCATGGATATGGCGTGTCCAATTTTCTTCCGAATATGGCTATAGCATGCCCAGAAGCATAAGCCAATTAACATTTACAAACGTCAAGTACAATATCCAAGATAACATTTATTTTCATTATTTGTAATGGTTAAGCATGGCAGTCAAGTATCCATGGTAATGTTATCAGCGGAATTATTACTTGCTTGATACAAGATGATTATTCCTATTGGATGTTTCCTGCGTACCTTTTGGAGACGCCCGAGGAAAACAAACTGTAGTGTCATTCTGGAATGACAATACTTTGGTAAAATACCAAGTAAAGCCAATAATGTAGAAAAAATAATGTGTACATTTTCGTATAGGGACACTTCAAGGATACTTTATCTGCTTTCAGTTCAGATCAATTGAGATAACTTCTGGACACAATCCAGAAGCGAGCATTACGGCTAGTGGACGTGTCTGACCTCATAAACGACCTCCACAGTCTGGAGCACCGAAGAAGGGTAGCTGATATAGTGATATTATTATGACAGACGTTCAATCGAACTCTGGATAACCTGGGCGTTGTGGAATGGGCTATCGGGGTCATTGTTCCCAGATGGTTACTATCTAAAGCGTTTTAAGGTCAATGTGTATAGTCTCATTCATTCTTATGCAGTGCTTATAAAGCGCGATAGGCTGCTATCTGCCTAAACCTAACTAAATTTAATAGTAAGGAGAATTTATAATTATTATTGACCATTTCAGAATACAAAAAATGTATACGCTCAAGAAACTCAAAAGGCATATTAAAAAGTTTGGGGAAGGTTTGATATATTTTCTGGCTAATTACTGAGCCAAACTGGTTCACAAAATATAGCAAATTCATTTTAGTTTTTTGTTTAATTGCTTAGATAGGCCGTTTCAAAAATTCGAGTTGATGATAAATGCCACCTTTCGGAAGGAAGATGGCACTTGAAGAAGAAAGAGTTTCACCTAATATCACTACACAAGGCATATCACTTCTAAAATATCAAGATATATGCAGCTGACGCTAGGTAACACACCAACAGCCAGGAAAGTCGACAAACAGACAGACCAATAGATCTTAGGAGATGCTGCATCATGGATGTTCGTGATGCGGATATAACAGAATGTACAAAAAGTGTATCAGAGTCGCCAAAACTGTATTTTTTTTAAGAAAACCCATTGAGTGAAACACACCCCTACGCAGGGTTTGTAACAGGAAGATGACACTGTTACATAACTAAACTATAGGCAGTGTAAGGGAGGCTCAGCTGGGTCGAGTCGCCACCTTTTTCCACAGTTTAATAGGGTGGCTGGACACCAAGTTTTGAGCTACTCCCAAGTAGGGCGTACAAAGGGCTCAATTGGTGGCCGATTATCCTTCCTCCGATATAGAAATCTTAAACATACCTTTTTATCACACTGCTGTTGTAGGGCTGTACTTTAAAAAGATTTGTTTAAAATTTTTTTCATGCCACTCTGGACATTTGCACGGCTTGCCCCCCCTTTGATCGGGCCCTGGCGAACTGTGTACACACCTGAATGCATGTAGATACAACAAGGATTCTCAGACGCTGCCACTTTAATTGGGAATTGTGCTGTCTGGTTCTTGTGTCCGCAACTTTGCACTTGCAAAAAGTCCTCCTTAATTAAAAGCCCATCTAAATTATGATCAGTGTCATTCGTGACCGTGGGCACATACCCGAGTCGTACTACCTACCGAGTACCGATTCTTTCTTTGTGGTACCCATACAGGCAGCAGTGAGTCACACGAGGTGAGTTCAAGCGTTGACCTACTTCCTTACACGCTGCTTTTGGCTGCCGCTTTTGTATTTTTAAGGTGGACCCAACGGAGACTCACGCAAGGACATTTGAATTTTCGAGGTCACGTTCACGTACTCAGGGCACATGGTAATGTTGTGAAATATTTGGCTGGTTGAAATTGTTTGTTCAATTGGTTACCGGTACCTGACCTACACTTAATTTCTGATGGTACTTTATAACAGGTGTTGATTTTTTTTATGTACACTTTCACACAATGCTTCACAAAATCCGGGAGATTCAAGGCATTCCAAATGTTGGGACCTTGACTTCGTAAGTTGGCAATGGGCAGCACCACCGTGCGCGACGCTTGGAGTTAAGTGGCAAAAAATGGACCAAAAACCAATTCAAGCGCTTGAAAATCCTAGTTTCTGCTACCTGTAATTAGCCAAGTGATGGAGAAGTGTACCAACTAGCAGCTTCAAAATATCAAGATCATGGGATATTTAACGATAGATTCCGGCAATAAATATACTGTGAATATTTTTGATTATGTCACAACTTTATGTAGTCATTCAGAGAGACTCACATCAATGTGCGACGAACGTTGTGACTACAACTGGTGTTTTTATAAGCTACAAGTTAAATGCTACCTAATGATTAGCAGAAGGACTTTTTTGGAGATTTTTTTCGAATTACTGAACAAAAGGATTTCGCGTATTAATTATAGGCTATTAATTATTTTTTCCTGAATTATGCAGAGCCTCGCTTATAGTTGCAGGATACTACAAGAGTGCACAGTTTTTTTGGAGATTTTTGGTTAACAGCAAGGAGAACTTAAAGGAAACATTTTTGAAGCTGCTGAATAAAAAATGCCTCTTGTTGATTGATATGCTACTAACTAAATACTCTTGGACTTTCCAGACCATTGCTTTCCAGTTGAAATTATTTTTTTAACATTAGATTTTCGGCTACAAGGAGAAATATTGTTAGAACTGATGATTAAAATAATGCCGATAGTTTTTTGCCTCCTATAGTTTTTTCTATGCGATTTTCGACTGATAGAATGTTGAACTTGGAGGAAATATTTTTGAAACTGCTGAATGAAAAATGCCTCTTGTTGATTATTATGCGACTCACTAATTTCCAGCAATTATTTTTTTCTATGAGATTTTGGGTTATCAGAAGAGCTTTCTTCTAGATTCTTTCTTCGAGCTGCTGAATAGAAGGATAACGCCTGTTAATTATAGGCTATCAATCAACTGCTTCTGAATAAAGCTTTCTAGTTGCAAGGCAATGCAACAGTGCACGGTTTTCAAGAGATTTTTGATTGTCAGCAGGGAAGAAACATTCTTGAACTGCGCAGACTGTTGCAACTGTGTTTTCATATAAGATGTACTGCTACTAGAAGCACAAACCTGGTGATATTTTTGCCGAACTCAATATACGCAATCTTATACTGACATTGCAAATGCACTTATAATATGGCAAATGGCCTAAGAATAACAATTCGCTTGTAAATCCATTACTGTTTTGTGCAAGCCGCATGCAAGTGTTTCAGTCTATCTTTGAAATTGAAACACTATAGTATATTTCTTCTTTCAGTCCTCCTGATGTTGGCAATCACAATGGCGAGCTGTGCTCTGTCTTCAGCCAGTCTAAAAAGTTGTTCTGCGCTTCGAATTCCGGTCCACTCTCTAAGATTCCTTAACCACGAGGCTTGTCTTCTACCGACTCCTCTACGGCCTTCTATCTTGCTCTTCATTATGAGCTGAAGGATACGGTACCGATCACCCCCGAGTATGTGACCTAAATAGGACAGCTTTCGGCATTATTGTTACTGTTATTAGTAGTTTGCGGATGGCGCTTGCTCTATGCAAAACCTTTTCATTTGTCTGGATTCGGAGCATACGTCTATGTAGCCACATTTCAAATGCTTCAAGATGATTGATGGTTGCTGCTCTTAAGGTCCAAATCTCTGCCCCATACAACAGTACTAAGGACCATATGTAGCACTTGATCATTCTCTGGCGGAGCTTTAAATTTGGATTATTATTGCATTTTTTGAAAGGTTGCGCAAGTTGACTCGATCCTGCACTTGACTTCTTTATGTCTCTGTCATCAACTCCAGTACTCCTCAATATATCTAGAAGTTTGTTTCATTGTGTACCCTGTCTGATGCTTTCTCATAGTCTATAAAGCATAACAAAATGTCTTTGCGTTGATTGCGACACTTTTGAAGAAGTATATTGAAGGCAAAAACTGCTTCCCGGATACCAAGAGCGTTCAAAAACCAAACTGGGTTTCGTCCAGATCACTTTCACATTTTTTGCGTATTCTTCTATGAATAATGCTAAGGAATACTTTTAGTGTGTGGCTCATAAGGCTTATCAACCTGTAATCACTGCATTTTTTTGCACGTTGTTTCTTAGGCAATGTTATAAACACGGACTTCAGCCAATCTTCTGTTATTACTCCAGTGATGTACCCTGTATTGAATAGTTTAACTAAAATCCCGATGTTAGTTAGTATATTTATAATTAACTATTTGAGATGCCCCATGCATATTGCGCAATCCCCTGAAATATCATTTTCCAGTTAATTTAGTCCACGTCGTATGTACCATGAATCGAATATAGATCAATCGTTACAGTCGACTACTGCTCAGGACAAAAAAGAGCAAATATTTGCCTTGGTAACAGTTGGAACTGAACCAATCGTAGATCCGCTGATGTGATTCGATTCTTCCATTCAGCGTGAACCACCAACGCCGATTTTGACGCTGCTGATGGTTCTTCAGTATCGTCAACCAACCGGTAATTCCGATTGGCAGTGAGGAACGACCACAGAGCCTTTAAAGGTGGCTAGAATGTGTTGTTTGACATTTTTTGACTATGTGAATGTTTCTATTACACTGCTTGGGATTTCCATTGTTTTGTGAATTTGCGTGTTACAAGGTTTCCAATTGATGCCTCGAAATAAAATGGTCAAGTTCCTTCCGAAGCTGTTTGTCATCGCATGTCTTCGGTCTCTGATTGGTTCAGCTATATGTAGAGGGAGCATCCAATCTATCGAAAGCATAGGAGGAGGAGGCAAAGCCTGTCAAGTAGGCCACTTTTGGCCCTTTATGCCGACCCCGAACACCATCACTAGAACTATGACATGGTAATTCCTTAGTGTCGAACCTTCCGGACCTTCTAATAAAGGTCACGATGTCCGACCATTACGCTAAGTAGCACTCTTCCCTGGCAAACTCTGCTGTGCCGAACGCCTCAGCCCTAAGGCCGCTGTATACGGCACACTCGCCCAGGAAGTGGAACGAGGTCTCGTCCTCCTCCCAGCACTTCTGACAAATTGGTTCTTTGACCACTCCTGTCAATCCGGTGCCTGTTCAATCTGCAGTGACCTGTGAGGATCCCCACCAACAAGTGGAGTGAATCCCTCCTCCGGTTCAATAGGCATAGCTCCCTACGTTTGTTGGGGCCTGCTATGAACCTCTTGGACTGCCTGCAGTCGTCTCTCTCCAACCATGCTTTCGCAAGTTCGTTATATGCCCAAGCATCTAGGGCATTAGTGACCTGGCATCTGCTAATACCCAGCAAAGGTTCGGGGCTAAAACGTAGGACAACCATATGGAATCCAGGAAAACTTCCTCAAGACCGTCAAGCTTAAGAATAGGCCAGGACAAAAAGCACTGCATCTACAGGTACCTTGTAACTGTGGCTGCATATAAGTCAGACAGACAAACAGACTTCTGCAGGTGAGAATAAAAGAACATCGAATTAACATACGAGTACAGCAAAGTGAAACAGCGAAATGTGGAATACTAGGCCATGAATCGACACAGCACCACAGAATACCTTGGAATGCAGCGAAGATTAACCACAGAGAGCCATATTGGTATTCCCGAATGTTCAAAGAAGGAGCTTGCATCGCTGGTAACAACAACCTGTATAGCAGACCTAGCATGGAATTAATCCATAAATGACTGCGAATAATGAGGTACTACGATAGACACGATTTTGACAGATTGTATTCAACCACAAATCATATCAGTTCAGTAGTGAGTCATGACCACCAACCACATCCGCGAAAGAAGATGCCACTCGATGAAGCCGCAGTTTTTCAAGTTATTATTTATTCACTTGTCTATTCATTTATATTATCTGGAGATTCATTGATAGCGCAACGTCAGCATCTTTAGGATCATCTTTCACTTTTGTGCAGATTTTCATGCTTTAACTTATTTTATCCAAGATAATTCTGGAATTAATTGTAATACTTTTTCAATGTTTGAACAGAAGATTCTGATGTGTTCATCACTAAAATCTATGTTGATCTGCCGGTCTGTCTGTCCATAGTTTCCTTTTACCGCATAATTTAAATATTATTGCAAAGCTCGATATGATATGCGAGTATAAATATAATCTATCAACTCGTAGTTCAACAATGATGAGTTAGTCATTAATCCTTACGTCTTAATTGAGTCAAGTAGTAAAGGCATCCTCCCAAGGCGCTTGGATTGGGGAGCTTAACGATTCTCAGTTGATTGCCTCAATCAAATGCGGCTCAAAGAAAACATGGGTTCATTTAACAAGCAAGGATTTACTTAAGCTGGATTATCATGGCGCTTACAATGATAAGTCTCGGTACACCCGCTAGAGACGTTGTGGATACTGCTTTAACGTATTTATCTAGAGACATTCTTATCTATTCTATCAACTCGTAGTTCTATGGAATGCGAGCACGCCTCAGCCAAAAATATTCCGTTTATCAGGAATAACGTTGTACCGTTAAGAACTGTGCGCCGTTTTTTAGCATCCGCGCTCTATACAGCTGATGATGTTTCAAGAAGAATTAATCATTGTTTTTGTCAGTTCTGGCGATTTGAACTAGTTTTTGCATCAGCAGAAACCTGTTATTTATTAGTTTTGTATTCATTCGTTAATTTTTTTAAATTGCTAAGCTGTTGGTGAATTTTATATGGCAAGCTTAAAATAATTGCAATTAATCTTGATTTTTTTATTTCATTCTATTACACCAAATCTGAATCCTCATTCACAGAGGATAATGAAACATGAAGCCAATTAGGTCGACTCAGTAATACCAAAGCATTAATATTTTTTATAGTGGGCATCGATATCGTAATCTTCTGCGGCCCTCGACGTACTCTTGGGTCCGTCGCTTTTGGACCTTTGGACAAAACCAAAGGCCATGGCACTTGGGCTATAGATGGTGGGCCACATTAGGATTAGGGATATTCCTGAAAGAAGTCTCCAAATGTCCTCACTCAATCCAAAATCCAGAAGATTATCGTTCAATATTCCCACCAAAAAACAGTGAGTGAAAGGCGAGATCAGGTTCCCACCTCAGAGTCTAATATGTGTTAATGACTGATCTAGTTTGAAGGAGAGGGCATTAATTGGTTTGAAACTGTGCTTGGAAGGCAAAGGCGTGGAGGAAAATGAAGCTCTGAGACCTTACATCTCAGAACAAAACGGAAGACCTTGGCGGCCTACCTAAGTATGCGAGGCGAAGGCACGTGGGCACGTCTCCAAATGTCCTCACTTCAGGCAAGAACGTCATAAGCTTGAATTGAAAATTTTTATTCGTTATTCCCACCAAGTGGTTGAGAGGCAAAGTACAGTTCCCACCTCACAGAGTATAGTTTACTGACTGATCTTGCTTAAGGAGACGTGATGCAGTGGTGTGGTAATGCGCTTGAAAGGAAAAGATGTGGAGGAAAACGTAGCACTGGGAATAGTACTCGATGCAGAGACGTTTGCCATCCTATTAGTGACTTATATAGTTGAAGTACTATACGGCCTGGAGCGGGACATATACATATCATTTGACAGTGAAGCAGCTTTGAAGATGGTTGCTGCAATCCCAAGTACTAGGTCAACCAAGGTGGCCCTTCTGTGGGTCCCTGGACACAGCAGTGTACCAGGAATCGAGGAAAGAGATTACCAGGTGATACCAAGGGCTCCTGTATTGGCTCCGATCCTATGCTGGGTATCAGCAGACATCAGGTCAGTATCCTCGAAAAAAAATGGGCATACAGTGAATTAGCGAAAGAAAATCTTATTCATCGCCGTCAAAATGATATTTCATGTGATAATAATAATAATAATAAAACGTCTTTATTTGGGCGAAGTTTAGCATAAAGCTATTCTTACACTTAACCCTATATACATACAATATTATATTTCTTAAGGTATTACATGTGTTCATTTAAATGAGGGTTTTTCAATTTTTTTTGGATCTATAGTCTTGTATTTCATCACAACTATGACTGTGTTTTTTGACTACCTTATGATTAGTATCTAGTAAGTGGTTAAGGTTTTCTAGCGGCTTTCCTTCAACACCATCGTCAAAAAATATTTCACCTGTGATAATAGCTAGACAGGATAAATCGTATGATAGATTGGAGAGAGGATAGCTTTGTATTCATAGCTAGTCAGCTAGTAGACAAGTAATCTGGGTAACCTTTGTAAACAGTCAAATCTGACAGTACGACGATGAAT
The DNA here is from genome assembly GCA_949316355.1 of Bruchidius siliquastri. NCBI lineage: Eukaryota > Metazoa > Arthropoda > Insecta > Coleoptera > Chrysomelidae > Bruchidius > Bruchidius siliquastri. Next base: position 21,603,043 of record OX438537.1, read on the forward strand.
TGAATATAAATCGAAACGCGTCCATGAAAAGAATGTTTCATATGTGAAACTTTGTGTTAAACACCCAATATTTTATCTGAATGATGGAAGAGTTTCAGTAAGTAAGAGCATTTACAATCTACAAAACAAAAGTTAGTTTACTCTGAACCTCGGGAGTATATGAATGCTCAAATAATCAGGCAGTTCTCAAGGCCACAATTTCAACTATTTAAGTGATTGATTTATTTGATTTCAATTTTTGCGTTTTCTTTAAATCAAAACACAAACGCTTCAAGCTCAAGCGACTAACTATCGAAGACGTAGATAAGAAATCGGTTTCCATTCTCGTCACCAGTTGCTGTATCCTGCTTCGCTTGATTTCCCAATCACAAACAGACAATGCAATCCAACAACAAAGATGCTGATGGTTCTTTTTCTCGCGGATCGGTTAGCGGTAACATTGACTTCCGAATATTCGGCGGAATAATTGACGCTGCCACTACAGCAGCAGGCGTGGCGTTGCGGATTTTAAAAATGTACAGTTTTAATTACACCGCCGAATCACCGTAAACGTTAACCATGAACAATTGACGAACATCAGCGTACCGATAGATGCCAACTTGATATTTTGGCGTATGGTACATTAGGAAGATGGTGGAGACCCTCGCAAAGTGAACCAATGGCGTACAATGATAATAAAATCGGCAAAAGGCAATTTGCACAAAGTACAATGATACCTTGCAGTGGATGTTCTGGAGGCTAAAGCTACTCTTACACTTAACCTCCAATAAACAGAATATGGATGGTGTAAGCGAAAATATATAACAATTCGAATAAAAATGAACAAATGTCCATATTCATGGAAAAACACTTAATTTATAAATACACAAGTACAAGCAGCGTTTGAAAAGGGCAGTTCGGTGATAAAGAATAGAGAGACTATGTTGATCCCTAAAGCTGCTACTAGAAGTATGACGACGGAATATAAGCTTCTCTCTTAAGTAGCCAGGTTTAGATTTCTTCAAACTTTGATGAACAAAAACTGTATAATGGAATCTAATGAGATCAGCCATTCTCATCCATTCAAGTGTGGGAAAAAGTTCCGAAGCGTGGTCAAATTTCCAAAAATCAATCACACACAACTGTTTTAGATAACTTGCATACTGTTCTTCACTTAATAAAATAAAAATAAACGATGCTGTGATAATTGAATATAGAGAGTACCAAAGCCTCTTACACTTTTTTGCGCATTTTAAAATTCAAAATATGTCTGTTTGCATACAACGTTCTGTAAAATGTATTTTGCATTAGATTCTTGATATGTATTCTAAATTTTAATTTAATATCTATTGTCACCCTTAATATTTTTATTGAGTCTTGGAACTGTAATTCCTGATTTCCAATATTCGTCTTCAGAACTGATTGTATGTAATGCCTTTGATTTTCAGAACAGAAATGTATTAGAGTAGATATTGCTGGGTTAACTGATAAATTATGATCTGTGGAAAATTCAATAAAGTTCCTCATATCACGTTCAAAATTATCTTTTGCATTATCTACATCTTCAGGGCGCAAGGTGTGAACGACTTGAGTGTCGTCAGAATATGAGTGAATATCAGAAAATGTAGTAAGTTTTGACAAATCAGCAGTGTATATCAAAAATAAGTGAGGGACCTAAAACCGACCCCTGAGGTACACCAGAGTGGACTGACTTAAACCCCTAGAAAAATTTTGAGAACGCCCATGCATACATCATAGTCGACCGTTGTCGGGACAAACTTTCAATTTTGCAGAGCGCTAGATTTTGGGTATAAACCATCAGCGGAACTGATGGAGACAAACTCTGATTGATAAGTGGCACATCATAGCCACTTTGATGCCATGACAAATAACTGTATCTTTCCGTCGCTAGACGATCAAGCAAAGAGATTGATCGTCTTACTGTAACATTATTTTCTATTCAGATGTGTCGTAAGATAGATGAAATATGCCAGTATGTGTGTCATCAAAATGTTTGCGTTTCTTATCTGTCATTATGTAGTTTGTTGTTTATGTTATACCATACTTCATTTGTATGTTATTGCCCATGCGCACAGAGGTATTGTGACCAGCTCCAACTCGAGGGTAATGGGGTAATTGCGAGACGAAATTTTAAATAAAATTAAAATTAATATTAAATACTTTATCCACTATAAGTGCTTCACATACGTTTTCAATTTGGATCAGATCCGGATTTGATCCAAAATTCTCAACATTCCACATCGATCCGGATATCTGAGATACTTGTACGAGGGTCACGCTGAAAGTCCTTAGATTTTCCAAATCTATACAAGTTTAAACAAGTTTGAGCACGCAGCTATTTTGTCTAAAGTTGTAAGTGCTTACAAGCAAAGGCAGCGTTTGAATCGTTCAGTAGTTGCCTTGCAACGGTCTCGAATGCATCTAAGTGTTAGCCGAATTTTAACGTGAAAATGGAACCCGGTAGTCGCGATTATCGAACCTAGATTTAGTATGACTAAAACAAGCGGAATGTCACGAACGTTTAGTGAGTTGCTTTGGGGGCTCTGCCCCTTCTAGGGCTTCAGTTTTTAATTGGTTTGCTGAGTTTAATAAGGGGCCGGGTCTCAATCGATGATGAACCTCGCACAGGTCGACCGCTCCCTGCTGTTACTCCGAAAACTGTAAAAGCTGTGCAAAATATGGTAAAAAAGATCGACATATAACCTACACCGAGATTCAGCCTTCTCTGGGTATTGGATCGACAAAAGCCCGAACAATCATTCATCATCACCTTCGCCTAAGGAAGCGGTGTTCTAGATGGGTGCCACATCTGTTGACCAGTGAGCAACAAGAGTTGATTGGGCTAAGTTTATGCTTGAAAAATTTGATAATGGGCACAGTAAAAACACTTTTAATATCGTATCCGGAGACGGAACATGATCCCGAAACTAAAAGGCAGTCATTAGTTTGATGCTTTGAAAGTGAGCAGCCTCCAACGAATATTCGTCGTTCCAAGAGTGTTGGAAAGAAAATGGTCGTATCGTTTTTTCTAAAAATGGATACATCACAACGATAGCCTTGGAGAATCAAAGGACACTTACTTCTGAATGGTATATAACCAAATGTGTTCCTGTAGTCTTCGAAGAAAATTTTTCCACCGATGAAGAGGCAATCGCTGCATTTGAGGACGAAATTAGCAACCTTTGAAAGGAACGTTGATCACAAGAATTTGACAAGTGGTTTTACCGAATGCATAAATGTATTGAGGTGGAGAGATAATATGTTAAAAAAATAGAGTAAAGTTTTTAAGAAAAACTTTGTAGTTTTTCTGTATCAACTACGTATTCACTGTCGTATTTTTAGAACATGAGCCTAATATATTGTATTATTAATTATTCGGCTCCTTTTGTATGCCCAAACTTTATCCTGATCCAGAGATTGGATCCCATTCTCATATCTAGATCATAGGATCCGGGATCTAAAATCGTTTCAAATGTGAGAAATGTATCTGCTTCCGTAGTAGATGCAATAGATCAAAATCTGTAGGGAATATGTTTTTAAATTTTGCACCAGCACTCTATATAATATTTTTATACACAAATTCCCATCCATCAAATAAAATTCTATAGAAATCATGTATCCTAACCAAAATGTGCACTTTCTCACGAGATATACCATATGCACATATTTCCTGTGTTTGTAACTGGAAAACATCAATTTTTGTATTTTTATATCTTATATATTTTTGTGCAAATAGTTCAGAATGTAGTTCTCTCTATCAGATGGAATACCCGTAATTTCCCAATAGAACGAAAAATCTGTCATTTACATCTGCTGGTTTGATTGCCAGTTACTATTTTGGCAATTATTGATCTGACTTTGAACATACTTGAGAAGAAAAATATGTTATGAGCCTACATTGGTTGCTGCTGATGTATTTTTGAGAATCTCGTCACTTCATATGGTAACTCTCCTAATGCTAATAGCTTCGCTCTGCTTTTTCCGCATGCAGATAAGATCGATGTAGCACACTGTAAATTAAACGGTATCATCCTCAAACGCCGTCCTTGACATTCACGAAAACCGAGTTCCTTCAAGTATACACATGAGGACTCTGATACAGCACCGACCAATAGAGTAGTAACATTGGGTGAAGAATAACAAAAATCATTTCTTCTACACCTATAGAATTATGAAATATGTATGGGATGTCACCGCTAGCTATCTATTTAATAGATACTTTCTGAGCCTATCCTAGTAAATAACTAGCTAAATGTCCAGATCCAGGCAACAACCCTGCAATGCTACTGGCGTTGCGACCCCATACTCTCAGCTAAGTGAGTACATATTTAATATGACCCTTGAATCAAAAAGCTTGAAATGGTATGATCATATCAGCCGTTATGGATCACAGCAGATGACCAAAGAAAGCAATACCGCAGATACTGATATAAAGAAGAAAAAGAGGTCGACCTAGAAGGGCGTAGAAAGATGGTAGATATGAAAACTGCCATGACGAGCAGACAGGATGGAAATTAGCGGGAAAGAGACCGCCAGAAACTGTGTGTTGAACATAAAGTTGCACAAATGAGATATTCTTTCTATCAATATATCAGTAGCAGACAACCGATGTAGTCATGTAAATTGGAGATGCTCTTGGTGAAACTCTTCCACCATGCAGATAAAAAGATTGTGTAATTAACACACAGTTTCACAAATAATTTTTTTTATTAATCCCCGGCTAATTCTACTACACTAAATGCCCATGCTCTGCAGATGTTTGGCAGCCCATTGCTACTTGACTTAACCTAAATCTGCGGACATTAGAAAGCGAAAATGTTTAATAATATAATTATACTCACTCATCGTTCATCTGACGCTACACTGATGCATGAGAAAAACGGATACCAGGTCAAGATGTGAGGCTCAGTCGTGATCGGTATTCTACATGATTTATTTGTTTGGGTGATTGAGCTCCTAGGTCACAAGGTGAGGCCTACAGGTCTATGAAATTATGTGAACATCATAAATCAGGGTAGCGGACATCTGATGTAGTATTTTGTGCGAGGAACACATAAATGGTAATAGTTGAAATCGATATGGCATGACTGACAATTTAAATATATTTGACCCAAGTAAACCCAGTGTTGCCAAATCAATTTTGCAATCAATACACTTTCCAGGATATATGAGACTTTTACGTACTTTTTCCCTACGTACGAGGAAAGTATAGTTTTTTCCGAATTAGTTTTCTACGCGTTCAATACTGCATCAAATTGAAGTCAGTTATTTCCGTCAGTCTGGAGGTCTGTCTGTCGGTCTGTTGGCTTCTTGGTATCTTTTAAACTCAGTAGCTGTTGAACCGATTTTGATGAGATTTGAGAAGCAATGTGCTGTGGCATCATAGTAGGAATTCTGATATATTTTTGAAAGTTGATGCAAAAATTATCTCCAAGATCCAAACTTGATCAAGAATGTAATTTCTCCGACTTACTTTATTTTTCACTGGCGGATAATCGGAACCGCATACATACGAATGAATAATTATTGACGTTTCGGCTGCTCCGACAACATTTATCAAACTGAAAACAGATTTAAATAATTTAATTTTGAAAATATTAATATATTCACATACACACACACACTTCCGTTTTCAACAACGCCTCAGTATGAACTATTATAAAGGCTGTAATACAGATGAAACATTTTAAATTTAGATCTATTGGAAATAATTCCCTTATTCCAAATGTCAACTTGATAAGAACATCACGTGATTCAATGTTTATAAATGACGGAGATGAACATTGATGGCTTTTGGTAATATTTCAGTATCATATTGACAAATCTATTGTGAATTCTTGTTCTTGTAGCTAGACCGAGTGCTTATAATAATAGAATTACTGCCCAATTATAAATTAATTACAGCAAAGAACACGAATAAGTGTTCCTTAGAGGTTATGTACGATATTATATACTCATTATTAGTTTGGTCAATGTGGTATGTAAATATGTTCAGGATACAAATAAGCAGTCTGCATAATTGGAAACACGCACGCGCAGTGTGAAAATAATGCTTTTACAAACCACAAGATGTCAGCATGCTGTAGGTACTAATTCGTCAATTATTTTCATCAGTTCATATTTCTAGGAGATGTTTTGTCACTCTAACTATTTATTGCTTACGCCGAGGAAACCATGCAAGATGATTTGAGTATGAAATTTGAGATGGTCTAGATACAGGTACTAGGGACGTTCAATATGTCTTCAGAAAAGTAAGAATCCTACACCTTATCTATCAAAATAGCAATAATAGAGAGATATTGCAAACCACATATACAGTAGAGGTTGCGGTATTTCTGCTGTGTTATTTTAGATTGGCCTGCGTTATCTTCATTGCTCAATGACAGTTATTGCCATACAGAGGGTTCCACCTGCCATACCTTGCTTTGAAGCCTTCCAAGAAGGTCAAGTGCCATAATCCCAACCTTACATTTTCTGATCTTCATTTTTTTCCTCCTAATATCCAATAACAAAAACAAATGATATTTAATTGTTCTTATTAGAAAATCCCTCGTTATTGTCTTCATTTTCAAGATTCCAATTCATGGGGTTGCCTTAACACTTCTTTCGATAAGCACAGATCATCCTCAGCAGTAAAGCGTACTCTACGAGTAGATATTCATAGTGTAATTTGTGAAAAAGTAAACAAAAGTGTCATTCACAATATAGGTTTAATCAACCATAACTTTTATGACATTTCCATATAAATCGTTACGAAGTCACGATTATTCCCGCATATAAATACCGCAATCATAAGACTCGTTTGTTATCATCCGTCAAAATACCGCTTGTAATATTTAGATATATAACATCTCTCTATTATCTTTTCGGTGATAACTTTATATTCTGACTGACCTATAAGTGTATTTTAAAAGCGTACTAGTCACGGTGCAGCTTATTGCAGTTTTACTTTCCCAAAATACTGTTCCGCCAGCCACGCACTGTTGACGTGGAGATTTATTAACATTGAAAACGTGAACGCAAAATTACATAGCGCATCGAAACGCCTCGTTATTGTTTAATTCTGTATAGTAATTGTTATTGTGTTACATATCTGCAGATATATTGTTTGATGTATCAAAAGATGTGCATATATGAAATGAATGTTTCATTGTTTTGCCGAAATAATTGTCCGCCGAACATTTTGTCTCAGAATTATGGTACTGCTTTTTTGGTACAAATGTGTTGATCCTAAATTTTGTTTTTCAATACCTAAGCCTTAAACACTAAGGAAAAATAAGCTTAGGCAGATTAGCCACAAAAAATATTCGCCTTGCAAATGTTTCCATGTTATATGAAAACATATTTTTTACCGGAATAGTTCATTAATTATTTTTAATTTTATTATTAGAAGCCTTCGTGCCAAAGAAGTACCTACGACGTTACAATCTGTCAAATGGAATACTTGAATTATGTCAATCCAAAGGTAGGCATAGATTTGCACTACGATGTCCCTCTCTCCAGAAAAATACTTTCCGGGAGCATTCAAAGAGGACAATTTGTTTACTTGGTAATTTAGTATAGCTGTTCACAAATCCGGTTTTCGTTCTTGGCCCAGACCCAGGATCCTGGAGACTATTTTGCCCTCTTCCGAATACAGGAATCCCATTACAGTAATAGTAGTAATGGAGAGGCAAATAGGCCACCTTTGGCCCTTTTTGCCGACCACGAAGACCATCACTAAAACTATGGAAGACCTGGTAACGCCCTAGTGTCGAACCTTCCAGACCTCTTAATAAAGGTTATGATGTCCGACCATTCCGCTAAGTAGCACTCTTCCCTGTCAAACTCTGCTGTGCCGAACACTTCAGCCGCTGTTTACGGCACACTCGCCCAGGAAGTGGAATGAAGTCTCGTCCTCCTCCCAGCACTTCTGACAGATTGTGTCTTTGACCACTCCTATGAGTGTCATATGCGTGTTCAATCTGCAGTGACCTGTGTGGATCCCCACTATCAAATGGAGTGAATCGTCCTTTCGGTTCAGTAGCCATAGTTTGTTGGGGCCTGCTATGTTGGACTGCCTGCAGTCGTCTCTCTCCAACCATGCTTTCGCAAGTTCGTTATATGCCCAGGCATCTAGGCATTACTAACCTACCAATGCCCAGCAAGAGTTCGGGGCCAATGCATGCTCCCCTTGCTCCCATTCTCGCCAGGCAGTCTGCTTTCTCATTGCCTGGCACCCCATGACAAGTTATGTCTGTTGAATGGCAGTATTCGTATTCTGTATACCTAAATATGTACATAATTTATATTCGAATTTAGTGCCCCAAATACATCTTTCTGTACCGAGTTTTTTTAATCCTCCTTCCTCCTTAAAATTAATCAAGAACATGTTAAGAAACGGTTTCTATGACGGTGTGAAAAATGAAATATCTTGGAGCATTTTTCCTTGGAACACTATCTAGTTTCAACCGAAGCACGTACATCATTTACATTCATTTCATATAAAGAAGAAATATTCAGAAGGTTTAATAAGCCAGTAAATGCAAATAGGTCGTACTTCAAGATGGTGTAGTTAAATCTGACGAAATTATTTAAAATGAATAACTAGAGTTTAGATTGGATGTAAGACTGTGATTGGAGAAATTAAAGTAGGTTGTGACTGCAATGGCAATACACAATTAATTACATACTGTTAAAATTATTAATTGACTGTCGAGCGGTCAAAGGAAGAAAAGGGATTATATGTTTTGCTAGGTAAACATGATGATATCCTTTCACAAATCATATTCAACTACATTATGCAATTGAAATAATCTCAGCAAGGTAGTATTCTAGGATGCAGTAAAGGTCTATTTATCAGAAATAGGTAGTTTGACTTCCATACAGGGTACTGGTACTTACAAGAAGGAACAAGGTAATTAAACCATAAACCAATAAACTCGAAATGAGCCCTAAATCTTATTTCAAGGGTATTGTTGTCACCATTTAGAGGGGTTGGACCGTTTAGAATTTGTTTGGTAACATTTTACAGCGTGCAAAGACCAGAGACAGAGGTAGTAACATTTTAAAGTGGTATTGAAGAATCGATATCTTCAATAGGGTGAGAAATATGAAATATCTTATTTTTTATTTCGCTGCAACATTTTGAATGTAATACCATTGATAAGAGAAGTTGGTGACACACTCAGTGTTCCGAATTATATTTTGGAAACATATACACACTGAGAATGGTGAATCCAAAGGTTTCATCGATTATGATGGAATTTTTGGAGCGATATTTTATGGGATCGAGCAAGGCATTTTTCATGGGTAAACTCTTACAAATGTAGAAAGCCTCTCACGCTTCTAAAGCGGTGTTAGATGATGAATAATGAGTATTCATATGAGCCGTTATACTAAACTAACTATACTCTCTGGTAGCTCATTTCACAACATTGAGGCTCTAAAAAAGGACAAGCTTGAACGAGATGCTGCTAGTCCGATCTGGTGAGGATGAGCTTGTAAGGCTGTTCAAGTGCGTCGATGTTCTAGACTGTGGGGATTCTTAGTAATTCAAGGCGCGTTCAGTAACTTGACATATTGTTCTATTCCTGGATTGAGTACGTAAGGTGAATCAATCACTGCTGTTTCCCAAAAAGACTTCTACGAATTGAAAAGTAGGGGACAATGAATTTTGGAGAAATACTGAACACTTACATCTTCAAAGTATTCGGAGAGTCTTTCAAGTGCAGATTTTGATGTATTTTGTTTCAGATAAACATATTTATTGATTGTCCTAAAACCAACCCTTAATAGTGCGAATTGTTGGGCTGCACTGGACAGTGTACCTACCGCCGCGGCTGGGCCAGCCCAGAGGGTGGTGCACTAGTTGCCAATACCTGCTGTGATATGTGGTTTACCTATTGCCGCTACCTGTCATACCTCCCATTCGACGCAACCGGGTTCGGTGACAAGTGCACAATGCGTGCCTTGAGGTACACCACGACGATCCCATTGCTTTAACACGCTTCGTACTCTGATCTTTTTGTTGAACTGGGTTGTGTCTTTTTTCAGGAAATCCACCATGAAATAAAGCGTACGGAAAATTCCGTGAATGCTGATAGTAATTCACCGTGACCCTCTTTGTGGTGCTGCTAACGTGACGATTTTTGTATTGTCCAATCAGAAATGCTACTGTACAGTATTGTAATTGTTTTTAACTGTATGTACAAGTTTGATTGTATTTTGAAAAAAATCACTACTGATTATTTCATCAAAAACATACCTTTATCCTGCATGAATCTTGCAGTAGGACTTCCACAGAAATATGCCATCCGGATAAAAAACTGGGGATAGGGGATGTAGGAATAGCGTTCACTCCAACGTGCAGAAGACTATGTTAACTACCCTAAGAGGAAATCGCAGGTTTTTCTACCAACCGAGGAAGTGGAGAAATGGCCATTACTCGAGTTATCTTTCATCAAGCTTCTGAGGATAAATATCAACAATGATGTGTTCTGGCAAGATCATGTGGCCCGCATTGCCTAGGTCTTGTCTCAGAATCTGAAGTTTCTCTGCCTTTACAGCAAATTACATTTACAAGAACAACTATTACTCCAAAATGCTCAGACCCTATCATCATTGAAATACTGGTCGTAATGTGCACTCCCTGATTTCTGGACACAATCGAGAAAAGAGCAACACGTCTAGTCAGCATGGCATTACAAATCACCTCCACAGTCTGTAGCTTCAAAGAAAAGGGGTTGATTCGTTCTACTAAGGTGGTAGCCATATGTTCTATCTAGCTGTCTCAAATAATAACACCAAGAGTCGTTAGTACAATAAACATGACAACAAAAGGCCAATATACGTATCAGCTACAAGTCGTAATTTCTACTCCTAGAACGAGCCTCCCCCAAAAGGCATTCCGTTAGAGGACTTCAGCGTAAGGTAATAAGATATCGCTCACAGTGCATCTGGAGTAGATAGGTTTTTTGCCTTAGTGAAAAGTTCTGTTTTCAAAAGTATCAGCAAAAATACCCAAACTGATTATTCAAAATTTCCAAGTACAGCTCTCATAACACAGTGGATGGTCCTTTTTTGAGGAAATATTTTTCTTAATACCGATCTGATTATGTTATCTGATTTTATAGAATGAACCAACAGCTATACAAAATCAATTCATGTTACACTTCGACTGCATACTAGCGAACGAGGTAAATCAATTTATGCTAATCTCGGCTGAGTTTATAAAGTAGAAAACCTTGAAAGTGAATCAGATAAAATGAATGGTAGAGGGATTGAACTGTTGATAGCATTGCTACTACACAGACTTACTACAGACACACACTCAACCTTGGAGTGATGAAACAGACACCGTTCATAGTATTCCCGTTACAGTGATGTCGGCGACTGCACTGTTTCGCAAATGAGACGACAAACGAAGGATGATTATCGAACATTGATAAGATTACTCACTTATAATTGTATTTGACAATTTTTTCTTGCTAAATTAAAGTATGTAACTGACACCATAGTAGAAGTAGTAATGGGTAGGCAAGTAGTCTACCTTTGGCCCTTTTTAAGTTTCACTAATAGACAGACCAATCAAGAGGACAGACCGACAAACAGACAGAGCGACAGAACGGCAGACCGATAGAAGTGAGTAACAGTGATATTTTAGATGAATGCATTCTGAAACGAAAAAAACTTGAAGTTAGAAAATTGTAGCTGTTCCAAGACTTCCTTGTTTATGCGAGGAAGGTAAAAGTATCTCGATACAAGGCCGAGAAAGGATATAAAGACTGAGTCTCGAGACGACATTTGATCGACCAGAGAAGTAGACAGTATTAAGCATTCAATAAATTTTATAGGAGGACCACTTTTCAAGGAAAGTTCGAGGATCTCTTCAACAACATTGAGTAGTTTGATTTTCATGTTGGTCTTGCTTTCGTGCGGATTACTGTGCATCTTTACGATCTGGGATGAAATTTCGCGAATTTTTCCATAGCGACCTGTTTCTATATAAATCCAAGTAAATACATCACCTATGCGGAACCGAATAATACTACCAAATCAGTGTAAAGTTTCTCAACAGAGACAAGCCACGCTAAGCAGCGATGGATGTGCAAGAGGATGGTGCAACAGCCATTCTCGATATGCCTGGTAGCGCTACCAAACATGGCGTGTACAGTATAGAATAAAATCCGAGAGGTAGGCGCAGAAAGAGCGAGAATTGTTGGTTGTAATTCATAAGTAGAGGAGTTTAACTCATCGTAAAATTTTCAAATACGCGAAAACCTGTTTTACCTCCACTGCCAGTAGGTAGGAAAGTATTGTAGTCCCGAAAAACTTCGGATTCGACATATTATGTTTTCTGGATGTCTTATGGCAAATTATGAAAAATCATGATATTCATTTCATTGTCTATCTGTCTGTCTTAGGCTCCTCAATAACTCGAAAGATATAATTCAAATTTTATGAAACTTGAAGTTACTTTTATAGCAAGGCAACCATGAACTCCAAGCAATCAGCCGCAGCATTCTAGGGGGGATTAAAACATTAGGATTGGAGTTCGGGAGATCCAAAAAAAACTATGTATTGGTAGAAGACGTTCTATACTCTATGGAATGTTGACCCTAGTATTACTTTGTACTTTTTGAAATATCGATCTGGTAGCAGCGTAGGAATGCATCACAATGCTGTTTGAATTTCAGTTGTGAAACTTTATATCGTTCTTACACAATTTAAACGTGAATAAAATGGGGAAGAATGATCATACTCGAATTTTGCTTAATACTGTACACTATTAAACAGCCAACGTATACATACACAGGCACTACCAGTGTATGGTGTTGAAATCTAGGAAGTCCCTCGGCCTTGCAAGGACGTCGTTCGCTGGTTCTTTCACCTTTGCAACTCACCATCTGTTGAAACTTGAGGACATCCTTAAATACAGTATGCTTGTTATACTACTGAGCTCAGTTGAAAAATTTCAGTCGTGTCGGTAGACTAACCTTCGCCGTTTTGCGTTTCGTAATAAAGTTCTATTAGTATTGCTTTTACTAATATTATTTATTTTATTTGTTTTACATAACCGATCCCGCATGGTTTCAGGCTTGTGAGAGTCGAAATCACTCAAGATGTGATGTAGCATGTAGGTAAACGCCTCGTCAATTGCAACAGCTGTTGAAAAAAGGTTAGGATTTTCATGGTCTAAAGTCCATGCATTGTATAAAAACTAGTTAAGACCAAAGCTAGGATTGTACTGTCATGCCTGAGGAGTTACTGCCCCATTTTCCCTCACCTATACTTGACACAGTTCAGAGTAGAGCAATTCGACTTATCCGGATAAAAAGATTGTCTTATTAACACACAAACTACTTTTCTTTCAGTGACGCTTTTCGATTTATATTTAAATCATCGTCGGACTGTCAGATTTGACTGCTAACAAGGCTACCCAGATTGCTTGCCAACTAACAAACTAGATCCTATGATGGATACAAAACTAGAGCTCTCAAATCTAGCATACTATTTATCCTTTCTAGCTATTTTTCTATTGAATTATTTTTTCCTTTCTTGGGTCTGTCTTAGGAGGAATATTTTTTTTGGCGCCTCTGTCCTTAAGATGTGTGTGAATGTGTTCTATAAGTATTTTCTGTATGTAAATAGATGGACGACAAACTGTGATTCCAAATGTGATTTTCGACATACCAAAAACTGGCAGGGTGTCAATTACTTGACGCAACCCCCAAGATACGCCTTTTTCGACTTTGCGATTGTTGATCAGTTCAAAATTTATATTCACACACGCAACCTTCATGACAGTTTAAATATAAAAATATAGTTTAATGGTAGTTTATGATTGAATAAATATGTCAATTTTATTTAACCTAAAATAAAATAGTTTTAACGCGATATAACGAAATTCGATTAGGGATATCAATCAAAGTCTTGATCGAGCAGCTGTATGGAAAATTATTTACTTCACACGCATCAGCCGAGGACATTTTTTGAATGGAATTCGACCGCCCTACCATCTTATGAAAACATTGTCAAAATTGTTGAGTTCTGTTCTCGAAAAATATGACAGGATAATCATTATTCCTGAGTACGTGATGGTCGGGAATGGAGGCATCAGATATTCTAGCTTCTCTATTTTAATACCTCTCTCAAAAAGGGCTGGTATATGGCATGTTTGGGATTTATAACAAGGCGACCGCTATTCGACAGGGTGCTACCGAATATCTATCCATATAATTTATTAGAAAGATGTAACGGTAACATTTTTTGTTCTGTTGCTGTGTCGGAAATTGAAGCCCTTATTATTGGGGTGCAATTATCTTATATAGTATTCTACGGCTCAGATTTTTTGCTTAGTTTTTGCTAATATGCAGGTTATAACAGGAATTTTATTATTCGTGTAAAGCCTGTACCGTTAAATGTAGCAAAAAGTTGGACCTGGCCGAAAATTTGAATAAATCGAGTCCAGTAGGTTGATTCACTGCAATAATATACATAGAGCATTTTAACGATGAGAAATTTTGCCTCGAGAATTCAATACGCAGTTGTCTTATTCTTATGTTGCGGACGGCTCAAGGATGGAACAAAGAATGGAAGCTAAGATCTACGGGATAATAATGCCGTAAAAGAACTACTGCAGGAAGGAGGAGAGTATATGGTAGAGCGTAAGTTAGCAAAGAATAGAAGAAATTAATCATCACAAATCATTAATACTTTATATTACTGGTTAATGTCACTCCTAGAATTCATTATGTGATTTTCTCTCTGATTCATTTTAAAGTTGCCTTTGTCGTTAATTGGAGCCACATGTGATTGATGGAATTATTTTACTAATGTTACAGCTGCCTCGGCAGTGGTACCAGTTTGGAAATAAACATTTGAATTTTATTTTGGTATTGTTATTCTCTGAATTTGAATGAAAAAATATTGAAGCTACTGAAATATTTTGAATATTTTATAATTTAAAAATATCCTAAAATTTCAATGTTTCTTCAAAATTTCCAGGATTTGTAACTGGATTGGATTTTTCATTTTTAATCTATTCTATTTACGTTGCCTTATCAAATGAATCTTGTAGATTATAGTGGTTTTCACTGCATATCATTCAGTTTCCAATTTGCTTGTTTAATATGCATATGCATAGCAAAACTGCCAATGAAAATCAGCATTGACTAGTTCTGCTCTGCCTTGTATAGTCTCAGCAATGGAATCTCCATAAAAAGTGCCCTATACCCACATCATTGTTTTATTGTCATCATCGTACCGCATTTAAAAGGCAAAGTTGATTCGCTGAATGAGAAATCGTTGTTGGTACAAACAGCTGAATATGGTACAGTTAGATAGGAGTTCCCGTTTGGGCGTATTAACATAAGGTTTGTCCCATTACCGCTGCAAGGCCTACTTTTCAGCCATCATGCACTTCACATTATATCGATAGCATCTTCGTTGTGTATTATGTTGAGAGCTATTCATTTGCTGTAATGATTATTATTAACACCTCTGCAGAATGGCTTCAGTATATCACGCGTGAAGAATCAAAATTGAAGAAAAAATTAGATCTTCCCGTTGCATGAGAGGCACTGAACATATAGCAGATATTTGGTATAGTGTAACATTCTAAATAGTGGTGTGGGTCTATAGTAGGTTTTATCTATCAAATTAACTTCACTGACCGTGTGGTTACTACAAAAAAAATATGCGACGAGCAATGGCCTATCATTTAGAAGTTTAAAGCTTTGATTTTAATTGTTTCCAATTATAAAATTCCAATTTTCTTGTACAGGTTATGCAGTCGCGTTTTGATTTTCTTGATCGATTTTTTTTATTACATGCTTTCTAGTGTTTGTTCGTTCTTGATTTGTTGGCTTGAAATTGAATATTTTTAAGTGATTTGCAACATGTGTTCAGCGCAACGGTTGACCCATCCTGAATGCGGACCTGCTAGCGTCATTTACGGCATTTTTACTCCATGTTACTCAATAACGTAGAGATGGGAAGGGCATATTTGCATTATCTTTTAGTTTATAGGAAAAACTGTTTTTCTTAATTTAGTAAAATATAGGAAAATAATGAAATAACAACCTAAAAAGTTGGAGAAAATTATTAATATTGGTGCATTAAATTAGCAGTTGATTTTCTAAAAACTAAATCATCACGTTACGTCCCTGGTGTTACTGTTGGTCTGTTTGTAGCTCATTGTCACCACCTAAACTCATCAACCGCTGGACCAATTTTCATTAAGTTTGGGAAGAGATGTGCTGTGGCAACAAAGTAATTAACAAAAAAAAACACAAAAGATCTAAACTATGTTTTGGTTTTCGGATTCTTTTTAGTGCAGTCAAAAAATTTTCCTCGTGAGGGGCTAGATTTGCAAACTTTGTTTTGCACGTCTTTCAATCTCCTGATTATTTCATTGTTTTTTTATAGATAACCTCACGCAAAGGCATATAGCCAATCGCGCTTCATGAGCACTGCGCGAGGATAAATGTTTGTTGACATTGACCATAAAACGCTGTAGATTGTAACCATCGGGGAACAAAGTCCGCGGTAGCTCATTCCACAACGCCAAGGTTCTCCAAAAGAACGACATTTTGAATGGGCTCGTTCGAGGCGGTGTAATATCAGCGAAGCTGTTTATAGGATTAGAAGCTGTAGATATGATTAGTAGTGCCGTAATCAAAGAAAAGGCAAAAGTCTCAAAAATGACAAAATCCACCAAACGTCATTATCAAATGTTCTCAAAGAAGTGGCTCACTTTATAGGTGCTCAAAAACATTGGTGATATCAAAAGTTTGATTTCGGACTTCCATTGTCTATAAAATTTTGAGTATCACGACGTTTCGATTGATATGCTATCTTCAATCGTCTTCAGGTGGTGATGAATGCCAACAACAGCAAAGTGTACAGCAAACCCAGCGTAGACATTAAACCAATATGGCAGCCACTCATAAAGATCAATAGACTACGACTGGACCAGAGAACACACAATGACCGACAAACAGCCACGTCAGCAGACCGGAATACCGCGCATCGGGAACCAATCAGAACAGACCGCGCACAACGACACGTCACCGGACGAGGTATAAATAGGCGTGAAAGGAACGTGTTCGCCAGTTCATCTGAAGACGATTGGAGATAGGATATTAATCGAAACGTCGTGATACTCAAAATTTTATAGACAATGGAAGTCCGAAATCAAACTTTTGATAAATCCACCTTGTCTACAAGTTTTAAACAACAACATTGGTGATGATTTTACAATTTGTCTGTTAGTTGTCGTGTTTGTCACCACGTAATCTCAGTAACCGCTGCAGCGATTGAATGCAAATGCTATGTTTTAGATTATCCAAATATTTTGGATTGTGGGCAAAGACTTTTCGCAGAATACGATTTAGGACATATTTGCGTCTCTAATGAACATGGGATGATAATAACTTAACCATTTCAGCTAGCATAATATTTATTGCTACCAGCTATAGCAAAACATAGGTAAATGCATAGGAGCAACTGATTCAATCTATTTGAATCCACTTTATATGAATCATATCGAACAAAATTTGGCAGAGCAATTAAAAAATGTCACATATGGTAAACAACAAATAACAACGAGCCAACAGCAGTACTTTGGAACAGAAGTTCAACCTGTATAGCGCCAGCGCGCATACCATTGTAACAATCAACGTCCTTGATTTTGGTGTTGTGGTCGGTACCTAATTCATAAAAGCTCTGTAATGCCGTGTTACAGGTTAGTGAACTTGCGGTGTGTGCACTGATAGGTTTTTTTTACTCTGCTTCGTGTCACGTAACTCCATTGGGCAAGCGCCATTTTTAAGGCGGTATTAGTAAATATTTGTGTAATATAATGAAGAAATCTGAATTTTAACATGAATTGTAAAAAAAATCGCTATGTCGGACTCTTGTCGGCGTTGGCGCGACGACTAGAACAAAGGAAGAAAAATGGAATGAATAGTCTGTTACAATGGTTTGGTCTTTGTTTATTTGGGTAAATTATGAAACAGTGGCAATGACAACGATTTTCTGTTACCATTTTGTTTCTGGTCAGTTGGATTGTTATTTTATTTTTTTATAATTAAGTTGGTACTAAGTGAAGTCTAAATACCGGAGTACCGTGGTTCCTATGAGGAAGTTGAAGAGAGTTGAATAAATTAATAAATAAAAACGAGGTTTTTCTTGATCAAGAGAGAGACATAATTGTCGTCCCTTACGTGTCCCAAACCCTAAAATAAGTAGCTGTGCTTTACGGAGATGTCCGGAGACATTTCTTCACCTCTGAGAGAGTTGATATTGAGCCCACATCCATGTTGTCATTCTTATTCTGTTTGCCACTGATGCTAGAGTCGGTCCATGATTTAAAAGTTTCCCCTTTGACCCTATCTCTCAAGACTGATCACCATAGCATTACCATGTACCCCAGCGTGTCCAGGTACCCACACTAATGAGACCTTATATTTAACTGCAATGCCGTCAAGAACTTTTATGCATTGAAAAACAAGTCCCGAGCTTATCTTACAGGCACTTGACTTTTGGAATAGATCGTTATTCATCTCGCATGCCCCTGTCTTTCCTAAACATGAAATTCGCAAGATAAAGTTTGGATTGACTGAATGAAAATGGTATTGTATCCCTAAAAGCGAGTGGAAGCTTTTTGCTGGGTCTGGGGAACTCGAGTCAGAGTCTTCCTCGGTTAACTAACAGTCTGTAAACCAGATTTGCCTTTTCCTATTAAGGCATTGTTAGCCCTTTGGCGTTCAGTCATCTTGCAGCGCTTTTGGAGCGCGACAAACTATCTGCCTTTGTGAGAGTTTATCTATAAAAAAAATATTAGTTGGATTTTCTGTAGGTATAAAAAACTTCACATGTTTTTATTTTTTTTAACGTACAAGACTGCAGAGAATGTTAGGGTTTGTTTTACATCCATCTAAATGCATTTTGTTATAGCTTTTTCATTTAACATCTATAAACTACCTGTAGCAGATACGATTAGCGTACGTTTGCGTTTGTACATTGCGAGTAATATAAGTCATAAGAACATATTATGTATACTTATAAAAACATCAATATTTACACAGTAAACTTGGATGAACACGTGCACTATTCATAATGCAACTTAACTACTTGCTCACCTTCATATGCCTACAGGTTAATCCGTGATAAAACGTTATCTTAATAAATACACAGAAAACTCAAGTTCATGGGCGTTGGCGTCGTGAATATAGTGAGATACAGTTTTCAATAATAAACATAATAGTTATGCTTTCAAACATCTTATGACAGATAAGTCACTGTCTGTATTTTCTATTTCTTTGACTAAAAGAATTATTCTATAATAATTATTACATGAATAATTTTCGATTTATATTATGGATCCGCTTTGTGAATTAAAATCATAGCATATGTCATAGTTTCATCTGAAATAACATCTGCTTATGAAATTCGACCTAAAACAGTTATTCTCATATACATTTTTTTCAGAATATTATGTTGTATGAGGATTTTTCTTTCAAAATTCAAGTGATATCGATTCTTTGGTGTAAAATGCATGTATCTTGTTTCAATACAAGCTTTGCCTCTCAGAATGTTAATAGAACACAGTAACATAAATAATGTAAATATTGAAATTAATTCAAAGGTGCCCAAAATTCAACTTTTACCAACAGAAGATTCTCTTAACAGTGAAACTAGCTCCTTCGATTTCACGAATACAAAATGATTCAAGATCAGTACACTAGAAAAATCGGCATAGCGGAAAAAAAATAAAAGCGTTATGCGAATATGACTTCAGTTGCACAATCGTATTAGGACCCCATCAGAATTGAACTACTTTTCCACACACACAATACTAAGTTGATCCATGTTCAAAACATACCAATCAGCCGGCGCTGATTTCAGTTAGTCAAACAAGAAAAACATCAAAAATCACACTTTATTTTATTGCCAACGAAAAATCGACTCAACATCAAAATTCATTAGATTAAGTTTTGTAAGTTTATCTAGCTTATGTACCTACACATGTAAAAAAACTTTATGAATATATTTCATCAACGAATAGAATTGCTTGTAGATTGTAGATGCTCTTACTTGCTGAAGCTCTTAATACACAGTAACATACAGTACACAAAATCTTCCTATTTGGAATCCAAGAACAAACATTTTTCATTTTGTAATAGTTCATACGAAGATCTAATTTCAAAATTTCATTCTTCTATATTTCATACTTTGAGAAAGGCTACCGAGATAACCGAAACGTTAGTAAAGTTATTTATTCAATCACATTAGGTTTCAATAGGCGCCGAGAACATAAAATAAATGAATATCTACCTCCTACCAAGATACTTTTTATTAGAATAATATTTAGCCAGCGATGTCGCTGGTAAGGACATGTATTCAAAATGCCATATCATCTTGCCTGCTGTCCTTTCGTTTCCTGAACTGCATGCATGCACCTGTGCGTATGCATGTTATACACAAAAACGCAGCAAGCTGTATTAAGATATCTAGCTACGCAGACACGCCATGTGATTTTACTTTTACTTGTGCTCTGAATTGTTATAACAATTAAATAATTAGTGGAATCATGGATTTCACTTCGATATAATATACAGATACGGCTCACGCGAATCGTTTCAGTGTTCTTTTTTTCAAACGTCTCAGAAGCAATCGGTAGCTAACTAGCAATGTTAATTCTAGTTCGGTTGAAGAGATTAGCTCATTTGAATGGCAAATGTATGCGAGGTAACCCATATTAGCGGCGTAGGCGATTGTGAGGTACTGTTATTCGTTGGTAATAAAAGCTACCCCAGTTACCACTTGTGTACCGTATGATGGATCAAGCTCGTATGTCTCTACTTATCTGTCGCCTGCCAATGACAGTTACGTCTCCTTTATTTCCTGAGATCACAATACGAGGGTCACGCTGAAAGTTTTTAGATACAGAAAAACAGAAAGGTTTTTTAAAAAACTTTATTCTGTTTTTACAATATACTCTCTCCCTAGCTCAATACATTCACGCACTCAAATTCTTGTGACCAACGTTCTTTCGAAAGGTTGCTGATTTCCTCTTCAAATGCAGCGATTGCCTCTTCATCGGTGGAAAAATGGTGGCCTCGTAATTTTTCTTTAATCTTAGGGAATAAGAAGAAGTCGCACGGAGCTAGGTCCGGAGAATAAGGTGGATGAGGCAACAGTTTGACACCCTATTCAGCAAATAAATCGAGTGTTCTAGCGACGCTGTCGGCAGGTGCGTTGTCATGGTGCCATTGAATGCCCCACAGATCAGTCTTTGGACGGCTCTTGCTTAGTTCTTGGAAGACTACATGATACATTTGATTATATACCATTCAAAAGTAACTGTCCTTTGATTTTTCAAGGCTACCGTTGTGATATATCCACTTTTAGAAAAAAAAATGCTACCATTTTCTTTCCAACACTCTTGGAATGACGAATTTCCGTTGCAGGCTGCTCACTTTCAAAGCACAAAACTAATGACTGCTGTTTAGTTTCGGGATAATAATGATATAACCATGTTTCGTCTCCGGTTACGATATTAAAAGTGTTTTTATTGTACCCATTATCAAATTTTTCAAGCATAAACTGGTCAACAAATGTGGCACCCATCTGGAACACCGCTTCCTAAGGTGAAGGAGATCATGAATGATTGTTCGGATCGCTGTCGATCCAATCCCCAGAGAAGCCTTAATATCGGTGTACGTTATCTGTCGACCTTTTTTTACCATATTTTGCACAGCTTCCACAGTTTCCGGAGTAACAGCAGTGGGCGGTCGACCTCTGCGAGGTTCATCATCGAGTGAGACCCGGCCCCTTTTAAACTCAGCAAACCAATTAAAACTGTAGCCCTAGAAGGGGCAGAGTCCCCAAGACAACTCACTGAACTGTCGTGACATTCCGCTTGTTTTAGTCCCTTTTTATAGTCATACAAAATCATGGCTCGAAAATCGCGACTTCCCGGTTCCATTTTCACGTTAAAATTCGGCCAACACTTGGATGCATTCGAGACCGTGGCAAGGCAACTACTGAACGATTCAAACGCTGCCTTTGCGTGTAAGCACTTACAACTTGAGACAAAATAGCTGCGTGCTCAAACTTGTTTAAACTTGTATAGATTAGGAATATCTAAAGACTTTCAGCGTGACCCTCGTACAAAGAGGACCAAAATGACCTGTACTGTTACAATTAATAACTTACACGTCGATTTGCTAAATGAGATTAAGAATTATAAGTATGATGAAAGTGGCTCAATATACACTTTATTTGTACGATAGCAAAAGTTATGAAGTGGTGGTAGAAGGTGGGTTAGGAGAATGATACTTTTCATGGAAAAGGATTGTTTAGGTATTAAACACATTTCTCGTATACTTACTTCGTATACAGCTAGAGCGGTGCCCCCAAATTATGACGCCAAGGACAAATATGCGGGTTGTCCGCCCCTAGGGCGTGTCCTGAAAAAATATAGGTACTAAGGAGTTGATGAACAGTTAAGGGTGACCTCAAGGCTGAGGCTGTTTTTGAAAGAAAAAAGAATGTCCTCATATCGCTCTTGGCCGATCTCGGTGAACGACTTCCTTTTTGATGATCAAATAAGAAGAATTGTCTGTCGGTCTTTGTGTTGGCTTTTTGAACATATTTTCTTAGTAGCGGCAGCATCAAGTTTGAGAATGGGGACAAAAGATTCCAGCAGTTTACCAGCCTGCTTTATATGTTACGCGAATTTTCACATTTTTGGGTTTAGTTAGAAAAATTATGGGCACCAATGACTTAGCACTACCTAAACCTAATATCTTTTTGTCATTTGAAGATCTATCTACACTGAACTTTATTTTTGATATATGGGGTCAATTCATACGTACTTTAATATACTTGGAAATTTCAAACTTTGTTCTATGTACGTTTGTCAAGATGCAGATTATTTTAGGGTGCTTATAAGAAATGTTAAATGCAACTTTGTCTTGTCTCTTCAATTAATATATACTAATACGTACTTTCCGTCGTTTTGTTCTGTATTAAGATCCAATGGCGTGAAATATCTGTATACCCCTTTTCATGCATGCTAAGGACAGGTCCAAAAACTCTCCAGATTATTATTAGATTTCACAGGAAAGAAACATGTTGTTTGTACTCGTATCTTGCGTTAACGAGAAGACTACATATAATTTAATGTAATTTTATTATATCGTACCCACTGGACAACGAGACCATCGAGAGAAAATCCGACTGGGGGAAATCAGTAATTCAGTCCCCTTGAAGACCAGGATAGCACAAAAGCACACCCCACAGAAGACCTCAAATGACTGGTGAACAGTTGAAAATGTTGATAGCTCCTATCATTTCTGGGCTTCCTTGAGAGATACGCCTGTCCCTCTTCTCTTAGATCCCCTGGCCCCCCTCTAGTCGAGTTTGCTGGCCAAAGGTGTTTTATCCAGCAAATCGCAATCTGCCATAAAAATGTATGTATGAGGAGTTAATCTACTTGACTCCTGTTTTCATTACTTCCCAAATTTTGACTCAGTTTTGGGCAGAGTCATGCATTTATTTATAATTGTAAGAATGTTGACGTGGACGTAATTTTTAGACAGGTCTATATTGATGGAAAATAAATACACTGGATGCTTTTTACCCCTCTTCAATTCAGCATTTAGTCTCGGTGAACGAACAAAACCAACATTCTGTACATCGGTAGCCCTCTGTTACACACAAAATTTTATCGCACCTGCTATAAACCTTTCCACCCGCAGATTTACAGCGCCTTCAGATAAAAAAATTATCTCCGGTTAGCCAAAACGATGCCGCAAAGCGCATTGTTTGACGTCTACCTGTCAGCGCTGAAAACCGAACTAGATCGGCCCAGATATTTATTGCTGTTCAAAATCAGGACAGGTAACGCTCAATTGAACCATAAAATCGAGGAAGGTAAATAAGGTAAAGTGCTTGCAAAGATTGGATGAGGTACCCATGAAGCCATTGTACGTGGTCAGTTTTTGGTCGGTGAAAAATTACAACAGAGAACGACATGTAAAAAACTCAGTTGTGCACTACAAAATGTATTACGTTTTGACGTTAGATTTGAAGTTTCACTAATACAAATGTACGTAGTATTTCGTCATATTTTATAGTCTCCTTTAGACTACTAAATTTTGTGACAAGACAGAATCCAAGTTTTGAAATTATACTGATATTGACGTTGATCAATGGTTATCCCCAATCAATGTCACTACAATTTTAAAATCAATTCCTTTCATTTCTACTGTTTTGTACTCTGATGAAGTCTGCCGAGTTAGCTGAAACGTTAGTTCTTTTATTCATAATTTGCGGGTTCAAATAATAGCGGGACAAGTACAGGTGAATGGTATGTGAGTAAATTAATTCATTTTTATGATGATGTATTTTTCTCATTCATAGTGTTTGCTAATAAAGGTTTCAGAGCAGGCTAAAATGCTATCTTGTGACTGGTGAGTTCTTTGAAAGCATCCTGACATTCAACACATGGTTCGAATTTGTGCTGCTACCCTCTCCATAATAAACCGTGGCCTTTAACTTTTTGAGTAAATATCCTTGCAGATGTTTGAAACTTGTAGACAAGGCGGATTCATCAAAAATTTGATTTCGGACTTCCATTGTCTATAAAATTTTTGGGTATCACGACGTTTCGATTGATATGATATCTTCAATCGTCTTCAGGTGAACTGGCGAACACGTTCCTTTCATGCCTATTTATACCCCGTCCGGTGACGTGTCGTTGTGCGCGGTCTGTTCTGATTGGTTCCCGATGCGCGGTATTCCGGTCTGCTGACGTGGCTGTTTGTCGGTCATTGTTTGTTGTCTGGTCCAATCGTAGTCTATTGATCTTCTTTATGAGTGGCTGCCAGATTGGTTTAATGTCTACGCTGGGTTTGCTGTACACTTTGCTGTTGTTGGTGATGAATGCCGCCTCCTTGAATTTCCTTCGATACCAATGCGGTTCCTTGGCAATAACCTTAGCGTCGTCCCAAGCTATTTTATGGTGCTCCGTCCATGCGTGGCCAGCTATTCCAGATTTTCCTGTCTCTGCTCGCTGGGTGTTGAGACGATGGCCACTGGAAGTAAGAATCAAAGAACATCTAGGCCAGTTCGTCCCTATAAAAATGAGAAATCAAATATTTTGGGGACATTATATTAAAAGCTTTGAAGTAGTATCCGTAACACTATAAACCATGGAATTAAGTCGTTCAAAATATAGAATACATTTTACTTTAGGGGCATGTATCCCCGTAAAAAAAAATAGTTGTAGTTTGACATTATTTATAGGAGCTTATCATCTCAATTTCTTCTATTATGAATAGCTCTGGTAAGATGTATAATTTGGGACACCCTACATAATCATCCCTTCCTGCCATCGCCTATTATTTTGTCCCAATTATACCGTAACCCATATAACCAGCCACCCCTTTCATGATAAAAATAAACCGTTCACTTAGGTCAAAGACGGCTCTTACCTAATAGCACCGTCCTTTGTTATTATGTCGAACGAGATCGATATTTGACATATGCCAACCGTATCGTGGTTTACGTAGACAATAGGTTGTTTAATAGGACGACAGAGGGTGGAAAGACAGATTGTTCGAGAATCTGGTGAACCAAAAGGAAGGAAAAGGGTTACTAAACCCTCGGCATGTTGTACGTAGTAAAGTGAGGTTACGGTGTCGAAATTAATAAAATTCAACCACATCATCATGCATCATATGGCTAGCGATGTAGTTTCAAAGGAAGTTTAACATGTAACTAGGTGATATATAGGATCTTAAAATTATGGAATGAGTCGAATTTTTGAAGCAAATCCTTACCTTATTTATGTTTTGTTTTTGATTTTAAAGTTTCTCGAATGTTGCATACGTAGGGTCACGGTTTTTCACTGAATCTAAAGTTTTAGATTCTAAATTTGCATCTTTTTGAAATAGAGTAAGAAATAATAGTTTTTATTTTTTACCTTTTAAATATTGATCCCTGAAAATTACTCGTTTCTTGTGACGTAAACGAGATAGATGAAAATGCCGTCAATTTTTGTTGATTAATAATACAAATATCGCAAAAAGTTAACACCTGGTGAAGCATGCAAAATATCAAAATCTTTGGTGTTTTTTACGCACTACCTTGGAATAAGAGGTGAAAACTATTCAAATGGATTCCCTTTTACTAGCAAGGATCCTACAATGTAACCTGAATCGGTTAAATAATTTTTTAGGAAAATAGGAATACACACTGTTTCTCAAAAACAAAAAGTCAAACGTGAATACTTACATTAATATTAATTTCCAAATTTTGTGTTCAGTTCTAGAACTAAGAACAAAGCTCTGATGTTGTCGTAAGAATGTATACTGGCCATTTTTGATTTAGCATGTAGGGAAAAAGAAACATATTCCGAGATGAACAATACCTCCCTTGATAATATTTTTAACATGTAAATGGTCAGTATTGCAAGATGTGTAGAACAAGCGTAAATTTCCTTATAGATCATGGGAGCTTTGAGGACGAGGAGGACGAAAAGAATACTCCACACTATTTGTAGTAGATGAGTTGATGACTCACACATTTGACAATGATACTTAGCATAAGGTTCACCGATGATAACATTACCAAATGTATGAATGGCGGTAAATGGTTTCAAATCTAGACGATACAGAGATACATGATTCGAGCAAAGGTGCACGACCAGAGAAACAGGGTAGAAAAGTAGTCAAAAATAAGTGTATACCTAGTTTTTACGTTAAGGGGGCAGAGATATAACACGTTATTGTCCATGGTGAAATGCATCAAACTCTACCGTAGTGCGAGATATAGCAAATTTTTTGGGGAGTTGCACACTTCGGGCAGAAACCTGATAAATGAAAGTAATGTTCACCAAGTGTTTTGCCTGAAAGGGGTGCTTATTCTATAGATTCTACACTGGAGAGGCCCATATGGCACATCCTTCTAGGTCGAGCATTCAATACCTTGAATTATTCTCTTATATATAGGTAATTGCTTTGGATAACCTCAGCGTTGTGAAATGGGCAGCATAAATAGACGTTTATCCTCTCGTAGCGCTTCTGAAACGCATTGCCTTTGCGAGAGATTGTCTATAAAAAATAACCTATAATCCGCATCTACCTATCAAGCTTGTAACTTGAAGAACGAGGCTATAGTCACGATTCAGCACATACGGCTAGGAAACATGTTTATCATTATCCATTTTAAGATCGATATGATTGGCAACACTGTAGAAATTATATTCATACTTCTAGGTAATATACACTGCCCGTGATTAAGATACTTACGAAAGTAGACAGCTCTGGTTGGCTGACTCAGCTCGGAATTATTACCTAAGCCCACCTTTTGCAAATCGGTCACAAATTACCTTATATTATAAAAGGATTTTGATTTTTGGGGCACGCGAATCGTTCGATTCTTTTTTATACTTATTATTTTTGGCTCATAACTATTCGTTCGATTTTGTTATGTGAAGGACACTGGGCGCAAACAAGCAGTATTTGATTTTGATCAGATTTTAGAACCTTTGATTCAATTTAATTAGGTTTTGGAGAGATTAAAAACTATCTTTGAATATTTGTACACTTTGTTTGCGTAGAAGGTACAGCGTTAACCTATTTGACGTCATATATTTTTGTCGAGACACAAAAGGATGTTAGTAGTTCAAATGTCCTTAGATCCAGCATGCCTGCCATAAAAATGATCAGTATAATGAAATCAACAATGACCAGGAACTTGAAATAATAAAAAGCGCATTAGAATGTTGTTCAATTGTATGCATTATTTCCGATTTATTAGCACCTGTAGGTAACTTTCCTAAAACGGCAAACCGATGTTTGTCGTCTAATCACCTATTGCAGTCGCCATCTCCATGGATTTCAACCTGCAATATTTGCAGACAAATTAGGAGCATTTTGTTTGCAGACGGCTAATGGACTAGTAGGAGTAGTTATCGTTAGTAAGTAGACATACTTACCCAGGATTACAACCCACTTATTATGAATACAAGTCAAAGGTGATTTGCTATAACCTGTGCCGATTCTTGCTGTTTTTGAGATTTAATGGTAGCAGACGTTATACACATCACAAATTTTACGGAATTGAAATTGATTATTGTATATGTGTTCTTTTCTGCTCACTTCTACCGAGTTAAAATAGTGATATATATAAAATGAATTAAAGAAAAAATTATTAGGATCTATGTAAATCATAGTCACTGGTTATATTACAAAACTTTTCAATAATTGTCTTGCGACCTTACTTCTGACCTTGAAAAGGTCATGAGTCTTGGACAATTAATTCTGAACTGAAAAGATTGTTAGCTGAATTCCCCTTGAACTATATTTTATTTCATTTTTCAATTCAGAAGAAAAATGGTTTTCGTGGTGAGGATACCTAAAAATCAGCACTCGAATTGATATGACACGTGCTTGACTAGCTCGATTGGTGTGGTTTCTGTGCAGTAAGGAGACAGTGCGCAGTTCAAATTTCTCCGTGGATCAGTTTCTAAAAGCAAATATTTATATTGTCTCCATCTTGCGGATGAGCAATCAAATAACTGTCACCGATAGATGCCCCTTCTTGCGCAAAATTTCTTAGACTAACTTGTCTGAATCTGCTGTCTGAATGATATTTGTCAAGTATTGGCGATTGAATTATGGCTAGATAAACAGAGGGGAGGTTAAGGTTCTGTCACTGTTTGCCACAGATTGCTGTCACTAAAATCAGATTACGTTAGGATGGGCTTGATCCCCACTAGGGGATCGCCCAACTCCAACCTTGTAGGCACCATGATAATGGTCCTCAAAGAATTGCAGCTTAGCATGGTAATACTACAATAATGCACTTATCATGTTGTAACTCAGGAACAGTAATATCGGTAACACTTTATCCTTATGACTCAATTCATCACAGACTTGAGCAGTAACAATTATATACAAATTGGTATTTATTTCTGTCCTACTGCGGGACTCGAACCACCCACCTTCCCATTGCCGGTCAGACGCTCTGGCTTTAAGCTAAGTAGAAACTCAGATCGCTCAATTCAGAGCATCGATGATGTTAGATCCACTCCTTTCTCCGAATTTCTATTGATAATTAAATGGCATGATTCAAAAACGGGTGTTGCTATACCTGGAGATATGAACGAAGCGCTGTTGGAATTTGGAGGAATAATGGTTTTCGGGAGGGTTCTAATATCATAGGCGCTCTGAATCGGTAGGTGAAGCATCTGCTTAGCTCAGAAGTAGAACAATTGACTGGCAATCAGAAGGTGTTTGGTTTGAATCTCGCCCTAGGCCTGGTTTCACTGCAGATTGTATTGGATTCCATTACAATACGTAAGAGGAATCAAATTAATAATTAGAAACAATGTGCCGTCTGTGGGGAAACCTCCTACATTCTAGGCACGCGTTAAACATCACCCTTTTTCCAATTCTCTAACCTGTACAGCTTGACATTGGTTAGACATCTGGTGGCCAGTGACTTATGGTATTTTCAGCCTGGAAGGTAGTCAGCTTTGAGAGCGGTAGCATCTCCTAGGATCAGATCATCACTAGTCCAGGAATGCAGCGCCGCAATCCAACGCTCAGCCTAATCCAAGGACGTGACCCTCATGTGGGTCCCTGGTCACAGCGGGGTGCAAGGTAACGATAAAGCAGACTGCCTGGTGAGGATGGGAGCAAGGGGCACAAGCATTGGCCTCGAATACTTACTGGGCATTAGCATAGGCAAGGTCATTAATGCCCTAGATGCTTGGACGGATAACGGACTTTTGCAAGCATGGTTGGAGAGAGATGACTGCAGGCAGTCCAAGAGGTTCTTAGCAGGTCCCAACAAGCGTAGGGAGCTTTGGCTATTGAACCGGAGGAGGGAGGGATCGTTACAGGTCACTGCAGACTGAACAGGCACCTGACACTCATAGGAGTGGTCAAAGACCCAATCTGTCAGGAGTGCTGGGAGGAGGACGAGACCTCGTTCCACTTCCTGGGTGAGTGTGCCGATACAGGGCTGAAGTGTCCAATACAGCAGAGTTTCACAGGGAAGATTGCCACTCAACGGAAAGGTCGGACGTCATGACCTTTATTAAAGATGTCTGGAAGGTTCGACACTAAGGAACCACCACGTCTGCCATAGTTCTAATGATGGCCTTCGGGGTCAGCCAAAAGGGCCAAAGGTGGTCTTTGTCTCCTCATTACTACTACTACTACTATGGTATTTTCAACGGAACTGACCTGATGTAACAATCATTGAGTAAAATACGGGAAATAGACGCCTTCAGAAAATACAGATTACAGATTTGTAACGTGTAATACATGCCTGGTTTTATATCGAGCTTGTAACTGCGATACATGAGCAAATGACATCAATATGAATAAAAGAAGTAAACAATTCATTTCATATAGTTTCTTTTATTATCGCTAAGGTGGCACTGATTTCGGAAACCGCCTATACAACAGAAGCCAACAAAACGCTCAGTATGTACGTATGGAGACCTATCGAGTATTCATCCGTATTGACAGCTGCAATCGACCCACCGAACCATCTAAAGAACAAAAACCGAGACACGCATGCTACGAAACAGCATAGACAAGCGCATTGTTTGATCCGCATAGAACATATATGTTGCCTAACTCTCTGCTGCTTATTAATAATTGGAATTTCCTTATGGATTGCAATGTAAACAGGTTGCGAAAAATCCTTTTGCAACTCGGTTCGTTCGCGGTTCGTCTTCTGGAACTATTTTTTCTTCGACCGGATTGCGAAAACGCTAATTAATATTCTCCGTGGTACATTTTGTTCGATCCGTTGGCGCAGTAGCTGCGGGGCATTGTTTGTCTTATTATAATCATGTAGCATGCAAGGCGGTATTATTGGTGTATGAAGATGTTATCTAATCTGCTCGCATGCGATGATTGATCCGAAATACGGCTAAAACTGATGGCGTCAGGTGCGTTGACGCTGAAATTCCCAGAAGTTGTATTAGTTTTGGGATAAGGATTTAGATTTAAGTTTTGGAGATATTTATCATTTATAAAAAATGAAATTTTTAAAAGGTCGAGTTTTGATTCTTGTTCGAAATCAATAAGCTGATACCACTGCACGTAAAATACTAATTGACTACGTTTATTGAGAGGTTATATAGCATGTAGATTATAGATGCTCTTACTTGGTGAAACTCTTCCATCATGCAGATAAAAGGATTGTGTAATTTACACATTGTTTCACAAATGAAACTCTTTTTCTTTCAGTGACGCGTTTCGATTTATATTCAAATCATCTTCTGCTAACAAGGCTGCCCAGATTACTTGGATGGATACAAAACTAGAGCTCTCAAAACTAGCATACTATTTATCCTGTCTAACTATTTTTCTATTGAATTATTTTTAGCTTTCTTGTGTTTGTCTTAGGGGAAATCTTTTTTTGGAGACTGCATTTACACTAGTGTCAAAGGAAACCCCTACTAAATCTTAACCATCGCTGTCAAAATTTCCTTTAGATATTTCATGTGATAAACTATTCTATTTCTTAAGATATTTCACGGTTCAAGATATTTTATCCCTTAAGCTATTTCATTCTTCTCAATACATTCTATAACTGAAGAGTTGAAAATAAAATATTTCCCCTTAGACAGACACAAGAAAGGAAAAAATAATTTTATAGAAAAATGGCTAGACAGTATAAATAGTATGCTAGATTTGAGAGCTCTAGTTTTGTACCTATAATAGGATCTAGTTAGCTGTTTGGCAAGTAATCTGGGTAGTTTGTCAAAAGTAAAATCTGACAGTCCGACGATGATTAAAATATAAATCGAAACGCGTCACTGAAAGAAAAAGTTTTATTTGTAAAAATGTGTGTTAATTACACAATCTCTTTATTTGCAGGCTATATAGCACTTTATTAACTATTTATGATCATTCTCCTCCTTACATGCGTAAAACTGTAGTACTACTTGTTTAAGCCGAAGCAAAACTAATAAACCCCACTAGAAAAAAATAGTTACGCCCTAAAATGCCGTACAAATTAGAAAAAAAAATTATTGACTCAAATTTGTTTAAAATATTCGAAATGTATCGAACTCATAAATAGTACCTATATATAATCCATAACATAGTTGAAGTATTCCAGAAGTTTCAATTTTTTTATTGCAATTCTAGAGAGCAGCTCCAAACCCGGTTCGAATCTTCATTTGCTAAGTGTTCTGGTTGCGTGGGAAGTCAACTTACTTGACGCTATTTTTATGCTTACTGACAGTTTCTTCACCGCGCCGCCATAACCCCGATTCTAGGAACTGAAACATCCTTACCTATTGTCCCCCCCACAAATTTTAGTAAAATTACAAGGGCACAAAAATGCAAATGGACAGGTAGACTGACTAATGTAAAACGTAACCAATTATGAACTGGAAAGTAGATCACATATATATATATATATATATAATAATAATAATAATTAGATTATTCTATTTTTATATTTTTAGGTTCAAGGGATGAAACAATTTCTAATTTAGATGATATACTCAATTCCCAATAATTTATTGATTGTGTACACTAAAGTACTCCAAGTCTCTTTTATTCTCAAAGAAGTTTTTTTTTGAAAGGATTAAAAAATGAGTTACGTGAACATATGAATTCTGAATATATATCAGCAACGGATTTTTGACTATCTCAATAGTGGCATATTAAAAAAGGTATAGATAGGCTTTTTAAAAGAAAACTATATATCATCTACAACCATTTTAGTAAAAATGAATAGATCCCTCCCAATTAATAAAACATTGACAGACTTAAAGCTTTTTATCCTCCAATAATTATGTTACGTTTTAACTACTTCCATAAAATAATAGCCACTTGAAAAAACTACTTAAAGATTTTGCGCTCAAAAATATTCGAAAAACATGCAAAGTAGCTAATGAATATTTTGTTTATTTTCCATTTTTTTACTAATTATGCTACTCCCAATGCAGCAATTTTGTTAAATAGAGTGATATATTTTATTTAGTTATTTCATTAGTTGCTTATATCTCTTGATCTGAAAAAATAACATTAAATAAACATATTAATGCAAATAGCAGAAAAGGAATATCTCGAATTTTTCAAATTTTGACATTCCTCTCCCATTCATGCGTAGCGAATAAAAGAGGTGTAATTGAAATACTGCTATAATCTATGTAAGTCTCCAATTTTTTATTCCTTCTCAAAATAGAGTTGTGGAAATATAAAAAATTAAGAACTTTTCATTAAATTCAGTTTTTCATACATCCTGGAGAGTTTTCAAAATTTTGAATAGCATCTGAATTAAGTTGTTGTTGTTTCACAGTTTGACTAACATTTACTCACACTAATGTTCGAATTTGTGAAACTGCAAAGCAAATAAATATATAAAAATATCATATCACCGTCTCGAATATGCTTGATTAGACAAACATATAAGTATATTGCTCTGACCATGTTTATTTATAATAACAAACTTATCCCCTGGTCATTGCGGATATCCGTGACTACAACCCAGGCAGTACCATCCATCGTACCTCTGGCGCGCACCGGTCGAAATCTCATCTCGTGAAGAAACGGCGCGACGCCAAGCGAAGCCTCGCCAGTGCCCCCACTGCCCGGTGGTACCAGGACGATAAGTAGGTTACCTCAACATAGATCTACTACAGGTACAGTTAGCGAACTGCGAGGTGGGGGTACTTCTGCTCTTGCCGGCACGCCGATAGGGCCTCCCGTCCAACAGTTTGTTCGTTTCTGCCATCACAGCACGTGGAACCACCCTCTACGTCACACCGTCTCGCGGTACGACCCTCACGCACCCCCTGGACGACGCAGGGAAGACGCGTTCGCTCGACTTTGGTGGAGTTACCAGTACTATTAAGTGTACTTTGTAGATACTTCCATGGATTATAAGTTTTAGTGTACATACATAGGGGAGGGTACTACCCCATTTCAAGGACTGTCTTCGGGTACTATTTTCATCGGATGTCGTTCTGTTTCTTAGATGCGTGGACTTTAGCGTATTACTGCTAGTGAAAATACTTCATAAGGGGGTGTAAGTTGGTACTACCCCTATTTGACGCAATATTGTGCATGGATTGAGTTGGTTACCATCCCGGATACGCATGGATGGTGGTACCAGTACGGAATCGGGCACACGAAGAGTCGAAACGCGGTGACATGGTGACACACTTACTGCCGGGTACCACTTCTCATCGTGATGTCTATCAAGAAAAAAATTAGGACGAAACGGTGATCTACATAATAAACAAAGTGTACTGTTTTGGATATTTGGAAGCAAAACGGACTGTGGATTTTTGAATTGTTGTACAGTGACAATAATAGACTAAACCGGATGTGCAAAGTGCTGTTGCGATTACGCTTCTTCAGTGACCTATATTTTTGGATTAACGTGCTTCTTTCGGTAAGTACCAAAAGCATGATCACAGATTCCTTCTGAAAAATCATAAGTTTTATATTTTTTAAGTACGTCAGTGGTAGGCAGTAAAATAGCGTGATATTTCATAATAAATGTTCATTGATACCCAGACACAAGTATTTATTTTCTATATATAAGTATATCTCAAATTTTTGTTTAACCTGATCGAGACATGGGGAATTTCATTATACGAACTTCATATTAATATTTCCTTGGATTTTTCTCTATCGTACAAAGTAATTCATGTTGAAATTGGTATCATCAGGCGTATACATTAATCGCATAGTACTAGGTATAGAAATTTTACTCCGAACTGAATCTAGATTGATAGAAATTTGGTTGAAAACGTCATGATATTTACTCAAAATTATGCATATAATTTCTATTGCCTTTTTCTGTGCTTAGTGTATTGCAAGGTGTGCTAATGTCAAGAAAGAATATTCAGTTCAGCAGCTTTATATTTAACTAAAAACTAGATACATTGTGCTACTTGAAAACTTCACTTCACCACGCGATTGTTTGGCGATAATCACTCCTCTACTTGACAGTACTGGATCGCTCATACAAGCGTTGCGAGTTTCCTAAGATCAAAACACAAAGATGAACAAACAGCATGCCAGTGGGAAGAATAATATGGGTGTATTGCACCATCTCATATTTTTGGAGAGTCTTATTGTAGCGATCGAAAAGTCTCCCATGTAAAAAAAAATCTATAGGGAAGCCAAGTTGGTGTTCATGGTTAAGGTTTTTGATGCAAAATTTGGATGGGAGGCAAAGACTACTGCATATGACCTCCTTAACGCCATCTTGTATCGTAGTGGTAGGGGTCAAGAGTATATAGTCAACAAGAACGTATACTTAGTGTGTATTCTTGTAGCTTTGCTGGCCTTTTTGCTCAGCGTTGTTGGATATAATGTCTTCAGTCAACCTTTTTCCTATATCTACAAGGATTTTTGATTCCTTCAAATAATATTAGTTGGTGTACTTTATAAATGAGAATGTGCAAGTCATTAAGGAGCATAGTCTTGAATTTTTTATTATTTTGCTGGAGGTTCCAGGAAAACGATTCAATTTAAGAATAACGATTTGGTGCAGATCTTGAAATTACTGATATATTTGAATCAATTTAAAAAATAATGACATTTTGAATTTTCCTCGTATTTCCCCTCCAAATCTAAATTAAAAAATTTGAAAGATATCAATTCCCCAATTTTTCGAAAAATGATCAAAGGCCACGGTCGATTTTCGAAAATCAAAGTTTCAGAATTTTTTTTTTGTTTTTCGACACTAATTACTAATTTATCTCATTTTTTGCCTGTTTATCTGCCCAAGATCAAAAATGATGTATTGTTTTCTTTAGATGTCCCGAAAGAACAATATCGTCCGTTAATTCAAACATTTTTGTAGCTGCTAATTCTGTATCTTGAACATTGTTTGAAAAATATAATCTCCTCTGTAGTCACTATGATCAACCCTGTATACTTCTCTTGAATAAATAACCTTATGTTTTGCTTCAATCTTGTGATTAAAATGTTGTTTCTGTTAAATGGCTGATAAGCAGTTTCGTTATGTGGTTTCAAACAATCTTATTTTTTTTTTGGCTATAAATATAACGAATTCTACTTCTTTAACTAAGTAAAAAAATCTGGGATCTGGGATCTGAGATCTGGCATGAGGATGAGAATATCTATCAAGATTGCCCTTAAAATGCTTTAAATTATACTCCTTTCAAAACAAACTTCCCTAAAGCCAATTCTACTATGTAAAGGCTCTCCAACTGATTAATTTTTGTAAGTCTCGTTCGACGTTTTAGAATTTAGACCAAATGAGGGTGCGCCCTATGGCCCCTCCAGTGGCACTAATGAATCTTGGTTGTTATACGAGACCACAAGACCTACAGGTTATTTGGGCTTGGTGTGAATCTGCTCTTTCTCTTCACGTATTGGATTATCTGAGGAATTTTCCGAAGTAAGCAAAAGTCTTAGATGAAACAAAGCTAAGAACCTATGGTCTAGATGCTAAATTATTAAATTAGTACTGGCGGACCATATAGATAGCACCATATATTTGCAAGTAGAACTAGTCCCTCATAAGCTTTCTTGACATATCAACAAAAATATTATCAAGAAAACTGTCGCCTTCTACAAGCAACGCAACAGTGAGGTTGTTGTGGTGCAACGAACGCTGCCCGTAAAAAAGAGCAACGATTTTCCTTGACAATGAGTGAAGGACGACTACCTTTTATTATTCATCTAAATCCATGGCTTGGCACCGCTCGAGCTCCAGTCGCACCGACACCGGTCGCGCTGAGCTGGTACTTCACGAAAAGGTTATTGATTCCTACGGGCTGACGACCTCGATTTTCGAAGGGCATTGGTACCTTCTTATGAGTTCACAGATGCAATCAGCATTAGATTTTATTACCCATGAGTGAATGTACTTGATATCGGGTACTAGATTTTGATAGCATCACTTTAGAACTATTCGATTTTAGGTGAAGAGGAAGTTGAGGTTTAGAGAATAGATTGTATGAATAAATAATTTTTGCTTTGTTGCATACAATTAATTGATTACACTATTCCGAAGAGTAGAAAAAATGCATAAAAGATTGTTTAAAAACAAAATTTAGATAGAAAAATTGCATTTTGAGAGTGAGGTGAAATTTGTTGCATTTTTTCCCGGAATTATGAACTTTTGTGATCTACAAAGACCACGAGTGATCTTAATAGCAATAAACGAATGCATATTTTAATTGCCCTTTGAGTGACACAAATTATGACGAATACTATAGAAGCTTTGTGAAAAATCAGCATAAAATCACTTATAATTAAATGAGATTTTCAAACGGTTGAAAAAAATTACCTGAATTATGATTGTTGAATTTCAAAGTAAACTTGACTTTTCAAAAAAATTTAAAACAGTTCTGAGCAGCAAAAAAAATGGTTTTATATCAAAACTGATATTTTGTGATGTAAATAAGCGATTAATCTCAATCGCATATATTTTTTGTCATTTGAGTGCCGTAAAGACCATTAAGTATCTTTAGAATATCATGTAAATAGTGACTTAGGCTTTAACATTGTAAAAAGCAAAAAGTAAACGAAAGCTTTTAAAATAAATTAAATTCATTTGCAATTTTTGGTCATATAAAATATTTTAGAATGACTACAATTCATTTTGATCAGTGCAATCGTTCGTTCCAGTTACGCTTGTAAAGTTTTCCATCCAAAGTCATCTAATTATCTGAGCTTTGAGTGCTGGTGAAGCTTTTCCTAGTCATATAAAAAGACTTTGTATTAGAACCCAATCTTATAATTCTAGTCCACGGTGTTTTATATTTAAATATAAATTGAAACGCCTCATGAAAGAAAGAAAATTTTATCTGTGAACTATGCGTTCTAAAACACAACTTTTCATCTGAAGATTATTTAGGGTTCACGTATATAACATCTACATTTCAATAGCGTGCATTAGTCATGAAGGACTTCGTTCAAACTAGCAGAATATATCGCGTTAAAAGACCGTAATCACTGCTTAAGTTTCGCTGGACGCTTTGAACTTCTTACTTCATAAAGTGGATAGAATAAACTATTATTGAAAGGTTATTGATTCTTACACGGGTTATACAGCTACATCATGATTGTCAGATAAATGAGTGGCTTGAACCTAATCAGTTGGTGAGAATGAGAATGCACATAATGAGATGAAAGATGAAAGCTATTGTGATACGTCTTTGTACAGCGGAATGTGACCTTTTAGATATGCGTGTTCATGTTTGGGATATATACATAAGCATGCCGTTGTAGGATCATCTTGTATTGAGCGATGTCATTCTACGATGTTTCTGACAGTTCACAGAATTTCATTCGATAGAAAAGTATCAATTTGCGATAAGTGAACATCAAAAATTTTATCGTAAGTTTAGGTCCTGGGACATTATTCAATACGTCGAAAAATCTAAGATACAGAGAATAGAGGACAAATTCAAACATCGCAGTTTCATCATATACCACCACTTGTAGGAGTAGTAATAGTAATGGAGAGGCAAAGCCTGGCCAGTAGGCCACCTTTGGCCCTTTTTGCCGATCCCGAGGACCATCACTAGAACAATGGCAGACATGGTAGTTCCTTAGTGTCGAACCAAACCTTTTAATAAAGGGCATGATGTTCAACCATTTCGTTGAGTTGCTAGGAAGTGGAACGAGATCTGGTCCTCCTCCTAGCACTTCTGACAGATTGGGTCTTTGCCCACTCCGTTTGCTTGGGCCTGCAGTCATCTCTCTCCAACCATGATTTCGCAAGCTCGTTATACGCCCAAGCATCTAGGGCATTGCTGACCTGGTATCTGCTAATGCCCAGCAAGGGTTCTGGGCCAATGCATGTGCCCCTTGCTCCCATCCTCCCCAGGCAGTCTGCTTCTCGTTACCTGGAACCCCGCTGTTACCAGGGACCACCACAAAGGAGAGAGGGGATGATTCCTTCGCTTCCACATCCAAAGAAACGGCAAATACGTTGGACAGGATTTCGATCCTAATTTTTCGATGAAATTTCCAAGGAGGAGCCACTTTGGGCGAGCAAGATCTAGAATTTCATGTTCCAATACCAAGATATCAAATGCATTATTGAAAAATTGAACGGCAGAGAATATGGCAGATCCAAATCAAATACCAATAACTGTCTTCAAACGTTGCGTCTTAGCGCTTACACTAATCCTTTGCAAACTTCTGAAAATCTCATATCATACGTTGGTTGGCTTGTCGTGGAGATGAATAAACACCCAGTGCTCCACACATTATCGATCTAACTTTTAGTGGTTAATAGAACCAATAACATGTCCTGACATGACCAGCTAGCCACCATTGCTACTCGTTATCCAAAAAGCTCGAGGTTCAGCTACAAATATTTTACAAGGCTCACTTCAGACCATCATTAGAATAATGGTCGCATATTTGGCGATGCACACCCAACACTACCTGAACCTTTTAGACTTAATCCAGGAAAGCACAAAGGTGTGTGAGAACTGCAATGTTGTGGAGAACTTACTGTAGTTTAAGGTCAATATGATTTCATTGCCTCGAAGCGCTTCTGTAGGGTAATGAGCATATGCCTTCGTAAGATGTTACCTATATGAAAGAAACGGATTTTCTATTCAAATGAATTAATTCCAGATCATATTTTTGTTGGATCATCTCATATAGTCATTCAACCAGTAAAGAAACTCTAACTTTTTATTCAGTCCAGTGATTTAGACATTAGCGTTTGAAAATGTTTTATGCATTAAGCCACGGCACAGTTTGGACTGGGCGAGAATTTTAATGTGGTATTTACATTTACATACATCTTAAATGTGTTTCTAATTATATATTGTAGTTGGCGGTATCGATACATACAATAACGTAGTATTGCTATAATTGTAATACCAGTAATATTAAAATAATACAGAAAGATACCGTTAATTGTAAATGAGTGTAATTTTTTTACCATATTTTGCACAGCTTCTACACTTTCCGGAGTAGCAGCAATGGGAGGTCGACCTGTGCGAGGTTCATCACCGAGTGAGACCTGGCCTCTTTTAAGCTCAGCAAACCAATTGAAAACTATAGCCCTAAAAGGGGCAGAGTTCCCAAAGCAACTCACTAAACTTTCGTTTGTTTTAGTCCCCTTTCATACAAAATCATGGCTCGAAAATCGCGACTATCCAGTTCCATTTTCACGTTAAAATTCGGCCATCAATCGGATGTATTCGAGACCGTGGCAAGGCAACTACTGAACGATTCAAAGGCTGCCTTTGCGTGTAAGCACTTACAACTTGAGACAAAATAGCTGCGTGCTCAAACTTGTTTAAACTTTTATAGATTAGGAATATCTAGCGACTTTCAGCGTGACCCTCGTACAAGCCGTTTAAAGGCTGGCTCCATTCAGAGGATCCGAATGATGCTATTTCCAACAACCTAAGCTACTTCCTCAGGGCTGAATTGGATCGAGGATCAAGGAACCATCCACTCACAACAAATATTTACCTGCAGCTGTTGCAAAGAATCTGAACGTGTACAGCACTCATTATGTATACATATGTATGTGCCGCTATTCAAAGTAAAAATACAAAAACTAACTGTAAACTGTTTTAATTATCAATCACTAGAAATATAGCTGAATAGCACTTTCACTATACGGTTTTATACAAAATTAACGCTCATTTAGATATCTGAGTTCTCAGGTGTGTATCTTGTATTTGTATCTTCATTAGTACTAACGCGCAGCGTTTATTGTTCGAGTTATGTTAATAATTATTTTCTAGTTGCCTATATTTACGTTTAACTCTCTGTAAGGATTTGTGCTGTGCAGGATTGGCCTTAATTAATAGTTGATACATGCATTTATACTCTATATATACTCTCTTGTAATGTATACAAAATGATCCATATGTCACAACAAAACATTAAAGCGTCTGACATATTTTTATATTTATTATTATCTCATAGTTAATAAAAAACTTCACTTGTCCTGGCCGTTAGTTGAAACCACATAGAAGGGACATTTTGCCAACGTTTCTACCGTCTGATCAGCCATCATCAAAGCACAAAGTGTCTTCGGCGCTTTAGGCTTTCCTAATGTTCGTTTTTTTGGTGACACAAATAGCTTTGTCGAACAAATACTGTTGTAGAACCTATTCAATAGAGAATCAGCCTTTTTCTGTTATATGGATGTTCTTTGTGATGTTAGACTGATAGACTAGATAGATTGTTCTATCCTGTACTTTGTACAGAAGCTTCAGGGAGTGCTTGAGAGCACATTGGTACACA
Organism: Bruchidius siliquastri; assembly: GCA_949316355.1. Taxonomy (NCBI): domain Eukaryota; kingdom Metazoa; phylum Arthropoda; class Insecta; order Coleoptera; family Chrysomelidae; genus Bruchidius; species Bruchidius siliquastri. The sequence goes on from OX438537.1 coordinate 21,644,298, forward strand.
TGGACCTTGTTGTACCTGTGAATATAATGTTATGCAGCAGGACGAAATCCTTAGCTTCTAGGACGCTGATCTAACAATGGAATCAAAAAGACATTTTTTTAGTACCATCAAAATTACGATTTCTCCTAGTCAAGCTGATTTCTCGCTATCTAAAAGTATATCGTTAATGCATTCTTATTTAGTCGCTCATGAACCGATTTTCAAAATAAAACAGAATTATCTAATGCAGATAAAAAGATTGTCTGCATGATGGAAGAGTTTCACCAAGTAAGAGCATCTACAGAATTATCTAAAGCATTTTACAGCTTATCTTTCTGAAACTCCTGAAAAGTTGATGTTCCGCTTGCTGAAATCACGTCATGGAACGATGCTAGCAGAACAACAAAAGCAGTGCTTTTCATGATTTTGAAGTCATAGGACATTTAAATATCGACGATGGTTTTTCAACATCCTCAAACCATCTTGAGAGACCCTCCATTGGCGACGGCAACAAATATATAAAAAAACCAAAATGCAGATATACTAATCCAATTCAATTTAACGCACAGAAGATTAGACCAACTACCTTGATAGGAAAATCATACGGAGTTCAATAAACTTCTCGACGCACTCCTGAAAAATACGTCTAGTCAACGCTCCTTACATTACAAATGTCCTTCAATAAACTAACCCTGTTCTATAGATTCTGCAATGGTAAAAATGTCCAACCGTTAAGACTATACGTCCCGGATAAGTTCATTGAGAGCCCATCATCATTCCTTTAGAAAACGTCAGCATATTGTTGAATGAACTACATGGCGGTTTGTTACCGGAACATTATAGATGACAGCATTTAAGGGCGAATGTGAATAGTCGTTTCTTTTATCACAGCGCTTCTGGAGTGCACATAGAGTTGTGGTCATTGTGGCAGGTTATCTTTGAAAGATATGAGTTTTCTAATTATCTCAATCCACAGTCCACAGTTTCTGCGCCGAATATTGAACCTCTCATATATGTTCAACTACGTCCATAAATAAAAGATATAACAGCTGTTCCTTCTCTGGAGTTCAGAACAGAATTCTTTATTACTTAAAATTATGCACAGATTTATATTATTATTTTATAATTTTATAACGAGCACCTTTCTGTATGAGTTTCCATCAATGTTGCCCAGTCAACCCTGTTTCGAAATACTGTTCTTTGCTTTTGGGGCATTACGATTGTACTAATATCGTAATGTTTGAAAATCTAAAAAAACATATATCTTACTTCTAAAATGAACTCATTATAGAGGTATCATCGATGTTAGCATTGGAATGGAATCAATTCCACTGGCGGAAGTGCAAGACTGGTGGTACATCACAAAACAGCAATGCGTGTAAGCACTAGAACAAACTTTCACCGTGATAGTTGAATTATGTTGCTTCAACTGACAACTAATCATCAATATTTATTATGTTTGTTGTACTGGTAGTAAAGGAATCGAGGATGGAATTTAAACGATTGGATATGTATATAGTGGTGTTGATAAAATATTTTGTTGTGCGGATGTGATGACCTTATTATAATTCAAATAATAATTTTCTGACTGGAACATGTTTCACTTTCCATAAATACGCGCAACTAAAATGTTGCACACCATGTAAAAGTTTTGACCTTGTCAAATCATGTTTCTCGAAACAATCAGAAATACGAGCCTGAATTCGAAATCAAGGAAAAGTAAGAATATTTGTGAGACTTTATGAACTTCTAAAATTTCTTGAATCCGCCCTATAAACCTAAGAATGAAAATTTATACTTTTTGATATTTGTTGGCTTTCCACGAAACTTCTTGACTATACCAAAACCTCATTGCAAACAATAGCTTTTTGGAAACAGAACACTCAAAAGTCACCTCATTAGAAACGTTCTCAAATGACTAGAGTCGTTCAAAATGCTTCGTTTTTCATGATAACTACACCACTACTTGCCTCCACATTTTTGAAGTCCAAATTTTATATAAATTATATAAATAGATTAGAAGATATGGGGGTGTCAACAATAAAAAATCTGTATGTAAAAAATGAGTCATCATTTACTGGATCTTATTCATTTTTTTGTAAGCCATTGAGCACATTTTCAGCTAGGCACGATTATGTGATGGTGGACCCCGTACAATCCATCAAAAGATATCTTTTATTTTGACTTCCAATCGTACAACATTTTTGCCATTATATGTATTATATATTTATTCACTTAACTTGTTTGTCCAATTCAGTATCAATTTGTTGGTTGTGAGATGACTGTGTAAAGCTTTGCATAACCTATATCCTCTGGCTATGGGCAGGGCCACATACCTCTTTTTCAGTCAAACACATGTATAATGCAATGAACATGTCACCTTGATTTTCTCAGTTTATCATCATTGATGGTACAACGTTTTGTATATGTTTGTTTGTTAACTCCCTTTGTGTTTCGGTGTTTTTGTTAAGCAGACCTCTTCGACGTGATTTTCCAATGCTGTACAATCAGAAAGTTAGAGCCATTCTGTAGAATCAAGCATTTTCTATTATTCTCTGCTTATCTTAATTATAGGTACTTTGAATCAACAATCAACATGCACCATATTTCATTAAGCTCGGCTGATCGATCTTATTATGTTCTGTTTGAAATGATTTGCAGGCAGATCAACGACAGGAGTGAAAGTAGTCTGCAATTAGCTTTGATTCAAAGCAAACGGTAGTAGCTCCTCTACAAATTAGCCTTAATTAACGCTATTGGGCTAATATGCATAACATATTGGCACTAAACAGACTAATTTGCGATTTAAATAGTTTCATGTCTGGCCTCTTTTCGGATGAAAGTACGTAAATAAGTGAACTCCGAAGGTCACCGCTTGAGTAGTTATAGGATGTTTGAAATATTTTCCAGTTTCCTGGTTATTTCTTCTGTTTCAAATCTGTTGAGACTGCTAAAAGTGATACCCTATTCAATGACTAAGGCGTGCAAGGCAGAGGCGTGAAACTAGTCTCCCAAAACCAACTAGTTGCTCGTTGACCCACTTCCTCTCCGTCGTCAAAATACTAAACCTTATTCTTTCTCCGGCAACGTTCGAGTATTCCGGTCGCGTCTGAACTCTGCTGATGATAATTATAAAGAGTAGTCCGGAGGCCGAAAACAAGAACCGACTTGTTGTTATTCCGGACTCTCGCCTGTGTAGCACAACACCAGAAATCGAGCCAAGTATGCAGGCATGTTGCCAAATGTACTGGTCTAACGTAGGTCAAAGTAATAGGAGAATTAAATTTAATTAAAGGTTAAGCCCACTCAATGCATCGATATTGGAAGCGATATTTTTAACTTGGCTTGGTCAGTAGTTGAAGTAGTAGTAATATTGAAGAGGCAAAGCCTGGCAAGTAGGCCACCTTTGGCACTAAAACTAGAGCAGACATAGTAGTTCCTTAGTATCGAACCTTCCAGACCTTTTAATAAAGGTCATGATGTTTGATCGTTCCACTGGTTAACACTCTTCCCTGTCAAACTCTGCTGTGCCGAACACCTCAGCCCTAAGGAGGCTGTATACGGCACACACACCCATGAAGTGGAGCGTGGTCTTGGCCTCCTCCTAGCACTTCTGACAGATTGGGTCTTTGACCACTCATATGAGTGACAGGAGCCTGTTCAATCTGCAGTGACCTGTGAGGATCCCGTCCAACAAGTGGAGTGAATCCCTCCTCCGGTCTCCTCCTCCTGGCCTCTCCCAGCAAGGGTTCGAAGCCAATGCATGTACCCCTTGCTCCTATCCTCGCCAAGCAGTCTGCACCCGCTGTGAACTGAGACCCATAGAAGGGTCACGTTCTTGGATTAAGCTAAGCAATGGAGGGCGGCGCTGCATTCATGTGGGTCCCTGGTCACAGCGGAGTGCCACATGCTTGGTCAGATCTGGCAAGGCTATTTGTTTTAGAAAAATATAAGACATATGTATTAAATCTATATAGATGTACTATTTGTGGGCCATCTGTCGACTGTTCAATCATTTTTTTGATATCTGGAATCGTTCTGTTGGTTAGTTTTTCATAGTTACTTGTCTCCCACCTTCTTTGCCATTTGAGTAATAGCCTCCATCTTCGACCTCACCTTCTTATATGCCTTCTACCTACAGTAAAATTAGTAGGACCACAATTACCTCCAGCAGTGCTTCTGTTTGTCCAAGCAAAGATCATCTAATATTTGTATTGGCGGCTATCATGAGAAAAAGAAAATCTGTTATTCCATACAAATGGGGATAGTTTATCGACTAAGATATTATTATGGTTTATTTCAAGCACGTTAAATCAGCGTTAATGTTAGATATGTTCAGTTGCAGACTAGTAAGTGTACAATTCTTCTTTAGGCTCCTCAGAAATGCTCCAGCCTCAGATCTGAAGCTGTGACATATCTGCTTATCAAGATTTGCAATTATTGGCTTCGGCTATAATCTACCATCAAGATGGTTTTTCATTTTAGTTATGCTTTATTTATAACTAACTACATACAGTGTGAAAATCTTGTTTGTAGCAACCCTCAATAGCAAAGAGAAAAATCAGGTTAATGGAGTGCCGCGGTCGACAGGATATTAACCCCCCACACCTCTTGTTTTCTGTAGGTGCTATGGTCCACATATCATGCCATTTTCTCGAAATAACCACTTAGGGGTTATTCACTTATGATGTTCTGCGGTAAAGGGAGGCAGGGAGGCCGAAATTTTGTGACACTAGGTATCAATCGTTTAACTACAATGCAAAATGCACAACGTGTCAACGTGACAAGACTGGAGCGAAGTTCACTAAATTGTGACAACGTGTGACAAGGGGGTGGGGGTCAAAAATGCTGAAATATGTGAACGGCCCCTTATAACTAGCAATAATATTGTGACAAGATTCCCCATTCTGACCAACACCGAGCAACCGGCAACGTCGCATGGTTGGTGCGAGTCGTTGGCAATAAGTGGGTCAATGGACTACTTACCCGCTGCCCCCACTCCGTGCTGCCCGCCGCCGACTGTTGACTCCGGCCCCCCCAGATCTCCACCTCCCAGCTTCGAATGGTACCCGGATCGCGCTCTCAGACGCACATCGACCGACTCTTCCGGTTTTGGTACTGCCAGCGTACAGGGTTGGACTGGCAGCCAGTGCGATAGTGATAATATATGTTTCAGGTTAATATATATAAAATAAAATTTGTTTATGATGATTGTTTAGACACTGTAAATTATAATACTGGCGGTCTATCAAAGTCTCACTGCTACAAAAGATATTGAAAACAGTTTAACCCCATTAGTAAAAGCTTTTATGAACAACATTGAAATATCAACCTTCCTTGCATTATTTTTGAGGAAATTTCCGGCAGTAATATTTTTTATCAAAGACAAATGTCAAAACGAACCGTTCTCAAAGTTTATCGGGTATTAATTTTTCAAGTTTTTTGAATTCGTTTGAAGGAATGAGTCAACTTTTTTTATATATCCTGATCATGGTTATATGTAGTGAATAAATGGATGGATGGATGGATGAAATGTATGAAGAGATCTTGATTCGGCAGAACAGTTCAACGAACGAATTGCAGTGGATAAAATATTATTGTAGTATTCTTGTTCTGTGTTCTGTGAGTGATCCTCAATGCATGAATATGATGCGAGATGCACAGGGCTGTGAGACTCAATGGTTTTAATTAACGGCTTATACCAGTTTGATGAATAAGAGACAACCACATGATAACTTACTTTGAGCAAGCTACTAGGTATATGCTACCATCAAATTGGGCTCAGTTCGGTCCTGATACAACACGGTAACCCAGTCAGGACTGGACAACCGAAGACAGAAATTCTCACTCAGCTTGTTCGAGATATCGCTTTCCCATGTATTCTTGGAAATAATTCTACTCTCGCTATTTCTAGAGAAGCTTTTCAGCCAGTTGATAAGGAAAGAAGCCTACATACAATCAGGTGATTTTTGTCCTCGTGATGCAACGAAATATTCTCTTCCTGACATCTCGGTACGTGCCTGAAGCAAAGTCTCATTATACTAGGTAGTATTTTTGTTAATGTGATTTGCTTTTTTCTGCGAAGTGTTTGTTTTTATTGAAACAAAATAATCTAATATAAGGTGAGTTAGATGTTGAATAAATTGAATAACATATAACATGTTGAGGAAGGGCTTTTCAGTTTTCGTTAATACGGAGAATAGAATAGAATAATTTTCAACTGCTGTGCTTTGTAGAATAACACCTAGAGTAGAGTGTACCAAGCCTTTTCCAAAAGTAATTTCTTCAAAGCACAGGTCCGTAGCGGATTGTACGGGTTTGTTTCCCGATTCTACCCATTTGCAGCGTTTTGAGGTCAATATGAATCGAAATTTATCCACTCGCTGCGCTTGTGGAGCGCGATAGACTTTCTGCTGTCATAAGGCATTACAAAAAAGCTGAAAATGTAACCAATGACTCCATACTATATCGAGCAAACAGAGAATTTGAATTTCGCTGCATTGTTAAAATGAGAAAAACTGGAAATTTTGGACATACTCAGCTAATCATCAAAGAAAAAGGGGAAAAATGGGGCTGACAGTAAACACTTCTTCGATGAAGAACGGAAGATTAAGATGAAGGATAGTTTGGATTGGCCAAACATGAACATGCAAGCCCTTAAAAAGCCGAAGAATAAAGAATATTTTGCTACAGTTATTGTCAGTCTCCGCTTAGGAGATAGCAGAAAAAGAAAAGTCATTCAATGGACTGTATCACTTTAAAACCACGCAATACTACACGTATTTGAATAACTTTATTAACGTTTCTCTTAGAATTTGATAATGCCTGTGTACGCGAAATGTAATGTTCTCTATTTTTATCACATTTATATGTGTTTTTAGTTGGTGGCCAATACGAGAAGATGGAAACACAGAAACAATCAAAAGATTACATTCAGTAGTACATTAACCATTCCTAATGCATAATTTGTATGCCTAGTTTGAAACTTGTAGACAAGGTGGATTTATCAAAAGTTTGATTTCGGACTTCCATTGTCTATAAAATTTTGAGTATCACGACGTTTCGATTGATGTGCTATCTTCAATCGTCTTCAGGTGAACCTGAAGTCCGAAATCAAACTTTTGTATGCCTAGATTATTTATCCATCTCATCTCTGTAAGAGCATTAATAAGGAACGAATTCTCATCGTACATCCTGTAACCGCAAATGATAGGTATGTAAATAATATACATTTACAAGGCATGCATATTAAAGTACCTGACATGTCGCAACATCGATGTAACTAATGGGTTCCACCAAACTGTAAACTCAATTTTACACGCGTATTTACAAACAATGAGTGCAATATTAACCAAAACGTATTCGTTAACGGGTTCTAATATCCAGTTATTGGCGATAACTAGGCCAAAGTTATAAGGGTCCTACAATTTTCGGCACCGCACATGGTGATTATGCATTCGAATTCTTTGGATTACGGTAATACGCAGCCCGTATTTTTTTAATCTTCAAAAATTAGTTTGTGCTCAATTGCTGCACAAGTTTGTGTTTGTATCAAGTTGGCTTTGACTCCATTTTATTTTAGAAGTGTGAACAAGTGAACAAAGAGCGTTGTACATCACATAATGTGTCTTTTTTAAACGAACAGGATTGGAAGCTTTTGCGAATATTGGCATTTCCAACTTTTGGCGAATTCCAAGTTTCAGTACATAGGAATGTTATGTTACCCAATACATCGGCATTTTTTATTAGTCACTGAACATTTATTCACATAATACTTTTGCAACGATTCCAATGTGTAAGATGCAGATGTGTGTTGTCGTTTTTTCCATCTGTAATTGCCAGTTTGCTTGCTCGCAAATTTATGAGAAAAGTATTGTAAGCGTGAAAGATTTCGAAATCGAGATAGTATGTTTTTTATGTTTCATGGCACACACGCCAGGAAAATCTATGTCATTTTCTGTTGGTCAGACTGTTCGTTAATTTTTCGCCAATTTATAACTTGGAAGGTTCGGATTGTGATGAAATATGAACACAATGGAAAAGACCAAATGAGTCATTTAATCTTTATGTTTTTGAGATATTTGAATGTTGAGAAAAACAAAAATTAGAGTGGGATAATTCATTCACTTTATAGAGAACAATCAAATGTTTGATTATGAAGCAAAATATTGTTTAACTCTTAAAGTGCATGCTGTCTCTATCAAATGATTCGCAAAAATTTAATAAATGCATTTCTTTATGATTTTGTTTTCTTCCTGTGCCAATAGGTAAAGTATTGTAATCGCAAAGCATTGAAATAATAGTTTTTTGAAGTGTATAGCCAAAATATATGTCAAGCATTCCCGTCGGTCTGTCTAACTTCCGTTTGTCTGTAGTCGGCTATAGAGACAAAATTTTGTTTGCAAATATATTTCATACTATTTACAAATATAAACACTTGATAGGTAGGTATGTTAAAAAAGCATTCACCAACGCAGTGTTTTTCAGTACCTATATGAGGAACTTAATTGAATTTCAATCACGTAATTATTGTATGATTTAATGGACTGATGGATTCGTGTATCTCTAGAAAAAAATAGGTTAAAACACTATGCGTGTTATTATCCACGAAAGCTTGCATGTATAATCGCAGCATGCCATGTAAAAAGTAGGTATTAATCGTAAAAGGAACATTTGAAATCTGCACACAACATTCTGTTACTTTAAACCGCGTAATCTAAAAACGATTACAGTACGTTGGAAATGGTGACGTTTGATCATTATGAGTAATGAGACTGATGATTTGATTCATACCGTAGGAAGCATGAGATATACAAATTCGCCTTCATGAACTGATAAAAATCCTGTCCTGCTGCTACTGCTTCATCAATCATATGGTGTGGGGTTTGAATCCCGCAGTAGACCAGTTTATTTTTTGAATGCTTTCATTTTGCGGAAAAGTAGTTTAATAATTTTCAAGTTTTATATGTTTCGGTAACAATTTATGATTGTCACTTGCTCACATTTATAGAAATTATATACTACTCGAAATTACCTGAAAAAAAGCTAAGAGCCCCGGGCTTCAAAAAGTCAAATGTATTAAGACATTCATGTATCGGACGTTGAATTGCATGAACAGGTACCTCGACACATCGTGATCAGATTTCCTGGACCATGGGTTATGTAAGCCTAATAAAATAATCAACTTCCAAGACAAAATGTCTTCTTATGTCATTAAAAGCTACTCAGGTAGATAAGCTAAGGTTGTATCCTACAACGGATATAAAATGTAAATTTGACAGGCAAGTTTTAAAGGAGAAATCCAAGAACTGACCTTGCTTTGAAACATTAAGGTACATACAATTCTAGATGAGTCTAAAGTAAATCAGATTGGGAAAAAATTGAATTTGACGCTGTCAAGCGATGAGGAACTTACAAACGTACAAACATACAATATTTCTCATCTGAATGAGTTGCTTGAAGTCATGGCTTCTTCTACGTCATCTCTCTTCCTTCTTTCTGGCGGTGTCCATTTTTTTTTTTGGAGCATGTATTTGTCATTTTCTCAACAGACCAAATCAAATCAATAGCCTTCTTTCTATCTATTCCGTTATTGGTTGGCTTATATTCATTTCTGTTCGTATGATTTCGTTCCTGACTGTATTCAATCTAGACCATTCACAACTTCCCCGGAGAAAATCCGTTTCTGTTGCAATCAATTTCTATTTATATACGTTAGCTGCATCCCAAACTTTTGAGCCATACAAACTGACACGTTGTACGGTAAGTCGTCTTCATTGTGTCATATTTCCGTCCAACAACAGAGCGTTCAAGGTATGTGTAACAGTTCGTCCTTTATTTATATGTTGTCTTACATCGTCCTTACTATTTCCATGTTCATTAAGAATTAATATCACATAATTGCTCCTCTCTACTCCCTTCCTCCTCCTTATACTTTCTATTCCTGAAATTAAGCTTTTAATTTCTTCATTTCCGACAACAAGTTACTCAACTTCGCCATATTCATAGTCAAACTCGCTGATTTGTTTTCTTCTTTCAGTTTCCTAAGCATGTACGAAAGATTTTGTTCGTCTTCTGCTCAGATGACTTGGTCGTCTGCATCTAAGTAGGAAAGCATTATTTTTTGTTTATTTGACAGTAAAATTGTCGCCAATGCTGAAACTCTTAAGAAATAAATAGTTACTGGGAGTATTTCCAGAATCCATGCAGTGAATACTGAGACTATCCAGTAAAAAAAGTGCTAGGTAACAGAGAAACTTGCTTATGTATTTAGTCGCATGAAAGCTCTTTGGCTTCAGCAAAAGTTAATTTCACTACTGGATAATATTTTACTATAAGCCACGATTATATTTAAATAAGCCTCTTTTATATCTATAATTAACTATAACGTCTCACCAACGCAGGAAGCTTATTACGCTCCTGAAGTGCTGCGAGAGATTAAAGGCAGCTCCTTCACGATGGCCGAGGTTTTCCGAAATAATGGCTATTTGAAGGCTCTTTGGAGGTATTTGAAGTGTTAGAAAATTCCACGCTTTTGGCAGAAAAAGGAGATGGATATAGAGAGGACAAGGTTCCGCCTTCATAACGGCATAGGTGTCAAAAATTGTCACGCCTTGACAGAGATAGTACAATGACCATCTTCTCCACTTACTTGTCAGCTAAATCAACGTATCGTAAGCTGAGTCGTCGCCAACTCGCCGTTTCTTGGTGCAATGCAGTATCGGCGCCATTGAACTGGTGATGACGAAGGAGAAAGTGCAATTTCTACGACATGACGTCGCCGCCCAAACCACTGCGGACTTTTCGAGAATAACATATTTATATAGGCGAGCCATTGACTTCTGCAGAAGGTTCACGCGTCATCGTGTTCTTTCGACCGATGGCCTTTGGACTGTTTCGAAATCGCAAGTCCATTGACTATCACGGTTATGTTTGGCTGTAATGTTAAACAGGATCTTTCTTCCAAATAACACCGAAAATATTCAAGACGTTATTTCTTGTGCATATGATGGAGATGGCGTTCGCCATGAATAACTGAAAATTAAGGGTTGTTTAGAAAAGTGAGTAACTAAGTTTAAACTCAAGCAATAATAAAGTTGTCCCCTGGGTTTTAGCATTCACTTTATTTATTTTAAGTTTCAAATATGGAGCTTTAACAATGCAACTATAGCAGTAATATATTCATTTTTGGGAATAATGCACATTTATGTAAAAAAACTTCAGTGGGTAGTAAAAATAGAAAACCTACAACCACTGAATTTTCATTGCATCATAATGTCACTTTCGAAGACTCTCACTAAACCAGTTACTTAATAGAAGATTTGAAATAACTGTTTATCGTTATAATGAATCATTATTGATCCACACTATTGAATGTGAATACTTTTGTCACGGAAAGCTTTACTGCTATGAGGTTTCTTGTCTCATTGCTCGTTAAAGTCTCCAGATGGAATCGATAGCGTTAATCTAATCTAGTATTTTTCAAAGCAAACTATCACATTTTGTGTCAAAGTATACCTATGATGAACGTGTGAGATATGATTGCAGAATTCACACAGACAACGGTATTTTACCTGTACATTCAAACTCTAGCGATTATTGTTGAAGATTATACCTACATGAGTAAGAAAATTACTAAAACGACAAAATGGTATGTAGGCTTCAAAGGGAGATAAATACTAGCTACTAAATACCTAAGGAAAAGCGTGTTCTTTCCATGGCAACAAAATTTAATAGTTAATGTTGTTGTCATCGTTTTTGATATGTCGTATTGAATATTATCAGTGTCTGTAACAGCCCGTTCTCTGTCTAAACATTTGGTCTCCAATAAATATCAACTATTGATGATGAGTAATTGTTGCAGTAAGCAGTTCATCGCGCTTATTTTAGACCAAAACTAAAGCATTTTTGGCAAAGCTAATCATCCTTATGGTGTCATTGTTTGTATTTAGTACCTAAGGATTTCCTTGAATGGTTAATTTTAGTCAGTAGTAGTTCTATCAGTATGGGCACAATTACACTTCATCAAGATACGTTGAGAAATATGTTTACAACAGCAATTGTGTGATATTTGGAGACTCTTTCGAGATTTTGCAAGCCTGATAACCAATAAGCCTGCAGTCCAAGAGGTTCATAGCAGGCCCGGAGGAGGGATTCACTCCACTTGTTAGTAGGGATCCTCACAGGTCACTGCAGATTGAATAGGCACCTGACACTCATAGGAGTGGTCAAAGATTCAACATGTAAGAAGTGCTGGGAGGAGGACAAGACCTCATTCCACTTCTTGGGTGAGTGCCAAATACAACAGGCTTAGGACTGAGGTGTTCGGCAAAGCAAAGTTTGACAGGGAAGAGTGCTACCCAGCAGAATGGATATAATGACCTTTATTAAAAGGTCTGGAAGGTTTGAAATTGAGGAACTACCATGGCCTCCTTGCCTTCCCATCACTACTACTAAGCTCCGTTGATATGGGAAACATCATAAAGACCAGATGATGGCTCGATGTCCGGTTAACCTTCAGGCCACTGTCGAAGTATATTCACGTGCTGAAAAATAACGGTCGTTTTTACTTTTCAAAAGCATTTACGATCTTGACCTAGATGCGAATGGAGGTAATTAGAGGAACATTTCGTATACTGGCCGACGACCGTGCCTTCAAGCTTGCTCGACAAGAACAGTTACTTCACATCAGCCGAATTCCGTAGATGACGGATCTCCGACTATTTATTCATCACGTGGGATGATCGCAAACGTATCGTTAATTTGTATATACAGGGAGATGATAATGAATATCAGCGGATGGTTTTTTTCTACTGAATACGGATGAAAAAGGAGAGAAAAATACCTAACTTGGTTGATAGAGAAACTGAATTGAAAAAACAAACTTTTAAATATCTATGTATATGTAGATGAACATATAAAACGCGAAATTTATGTGAATTATGTTGTAAAAAAGATGGAGTCACTTCCGGATGATCATATTGGAATTTTTTATTACTATCTGGTTGAAAGTAAGATAATTTATGATACTGCGAGTATCCTTCTGATGTTTATATGGAGATATTAATATAGTCGATGTAGGGCAAGAATATTTTGTTCAGATTGCTGTGATATATCACAACAGACAGAGATATAACAGATTCATTATGCAAAATTTTGAATGAATTCCAAATTAAGCATTGAAACGCATAAAATGCTTAAGATTAGTTCCTTAAATTTTTCTATCACACAGCAGCCATACTATGTGTGTGGAGCTTGTTTGATTCTGCGAAGAAAAAAGTTTTCACTGATGTTAAAGTGTGTTGAATTTTTTGCAATCCAAAATTTATGTCAAACATTTTTTCAATTCCACAAATGATATTCATTTATAAAGTCTGGATTTCAACATACTTCTAAATCTAGTTCCTATCTAATAATACGTTAATATGTATTTTATGGTATTTAAAGAATAGATAGTGAAGACCACTAAAACTTTAATCAACCCTTAGCTAGGTCAAAGCCTACTGTAGTTGTCCCTAACTGAACAATGAGATAATGACAGAGCAGGCTGTGAAAAAATATGTCAAATTGCTGTTATAAGTAGTAGATATGCATGAATTTTTAATTTGTTTGCTGTATAAAATATCATAAGACCATTTGCAACAGAAGGTGCTCTCATTGTCTAACTGTCATCGTCTGAGACGAACTGACATAATTCTTGTAATTGCTGTAGCATTTCATCATATCACAGACTGACTCTACTCAAAAACTTTTTGTTCACGTTTACTTTACCGTGGTGGGAGTTTCGGAAAGCATGTCACATTTTTGGGGAGTCTCACAATGCAGGTGGATATAAGAAATCTGTATATCAAATAAGGCTTTTGCCTGAAAAGGGTTATAAAAGGTATCTCTAACTGCAATGTTTTCTAGAAATAGCTCACCTTTGTATAAGCGCCATCTGTCCCCGCTTTTAGCAATTCAATCTGTCGGTTTTACCGATGCTGGAGGATGTATGACGTCAGTGCCATTCAGTGCTAGCCCTTTAGTAGAATGCTATCACATCCTTATATGAGTTACACTGACGAGCGTCTAGGGTAAATCTGAAGCATGCTTCTCTGTAGCAAGCCATGTATGTAAAACATTTCGAACCATCTCAATAATTCTCTATCGAACCTGGTATATCGTCTTCGACCGCGTTCTACAACAAGAGGACAAACAACTCATCTTGTCAGAGCAACGTGGGACGATCTCAACGATTCCGGGCCCCAGCTAGATGGAGAATCGAGGTTGACTGTGGCAGCACGAGAAACAAAAAAGCATCAAATCCAAAGCCGCCTGCGAGTGCGGATTTGCATACAATCGGCCGCCGTGAATGCGCCTATTAGCCTATTGACTGCCGACTAGCAGAAAAATCTTCAGATTTATTCAACAATAGAAGTGGAGTACGCACACGTTTGGCTTGATGCTATTTATTTTAACTTTCCCACAGAATTTCGTGTAAAAAGTCGCGTGAGTTTGATGTGGGCATACGGCGATACACGGAAAAATTGTAGGGAATTTAACATTTATAGAGCGGTGATCTTCCAGTCAATTGTGTTACAGCAGTTAAGATATTATTCTGAAATGGCTTCTTCTTGCTGTACATCAACGATTTGTTGTAAATTACATCTAATACCGTATTTCGGTGAGGGCAGCATGCTGTTCAGCATGACTCAGACAACAACCCTGACAAAGAAACCGCAGTAGTGGAGATGGAAGGAAACCCAATACTTGAATCATCTTCCATCAAGCTTCTTGGAACTAGCATCAACAAAAACATTTTATAGCACGAAAATGTTTCTGGCCTCGCAAGGTCGGCATTTCAGAAGCTGCAGGGAATTATATAAGATTCATCAGTACAATGAACACTTCCAACACTTCGATCGAGCTTCTTCCAGAAGTTATTGTTTTAGAAAACTTAGGAGTTGTGTTATAAGCTGTTCATTCCCCGATAGTTTGCAGCTTTTCAAGATTCACGTTAATAAACACATATCTTTAGATGGTTCGTGCAAGAACAAAGTGAAACGTTAGAAACATAAATACTAATTTGCCGAGAATATGGTCATAAATCAGATCTTTTTGTGACATGAAGGTCGCCCAATCAAAGTGCCTTGCCTTTCATGTCATCACATCATTTACTGCGCATACCGGACCGCTTTATCGAATATGCTGAAATCTCTTTTATAAAACCCCGCCTTACGCACGATTTCATCAGCTAACCATAAAATAACGCTAATAACAATTATTAGAACATGCAATTACCTAAAAATGACTTCCGTATGACCCACATTTCGGACTCGAACATTATTTATCATTAACCACTGACATCGTTCGCGTTGAGGTACATAATAACCACGCTAATGATTTAAGATAAATTGTCGAATTAGTTAGCTGTACAGCGTTCCTAGGTAGGTAAGATCCATTTGAGGTATGCATGTATTCGTGTATGTGTATAGCTTCAGGCGGTTTCGTGTCGTGACTTGTATACATCTCATTGTGTGGAATTCTGATACGACACAATAAATTGAATGTTAAATGGACGAACTTATACGTCAGAAATAAACGTTAGGTTGAATTCAGACGTCACGCTCCATCAATTTATTTACATGGTAATGTGCTTTTCAAAATCAGCAAACCAATGGCGAATATCTACTATTGAGCAAGGGTTTCAATTTAACTCAATTTTTGAGGTATTTTAACAAAAAAAAAGCCAAAAAAAATCGCTATAGATTCAATGCTTCTTCTTCTTGGGTATGCCAGTGAATGGCGCCAATGTGTTCAGAGCAACACTGGCACTTGTATTACTGAGTACGGGAGTGGAAGATACTGGCAAGAAAAAGAGCTCTAATGCTGGTGATCAGCGCTGGACTGGAAGAAAGGGGTGTTCACATAGTGCCACTAATATGCCAGTGCT
Organism: Bruchidius siliquastri; assembly: GCA_949316355.1. Lineage (NCBI taxonomy): Eukaryota > Metazoa > Arthropoda > Insecta > Coleoptera > Chrysomelidae > Bruchidius > Bruchidius siliquastri. The sequence continues at coordinate 21,660,208 of OX438537.1, forward strand.
GGCATGCCAGCCAGACTGGCGCCAGCTACAGGAGACAAGCTGGAAATGAGCCCCTAAGGTTACAGCGTAAAAACTCAGCCCCTTTAAGTGCATACTATTCATAGACTGCGTATTGGACATAGAAGAAGTACCCATGCTTATCTTCTTTTACGACGGTACCCGCCATTTTGTGACTTTTCTGATAGATAATCTCTTTTTGCAAAGGCCTATTATGCCCCACAAGCGCTGCGAGAGGGCATGAACATATAGCTATTCACATTGACCTTAAAGTGCATCGTTATCTGTAATCTATTTTATCAAGGACCACCTCGCCTCTGATAATTTTCATGCACTGTTTCATGAAGGTGGATATGAATTGCTTCATGCACCTTCTCATACTAGAAAATGAGGAGTAGCTAAGTACCTCAGAAGTCGATGCTTCCTAAAAACAGAGATGTGCCCCTTTCAATCGACTTCATCTTCAAATGGGTTAATTTTATTTTTTCATTGCTAAGTTTATCAAATCATTGATCACATCTACCGAGTACACAGTATTAGAGCCAATTCAGCCTTAGAAACAAACAAACAATATAGAACTGGTTTCGTTCCGCTCGTTGCTCTTGCCGGGTCTGCAGTTGGAGATGCGAGTGGAAGTGAATCGAGGCCTTTGGCGTCGTACCGCGCCGCGGTGATAGTACCGTTATCGAGTACCGGTGGGGGTCGCCTGGTACTGCTAACACACTTCCGCGGGCAGACATAGGAACTCCCGCGCTGACTACGCGGTACCGCTTTCACGCTGAACCTTCAGAGGACGCCGAGGACAGCGGAGAGTCGCGGTACTCATCGATGGTGTTGCCAAGTTTGCGGTACTGGAAGGAAATGTCATGCTATATATCTTGTAGTTGTCTCTCATATTATTTTTTATAGATAACATCGCAAAGACAGAAAGCACTCCAAAAGCGCTGTGAGCGGATGCTAATCTATTCACATTGTTCTTCAAAGTAATTACTTTTTCAAGGTGCTACAAGATCGACCTGCATAGGCTGCACCTGTTGTGCCCTCTAGTGTTTGTTTTACTGATGCTATTATGCGAGACTATCAAACATTTACCATTACTGAATCTATAAAATAGGAGCTACTTTTCTTCCATCTTCCAGACCGTGGACTTGGTAAGGTCCGGCACTAAAAATATTGATCTTTTCTGGATCGTGTTCAGAAGCATCAAATGTGTTCCAAAGTGCACCCCCCTCTACAAACAATATTTTAGAAATAGTGTGATTTAGGCCTTGTAAAGCAGCAGCAGTTGTTCTGGTACATACAATTTTCTGGAGCGGATGAGAACCTCCAAGCTAATGAGACGCTGGCCCAGCAAACCAGCGAACGTTATTGTCAATTTCAATCCCCTAGAAGCTTGATGGAAGATGATCCTGGTATCTACATGGCCAGTGGATCATTATGTGATTTTCTCATCAGGGTAGTTATCTGATTTCTTCTATGTGTTGACCTGTAGTCACCCAACCGAAAATTCTTCCAATGTCTTCATTAATACGGATAATATGTTCTCTCTGGTTTCTGTTCTGGTGGTTTTCAGTTCCATGCAGCAAATAAGCGTGGTGCTATTTGCGAAGCTGTGGCTTGGATTGTCCTTTCCAATGGTTCGTTGATGCAAGAAGAGCGTCGCAGAAAGGACGAAACGCAGACGTTGATGGTAAATACAAGGATATCCACAAATTAGGGGCGGTCGCTGAGAAAACTATCCAGCCATTAGCGTAAACCCAGTGGAAGCCCATAGGCAGCCATACCCTATCTAGTTCAATTACCCTGTTCTGCATGTGGGTGACGTTGGCCAGAAGAACTCCCGTGGATCCATGCTTGCAAAAGTCGTACTTGCATTCATAGGTAATCTTTTCGTCCAGGTATTCCAGAAGCTGCACTTCAATGGCAGTCTCCATAATCTTGAACATCATCAGCTTCAAAAGTATGTAGTTGCACGCGACTGATCTACCATCAAGTAGGGAATACACCTGGAAGAGTTCAAAGAGTTTGTAGGGATTTAGTTCCAATGCTTGAGGACGATTGCTTGCATTTGGTCTGGACCACTAGATTTTCTGGAATTCAATTTTCATTCATTATTAACATTTCGCTATCTCTGTAGCTGTTGGGAAAGTACAAAGCAAAAAATATTCTCTGGTCAGGGGTGGAGATGCTCAGACTATATTATAGGGCCTAAGACTGGTCTTCAGGTAACCTTCACCCTTCTGATAACAAAGTTAAAGGTATTTTTCATCCAACATAACAGATAAATAAACATATATGCTCTTATGGTTTGAAGTACACAATTTCATTTGAATATAAATAAACATTTTGTGAATGGTTTTCATAAAAAATGATAGAATTATGCAATTTAAATAGCCGGTTCTATGAAGCCTTTGGATTATCTGCCTATTACACTCACGAAGCATTTATTTCAACAAGGTTCTTGTTGGCTCTGTGCACAGAAGGGTAAACTCTCAAGAAATTCGGCTCTTGCCAGTCACAAACTCTTTGATATTGAACATTTTGGTAAATATATCATCATACCTATTAGATTCTATTAGAATTGTGTGATTTTTTTGTGGACCATGCAATTTCGGAATTAACAAGCACATATGAGTTTGCCGATGCAATTACATATGGCGAAACGCATTACATTATTCCCGCTCCTCAATGTGTGTTACCATGGCACGAATTCAATCAAAACCATCTTTATCCTTCTAATACTATTGTAAATATTGGTCGGCTACACCACTGATTGCGCATATATATGTTTAACATATTTGTATATACAAAATCGTAGTTGTGATGATCAGATAACGTCAACCGGCCTATCTGCGATCTGCGATACGATTCAGCAAACATGCGTGGTTGCTTTACGTCGATGTACCGTTCGTTTTTCCTGCCATCATAATTCATAAAGCTTTGTTGTGCGTTGCCGGTTCGCTCTAACTGGTCTGTTTAGCAGACAAACATTCATTGTGCTGATTATTTAAGAGCATAACTTCATATTTCACATACCAACAGGTATTTTATTTGTTTGGATGGGTTTTCAAAGCAACCATCGTTCATAAGGAGTGTGAATCACGAAGTTTATTAGAGTCTATTATTCCCATCCGAGTAGTGAACTTATTTAGGAAAATGAATGTAATAGGTTCATGCAAAAATAAAGTAAGATTTCATGATGAAATCAAGGGACATATTTTAGCTTGTTATACGAGTATATTTTAACAAATTAAATTAACAAGATGTGAAAAAATGTTATTTACCTAAGTAATTTGATGTCCAACAGTGGTCAACACGACGTTTCGATGCGTCGCGTCGTCAATTTTACTGCTGTAAAATCACCAATCGTTCCTCCAAATTGTACACAGCATTATTTATAATTTCTTTGTTTGAATTGCAGCAATTTTCTGTCCTAATAGAGTCTTTTCATTCCTTCGGCGTTGTGATCTAAACACCAACTTCCTTAAATGACTCTACAACTATTGATTCGCTGGCTTAAAATCAGGCGATCTTGAATGCCATGCATTTACAAAATGTCTGCCTTCAACGCGATCTTGAAAAACTGCAATTAATCATTCTTAATCTTGTCAGTAGGTACGCTTCATCTTGCATGAGAATAATGCTTTTAATTCCTTTATGCCCGTTTTGTATCCGTGGAATGGCAGAATCTCAAATTATGTACAGGTATTCTTCACCAGTAGGTAACAGTTCCAGACACGACCTGTCCATTCTGTACCTTCCCAATAAAGTATAGTCCAATGAAAATATTGGTCATGAAACCGTACCAAACGGTAGTTACAGAAAAATCCAATTTTTGAATAAACTAGCATCTATTTATTTTTTGCTAATAGCTTGATTTTCTGAAATTATGTAAGACTCTAAAGTACACCCCTTTGTTTATGATAAGTATCTACGCATAACTGTTTTAATATTTTCATTATCTTGCTTGTAGTGTGGGTGTTTCTTACTGTACGTCTGTTGGAAAATAAAGGAACTGAATTGTTCAAGTCGAATAAATGTCAAGTTGACATAAATACACCAATTATTCATTAATTGTTTGGAGTGCATTTTGAGACCTATGATGAAGATTGCTATGGAAATGGCAGTTGTTTGACAAATGTAAATATATTTTTGTTTGAAGAAACAAAAGAACACGCTGTTATAGGTAATCGAACTAAAAAGTAATAAACAATTCGCAATATAAAAATAAAATGATTAACGAGAAAATTAGTGTCATTGTGATAAAAGCGTGGAGTGTTCGATAACAATAATTATCATATAATAGTTTCTTACTAGTTCTATTCCAAAATGCATAGCTAGAGTAAGAATGTAGTACAATGCACCTCACGCTTTTATCACACTGAAATTGATTTTCTCGTTAATCATTTTATTCATATATTACGAATTATTTTTTACTTTTTAGTTAGACTGACTATAAAACTGTGTTTTTTTGTTTTTTAAACAATCATTTATTCATTGATCAATTCATCCGTATACTTTGATATTTGGAGTTGCGAATAAGTGGCTGCTAGAATTAGACTCGCTCTTCAATGGATTCCAATCGACGGGTCTGAAGGGTATTCTCTCTGTTTACAAGGTCTTGGATGAGTCCCATTTTGTTATATTTCAAAGACTTTGTCTCTATAGGTACAGGTCAAACTAATAAGAATGTGATAAGAGGACATATTCGAGATCATTCGTATTTCTCATATTGATCATATTCATATATTCATCCTGTATTGTTTTATAAACATAAGTAATGGGACAAACTTATTAAACTGTTGTATTGTCATCCATCCTTGATAAGTGACCGAAATTTAAAATTAATCTGATGTTATGAAGCGGGTGAAAAAGCGTTCGAATATTCTGTTACAATCATACATACATACATATATACATGTGAACCTGATAAAAAGCGTACTAAAAATAGAGTTACGTGGATTGTAAACTGATAAAAACATCCGGGTATATTTCGAATCTGTACCATATCGGACATCAACCACCTGATAAGGATTGATACACTCAACATACATGTTTGGCGTTAGCTCACCATTGGCGAAACTTGGCAACATAGGCGTCTGTCGGCGGTAACCGCATGGTGATTTTATTATTAGCCCTAGCGGTACTTCAACAGCGGTGCGTCATGTTTTCTGCCATCATCGCCAATTCTAGCCAACAGCAGCACCGTTAATCGAAAGTGAAGTTGCTCGATGGACTCATTTCTGGCTTTGCCGGTGGCCTACTCCCATTTGCGTGCGACTTACACCGCGCCGTACCATGCCGGCTTTGTTTACGCTATCGACGCGTGGAATCTTAATCGCATGCGGGAGTTATAATTATTATTGTTATGACTTGTTGCTGCTCCGGAATAAGTGGTAATTAAGATTGAATTGTGTTAATCTTACACAAAGTTTCATTAATAAAGATGCTTCAAACCTGTGGAGCGTTTTGCTCTCTGCAATTAGCAATTATTACACAACGTATATATGCTTAAAAAATAATCAAAATTCATAATTCTTGTTGATATACTTCATAATTATTTTTCATCCAGTATGATGGATACCCAAATCTGTAGTAATCCCCCAACCATGGAGCATCTCAGTAAGGTAGATGAATAATTCGATATTATGACCTTGCAATGTAGTCAATGATTTTCTTCTTTAATAATTTATAGATCGCCTCACGTAAAGGGAGTAAGCCTATGGTGCTCCATAAGCGCTGCGAGAGGAAAAATGCCTATTCACATTGCTCATTGAAACAAAGTCAAACAAGCTCATTCCACAATGCCGAGGTTCAAGATTTTGTTGTACTGGTGTGGTAGATCAGCCACCCTTGTTCAATGTTCTAGACCTTGGAGGTCCTTTGTGAGGTCAGGTACATCCATTAGACATATTGCTCGTTTCTGGGTGGTGCTTCGGAGATAATCTTCCTGGAGCGGAATAGAACCCTCACCTTCTGGGATGCCGATGTAGTGAGATTGGCAACATGAACATGCCATGACATGTTCCCAGAAGCTTGATGGGAGATGATTCAAGTAATGGGGTCCCTCTATCTCCACAGCTGGCACACCAGCTGCAACTCACTTATCAGGGTTGTCGCCCGAGTTTCCTGTATGTTAAACTGAACTTTATTTATACATCCCCGTTTCACAATTTATAATCTAAACCCATAGAGATGGTTAACTAATAACCTTCTTCGACTACAAAAAAGACATTTGATACAAAGAAACTATCAACAACATATTTACTTATCTATATCTATACTACGGCGCCAGCCTCCCTCAAACTACAAAAGACATAAATTGATTTCTAAATTATAGTGGCATTTACATTGATGATATGGTTATGTAGATTGTAGATTTTCTCACTTGGTAAAATGCTTGCATCATTAAGATAATTCGAAACGATTGAAAAATGTTTATTGAGAATAAGTACGTATCGTAAAATAATAATTGAGCATGAAAAGTGTTTTATTACAAAATGGTTGATGACTCCCACCATCGGAAGGCATATTTTTCACTAACAACTTCTCGGAAATTGTTGTGACTGCTCCCAAACTGTCAAATCACGTGTGGAGCTTGGAAAACAGGCGTATTTGTAGTTGCCAAGTAGATATATTATTATTTTATTTATTTATTTTTCATCGAACCAAGTGTGACTGATCAGAATTAGCAGATTGCGATTCTACATGTGTATTCATGAATTCAAATAACGGTAAAATATATTGTAAAATACACCGAACATACAGAACGCCACCATAAAAAATTCGGTATACTTCCTTCCAATTGGCTGCATTTACAGCACGTTGAAAAAAATTACCTGCCAGTCAGTTGCACGTCTGAGTTACCGATTTTTATGAGACGTTTATGACGCTGTAAAGCGAACCAAACTTAAATACTTTTTTCTCTCCGTCGATGCGGCATTCGAGGTGGAGAAAAACTTTTTCGGTCAATTTTATGTGTACCTTTACGGTACTTTAACGACCGCAAGTTGTGGGAACGAGTCGGGAACGAGAACTTTGATGGAGTCATTGCCCCTCTGCTGCTGTTCATTTATTTTTGCCATGCTACTAGATTGATGTGATCTTCAGTTATCATGAGGTCACCAAAATACAATTTGAGGTTAATTATAAAGTAGTGTATGGAATACAAGTTCTGTGAATAGAATGAAGTTACAAAGCAACGTCTTTTGGAACCTCATATCTTGACACGGTTCCAAGATGGACATGATCAAGTTAGTTTCACGCTATATTTACAGCTAGGTATGTTTTGAATAATATCCACCATCTATTTACTGATATGAAACTGAATAAACTGACAGTTCTCAAGTTGTTTATCAATTATTGCAATTGTTTTTCACAGCACACTTACTAAATAGATGAACATTTATTTATTTACAATAGCCTGCATCGATTCAATAATTTGCATTTTTCTCGAAAACGGTTAGCCCTATCGAGATGTACCAAGAGACCATTTTTACGTAGAAATCTCTGAAATACCATATTCTAAAATCAAAATGTCAAAAAAATTATCATTTAGAAAATGGGGTTATTTTTACCCTTAACTCCTCCCGTATGATACGCCTCTGATTAAAATTATGAAATTCTGAATTCAGAATCAGATTCAGCGTCATAAGTTTACCCATCGTACCTAATTTCGTAATTTTGTTATGAATGGTTTCAAGAATATCGAGGGAAAACCGTCTTCAGGGTGCCCCATGCAAAGGAGCGTAGCTTCCTTAGAAAGCATTTCCGGACCCATGTTCATATGACATTTTCTTTCTATTTTTCGGAGTACTATTCGTGGTTAAAGTTTGTTAACATACTTAATTAACACCCTGTATATTCAAACGATGATCAATATTATCGCCTTTAGATCTGCATCTCTCCCCCCAAAACTAAATTAAATTAAATATTATCACCCTCCCGGACATAAAATCCTGTATAAGCACCTGCTTCCCTTGCAATTGTATCAGTTCAAGAGGTAATCATTTGTATAGGACGTGATACTAGTCGTAGTAGTAGTAGTAGCCACCTTTGGCCCTTTTTGCCGACCCCGAAGACCACCACCAAAACTATGGTAGACTTGGTAACTCCCGAGTGTCGAACCTTCCAGACCTTTGATAAAGGTCATGATGTAGATTGTAGACGCTCTTACTTGTTGAAACTCTTCCATCATGTAGATAAACAGTTTAGTAGTTTTAACACAGTTTCACAAATAATACTCTCTTTTATTAAAATCGAAACGCGTCACAAAAAAAGAGAGAGTAGTATTTGTGAAACTGAGTGAAAACTACACAACTTTTCATCTACATCTACTCTTCCCTGTCAAACTCTGCTGTGCCGAACACCTCAGCCCTAAGGCCGTTGTAAATATATGGCACACTCGCCCAGGAAGTGGAACGAGGTCTCGTCCTCCTCCCAGCACTTCTGACAGACTGGGTCTTTGACCACTCCTATGAGTGTCATGTGCCTGTTCAATGACGTGATACTAACAAATTGTGAAATTTGATAAGGTCTTCCATCTCTGGAGACCTTTTGAATGGTCCAGGTCACTTTTCAAAATTCTATGCCTTTTTCTCGATGGTGCTGCTCCCAGTACTACAATAAAGAAACCAATGTCAAATGCTGATTTCATTTCACTTCCTAACGTCATCAAGAAGAAGATACAAGGGGTACAGTAGGCTAAAGTGCAGTAAAATGGACGTTTGGCAACGTCGCTATAGTAATTAATAAATGAATACTTGTAGGTATATGGTACTCAGATGCCCTGTTGTCAAACTGTGAAAATGTGGCAGTATCTGGGGACGCGGTAGTTTTTCCACCATGTGAAATAACGTCACAGTGTAGAAAACAATGTAAATTTGAGCGAACTGGCAAAATTGAAAAAATTACGTCCACATTGTTTCTTCAAATGCTGCTGGAAACTGTAGTTTTAAAAAACAACCAACTACTGAACTATCTAGTGAGAGTATTTGTGTGCATGTGAACCAAGCTGAATATGATATTTTCTAACTGAAACACCAAGATATCATTGCAGTTAAATCACAGGATTTTGTAACAAATCTACTGTTCTTAAATGACAGGAACCAAATCATTACTCGTTTGCAGTAATACGATCTTTCTGTGGGTAATGATCTTGGGTGAAGGAAACCTGGGCTAGTCATTAAGAATACATATACAGGCATAATTATGGAATTTCTAATTTCTCTTGAAGTATCCATCAACACTGAGAATTCAGCTTGTTAATGGATCTCGTAGATATTTAATTGTGAGTCATCAACCTCACATGGACAGGTTGCAAATATGCAAGTCTTTGAAGGAAATATTCTATGAATAGGAAATAGTATAATACTGCCGTAGGTGTATTGTAAATTGAAATTTGCGATATGATGATTGGATACTTGAAATTTCTCTTTTTGATTAAAATTTTAAAGATTCAATAATAAAAGTTTAGGCCATAACAACGTATTGTTTGTATCTTCACCATCTTTCACTAGAGATTATGACAATGACTCAAACTTGTCCAGCTGTAGGAAGGCGATGAAATTAATCTTTGAATTGGAATGAAATTGGAAAGATAATTCTAACTCAAAGTTATCAAGGCAGATTAAGGTTCGGATAATGAAACTTTGAATACATGAAAATAATAACTAATTTCAAATTTTCCAGGCATATTCACATCAGCCAGCTTAAAGAGTGTTATGAAAATACGTATCTAATTTGTGAAAACCAAGCTTTCAGTCAATTGAAAACAAATTAAATTAATTTTAATAATAAAATAATTAATATTATTTTGAAATTTGGAGATACTAGAGTAATGACTAGATTTTTCTGAGCGGGTTTCATATTATCGCATATTATGCCAATGATAGCTGATACTTTAATACCAAAAAAGTTATAGCTTAAAGGAGATAAGCTCTCACTTTGTATGACTGATTGCTATACGTTACTTTGTTAGTAATTTTTGGGGCATGTTTGAAAGTGCTCAGATTGTTCCCAATATCCATTTATGACAGTAGTGGTATATGAATGACACTTTTGTCTTTTGTTTCAGGTCATGCGGAGGTGACAGCACGCCTCCCATCCTCCCCACCACCGGCCGCTTCAACCCTTTGATGGAAACAATGAAATATCCGAACACCTCTCAAACCACCAATATGGCAGTCAACAACGGATCCTCCCACGTAGACGAAGTTGACTCCCTTTTCACCTCTTCCTGCTGGCAGAACAACTCCAGCATCCCCAACGAGTTCATGGACACCCAGAAGCTCATCCTCGACAGCCAAATCAGTAACCTGGGGTCGGACAAGCTGCTGCTGGAAGGCTCGTTGGGTCCGGATGATGCGGAGATCGAGACTAAAGCCACGATGGATGCGCTGGACAATTTGTTGTTGACCCCTATCAACAGCAGTTTGGCGGAGCTGAAGCCATTGCCTCCTTTCACCGGGTATGTAACACGTTTTTATCATGAAGATTGTAGATGCTCTTAATTGGTGAAACTCTTCCGTCATTAACATGAAATTGTGTAAATCAGACAAAATTTCGTCACAATAATCATAAAGTTAATAGATTAGGGCATGAAGTATCTTTAGTACTTTTATGTCATAAAATATTTTAAGGACATTTTGACGGTGATGGTTGAGGTTTTCTAGAGGGCTTTCTTTCTCCCTTGTGCAAATGCAGTCTTCAGAAAAATATTTCCTCCAAGATCCATTTGAGATATAAAATTTGATAGAACAATAGTTAGACAGGATGAATGGAATGCTAGATTTGAAAATTCTAGTCTGATATTCATGGTAGAACATACTTAGCTGGTTGTCAAGTAAGCTGGGTAGCCTTTGTATTCAGTCAATTTTGAAAATCTGACTATGAGTGAATGATTAAAACAAAACGCGAGTTGTCATGTAAGCCTCCATGGCCTTCTGTCTCATCCAGAGGTCCAAACGACCAAGCGACCTTTATCACAGATTACTGCATTTTAACTGAATAGGGATCATAAACAATGACGAGAGTGTTACTTAACCTCTTACGAAATTGCATAAAGTAGATTGATTTCATATTCCACGAGATATAACACTTCATTGACAATTTTGGTTCGACTTTAGGGCTGTTAAAATATTGTTTTTTTATACTTTTTGAGAATATTTTAAATCATATGAGTTAGAAAGCCTTTCAATATTTTTTAAATTCCATTTCAATTATCAACAATTCCAAATTTCGAAGCAAAGCTCGATTTTAAGCTTAGACCATTGCGTGGGAAGTACTTCAACTAACTGTTAACTAAAAATACTCATGATTATTGAACGAAGTGAAATTTTGAAAATTCCGAAGACCTTGACGACATTGATTAACTGTTTCGAAGATATCAGTGTTTTCCCTTCTATTATAATTTAACTATTATGGTATCCTCGAATAGACTCTCCTCAGATGTCCCAGACTATGTAAGTCCTTTGTTATATTAAGCGTGTCTATCAGACGTATTATTATTACTGTTGTTATTATTATTACTACTATCACTATTGTGGTGGTATCTGAGTATTGTAACGACACAAAACGTTCCTCATTTGGTATCCAGAACCAAGCCATAAGAGGACCTGGTGCAAAACATGATCCATCTGTAGGTTTATAGAGTATTAATTAGATTTTTTTCTGAATCACATCCAACGGCTGAGTCACAGTATACTTAAGAAGTAGGAAAAATAATATTATTGTATATATTTGAAACGAAAGATGTTCCTCAGTTTAAATTTATAAAAAAAACTAAATGCCTGACTCTATATTAGGAGATATAGTTCACATTGAGTAGTAGTATTATCTTGGAAGCAGCCAATCTCATTGTAATTTCAATATTTGAGATTTTCCATTTCGAACTTTGGTTATATGTGGTTCTAATGAACGATGAGTACGGGTAAAGATGAATCAATAAGATTACCACATACGTTTTAGAAGTTACATTAAGTTAAAAGAGGTTCAAAATTGTGGAAATGAATATAAAACCTTCAGATCCAGTAAAGATATTAAATGCACCGTCGAGAGAAGGAGGAGTTGAAATCTGGAATAGTGGCACACAGAAGAACTGGAGAGCCAATAAAAAGGTCACTGGAGACTTTAACGCCAAAAAAGGAGTCGCACGTAAGAGTGGGGAGAGATAAATGGAATCATTGAGTCATCCAGTCACCTTCAAGTGCATCAGGCCTCCCTTCAAAGCCCAGGCCCGGGAGTTTCCCCCTTTGCCCATTCATCTCCGTATTTTTTTCTGAACCAATTGAATAAATTTAATCACCAATGCTTTTTGTTACAGGTACACGGCAAACTTGAGTATAAACGGCATCCAAGGACATCACTACCACACGATATCCCAAAGGATACCGGAAGAGAATAACAACACTTACAACAGCTACAGTGAGCAGAACATAGTGTCTAGTTCCACGTGCAACGTGAGTGCAGATTCCGGGGGTGAACAAGACAGTAAAAATTTCTTTTCTGGTGATAGTTACTCAGACTGTGTGAACCCGGATTCGGTGTCTTCCATAAAGTATGAAGACTGCGGTCATCCCTCTGTCGATTCGGCGACGCATATAAAGACGGAGATTGCCGAATACGACATATCGTCGATAGAAGACATCGCCGCTATCATCGGATCTGCTATCGCCGATACTACGGTAAGTTTACTATTGTTATTGCACATAATATTTATATGTGTATATTAATTACATTTTTATAACCCTCGGCGTCGAGACTGTTTGTCGTCGGCCAAATATTCAGTGGTTAAAATATTCTATATTGGGGCGAGTTTGTGATCCCTCCTTTTATTTTAGAGCGTCCGAGAACCGGTACCCCCGTCTTCGAAAATTTGTCGCTCTTAATATGGATGCTGGTGTGCTACAGGGATCGATACTGGGCCCTTCATTGTATATCATCTATAAATCACAGTTCCTTAAAGTTGTCAAGTACTCAAAGCTACAGTCATATGCGGATGATACACAGTTTCTTTATTCATTCCACCCAGATGCGCTAAATGAAGGTTCTTATAGAATATGCACTGACCTTCAAATTATATCTGTTATTCCTAAACGACACTCCTTGCATCTCAACCCTGACAAGTCAACTTGTATCATTTTTGGTCCCAAAAGGGAGAGAAATCTTGGTGTGGATGATATAAATTATCATATTTATGGTGTTTCAATAGATAGGCGGAATGAGGTAAAAATTTGGGGGTACTTCTTGATGAAAACTGACGTTTAAAAAATCATATCAAATTGTATTAGAAAAACCTACAGCAATTTTAAAAGTATTAATGGCTATGAAGATCTGTTAAATAAAAATAGCAAAATTTTATTGACTGATTCCCTTGTACTATCACATTTCAATTTCTGTGATGTTATGTATAATAATTTGAAGTGGAAAAAGTATCTCACACAAGGTACTTGGAGTGGCTGGGGCAGTAGCAAAGCGTAATCAACAAGGGGAGTCCTTTTGGCAGAGAGAGGGGCAAGCATTAAATTGACCCCCTGGGGCTCCTTGGGTCACTCATAGTTCTGGAAACGTAGGCAGGTTGTGATCAGCGCACCAAATAACGAGTGTTTGTTCAAGTCATACACATATTGATTAGGTTAGGTTAGGTAAAACATATTTCTCATAACATACACAAAACAAACAAGAATTTGATAGAACCATAATCAGAGAGGATAAATAGAATACTAGCTTTTTGAACTCTAGATCTGCATTCATAGTAGTAGTTAGTTAGTAAGGTAACAAGCAACCTGTATAACTTTTATAAGCAGTCAATTTTCACAGTCTTACATAAAAAAAATCAGAAGAATGCAAATAAAAGGGTTGCGAAAATTTGTTGTCCTCCAAGCTCAACAAAGACTCGTTTCCTGTGTAATTCGGAAGTTCTACTCCTGAATCAGACTTCCTATCCCCATTGCATGGAAAGTAAAAAGTTAACCTATTTCTCGTCATTTCCCTAAGTCTTAGTTTTTTAACAATTTATTAAATATCTTCTGATATCCTTGTTCCAGGTTCCTAACAACAACCCGGAGAGCGAGGGTCCCACGACGTCTCGAGACAGCTGGATGGACCTGGAGTCCTGGATTGACGGCGCTTGCGTAGACCAACAGAAGGGTTTGATCATCACGCAGGATGGCCTGTCGGAATTTGTCATCCCATGCACCAGCGAGTACAAATCCCACCAGCATCAGCAGTCCAACGACTTCAACGGAAAGGTGCAAACGCAGCAGACGTCGGGGTCCACACTGCAAAACCTCCTCACACACGGGATGCCGGTGTTGCCGAATCGGCTGCAAAATGGACCAGTCATCAAGCAGGAGCCCAGTTCGACGAATTATGGTGTTGAACTGATCACGACATCTAGTCCACAGGTAATTTTGTCATTTGTCTCACCTTGGTACCTGGAGTCTTAGAAATGGTCCAAATGTGGAATGCTCAAATCTTCATGGTTCAAGCTAATGTCCATAAAATGGGCAGATTTCAACGTTAAATTGAGTATGAGGGATGATAGGTTTGGGATCTAACTGTCGCCCTCTATGGGGGCGTCCATTGACATCTTGCGAAGCCAAAGGTCCTAAAACCTGGACTGCCTTAAAGCGGCAACAGATGTCTCATACGACATCTGTCAACAAGGATGAACTAATGTCGTAAGTGACATCTGAAGGCACTTCAAAGTAGTCCAGGTGTCAGGATCTTTAGCTTCGTAAGATTGCAATGGGCGTGCCCGTAGAGGGCGATAGTTAGATGAGTTTATGTTGCTATCACAGCCTTGACTGGGTTACGTATATACCACCCGATTTCTCTCTACAGTTAGACCGCCAGGCTATACTGACGAGTCTAGGCTAAAGACGAAACATGCATGTCTATAGCAGGTCTGATGCATAGTAGAGAGCATACACGTTTAGGATTGTTATATTTAGTGTTGGCGTGATACATGTACGTTGATTTGAAGGATCTAACGCAGAGTAAGGTTTAACAAAGATTTAAATTACCGATACTTTAACTCGTAGTTAGGTATATAATCTAGCTGCATACCTTCTACATGAAAAATTTTTGTAATAAAACATTGATAAAACGCTCAAGATTTCTGGATATCTCCAAAGTCGTTGGTCATTCTTTTAAAAAAATTTCTGGGGAAATACGAATCAGAGGTTGGGAAGCAGTACTTTCAATTTTTCTGTGGGGTTGATGAAAAACCTCATTAGCGATACCTTTTGACCCTTGCGATGCTCCATGCTTGTTAAACATAAATGAGTATACACACATATGTCTTAAAAATACAAAAATGGTAGTGTAACTCTCGATGGTTGAATTTTGCAACCTGCTAATTCAACACTTGTGTAATTGATTTTTTTTATAATGGGTGCTAATTTCACCTCTCTTTTAGGCACTACTATGACAGATTACTGTAATTTTCTTAAGAACATAAGTGCTATTTCGCATCATAAAATATTGCGTCAAGTGGGTTGTAGCTGTATTTCACGTGTGGTGGCATGAATGTGTTGAAGATTTCGATTGGATCTGTTGATCCACTTGAATAAATTTTAGGAAATTGTAAATTATGGAAATCTGTTGAAAATTTTGGTATATTTTCAAATTATAAAACATTTAAGAGAAAATAGAATTGAAATATTTTTACAAAATCCAACTACAAATGATTAACAGATCCAAAATCCGATCCAATTTTTCATTCATAAACAGCTATCATTGCATGAAAAGCAAATCGGCGACTTAATTGATTTCATATTTTTAACATATTTTTCTCAATTAGCTACAAAAAATGAAGCTGTTGGATCTATAGATAATATATTTAGCTTGAAGCTCATTTCAAATGCATGGACGACTTGAAGACTAAACTGATTGATCTTGATTATTCGAGTTCGCAGAGTTGCCTATCTGAAAAAACACAAATATGTGACAATTATTTACTTGCCTATTCGTAAGATGGAAACTGATATGCGAAATTCGGATTTCAGACACTCTGAAAAATCATGACATACTGTGGAATTCGAACAACATACCTTCTGGTTGCCGATCAGCCGCTCTAACCCACTGAGCTAAGCAAGCACTCCGCCCACCCGATCTAGAACGCCGAAGGTGCTGGGTTCTATCTCATGATAACTATTTCTCTTCCGAATTTCTAGCTGCATGCATCGTTCGTATTTCGAGATATAGTGCCAGTTTTTGGATCAGGAAAAATCTCTGATCACAGCTACTAATAATAGACATCGAAAAATTATTAAGCCACAATGTACGGAAAAACCGTGACAATTATTAACTTGCTCATCTGCAATATGGAAACTTATGTACAAATCGTATTTTAGAATCCCGAAAAAACCTTGCAATCAGGTGTGCTGTAATCCGGAAGTGGAACAGTTTTTTCCGGAGTTTCTAAAATACCAATTAATATATACATAATATGGTACATAATTTAGCACACAGATATTTGGCTATCAAGAAAGTTGCCTCCTAACTGTTGTTGTTGGAATAGTGGGAGGGAAATCGAGATCCTGTTTTAATTATGCGAAGCAACAGTCGCTTAATTAACGTTTAATTAGTGTCCCGGATGTACCGCTATGCAGATGCCGGCCATATTAAGAGTTCATTTGTTTTGCACTGGCTGGCTGGATCCACAGATGACGTTTAATAATCTAGGCAAGTGCTTGAATATTTCTTGGTGCGGTGATGACATTGGTATGTGGATCCTTTTAAGCTGAGCAATCAGAGTTTATTTTCGTTAAAATTCATTTTAATTGGTGAAAGGGCGAATAAAATTTAAGCTCGTTCATCCAAAATTACAGAAAAATATTAGAAATGCAATGATAATAATTATTATTGAAAAACTGCATTTGGAAAAGGTAATAATCGTAAGCCTGTTGTAGCTGAAATATAATAAGCGAAAACTCTTTCAGTTTAATCCGGAGGAGACTCATACATTCACAAACTACGTGGTGGATGATGTGCTGTATTCAGCAATTTGCACATGTACGTTTGCTCCAGAAATTTCGAAACGCGGCGATAAACTGACGCATCTACCAATGCATACAACTTAGATATTAAGCCGATAATTTAAAATCTGTCTCCATTGTTGCAGGCGAATGTAGTTTCGACGACCGACAACCTCCTGGTAACAGTGAACGGCCGTATCTTTCCTCAATACAGCATCCACGGTCTGAGCGAAGACCATCGGATACGAAGTCCCGAGATGTTGGGACAGAACTACCCGCACACCACCACCACCACACCTTCCGTGCCCACGAAGAAAAGTGGCAGTCGACGGCAGAAGAAGCCACAACAGCCTACTAGTTCGAATGTGTTTCACACGGTGAGTATGACTGTTTTAAGGATTTAAGTACGTCCCTAGAGTGACCATACTCAATGCACACATAAAAATAAATCCTCAGACAACGAATATGTGTTTTCATACAAGTAGGCCGTATCTTTCGATATGCGCAAAGCTATAATAATCTTGAAGTAGGAATATCATATTTTTGATCTATAGAGTTAACTTTAAATATTTTCAATAGAAATCTCGGAAAGCCTTGGAAGTCAGAATACCAAATGTCAAATTGAGCATCTCATCCTATTGACACAAAACAAAGAAAATCCTACTTATAAGAATAGAATACTGAAAGCTGTTGCTTGAAACGTGTAGTCAAGGTGGATTTTTCAAAAGTTTGATTTCGGACTTCCATTGTCTATAAAAATTTTTAGTATCACAACGTTTCGATTGATATACTATCTTCAGTTCAACTGAAGACGATAGAAGATAGTATATCAGTCGAAAAGTTGTGATACTCAAAAATTTTATAGACAATGGTAGTCCGAAATCAAACTTTTGAAAAGTACTAGAAAGCATTCCATCATCCTGATGCAAATATTTCAACTTCATTATATAGTCACGTATTAGTATACACGTTCAGTAATTTTGATGAGCTGTTATCAAACCTACTGTTGATTCCTTAACCTCAAAAAGAAGAACCAAAGACCTGTCAAAACTGTAAAAATGTATAACTTTTTCCTTACATGTATCTTCGTTATATAATATTTTCCCGAATTTACATTTGAAAGGTACTGTACAGATAAACAGAATATAAGAAATATGTACCTGTACTCAAACCAGAAAACATACACCCACCATCGGTAATAGAGCAACGTACATATCACATCAACATCTGTAAACTTGTATGAGACCCTCATTCACAACCCCAACTTTTTAACAGCTCATTCATCCTGAGAGGGGGTTGATAAAAATAAATTCCAACGGAAAATAATAAGCGCTGAAAAAGACACACGCGTACCGCTGAAATGTCGTTGACAAAGATGGCGATACAAAGTAAAGGAGTAACTTGGAACGAATTTCAAGATGTTCGTATTTTTGATTGAAGTAAAAGGGACTCTCTTTGAAAATATGATGAGCCTACTAAAAAATGGAATAATTGTTGCATTGTAATCTTAGTGGGTAGAAAATTATATTTTCTTATAGTTACTATATTATGTTGTTTTGTTTTTGTTATATTATGTTCTTATCTTTACAAGAATATCGCATTTCTTGAATTGAGATCTTATTTTTATGTGTGTGAGTTGGCTGCAAAGTAATTGAATTGTATATATAATAGTAGTTGCAGTAGTGGTTTCTTTTTCGGCTGGCAGAGGAGAAACGTTGTAGTTATAACTTGCAGATTATGGTAAATTTCAAGGACAGCCCTTTTGCCGGACTGGGAGTGCTAGACAGTAGAAATCAAGTGCGTAGCTAGGGTTGGGCCGTGCCGTGTATATGAAGCGCAAAATCGTGGGCTGAATGGGCACGAAATGCTTTCAGTAGGGACGTTTTTTTTTGCTTTTCAGTTTTTTTGGAGTGGGTGAATGTGCAAAACGTTGGGAAATGATTTCATTAGATAAGTTTGTTTCCATTAGGAGTAGAAGGGGGAAGGTTATATCCATAAGGGCGTAATTAACTTGCTCTGGGTGCCACAGTACCTAGGTACGACACTGGTAGAAACCAAGAGGTCTGCAGTTACTATTCTGGAACTGTCAATGGTAGATTGTATCTGCTAGAGTAAGTTTTCCTTTAGTATTATTATTTAGTTTGTTTGGATCTAATTAATCATTACGTTGTCTGAATATTCACATCTCAATTTTGTTTTCACAAATATTGTAAAGTTACATTTGGAGACTGCAACGTCGATCAGTCAAGAAACTTCCAAGCAATACGTTTTTTGTGCAATACCTATATATATTTCCTACTGTTATTTAGTTTGCAAGAAAATTCATGTTTATAGATAGTTTGAACGACATTTTTGCAAAATCAAATCACGGTCAACCTATTCAACGCCACTTTTTAAGTGGTTAAAACGCACTTTTCTGGCGATTTATAATCTATATTAATTTAAAATGCACTGATATGTAGTAGTATTGCTGTAACACAGGTTGCGTCGAAAACGTGATATCAGCCATTTACATGAGAACTAGCATCATTGTATACCATTATGCCACATAGTTTGCTATGGAGAAAAAACTATAGAACAGAATGATTTCAGCTCGCCAATGAGCATCTCACATCTGCTTGGAAGAAAAATAAAGAATCATCAATAATCATGTACCTATTGATGACTAACAATTATTTCCCGCTCCCTGATAGATTTTTGTTTTGGAAATTATCAGGTACCTACCTTGGAAACGAAGTTTTTTTTGTTGTTTTTTATAATATCTGCTGCCACTGCTGAACTACACAAAAATTTAGCCCTTGGCTTAATAGTAGCCTAGTGTGAAAGTTTTATGAAAATCTATTACTGAACCGACAGACAGTTAGACACTGACGGGAATGAATGACATGGTTTCTCATGTTGTATATTTTATAAAACATACCGAATATTACAATGGGTAGTTTGTTGAAGAAAAAATCAAAAATTTATGCTATTCATTTAGTTTCTAAAAAATATTGATCGAAATTCACAGTGGATATCTTTGTTGCAGAGTGATCAATCGTTTGGCATGCTAGGCAAAGAAAAAATTCTCCATAGATGTAGCATATGCAATCGAGGCTTCCTCAACAAGAGCAACATCAAAGTTCACTTACGTACGCACACAGGTGAAAAGCCTTTCAGGTGTGATACCTGTTCCAAGGCTTTCAGGCAGAAAGCTCATCTCATCAAGCACCAAGGGATACACAAGACGCACAAGATGCTATCTTGAAAGAAGCCCATTACTAGGTGATTATATATGCTCAGATAATCAGTATTGAAGGCCAAACGTGCCCGTCAGGCAAAATATGGCCGATATTATATGGGACTCATTCAATAGGTACATTCCCACATGGTGATTTATTTTAAATTAACTGTAGTATCATCATATTTGCTCCATTAAAAGTAGACTAATTAGTCTTACTGCTGCTGAGAATATCACCTGATGATATGCTCCCATGATGTAGGTACTCTAATTCAAAACCTTTCTATCATGAAAATTGGGGTAAGTTCCTCGCAGAATTGACACGTTGCTAGCTTTGCTATTTTTTTATAGATAACCTCACTCAATGGCAGAAAGTCTATTACGCTTTATCAGCGCTATGAGAGGGTAAATTGTCATGCAGATGCTAATTCAAATCCTACCGCTGTAGATTGTAACCGTCGGGGAACAAATTCCCCAATACCTCATTTCACAACGCTGAAGTTCTCCAAAAGAAGGATTTTTGGAAGAAGCTCGTTAGAGGCGTTGTAAGTGTGACCTGGTGACGATGCGCTGGTTGGACTCCTTTACTGTTTGCTGTAGAGGCAAATTTTGGTGATATCGAACACAGACAAATCAGCATCTCTCCCTCGTTGTTCTAGACTGTGGAGGTCAAGGGAGTACATCCTACCATATCCCCACACATGCGTGCAGTACTCCAGAGGTGGTCTGATCTGAGCCTTTTAGAGCAGCAATATCCCGTGAATACAATTCTCTGGAGTGGAAGAGATCCCCAAGCTTTTGAAACGCTGACCTAGCGAGACTGCGGCAACATGGTCATGCCATGATATGTTATCGTTGATGTTGAATCCCAGAAGCTTGCTGGAAGATGATTCTAGTATTGGACGTTTCTTCATCTCTACAGCTGGTCTACTAGCATGCGACGTCTTTGTCAGGGTTCTTGTCTGAGTCTTCTGCGCGTTAAGCTGCATTTGCACAATGTTCTTGATATCCTTATTAATGTGAACAACATGCTGACCTCGCCAAAGTAATGTCTCTTAGGATGTTAGTGGTTTGCTATGTTCCATACATTAAATTAGGGTGCAATGATCAGATGCAAGATGCCGATTTAGGCAGCAACCTGTAAACTGTATCCTTCTGAATCCAAGCATGTTTTATTGACCTCATATTAATGCTTTTGCCAACCTAATTGGTCATTTTTACTAGCATTGTTCAAGATTCAGGACCTTCTAAGCATTTCGCAGCACCTTCCAGGCTATGGTCATTTACCATCCTTCATCCACTTACTCTATTCTCAAAATCTTTTTCTTTTGTTCCAGAGTGACCAAACCCTCGGCCTTCTGGGCAAAGAAAAGCCAGTCCATCGATGTAGCATCTGCAACCGCGGTTTTCTGAACAAGAGCAACATCAAAGTCCATCTGCGCACCCATACGGGCGAGAAACCCTTCAGGTGCGATACTTGCGCCAAGGCTTTCCGACAAAAAGCCCATCTTTTGAAGCATCAGCAGATACACAAGAGGATAGGACGTGACTGATCTTCCTACTGTGAGCTTTTTGAGAGTTTCTTTGTTATTGAGATTATTTCCATGTGCTGATACTGTTGATGGGTCTTCAGTGCATGATACTTTTGCATGTGATGGTGTGTTTGATAGTTTGAAGCCTCGAGAATTCTACGTCGACCAGTTGATTTATCTGTGATCTTTAATACGTTGTATAGTTGTTGGTGTTCCATATAAGTGCCGTCTTGCTTAAGGAAGAGCTCTTCTCTGGAGTATCTTCAAGTATATGAACATTTTGAGTGTACTGAAATGAATGCTATGTGGTCTCCAGTTTTCCTTTCAAGGAAATAGCTGAATTTCAATTGATGCGTGTTGAGCGTGACCTGGAGAAAAACTTATAATCTTAAAAGCATTAATTAGATTCTCATCTGAAGCATATCCAACTGAACTAGGCTGGACTTTACTGAGAAATTAGAAATACAATCATCATTCAATTTTAACGGGGTTAAACAAAACTGTTCGCTTGGAAGTAGTCAAACATGTTAATGTAACTACAAAATTTCATATTTTGTACTCTGATGAATGTTTCAGAGGCAGCCGAAACGTTAGTAACGTTTTTAATTAAAGATCAGTAAGAATATAACCGTTGAATTTGTAACTTACACTCGAGGAGTAACATGGTTATTTGGAAATGTTGGTAGATAATACTGACGAGATCAGGTCTTCTAAAAGTATTACAAAACAACTCTGCTTTATTATATTTGCAAAAAGCCGTGAAAGTATAAGCATTAAGTGCTCATTTATGATTGAAATTGCACCATCTCTAGATTTACAAAAACAAATTTTTTCAATGAAACTTCTCAGATTTAATTTCTAACATGTGATTTAATAGAAGTTGTGAAGAATTGAGAAGTTGGACTAGTAATAGGTCATTTTTTTGAAAATTGGAATGCTTTATTATATTTCGTAAAAATCGAATTCAGTTTAATATTTGCTTAATGGTTTATGCTTCCTTCACTAAATTCTTTATTCGAAAATCGAATACTGAGGAGATGCAGATTTGTAATTTAATTCCGCGTTTATCAAATGTATATAAGTTTTATATATGGCTATGGAATAAGAATAAGAAAGAAAGAAAGCAGTACGTCCGCAAAGTATTAATTTCAGTATACCAATATTTAGTGGATGACAGAATTCTTGAGCCAATACATTTGCTATGAGTGAATTTTGATATTATTCTGTACTCAGTTCGAACTTATCCGAATGGCGCCATAACCAAAGTTTTCAAATTGGCAATGTAACTATGGAAGAAATGGGTTTTCCAGCCATTACAACTTAGTGTCTCATCAAATTCAGCAAATACCGATGGCATACTACATTTTTCATTTTTTAACTCAACCAGTATTATAAATTGCAGTATTCTTGTGTGGGGATGCGCCCCAAAGCACACCCTGAAGCTTTTGGCCACGGTTTAAAGGTGGTTACGATCTACAAGAGTTTTAAGGTCCATATGATCAGAAATTTATCCTCGCGCAGTGCTTATGAAGCACGAGAGGCTATCTGCCTTTGCATGACGTTATCAATAAAAAATCACAATATTAAACTAGAATAAATTAGCACTTTTGTACAAATTATATATTAAAATATGTTTTCCGTAAAACCTTCTTAACCTAACATAGAAGTAGATGAAATTCTAAAAGAAAAACTAGGATTTATTGAGCAAGAAATATATATATATATATATATATATATATATTTCCCAGTAGCATTGAAGGAAATTGAGAAAATATAATTTAAAAACGCTTGAAACTATAACTTGATTCCACTTGGAAATATGTAGTTTTTTATGATTCAAAATATTTCAACTGGCCACATGCAAGTAACTTGATGGAACTTCTCCATTCAGCGAAGTTCAAGCTATCAAAACACTGAGATTACTTAAATTTATCTGAGGAAGACAGCGATTCTTAGCAATGGGTATTTTTTATTCATCTTGGTAAAAACAGTCAACGAACCAAAACAGACAGGTAGTATCAAGTTCACTCATACATGTATTCACAAACGTGCTATAAAAAAGGTACCTCATGCTTAAAACCATGTAATATTCCTATAAATATGGACAATGTGCAATTATGCGATCCAGCGATTGGTGCAAATACATAATCACATCGAACCACTTTCCACAGTTAATTTGCTACAGAACAGCCTATCTTTATGCTACTAATTACACTGGTTGGGAACTACAAGGCAGGTTGTTTTTCTTCTGTTGGACAATCGTATGACGCAAATTGGCATATTTGGTATGAGTTGAGAATACCACCATAATCTTTTGCAGGATAAGAACCTCTTGCATTATATTTGCAGATTGTTTTTGGGGTATATTTTCTATAACATCTAACGACAAATCTGTTCCACGTATAACTTGTTACCTGTTGAAGTTTCGTTATGTTATTCTGAAGCATTTTATTCTGATGTTTTCATTTGGTTAATAGTACAAAATATTCAGATTATGTCGAAAAATCTTTTCATTACTTTTCCACAAGATTAAAAAATAAAGCCTCCAAACTAGCGTCGAATTAACATTACACAAATTTGTGTCCAAGCTTCAGCCTACATCGTTAGGCTTCATTCAAAAAACCTTCACGGATTCGATGTGTAGATTGTACCTTATAATCTCTACCTTCAGGATGCGTTTTGTGAATTCAATTCGGATCATTCAGGGGTGTACAAAATAATGCATATTGTTTATGCTGCAACTCGTTGCAATACTGATGCAATAATTTTCGCCTTTAGGTTGTTAGAATTTTATATAATAAACAATTATTTTTCCCTTAATATTATAAATTGACAAAAGTTTGAAATTCAAAAGAAATAGTCATTTTAGACGTTTCTTGATGAATAATCCTCGAATTTTGTAGGATTTCCACTTCTGGATGAATAAGCAAATGCAAATCAAAAGTAATGCGATTCATTCAATACATTTAATATCTAAAACACAAGAGAAGCTCAACTGGCGTAACCTTACCAGGTCGAGCTCAAAACAAGTCTTTTCTAAGAGTCATTTTTTTTCTCGGCCTTGGGGAGTTCATTTCCTAATGGTTACAATTTAAGCGCTTTGAGGTCAATGTTGGAGGACAGTTGTATCCTCGCAGCGCTTCTGGAACGTGATAGACTTTCTGCCATTGCAGAGGTTGCCTATAAAACAAAACGGTGGGAAAACAATAAAATTAATGTCCTTTTTAATAATTTTGTAACAAGTAAGAAATCCAAATGTTTGTTAAATGTTAGTTTTTGCTAAATTTGTAGTTTCATTTATCTATAAAAAAATATATTGGTTGTACTACAGTAGCAAAATCAGGCTTTATGTTACTGTTCGTTGTTAGATAACCTATATTGCGTACCTATAAAGCATGTCTGTAAATTCCACTTAACATGCCATTTCCACAAAAGAATTTGTTTTTATATCGCTCATACGATTGTTTATACAGGAAAAAGCTTGCATCTAAACTTTCTCCTATACAATATCTTACCTTATTTTGCGCATTGTGTTGTTGTGTGTACGGTGTTTTTTACGCGGTAAATTATTTATTCTTGTATAGTACTTCTCTGAATATTTATTTTGTTATTGTCTAAATCTTAGAGTTTGTTATGTACTGTTTTCACTCTTTATTTGTCAACTCGACACCTGATTTCGAGCTTCCTTCCTATAAAAGGATATAATGGGTGATATAAAAAACAAAATTTCATTTCTGAACATAATTTTCATGTCGTTATGTCCTGGATGGAACAATGTTCTATTTATTTAATTCAAGTTGTTCGTGTACTGGTACTTTATGGTTTACTAGAACATCATATTTGGATGAGTATTTTAAAAAAGAAATTATTTTTTAATCACTATCAGCCAGTATCTGAAACAAAATATATTGCACAAAAGTAATATATTGTAATGCTATTTGAACATTGATAATTGCAAATATCTCGGTAACGCTTTCAATAAAGAATGTACGTATTATTATAAAATTTAAAGATAATCATAATAGAGATAATTATTCAAATATTTTCATGATAAGATCACTGGAATTCCCCAAAAACAGAATTCATCCACCTCAGTGGAGGTATATCTAGAGTGATGGTATGAAGGTCACAGCTGATTAAAGTGTCATTAGTCCTAATGGTGAGCCAAAGCACGATTATATCTACCTATTAACATCTCAGGATGAAATGTGACCTTCTGAAAACATTCCATAATGATTTTTTGAAGTTAACTCATAAATTATCAGGTAGTTGTAGAGTGACGTCAATGTTTGAGACTACTAGTTTAGTATGTTTGGATTGATCTCTGAAAACATTGCGTAAATGCAATATGCTTAATACTTTGTATGTAATATTTTGCTATAAATTCAATGAGCAATTATCAAAACTCAAAGCTTCAGTAATGTCAGATTGAACTGGCGTATTTTAAAAAAGTGGTTTGACTGTGTAGGATTTATTATCATTTTTTGACTGATGTGTTGGAAAAAATACATCCGAAATTCCTACCTTCAAAGCCGATTTAATCAGGGGACATCATGATCTACAACAGTACAGTCACGTGCTAAGAACTGAAAAATATATATAAATAGTTTTAAAATTTTATGATTGAACTTTGAGTTTGAATTTTTGATACCTTTCGTTCATAGCAAAAAAAGAAAACCACTCTTATATGCAGAATATCGATATTCCATAGCTTTTCTTTGAAAATACCTCATTATGAACAGAAAGAGAATATTGTTTTTTATTATCACCCAATGATATATTAACAAAAGGTTTCTCAGGTTGTAACACAATTCCTTGTGATAGAGCAGAAATACTTAATATTTAAGTAAAGTATTTGTATTTTAACAAAGTTTATCGTACGGTAAAATCTTTAATTGATTACGTGAAGTATATGGCTTGCTATTTCAACAGTATTATTATAAAAATTGCCAAACATATCACCCCAATTAGAGACTATATTTACTCACATTATCGTGTAGCTTTTCCACACAAATAGTACAAGAAAACCTATCCAGATGATTTATTCGATTAATTCTGTACATATTTGTTGGTGGCTCATTAATAAAGCAAATATTCTTTCCATAGAACCCATAGAGAAGTAACAATTCAACAGATATTTGCAGCTTTATAGTTTTATTGTTGAAGCAACAAGTCAGAAGGATTCACAGCAAATGGCGACAAAGTAATATCATCGAAACATGTATATTTTGTATTATATGTCTATTTATTAAAAACAACGTACTTAAGCTTACTTCTTGTGTTATATGCTTTCGCCTCTACTCTTGGACAAATGTTATAGATCTCAATCCAAAATGAATGGTCACACGCTTGGCACTAGTTGCACGTGAATTGAAAACTGGCATCAATTGACATTCGAAATCATCGAAAAAATTACGGATATAAGGTGATTTTAATGTTCGACAACACAAATATTAGGTGTGATTAATAGAGTTCATATATTCCACAAGATATTATTATCTACATGATACCTGAGATTTTACAGTATATACGACAAGATATATGTTGGGACAGTCTAGGCAGTTGGAACGTTAGTAAAGTTATTTATACAAAGGTATAACAATAGAAACCATTTTTTTACTTCAAAGCTCAACGCGTCACATATTTGCGACTCTTTTTGTTGTGGAACAACTGCACAATTCAACGTCTAGGATTGAATCCTACTGTATACCAGCCTAGCGTCTGTCGACAAGCATGATAAAAGAAGAAATCGCGTACAGCAAAAGCGTCCCATTCGCGACGTCTCCCTCGGCCGTAGCGCGTCTTCCAGTTGGATTAGTCAGTCGAGTCGCCTGCATCGGCAGCAACTTAATGACCATGTTAACGTTAGAAAGTTTGAAAGTTAATTGATGGCACCAGCACCATTTAAAGGCCGGCTGGTGGTATCTCTCAGCCGCATAAGCCACATGCAGAGCATGGATGCGTGTAATGCGTGCAGTGACATCTACAGGATGACACACGAACACTTCTTTATTCCAATTCAGATTTTTATAAAAAATGACAGCAATTTGGTTGATGCTGTGATTCCCACGTACTGGAATCAGCTTAGAAATTAATATTGGGAACGGATTTTTGGAATTCAATTAAGAAAATATATATCAAAAGTATGGAAGAATCGTAAATCTTATATTGTGACAAATTCAAAATTTTAAATTTTTCAAAAATTCCATAATAAGCAGTGTTTACAAAACTTCCTTCAACTGGACTAAGTCTATTCTTAAATTCGATCGGAATCTTCAATAAGCTGACATAACTGATTGTTAAAAACAGTTAACCTGAATGAAGCCATTTTACTTCCCACGACTTTGATCTGTCTGTCGTTGTAGGCCGCCTGACGGTAATCACGAGCCCTTCTATAACTCGAAAATTATTTTGATGACATTTTTGAGACTGGTTTGTTGCAAGGACGAAAAGTTTTTGTGGTTTTCGAAAATCGGTTTTTAGACGACTCTGAGACCTTTGATCATTTTCCAAAATATCTTTGAAAGTTGTGGGTGAAAGGCATCTGAAGCAAGAAATTTCTTTCTTTTGCAATGGTGAAAGAGTTTCCATCATACTTTTGATCCGGTAATACTTTTTCTCACTGCTTTTCAAATATTTCAAAATCAAGCCATTACATGCTTTATGAGTTATATGCCATTTTCGAGAAAATGCAAATCTGAGGGATACCGAAAACTTATTTCCTCAAAACTGGACAAAAATTAGTTTCCTGGTAAATTTAGGGGCGTTGATCACGTATCCAGCCTTCGTTTCCTGTCCAGACCTAAGGAGGTGCCGGGAAGTGGAGTTTTAATAGGCTGTTTCCCCTTAAATGAGTTCGCCAAAATGCATGATCGTCAGCAGTGGTGGCTCGACGAATATTTTGGCCGAGTTTTGTAACGGTTCCAGAACACAAATTCGGGATGCGGCCACTTTGATGATAAGCGAATCAAACTCGATACAATTATTTGTGGGCACTCTCATCAAAAAAAAATGTCCAGGAAGATGCAAATTCAGAGGGTGTTAATTTGATTATTCAAACAGGACAAAAATTCGTCAGCTCCCGTTTTCGGCTCTGATTCAAGGGATTCGTTAAGCTGTCAAATTTTTGAAAACAACCTTAATAATGTTTTTGAGTACGCATTACGTTACCCAGAACTTAAAAATATTCAAAAATGAAGTTTGAGATCTCTGAGGCATTTTTTGACAATGTCATAAAACGATCAATAACTGAGTGAATTGTACCAGTTTTCATAGAATTGCTTGGACTAGCAGCAAGTCCTTTCTTACTTCATGCTTTTCTTCTTCTTGCATTTTGTATTTTTATGCTCAAGAAGACATCGAAATCAAGCATTAGAGAGTCTGGCAAGGCATCCATACCAAATCAAGTTGAATTGAAGACTTAGATGGATGTATTCTTTATTCTATAATAATAAACCAAGATACTTATCAAATTACCATCGTAGACAAGCGAATTCGTGATACCGAAATTCACAGAATAATCTGAAGTTCTTTTATAACTTTCCTTTTCGATAACCATATGTATACTAACATACTTGGTAGATATCCGGAACGATATCAGATATCTAGAGAACTGGATTCTCGAATAAAGTAGGAAAGAATTTATTACAGTCGAAGTGGAACACCAGTAGCAGCAGAAGATCATTAGGCATTGATGTTTCGTGATAGACAAAGTGTGTTGGAATCAGGGGCGTCGGACGCTTCTTCTGATTGGTCTAATTTTAAATTTTACTATTTTAATTTTGATGTTTCGAATTTGAGAAGATACTTT
This sequence comes from Bruchidius siliquastri, assembly GCA_949316355.1. Taxonomy (NCBI): domain Eukaryota; kingdom Metazoa; phylum Arthropoda; class Insecta; order Coleoptera; family Chrysomelidae; genus Bruchidius; species Bruchidius siliquastri. The sequence goes on from OX438537.1 coordinate 21,689,749, forward strand.
TTCTGAATGTCTCTAGTTGTCACTATTGTTTCGTTCATTTTCGTTGGTCTGGAGCTTTCTATTTGTTAGCGTCTCTGCCACCATGTAAGTTTTGATGAAATCTTATTAACGATATGCTGTAGGGTCATAGATGAGGTAATGCTGTGTTTTTTGTAAATAGGTGCATTGGCAGCGAATTAACCAGCAGAACAAAAAAAATATTCAACATTTCCAAAACATGCAGATAAAAAAATTGTGTAGTCAACAAACAGTTACACAAATAAAACTATTTTTCTTTCAATGACGCGTTTTGATTTATATTTCAATCATCGTCGGACTGTCAGATTTGAGTGCTAAAAAGCAGTTTTTTATAACTTAAGATATTTCACGTTTTAAAATATTTTATTCCTTAAGCTATTTCATTATTCTTTATACATTCTGTAACTTAAGATATTTAAGTTAAGTTACAGGATGTATTAATAAGAATGAAATAGCTTAAGGAATAAAATATATTAGAACGTGAAATATCTTAAGAAATAGAATAGTTTACCACATCAAATATCTTAAGGTCCTTTTGACGGCGATAGTTACGGTTTTGTTGGGGTTTCACTTAACACTAGTGTAAATGTAGTTGCCAATAAAATATTTCTTCTACGACAGACACAAGGAAGGAAAAAATAATTTAGTAGAAAAATAGCTAGACCGGATAAATAGTTTGCTAGATTTGAGAGCTTGTATCCATGATAGGATCTAGTTAGTTAGTTGGCAAGTAATCTGGGTAGCCTTGTTAACAGTCAAATCTGACAGTCCGACGATGATTTAAATATAAATCAAAACGCGTCACTGAAAGAAAAAGGGTTTTATTTGTGGAACTGAATCTTTTTACGTACATGACGGAAGAGTCCCCAAGTAAAAGCATCTACAATCTACATTTCCAAAACATGTTTGTATGCTTCTTGAATACCTGCAAAACTCTTAAAGAGCTATAGTCATTTATAAAGGCAGAGATTGATTTATCAAAATAATTAGAAATCCTGTTATTTTCAGTGTTTTTTCTTCGGAAATATAGTGTACACATGCTGTTTGTTACAAGATGAGACCGCTTTGCATAAAATTTCAATTTCACCAAACTAGACCGCGACCAAATACATCCATTTGACCTTTATAGCCCACCAAAGTATCTATCGTCTTAGAAGGAAGTCAATAAAAAAGACACTTAAAGAACAATTTGTCTACCTGCACAGTGTACATGCGCTGCGCATAATAAATAGTGGACTGTGCCATAGTGGCGTGTAACCTACATACACAGTTGCATTTGAAGATAGAAAAGTACACACGTGCTTCTTGTTTCTAATATACAGGGTGAAGGACCATAATTGGTATTTCATTCAAGCGTTGGACATTAACTTGATAAATGTAACTATCTGTCAAAGCTTTATGAGTATCTTTATGCATTCGATGGTAAGATAATTAATTATGACAAAAGAAAGTATGTTGATGAACATATGCATCTTTCATTAAAATGGAAATTTTTTATTAATCAGTCAATCAAATTTGGTAGAACTAATTGTCTTTGAATGAGCTGCTTTCTGGAAAATTGTAGGACATATTTTATACCATTTATATTACGAGGTTTCTAAGAACAGTGTAAATGGTAGGATTATGTACAACTACCAGCCTGACCCATGAAGGAGTTTAATGAAAATGAGGGCCTTTCATAATTTGAGTGCTATTCCCAGTTATTAAGCCCACAATATATTGACATCTACTATATACAACGATTCGTTAAACCACCTTGCAACCATCATCATACGCATTTTAATGAACCTTCTATCCTTAGGAAATATTCTGAGATTACGGGACTTTTCACTCTCCCGGTATACCCAAACATGGTCAACATGAACTTCCTAAAAACCTCGCAGTATAAATATCAACATTTATAAGCAATAATCCATGATTTCGTTGTATGCTAACATATACGACGCAGCATAGCAATCGAATTGTGATATTGTTATTCGTAAGGGAGCAGGAAATTGGAATCAGACTTCTCTGACCTGCATCGTATTGAAAACACAAACCCTTGGATGTGCAGTTACCATCCAACGATATTGAAATACTACTATAATAACCAATCCGAATTCTTGATGACCCTGTTCGGTACCCGAATTCAATCCACATCACCTCCTAATACAAAAGAAGCGACGTCGTCAGCATAAAAAAAAACCCGAAGACGTGGAAGCGTGAGACCACGTGACCCAGAAACAGACGTTTCGAATGTCAAAGGTGATGCGATGTTTTCTCTTCGCATGGCTATCTTGATATCAATCGGCCGCAATTCGAGTTGCAATCGGCTGGTGAGTTGTTTCAGTATTTAGATTCTGAAAAGCTGAATTTTCTATTATATGAGGGCTGCTGCTATGAGATAATGTTATTAGATTGTTCATCGTGTTCTAAAGAAAGGTAAAAAAGACTAGTATATACAGTATACACCAGGAATGTTTTTAAATTGATGTTAGTTATTATAGATCCTGATTGTAATAGTTTGCTTACTCTTTTCAGTGGAAAAACTCATTCTTTAACGATTGTATTGGAGATGCACCATATGTATGGTCAATGTTCATGCTAACAGGCGTTTTCAATACAAAATATGCCTTATTTTTTTTAAATATTACTTTACTAACGTCAAAGTTGTACATTCTGTTTTATGTAGTTATAATCCATAGAAGTATCAGTTAACCTGAAAACCCAGATCATGATATTGATTCTACATAGTTATAATTTCAATGTCAGTAAATCAAAACAAGATTTATACTTATACTTTGAATGAAGTTAGTCATAAAAATTAGCTCGGGGCAGAAGTATTCACTGAGCAGTTTTCAATAATTTTCTGTAACAGTTGTTTGATATGGTTCATATTCATTATTGTATCGTACTCTCAAAATGAATCAATTGCTTCTGACATGAGAAATCAGATGAAGTGTTGATGAATAAAATGCAGCTGAAACGTTAGTAACGTGTTTTAAATTGTAGTTAGTCAAAGATAGAAGAAGAACACATATTTTACCGAAAAGCGATGAACAATCAATTGAATACTTATCTCATAGACAAGGCTGCTTTATAGTGTTTTGATTGTGATAATCATGTACATATATTTTTTCTAATTTATATTTTGTATATGTAGAAGATTGTAAAGTGCTTGGATGCAAATGAAATGTATTTTGGTATAGATATTTTTTAGCAATTACATACAGTAATTGATAGATTACTTGTACGGATAATTACATTCCTTATTGTTATTACTTTTATTGTTGATTATGTTTGATAAGCATGTTGTATAATAAACATCATTATTTTTTAATAAGAAATGAGTACTTCGCTGTGTTTTATTTAATCAAAAACTCTGTTTGCACCATAAATCAAAACCAGCATAACGATGCAGTGCAAAGGATATGTTGTTTTAATTAATAATTTTCAAGACGATCCATAGGTTATTCACCAGTAAATAGCTCCAATTAGTACACGAACCTTGGAGAGCGATGAATTCGCCATATGACCATCCTTGCCTTATCATAAATTTAGAGCTTTGACAGATTTCGAGCTTAGATCACGATTGAATGTGATGGGCAATATACGTATGTTCCGAGTGTCAAGCAGCTCTTAGGCTGGTAGCATCCCCGTGGATCCGATTACCCTTGATCCAAGAATGTGATGTCGCCCTCCAACGCATTTCCTAATCTAAGAATGTGGTGTGGTTCCCTGGACACAGCGGTGTACCAGGTAACGAGAAAGCAGACCGCTTGAGAAGAATGTGGACCAAGGGCTCACGTATTGACCCCAAACCCATGCTGGGCATGAGCAGATACCAAGTCAGCAGGACCTCAGATGGAGAGGAGTAGCTGGGGAGAGATGAAAGCAGTGAGGCCAAGAGATATATCAGAACCTGACAAACGTTGGGAGCTGTGGTTGTTGAACAGGAAGAAAGAATCAATCTAGCTTTTGGTTGCGATTCTCATGGACCACTTGCCCTTCATAGAGTTAGGTACCACTGAATTTGAAAGATAAGAAGTATACTCAGCGAAATGGTTGGACATCATTACTTCATTAGGAGGTCTGGTAGGTTAGGTACTAAGAAATCACCTTGTTAGGCTTATTGTCTATTTCCTGGGACGTTAAAAAGGGGCCAAAGGTGACCTATTTGCCAGGCTTACCACTACCACCGTAAACGATCTGGTGATAGAAAGTCCTCGTTCTAGAGCAAATCTGTAAAAAGTATACATTGTTGGTTCAAAAAATAACTGCCAAAGATGAGTTCATTGCTATTTTTGCATATCTTTCCAACGCCAGCTGAGCAGATGACGACTTTGTAACACTTCCCACCACAAACCAATCTTAGTTGTCGTCGTTTAAGTTTTATCTGGAGTAATCGATCTGCTTGCATTATTTTTTGTCTGGGTAGTTCTGAATATTCTCCAGTCTAGGTGTACTACAAAAACTACAGATGGCCCTTGATATGTAAGCTAAGTATTAAAGCTTATTCTATGCTTGAGCAATTCACTTTTGAATGGTACGGTGGGTTCCAGACTATAGCTTTCAAAATACTATATTTGACAGCATCCTTTTTCGGTTCGTTTTATACGCATGCCTTTTCCTAATTTCCCTGGGCTATAACAGCGGCTGTGAAATGCACGTTGTTGCCCTTCTTTTTGAGCGTAACGCCACGCGGCACCGGCGGCAAAAGAGAAAGTGGGCGGCCTGGTATTGTTTTCAAAGTTAATAGAGAGAAACATCTAGCTAAAAAATAACTTGCTATCATAATTGAGGACAATACGATGGTTTTTTAGACGTCGGATTTTTTTGATGAATGCTCAATTAAACTCAGGTGTGTTTTTTATACTTGCATACACATTATGTTAAACGCCTGTATTAGGCACAAAGTAGAACACATGCTTTTACTTTGTTACATACCACTGACTCGAACTGATCTAATGTATGTTCACAATAGTCATTTTTTTCCGAATCTACAGACAGACCATGAGTTTGTCACCAGGTTTTTATTATGGTTAGTTCTTGGATCCCGAATGATTCGGGTTTTGTGTCTTTACCTTGATATTACTCTGTGTTTTTATTTTTTCCCTAATAATTTAGGCGTTGTGTTTCTGGGGAGACGATGGAGTTTAGATGTATCAATAAACGAAATTTATCTCATTAGTTCACATCATAATGGTTCATATTTTAGTGTGAAAACAAAGTACTGTTATTCTGGGGGCAGATAAGTGTCAATGTTATTTTAAACTTGGAAAAATGTCTAAAATTTGATGTTATGTTTAATTGATATTTCATGACATACCCATCACAAATAGACTTTCATTTCCGACTGTGTGTTTGTATGTTTGTACCCTGTCCGGTAATACGTGTTCCGAGAGGTTTCGTCTACCCCTGTAACTTTTATGAAAGTACAAAATTGAATTCTGTGAAGAAATATTGTCAGAATTTAGATATAATTTGGCAAATTTTGAATAAAAGTTACTGCAATTGCAATTTTTTCCCCTCGGAAAATGATCGCTACATTACTACATTGGCTTCAGGGAAGAGTGGGCTACATTTATGCCAAAAAGTACTAATTTCATGCTTACATAGTAATTCTATTCTACTGTATGCCCATCAAAAAGTAACAAATTATATCGCATCACTGTCGAAAAATTAATTGGCTTCTGAATTTAGGAAATGTGGTGTCGAATATGATGTATTTGACACAAAATACGCTTCAAGGGATAGAATATGCAAAATAAGTATTTAAGCCGTCTTAAGACAGCCAGTCTCGGATCTAGGGAAGCAAACCGGGTCATCTACCAGGGACAGTCGCAATATAAGATGGTAAGTTTATGCTCTCCACTATGCATCTAACTAATGATTGCTAAAAACGACGATATACGTCTACTAGATGCACCTGAACTCACAAACGACCTCCACAGTTTATAACATCGCAGAACGTTGGCCTCTTCCTAGAATCACTTGTTTGGAGAACCTCGGCGTTGTAGAATGAGCTACCGTGGGAAATCTACAGCCTCTCAAGGTCAATGTGAACATACATTTATCCTCGCGCAGTGTTTATGAAGCGCGATAGGCTTTGCGTGAGATTATCTATAAAAATGGATACCATACTGTCAAAAAATACAATATAGCAAATCGACGCAAAGAAAGCTTCTTTATATACTGCATCAAGCCATATAATCATCACTGTTCCTAGAGACTTTGGAAAAATAGTTAGATAGGAACCTACAAGTAGATGGTTAAAGAGATTCAACGTACAAAAAAATCAAACAACTACTCTTCCAAGGCAATTACATCTGCCAGCATCATTCGTGCAAATGGAGAAATGCTCAAGTGATCATATATCAAAATTCTAAGGGTTAACAACAATTATAGTATGCTCTGATATGACCATAGATCAGTGTTCGAGATGCTAGGAGTCCTCTTTCGCTGCAGATAATTCTATTTACTGGAACAACGTCGAATACTCTGCAACGCTCAGATCTCACCACCATTGAAATAAAGCTTACATGAATGGGGAACCGTTCCTACGAACTCCCTGTAGTTTCTGAAGAGTAATGATCTGTCCCCATAGATTTCACCATGGTAAATATTTTCCTGAGAAGATCAGCGAGAGTCATCAGTACAACGAACACTTCAACCTAGTTTCTTCCAGAAATTATTATTTTATAAAATTTAAGATATATATATATATATATATATATATATATATATAGTTATAAGCATCAATATACATGTATCATCTCGCAGCGCTTATGAAGCGTAATAGGCTGCTTTTGCGTGAGGGCGTCTATGAAAAGAATGGGTCGACTATAACGCCTGAAAGGGATCAAATCAATCAACTTTCCATATATTATATGCATGTGATACCATAAGCGCAAACTGACTGAAAGCGTATATCTTTCATACAAAGTTGCAAACAGTAGCTGTGAAGCCAGTGACCCAAATATTGATATCCTCCTTTGCGATCAGACACACTACAAAACGGGTTTCGAAGCGAGAACGCAGAGGGACGACAGAGCCCGTATTCGACAGAGACGATGGGTGTTTGACCTACTGAAGCCTCCGATCTGCAACAGATACAACGTCCGCTTTGAAGATTCCCGTACCCCATAGCAGACGACTGACTAATATTGGTCGTTTACATATTCTGCAAATTGCGGGTTCATATCTTACTTTCCACGCCAATTGCCAGTATCTTAATCGTGAAGCATGCCGAATTGAGTTATTGTCTTCTTGATGGTTGATGATATACTTACTATACGAGTACATCACGAAACACCATGTATCTCTCTTCCGTTGGTCTGTCTGTCTTCACTCTGTCCGGTATTCCTCAGCCTCCCTATAATTTGCAAAGTGGCATTTTATATTGGTGAATTTTTTGGGCAGCAAATCATTGAGTTTTTGGAAATACGTTCTACCCTCTTCACAATTTTATTTGAAGTTGGCAAAACATTCGCCTCCTAAAAATGAGGTTTATTGAATTGACGATATCAGTTTCGAAATAAAGATTTAAATCTAATTTTGCAACTTATGATCTTTTGAATTTCAATTAAGTAAAATAATGGAACTAGGCGTTCCTTTAAAATTAAAAAAATCAAGTAAATAAAAATTTCTAAGATCTCTAAAAACTACTTTAACTGGATTAAGAGTTATGCAATCCGATGACAATATTTAGTAAACTGATATCACTGCACATGATATACAGAGTCAACCTACTTGGCGATATTATTTTAAGGGCTAAATATCACTTTTGGTAATTACTGATCCTTATGCAGTCATGTGAAGTATTAGTTGTTGTTCAAACGAAAGCAGGGCAAACTAGAGTGCTTGAGTAAATGCGGCAAACTGGCAAAAGCCGAGAGCATCTATCTCTATCCCTATCTATATCATATTTATACACCTCTAATTCGATATTTCATCAGTATTGCTTAAATGTGGATACGTATACCATTGGATCGATATCTCAAAAAATACGAAATACTACTAGGGCCAAAGCTTGATGATACAACCTATTTTGCCAACATTTATTATTTTTGAGATCCTCACTCACCACCTCCACACCGTAACTCCAATTTTTGGCTCACCCCAAAGTATCTCTAAAAAAGATAAGGGGCCTCAGAAATGTCAAAAAATGAGGTTCGAGCCAAATTAAAAAAATACCTTCTGAGCCTCAGAGGGGTCAAGGATTACTGTACCGAGTACAGACAGACATAGACGAACGAAAATTAGTGACATGGTTGTGCGTCATCTATTTATCACGAGACATACACACAAGAAGACACTATAGCTCGAATACGACCATATACAGTGATTAAAATACTTACTAGTCAATTGGCGTGGGAAGTAACAAATGAACATTTATCCGACATGCCCCTTGATTCCCAACGCAAATAACAGTTTGCCGTGGACGCAACGAAAGGCAAGAGTTAATTGTCTTGCTTGGCAGGCGATAGCGAGATGATGTTATTGAGGAGAATCTCATGCTCTCATACTTTAATCATAGAATCCCATCCTGCTATGTTGCTTGGATAATAATGATGGTGAAAACCAAAACGAAATAATACATTTGATCAATACAGTTCAGCTTATGATTTGGCAGCTAGTCATTGTGGTGGGCTAACCGGAAGTGAGTGCAGATATTATTAAGGCGGCTAGTTTTTCTGAATCTCAAATAAGGAGACGAGTGTTATTTAAATAAATAATGTCAAGTAAGTTTACGTGCAATTGTATCGGTTTACTGATTAAGGTGATCTGATTTTAGAGCCGCTGATATACTTTAACTGAATAACCTGAATGTTTTGGGCATTTTTTAGGTTTTTAAATTCAATTAGATACAACTATCAACAGTTCTAAAATCCTATCCAAATCTTTCATTTTAAGCTGACATATTGTGTGGGAATTACAGCGTAAAATTACTTGGCGCCATTTTTATAGACATAAAGGTAGGTACAGTTTCCGTAACATAATTTCTATAAAGCTAGACCTTTCCCAAGGACGCTTACGTAGTACCTACAGGTCCAACAATCTATCAGAATTTGCTACAAATAAAAATGTCTAAACTAACTTACTACCAGCGTATTTTACAATTACTACTGATAACTGATGAAGCTATTATGAACTATCAGTTATTGCCCACTAAATACTTTTGTCATTCAATTTCAAATGACGGGGGTCCCAATCATCTCCCATCAAGATTCTCTTCCGTTCCAGAAGGACCGCAACAGCTACTGCTCTTCTGGAAGGCTCAGATCGGACCATTGCTGGAGTACTGCTTGCATGTGCAGAACCTCGGCGCTGTACAATGATTTTGTTCCTCGATATGTCAATGGTCAAAGGTCAATGTTAAAATGTAATTAATCATTACTTAAGAGAACACGCCTTTCAGACCAGTAATCTTGAGATGGTGTGCCCTTTAGGGTGAGAGACAATGACTTGAACGAGAACGTACTTTAGTAGACGCCTTAGATTATCTAATCGCTCGTTGTGGTGGACAAATGGTCACGGCGTCAGCACGGAATACTGAAGATCGGAATTCAATTCTCGTCGAATTGTGTCTTCAATCTCCCTTTTATATGTTTACACAGTTACGGATCCAGACTCATCCGTATGATTGCGCCATCCTGAAGAATCTCCTTTCCAAGCAAATGTCAGCGTGGGAAGGACTGAGTCAATCTACTCAACTAAATTTTACAGAGCCAGCGTATTTCACGCCACTTCCCCAGTGAGAAAGAGTTGCAATGTTGAATACCATTCAATTCTTCTCGTGATGAATTCCACCTTCATCAACGGTATTCCGATTAAAATTTTATTTACGCGAAACAACAAAATTATCGTGATCTCTTATACAATGAGATTTAGTGATGTAGAACGACTGCATTTTTAGTTTGTTTGTAGCGAAGCTCTCTTGTTTCTCGCTACGACCTATATTTTTATTATTTATAACAATAAGTAATTGTGGAACACAGCATATCGCTGCTTAGCTTGGCGTAAATAAAGCATTGGATATTGTTGTTTTTCTATGTTAAACGAGAATTTATCATTGTGGTTTAGAGAAACGGATAAAAAGTCATTACAGTTAATGCAGTATCTGGTATGTGAGTTACTGCATTTGTGCTACACTGTTATTATTCATGAAGTGATTATATATAGACTTTATACAATGTGTATCAATCGTAGGGCTATGGTGTGTATTAAAAACGTCATTTGAGATGAATTCTACATGAACTTGAAATGAATAATTGAACATTATTGGAACGTTTGTTGGGTTTTTAATTCTTACATCAGTAGGAACCCCCTCCCTGTATATTATATCTGCGTTGTTTAGCCTTCCCTTCAAAATTTCTGATTTTTTTAACTCTAATTCTTAACTTCATTGTGTCGGTTAATGAAGAAACTATGGATATGTTTGTATTAAAATGGTATTTACATCAATAAATAGAGAAATGTAAATTATTGACCATATCCTTATTGTTGTTATCTCTTTTATTATTCATCTTAAATAAAGCTAAGGTATGAAATATAAAAGGCAGTTCTCAGTAAACATGTTTGGGAAACGGATAAAAAAAGTTAAATGGCTGTAGTAATCAAAGAACATATTTTGCGTAGCATACGTTTGGTTGCAACGTATCGAGTAAAGTAGTATGAGAAGTTTCCAATTGTCCCAAGCATCAACCGTATCAAGTTTTTTCGGACTTCACGCTGTTGCCGACAACAACTGTAAAAAGGAGCTGTTAGCGAAAATACAGACATGATATAAAATACTCAAAGATATAATTGAATGAAGGTAAGTAAATGTTGACTTTATACCGAAATGAATGCTAATGATATCGATACTTTTGGTACTCATATAAATCGAATACTAAGGTTTTATTGAAGTTCAATTCAGGCAACCTCCTATTTCAAACTGCCTGTATTGTATCATTCGAAAAGTAGTACTTTTTGTGGTGATTCTATAGTTTTATTGTAATCATTCTCATGCAGGTGTTTGAATTATATTTTCATTTTGAGGTAACTGAATACGAAGTACTTCAATTTTCATTCCTATCTTTTTTCTTTATTCAGGATAATGACAAATATCATACATCATCCTCATTTGTCATTCATGTCAAAAGTCAATGTCAGTCTCGAAGCTGCTGAGCGTTAGTGGCAATTGTTCCTTTTGTTTTCCTTTAGAGCAGCAGTTTTCAAACTTTTTTCCCGTAGCACTCCTGTGCAATATGGAGTAACATCTAATCACTTTGCAAAAAAACTATACTGATTAACGTAATCTTATGAATAGAGACTGCTATAGTAATAAAACAAATATTGTTTTGAAGACTTAGAGTTTATAATACAGCAAATTACAAATATTTCGAAACGTCTTAAGTCGATGAAAAAGACGGGTCTGTATAGTGGCGACAAGAGAAGAGATGTTAGGTTAGGTTCAATTATAGTCGACTACACAAATTTGAGTCAATGTTAAGGCTACTTCGATATTTATTTTCAACTCCAAGCATTTCAGAATATAGGGTTCCACAAAGGTGGGTGGTTGAAAATAAAATGGAAATCAATACTTTTTGTGGATCATGTTGGTTGTTTTTAATACTTAACCAAAATTTGGATAACACTTACTTGGAAAATTCTATCTTGAAGCCTCCATCCTAAGATACATCTATAAAAGACCATTTTTCGTCGTTTTTCAATGAATCACGAATGGTACCCAAAATAAATAGGCAGCTTATCCAAAGAAATTGAAAAAAAGTAATAATATTTGTTAATAGAAGAGTTGTTTTATGTTATTAATAATATCATTCCCCACACTTATTCTATGTACAGTCACATTTTATAAATCAAAAGATTTTATTTATAACAATATCATTCAATATTTGACGCTTCAGATAAACGCTACTGTTTCTCATCCACCAAAAGTAGATTTGTCTAGACTCTTGAAGATCTCTAATACCATTGATGGCACGCTTATCACAGTTTGAAAAAGTTTTTGTATAGATAAACTATCGAGAAGGCAGAAGCCTATCGCGCCTCAGAAGCACTGCGAGAATTGAATCTCCATCTTCAGTATTCCGTGCTGACGCCGTGCCCATTAGTCCACCGCAACGAGAGACTAGATGATCTAAGATACGTTCTCGTTCAAGCCATGCATCTCTCTCTGAGTCTCTCTCACCCTAAAGGGCACACCATCTGAATATTACTGGACTGAATGGCGTGTTCTTTTGAGTAACGGTATTTTTTTATAGATAACGTCTCGCAGGAGCAGAAAGCTTAACGTGCACCAGAAGCACTGTGAGAGGACAAATGTCACATTGACCTTTAAACGTTGTATATTGTAAGGTTCTCCAAAAGAACGACTATTGCCCAGAAGCTTTGGGGAGTTAATCGGGAAGCATCTCCACATAGAGAGGAATATTTCAGCGAAGGTCTAATCTGCGCTTTGTAAGGTAAGCAGTAACTGATCCAGTTAACCCAACCTTGTGGAAAAAAGAGGACGTCTGGATCCCCATTCGACAAGCCTTTCGAAGAACAACGTTGGAGAGGGGCCAGACCCCTGTGGAACACCATTGCTGATGGTAAAAAGGCATATACATCCGATACCCCATTGCTTTAGAAAGCCAGCGTGAAGTAAAATCAAGAGTCTCCGATCTAAGACCTATGACCAAATCATTTTCAATGAGTATTTTATAGCTATGCCCAACGGCGAAGAACGAATTTGATAGCATATCGACGATTTATGTATTATAAAGATAACGAAGGTATCTGGCAACAGCGCTTCGGTTTGTCTGCAATGTCCTCGTTTCCTTGTAGTGCATCCGTCATCGTAGGAAGCGCGTCCTGCTGCTGCCGCTTTGCAAGTTCCCCTCCTGCGTCCTGCCCCCGCGTATCCCCACCTAGACTATGCAGCCGAAGTGTGCCGCGTTCTACTTACAGACAACGCATGACGACGATGCGGATTTTGTGGATGCCGGTCTGAGAGTCTGCCATACCACAGCATGAGGAGAGACAGCAGAAGAACTCGTTCTATTTGCCTGATAAAATTGTCAGATGAAAGAGCCTCCATGATGTGCGCCGTAACTATAACCAGAGGACAGAACAACACGCGCTAGGCGAAAACTGGACGGCCAGGCTAACGACGTTCTGGGCATCCTGTATTCTGTATTGGAGGAAGGAAATAAGCCAAGATCAAAGCTCTTAGTCCCCATTGGGCTCCATGTACAGACTCAGGGGTTTATCAAAACTGGGTATTCAGCCACCATAAAATGCGGAAAAAATTGGCGACATGATTCTGAGTACCCCTTAGCACCCCTTATACTGGTCATAGAGGACCAGCGTTCCCCAGAATGGATTCTCGGATTTATAGGAAACCAGACAACAGATGCTTAATCGTCTTATCTTTCTGTTCACATCCCCTGAACAGGGGGTTTCACTCAATCTCATGTTGAAGAGGTGTTCCCTTAGCTGCTCTTGTCCTGGCAAAGCGCAATTGTTATCTAAGCATGGACAGATAGTATTTACCTACTCCTTCACTAGGGTATCCGAGGAATTTGCTAGGAAATAGGCAGCCAAATAGTTTGGAGATTATGCTCGACCAATTTGGGCGTCTAGGAAAATTATTGTCGAGTGCATCACCTGTCTTCCTTTTCCTCATGATTTGGGAATGCAATGATGTTTCTTGCTATTGGAAGATTGTATTGTAGAAATGTCGCCGAGAGGGTGGGGGAACTTTAAGGAGGGCAGCATGTCAAGCGAAAATTTTGTGGGAGAATATGGGATCTAGGCTTCGAAGAGCTGAAATTGGAAAACATTTACGGGAGACAGGCCTGTGTCTAGGCGGCTTGCATAGCCCAATAGTACAATATTAGGTATAGAATTCGTGACGTATTGCCTGATGTGCAGATTTATCAGGCACATCATCACCTTCATAATAAGTCCCGTCGATGTTGTATCAGGTATATATGAAATAGCGCACCTTTGGACGGCTTAGGTCTACCCCATCTGGTTTTTTGTCATAATATGAGAAAATCGATACAGCTAGATATACCTATAAGCTTGGAAATACCTTTTATATTTACATATTTTTTCAAGGTAGGCTGGCTAATATAAATTTTTTATTGAGTTGATTGATGTAGATTTTTTAATTGTTTATAAGGTATAATGTAAGCAGGATTAGTTTCCTACTGGCCTACTGGATGAAAGATCGCTCGCGTGCAACCCATCGCTAAAAGGAGCAAAATCATGTCGAAGGTTACTAACGTGCAAATTTTTACCTGGATGAAAACAGCATCATTAAGGAGCACCAATACGGTGTCCGAAAGCATATGAAACATGAGATTCTCTGGCTTACTTTACTCTCATATGGAGCAGAGCAATAGAACTTCACAGTGAATCTTGGGTCTTTGCAATCGATATACCGCAAACTAGCAATAGGTTGTTGCTACAGGGTCAGTACCAATAACTGAATAGTTTTAGATTTATTTACTATCAACGCTGACATTCCCCAGGATTCTAATATTGCTCCAAGGCTCTTCTTGGTAATCATCTAATTCAATCTACAGCTGGCAGATGACATCACCCTTATATCTTACATTAATCGGAGGAGGGATTCACTCCACTTGTTAGTGGGGATCCTCACAGGTCACTGCAAATTGAACAGGCACCTGACACTCATAGAAGTGGTCAAAGACCCAATATGTCAAAAGTGCTGGGAGGAGGACGAGACCTCGTTCCACTTCCTAGGTCAATGGGCCGAATACAGCGACCTTAGGGCTGAGGTGTTCAGCACAGCATAGTTTGACAGGGAAGAGAGATACTCAGCGGAATGGACATCATGACCTTTATTAAAAGGTCTGGAAGGTTCGACACTAAGGAACTACCGTGTGTCCCAAAGTTCTAGTAAGATGGCCTTCGGGTTCGGCAAAAAGGGTCAAAGGTGGCCTACTTGCCAGGATTTGCTTCCCCATTACTACTACCACTACTATATCTTACATAGACTTTCATGTTTCAATAGCTTAGATAAGCGAAAAATCCGTGTTTGCGATAAAGGCACTTAGGCTTTCATTCATCCAGGCTACAAATGATCTTCTCATTCTCTGCTAAGTATAATAGATCTTGTTGATTAGATGATCTAGTTTTGATTAATGCGCCAGTACTTAAAAAGCCTCTAGAATGTCCCTTTCCACGTCACTGGCGTGAATGGCCATTCAAAATCTCCGTTGGCCGACAAAAATCACAGCAAACGGCATTTTGCGAATAATATCCGTTGCTCGGATCTAAGGTAATGCTTACGGTTCATTTTAGGAAACTGACCTTCTTTAGGAATGGTATCAGACAAAAAGCGGATTTTTAGGCATCACTACACATGCCGAACACTCGCGCTGATTGGCTTCAGATGAACTAACTGCACGCTGTATTTCAGCATGGGCGTGCAATTCAACAATTATTAAAACTCAGGTAAAATGTTTCGTTCTTTAAACGACTTCAAAATATGTTAGTCTATTAGGGCTTCAAAATTATGGTACAAAAATGCATACCTTTATGTATGTGCGTGCATGCATGTATGTATGTATGTCCACAAATTTCTTAAAAACTAATAATCGGGCTGCAATAATTTTTACGAATGGCTTAAGTAGCTTCCAACTCGTTTATAAATTCTATGAATTGCGTAACTTCCTAAAACCATAAAAGCTATATATTTTTCACTTGTAGAATCCATCATGAATCATGGCATCATTGTGTGGAGAAATGGATAAAAAAATGAAACTATTTAAAAAAAGCCATCCACCTCAATTAGTAGATATATCAATAAAGTATATTACTCACTCCAAACCAACTTTACCTTGAAGCAGTCACAAGATTTATGCTGAAAATGACGTATTATCGAAAGAATATATATGTACATATATATTGTACAGGTCCCAAAGGTTACAATGCTCTACCCTAACATCTTAAATCAAAGCTATATGATAAAATTTAAAAAGATATTACAGAATGGATTGTACAAAGTAACTCCTCCTTAGTGTATCTAGAATGAAAAGACATTCACGCAAATTGAATTAAATTCAAACCATTTTCTCCTTCTCCTCTTTAACAAAATACTTACTCTACAATATCCTGTGTCTATGTAGACATTGACATAGTTAGAATCTCGCCGAAAAATCTACAAAGAAGAGAGTCGTACACACAGTATCGTAAAATACTCTAGAGCGACAAACTTCAGTATTCTTTAGGTCATATAAATGGTTTAAATAGCTATGAGATATAATAATAAGTTATGAATTATTAGATATTATTCATCAGTTATTTTTAGAGTTGTATTTTTGTAGACGTTGTATTTATTTTCGTACAGATATATATATATATATATATATATATATATATATATATATATATCTGTACGAAAATAAATAAAACTGTTGCTATTAACGTCATTATAATTTCATTTTTTTTTATTTCTTGTACTTTGAGAAAGGCTGCTGACGCAGCAGAAATATCAGTAAAGATATGCATTCATTCATTTGTGGTTACAATTGCTGGCCAGTGGAGAATATAATGAACTTTTTTTATCGTATCAACATAAGTTTACCCCCCGCCATGGAGGCTGCGACTGGCGCTTGATTTGCTCATCAATGATATGCTATCGAAGTCTCAAGGGTTCGGACTTCAGAAAAACACTTTTTTAAACTTTATGCGAACCCAGTCTTATAATATGCGATTCCGCAAATAACTGCTGAACCTGCTCCTAGAAAAGTAGGCAACGCTACTGGTTTGTTGTCGTGTGCAGCACCTGTGATATTATTTTTTGTTTGCCCTAACAAAGAAGTGTCAGGATAATTAGTCCGGAACTAACGGTGCTCGGATCGGCTTATTGAAAATATCCACCAAATTTTAAATATCTATTAAACCGCAAAATAACGTTGGAAACAAATAAAGTCTGATTTCAATACAAGTTTTTACTTCATGCTCTGCAAAAAAAATTTGTGAGCGCTGATGATCTGTCACAATGACTAAAAATGAAGCAGTTGACACAAAAAAACTTCAATATATTGATTATCATGTGTATGTTGTATTGGTGAGTCTTCTAGGTCTATAGACTCTTTACTTTTTTTATAAATTGCTCTCATTTTACTGATTCCCAAACGGGTTGAGAGTGATGATTTTGAAGTATACCACTTTGATATATAACCTTTGTGATATTTGATTCAACATCTGATATTTGGATAAAAGGACTGTGTTTTAACACACAGTTTCACAAATAAAACTTTTTTTGCAGTGACGCGTTCCGATGTATATTTGAATCATCGTCGGACTGTCAGATTTGACTTTCAGCAAAGGCTACCCAGAGTACTTGCCAACTGGCTAACTAGATCCTATCATGGATAGTTAGCTAGTTGGCAAGTTATATTTCTAAATTTATAATGAAGATGCTTCACCTGTATTTTAGCCATTCATAATAGTTCTGACAAACAGGAAAGTCAAAAAAATATCTTTTTTCGTACTTTGGTAAAAGCTACTGAGATAACTGAAACGTTAGTGAAGTTATCTACTGAATCATATTTTGTTTCAGTTACTGGACACTACAATTATATGAAGAATATGCATTCACAGGGTAAAGAACTTACGCTGGTGATTAATATCAAATTTTGTCTATGCATAAACGAAATCTATTCCGGCTAATGTTATGTTCATTCTATGCTAGGGGAAGATTCCTGACCGCATGAACTCACTTATATACGTCCAGGATAGGAATAAGGTTAATACCTAGCCTTACAGCCCTGTATGTGGGATCTGTAACGCAACTCAAGACAGAATACTTAAATGAGATTCAATTACTCAAAAACTTATTTTCAACCAATAGTTTGACATTCGTAAGATGGAGAAAATATATTTTACCAAATGTACAGATTGTTTCGTTTCAAAAATTGATTTAATGAATCACACCTCATGTTATCATTATTCAAATTCCCAGGCAAAGCACTTTGTACTTTTTCATTCACTTCGTTATTTGCCGATCAAAAAAAACCTCATTCTCTTTGACAAACGTTTTATAACTAACTTTTTAATCGGTAGCAAGATAACAATGAGTGGAGGTGTCGAAACTGACCAGCGTTCTCTAGGGAACGCGTTGTGAATGCCTCTGAACTTCTCTCACAATATATCATTTAAAATGTTAATTTTTCGGTGTATGTTCCCGCTCGGCTATTGAGGTGCGTAGATAATTAAAAATGCATCACATTGTGCTGTGTTTTGCATGCATAGATTGCACTATTCTGCATATAGGATTCCAGATTATTTATCTTTCGGTTTGTAAACTCACACCTACTGAATGCATTGCATAGCATAAACGGTGATGGTTACCAAAACCTGCGCTGATTTTGCGACAAGTTTTCTGAACCAAAAAAATTATTAAAAAATGATGAAGCTGCCTGATAAGTCAGAAAGTTCAATGGGATAATTTTAATAAATAGCGAAAGTGTTGGTTTTTTCAGATCCTCTTCTATCTTATCACGTCTGGTGAGCTACTGAAATGCATCAAATGCATTAAAGCATTTGTAGAATGGAGATACCAGTGATGGGTAAGAAGACAAACCTGAGGTATTGTATTTCAAAAGACGCAATAAACAGGTCATACAAACCTGCAGATACACTCTAAAAAAATAGCAATGATGGAGATCTGATCATCAATGACAGGAAACCATCCAGTGCTTGGAACTATTCTTTTCAAACGCCTTTTTTCTTTTTATCTCAAGATGCTAACAGGGTGTACATCTTGAAAAGCAAATGAACAATTATTTCACGGAAGTGCTTCCTTCATTACGGATCAGATTGATTGAGTGATGATGTAACACAATTGGTGGAGCGTTTGTCCGGCAAACCGTAGACTCTGGTTTAACGAAGTCGTTTTTGTCTCCCCATAATCTAATAAACCGCTGCTTCGATTTTAATGTAAGTTGGGGAGCGATGAAATGTGGCATATTCTACGATATTTTTTAAAATCAATATAACTTATATATAAAATATTCATAAACTCCATTTTTGTATGTTTTGTGATTTCTGAAATCTTCTATGGACTTAAAAAATAATTTTCACTCCAATAGATCTGAAAAAAATTACGTTCAAGTTGAAATCTAGGCAACCAGCCCAGGTGTCCCCAATACAGATTGTAAAGCAGTAGGTATCATAAAAAAATGTTCAACTGCACTGATGCTGGATCACGACAACCTCAAAAAAATCCGCATATGCTGCACTCGTCTGCGTGACAAATTGCGATTCTTCACAGGATGATATTTTTATTTCGGTACATCAGACAACAAAACAGTACACGCGACCTTTCTGTCGATCGCACGATTCTTGGATTCTAATGACGGCTCATAAACTATCAGACATCTGTTTCGTATTTGCCAAATAGAAAATATTTACAAACAAGAGCGTCCAACGAGTGGCTTTCGATAGGCGTGAAACATGTGTTGACATAATTTTGAACTGGGCGTTGAAGCTGTTGTAAATTTCAATTTTGAGTGACATATTTTGAATAGGGCAATAAATTATACTCGCTTTTATAATATTATAATGACCTTATTTGATATTGAATGGTGTAGAGCCCTTACAGTTATTATAAATGAGATTGTTTTCATTGCAACTTTTTGAAATAAACTAGTGCAATTTACGTGTAATGTTTTTTGTGACGCGTTTTATTTTATCTTTAATATTCAAATCACAATGTGATTGTTAAAACCGACTGTTTGCAAATGCTTCCCAGGTTGCTTGTCGAAGGTTGATATTTTTAAGGGGTTCCCTTAAATCTAGTGCAATTAAAATTATATTTCTCCCAAGGTGCAGAAAATATAAAAGAATTTTATAGAACAATAGATAGACATGATTAATGCTGGATTTGAGGGCTCTAGTTTTATATTCATGATATGACTTAATTAAGCTAGTAACCTTGGTAGCCTTTGTATTTAGTAAATTTTGAGACAGCGTTGCTTTTGAGCAAAGCGAAAGGCGTTACAAAGGAGACTTTCATTTGGGACACTTTGTAAATTGCACTACTTTGTACTAGTGATGGTAGAGTTGGAACAGCATAATCTACAAGAGTCTACCTTTTACGAGATAGAGTTGTTCCTTGGGTAGATATCTCAAGATGACCTACTGTGTAACATGGCTGGCGTAGATACTTCCACATAGACCCAAGAGATGTTTTTTAAATCTACAAAATCGGTAGGTAGCTAGCGTTAGAGCCGGTTCAGTCCTCAATAGCTTTGCGTTTTCAGGCACCTGTTCTATTAAAACCTGGTGTATTTCTGCGTGTGTTATAAAGAGCATACTTATAATGCAAGACTAGGCACAACGTGATGTTAACTTGCAAGCACTGAGTACTATGATTGATGTTTAGGTATCAGTACAAGTGTTTATATAGTTAGGTGGCACTCCTAATCCAAATTCATGTTAACAGTTATTAATTATTTCGGAAAGCTTTATAGGATGATATTTAATTAAAACTGCCAATGGCGCTTTCCATGATGAGACTCGATGCTGTATTTTACGTAAACTTTCACTAAAGGTCATTGAATGTTTATCAATTTTTTTTTAGTTCTTGGATGTGTCCCATGGGGTACAACCAAGGGGACAAGGGAAAGCTGTTGCACATTATCAATTTCTGTAATGCCCCCAGCGGTGTTACAGTAGCTAGTAAGATATATTTTGTTCGTATCTTAATACACGTAGTTTTAAAATAGGTACTAAATTGATCCCATCCTTTTGCATTAAATGATATTAATAATAATAATAACCAAAAAATCTGTTGTGTTTTGTATTTGTATTTCTCTAGCGCAGCTCATCCTAGATATGTCATCGATGTTGTATTGGCGAGTCTTCTAAACTTGTGGATTGTAGATGCTCTTACTTGGTGAAAGTCTTCGATCATGTTACAAAAATGTTTTTTCTTCTAAACTTATGAAGTGTGCAATCAAAGAACACATATATCATATAATTCAGGTCGAATAATCAAAATTAATACCGCATTTTGGATATCGAAGTAGCAAATTCATTACTGTGTATCCAAGCTTCCCATAATCCTTATACTCAGTTTTAATTAAAAAATGTAACAGTGGAAAAATTAATTCGTTCAAGTTGTATCCGAGACAACTAAAGCCTACCGTAGATGAACGTCCATGATATGTAATATGGCGATAGAAGAGCACAATCGCATACATCTCCACTTGATAAACCTTGTGATACAGTTTTATTCTGAGCCCATAGATCCTAATATCATTCCTTCTACTGATAAAATCGTACGGTCTAAATTCTGCCCACATGGCTATGCAAATGCGTTATCTGTCTACGATATAGTTGTTGTAACATACATCTACCATGTACACATTGAAAACTTGCCAGTTGGTATACACACACAGAGGAGAAATTATTGACCTTGTTTCTTGACCTAGAAATTTGAAGACATACATGCATAAGAGACAAGGCCGCCATCGCGTTTACCAACTACCTATCAACCCAGCGCTCAAGAACAACACATGCGCTGTGAACGTATACAGGGGGATACAGCTTCTTGTCACAAGCAAAAATAGTACTTGCACTTAAATAGAGAAACAAAGTTTTCTGCTGTTTATATTTCTTGTATGCTCTCCACAATGTATCAGACCTGCTATAGACATGCATGTTTCGCTTTAGCCTAGACTCGTCAGTATAGCCTGGCGGTCTAAGTGTAGAGAGCAATCGGATGGTATATACGTAACCCAGTCAAGGGTGTAATAGCAACATTTGCTCATCCTTTCGCTGTGACTATTACTTAATCTCCAACAGAAAGTACGCTACTTGGGGCTTCAACACCTTAAACAAGCTTCTTTCAAAAGTCATTCTTTATGAGCATCCCAGCTTTGTATATTGCGTTTAAACCATTAACCCTATCCATTTGACTTATTCCCGTTATACTTTATCATGGATATACAAGAACCTGATTGGATGATTGTTCTATAATAATGAAGTAAAACACTTAAGTAATTACATCCCTCAACATACATTTTTCTTCATGAGCATTGCACACTTCAACAAAAACTCCAGCACACATGCACGTCTGCATGAATCTTGTTTCACAGAGACCGTTCCTTTCAACTTTAATTTAATGGTATGCTGAATACTGCGGTAACCAGTTTTTACATTTTCCGTGTGTATTGATACAGCATTATCCACGGTTTCATATTTTTGGACGAGTTCTGTTGTACTGGAACATAGGCGCAGGCTACAAAATATTCAAATGGTACTGCATAGTTTTGAAGTTCTGTGTGAATGTCAACCAAACTTTTTGCCTGTTTTTCAAGATAACCTCACGCTAAGGCATATAGCCAGAAAAAAAATAGTTTTTTTATATTTACCGTTGACATTTGGCCTACCTAGGGCTTTTAAGGGCAATAAATGAATCAAGAAATATCTGAATATACGTTGCTATATTTCATAAGCTAATAGAGATTTCAGTCATTGGCACATCATCGTGAATCCAGGCTCTAACATGTTCACTATACGCTCCTTCAGCCGCCTGTGTACCAGAAGCTCTTTGCTTATACTAATGGCCCTTTAACAGGCCCTTTCTATCTCATAAAAATATTAAACAAAATTATATATTTATTTTATCAAGGAAAAGCATAATATTTGTGTTTCATTCATTGAAGCGCCCATGCCCACATGTAAAGCTTCTGATCTTTATTCATATATTTTATACTTGTTTGGCAAATAAACTAACACTATGCTAACTTTTCCCTCTCATAAATAATAACGATTGATATGACATAATGGGAGTAAAATTAATAAGAACTCATTTTCTGACAAAACCTTCTGTACCTTCTCGAGTTCGACCCATGTAGTACGGTTTTCGAATGTAGGCCGTAAACGTAGAGGAAAGTTTTTTGGTTATTTTTCGGCGCAAGCAGTCGTATCGACCGAACCAGTACCATTGCCACTGGCGTTGTTGTTGCGGTCTACACTCGGTACGCTCGATACGGTACTACTTTGCACGACCTATTTGTCTAGCACCATGAATTCATTTTAGTTTTATTTTCACCAAATCTGAGGTTTAGGTTTGTTATAGATATTTGTCTTCCATTGAGAACAGTACCTCATCTTTTAAATTTTTCTCATTTATTTCAGGCTGTTCGGTTACTGTGTTAATTTGCGTGTATCTTTTAAGGATCTTCTTGTCAAGTTTGCTGCTTATGGGCTGTCACTAGATCTATGCCAATGGTTAGACAGCTTTCTAAGGAACCGACCATACACGTCAAAGACTCCAAGGATCTACTCTTTCTCCATGCTTTTCTTGCTGCACATCAACGAATTGTTGTAAACGACAATTAGTCCAATCTACAGCTTCATAGATTGCAAACGTAGAGTATGGTCTACCTCTGGTGGTAACCTATGGTACTTTATGACTAAAAACTGAAAAAAATAAATAACTCTCAAGAAACATTAAAACAACATGTTACTTGATCAGGATATTCAGGTACTTCATGGACTAAAGTGGTGATCCGTAAGTATTTGTTCGATCTCATGAAGATTGGAACAAAAACTTATTTTTTTAGAAGAGCAGTTTTAATCACGTAAGAGAAATTCTGAAGACGAATCTAAAAAACAGTCAGTTTCGCGCATTTCAAATCCGCAATGAAACAATTATTGGAAAGCACCTGCAATTAAAGACGTTTTCCTGAAAAACAATCGTCTGTGGTTAGACTTCTAGGTCGTCTTCATAAATTTGTAGAGCTAAGAGCAAAAAAAGAATAACAGAAGGAATTTCTTCCAATTTTGGAGACGCTACCGTTCACACAGCACAAACTGAGTTGGGAAAATCTGGAAAAATAGATGCCACAAAATATAAAGAGCTTTACAGGAAAGCTGCCTGTAATAAAGATATTTTTAATTGACTTCAGCTCAGATACTATGCTCAGTAGTATGAGGATGACTTTAAAGAAGAAGGAAAAATTCCTATCTTCTTCCTGAAACTATGAATCTGTTTCGAGAACATTGACCATTAGCCATGTAGAATGTATAAGCTCTTACTTGGTGAAACTCTTCCATCATGCAGATAAAGAGATCGGGTACTCAATACACACTTTCACAAATAAAACCCTTTTTCTTTCAGTGACGCGTTTCGATTTATATTTAAATCATCGTCGGACTGTCAGATTTGAATTTTAACAAAGGTTACCCAGATTACTTGCCCACTAGCTAACTAGATCTTATAATGGAGATAAAACCGTAACCATCGCCGTCAAGACGTCCTTAAGATATTCCACTAGCTAACTAGATCCTATCATGGATAGAAAACTAGAGCCCTCAAATCTAACATACCATTTATCCTATCTAGCTATTCTTCTATCAAATTGTCTGTCTTACGGAAAGTCTTTTTTGGCAACTGCTCTAGTGTTAAGGGAAACCCCTACGAAACTTAAACCATCGCCGTCAAAATGTCACTAAGAATGATGGAGTGAAGATGGAAACTTATAGTAGTATATCTATAAAAATTGAGTTCAAAGGATCAGTCTGTTCAACTAGTATGATAAAATCGGGGTTTCGCAGAAAATAGTGTACTTCATACTTTTAATGAAATACATGATTTAAACTTCAAGGAAACATTAGAGATTTTAAAATGTCTGCGAAAACCTAATTACATTGTAGTAAATTAACAGACTGATCTTTTAAACTCAATTTCTATAGATACACTGCTATAAGTTTCCATCTATTTGTATTCTTTGTGAACTTACTTTTGAAATATCTCATTTCAAAGAATATTTTAACAATAATGAAATAGTCTAAGCAATAAAACATCTTAAAACGTGAAATATCTTAAGAAATAAAATCATGAAACATCTTGAGGACATTTCGACGGCGATGGTTAAAGTTTTGTAGGGGTTTCCCTTAACACTAGTGCAGTCGCCAAAAAAGATTTTCCGTAAGACAGACAATTTAATAGAAGTATAGCTAGAGAGGATAAATAGTATGATAGATTTGAGAGCACTAGTTTTGTATCTAGGATAGGATCTAGCTAGCTATTATCAATATGGGTAGCCTTTGTTAACATTCAAATCTGACGATGATTTAAATATAAATCAAAACGTGTCACTGAAAGAAAAACAGTTTTATCTGCATTGAACATTATTTTATTTTCATTTGTTAGGTATACCTATTTTTGATGAGATAAAAACACATATTTTGAAAAACTACTGTTCTTGTATCAATTATATCCCAGATTCAGCAGAAGCAAAAAAAATTTTGGCTGTATAGATTGATCAAATGCTTCAATGTGCTGCGTCAACCTTCTTGACGGCATTTTGATGAATCGCTTCAGACTTAAAAAATAGCAAGAGAGACGAAGACCCATGAAACTTGCGTCTGGAGACTGGCCATGCAAATATATTTGTCTAGCACTTTCCCTCTTCAAGCTTTGGTGCATACGGACAGTTGGCGGCAAAGTCGGTCTCCTCTTTTCTTTCCACTGGAGGAATTCCAAATTACACACCGACTCGCACTCTGCACCTACAGCGTTCTACTTTCCGAACAATGAGATTATTATAAAAATAATAATAATAATAATAGCTGTTGTTCTTTTTTTGTGCAGCGGCACTCGCGGACAGTGAAGTGGAGCACTACTTCTTATTTTTTCATGATCTTGATGATAGATATGTAACAAGAAGATATAATTATTATATGGAATGTGTTCCTCCTTGAAAGATATTAGATGAATTGGTCATATGACAATTCCAAAACTGTGAATACGAATTTTGGATTGGGTTTATTAGTTTTTTTATAGATAGCCTCACTCATCGACAGGAAGCCTATCGCGTTTCATAAGCGCTGCGAGAGAATACGTGTCTATTGACATTGTCCTGAAAACGTTGTAGATTGTAACCATGAGGGTACAAAGTCCCCAGTACCGAGAAAGCAGACTGCCTGGCGAGGACGGGAGCAAGGGCCACATGCATTGGCCCCGAACCCTTCCTGGTTATTAGCAGAAGTCAGGTCAGTAATGTCTTAGATGCTAGGGCGTATAACGAACTTGCGAAAGCATGGTTGGAGATAGATGACTGCAGGCAGTTTGAGAGGTTCACAGCAGGCCCCAACAAACGTAGGAAGCTATGGCTATTGAACCGGAGGAAGGATTTACACCACTTGTTAGAAGGGATCCTCACAGGTCACTGCAGATTGAACACGCGCCTGACACTCATAGGAGTGGTCAAAGTCTCAATCTGTCCGAAGTGCTGGGAGAAGTACGGGACCTCATTTCACTTCCTGGTTGGGTGTGCCGTATACAGCTGCCTTAGGTCTGAGGTGTTTGGCACTGCAGGATTTGACAGGAAAGAGTACTACTCAGCGAAATGGTCGGACATCTTGACCTTTATTGAAGGGCTGGAAGGTACGACACTAAGGAAGTTCCATATCTGCCATAGTTCTAGTGATGGTCCTTGGGGGCACAAAAAGGGCCAATGGTGGCCAACTTTTCAAGCATTGCCTCCCCATTACTACTACTACTGCTAAGTTCCCAGTAGCTTACTCCGCAACGTCTATGTTCTCCATAAGAATTTATTTTGGAAGAGGCCACCGTTCTTCGATGTTCTAGACTGTGGAAGTCAGATGCATGCACGTTTCTGGCTTTAGGCAATTCTTCAGATTGCATCCCTATACATGCGAACGATGGTCTGACCTGGGCCAGTAGAGAAGCAGTAGTCCGGGGAATACAATTCCCTAGAGCGGAAAAGAGCTTCTGAGACGCTAACCTGGTGAGGCTGGCAACATGATCTTGCCATGGCACGTTGATGATAATTCTCAGAAGCTTGATGGAATATAATTCAAGTATTGGGGGCTTTGGTGGCAGATCAGCATGCGACTTATTAGTCAGGGTTGTCATCTAAGTCTTCAGCGCGTTAAGCTGAACTCCATTTATAGATCTCTATTACAAAGTCATCATTAATCTGGACATACTGTTACCCTCACACAGGAAATAAGGGTGTTGTGATCTGCGAAACTGTAGATAGGATTAGATATTATTTCCATTGGAATGCGTTCCCCTTTAAAAGATATTCGAAGACTAGGCCATATGATAATTCTAAAACTGTATGAGAATTTTGGATTGGTTTTATTAATTGATTTTTTATTGGATGTTTCTATATCTGGAACCTTTGACTTCGCATGCCACTACAAGTAATGACATTTCTTTGCGTCTGGTTGCAACAATTAAAGTTAAAACATGAGAGAATAATGATCATGACTGGCTGAGCAAATGCAGATACAGATAACCTGTGAGCTGATAAGAAATGGTTTTACCAATACGAAATTCCCGACAATAATTACTTTGGATGATGCGGTATCTAAATATGAGTTTACGACACAGTAGGTATTTGGAATATTGTTCAAGGGATGAAGAGTTAAATGAAATGCTGAAGTTCGGTCTACATTTTGGTTCATAGGGTTAAAGTCATGGTAGTGTACATTCTAGAAAATTGAGGAAGGGAAATTTTGAACACCAGTTTTATTTCGCTGTGATTTTATGGTATCAATTTTGTTGAAATGTCAGCGTTGTAACTTTAAAAAAGATTCATTGCTTGAGTTCAGGATCAACTCCTTTAAAGATTATCCTCACTAAAAAAAAAGTTTGACATAAGTGTGTCCAGCAATAAATGATGAAAAGTGAATCTTCGAATAAATGTGAGAATAACGATCCTCTCTAGGACTGTAATTTGAATCAAGCTTGGAAAGACTTTCTCTCTAAACGTTGTTCTAGCTGGCCATCGCAGCTGAAAACTTTAAGCGAAAAACGAATCATGCTTCAGTTTCATCATTGGGAGAATCACTGTACTGGTTTTGCAAGTTCACTAGGCTCTTCTAGCCACCAAAACTGCTTCTGGTCTTTGATTTAGTCATTAATGGTACGCCAGTAAGTATTAAGCTCTACTTTTTACCCGTGAAATCACTGTTTACATGGAACGAGGTCTCCCAGATTATTTATACAAAGCTTCACAATACTTGTTCATCAGCGAACTTGATCCTATCATGGACGCAAAACTAGTAAGTTAGTTGGCAAGTAAGCTGGATAGCATTGTTAGCAGTCAAATCTGACAGTCCGACGATGATTTAAATATAAATCGAAACGCGAAAAATGTATTATTTGTGAAAGTATGTTAATTACACAATCTTTTTATCTGCATGATGGGAGAGTTTCACTACGTAAGAACATCTAATCTACATATTTACTTGCTCTAAAAAAATACCACATTTTATTTATACATAACAGTTTATTAAAATTGAATACATTCAGAATTAATAATACTAATGATATTAATACATCTCTTATCCAGTCCCATAAGTCTCATCATGTCAACAACAAAGAGGTTTCGTTCAGATATATACAAAGTAAAAAAATATTTCGGACTCTTAATAAATCTAAGATCAAGGTACAAAACGATAATACTTCCATATATTTAATAAATTACAGTGAATTAATGTATCTTCTTAGTTCTTCCTGCGTGTCAAAGATCATAACATGGAATGGAGAACCAGGAACTAGATCTCCGGCCCATTTAACTTCAACCCTGTAGTCGCCAGGCTCCGTGGGATCATACTACGAAGAAATAGAAAATAAATATTTTCAAAATCTGTACACGTATTGTCGCTCATTTCGTCAGTAATAAAAAGACATATCTGTATTTTTATTTAAGAGAAACAAACCTGTCATTGCATTGAGTGTTTATTCTGTTAAGTAAAGTATCTGATCTGAGCTTATCATATTTTTTTAAGGGAGTTACGGAATCTGAAGGTTGGGGAGATTTGCCAAATTATCGATATATCTTATTTGATAATGCTGAAAGTTCCATCTTGGAGTGACTATTATTTTCTGGTTATTTCGAGATGAATAGAATTAGAAGCTGACGAAATTGAAAAGTTCCAAACCTCATTATGTAAGATTTACATATTTTGCATTAGTCTGTACGTAGTAGAAAATTTTCTGTGATCTCTAAATATTTGAGACTATAATATTTTATAAATTTAAATTCACCTAATGTACAACCGCACACATATAATGGGTATTTAGGAAAACACTTTGCGTAAAAACCTACCTTGCAAAGTATCGTCCTATCTTTTTGACTTTCCCTTTGCATCTCTACTCTAAATGCCCCTTTGGGTCCTCTGACTCTTACAGTGAGTTGTCCCGCTCCTGCTCCTCTCGTGTCACAGATGAACCTCGATTGGAACGTGGCCAGTACGCCATGTTCAATACCTGGACCATAGACTCTGACCTGATGTTGAAAAAAATATATGGATCAATAAATTAATTACAATATCTTTACATACTGAAGATGAACGGATCACATAAATACCGATATATGATTTGGCTATTCGGGTTAAACTTTTACATTCATATAAATATAGCACATAAATGATATGTACAATGATAATATTGTTTCGTTTTAACCAGAAAATGCAGGTTTGCCAAACGGGATATACAGTAAAATGCGGGCGGGATCTTGAACAAATGAGATAATAATTGTGAAAGTTGGATCAATATGCCTACATAAAATTGAATTATGATGATGTAGACTTTAGATGCTCTTAGGTACTTGGTGAAACTCTTTCATCATACAGATAAAAAGATTGTGTAATTAATACAGTGTCACAAATAAAACTCTTTTCCTTTCAGTGACGCGTTTCGATTTCTATTTAAATCATCGTCGGACTGTCAGATTTCTGAAGAAGCTAGTGGAAGTAACAATACAGGAAAATATCAACAGTAGAAGAATTAAACACGAAGAATCTCAGCACTTACCCATTCTGCCTTACGTCAAAGGAATATCAGATGGAATCAAAAGGATAGGTCAGCGATACAAGATCCAAACGAGTTTCTCTAGGACTGCCACCCTCAGAAGTATCCTAACAAAAACTAAGCCCAGGAATGAATCTCAAGAGACAAAGGACTGCATCTACCAGATACCATGTCAATGTGGTAAAATCTATGTTGGAGAAACAAAAAGGCCACTGGAAGTAAGAATCAAAGAACATCGTCTCAACACCCAGAGAGCAGAGACAGGAAAATCTGGAATAGCTGACCACGCATGGACGGAGCACCATAAAATAGCCTGGGACGACGCTAAGGTTATTGCCAAGGAACCGCATTGGCATCGATGGAAATTCAAGGAGGCGGCATTCATCACCAACAACAGCAAAGTGTACAGCAAACCCAGCGTAGACATTAAACCAATCTGGCAGCCACTCATAAAGAAGATCGATAGACTACGACTGGACCAGACAACAAACAATGACCGACAAACAGCCACGTCAGCAGACCGGAATACCGCGCATCAGGAACCAATCAACAGACCGCGCACAACGACACGTCACCGGACGGGGTATAAATAGGCATGAAAGGAACGTGTTCGCCAGTTCACCTGAAGACGATTGAAGATAGCACATCAATCGAAACGTCGTGACACTCAAAATTTTATGGACAATGGGAGTCCGCAATCAAACTTTTGATAATCTGCGTAGCCTTGTTAGCAGTCAAATCTGACAGTCCGACGATGATTTAAATATCAACACGTCACTGAAACAAAAATAGTTTCATTTGTGAAACTGTGTGTCTTTTTATCTGCATGAATTATGATGATTTTTTCTATTCCTTAGTAAACGGTGGCAAAGTTGAAACATTTTTTGGATTTATCAAAAATGCGAATGGATGACTCTGCATCCCTATTTCAACGATTGATAAAAGTCTTTCAGGCATCCAGATTTTCAATGACACAAGTCCCGTTTGAACCTAACAATTTCACCAGAAAACGTCTTTTGGTTGAGGTATTAGATTAAAATAAAACATCCATTATATACCTTTGATGCATCTGGTGCTCCTGCCACTTTCAAAACAAATGGCGACCCAGGAACATGTTGACCAGCGTATTTTACTGTCAACGCGTGTCGTCCTGCTTCTTGCGGTTTAACGTTCAGTGTGAAAGTAGCGTCACCGTGGTCGTACAGTTCGCAGTAAGCCACTTTTCTGGGTCCGGCACAGTGGGCTGTCAGCTCTCCAGGACCTGCTCGACGGGTGTCGATCCAGGACCGGATTTCACGGCCTACCACGCCTTGTCGGAGGCCTTCGCCAGAGCACAAGACCTGGAAAGAAAAGATATGGTAAAAACAGTGGTAAATCCAGGTATCTGATATATAGGTTAACAGAAAATCGCCACCTTGAGTTAACGGAGAGTGGTTACTTGATCAAAGGTTCACAGCAGGCTTGTGAATTTCAAAAACGTGCCCTCAAAATATTGTAGAAACATATTGATATGTGAAGTTTATCACAAGAGTTCTTCTTCTTCTTCCTTCTTTTCGAAAATCAGAGTTGTTCAAAAAAAGATTTTATTATTTACTAGAAAATTATTTTTCACTTTTTTCATGACTTTGCATAAGACGTGTAAATGACGTTATTATTATATCCTTATTACCTTAGAAGCATCTGCGCCTCCCTTAGCTTCCACAATGAGTGGACATCCTTTGACAGGTCTTCCCGCCCAGAGAACGGAAAGCAAATAGTTTCCAGGTGTTGTGGTTGTATATGTGGCTCTCCAAATTTTATCTCCTGCCAAGCTGATCATCACTGGAACAGGAATATTCGTGTCGGCAGCCTGCAACGTCACCTCAGGGTTACCTGAAAAACACATGAATCTATTATCTGATACTGAAAAATGGATTTCCTATTATGAATAAATACTTGCTTGCATTGCATTGTACCAGTAAAACTATCTATGTCTGTTGCAAATTGAGCAGTTGTAGCAAAAAAAACTGTTCACTTGTTACAAATAAAACATCTGTCATACACTTCATATAACTTCATCATCAGAATGATAGAATCTTCTCCAATTTTCATTTTCTAGTACAAAGGCTTCTAAATATCTTCTATTATTCATAGAATTACCTGAACTCGCTTTTGATCCATCAATGGTGAATACTGCGGGCTCTCCACATTGAGCCTGTGCTAGTCCTTTCCCTGTGAGTACTACTTGATCTCCAACACAAACTACGCTGCTTGGAGCTTCAGGGAGTAGAAAACCAGCAATTCTGTGAAAAAGGTAATACTGCACTCAAACACCATATTTAATTGAATATAATTTGCAGAAAACGTCAGACTCAACGTTTCGATTGCTATGGTATCTTCAGATCAGCTTCAGGATGACGAAATCAATCAAAACGTTGTGACTTCTAAACTTCTATGGATAAAAGCAGTGCAATTTGAGATACCTATCATTCTGATCTAATATACAGATTGTTGGAGCTTCGCATATTTTTCTATAACGATATCTGACAGCATAAGAAAAACCAAACGCAAAATTTCTAAATTTATTACAACTGATTTCAAAGGAATCATCATTGTTTCAAAAACAAACTTTATGGCTGTCCACAGGATACGCTAAAAGATAAATTTATGGTTTTTTGAATGGCATTTATGCTCCAGATTTGTTTCGTTTGTTCAATTATTTTTGATTGCCCTTTTTGGTATCATAATCTGTATGGACAAATTCGAAAGTACTTGAGTGTGTGCCCTCCACTATGCATCAGACCTGCTATAGACATGCATGTTTCGTCTTCAGCCTAGACTCGTCAGTATAACCTGGCGGTCTAACTGGAGAGAGCAAGAGTACATCGTAAAAGTGTTTACGAAGAACGTTAACAGATGTCGTGAGGGACATCTGTTGCCGCTTCAAGGTAGTCCAGGTGTTAGGACTTTTGACTTCATAAGTCGCCAATGAGCGTCCCTATAGAGGGCGACCCTTAGATGAGTTGATATCAACAATACTTTGAATGTTAGTATGACTCTAATGGCTTCAACATTTTTCAGCTTATAGCGACTTATTATAAAAATAACTTAATTTTCTGCAAACAGTAAATGCAAATATCTCCCAATTACTATTTTGAGCTATAGTTTAAGGAAAATCAAGGCGTGCTCGAAAAACCTTCCAAAATGATGCACACATTCAAAAGTCTATTATTCAACTATTCCAAATTTTAACTTATCATATAAGAGCTAAAAGCAGCTGAGTTATCTCCAATTAATCATAAATGAACCTACTTGATTTCAAACTCGTGCTCCCCAGGCGATATTCCTTCTCCACTCAATTCAAACCTCACTCTATCGCCGTTCTTTTCTCCAGCCACTTTTCGTCCGGCCAAAGTGCATTCCAGTGGTCCTGGACCTGCGTTTCCGGTATCAAAGGCAAGTTTGGCAGGCAATCGAATTCGACCTGCATCGTCCAGATGCTGAGACCAACCGCCTATAACTCGAACTGCTGAGGGATCCACAATAGTTGGATGGAATGGAGAACCAGGAAGCTGAACAAAATAGTCTTATTAACAATTAACATATCACTCATTATGTTATTTATTTCGTCACATAAAAAGTTTACGGCAACAAGGAGGGTGATAGTTTTTATATCTATACCATTTATAGCATCAAGAACTTCAAACCTATCGATGAATATCTGTATTTCCAAAACTTACTTCAAGTGACTCAACAGTTTCAGGATCCAATCTAAAGCAACAGAAAGCTGACATCACTGCACGTAAAATACAGAGTTAACCTACTTGACGCCACTTTGGACGTTAAATGTTACTTTTATAGCTATATTTATGGCATTTCTTCTTTTAAGAATCAGATATGTAGTAGAAGTTGCTAAAACAGAAGCGGAGCCATCCATTTCTGTACTTTAACGGCAAATGTGTGAACCATCATCTATGTTGAAGAAGGATTGCTGGGCCAAAGTTTATCCATAACTGAACGTCTTTTAACAACGCGAAATAATTTACTATATTGTCACAAAAGCAACCTATTTTGGACTTACCTCATTGGGTCCAATCATGACTACCACATCGTAGACTCCCACCCATTTCGGAGTATACGTCACGACGTACTCCCCAGGTTTAGGGCTGAGTACATGAGGCTCTACGGAACCTTCGACTGCCTCCACTGTAACTCTTGGTTGGACAACGCTGCTTACAGCAAAAGAGCACCTTTCTCCTACACGGCCTGCTTCAAGGCCACGGCCCACGGCTCGAGGTGGAGGGGTGGGGCCTACAGGGCCTACGCCAAGGGCTAGTGGAGATCCTGCAAGGTGCGTGAGATCTATCTTTAATGGCTGTTCTACTTAGGATCAGTGTATTTATTTATGGTCATGTGATCATATAGAAATTATACCTGGTGGTGCATTTAATTTGAGACAGCCGGATGCTGCGAATACCGTGAGATTTTTTATGGAAAAGCTCAGATGAAATCCCTCAAATACTGAGATATCAATTCAATTGTTTCAAACACCGATCATAGATTCTAATTGGAAATATACTTATAATCTATCAGTGAGCAAAAATATTTTCCAAACAGACACATAAAGTATCTAAACTGAACTTACCTTTAACAGGAACTCCACCATAAGTTATAGCAACTTGATACAGTCCAGCCATGCTAGGCTGGAACATAACTTGGGTAAGTTTATCGTCTATAGGCGTTTGATGTACTGCTAGCGTCTGGTGTATAGGATTTGTCACTTGAATTTCTAGTTCTGTGAAGCCGCAGCTTTTGGTAGACACTGTAATAAAAGTATCGTCAATAGTTGCAAATATGAGTATTCCATTTTTAGCGTCAGATTGATTATCAGCACATTATAAGCATTTCATATCGAAGGAATATATACACAGATGGCAGGAGTCATACACAGTTTATATTAACACATATATATTTGTTTAAAATATTCCAAATGTAACGAAAAATTATCAAATTCATCAGTCGAATGTATCATAGCAAAAGTCCACAGCAATTGAAAATAATCTAGAATGTCTGTGATTTTAATGCGAATGTTTGACCCATAATATGTTTCGACCAATTCCCTCTATCAACACCCAAAGTTTTTTCGAGACCCCTTTTTGTTGGAAAATTTCAAGCGACGTTCTTTTATTTTTTTCGTTTTTTGATGATAACTTCGCCCTTACTTAACAGATTTCAGGAAACTTCAAACATTTGTTGTCTAATTACACTATCAACCCAGTGTTAAAGTATCACAATCCAATAGTTCTTTCCATACAAGTTTATAAAGTATTATTGATACAAATTTTGACCAATGAAGACTCATGTAACCGCATCCCTTACCACCAAACTTACTTATTACATCTTGATAACTGCTAATAGCACACTGCAACACACCCAGTAAAC
Source organism: Bruchidius siliquastri (assembly GCA_949316355.1). NCBI lineage: Eukaryota > Metazoa > Arthropoda > Insecta > Coleoptera > Chrysomelidae > Bruchidius > Bruchidius siliquastri. Next base: position 21,725,003 of record OX438537.1, read on the forward strand.
AAATAGCAACTGAGATAACTTATATAAACTATGTGGACACCAACATGAATTAAATGCAGAGAAAAACTAATACTGGAAACTTGCCATTTCCCTTTCTAAATAAAAATATTCTTGAATAATTACCAAGCCTTTGATTGCACTCGGAAGTTAAGTAATCATTCAGCCTTGATATTGCAATTTGCAATATAAAGGCATTTTGATATTGGCAGCATTCCTTTCATACTGTAATCATATTGCGTGTGCAGATCTCTGTTTATATTTTAGCGTTTATTTTCATAGTAACTGGATTCTTTGAATATCTTTTTGTTAGACGTATGTAACTGTCGATTATATCAATGAATTCTGCAAACATTACCTTACACTGCATAATTTATAAAACAAAGATATTTAGTGGACACTCCATGAATGTCATTTGCAGTATTCTGATCTAGAGAACATTTAGTTTTGTTTGTTGGATGTCAAATGGAATTCAGTTCATATTATTGAATTTTTTTAATTATGAAAGGCATAGCGTTAAACATTTAAAATGTTGCCAGTTTGTTCAGTTGCAGAGTTACTGTGGCTGGGTGAAGTTATCAATCCCGCATTCATGTTTCTTTATAACGCAGTGCGCGGGGTTTAAGGGCCAAACCATCCCCAAGCACACACGCACAGTCGCAGACAATTTTCAAATTAAAAAAAATGTTAATCCTGGTAGAAGCATTCAGATGGGCACCAGTAGGCAACAGACAACGATGTTAATGGTTTTCAATCAGTATCCATCCCAAAATTGTATTGATAATTTGTGAAGCGGTACCTGAGATTACGCGTTGACAAACGGCAAATAACCCATAGATAGGCAAACATTTTACAGGCGACACTATTTTTGAAAACATTCAAATTGATTTGATCGATATTCGAAAATGACGTTTGGTGGATTTCAAAAATTTTGAGCACTAAAATATTCATAAACCTTGGAAACATAAAAATTAAATTTTCCCACTTTCTAACACGTTTGAATCGTTCAATAAAAAAATCTTTTGACTAAGTGGGAATATGATTGGTAACTGAAATGTGTTTTTCCTTATTATTCCTCCGCTAATGTACCAATTTCAAAACTGCGAGCAACATGAAAAACTTATCTCGAAAATTTTGAAAATAAAAATGAAGTGATAAAAGTACCAAACTATTAATGACATTTTTAAGGACATATTTGTACGTTCGCTATGTTTTCGACCATTTTAGGCTGCATTCGATTTGTTTCGTGACTCAAATCATTTTGAAAAACTTGTTTTTCTATATGTTAAGAAAGCACATCAATCACACTTTGACTAGAACATCTAACTTTGTAGTCATCAACACAACAAATACAATATGCTGTAATAAACGAAAATGAAATGTAACGATACGGCTGATAAAATGAAAGCCCACTAACCATTAAAATACACTTTCTCCCCAACATTGCCTTGACTTGTCGGTATGTCCACAATCCTCACGTTATCAGGATCGAAGGCTTGGCAAGTGAACGGACTTCCTGCTAGGTGCTTCCCTTGATGCAACACTTCCACCTTGTGTGCCCCGACTTCTCTGGTCGTGAACTCTGCTTGCAGTTTCCCCGTCTTGGTCTGATAGCAACGCACTGGAACTGCAGAGCCTGTCGGGCCGCTGACCACTACGTCGAATTCTCGACCTGGCCGACCCAGGGTTTCGATGTGGAAGGAAGTCACTTTACCTATTCTCGCTTGGTATAGACCTGAGAAGCGAAATTTACCAGAAAATTACAAAGATGCTTTTTTAACTTTACCATTAAATTTCTTCAAGAACAATCAATTGGAACATGTTGTGAAGTTTAAACGGATTAGATTTTTGGACCTCGCACATTCAAGGAAGAATACCTTACTAGTAGTAGTAATGGAAAGGCAAAGCCTGGCAAGTAGACCGACCCCGATGACTATCACTAGAACTATGGCAGACATGGTAGTTCCTTAGTGTTGAACCTTCCAGACCTTTTAATAAAGTTCATGATGACTGACCATTCCGCTGAGTAGCACTCTTCCTTGTCAAACTCTGCTGTGCCGAAAATCTCAGCATTAAGGTCCTCTTCCCAGAACTTCTGACAGATTGAGTCTTTGACCACTCCTATGAGTGTCAGGTGTACCAAGTTCGTTATATGCCCAAGCATCTAGGGCATTACTGACCTGGCCTCTGCTAATAGCCAGCAAGGGTTCGGGGCCAATGCATGTGTCCCTTGCTCCCATCCACGCCAGGCAGAGTGCTTTCACGTTACCTGTTACCCCACTATGACCAGGTACCCACATGAGGGTCACGTTCTTGGATTGGGCTAAGCGTTGGAGGGCGGCGCTGCATTCCTGTACCAGTGATGATCTGATCCTAGGAGATGCTACCGCTCTCAAGGCTGTCTGATTATCAGGGCATATATAGATGTCCTGTTCCGTGCACTATTGTACTTCTACTGAATATGCCACCATTAGGATGGCAAATATCTGCCCCTGAAAAACTGGCGTATAGGTACCCAGCGCTATGCCAAAGAATAAAAGAATACCTAGAAGATTCCTATGAAATATAATATTTGAATCGAACACCAAACGCAAAAGTTTTGCATTAGATTACCTATCATCATCAATCTCTGTAATAACATTATGATATAATATCATAACGACAATCTAAAAACACTCAGCAATTCTGCGATGTTCTCTTCTGTTAGAGCCCTTGGGGATAAATTTACATTATCTCTTACTTTTAATCATATGAATTGCTGCTTCTTTAGATGACACCTTTATTTTCTTGACTTACCGATTCCACCAGCCCATGGCTCATTTCCAGGTCCCTTGACGGGAACTTCTAGAACTCCGAACTTGGGAACTCCATTGTAAAACAGAATGACTCGATGGGGAGCAGCTTGAATAGGATGGAAAACAATTTCCCACATGTTCACATTGGAGGGACTTTGACGCACGCTATGTGCTACTTCCCTGTTTCCAACCTGCAATATACACATTTATCAAAAGTTTGATTTCGGACTTCCATTGTCTATAAAATTTTGAGTATCACGACGTTTCGATTGATGTGCTATCTTCAATCGTCTTCAGGTGAACTGGCGAACACGTTCCTTCCATGCCTATTTATACCCCGTCCGGTGAATTTTATAGACAATGGAAGTCCGAAATCAAACTTTTGATAAATCCACCTTGTCTACAAGTTTCAAACAACAGATACACATTTATATCGAAATGGTTTTTAAAATGATACGCTTATACACTGGTTGATGCCTTCTGTGTTACTATAATTGAGGACCAAGTTTTCATCATCTTCGGATAATGATAAAATCATACTTTTAAATCACCTTAAATATTCTGCATTTTGAAAACTGAGCCGACATTGTTCTATCTTCCGCTACAGTTTTTACTTTCTACGCCAATTGTTGACGAAAGTATTTTTATCGCAAAAAATAGAATTCTACAAGTATGTAGAATTCTATTCTGTTCGTTCTTCCTCGATGTTTCATGACATAGATATTCATCAAGAAAAATCATCTCATCTCCAAGTGTCGCCCTCTGTGGGGCGATACCAACGAACAGTCGGATTAAAAGTGAATATAGTATTTATAGTAATATACTCGAATATCAACGCTCCCGGGTTGTCATATTTACTTTAGTACTCTAGTTTTCACCGCTTGTTTCAGCAAATGCTACTACTACATTCTAGCTGAACAAGAATAATGAATAATTATGAAAATGCTATTTAGTTTCCACTCCACTCGAAATTATGGATATTTTGGATATCGCAATTTTTTCTTGTGACTTTCGAAATCATGAGTATTTAGAATATACTTTCAATTTAATTTTTTTTAAACTAATACCATTGCGTGTGAATTGGAAAATGGATGTGAATTATTTTAAAATCACACTCGATTCTCTTTAATGTTTCCACGATATTTTAGAATACAGCAACATTACACGAAAAATGAAAGGTGTGGGCTTTACAAGCCATATATTAGATATTTTCTGGATCAGCTTTATATAGGCGATAAGATTGATCAACGTAACATACAACTTACCTTTATGGCAGCTGTTAATTTTCCGGGTCCAACCTTGGTCATGTTTATACCAATAACGGCTGGTCTATGGCACACCGCTTCTGGAGCATTGATTATGTCTATTTTCGTTGTATCAAACACATGCAGTGTTCTTGTCGCTATCACTTCGTTGTCCTTTATTATGTGAACCCTAACAAATGACAAATATTAGTGCCTCCTTTCCACCTCAAATAAAAATACAAAAAAAAATTGTATTACTTCTGTTATAGGAAAAAATGTACCTATACGTCCCAGTCTGTGTCAGGTTGAACTCCCCTTTGTAGTTGTTCACCACGTATTTCACGTGATGGTTGTTCGGGTCACTGATCTCTATCCTGTGACTGTCACTCGGTAGGTCGATGTAGGCCGTGGAACCCACCTGGAAGTACTGGGTGGATTCGATGACCGTGCAGTGAAACGGACTTCCAGTGACGGTCATCTCGTTGAAGGTAATGTTCACGAAATGGTCTTCTGCGGTCAAAGGCACAAAGGTGACGTCATACAAACCGCGAGCGCATGCTACAACCTCTGCCTTGATCGTTGTGTGCTGGGTGGAGACAACGAGTTCTAGTGTGCCTAGGATGGAAAGGATGGTAGAGTTTGACGAACAAAAGAATTATAACAAGGCAGAAAGGAGTCAAGTGAGTTGACTTCACTATAAGCACAGATTAACTTACTTCAAGTGAATCGACTGTTACAAAGTCTAACGAAAATCTGCAATATGATACCGCTGTATAAGTCACCCTACTTCTACACATTTTTCAAGTAGTTTCATGGCATATTAGTGATCATTTATGATTCAAATTCAGTTCAAATGCAAACATATATAGTAGAAGATGCTTAAACAGAAGCAGGATGAATTAGCCACCATTGAAAAATAAAGTTACCTCTGTCCTAAAGTGCGTATGACTTGTATAGAAATGATTAAAATCAACTACTTGAAATGCATAGAAAATATACTATGTTGATAAGTTGGAAGTATGGTAAATAAAATTCTCAAGCTATCAAAAATATTTATCATATCTGTTTTTTTAGGCAAAAGGTGTGAGTAATCATATATGTTTGATAAGTATCAAGATCCTAGATTAAAGAACGTATTCAAACAACTCAAAAAATTGAGCCCCCTCGTCACGTGTTACCTTGACCCTCCGCATAAGCACTCACCTTCTCCAGCTTGAGCAGCATCTACACTGAATGTAACAGGTTTGCCAACTTCGGCAGGTCCTAGTTCCCTCAAGCTGATCTCATTCAGAGCTCTGGTGACGTCTCCTTTTCTTCCGGGCAGTCCGGTGACGATGACCTTGTTGACATCGTAAACGTTGCAGCTGAAAGGGGATCCAATTACGTGTTGATCATTGATCAAAATGGCCACTGAGTGTCGGCCTACTGACTCTGGGACGAATCTCGCTATATATGTGTCGTCATTCACTATCAGTTTCGTTGGCAAGATTTTTCCGGTTGGTGCTGTTGCTATCACTTGAGGTTCACCAGCTGCAAAGGTAAATGTGAGGTCAAGTATGCTGTTATTATTGTTTAATGTTGCGTTCGTGGTTGAGCTCTAGCATTCAAAGTTCGCAATTTGTAATTTTTATTTGGGTTAGCCACAACAAAAGTTCAGTACATTTAGTTTTAACTGATGTTTTATTATATTCTGATGGTAACCAAAATCATAATAAAATTAGCTTCATGGAGATAAAAGCAAATCTGTCAGAGCAACGTTTGGAAATTTTAATTTTGCTGCATCTTGGAGTACTGTTCTCCATGTGTTTTTTACAGCATTTCAAGGTTTGTCTTTTAACAAACTTAACAGTTTTTTTATTATTATAAAATACTAGAATCCTTTTTGAAGTCAAACGAACCTGGTTATAGTCTTAGCTACATTAAAAAAAACACCTCAATAACTGTTTAGTACACTAACTGATTTTGATAGAATAAGTACAATGACATACTGTGTGCTTTTCTTCCGGAACACTCACTGAATATTTATGAATCTACATATTATTATTGTTCTTGATTCTTACAATAAACAGCTTTAAGAATTTGAAATGTAAGTTAGTACTACTTTTATGTAGGGTGAGAAAATAATTAAACTATTGAATGTATATTTCCAACCTATTTTCTTCTATATAGAGTCACATAATAACAATTAATTTTTTGTACTAATGACATGCAATGGTAGCAAGTAATTAATACTTTCTATGCAATGATTCAAAGTTGTAAATTTAATTAAAAATTTCATTCGTAGAATTTATTAGCAACGAAATAGTGCTCACTACTTTTGGATTACGTTAGTACCTATTTCATATTAAATTAATACAGAAACAGAAAGTAACGAGGTTGCGTAATCTAAGAATCATCTAAACAGAATTATAATAAGCTTTAACATGAATATATCTATCACTAAGGGCGAAATTAGAACTGATGAAGAAGATATATTCATTATTTCTTGTGATAATATTATGATACGTCTGAGTAACATACCTGTGACTCCTTCAATTTTGATTTCAGCATTTTGGCCAACGGCAACTAGTTCAATTCCGTTTCCTGAAACAGGTACCCTAGGTTGCGTATTTCCTGGACTTACTTTACAGCTGAAAGGTGAGCCAGGTACTGGCTGGCCATTGAACCTAAATAAACAAAATAATTAGGTAATCTATCAAGCGGAAGTTAAGAGCTTATAAATAGTCTACAATGATCAAGCCTCAGGCTATCTCTGAATAGTAGCATTTATGTTACACTTCATTATATGTCGTGCAAACCTATGAGTGAGAGCATAGAGTAATAGTGTGTGATTTAGTATCTGTGATCAATTACAAGGGTCACGTTAAAAGTTTTAAGATACAGAAGAACTACAAAGTTTTTTAATTTTATTCTGTTTTTTCAACATATTCTCCCCATACCTCATTACATTCACGCTTTCGGTGAAACCACTTGTCAAATTCGTGTGACCAACGTTCTTTTGAAAGGCTGCTAGTTTCCTCCTCAAATGCAGCGACTGCCTCTTCATCGGTGGAAAAATGGCGACCTTGTAACTTTTATTTGATCTTAGGGAATAAGAAGAAGTCGCACGGAGCTAGGTCCGGAGAATAAGGTGGGTGAGAAAACAGTTTGACACACTGTTCAGCAAATCGAGTGTTCTAGCGGCGCTGTGGGCGGGTGCGTTGTCATGGTGCCATTGAATACCACGCAGACCAGTCTTTGGACGGCTCTTGCATAGTTCTTGGAAGGCTACAGGAACACATCTGGTTATATACCATTCAGAAGTAACTGTCCTTTGATTTTCCAAGGCTACGTTGTGACGTATCCACTTTTAGAAAAAAAATATGTGACCATTTTCTTTCCATACTCTTGGAACGACAATATTCGTTGGAGGCTGCTCACTTTCAAAGCACCAATCTAATGACTGCTGTTTAGTTTCGGAATCATAATGATATAACCATGTTTCGTCTCCGGTTACGATATTAAAAGTGTTTTCACTGTGCCCATTATCAAATTTTTCGAGCATAAACTTAGCCCAATCAACTCTTGTTGCTTTTTGCTCACTGGTCAACAAATGTGGCACCCATCTGGAATACCGCTTCCTTAGGCGAAGATGATCATGGATGATTGTTCGGACCGCTGCCGATCCCATCCCCAGAGAAGTCTCAATCTTGGTCATATGTCGATCTTTTTTCACCATATTTTGCACAGCTTCTGCAGTTTCCGGAGTAACAGCAGTGGGGTAGACCCGTGCGAGGTGGTTCATCATCCAGTGAGATCCGGCCCCTTTTAAACTCAGCAAACCCATTAAAAACTGAAGCCCTAGAAGGGGCATAGCCCCCAAAGCAACCCACTAAACTTTCATGACATTCCGCTAAGTTTAGTCCCTTTTTATAGTCATACAAAGTGATGGCTCGAAAATCGCGACTACCCGGTTCCATTTTCACATTAAAATTCGGCACACTTAGATGCATTCGAGACCGTGGCAATGCAACTACTGAACTATTCAAACGCTGTCCTTGCATGTAAGCATTTACAACTTTAGACAGAATAGCTGCGTGCTCAAACTTGTTTAAACTTGTATAGATTAGGAATATCTAAAGACTTTCAGCGTGACCCTCGTACTAATATAAAGAATTATTTAAGTCTTCTTTAATTTCCAAATCTGATGCCAAACCAAAGAAAAGCTAAGCGCTAAGAGGCGAGCAAGGTGCTATCTTGATAGTTAGTAAATGTCCTCACAAGGGTTTGATATTTGGTAAGCCAAGGCTTATATTTTCTTAGATATTCAAATCTGGCTAAAAAGATGGATAGTAATGCTAAGTAAACTACTGATTAGATTCATAATGAGGACCAAATCTATGAGTAAAGGTATTTTCCATGTCGCTTAGCTTGCTATTTGCGGTCTGGCTTTACACTAAGGCGATATACTTCACAACATACCTCACGCTCAATGTATGGGTAGCAGCCTCGGTGGGCTTGAAGTTGACCTTGAACCTGGCGTTTCCTTCGCTCTGTACGAAGTTAGGCACGTTCCTTCCTCCAACGGCCACAATGATCTCCAGGTTTCCCGCTCCAGCCTGAGAGGCATTGATGCTAAACGACACTGGTTTTCCAACCACCCCATCTGTGATATCGGTGACAGTCACTCTGTTTGCATCGTACGCCTTGATCAAAAACGGGCTGCCCTCCACATGACCTGAAGGCAGTCGGACCTCCACGCTGTGGTCTCCCACGTCTAGAGGGGTGAAGGTCACGTCGAATTTGCCCACGGCGTTGTCTTGGGGTGTCACCTGATGATAAAAGGAAAAATTACACAACCACACAATTTTTTTTGTGGTCTGGGGATCAGATCGTGTTTTTCTATATGTTTTTTCAGGTCGCTGAATGCGAATCTGAGGTCCAGTTGCAAACAATTTTGATTGAGGTCATACTGAAAGATCAAAATAGCGGATCTAATATGACTGATTTTCAAGATCCTTCAAAAAAATATCTGTGACTGTCTATCCTCCACCTTCTATCTATATACCTTGGTCACCAAAGTCCTCCTCGCAGGTCCCAAGACCTCCACAGTAGGTGGAGCTGGGCTCTCCACAGTGAAAGTACAAGGCCTTCCAACGGACACCTTGTCCAAAGCATCTGGTGCTACGATCCTTGCTGCTGGAGAGACATTGCATCTGAAAGGACTACCTGGTACATCCTGACCGTTAAAGCGAAGCTCCACAGAGTGATCTGTGGGTTCCCTTGGAGTGAAGGAGATGGCGTAGGTGTGTGGTCCTTGCGCTTGTGCTGATGTCGGTACAAGACCTCCATTGACTGTCACTTCGAGGTTACCTGGACCAGCCTGGCTAGTTTCCACTGCAATAAAGTGATTGTTTCGATGAAAATTTGTATAGGTTAAATGCGTTAGCGAGAGTCTAGCAAGAAATTGATTGAAATGAGGCAGCAGAAACCTCAGTAAAGTTTGTTCAGTGGACGGACAGGAAAAGTGCGTTGATTAAAATTTAAGAAAAGAAATAAATATTTAATTTTATGGAACATATCCTTTTCATCACATTCAAATGATTTAAAATAAAGGTCAGTGATATTCAGAAACCCTTAACAAAGGAATTATTGGTAGCATTGCGAGAAAACCTTCGCTGGATAAATCGTGCAAAGTGTAATTTTTCCGAATGAACATATCAATAAAAATATGTTTTATGAGTTATTTTATCGAATAACACTCACCCAAGAAGGTAACGGGCTTCCCGACCACTCCCCTCGCAGGTTCCTTTACTCTGATGGCGTTCACGTCGTAAGCCTTCGCAGCAAATGGGCTGCCAGCCACGGGCTGTCCTTTAACTGAGACAGCCACTCTATGTTCTCCGACCACTCGCGGTACAAATTCTGCTCTGAATTGCCCTTCCGCAACTGGTTGAACTTGAGTTGGTACTGCCTGACCTCCTGGGCCTATACGTGGGTCAAAGGACGTGTAAAATGGGTTTTATCGAATCCAAGGGGATGTGGTGGTTCAATTTTGTGTCAGAAGGGAGAGCAGGGTACGGGACTAGGAATTACCAACTGTCACAATTGATTGGAATTGAGGTTTTACTTCCCATTCAGGGTTAGCTATTTATGTAGCCAGTTACGAAGTCCTTTTGTTCGAGGAGTGAACAAAACGTATTTACATAAGGGGCTACATACATTATTTATTATAATTATGACCAATTTTATATTGCTGTATAGACGCTGTAATGTTTGTATTTGGTCATGCCTGTTGAAGGACTATGTTATTATTTTTTAAACCTTTCATACTCAAGGATGATTGGTGTACTTGGAAATACATGTTGTAATTCCGTCTTAGTGTCAATAACAATGCTTCACCTTCACCTGAAGATGATTGAAAATCAGCATCAATCAAAATATGACACCAAAATTCTCGAGGCAATTGAATCCTGAAGCAGTGTGAAATGATTCATAAGCATATTTGAGCAACTTATCGTTAGATCTGGGAAATTGTACAGATAAAACTTCGTTAGTCAAAGTCAAAATAATGTGAAGTCATAGTTTTGTACCTTGATTTTTCCAGTGCACAGAAAATCTTACAGGAAAATAGTTGGCGATAATATTTTTGGTTTCAATGATAGTAGGGTACTTGTTTAGGCATTTGTGCACAAAAAATAAGAAATATCGAACAACATTCTGCGGCAATTCTCTTAATTCAACGTGAAATTGGTCATATCCTTCAGAATGTCGAAAAATCGCGGATAATAGGTAAATCGATCAAATCTGGCTGAATATTAGTTTAATCATTGCGTCAATCTATCATGTATGATTTGAAGAGTACATTCTTTTCCAATTTATCTAACGCGTAAGGTGTGAACTATGTCGCTACAATAAATCGTAAGGTGTATAACCAATCTTCAACATGTCAGTCAGTAATTTCTAGGTACAGGAAATACTGAATAAACTGATGTATTTCTCATTTCTTAATTCTGATGCACATTAATAATTTATTAGCATACATTTAACAAGTAGTATGTACATTACATTAAATGGAAAAATATGGCTGAAATTGGAACTGGATAAGTTCATTGCCAGTTAAGCAATTATAATCCCTATAATCAGATATATGGCAACGATGAATGTCGTGGAATGTTTTCTTTAATCCAGTAATTCTGACCTCACACTATCGAAACTGTTGTTACAATCGAGGATTAGTTGTGGGTTGTTTATAGGCGAAAAACGATGTTTATAGAAGTTGTTTATATTGCAAAACTGTATGACGATATGAATCGATTTTAATGATCGTAATTGACTATAGATTCGGGTCTATACAATTGATATAAATTATAATGAAATACATAATATTTATACCAGTGGTGCATTCGAGAACTGAGGGTCCCACGACTAACTGCCAGTTTCGCTTATCGATACATGTCCAGGTACTCGTAATATGAGGAAAGGACATGTTTGGACCTTTGACTTCGTAAGTTGCCAATGGGCGACCCCATAGAGGGCGACACTTGGAGATGAGTTAATACTCATGTACTCTTGAAATATCTTAAGGAGATGTTGACAGCGATGGTTATGGTTTTTCAGGGAGTTTAACATAAACAGTAGTGCTAATGCAGTTGCCAAAAATAATTTCACAGAAGAACAGCTAGACAAGATAAATAGTATACTGGATTTGGGATGATAGAATCTAGTTAGCTAGTTGACAACTACCCTGGGAAACTTTTGTTAACAGTCAAATCTGACATTCCAACGATGATTTAAATACAAATCGAAAAGCTTACACTGGAAGAAAGAGTTTCATTTGTGAAAATTTGTGGTAAATACACAATTATTTCATCTGAACGATATTCATATTACAAAAAAGCAGGTGCTACCGTGAACCTTCTCTGTCGGAGTCCTTTCTAACGAAAATCAACTTTACACAAATTCGACGTTAGCTCAGGAAAATATAACATTTGATTCTTGAAAGCCCCTGGGGTCCCCCAGAGGTCGCTTATTGGGTAAAGCCTGTCTTAAAGAGTCTTTTGGGCCCCTGTAGCAGGAGGCCCTGGAATACCGCACCCATAGCACCAGTTTGCTGAGCTCCTGAAGCGCGAGTTACATGTCTTTGGATCTAATATTTTTATAAATCTGTCTGCACATACAGTACTGAATACCTATAACCTGGCTTTTAGTTGACCCCATTTAAAGTTATCATTGAGTATTAAATTGAATTTTAAAGATCCAATTAGGTGTGAAGCAGTTTCCTCTGGGCTTCGTTCTCTCCTCGCACTGCGAACCCTACGGATGATCAGGTACACCACTGGTACTCATATTAAACAAAGGATGTTGAGTAATGTACAACTTTTAAGACGTTTAGCGATTCTATAATCATATAAACGGAAATGTAAAAAATTATACATGGAATAGACACAAATAAAAGGATTGTCTAGTTTGTGGGTTTATGATAGTTGTTTATATGCACAACCATACAATGTAAGCTGTAATTGTTTATTCATGAATGGCATTGTTCGATTTCAAAACATTCGCATATTTGTGTTTTGCATGCATCTTGTGTAAGATTTGGCGTAGTTGTTAATTATTTACTTTGATTATAAACATGTGGATTGCAGATGAGCTTGTTACTTCGTGAATCTCTTCAATCATCCAGATAAAATCGTAATTACACAAAAGTTAAGCCCCAATATGTGTGTATCATAGTTCAATTAATATTGATTGGACGACAAGGTTTTTAGTCGAATATGTATATGTAAACATTGGGATAACATTATGAAATCGAAGTGAATTCATTATTAAAGGCATCCCATTAATGTGATATAGATAGCACATAAAATTTCCGGTATTAATGAAATTAATGAAGGAGAATAGTATTTCGGATGATCGGAAGCACTGGTTCCAAAAGACTGGCTCCTAGTAAAATCTGTCTGTGATACCGCTAAGTCTGGCAGCTACTGAACATCTCAAGATGATGAAGAAAAAGATTATCATGATTTTGAAGCATGACATCCAATCTTGTGGAGCAAAAACTAAAATATATATTCTATAATTCAGCCAGTATTGATTTATGGGTATGTCACTAAACTCTAATCGAAATGATGTACTGTACTGTAACTAGCTATAAGATTTTGATATTTATATGTCAAAAATCAATCTTGTATTTTTATTATGTTCATAGTATGAACATAATAAAAACATGCGTGAAACAGAACCTCAAAAATAAAATTCCGTCTGTACACAAATTATCTACCAGAGAAATCAGGGCGTGTTCTTTTAAACTGGTACACAAGCTCCTAATTTTTTTTTATTAGTACCAACTTGACCTCTATAACAGTTTAATCGTAAACCAAGGTGATTGTGAGCCTACACAGATGGAAATAATTGATTAAATTAATTGTCGTATTCTAATTAACATTGTTATGTAACCGGTTACAGGAAAAACTAATTTCCAATTGAAATCGACAATAGGTTAATTAATTTTATCAACACATACCTGCTTTGCAACTAGGAGTGATTTGTGTAATGTCAATCTATTATGTGCTATTCTGGAATAGAAAATGGCTGTAAAAAACTGCAACCATGCCTCGTAAAGAGTGTGTTGGATATGACTGAAATAGAATGCAGATATAGCTTATTGAATATTATTTAATAATAAATAGAAAGGGTACATCCGTACAATATCAATATTCAGAATTTCGCTCAACCACAAACTTGCCAAAAAATGCAGAAAACGAATAATTTGATTCGAACATTGACATGGGAATGTCGTAAAATTTTGTTTTTATGATACCAAAGTATGTTATTACAACGCAGGGGACTCAATCTACTTGCCTTCATTTATTTTGTGAGGTTTTTTTAGAAACGGTAGGTTAACTAGCTACTTGGATATCAGCATTTTCCAACAACAATTTATTTATCACCGTTTTAAACTTATTTTTCGCGTCTCATCCATCTGATATTCACACGTCTTGTCAGGGCATTCAAATGGAATCAGCAGGTCTATAGTCAAGCGAAAGCAAATGGCATTACTAATGCTCATCTCACCATCATATTACAATGAACTACTCTGATCTCCATTCAACAACTGTTACTTTCTAATAACAAGGAAGTACGTAGCTCTATTGCCGATAATAAAAAGATAGAATAACAAGTCGAACATGATTAGAAGTCAAGAATATTAAGTTGAAAACGTACACCGTAAGTGGAGAGAAAATGACTCTGGCGGCTTTACTGATTAGTAGGTTCTGTGAAATAGTCTTTGATATGGAAAGGCATATTAGCATCATTATTCAGGAATTTTCATTATAAGATTATTATACTCGCATTTTATGTACATTGTATGTTTGCTTAGATAGAATGTTGGTTCATTACATTACTAGATTTTCACATTTTCTTAATTATAAATGTACTACTTACTATCTTGAGAACCAAACAAGAGGCGGCTTTTATATGAATATGCATGGTTAAATGTGATTTGCAATCTCACATATACGAAATTGATATGCTTAATTTATAACAGGTAATCGGCATTAATCTAAATCAATTAATTAGAGGTTATTATGATGTATAATATATTAACTCGTCTTAAATGGACTTTCTCCTTATTAATGAAAACTGTGTAATGATCCTTTCATCGCGCTCACAAAATAAGGTCAATCTGTGTAAATATCATAGAGGAATCTGCATCTCAGTGATTACTGTAGAAATAAAGAAGTGCGTGTTCCGTTATTGCAGTTAATACTTGAAAATCAACCTCTGATTAGGTTTGCAAGTGTGAAATATAAGAACCATAACTAAAAGAAAATATGTATTCATTTATTTGATGAGTTACAAAGCCGGTTCTGATAAAACTTGACAACAGTCACAGTTTAAATGGATTTTCATTAAGTTAATTATATATTATTGAAATCTTATCTAAGGTGGTTATTTCTTTTTTTAAATAAAAACGGTGAACTATTTCTTTGAGTTACGTCTTTGGTGTTTTTTTCAAGAACTTTTTACTGGTCTGCCTGGAGTTTTCTTAGGAGGTTCCACTTGGGGTGCTGTATTTCTCCCCGCAGTAATTCAAAAACTTGGACTTTTCATCTCTAGTCATTCGTGAACCGGTGCACTAATCAATCGTATTTATTGCAATCCTGTACCTTTAAAATAATAACTTTTTCACTCACTGATAGTGAATAGAACATCTTTTCCTTGGCGTGAATGTCGCCATTTTATTAATAAACCTATAATATTGTGTGTGAGGCTTAACAGCAAATACTGATGCGTTAAACTAAACAAATATTCTTTTAGAGGTCATACACACACACGATAAAATCGCCAAACTCGGTACCTTCTAAGCGGAACCTGATAAACGCAAAACGTAACTGTATAATCTACTACCTAACAAATCCCAACACAGTATTTCGATTTTGACCTTTCAGGCCAGAAAAAATACTTTTCCCATTCCTCTTACGGAATTACCTGAATTTTTTATATTACCAACAATACCTACTACTTCAAGACCTACGCCTATGGTCGACACCGAAATTAGGCCGAACTGGACGGAATTTCCCATTTTGTTACCATAAAGTTGAGTTCTCTGTTTAGTAATAGGACATATAGTAAATTCCTACAGATTTTAGCCTGGCATCTGCTAATACTTTAGCCCTTTACTTCTTAACTTTCTTACCATTAGGACGCGATCTCGAATTGTCCTTCAACGATATCTTTTCCAGACGTGCGTCAACATTTACAAAAGTTGTTATACTGTGATGTCTTTATGCAAGTACTAAAGATTTTAACTTACCATCACATGTCTGAAAATTTTCGAATACTGTTACGAAATTTTGAGTGTTCACGCTGAACAGTAGAATTTTTGTGTCGTAGGCCCTGAGTATAGAGATGGGAATAAATAATTATATCTACAGTACAGGTTGAGTATCTACAAATTTCAGGATGCTAGATTGAGTAAAACATTCCACGACTTCGTTCATGTTTTTATTTTTATGGAAACTATACTCCATAGAACTACAAGGTTTGTTCAGGATGAAGGGTGTTAGTACAGGTGAGAAGAGGTGTTAGAGATTTGAAAAATGTCTAATAGACGTAACGCCGGTGACCTGAAATGAAGAAAAAAGTGCGGATGAGAAATTAAGGAGGAAAACAAAAGACCACAGAGACAGAAGCATGCGTATATTTTTATACATAAATACAAAAGCTTAGATGCAACATTAATTTACACACTCATTTTATTAGACGCAGTAGTACAGATATATATGTAAGTTATTAACAAATATGTTAATAATTAAAATCGTAATAATTGCTTAACTAGTACAAAGGGAATAGTGTAACGTATCTTTCAACGACGATAGATCAGTGTTCTATCGTCAGTGGTATCTTTACTGTATATAAGTGGGCAAGAGAGCTAGTAGAATTTTGAACCAAAGGTGTAAAAAAATTATGTCTGATTAAAATTATATAACTGTTAATCAGGACCAGAGATATAATTCTGTTTCTAAAAAATTCGAATTCCAAAAAAAAAGTTATAATAAATTTTGAACGATTAAGTATTTTAACTACACAGATTATTGATATATGTATACAGCTGATGTTGATCTAATTAATGGATCTCTTTGAAAGCATACACCCAGTTTGTTTCTGGGAAAATCAATATAGTTGAAATGTATTTGATCATTTTTAATAGCAATAACATGTTGTGATTCTGTGTGAAATTGATGTGTTATCATATTTAAATCTTTTCGATTCATTTACAGTGAATGATATACGTGTATATGATATACTAGAGGATCATAGAAATATCATCTATTGATTTCCCTTTTAGGTTGAAAAGAGTCGGTTTTCAGCAGCACAGTACTTTTCTAAGTATACTTTTGCTTAGTTAATACGGCCTAGAATGGTTAATCATTTATATAAATAAATTCAAAAATAAACTGAGTATTATCAACGCTAGTAGAAGTCGTCTCCATACAGGGTGCCACTAAAAAAGTGGCCTGACGCTCAGTTCTATGTGGGATCATAGAAAATAAGAATTAAAGTTATATATGTGTGCCCGGAAATGCTGAGTTTGTGAGTAAATTAAACTCTCAATTTTCAAACAAATTATTAACTGTATCTTCTAGAATGTGAGCAACCAGTTCCAACTTGGCATACGATTGTGTGATAGACATTGTATACACCAAGAACCACAAAGCGCGAATGAGAAAATTACAGATCCTTATTGGATGTAGAATGGAATTGTCCTTTGTCGTTTTTTGGGATTTTCAAAAATTGCAAAGAACTTTTCTGTTCCAAATCCAATACCTCCTCCAAATAAGTTCCCATGACTTGTTATGCTTTTCTGAGGACCATATTCGAGTGACTAGAAAAATAATGGCCTCCAATTGGGAATCGTAGGTCGGCTTTCGATGTTTGCAAAAAAAATGGATAGTTACATGAAAATGGAAAGAAATAATTTTTCAATTATGATGAAGACCCATTTTCTGGGTAGCTGGTCCCGACTTAAGAGGAACGGGGATGATCCCAGAAGATTCATTCTAATCTTATTTTCGGGACATAGGGATAAAGTGTGGTGCTTATTTGGTACACATGTACTTGGGGGAGTTGTATTCGTATACAATCAATAAACGAGCCTAACGATACATAGAGTGTCCTCATGGACAGAGTCATCATATTTTTACATTCAAAGGTCTTAATAACCTCTGCAGACAGAGGCAGACACTACAGTGGCAGACTGGCCAGGTCTGAGGGTGGGCTTCCCCTGCCTGTACCAGCCCCTGCAGAATTCTACGGGGCTGCCACAAGGCACTGTCACGTACGTACGAACAGCTCTTTGCCTTTAGTAGGATTCCCTGTATTTCTTCTTCAGGTTTTTTAAAGTGGCGTCCAAATGCGATTTTCCCGGCGTCTGGATTTCATTTTGACAGGACAGGAATTGAAATTGAGTAGGTATCATTTTGGAGATAAGATCAATTGCAATTTGTTAATGTTGCTGTTGAGAATATCTGACATCGACTGAATACACTGCGCGCGATATGAAGAAAATTCCTTTTCCAACGTTACAAACGCTAACAGTCCCTGTTCTCTAAAATGGAAGCATGGCTTGAAAACAAAATTACTTACTTTAAATTAGAAGATTATAGTCGAAACAAAAGGATATTGTGCAAAAATGGCAAAATAATAATTTGTGGAGGGGTTAAAACATGAATAACGTTTTATATGGGCGTAAAAAGGGTCAGGTTGGAAAATGAAAAAAACATTAAAATACTTGTTTCCATTCCTAACAAGGGTACTTATTGATCGACCTCCATACAAATATACGAAGCATTCTCGGACACACATTCCCACAGGACTTTTCCCTTCTTGCCAATAATCGTATATTACAAATTTTTTGGGGCACCTCGTATACTAGAATTCTACTCTCTTTCATCCTAATGAAAATAAAGTGGTGGTCCCTATATATATCCCTAAAGGTACGTATATATGTGACAATGTCAGGATCTGATATTTCGATTAATTCATTATCGCAATAATATGGCACATATTGAATAACATGTAACTGCATTCATAGCAGAAATACAGCTTCGTCCCATGTTGTATATCATTGTGTAAAAGCAAGATCATAAAAAAGTCATCATTTTGTGTTATTATCATGAAAACGTCATCGTGCTTGAATGGTGAAAAAAATCATTAGTTTCATTTTCTGAAATTTTGGTTTACAGAGTACCACGTCACTAAGTTCTAGTATGTATTTGTCATAATAAGTATTGTCAAATGAATGTAATAAATATTGTGAAATGAATTTTCCATACATTGTGCACAGCCATTTTACGGCACATCTGTGCTGGAAAATTGAATACTCCATAAATTACTTTAGCGTCTTCCATTCGGACGTCAAACAAAATCAGAAAAATAATTTTGCCTACTTTTAACATCAAAACTGAACGTTAAAAATTGTACGAGCACTTCATATCACAGGTTAAAAATATGTAACCGTATTCCAAAAATGCAAATGACCTTGAAGCTGATATTGTTGGTTGACTACCCGATACCTAAAACTTCATGTTACCAATTTTGATGCTTGACTTTCCTCTTCGTTATTCGAGTTTTTTAAGTTATTGTTCTTTCACTAGTGTGGCCCTCAAATGGACATCTGTCAAATCAAATCAAATTTGATCAATTATCAGAATAACCAAAGCAAGCCTTCGTACTAATTCAAGACGTTTGTTCAAATTTAGAAGTACCGGCCATCACATGTACATAATAAGTTTTGTCTCTTTCTATTTCTGCGTCGAAAGTACAATCTTATTTTACAAAATGGAATTGACCTTGAAGTTCAAAACCAAGATTGAGCACAGGGTCAATTTGATATTTCGCAAAAATGTACAAGTGTATTGTGCGAAATTTTTCACAACAACTTGTATGTCTCAAGTTACAATTGAAGGAGTGGTAATAGTCTGTGATGGCAGGCGTCGAGGCAACCTCTAGCGCGCCAGTAGGGATAGTAATCGCATTTTGGCATAGAAGGTATACATAATTTTATTAGTCGCTTGTGATTTTATTATCTGTGTTGGTTCAGTTTCCTATTGCCTTGCTTTCATTTACAATAAATGGACTTTGCTGACCCACATTCCGTGATTTCCAACAACCCTATAGTAACAAATAATTACAGATCTCAGGATCATTGTCACATACATATTTACCACCACCCCCTAAGAACACACCCCGTAGCCGTTTCCAACTAGTAAACATTTCTCTCACCCTCAACGTTAACTTCGATGTCCTCAAGCCGTCCAGGATGATTGACGAGCAGCGTGCTGGGTTTGTGAATGGGCCCGGGCCCCGGCAAGGTCACTGTAGGCCCCGTCCCCCCTCCACCCACCCCTACGATCAACGGACACCCCACCACCGGCCGCTTGTTGAAGGCCACGTTAACCACGTGGTCACAGGCCTCGATCGGAACGAAACTCACTGCGAAACGAGCGTTGCCCTGTAACAAAAGAGAAGGTCGATTAGTTTTGTTTGTCAGGTTTTAGTTATATACCAAATCACTATCCTCCTTACATCGGCGAGGGCAACAAATAAATGAGGACATTACGAGAGTTTTGGAATAGGGATCTACAAATGGAGGTCAGTTTAATGCACTGGAAAATCGGACAGCAATCCTGACAAATAAATCGCATGCTGATCTACCAGCTACTTGGGGGATGCTCAATACTTGAATCACCCTCCATCAAGCTCCTTGGAATTACCATCAAGAATAACATGTCATGACACGATGGCCTTGCTGGGTCCTAGAAGCTGGGGGTAATTGTAGTCTTTGTGACAGCTACTGCTATCCTACAAAGTCCAGAACAGACCATCGCTGAACTCAGACAACAATCCTCACAAATAAATCGCATGCTGGTCAGCCAGCCATGGAGATGGCTAAATACTTGAATCAGCTTTCATCAACCTGCTTGGAATTACCATCAACAATAGAATGTCATGACACGATGGCCTTGCTAGGTTCCAGGAGCTGGGGGTAATTGTAGTCTCTGTGACAGCTACTGCTATCCTACAAGGTCCGGATCAGACCATCGCTGGACTCAGACAACAACCCTCACAAATAAATCGCATGCTGGTCAGCCAGCCATGGAGATGGCTAAATACTTGAATCAGCTTTCATCAACCTGCTTGGAATTACCATCAACAATAACATGTCATGACACGATGGCCTTGCTAGGTCCCAGAAGCTGGGGGTAATTGTAGTCTCTGTGACAGCTACTGCTATCCTACAAAATCCAGATCAGACCATCGCTTCCTGAAGCTTCTGAACACAATTCAAAAACGAGTAATACGTCTAGTGGATATACCTAACCTCACATAGGACCTCGATAGTTTAGAGCATCGGATAAGGGTGACTGATCTGTTTATTCTATAGATCTTATCATGGCAGGTGTTCAACCGAGCTGTTTCGTATAATAACGCCGGTTCAGCAAAGACTAAAGGAACCAACTCGAGTTACAGGATACTAAGACGTTGGAAGAATGATGAGTTAACTTCATAAATGCAGATTCTCCCACGTTCCTGTTGAACTTTCGTTTTTTTATGTAGTATAACGACTATTTTCATTTAATATTTTATTTTCGTGATTATAAGCTTTATTAGTAATTTGTAGCAGAAGTAGCAGCAGTTGTTAAAACAGATGGAGCACAAATTAGCGTCCGCATTCATCGGCACAACAAAGTTAGCTATTTTGAAACATGCTCCCCACCTATCTCGTCATCAGTATCGACTAAATGTCGGTATGTGAATCTGGATGGATAAATCACAGCACGATTAAAAACCTGGAATATGCAAAAGTCTCAACGCTAACCAATTCCTCTTACCTGCGGATGGACTTGGGTGGGGATGTTCATGCCCCTGGCCGATATCGTGATCTCAAGATTGCCTTCTCCGGCTTCACTGGCGTCCACCGAGAAGGTGACCGGTCTTCCGACGGTCCCTTTGGCTACTGTACCAACCGTCACCTTGTTTGAGTCGAACGCTTTGGCGATGAAAGGAGTTCCTTGTACAGGTCGTCCATTGTAGTCCACCGTGATCTGGTGCGCCCCCACTTGCATTGGTGTGAACTCCGCCGTGAATCCCGAATGGATGTCACCTGCAAAGGAAATATCGTCAATTGGGTTGACTTGGGACTTGCAACGAATACATTCTCAAAGTAGGCGTTGATTTAATTTGGGTATGCAGTTGATACAAGTTTTGTTAATACAAGTTTTGATTCTGTATTTTCTGATATTGAGTACGCCTATGAAGATTATGTGTGTTGATGAATAATCAGAAATGAGATGATGAAAATATTTCACTTCGCTCATTTTGATTGGCTCTGGGAGAAAAAGTTCAATTGATGCTTATTAAAGTCCGTTGATGTTCTCAATTTTTACAAATTATAGTATCACTGATGCACCGATGTTCAAAAATAATACTACCTCAAACGGACCTTAAACATATGTCTGTGTCAGGTTTCAAAATAAGTTTTAGAAATATCCTTTCTTCTAAATTATGATTGTGACTTTATTTTTTGTCCGATCGTTGTTCTGCATTTTTTATTAAATGACTATGTTTAATAAAAATGCATGTATTTATATATATTATTATAATTCAGGGTATATGATGCAAATTAATATTCAGTACTTTTTGTTCATTATCTGACTGCCTTATACTTTATTTCCAACAAATAATTGTTGATGTATTTTCAGCATTTTATAGAATAATTTACATTTTTGTCCTTTCAATTTAAGATTTTTTTATCCTTACTTCCTTTCCTTGGTTTGAATAAAAATATTTATTTGACGTAAATGATCATATGATCAAAAATATCGTATTTTTTCCTCAAGATCATTATAGCATTACGCATATATAAACGTATGGTATACTTGAATGATGAAATCACATATTCTTCGTCTGTAAATTTATTTTTATGTTTGTTATTGCAAATTTCAGACAACAGATTTCTATAGTACCTAAACTATACTATAATATATAATATTCACTGTCCGTATGCAGTTCAAATATGCAAAAAGTATTAAGAATACAGAAAAGAACCATATGTACAATGAAACATATGCAATTTAATCAAACCTGTAGGAGGTGCATTGAAATCAATAGGACTAATGACGGTATTTGAGTGTCAATAATGATCATCAATCCCGAATATTAATCAAGAATGATTTTACCACCTCATAGAATAACAATAACTGAGAAAAAGTGTATAAAGTTTTACAATAAGCTACCAACACATATGAAGGTTATCAACAACAGCACCATTTTGAAAACCACTTCCTGACGCCATCAGAATAATACAGTAGATCTGAATTTTTGGATGTAACATTTTAGTAGTATGTGTGATAGAAGATCTGAAATAAATGTATAATTTTTATAACACTATACACACCTGTCACTTTGACAGGGAGCTCGCCGACGGGCCCCCTAACCGCCACGGCGAGCTCCGCGGCGCCGCCTCCAGCCACCCCCATGTGGAACGAGCTCGGTTGGTTGACAGGGATGAGCTCCAAGTGGGACAGAGACAGAGTGACTCTGCTAGTGTCGGTGACTGTACATACAAATGGACAACCTCTGACTGTCTCTCCGTTGAATTTAATGTCTATGAGGTGCGGTTTGGCTTGGTCTGGTGTGAATGAGACGAGACATCTTCCTCCACCCACCACTTGCACGTGGTTTGGCACTTCTCCTTCGTTGATGGAAATTTCTAGTTGGCCTTCTCCTGCTTGGCTGGCGTCAACTGAAACAAGGAGAAGTGAGGTTAGTTATGCAGCCAGGATCAAGCCAGACGCAGAGGCTAATGGACCGTTATGGACCACATGTAGGGTGGGAAAATACTAGAATTTTTCTTAAAAGCATACCCAACCAGAGTCAATCACACTCTGCTAAGGACACTCATATTTTAACTTTAAAGCTAAGCAAGTTTCTAGGTTACACAAAGAATGTAAGCATTTCAAGAGGAAGGTCAAAAAAACTGCCTTTATGAAGTTTGTCCTTGTAATACCTCAATGGACTGTGACCCAGTTTGGTTGTGTATGCTTCAAGGAATTGTCTAATCCATATTCTCTAAGAATACAGATGGACCATAAGCTTTTCTCCAGGGTTTCTTATGGTACAACAGCACACCATGTGCCCATAAACCTGATTTTATATTTGTCAACAATGTACTCTGCATTCCAGTATTTCATAATAGTTCATACTAAATTCTCATTTAAAAGCGATACTGTTATCTTGAAAATAGTTAATACATGTCATTGTGATTGTAGTTTCCAAAAATTCTGTTTATTTTCTTGTACTTTGATATGGGCCATTGAGGCAGTCGAAACGTTAGTAAATTACTTTCATCAGTCATACATATGATTTTAATTAGCTGCCAATAAAAGTAGTATGTAAATCTAGTAGGGACATTGTACTCTCCATGCATTTATAGTATCTAAAATATAATAATATATTACCTGAAGTTATGACATCAATCGAAACGTGAAAAACATATTCTTAAAACAATGGAAGTCTAAAGCAGCAGTTAAAAATTGTCAAATGCGACAATAGTCTAACCGTCCATTCCTATGTATACACATAATATATTTCATTAGTTACACAATTTTACAGGACTTGCATATCAGTGCAGGTGACCTTTCAAAGCAGTTGTGTTTGGATTTAAACGATGCTTTACTGTTTTAACATTGTACATACCGTTTCGTATCCTTGAAAAGTCTACGGTCTGGACTGCATGACGTAGAAAGTAATATGTTTAAAGTCAACAAATCAAACACTTTTTATATATTTGTTTGTTGGCATTGCCATTTCATCTACTCGTACCATAAAGTTCTTCTAATGTGCTTCCGATTGTTAAAATGAATGTACAGAACAAATTTTGTTTCGATATCATCATGTTCTCATGACGAAATAATACGTAAACGAAATATCTTAAAGTCAAATTAGTTCCATACGCCAACCAAACAGAAATCTTACAAAATTGCATCGCAATAGCAGAAGGAAATAATATACTTACAGGAAGACAGCTGCACACAGAATGGTGATTTCAAAACTAGAAGGTTAGATTTGGACGCGGTTTTTAATTTATATAATTAGGTGTATTAAAAGTGTACGCTTCAGAGAGTACACTTATTAGTTAGACAAAATTTAACTTGTATTACAGAAAGAAAGTTGGTTGCCTCTATTAAGAGTGAATTTTTATTTTGGTATACTTAATCGAGTCATTAGTGCAGCGGTTTTGAAAAATAATTAGTTTTGACTACACACGCAGGAACAGAAGAAACATTGTGATGACAAAATATTACTTACTGCTAATTTTTTGATGTTTTTTGTGTCCTATTTTTTTTCTGTTTGTCTGTCTGTCTGGTGGCATGTTGGGACCACGTAATCCTATTCACGGCTTTATTAAAATTTGTGGATCCAGATTATACGTGGTACAATTTAAAACAAAAAACAAAAAAATATACACATAGCAAACCACCTTTTGGTTTGCATTTTAAATTCTTTTTTGAACAAATTGTTTTTGAATGCTTCTTAGTTTATGGCCGTTTCAGAGTGTGATCAAATTTTGACATGCACATAATTTTTTAAATTGCTGAAATTCTTCCTATTATTATTCTCGTATAATTCATGGTAATGCGTAGCGAATCTACAACAATGAGGGAAAAGTGTCGAATCAATATACTTGACTAAAATTTATCTAATAATACATTGTTTAGTGTACGGAGAATGTATTCTCAAACTGGGTTTATTTATATGCAATATAAATATTTACGTGAATCTATTCTTTATATCAAATCACTTTTACTAATGATATATGATAATTGATGTTTAATTGGTAAAGAAGTTATTCTTTTGTATCTGCTATTTTTTTAAGAGGACTCTATGATTAGCTCGTTAAAATTAGTTTCCAAACATCTTTGATGATTGCTACTATAATCTGTATATGCTTCTTTTACTTCTCATGTTTAAAAAACCCCGTATGAAGTGGACGATAATCGTGATGCTTTTGGTGTATGTACCTTCTGGTAATATAACATACATAACGGAAAAAATTTACAACCAGGGTTCCATTGTTTTAAATTTCTCAAGCGCCTTGTTGACGTAATAACGGTATTTATGCTATAGTTATTATACAAGGGAAAAGGGGCATGGTAATATTGCCTTCTTTTAATTTGTGAAACCGATTTATTATATCACAAATATCTGGAGTCATATATTTGGAATTACAATGGCAATTATTCTAATTTAGTTGAAGATAAATGGAATTTTGCGCCAGTATTGTGACTACTTATTGTGTCTCTGTTCGTCCGTAGTTAGTTGAAATATAACCTTACCAGGTGCTTCAAATTTGACTGTCAGCTTTGATGTCGGAAGCCGTACAGGGTCGGTAGAACAGGCGTATTATAGTGGTAGTTTTGAAAATATATAAAAATATATTGCTGGTATTCTTTACGAGTTTAGTTTTGTTTATAAAATTTGGAGAACTTTTAAAATGTTTTGAGCTTCATCTTATAATGAAGTTGAAAATCATTTATGTCGTTTCGTTTTTCTTAAACAACCGACATTCTTGTTTCTCCCATAGAGACCATATCGAATTTTGGCTGTAGTGATTAAAAAAGATAGTTTCAAGAATATATAAATATTCATGAATTTTTGTATGCTATAGTAGGTCTGTAAAACGTAAGCGATATTGTAACACCATGTGAGTAATAAACTGGTAGAAACAGTGTCGAGACAATATTAGGATTGTGGACTCTTCTAAATTCATATTCTTGTGTAAAGCTTCTGCTCCAATTGGGAAGTATACATTGATTCAACATTAACTTCATTTCATTGTTCCTTCAATTTCCTTATCCATTTGGTTGCCATTTTCACTGTATTTCGAATCAACCAATCTCGGCAAAATTTACATCAAATATACTTAATAAAGTTCGCTTAGCATGTTGAAGACTTTCGAGATATTGTATATCCAGATACATGTTAGTTGTTTGGACGATAATTCTATGATTGTTGTAGTACTCTCTATGTTTGAAATCTAGTTTTAAATCCACACGCATTTTTGAACTTTTTATAAAATCATTCCTTTTGCTGTTTGATACTGGTAAAAAACCTGCAAGGGTTTTAATTCCTCATTGAATAGACATAACAATCATCAGGAACACAATGAGAATACGAAAATTAACTAAGGGCGTTCAACAGACGGCTACAACTAAAAATGATTACACATTTTTTGAAATAGTTGTGCATATTTTCTTTGACTAGGCCCTAAAATAATCTTTAAATTAAAAAATGTGCAAAAAGAAATCACACTGTGCCCAAAACTGTTTGGAGATTCAAGTACAAAAAAGATGAAGTACTTATAATTGAAACTACAGCATTTGAAAGGAAAAGCATCAGTAACGTTTCGGCTGCTCCTGTAGCCTTTATTTGTATAATTATTTACCAGAAAAAGCGCGATAAATAAGACGAACAACCACAGAATAAGAATTAGCTACCTCTAAATTGCACAGGTTGTCCCACAACACCGCCTGCTACGTCTGCGACTTGTATCAGCCCAGCATCATATACTTTTGCCACCAGAGGTCCACACGGTAGCTTTTCACCGCCTGCTTCTACTTCGATCAGGTGAGTGCCTACTTCTGTTGGGACGAACTCCACCTACAACAAAAACCTTGTATTTAGGAAAAATGTATCTATTATGCTGTATATTTATAGTTGAGGCATTAGATGGTAGAAAATAAAAATTTTCAAAAAGAATCTATCTGTGACTGTTCTTGGGAGAGGTAGAAAAGACAAAAAAAAATATGTTTTTATGTTTTCCGCTTTTTGACAGCAACAAAGTTTTATCGTCTTTATCGCAGTAGTCTTTCCATCAAAATGGCAATTGTATTTTCCGAGTTATAGAGGGGAAAGGATAACAGAACATAATACAGACAGACAAGTTTACTGTGACTACAATACTTCCCCATTCATTGGAGTGGGACGTAATACTATATTTGCCTAAAACACTAAAGACTATGTATGTAATATGAGGTCGGTACTCACCCTCCACACTCCAGGCCGGGCCGTCGTAACTCTGGGCTGTCCTTTAGCCGCCCTCTTTCCTCCAGGAGCGGTAACCCTGACATCTGGTGGCGTTCCTGCTACAGTTGGTGAATTGCACACGATTTCAAAGACTGCAGGTCTATGGGCAGGTACCAATCGGGTCGACTCACCCAATACAGACACCGCCCCCACGCCCTCTAGTGGAGGCATGATGGACACGTGCCAGGGGCTGCCTGTAATACAATAAATGAATTTAATGGATTGACTCAGTATTTTAGCTTCCACTCGAATGAAACATTATCACTCATAAACTGAACGTAAGTTGATTATCTGTGTCTCGCTAAAATGTATCTGCTTGGAAAGGAGTGTGGGTTAAAAAACAACCACTCAGAAAATAATTGTTTTGGCATAACGGAGAATGAAGCGTAGTACAAATCTATAGAGTGAAACATTACGGATGAAACTAGTTCTTGATTCCGAAAAAAATGGTGTCCAAAAATCAAAAGGAAATGCTGGAAATATTTTCTCAAGGGGGTGTCAATGGGGGGCATTTTTGGAGCCCTATTTGGAGACAGGCAAACCTCAAAATGGCTCTGGGGACTCTGGTAGGCCCGGAACGGAAACGGAGGGTAAATTCGTGGTTAGCGTGCAGGAACTCCTGTATTTTTTGATCTTCTACAGACTTGCATCATCCCAGAAAATATTTAAATGAGCATTGTTTCAAAGAAGACGAAAACTCCTTTTCTGGGTAATTCCCGGGGTCGTGGCGGTGATCATAAATCCGTTTCCGGTATGGCGTTAAATAACCCATCTAATGCTAGTGAAAGCAAGAGTTGGTTAGTACATTTGAATGTGCTATACTCTGCTGCTCCCATACAAGAAGTAATACCACAACCGGATGCTGTGATTCGCTACATATTCTACCGGCATAGGCGTTTCATGCATTAAGAGTTGCATAAGTATGGTGTAAAAGTAATATGTCAAACCTTAATTGAGGAAACGCCATATTTCATGGCTTAACGTCCGAATCGTGCCGTTCTTGTTCGTAGGGAAAAAGAAGGCTGTAGTCCGCGCGAGTAAATGTTTGTATCAGTAACTGTCGCATAGACTTAGATTCCATCGCTCTTCATTCACTGCCGCAAAATGTATATCGTACCAAAGTTCACAGACCACTTGGCTGTTGAATCAGGTACATCAGTTCCTTTGATGTCGATTCCACGCGAAGCTGGGCAACAGAGCTTGGAAAAGTTGTTCCCGGCCTCACGCGGAAGAAAGACGAAAGGAAAAACGATTCGACTGGCAAGTTTACCATCTTATATTTATTTGGTAAACTTTAATCATACTATGGAGGAGTCTAAACATTTGCTGTATACGATTGGTTGCAGAAAGGAAAGCAATATAATAAATTTCCAATATTTTATTGTAATCATTTTCTATTGTGACAATTATTTGCTTGCTATTCCTCAAAATGGAAGATGATACACAAATTCGCATCTGGAAACTCGTAAAAAACCTGCCTTACTGCGGGATTCAAACCACACACCTTCTGGTCGCCGGTCAGACGCTCTAGCCAATTGAGCTAAGCGAGGACTCCGCTCTCTCGATCTAGGACACAGATTATGTGTGATGCACTCCGCGCCCAGCTTGAAATACGTAAGAAAAGTGGCTTTCAGGAAAGTTCATCTATCATCATCATCATCGGCGTTTTGGTTGGATTGAGCGGAGTGCCTGCTTAGATCATCTGTATGTCCGATCAGCATTCCAGTTTCTGAATGCAAATTTGTACAATTTTCCATTTCATTAGCAATTAGACTATGAATTTTAATGTAATATTGTTATCTAACATTAAGTGCATAATGCTATTTCAAATCTGATATCAAGCCTATATTAAGTAACGGTTTATTGACGGCCAATCTAACTGCGTTTTCTATAAGGCAGTACAACGATCTTATTCGAATCAAGTGAGCGTGCTTCGTGGAGCAGAGAAACAATTATAATAATTTTGTTTTTATTAACATGACTCGATTCGTGCATGTAAATACGGATAATAAATGTTTAGACGGTGGTTTTTGGACGAGGACATGTTTTACAACGCATATAGGTGACTCGATCAGGCAAAATAATAACAAATATTTATAATTGGATTCGACTTTCGACGGAATATGTTCTTGGAAAGTGAGACTTTTCTCCGTGACTGCTTTTACGTAACAAAAATGTACGAGATGTTTGTTACAGGTATATCGTATACAGGGTGATCCACAAGTCGTGACAAAAATGAAACATCATACGCAGGGACGTATTTTAAGGGGGGTCTTTCATGTAACATCTTTCCCTCGAGGGTTTCTTCAAAAAAATACGGGGTGTTGAAATGCAAAAATAAAAAACTATTTTATTTAATATCTTCAAAACCGTCAACTGGAATGAACTAAAAGTTGGTACGAGATTCACTTGAGTATTGTCCATATTCAAAAGTCCTTATTTAAAATCAACGTGCATCAGTGGCGGAGATACAGGGGCTTAATGAAATTACTTTTCCAAATAAAAATAGCACGACACCGTTTTTTTTAGAAACGCGCAATTTTCCGGATTCTACCTTCAATTTGTTACAAATCATTACTCTTATTTTTTTATTTATGTTACATTATTTATTTTTATAAAATAACGGACATAATGGGGAATTCTGATCAACAAGAGTTGCTACTTCTTAGTATCATTTGCGTTAATATCCCACTACCAAATCTATTTATTTATGCTGCATGTTTTATATAATCAACTTGATGTTATTGAAGCGCATATTCTCAAGAAATAGATTATATGGTGAGATCAATCATAATGAAATTATCATGGAGCCTCTGTAGTTATCCATCTGCTGTGAAGGTTGTAACATAGTATTAGCATAAATATGCAATAACAATAGAAACAACACGTGCATTAAAGCGAAAATGAATTCTGGGTAATAAATATTTTAGTGGCCATATATAAAAATGTATCAAGAGTATCCGTACTTCTTTTATTTTAGTGCAGTTACCTTTAGTTATGCCAAACATGGTATATACATTAGAATAAAAACTCTAATAACGCTTAAATGAAATGCAAGTAGGCTAGCATGCTGAGAGTAGAGCTCAAACTTTAAGACTGAGGTGGACATTATTTTTACTCTAGGTTGATCTTACCAAGCCCTTTAGCTCAACTATGAGAAGATAGAGGGTATTTTATAGCTTAAGCGATCAACGTTTCATTTCAAATGGTCTGAATACTTAGAAGATAATAGTGATGAAAGAACGCCCTTTCGATATCTATCAGTAGGAGTGAAGCTGACGACTAATACTAAGTATATAGAGAATATAAATATTATTTATCAAATCTTGTTCTGAGACTGAATCATTATATTACGATATACATATGTGTATTTATGGGTTTGCATTGCATTGTTTTTCCTCAAGTAAGCGCTCTGTTCTGAAAGTTTTAATAATATCTGCGAAAAAGTCAATTTCGACGCAAAACACTGTTTTCCCTGAAATCAACTAAATTCAGTGTCGATTTAAAATTTTTTTTCCTATTTTGTACTTTGAGAGAAGCTTTAGCAGCAGCCAAAACGTTAGTATTTCTTTTCCTCCAGACGAATGTTGATTATTGGCCATATAAGGACTGAATGTTTATAGACTGAAACTTATATCGTGTTTCTATCGTTTCTGAGCGTTGTCAACTTTTTTTTGGTCTTTCAAATTTCTGTACCCGAAAAAATTGAGCCGGTTTTCTCCCAGTAAATAAATAACCGGTAAACCAATTCAATTTCAATTTTAAAGAATATGAAATGTATTCCTCTTAGTGCCTTGTCAACGCTTTATACAAATCAAGCACAGGTTGCGTTCAAAATTAAACAATTTCCAGTGACAAAGCTTATGGAGGTATTGAATCGAAATAGAAATATTATCTATTCGAATATTTTCGCATTGAAAGTAGAAGTAGTACCAAAGTTCGCATACAAATAAGAGAAAAGAAATCGTTTCGAACCGGCAACATTCCATACATCGCGGAAGGCACGACTAACAATAGCCTGCGGCACTGCCGTACCTTCCACGTCTGTCTGTTCATTGACACTCCTCCCAGGTGGTACCGTACCTGCTGCAGTTCACCTGCACTGCCTCGACTCCACTCCAAGGTGTTTCCAGGATCCTATCCGTCAATAGGGGCAACGCACTCCCGCACTACGTTAAAAATCCCGACACGAACCGTTCGCGCAAACTCCAAGTCGGTCGTCGAGGTGGTACCGTCGCGACGCGACACGAAACACAACTGACTATCGACCAGCGAGAGCATCAAGTCGGCTAGGCTGAGTAACATGGTACCCATTGGGTGATGGTTGGATTCCAGAGGCGTGTCTTGTGGGGGTGGATATTTGGTTTGTGGTACCACCAAGACTGTACTTTATAATATGAGCCGATCGAAGTGAAATATAATGGAGAAGTTGCACTAAGTTGATTTCGCATAACACGGAATATATTGCGAATACAAATTTTTAAATACCTAAAATGAAAAAATATTTTCTTAAGCTTAAATCCATAATATATCGTTTTATTGAATACTATAACATTTTTCTATTCCGAAACTTAGCATGAATGAATTATTATTAAGCCCAGGTCTTTTCACAAAAATTATCAAACAATTTGTGCCATACTTTTGTTGGACTACCGGATAGAAACAAATCAGAGGCTTATCGTCACTCCTTTTAAAAAACGTTTAAAGACGCTTTTATTTATGTCAAAGTTCATTTTTGATTTTTGTGGGACGACGTCATGTGACCTGCGGCAGACAGAATCAAAACTGATGCTTTTCGTGGGGAAATACGTTTTACATTTCAGGTTTTCAAAAATGTATTGCAGGCTAGTAGTTATAAATTACTTGCAACGGTTATTAACCGCTACAGCTTACAAAATAAATACAAGTTGGATGACTTTCCTCGAATCCTTTGACATCGAGACATGGAGAAGTCTGTAGCATGTAATTTCAACCAGGTGTCTTTTCGAGCAGTTCTAAAGCATGCCGTCCCGACTAGCCCTCCTCCGACGATGACCACTAGACTTGATTTTCTGGCCTATAGCGGTCAGGGAGCGACGAAGAACAAAAAGGGTTTGATGAGTCAGTGCATCAACTTGTATTGATTTCGTAAACTTTATTAAGAACAAAGATACCATTTGACCTCACAGTCATGATATTGTATCTCGTGAACGAATAATCTGGTTTTAACGAGTCTTCTGTTAGAATATTTATCAACCAATATATTTACACAAGCGAAGTGAAATTTCATTGAATGGCGAATTTCAAGCTACACTCTCACGTTGACGACTATCCATAATAACTATGACAACATGATCAACAGTAAAGAGAAGGGATTAATTAAGAAACTAGATAAATGAAACGGTGGCATCAAGAAAACTGAAACCCAGGCAACTGCAAGTCCACTTATATCAATCTGATGTATGTCTTAGTTACACTGCAGAATTCACTTGCCTTTCCTTGTGTCCTGCATATGAGGGTATATATATAAGACGAAAAGCTGGTCTCCCTTAGCCAGTTCATGTACAGTTTCAACGCAGTCTTATGAGAATTGGAGTGTGACCTACATGAAACCGAAGGTTTGCAATACAGCCTGGCTCTATTAGAACCTTTTGGTAACTGATTGTTTCATAGGTCCTTTCCTCGATAGTTCTTTTGTACATATCATAAAGAAATAGTCATAAATATATAACTTTCCATCTTTTTTTAACCATCCACAATTTAGATTTGATACGCCTATGGGTGAAGGTAGGCGGGGTAAGGAGGCGAGCTCCGCGGCATTCCAACGATGGTGATGGTAGTACTTAGTAATACCACGGTACCACTACGCCAGGTGAGGGATCAGCAACATCGCAATAAAGAAGTACATAGAATGGGAAAATACATACAGAAACGTACAAAGGTGGTAACAGTCCAACTAGGGACCATTCAGTATTGAAACAATACTACTGTTTTTTGTCTTAGATTTGTACAATTTATTTATAGGCCTTCTACTATTGTTATACAATATATAATATGTATATTGAACCTATTCAATTTATGTCAATACATAACATATATATATATATATATATATATGTCATTTATATTGAATTATTTTT
Organism: Bruchidius siliquastri; assembly: GCA_949316355.1. NCBI lineage: Eukaryota > Metazoa > Arthropoda > Insecta > Coleoptera > Chrysomelidae > Bruchidius > Bruchidius siliquastri. The sequence goes on from OX438537.1 coordinate 21,758,795, forward strand.
TATGGATGAAATATTCTGAAATAGAGTCGTCAATAGGTTTTGCGTATATCAAGAAATTCTCAGAAATATCAACGTGCTTGATGCTGAATGTATATCTAGTTCGTAATCTCTGAGGTCTGTGGTGTGTGAGCGAGCACTGCAAAAACCAGCCATGCAAAATGACAAAATGCATCAGACCAGGTTTGCAAGCGGCAATTTGACCTGCGTACCAACGTGTACATGCTTTATAGAATGGTCTAGCTTGACGTGCTTTGCAGCGAAACTGATACTCGAAACCAAACACACGGATTTTTCCGGTCTCACGGTCAAAAATCACTGCAGATCCGGATATTTAAAAAAATAGGAACTGGACAGGGCCTTATTTTGTTGTACAGAAATATTTTTCGGCAGTGGGCAATACAGTATAATTACGTGAATAGATGCATATTGAACGTTGTGCCATAATAATGATCTCTTGGGTCGCTGAGATCCATACAAAATTTCTCTCAGAAGAGGAGTAGAATACTATTAGCGAAATTAGTTAATTCAAAGTGTATTTGAATAAAGAACATGTTTGTTTAACTTTTATCTTGATCGTGTTTTATGTTTGGATATTGTTTTGAAGAGCAAAACCCAACACTTCTGTTTCAAGCCTAATTTCTTATCGTTATTTAAGAGAGGGCAAATACCCCGATTGCTTCCCTGGATCTGTTCGTTCTAATACACTGAAAGAGCTGCTAATTAGTCAGTTCTCTGATATCCTTATTAAATTATCAATTGAAATTTCTATACAATCTATAAAATAGAATAACACTGCTTCAAACTTCCATTCCATTGAGAATTTTGTGTTTCGCGACGTTTCGATTGATGTGGTATCTTCAATCGTCTTGAGTTGCAAAGACAAGACAATAGAAATCCGATGCAGTGTTACTGAAGCCTTGTTGACCCTATAATTATTTTCAATACTTCAACTTTACAAACTAGAATTTTTCTGAGCCACTGCAAGAAAATAATGAATATATCACTTTGCTTTTGTGACATTTCGATACTAGATGGACTCAATGTGAACATCTGGAGTCTTAAAATATTTCGAATTAATTGATTATATTTTTGGTTTAGGTTACTCAATATTTCATTCAGTCTGGGAATGTCCTACGTGCAGAAGACTCTGACAGCATCCCGGGTAAAAAAACGCATTCTGGTGTGCCTGCTGTGGAGATGGAAGGACGGGCAATACTTGAATCATTGTCTATCAAGCTTCTGGCCCTACAGGCTTGGCGTGGGCATCTATTCTGCTACAGAAAACTATTAATTGGAGCAGCTTATGTCGGGATACGTCTAATGGACGTACCAGAAAAAGGCATCTCTATATTCTGGAACATTAAAGACTTGTCTGTGCCTATTCTATATGTTCTACCATGGTAACATTTTGAGAGTGTTGTGTTAATAGCAAGAGTCATCAGTACTAAACACAATAACGAACTTAACGTTGTGAAATAGGGTTTAGAGAAGATTATTCCTCAATAGTTACAGTTTACAATATTTTAATGTCAACCTTAGTAGATTTTTCATCTACATCTCTTCTAGAGTGCAATGGTCTCTTTGCCTTTGAGAGGTTATCTTAAAAGGGGGGCTTATGTTTTTCACACCTTCTTATGTATTTATGTATAACTATTTAAAATACTCAATTTTAATTATTTTCAGATTTTTTCAGTAGTCAATGATCTCGCGTTTTAATGTAAATTATCCTTTTCTGTATTACTTCCGTTGGGAGTTACTTTTTTAATGATGATTTTACAAGCATAATCTTTGGGCTACCATTTTCGGCTAAAAGGTTAAAATGAAGAAAAATAAAAAAAAGACCCATACGATATATTCAAATTGCGATTTATCAAAATCACTGATTGCGGTCCTGTCTGTCACCTCATACCCGCGATCGTTTTAGGTGTATGTTAGTGGGCCAGTCGAATGATCTGGCCGAAACGCCGACGTCTCATGGTTACCGTGGGTATTTGGGTGTGAAGAGCAATGAACCAATCCTGCGTACATGCCCCATCAAAAGATGAAAGTTAGATTTATGCCTATATGTAAAAAGTCCACGCAAACCAGTCGATTTGGTCCAGTGAGATTAGACTTATTGGCTTCATAATCGTCTTATGGCACCTTTACTAGGATTGAATTGTGTAATCGTTAGTTCGTAAAGTTGTTGGACCCATGGCTTCAAAAAGTGTTAGATGATCTAACCATCGAGAATTTTGATAAAAAGTTGTGTAATTAATCAAACAGTTTAAGAAATTGAACTCTTTTATTTTATCTTATTTCATTCTCTGAAATATCCCATGGAGGCATTTCCAAGTTGACTAACATATCCCGGTAGACTCAGGGATGTATGGAAAGTTATAGTAGTAGAGTATCGATGAAAATTTATTTTGAAAGATGAGTCTGTTTTGTTAGATTTCCTTAGATATTTTTGTATTTCTAATGTCTCCATGAAATTTAAGTAATGTCTGTTTTGCAGTAATTTTAATTGTTGATTTTATGATTGGCATCCAGTATAATCACACAGCTTTCATCATTGGCCTTAGTATTACTGAATGACAAATCGTTGCATTACAGTAAGAGTCGTTGTATAAATCATTTCTGCTGGATAAATGTTAGACGTTGAGCTCCAATAGACGCGGCAAGTAATTCATTTTAAGAGTTTTCTTTGAAAATGTTCAAATTCAGGCGGTCTCTCGCCATTTAAACCTGTGTTTTGCTGTGTACTGTTTTGCTTCTTAAGCCTACTCCATATATACGTAAGGAAAATAGTTAACCAGGAATACAAATCATATCTTGCAGCTTTTGGATTGTTATATAACCATGCCCATATGACGCGAGAGAACAGGATTATTATAGTAATAATGTTCGATCAACAGTTATGCTTTTATAGACGATGGGAGATATTTTATTGAAACACGTTCTAGGAGTACCTCCAAAACATTTTTTGTCTGTTTTGAACTAGTAGTAGTAGTATCAATTTGTTATGTTAATGAGGCATGATTATTTGGGCTCATAGTATACATATATTATTTTCTCAATTATAAAAATACTCCTATTATATTTTATATATTTTTTTCAAAAGTCTTCAATTAATGGATAGCTTATATTGCGTATCAAACTAAAAGACGACAAATGGAACACATCTTGTTATTTAAGGGTATGTGCGCATGCAGATACTAACACAGAAAATCTATATTCACCGGACTATAGTGAAATCAACTACCAAGCTATTCAGCAAGATGATTTGTTGATGAGTATTTACAAGTAAAACGGAAACCGTGGGTTTCTTCTGTAGAATGCTTCTTCATATTCTGAATAATAATATTTTGTTGTATGTTGGCCTCCTGCCCAATTATTGATATATTAGGTTTACATATGAATCTACTCGCAACTTGTCAATAATAATACTTGAGACGGATGGATAAATACACCGAATTTTACTGTTCATTTCATCACTTTGATGACAGTTACTTCAATTAGAGCGGAGTATTGCTATATAATTAATTTCTTGCGTCATTCGAAATTACAAAACCATACTTTTCGGAGAAGTTAAAAACAGTATATTCAGCATGCATGACTAATCTGTATTGTTGAGAAACCACTTGACATTGCACACAACTTTAGCTACCTACTAGAAATAATTGTTGTCGTTACATTTTTTGCGTAAGGCATTTTGATAACAGAACAGCATAATTATATCTCACCACTATAAGAAATGGAGTCAAGTAGCAGAAATATATATTTCACTACCCAGTTTCCAATCATATACAAAAAGAAACTTGGATACACTAGAATAAACTATAGAAATGATCAGTTGATTATCATTATTTTGACGCAAAACATTGGAAAAAAGGAAACGGAAAATCCGGGAGAAAATAGGCCTGTTAAGCCTGAAGTACAAAAAAATGAAATAGGACGTGAATATGGAGGGAAATACTGTGGACATACTTTTGTGCTGATGAGAAAATATATCGTTAGTCTGTATGATTTGTTACGAATGAAAGCCAAAGAAACTGCTAACCAGTAACAGTACAGAACATCCAATATATGTGGAGTCTATCGAAAGCAACAGCGTATTATAATTATTGTCCATTCATTTCGAAATGACGAAACTATTATCAACACATGGTTGATGACTGTCATACGGTAACCGTAGACTGGTATCGAAAATGAAATCATTGTAGTGAAACTATGTTCATGCAGTCAATTAAATGATCTGAAAATAAATCGCGTAGCTTGAATGAATCTTGATGTTTGCTAATTAAGTTTGATTAAATCGAAAACGTTCCTAGCTGCGACAATTGTGCGACCAAAACAATTACAATGTTTGACAACACAACTTAGTAGTAATATACTGCATTTTACTCTTCATACATGATTTCGATCTGCGTTTTAGCCTCTTAAAAATGGGGTGAAATCGGATGAATCGGTTTTTGAACATTTTGGTCGGCGCTCACTCATTATCCATCGGATAGCGTGAGTCATCGCGACAAGCAGCACTGCCAGTTACCAGTCGTGGATCGAATGGGGGAGGTGGAGCGTTACGACGACGACGTCGACGGAGAGAAAGTATAAAAGCAGGATCAGAACAAATGATTGAAGATACCACAACCATCAAAACGTTGTGAAACGCAATACATCTCAATAAAAGCAGAGTTATTGAAGCCCTCTAAACTTGCGAAAAAGTAGTAACAATAATGTAATGAAACTGAAGCGTATAATATTTCTGGTAGTAAAAAGTGATCATTCGCTGATCTGGTGGTGAAGAGCCATACAACAATAGACTCGTGTACTGACAGACAACAAAAATTGAAAATATAAAGCTTCAACCGATTTCACTGGACTTTCATGGCTAGCAGCCTGTTGTTGATTAATTGATGAGATGTCACAAAAATCTGAAACACTTTATATTTCCAATTTTTGATATTTGTTAAAAGACGAATTTATTATTGTAGCTGCAAAAAACTGTAATTCACGAAATTGCACATCGAATTTATTGTGCTGTAAAAGCGACTTTTCAATAAATCTCATTTTTTGTAGATTTGCATCAAATGTATTATTATGAGAATAACCGAATAATGTAAAAAGTCTGCAAAATCTCTAAATTATCTACAGCACAGTTTTTTGGAAAATTGAAGTCGAACTTGAACCACTGACCACTGTAAAACGATTTTAGTGGTGTATTTTTCTTGATTTTTTTTTGTCTTAGTTAGTGAACTGAACTATATATTTGTACCAAGAACGAAAAACATGGATGTAAACTATCCGCGTTAGCTCCACAGCACCGTATTTTTAATTTAAAGAGAAATTAGACCACTTTTTGGTGTCACTACAAAATGTGGCAACGCTGTCCCTCTCTGTGGGCTTAGGCGCAAGCGGCTATACAGACTTCTGACAGCTGATGATGAAATAGCATCTAGACCACTTATCTTACCTTAAATTTCCTTTTCCAACGCCAAACCTAAAATACCAACAATTTTCAAACCGAGATTGAGACTATGTTGGTCTGAGTATATGAGTGAGTGAGACAATAAGATGGAGAGAGAAAGGGAACGCAGTGTTGCCGCTTTGTGTGGCGTAAAACTGAGACGGAGCTTAAATGAATTTGGAATTAAGACAGATCTCTCTGGAAAAATCGGGTGATTATGCGTAGTAAAATCCATACAGCAGAATAATAAATTTCACTCACCTGGTACTGTTTCTCCATTAAATTTGATATCTACCCGATGGGGCAGTGCCTGGTGGGGAGTGAAGGCCGCCCTGAAACGCTGGCCACCCAAGCTGCGTACGCTGGAGGTCACTCGGCCGCCTTCCACCAGGATCTCGAGGTCACCAGAGCCCGCGCCACTCCCGTCGACTGACATGAGGTGCAAAATTAGTTTCTATGTACAAGGTTCCTACCCTGGTTATTTTTGTGTGGTTAAATTTGATCACATCTCACTATCAGACTAGCCAAGATAGAGTTGCAGAAATGTAAATAGATGTGAGCCAAAATAGACTGAAGAGTTGGAGTAGAGGGTTTACTAACAATTCGGGCAGTTTGAACTTATACCTACAGCTGTAGTTTCATTTTCCGTTCTTAATTGATATATTTGGACATACCAAGTGTGTTTCTTTTCACATATCCAAAAGTTCGATCAAGGTGTAAAGGTGTATATCAAATAGTTTGTCAATTACAGCCAACAACAGCGATTTCTACTTTTCTTCACATTATTTTAGCTTACATAGGTTATGTTTTTGAATGTGTGAGTGATTCTGTAGGTGATATAATATTAAATTATATTTTAACGATAAGCATTCTTAACCTTTATTCTATCTGAATGCTTCACACGATGCTACCAATATTAGAACGGTAAGTAATTTGTCATTAATTATGATTAAATTGTGTATTAAATCTTGGTTAGAATTAGTTTATTTTTTAGATGATGTGTTTCAAGTATTATAATATCAATATGCATGTGATGATATGCAGTAGTGAGCTATTTATGTGATGATCGCTGTAAAAAATAATAAATCATATTAGTTCGGTTACACTACTACTTTGAAAAAATTATTTATATTGAATCGGTTAAACTACTAGGCTGAAAGTATAATACTGATATATTTATAGTCTATAAGCTATTAAAAACAACCACTTTCGTTACAAATTAGATAATTTAATCATCTCCAAGTGTCGCCCTCTATGCGGACGCCCATCGGCAACTTACGAAGTCAAAGGTCTGGACGAAACCTGCACGTCTATAGCAGGTCTGATGCATAGTGGAGAGCATTCACTTAATATCAGAAAATTTAGTTAAATCCGAAGACAGAATTTACATGTTAGATATTTGAATACAAGAGCCAATAGTCTAAAGCCAAAAATCAGGTACGCAGGTATGAGAAAATACATCAAGCGCTTCCGGAGAGTCTCACACTTCGGGAACAAAAGGCTTGTGGGTATAATAAACATGTATCTAACAAGCTTTTTCGTCTGTGAAGGGCTATAAAAGCTTTTCCTTGACTTGAAAAAAGGTACTCACTTTCGAATTCAACTGGTTGTCCCAGGATACCATCCGGCACTGGTTGGACTTTGATAGCTGAAGCACCTCCGTTGCCACCTTTTGAAACGGATTTGTATACTGGTGAATTTCTCCCATAGTTGTCCGTGACATACTTTTGACTGTAGTTGGATTTGTACGACGACTCATTCCTGTATGACTGTTCGTTTCTGAAGTTTTGTTCGTTTGATATAAATCTGCGAATAAAGATATCGGTTGAACATTTGCCACAGCAATCTATAAGCAGTGAACTTTTATAAAGATCTTCTGCATACATTAATGTTGCTACGAGTGAAATTTCAACAGATCTTCATCAACTAAGAGGTATACTTACTCACATGGATGGAGGCTAATTGATTGAATAATTTGATTTGACGGAAGTCACCATTTGGTACGGTTTCACAGCTACTTTCAGATTTAAGATTATAGTACTGTTCAAAAAAATGGTTGTTGTTGGATGTTAAAAAATAATCTAGTCATATATATATATATATATATATATATATATATATATATATATATACAGGAAAACACAAAACATGTGGCTGATATTTCGATACATTAAACTTGTTCTACATCCACGGGCATCAACACAGACGCTGAACCAATGTTGGTTATGAGCAGATGTTACGTCAGTATCGCTGTTGCTAGATGATAGAGAACTGAAGAAAGTATGTTTGAATAAAGACAACTATAGACATACCAAGAGGTTCACAGCAGATTCGAATAATAGCAAAACGTAAGATTCCCTTTTTTGCACTTTGAAAAATGCTACGGAAGCAGCCGAAATGTTATGAAAATTCTTTCTGTCGTGATAATTATATAGTTTTAATTAGCAGCTACTGCCAGATGCATCTTCATGTGTCCGCATATGCATTGTTTTCTCTAACAGACCTAATAATGTAAGTTCCACCGAGCTTGTTGAATGTACATACCTTGAATGCTCCTCAGCTTTTTTCCTTCGCAGCTCCGAATCCAATTGGGACTCGGTAAGATTAGCTACTGATTCCAAACTCCTCTCAGATAGAATGTTCCTGGTCTTATTGATAGCATCCCAAGAATCTCTTCTGCCAGCAGCGTTGTCTGACATTGACGAAACTTTTATGATTGGACTTGTGTCCACACCTCCACTATCATTGTAGTTGTAAGATCGAGACTCGACCCGTTTTTCGTAGCGAGATGTTGAATAGTTTCCTACTTCTGGACTTGATCTGTAATGAAAAAAATGATATACAGGGAGGCAGTCGGAAGCTTTGGTAGTTTTTTCAAATGGATGTGACTCAATCATGTAGATTGTAGATGCTCTTACTTGGTGAAACTCTTCCATCATGCAGATAAAAAGATTGTGTAATTAACATAGAGTTTCTCAAATAAACATCTTTTTTTCAGTGACGATAAATAGTAGGTACGCTAGATTTGATAACTCTAGTTTTGTATCCATGATAGGATCTAATTAGTTAGTTGGCAAGTAATCTGAGTAGCCTTGTCAGCAGTCAAATCTAATAGTCCGACGATGATTTAAATATAAATCGAAACGCGTCACTAAAAGGAAAAGAGATTTATTTGTGGTACTGTAACTTAATTACACAATCTTTTTATCTGTATGTAGCTTAAATTATTAAAAAACTTGAACTACTTCAATAAATTGTTAAAATATTATGAACGAACCTTTCTATGGGACTTCTACCATCGGATATTCTCATTGACGACATTTTGCTGGCATAATTTGTATCATATTCATTTTTCTTTGTGAAGCTCGGACTTGGACTGCTATCGAATCGTTTCTCATTCAGTTTTTTGCTGGTTATGTAGTCTGGACTATCTCTTCCATGACTAGGACTTGGGTTGTAGCTAGGGCTTCCATTTCTGTAAGGACTAGGGGGGCTGGAAGAAAAAAATGAGATGAATTTATTTAAGAGCAGCTTTCTAGATTGCAGGCTCTTTGTTGCATGAGATTATATTTTGAAATTATTCCCAATTTTCAAGATATCAATCATACTTTCAATGTTTGACGATACAAATAATATTTAGTCACTCAGTAGAATTTTTAGATATTAATGATACTTTAGCAATGACTCAATAAAAAAGGACATCCAAAAGGACCTTGTTTTTCAAGAATAAAACGTCACCTTTGCAGCAATTTGTGTACCACTTACCTATTATAAGGACTAGCATCTCGATGTGGATAGCTGGGACTATGGCGATCATTGTAGCTTGGTGAATTCGAAGTCATTCTTTTTTCAGACACTGACTTCATGTGGTAATCTTGTGCCAACTTGTGGGTTTCTTCTGCGAAGGACGGGCTGGCACTTTGTCTACTATAACTTGATAGAAACATATGCAAATGGTCAGCCTATATGTTTCTGCCTAATTTCTAATAGTTATGTATAGCCTACTGATAAATTTGTTACGTTTTCTGTTTTGATTATTGTTCTCAAAGTGGCGGAGCAAGAATATTTAGAATAGGTACCCATGCATGAATAAAAATCATAAAATTAATTAGGTTGAAGACAAATATTCTCATTCACGGAAATTGAAAACAAAACTGTTTTGTTTCTTCGAAGAGAGCATGATTTTTGATGCATTTCTTCATATATAAAATTAGTAGCTTAAAAAGAATAACCAATATTTTGACAATCCTAGAAAATTGCATTGATGGCACGCTCTGTAATATTTAAACAGCGCATACTAATACATTGTATTACTGTTATTCCACTTTTTTTTTTGAAAAACATTATAAAACAGATTTCATTGAACTTTCTGATTATCATTCTATGATTGCAGTTACAGTACATCTGCGATTTTTAGTTTTTCTCAATTTTTTATGTTATATTAGCCGTTTTTAGTCAGAAATGTTGCTGTACTATTAATTTTTTATAACATATGTACTTTTTCGTTCGAGGTCAAATACAAAAGTTTTAAATAAGATTTACTCTTATGAATTCTTCGTTCTTTAAAAGCTACTATGCTACTTGAATAAACATTTTGTGTTAATAATCAATTTTGAGTTATTTATGATACTTGCAGATTTGACGTACCTATTATAGCTGGTATTTTTCGAAGCGTTTAGACTAGAATTGACTGGACTGGAACTAGAATATCTGTTCGTTGGACTTGTCCTGGAAGTCGAATTGGGACTAGTTGTGGAAGTTTTCGATTTTCTTTGGGTTCCAACTCGCATAATAAATGGAGAGCCTTTCACATCATATCCATTGAAATACACGTATAACTAAAAAAAAATGATGAAAAGAAAATATAAGTAAGAGCACCCTATACCTGGTATATGATTTATGATAACTGGTATATATATATATATATATATATATATATATAACCTCCTAACATCACTGAATCCCTACCAATCTCTTCCAAATTATCAAAGAAATCATGATAACACATTCAGCATAAAGCGTTGATATCAACATAATCGATTTCTAGAAGATCCCAAAAATCTGTAGTAACAAATCTTTAATCAGGACGTCATCATAACTAAGACAGGCAAGGGCAGCATCTGGTGAATCATTGGATAATAGTGATGAAACTCTTAATTTTACAGCAAATCACTGTTCTCCTGGAAACAGTTAATTACTAAGTGTATGCTGTCCACTATGCATCAAACATGCATGTTTCTTCTTTAGCCTGGACTCGTCAGTCTAGCCTGGAGGTCTAGCTGTAGAGAGCAATCGGATGGTATATACGTAACCCAGTCAAGGGTGTCATAGCAACATCAACTTATCGCCAAGTGTCGCCCTCTATGGGGGCACACCCTCGACTGGGTAACGTATATACCATCAGATTGCTCTATACAGCTAGATCTCTAGGCTATACTGACGGATCTAGGCTAAAGACGAAACATGCATGTCTATAGCAGGTCTGATGCATAGTGGAGAGCATATCAGTTGTCAGCTTCTCATGTGAATGAGGCGAGATAACGGTACATCGTAAATGGAGAACAAGAGATGTCGCTGTAAATCAGTTTACCCTTGTTGACAGATGTCGTAAGGGAAATCTGTCGCCGCCTCAAGGGTGTCCAAGTGGTAGGACCTTCGACTTCGTAAGTTGCCAATGGGCGTTCCATAGGGGCGACCCTTGGAGATGAGTTGATGTAGTTAAATACTGTATTAATTTAAATCAAATTCAATTTTGTTTTGGGCAATGCTGCAAATGCAACTGAAATGGTGGTAGAGTATTTCTTCCGTCGAATATAATGCCCGGTTATTAGCCAGTTGGTGTATGAACATACGAAATTTTTGAAGTAGATGGACTCACCCTATGTTTGCCAGCCTCTTTCGCCGTGAATCTAACTCTATATCTCCACTCATCGACCTTTTCTACATGACTTCTGATAGACCTTTTGTCTCTCACCACATCTGCTGTCACCTCTCCAGGTACCCCACAGGAATGACAGTCTAGTTCCACCACGTGCGGCACCAGGGGTAAAGCGCCCTCTAAGCCGGTAACTCGTACACCTCTAGGATCGAAGACAGAGCAAGTGAATGGGCCACCCTATAAAAAAAATAGCACAAAATATTATTCTGTTAACTGAACAAAATCATTAGCAAATCATTCAGCCGCTAGAATGTGGAAACTAGTCATCCTCATTCCACTCAGTGAATGTAGTCATGCAATAATCTCCAATTTCATTTAGGTGCTCAATATAAATTTGAACCAATATGAGAGGCTTTATTTTTCATAAGCAATCTTGATCAAATCATTAACAGGAACATTAGATGTTCGAAATAATATCTAAACTTTTAGACTTAGTTAAAAAACATATAAGCATTGTATCACCTGTATTTGTTTGCCTTGATAGGTAATCTCTATCCTCCATTCCCCGGCTTCATCTGGCTTGAACGTGGCACTGTTGGTTCCATCGATAACTGTCAATGGACAGTTAACCGGTCTTCCGGAAGGACTGTATGCTGTCACCAGAATATCTTCTCTTCTTGGAGCACCTTGAAAAGGGTGTAGTACAGAATAATACATAATTTATATTGATGTATGTCAATCAAATACCCAATCGAGCATTATGTTCAAACGTGATTTATGCAATAGGTTTTGAAGTAAGTCATGCTAAAACTGCTAAACTGATAACTGATAACAACTACAAAACGGCGAAGATCAAATGACATATATAATCTTTGCCAGACAGCCGCTCTACCAATTGAAATACATTGTCATGTCGTTCATCGATCTAATCGCCAAAGTAAAGAAATACTCCTGCGAAGCTACTTATTCCTGAGTGCAGTCACTTTTAAAGTACTTAAACTGTTTCCTTTTTCTACACTCCCAGCAATGTATCGACCTTAATTCATAATCTAATAGGTTTACTCACCAGTTGCATTAACCAGTACCTGCACCAAGGATCCAAGCGCACAAGGTGCCATTCCAGGTGGTGCCACTTCAACCAAAGGTGGTAATACTCTGAAGAAATGTCCTCCTTGGGCTTCCTCTCCGTCAAACTTCACTATCAGTTCGTGCATTCCAGGCCTGGATGGCAGGAAACTACCTCGGCCTTGACGTAGTTCACGAACTTGGTAGGTTTTGCTATCCGGAGCACGAACTTCCACAGATATGGAAGAGTAAGATAACGAGGTGTCCAACAAAGTTACTTGGAAGTGAGTCTGAAAGAAATATTATGAAATGTCTATATGAATGAATTAAAAATCAATCACCATAAAAGTCTATTCCATTTCGGTGTGTATAAAGTATTACGAAAAATAGAGAGGAGTTACTTTATTGCAGGTAACATACAAGGTGCAAGCTGAAGTGATTAGAAATAGGTCGATGATGTTTTGAATTGAATAGGTTGATGAATAGTAATGAGGTTTCAGAGAGTGGAACGATGTACGTCAGCCTAGAAAAGCAGCCGGGGGTAGAACTAGAATTTATTTATCTTTGCTAATTCCCCAAAAAATCTTTAAACTAGTAAAACTGCCAGATTTATAACGTCCAGTAAAGTGTGCATTAAATGGAAAGTGTCAAGGGGTTTTACAACAAAAAAGGGTTGAAGCAAGGATATCTACTATCTAGTGTGCGGTTCAATTTGGTTCTGAACGTTATTCCTAATGCAGCTTGCATCCAAACCGAAGGTATGATTTATCATTGTAGACACCAAGTCATTGCATAGCATGGTGATATATCTATATTGACTAGATCCCTAAAATAACAACAATAGTATATAATGGCTTAAACGGTAAGAAAAGATATGGACCCAGTGTAAGCTGTGATAGAATGAAATATATTTGGAGATGCACAGGGATCAGCGATTAAAACGAAGTAATAATAAAAGCTTTGACACAAAAAGTGGGGGAGTTAGAACAAAATCCTGGATGATTTCCTAACAAGCATGAGTGAAAAATATGCTGGAATTGAAAAAAATATGAAATAAAGTAAACCTGTTGAAGCCTGAGTAGAATATTTAAACCGAAAATTGTATCTAGAGCAACAGTAGTAAAATCAACTGTTATGTACGTATATAAATCCTCAGTAGTGACGCAAAAAAATCTCAGGAAGATCTTCGAGGGTGTTAAAAAGCGACATAGAGAAAGAGGACATATGCAGAAATTATGCACATCTTTGGTCCATGCACAATGAAATCTTTAAAAAAGAAACGGTTGGACAGGATCAGGAACGATTTGAGGATACTTGGAGGCCCGGAATTTCTGGTTGTCCTGGCAATCTATTCCATATGTATTATTTAATAAATAATCTGGGGCAGTTAGCCAGTCAAAATTTCAATTGTAATAATCTGGTTTTCCCCATAGCTAAAACTATATTGAAGATATTATACTGTGCACACTGAACTGGTAGTGAGTACTATCAACGAGACATTTGATAACTAAGTAAGTATCTCCACATCTTACCGCTTAAGCTCCACACTAAAATCCTCACTAAAACCGAATCACTACAACTGAATGCCAATTAACAATCGCGAGGTAGAATTAGCAGTAGCAGTAAATAAAAATAGAAAGTACCAAGTCCATCAACAAGTCTTAGAGAGGACAATGGTAAGTGCCTTCGGTAAGTAATTTCCTCTGTATACTGCGGGTGTCGATAATTTGTTGCACGGATATGCTGGCTTTTGCATAGAATTAACGCGACTGCAAGTCAATCGTATTATAGGACAGTTATTATGGTCACCATGTGCTATGTACATGGACTGCTTTAGACAGACATGTTTCGGTTGCAGTCTAGCTACCTGCCAGTGTAGCTCGACGGCTAACAGTATAGAGCAAAAACTTATGCATACTCAGTTACCTCGTCAATAGCACTGACACATTGAAGTACCAATAGCGGCGATATATGACTGCAGCGACATCTATTACAAAGGCGAACAACACCATCTTTCATACAGACGATTACACCACTATCAGCGTCTTCATACACATCATGATATAGCATGGCATAGAATGCCGGACATGTGGGTTCAAATCTTGCCACTGCCAGGTTTTCCTCTGATTTTCCTAATTTTTTATTTGCCTTTATACGATGTCCATATTGCAGATGATAGTATAATCCGAATAATCTCTGCTATATGTATTTGGGAGCAAAATTCCGTTTAAATTTGGCCTAACAGGATCCATCACCAGCACACCTCGTCTGAAGATTGTATCAATCAAACTTGCCACAAGATGCGAAACACTTATATTTAGAAATTCGATTGAAAGAGAATTTTTGTGGTAGCGTAAACCTCGCATGTTTCTGTTGAATCCAAGGAAGTGTAGTCTAATGGGTTGATACAACCGACCGGAATTGTAGGTTCGACTCCCACCACCCCTCCATACCAACTGTACAACGACAACAAGTTGCACAATAACTGACTGGAAAACTTTTTCCTCCAAATAAAGTTCAGATAAAAATTGCTCTTCCTCTTTGAGTCTGTAGTCGAGAGATACTATAAAATTAACAGCACAAATTGTATAAATAAATAATGACAATAACGTTGGGAATTGTCTTACTCTTGGGACTGTACTATAACCCTAATGCTAACCAGTGAAAGGTGGACACACGGCTCACAGACAAGATCATGTTTTTGAAATCGGTGTAATTTTATATTTTGTCAATTATGAATGGTCGCTTGATGTTGGTATAGTGGGAGAGAGAATGGTGTTTCTACTATTTTAATTGCTGTGAATTGAATATTGGCTTAAGGTACGGTCACATCTGATAAACATTGCATGATATTTATGTCAGATTTTTTATTTATGTAAACATGGAAGAAAATGTTTGTATATATTCTTGTATCAGAAAAATAAATGCAACAGATGCTGACCAGATAACTTTATGTTTGCTGAACGATAGAATATGGCGACAAATTGTATCTTCCAGATACGAGTGAAAAAATACAATAAATAAAAAAAATTAAAATATAAAAAAGACGATACCTAATGTTTATCGAAATTTTGTTCATTAGTATTAGAAAGTCTGGTTTTGTAATTCAACCAGTGTACCTTAATTAATAATTCTAGTTTTTTTATAGGCAGCAGCTCGTTTATCAATGAAAATAGTCAATTTTTAATTCCGATAGCAATAAAGCACTTATTATACAGAACTACTGATAATCTAATAACTAAAAAAATGGTCAACTGGAAGATGTTTGAACCACATAATTTTTAATTGATACACCATAATATTTCCTGGAATTTGTAAAAAGTGCAAATATGATTTTAAGACTTTTTGATTTTTAATTTTTAACAATTACTTTTTTTCACTACATCCAAAATGATTGGCAACTCAGAAAACAAATAAAAACAAAGTGCTTTGTTTTTTTGATGGAATTGACATTATATATTGTTAAAAAGACATTTTAATCAATCAATTTATTAGTCACGGTACACAATAATATTACCTAAATTACTATTTTTGATAATAATAGCGTCTTGTTTTGAAGTAGAATCAAAAAGTTTTGCAACTGCTATGAAATACTCGTAAATACAAATTGATCCATTTGCTTAAATTCGAAATGAAATACCAACTTAGCTCCACCCCAGAAATATAAAAATAATTATTTGATCAATGTCTACAGAGCAACTATTAGTTAAAGACAATTCTAGGAATCATAAATTATATTTTTCGCTGGCCGCTAATTGAAACCAGATACGTATGAATGGATATTTACTAACGTTTCGGCTGCCTCGGCAGCCTTTATCAAAGTACAAAACACAATGAAAGAATTTGACGTTGAAAGTATAGTAACATTAATGTTTATATTTATGACTGTTTCCAGGGTGACAGTTATATTTTCTACAAGACCTCAGTTCGAACTATTATGAAAATCTAAAATACATGCATTGGCATTGTTGATGAATCCAAAAAAGGCCATGGGACGGCCACACAAAGATCATAAAGCTGACTGTCCGATGAGATAAAACCAAACATACAGCAATGCGAGTCTGAGGTCCATACCCGCCATTTGTTTTTTTATAAATAACCTCACGCAAGAGCAGATAGCCTATCGCGTTTCATAAGCACTGCGCGAGAATAAATGTCTATTCACATTGACCCTAAAACGCTGTAGATTGTAACCATCGGGGAACAAAGTCCCTGGTAGCTCATTCCACAACACCGAGGTTCTCCAAAAGAATGACTTTTGGAACAGGCCCGTGTGAGGCGTTGTTTGCTCGACCTGGTGAGGATGCGCTGTAGGTCGTTTGTGAGGTCAGGTGCATCCACAAGACACATTTCTTGCTTCTGAATGGTGTCTGGAAGCCTCAGGGGGTGCTTTGGAGCCCAGTCCCACACATGCGAGCAGTACTTCAGTGATGGTCTGATCTGGGTCTTGTATAGTAGCAGCAGCTGTTCCGGAGAGTATAATTTCCTGGAGCAGAAGAGAACCCCTTGCTTCTGAGACACAGACCTAACCAAGCCAGCAAATTGGTCGTGCCATGACATGTTATTATTGATGTTAATTTTCAGAAGCTCGATGGAAGACGATTCAGGTATGGTGTCCCTTCAACTCCACTTCGTGGTCAGGATTTGTCTTCTGCACGTTAAATTGCACCTCGTTTGTACATCCCCATTTCATAGGAGCAAACATGCAAGATCAAGATAAAGACTTATGGTGCATCTGGAGGTTTGGAGATCATATCATATTTACTAAAGTTGCATTCGTATCTATGTAGTTTTAGTTAGTGGCTAGCAAAAAATATAAAGAATTAGGAATAACCAAGTTAATGGATTATTCTACGACAACAATCAATGTTGCTTTAATTATTGGAAAGATAAATCGAGAAAACTATCAACCTGTCTCCAAAACTTTGAGTACATCTAGCGTACAAAGATTTATTTGTTGTGTATGATGACACGAGGATTCTCTATTTGTTCATTATATTTTCCAGTCACCAGATAATTTCTACGGAATAATTATATAGCCATTAGGTAAGAACAAACAGCAATAAATTATCAGTACAATACCTATTCTTGATCATGCGAATTTGATTCGTCTTGAATACACTTCTCACCGCCGACAAAGTCACACTACACAGTCTAGCGTTACGACAAATGACGATCTAGTAATGTGCTTCGACAGGAAACGAACGTGATTATAATTTTAATGATGCGCCGGGTTTTTTTATTTATTACTTTTTTCAATTTTGGAGGACGAGCTGTGAATTAATTAATGGTGGTTATGAGTTTAAATCCTATTATTCTCAGCAGCAACGTGAGAAAGTTTTTAATCCCAAATGTCAAAGGTTCTAGCAGTATTTTGGAAATAGGGATCTATTTAATTATATCCAAAAATAAACAAAAATCTCTTTGAATTGTTTGAGATACATACAATCTGCTTTCAAAAACTTATGAATCAGCGATATATGCATATTAAAAAACTTATGCTTTGTTTTTTACATCACACAATAATCATTAGTGTCTCATAAGTTTCAATCAAAAAAATATTAAATCTGAAACTTTGCTTGAAGGAAAGAAACAAATTGCAAAAATATTGCATTTTGTAAGATCTAACACTGGCTATATTATTCAGAGTTCAGCCAAAATGATTCATCGTTAAGAATGCCACAAATCAGCATTGCTCCTTATTAACAAATAAAGTAACATTGTATGTTGAATGTTAAAAGTGAAGATGTCCTTACCGGCTGTCCAACTCTTCCAGACGTGGATTCTAAGGTAACAGCGATGAGGTCATGCAGCGGAGGTCTTTCAGGTACCCATTGGAAGTGAGCCGCATAAGCCATAACACCAAGGTGTTCCACGTGTCGGTCTGCCATGTCTTTGGCTGACAAAATCGGTTGCACGCCTACAACAGCAAAAATGATTCATTAGGAGCGTTTCCTGGTTATATATCTATTTTCTTTGAAAAGTGGTTCTTTGAAAAAGCTCCTAGTACTGTAGAATAGGCATTTCTTAAAACTTATTATCTATATTTGATAGTAAGAGTCCTTATTGGTATACTTGACCACTTTAAAGATCGCGTATAGAACTAAGAGCATGGCAAATAGGTATCGTTATAATTTTAATTTGTCCTTCTGGAAGCTAGAACATTCTGATAATTCTCAACAAGATTGGTTTAGGATGATTAAATTACAGATGAAGTCTTGAGTTATTCACAAGCAAATTAAATATACACAATCGAAATTGTACTATATACAATCACTTACTACTTACTATTTCATTGTCGATTTCTGCGCTAGAATGTTTACTTAATACATTTAATCGATATTAATAATAAATGATCAAATAACTACTAGAGCAACAACATCAACTACACTAGGCTTGGATTGATATGCTAGTTGACCACCCTTCCTCTATGGTGATGAAATATTTCTTAAAAGAGCCTCCCTTGAAAATAACACAGACTTGTCTCTCACTCGTGGTTTTATATATTACTTACTTAAAGGAAAATAATGAGGGTGGGGACGTCTTTGGATTCACGCTCTGTATTATTCAATTTTTGACCTAATTCGTTCAAACAAATAGAAGCATCCAAACGTAGTTCCAACTTACAGAGCAATCACTGTTGTGGTAATGTAATTGAATGAGGCATCACCAATAAATATTTTAGCACAGGACAGATATGCGAACTGTTTTAAACTTGGACATTGCTTGTTCGAGGTCTGTCCATTAATATTCTATAATTGGAAGCCATTAAAAAGCTCTGCTTATTGAAACTGAATAATGATGATAAGTCGATATAAATATATAGATGCATTTTTGATATATTAATTTTATTATGTATAAGTAAGCAGTCTATAAACTATTTGCTCATATATTGTTTATTAAACATGAAATTATTCCAATAAATGATCGTTCGTCATCCAGTTACTTGGAAAATGATAAAAAAGAAGAATAATCATTTTGCATTACTCGAATCAACCTTGCTTCTCATTTGAAATGCTCTGTACAAACTCTAACATTCTACAGAAGGCAGTGACCATATTCTATACATATGCACAATTGAACAATAATAGCCTAAAAATTACGAAATTTAATTCCTGAAATCCAAGACTTTCACTAAATAAAAGCATCTGCAATCCACAATCTACGTATAAGGTTTTACCTAATCTTTTTCCTGCTTCAATGGCTTGGGCTTGATTCGCTTCCCAGTATGCAGGATCACTTTTGAGTTTCTCTGGAGCCGTAGCAGAACCACCAAGAGATCTGATTATCTCACTTATCACCTTCCCATCATTCCAGTCACTCTAAAATATTACAAGAAAATGAGTCAAGTTTTGATGAGTCTGAAGCTAGGAACAAGTCAGCTGCGTGATGTGGGAAAAATGCTATACTTGAGAAATGAAAGCAGTTATGGAAATCTGAAGGTGTGCATTGACTTAAATGGCGTATAATTCAAAAACATCACTACTGACTTATCCTTCAAGATCATTTTCACGTTCTTACATTGGGGCGTTCCGTAACACTATAAAGCATAGAAAATACAAGCCACTAGCAGATGCATGTCTAGGAAGGGAGTGATAGGAACTAACCAAGTCCAATATCAACATTGGTAGGTGAACAAGAACTCTTCTTATACATATAAAACCTGAAATTAAGGATGATGGTTCCAGTACCTACCGTGAAATTCTTGACAGCTTTCTCCAACCTCGAGTTGACCCATCTTAGCGTCGCATAAAAGCCTGGAGATCCGGGCTTCATGAAATAGGAGAGATATGTCATCCCAGAAAGCTCATCCAACCATGGTGACGCCAAATATTCGGGTTCTAATACCGCCGGAATTCCCAGTTCTTTTTGAGATATCTCCATAGCCCTACGGCAGTTCTCAATACCATTGGCTTTATCTAAAATAGAAATACGTGAAGGAATTCAGAATTGACTTAGTGAAAGCTTTACCATGTTTTCCAACCTTTCGTTGTTTACAAACGCAAATTTTATAAATATGTCCTTACTCACCCAGCTTCCTCCAATGTGGAAACAGCCCCGGTTTGCAATAATCGACAAGAGCTGAAAGAAGCACACCCGAGTTCCAGTCTGTTGTCAGATTGTTGACCTTGCATTCCGGCAGAACGCCTTGTAGCCATGCTAGCATCAGCTTCCTGGGAGGGAATTTCGATCTGCCTATCTGGTAGCGGACGATCAGTGACCAAATCAACCCCAGGATGAGCTTCAGGTTTCCATTAACGATATCCACATTTCCTGCATCGGAAACAATACTTTGAATACTTCCATTGACACTCATAGCCCATCAATTATAAATAAATTATATTTTGTATAATGTTACAAGTCAAATAGATTATCTGTACTCTGAGAATGTTGTTATTCAATAATTTCCGTGTTGGAAATTTAAAAAATGCGATGTACAAAATCGGTTAAATGGCAGCATAGTTATCATCCAAAAAAGATGAAAAGATAAATATGTCTCAAATTCCATCTATACATTGTTTAATCCTACGCACTAGATATAGATGACTAATCACACATTTGCCTTCAAAGACGATGAAACCGTTATTTCAATAGCAGTGGACTTGGAATCCAACTCATAAACATAGCATACTTTCTACGCAGTTCGGATATTTCGAAGAACCATTTGATTTTTTAATGTACGGTATTGAGTAGATATTTCTTTCTGAAGAGGGTTATTTTATCAAAAGTTTGATTTCGGACTTCCATTGTCTATAAAATTTTGAGTATCAAGACGTTTCGATTGAGGTGCTATCTTCAATCGTCTTCAGGTCAACGATTGAAGATAGCACATCAATCGAACGTCGTGATACTCAAAATTTTATAGACAATGGAAGTCCGAAATCAAACTTTTGATAAATCCACCTTGTCTACAAGTTTCAAACAACAGGGTTATTTTATTCTAACTTTTATTACGCATTACTCCATAGGAATCATGACGAAAGTGCAATTTAGGCTCTTAAAATAGGCACTTCACGTGCAGTTGTATCAATTTATTGAAAATTTTGATCAGATTTTAAAGGGTTTAGATTTTCAACACCGCAGACTCATCATCCTTATATATCAAGAATACCAATATTCAATCCATTCTTATTTCTAAACCATTACATGGAGATTACATGGTTATTTTTTTATCTGTCAATATGCTGGATTGTCTTGGGATGTACCAAAATTATATCATATGAGGATATGAAAACAATGCTCTTGAAAACTTCATAAATATGTCGTTAAAAGAAAGTTTCTGGAAAAAATATTCAAAATAATATATTTTTCAGTCTGGTATTCAGTTCAAGGAAGCGGTTGTTCTATGGCAATAAGCTCATTCGCACATCGTTTTATCATCCACAACGAAGTCTGAATTCCTTAGATTTATCTTCCATATTAGTGCTTGATGACAAGTGGTCAGATAATTTTTTTGTTTTAGGGGGGCATAATGCCTTCATATTAAAACTGATCAAACTGATCAACCATTAATTTTCCTTTGAATTCTTACAAACTAATAATGGTCAGATAATAAGTGAAATATTTTTCCCATGACAAAACTATCTCTAGAAAAGTCCAAATATGAAACATGAAACAACCATCGATCAACCGTTACCGTAAAAGGAGGATGTTTATTTAATCGCAGGTGAAATGAAGCTTGGCTTGAACTGATCAAATGGCATAACGAATACTTTTTGAATGTTAAAAGCGATTATGTGTTACTTAGATCTCTATACTTCCGTTTGATTAGAGTATTACGTCTGCGTAAGAGTCAAGATCCGAAATTGTTATCTAATACGAGTAAAGTCGCTGATCACGACATAAACAAAACGGCTGGCGATTTTCCGAAAAATGCATTCTATTTGCACAAATTTGTGTATATTTAACTGCTTTTTCCTAGTGATAAATCTGTTTGGAATCCAATCATATAGGAAACCTTCATCATAGACAAAAATGCGATTTGGCTACGGCTTCCAAGAGTTGTTGTTTCTCCTAAAAATTTGATAACTGATTGAAAAAATAATTCCTCCAGGGGGGTATATAAAATGATAGGAGGCCTGCTCTATTGTCACAGTTTTTCATGTAGGGGAGGACGTGTAAATATTTTAAGCATTTACCATCCACAATTAATAAAATATAAATTCAATTAATTGAACAGAAGCTAAAGCATCTATGACGCTACGTAACTAATTGTTGCTTTTTCAAAGAAGCATGATCGATGTCTTTATAATAATGCGAAACTACTTGGTATTCACACATGAAATGTTGAATTATCACTTTTATATGAAGTTTGTAGAAATTTTACTGATCTACAAAGCTTAAGACGCTGAATACCTATATTATTATATATACTCACGGCTATATGTTCAATTATTTATCAGTATGAAAAAATATACGTACCTCAGGTACAGCTATCAGCATAATTATAATACGCCTACCAAAAATGGCAAAATAAATGCGTGAAAGTTTTCTTCGATTGCAACAGCAACTTTTTGCTTAGACTGATCAATATCTTGCAGATAAATTACGTGAAAGCTACGAGGGGCGGAAGAAATTTGCTTTAATTCGAACAACTTTTTCCTTTTTTGCGTAACACAAAATAACAATTGATTACCATGTTACGATAGACACCAATGCAAAGAAGCACACTGAATAACGCCGACTCTCAGTCATAAGATGATCTTAATGATTGGAGCATCACAACACTTGCAATATACCTCATAAGAACTGTAATTATAGTTTGGTTTTCCCACATATCTTCTGATTACCGGTCAAATGTTTAAGCCAACTGAACTGTGAAATGGCAATCGATCTTGAAATCCAATGATGCCATCTTTTTAGTAAAATATATTGTGAATACTATCTTTGAATTCCGCTTCATTACTGAAAGCAGAATCAAGTTATTTAAATCATCGTTGTGAACGAGATCTGTATCAATATTATATCTAGGCGATTCTCAGATAGCTGTGATTTTTTATGTCTAGTACTTTATTTATTATTCGACATGATTTTTTTGATCAGAAAATTATGAATCTGATAAATTTGATAGTATTTTACCGTCGATATTGTATATTAAAGCATAAGTATTCATGGAACATCGATAACTTACAGAAAAATACCCTAAATGTCAGTACCGTAGCATGTCTGATTTTCGTTTTTCAAACTAAATGTATAAATTTCGATAAAGAGTCGTCTTATAATTTAAAGTTTAGCTTTTATCACTGAAATCTATTGTATATTTCATCAAATTATGCTGCAATTATACGCCAATATTGATTGGTAGAAAAAATAATAGTCATTGGTTTATGTCCTGGAATTTTATTCAATTTTCAAATTTAAAATATTTGCTGCCTAAGCGCCATTTTTATTTAGTTTCGTTCGCTCACTCTGGTGGCATTTTGAAGAAGGACTATTTGTGTACAATTTACAGCTGTGTGTTTATCTTTAGACTCTATGTTATAACAGAAATAATTTGTTTTGTTTTTAAAAAGGTGTGTCATAAAATTACATGTCAGTACCATGGTATTGAAGTTCACGCGTGTTAATACAATGTTTAGGTCAATTATATTGAATAATTATTCAGTTTTACGTGTGAAATCGAAATTATTTGGACAATCATTTAAATTACGTGTAAGAAATTAAGTTAGGTTAATTATACATTAAAATGTCAGTACTGTGGATGTCAGTACCATGGTAAACATAACAAATAATATTTAAATTAATATTTCCTTGATTTTTCAATTCATCATCATTTTCAATTGTTCTAGTATTATAAGAAAGAAAATACCGTGAATGTCTTTGTATGATTATCAAAGTCCAATAATTTATCATTTATTTATTATTTCAAGAATTTAAAGAGATTTAGGCAAATATTTTGAATATTTCATTTTGATGTCAGTGAAATTTCTAATTTTTGTTCTAGTTTCTTTTCTATTGAAGTTGTAGTACTACGTTACAGGCTTAATTTTGAGCATAACAAAAGTCCAATAGCACACAGAACACAAGTTTAATTTTCGATTTTAAAAAATTTTGAGTTCTAAAAATCACAGTTATACAAGAATCACCCATCTATACTTCACAACCAGGCGGCCAGATCATCACATATTCAAAGGAACAAACCCACTTTTATGATACAACAAAGCCGGAAGACAACGGTTCGTCCACAAAGTAGTACTAGAAATAAATAACAATAACTGCACAGATCTTATCTTCATCGTTATTTTAACCATGCCCACATAAGCTTGTTACACATGATAAAATGTCATGCCAGTTAATGGTGAATATCGCTTTTAAGGTAAGGTAAAAGCCATGTAAATACTATTTATCAGTATGTTCCACTAAATAAATACGCACATATTTATGTGGCCATCTAAATATAGCGTTGATGTCAGCAACTTTTGCTACATATCGTAAAATAGAAAAAATATGAACCTATAATAATCGCGTCTTCGTAATTCCAGGTAATTTTTCTTTTTTAGTGTAGATGCTCCTGGTATTATTTAGTTAAACCAAAATGTGCGATAAGCATTGTAGCTTGTAATTTACAAAATTAAATGAGCAATTCAATTATTAGTGGTTTTAGTGAAGTCAATAAAAATTTGGGGTGGTTCTTTTGGGCGAGGAGTAAATCTCAAACCTTCTCCTCTAAACATTAATTTGACCTTGCTACTTTTGAGAACATAAGGCTATGACATATTCATATTTACTTTTCAGCCATATATAAGAAAATTATGGAGATCAAGGACATTTTTGAATTTGAGATAATGAAGTTTAAACGATTCAAAAGACGTAAAAGATATCAAACCTATTTTTTTATATATTTTCCAAAATCTTGATCATCTTAAGATCAGTTAAAGAAGCTCAAGGACTTAAAATATTTTTTATTTTCAAATATATTCATCTTCTTCCTGGCTATATATTCTACGACCTGGACCTCTTTTTTTTTCGATTATCTTGCCTTGCTTCAGTAAATGGAGTATATTAAACCTCTCCGGGAGACAAACTACATGGCCTCTTGTATCTTCATTCGCTGCGGTTTGAACTATATCAACTAATCATTTTCATGTGAATGGTTCTTAACTCTTTAGTCTTTAATCAAGTGCTCCGAAAAATAGAGAAGGTCCAATATACTTTGAAAGTTAGTTCGTGTATCAGTGTGTTTGTCCAAGTTTCGTCATTCTGATTACACTGAAATATTCCTAATCATTTAGAGCATTGTCAAAAAAATTGGCTTAAAACTTTGTAAAACAGGATTTCCAAGTGCTGTTCAAATTTTTCATCATTTTTGGCAAAATGAAAATAAATGACGTGTGGCTGACAAATGTTGACGTTTGAAATTTCCTTTTTGTAGTTCCAGTTTTCTCATATTTGATTGATGTTTCATTTCAAACACTATTGGGCATACCTTTAATGTTCTTAAGCAGTTCAGAATGCTTGTGCGCCTGAATTGGATATGAATTAATATTGATGGATGGAACATACTAAGTCGAGTTACTTTACTCTATTCTTAAATTCAAGGAGGTAGAAATATGTATGTAGGTACATCCATTCTCTAATGAGCACATATGTTTATTTCTTTTCACGATAACCTGCGTTTCTGATTACATTACAATTTCACTTAAATTCAACCGTTATTACTGAACATGTACATTGCAGTCTAAAGTAAAATATGTATTTCGTCGTTTAGGACTACGTAGCCAGCTAATATTTAACCTCAAAATAGTAGACTGACAACTATATCAAACAAGCACATTAAAATACCAAGAAATAGTGATTCATGTACGTGTACAAAAGTAATTTAGTTGAAATATATGAATACGTTTAGTTTGGATTTAAGTCCACTACTAGTGACATTCATTGTGTATTTTGTATCTCGACACAAAAATTCCTCGTACCCATTCAACGATCGTGGGTTATTACTATACGTGATTTTCATGCCGAATTCCCACGCATGGGTATGTTAAAAATAGTTTAGCAACTACTCATGATTTATTATTGTAGACCCATATTTGTACAGGACCCTATTTATCTGGAAGAAAATATATTTATTCAAGGAGAAATAATTACCACCATCACTTTATAATATACTCCGTGATAGCATGCCTAAAAATATAGACATCAACTTATTTTTGCTGTAAACTGATCTTATTCTAAGACAAGAACAGCTTATTGATTTCCAAAACCATCAAACATCGATTTTCTACGATCCATGTTTTCGATAGACAATGCAAGAGAAAAATATTGGTCTAAATTTTATTCCATGAGAGACCAGAAGTAAAATTTGATATTCAAAAACATAGTTTTCCAACTAACTACTGTACTATAGCGATAGGGTTAGACAATCAACTCAATAATGGTCATTATTCTTGAACAATTTGTCCGAAGGCGTTAAATTTTTATGCAGAGGTTGCACGCAATATGCACGTTTTGTAAACAATGGATTGGCAAATAGGTTTAAAAATAAACAATGGAACCTTATATCTTTGTTGATTTCTGTGGGTTTCTTGAGTGTAGGTACTTATCTACACAAAATATACAAAGTCAAGAATAAGAAACAGACTGTACACGTAGGCGATACTTAAATTTTTTTTTCAGTTCTTGAACAATTACTTGATTATGCATACCTAACCATTTTGTAGTTCATTCACGAGAGCCGTGAGGTTTCGCGCCTCATCCATCGTTGATATCGCCATACTAAATTCCATACCTTTTTAGTATAAACCTTATTTCTCGATGTATTATTTTTGTATTGTGTGGGTACATATAAACATTAGACAATTTTTCAGCATTAAAACCAAAATTATCTAAACATCTTGAATGAAAGATTAAGATATTTTTTATCTAACGTTTAGCTACATAGTTGTTGATTTTTTGCGTAAATCTATACTGATATGTGTGATATTGGAAAAGCTGTACGTTTTTAGAGGACCATGCGTTCTTACTATAGTTCAAAAAGTTATAGCAGGCATTTAATTCGTTTTGGAACGAGTGGTGGACATTTCAAAATCGGTTTTCAGGTGAAGCCTGTTTTGTATACCTAGTGCTTTGGCTATGTGAAATTTGACATACTCGATCAGAAAATTTGGTCAATTTCTAGGCTTCAGTGATGTCCTATTTCGTCATTTTATGAAATTTTTCAGGCTAGGGAAAGGATGAATATGAAACCCGGAAAGGGATACGTTTCATGCAAGGTTTTTAACTAATTTGAAATTATTGAATATTGTATTCAGCATCGCTTGACTCCACTGTTTATATTGTAGGAGGACCTCTCAAAAAAAATTATGGAAAATCATCTCACTGTTCAGTTGGCTCTAAACTGTATACTGAATATTTGTATGTCCTGATCCAAACTTTTACGTGCAAAAGTAAACAATTCTACATATCTTTATTGGCCTAAGAATTACAAAACACAGGTGAAGATTTTTTTTAATTTCGTTCTTTGTATTTTGCAAAAAAAATTCTTACTGTAATTCAAGCGCCTATTACCAGCGATACTTATAACGGTATATTGCAGTTATCATGGCGTCGTATGTCTTCATTAAATTTCATAGTTACTTATTTGATTAGTGCAGCTAATTGTAATGGCAAAGCTACATTAAACATAATCCGTGTTTTTAGCTCATCAATTACTCCCAATAATTTCATTTGCGAAGACTCACATTAATTATCGTAGTGTCAGGTAGCGTTGTTTTTTTTTTTGAAGAAATATAGAAATCTAATGGAACATTTCTTAATGATCCTCTGCCATGCCAATATTAGTGTCAAGCAGATGTTTGGCAATCATACACTGACGTTTGAAAGTAGCTTTAATCAACAAAATATGATTGAGTGAAAAAAATCTAAAATTCTTATTTTTTCAGATGTTCCAGAAAACAACAACAGCTTCAAGTACAAAACAAATCATATTCCTAGAATTTCTTGAAAAAAAACGTAACGGCTATTTCCTAGAAACGCAATAATTTTGAAATAATGCAGCGCTCCTTTATACACTTTAAATCTAAAAATATATTCAAGAAAAACCGAAAGTTTTGTGGAATATCTATTCACACTCTTTACCAGTTTTCAGTTTTAAAAAAATAATAACAATCTGCTAAGTAAACTATCTATTAGTGATCAGTTTACATGGATAATATTTTCCGAGTTGTATTGACAGGACGTATTATTAATAACTATATAAAATGAACTAGTAATATAATCTTTTTTGACTCTCACACAAAAATGATTGTAATTTACAAGCTTTTTCATTTAATTCCGTCGGGCAATAGAATTTTTGCGTTTTCAAACATTCTGTATAGATAAATACCAGAATTCTAGAACTAGTTGTACTGCGATGAAGCTTAAGTGTTTTGATTTCATTAAACCTAAAATTGTAACCCTCAAAATCGCAGATTCGCAGGAAGTTGAGTTTATTGCAGATAAAATACCAATTAACTCTACAGCTAACCCAGAAAACTCCATATTATATTACAAACATTTTTTTTGGAAGGGTTTATCCAAGTATGCGATAAAATTTAAAACATTCCGATTCGAAATATGTAAACAACTTTGGTATATAGCTCCAGAATGAAACGCCCTGTACACTGATATGAATTTTTAAGACCTTCCTTAAAATATTATGTATAAGCATCGATAAGGATTTTACATTGAAAACCTTTTTTCTCGGAGCAATACTACATTCTCGCATGGTTTGGGACACCCTGTAGCATTAGAAACTCGGACAAAGATTAGACTAATTGGAGCTTCCACCAACTTCTAAAGTGAGAATCCTGCTGGCTAAGTTTGTAACATCACATTGTTGTTCAGATATATATGCTCAAAAGTTACTGGTGCTGATTGGACAGAGGCGTCAGATCAGATCGATCTATGCCATGAATTATTTTTTTTCTGACTTTCTAAGGCATATGCAGATATTTGGATTGAATGATATTATCAAATAAAACAATATCTATGCTGCTAGTGCGAAGCATTCCTACCATAACTGTTTGTCATTCTCCTGAATTTTTCTGTGGTGACTTCAATACCAGCGGAGATGGTCTCGTTGTTATGCCGAGCTCCAATGTACGGCGTGTTAAATATAATAACTCCGGTAATTTTGTGTTTCAACGTTCCTGAGCGTACTTATACCACTTATCTAACGGCATTCTATCGCACTTGCGGCGTCAAATAGTTTATCGTACTGTTTATGGTTCTTCCTGGTTACCGCCACTAAGTGCTCGTATCTTCAAAGATATTTATGTATGTTTAATCTACTTATTTTACCGGCAATGATATTTGTGTCATCAGTATTCATTGCAGAGCTGTGATTTTGAGCTTTGGTTCTAATAATGTTTTGAATTAAATCTCACGATTTTCAATTGTTTCATCGTGCATACGAGGGTCATGCTGAAAGTCTTCAGATACAAAAAAATTTAAAGTTTTTCTTTAAAAACTTTATGCTGTTTTTTCAACACATTCTCCCCCTACCTCAATGTAACCAATGTGACCAACGTTCTCTGGTCAACAAATGTGGCACCCATCTGGAACACTGCTTCCTTAGACGAAGTTGATCATGAATGATTGTTCGGACCGCTGCCGATCCAATCCCCAGAGAAGCCTCAATCTCGGTGTAGGTTATATGTCGATCATTTTACCCTATTTAGCACAGCTTCTACAGTTTCTGGAGTAACAGCAGTGGGCGGTCGACCTATGCGAGGTGCATCATCGAGACCCGGTCCCTTTTAAACTCAGCAAACCAATTAAAAACTGTCCCCAAACCAACTCACTAAACTTTCGTGACATTCCGCTTGTTTTAGTCCCTTTTTATAGTCATACAAAATCATAGCTCGAAAATAGTGACTACCCGTTTCCATTTTCGTGTTAAAAGTCAGCCAACACAGATGCATTCGAGACCGTGGCAAGGCATTTACTGAACGATTCAAACGCTGCCTTTGCGTGTAGGCACTTACAACTTAATACAAAATAGCTGCGTGCTCAAGCTTTTTTAAACACGTATAGATTAGGAATATCTAAAGACTTTCAGCGTGACCCTCGTATATATATTATTTTAGGTAAATTGAAAGAACCCTTTTTATCGCCTCTGTGCGGCATCTTTTAGCATTAATGATTATTATAGATCTAATAACAACAACATGTATACATATGCTTTGCGTGACTTCCATGAAGCATAGGCTGCAAATATTTTTTATCTAAATGAGTTTATATCAAAGCAATTAAAAGAAAATCGTCGAGAAAACCAAATAGAAATTTCCAATGATTAATTGTATCACGTTTTCAAGCGTAACGGTTTTCTAATTAGATTATGGTTGAACACGGCAAAATGGTGAATCACTTCACCGCAGAAAAATCATTTTGATGAACCTTGAAATCGTCCATCCAAAGGAATATTGGTTATATTTGAATACAATCGCAGTTCGATACTGTTGGGTTGCATCTGTTCTGGGATATTGATACAGACATTTGTTGGTCATTTTATACCTAGTAGTTTAGCAAAAAAAAATTCTATGACTATAAACTAAATGTATGAAAGCTCACCGATATTAACAAGCTTTATTCCATCTTCTTCTATAGCCTTCAGGGCACAAGTGACATTCTCCAAATAATGGTGCTGGTTCACAGGCCTTTTGTTCCAAGATGGTTTGATGGGCTTGCCTTGAAGAGCTTCAACTAGGGCGCAAAGCCTGACTCCGGTGCATAAATCCTGATAGGGTGGAATTTTTTTTTAGTGAGTTTATAAATGTCAATCGCATCATATTCTGTGCTCAGTATTTAGACCAAAAGGATAATAAATATGAATCAAACATGAAAAATCATGTAAGTTTCTATAAATGTAACATCTAAAACTATTCCTGTGGTTGTCCCTTCGACATTAACTACCGTCTTTCGATTTCCAGACAGTCCCTCATACTAAGGGCGGAGAATATTTTGTGGACATATTCATAATTTATTCTTTCATCCGAAATCTATATCGTACTCAGGAGTGTTGAAAATCCAAAATCAAGCCATCTGTTATAGGTTTCGGACCTATAAATTAAATGTCATCTCCATTTATTTCCTTATGAATGTTAAGAGCTACAAAATATATCCCCATATTGTAAATACCAAACTATTAAACATAAAGTCATGTGTAAAACGATTACAACTATATATAGTAACATTTCAAAGTTATGACTCATTGTATAAAATAGGTGACAGCTTGCAGGTACAGAAAGTCTCCATGTTAATTTCCACGTTAAAAGCGTACTTTTCATTCAAATGCTAACATAAAAACACAAAACGAGCATTTCAAGGAGCATGTAAAAATCATTACGATGCATCTTAAGATGGGAGAAAACTCAGAACAATTGAAATCCACACGACACGCAGTAACAAAACACAGATTAACATTGTAAAAGGTCATTTCCTTGACCTGGCCTGCCCCGATCTACTTGGCCAAACATTCAGATTCAAATAAAGTGTGTTATACTGAAAATAAATGAATTCTTTCGTACGACAAAAATTGTAGAATTATTTTGCACAAAATCTTACTTGGAGGCCTTTAGTGGAATACATTTGACAGATGGTAAAGGAAGCCTTGAGGTTCCTGACATTGAGGAACGCTTAAGGTGACCTTGATTGAGGGACACTCAAGAGTTAGGTTATAACTCTGAATACAGTCCTAAGTATACTGTATATTCTAGAATGAATCGAAATCATACCTGCGACAGATCCAAAACTCTCAGATCCTTAGGGAGATGCTCGTTCACCCAATTTCGGAAGGTGTTGGCTTGTATCTCAACCCAGAGGTCTTCGTTTCCTTTAATTTGCATCCCTCTGGCTGCATGTCCTTCAGGACTACGAGCTAACAGTCCACTATGTGATATTTTTCCCTCCATTTTCAGTCACTTGGTAACATTGATGCTCTGCGTAATGAAATGATACATTGCTACTTTGAATCAGTAGAAATAGAATGCAGGTATCGTAATTATTTCAAAAAAACTATAAAGCGATTATAATTTGGGGATGCTCATCTTATCAAACATAAGTTATACCTAAAGCTATTCTGATAATGCTTTGAGTATTTTGTCAATAGTCAATTACCTTGATAAAAAGGATTATGTAGATTGTAGATGCTCTTACTTGGTGAAACTCATCATGTAGATAAAAAGTTGTGTATTTTATATACAGTTTCACAAATAAAACTTTTTGTTCCAGTGACGTGTTTAGATTTATATTTATATTCAAATTTAAAAGGATTATGGTTAAATTGTGTCAATCCTATATTGAAATAAATTAATTTTAAGGAAATGGTTCCAGCAAGAGAAATTATTCTAATGTACTTTATTCATATAAGCTAAATCATTTTTTAAGAAAAATACTTAGTTTAGTAGATTTCAAAAATATCAGTCTTCTAAAAAAATGTTAACAGAGCCGATTAGGAACTGATACAAAAGCAAATTTTCAATTTTTCAATCATTCTTGACCACTACGAGAAAAATACGCCTAAGCATTATCGGAAACTCAAAAACATTATAAAAATAATTTGAAAAAGACGCTTATGCTTTTTGCTAATAACTCTGCCGCCAAATTACCGATTTCAAAAAATAATGCAGCATTACCACTCCACAGTATAGCACCCCAAATTTAATCAAAATTGGTGCAGCGATTACTAATGTGTTGAAAAAAAAGCTTTGGTCAGACAGACCGACGAAAATAAGTGGCAGAGATCTTCATGTAAACCTCAAAATCATATAACAACATATTTTGCGAGTGAGCTAAATGAAAATTTGGTATTTTTCTTGAATAGGATTATTGGATACCATGTTTTATACTATTATTTTTGTTATAGACAAATTGTTGCAAAAATGCAGTGATAGGATATCCATGATATTCCCACAGACAAAATTTATTATGACTTCATAGTTGGTCGCCTTTATCAATAAATTTTTGAGAACAGGT
Organism: Bruchidius siliquastri; assembly: GCA_949316355.1. Taxonomy (NCBI): domain Eukaryota; kingdom Metazoa; phylum Arthropoda; class Insecta; order Coleoptera; family Chrysomelidae; genus Bruchidius; species Bruchidius siliquastri. The sequence goes on from OX438537.1 coordinate 21,792,142, forward strand.
TTGAGAATTTAAATATTATTACAAGAGTTGAGTAAGACTTGCTGAAGTTCTGGATTTTAAGGAGAGCTGTAATAAGTTTAAGATTGTGGATCACCCTGGCTCTATCATATCATTAGCTTAAGTTGGATGCGTTCTAACAAGACTTTTAACAGACAGTTGCAATAGTCACATGTAGTCCTTGATGCAACTGGATGTGTTGTTGAGCACTATGAACCTTAAACGGGCAACAGTGCATACAAAAGATATAAATGACGTAAGAAATGATTTCAGCCTATATAATTCGATGACAATCGCAGAAATTCTGTAAATATACTTCAATCGTCACAATGATTTCACCTACATGCACAAATAAGTCGAAAAAACTGGTACTGTTCTGCGAACCTCACCATAAACAAACGCCGGAGGCGAAAAACCGCGCCCGCGTCATCTCCTAAGCACGTTTCGAACCCACAACTGTCACTTCCACTGCGTTTTCCAACACCAAAAATCACCCTGAGCTTTGGCACTCACTATCAAACCATCAAACGCACCCCAAACTGTCACAAGCACGTGTGATCTTCACTTGTCATAGATCGTAGCACGGCCAAAACGGCTCGGTTGTTTTTCCGTCGTCGAAATCGAGAGTGCTGTGCGCGAGGTGTTGCGTAAACTACACAGGTAAACTACCTGCGGTACCCGCGACCGCGATGGTTCTCTCAGGTGGAATGAGTACCGCCGTAGAAGTGGGGACGCGAGTCGCGCTATCGTGAATTTTGCCGGTAACATCGAATACATGAGTTAATAGTTGCAACTTTGCAGTAGTTATCAGGGATACTAGGACAGTAAGGGAGACAGCCTCTTGCTTAAACCCTTTAGGAGTTACAGTTCCATTTCTTGATTTGCCACTGAGGAACTATTCAACCCCTATATTAATTCTCACGTTAACAAACGCTCATTCCAAAGATGAGTGTTAACACCAGGAGTCGTTAGTATAAAAAAACCTGGAAGGGCCTAACAAGCACATTCTCGCCAGATTGAACTTCCAGCACCTCAAATGAAAGTCCTCCAAGAGGAGAACCCCAGCATTGAGGAATATCCCGCTAAATAGTTGGTTCCTCGATGGTTACATTTACAGCATTCTGACTTCAATGTGAATGTAGATATTAATCCCCTGGCAGCACTTTTGGAACACGTTACCTTGCATATGCCAATAATATTATTCATAGCTCCAAAGTTGTATCTATGTTTTCAAAATGATAAGGTGGGGGACAAAAAAAAAAGTACCAAAAAACCAAGCAACGAAAAAGTGTTCGGTGTTTGAGATGGCGCGAAATTGCAGATCATCTCTTCATATTTATCACTTAGCAATTGCAATGTTGTATTTTGAGGTTCACCATTGATGATAAGCTTAGATTCACCAGTCATGTAAAAAATTTGTTGAAGAAGTCATACCTAAGACTGCGTGCACTTTATGCTAACAGATTCATTTTAAGTTTCAAATTAAGAAAAAACTCAGCGAATCGATGGTGATGTCAGTGTTCAACTACTGTCTTATTTTATTTTATCCTTGTTTAAATTCTGTAACTAAAAATCGTCTACAAGTTGCACAAAACAGTTGTGTGTGATTCATTTTTGGACTAAACAAGTTTAACCATGTTTCGGAAAAATATGCATGGCTTAGCTGGTTAAAAATCCCTAAAATTTTCGAACTTCACTGTTTAGTTCTCATACACAAGATTTTGCTTTCCTCAAAACCCGAATATTTAAGAGAAAAATTGTTATTTAGGAGTGATACACATGATACATGCATCAGATTTGGGAACACACTTACAGTACCTAGACATAGTACTTCTATGTTCCGTCGTAGCTTTTCATATATTGCTGCTACATTGTATAATTCGCTAAGTACATCGTACAAAAACCTTAGCTTGGGACGCTTTAGAAAAGCAGTAAGAGTTTTGTTTTGTATAAATAGATTTTGATAGAGCTCTTATATGTACATCTTTTATGCAAACTACATGCTACTTTCAATTTAACCTGTATCTAGTCTTACTTCAGTCTGAGTGAATAACATCTTTATATCTAGCCAAAGTGGTTAAGTGTAAGAATAGCTAACTGCTAAACTTCATCACTTGGGCCCTCTTGTACACCATTCCTCAATAAAGACGATTTTATTATTATTATTATTATTAAAGGTCTCATGGAACGGTCTGAAAGGCAGTGACAAATTGTATATCATTCGAAAACTTCATGTTCAAAATGTTGTTCCAGCATGCAACCTGGTCTGTTATAGCGTGAGTTGTGATCAAGATAACATAAAGATTGCATCTTTCTTAAATACAATTATTATCACTGATTTATTGTCAAATTACGTAGGTATAAGCTACCTACTAATACCTACTAATATTTTTTCTGTAACATTTATTTGAGGAATGATGTCATCGATTTATCAATCGCGGTCAATGAATGAATAATGAACCTTGACTGACTATACGTTTCTAGCAAATGTGATACCTACATTGATACATTTTCTAGTATATCTTATACGGACAAGCATCTGTTGATGTCACCATATTTATATGCAAATCGAATCATTATAGCATTCGGTATGCCTATTACGAAGCACTTTGAGTAAGGAATACTTGCAAACAGGAATCGCAAATATTCAATAGAGTTGATGACTTAAATGAGTTAGAAGGGCCTATTTCAAGCTAAAAAGAGGTTCCATCGATTACAATTTATTCATTGCAAGTTTCAAAAATAACTGTGGTTTGGAACTTGTAAACAAGGTGAATCTTTCGAAAGTTTGATTTCGGACTTCCATTGTCTATAATTCAGTTCACCTGAAGACGATTGAAGATAGCATATTAATCGAAACGTTGTGATACTCAAAATTTTATAGACAATGAAAGTCCGAAATCAAACTTTTGAATATAAATTTGGAACAGTTTATGGGGTTTATACCAAAATTCAAAACGAATAATATATCAAGAGTTATAAAGGAAAAATCCTGTCACAGCGCAACGGGGTAACCATTATGGTACGACTAACTAACTTATACCATTGCTTAACAGTTTTTTTAAATTTTCCTGTTATAAACCAATTTAACAGAGAATAACGCTATTATTTATAATAAAGCATGAAAAAATTTTGTCCGTTAAATACTCAAAATTCAGTTCTTTGAAGTAAAAATATTGTTGAAAACGTGGTGTTGAATTTTTTGGGGCTATTTGCAAGTACCTAAGCAATTGCACCTAGCTACTTGGATCAGTATTCATTTTTTAAAGATTTCATATAACGAACGACTTTCCCAATGCATATTAACAGGAAGCCAGATACCTACTTAATTAATGAATTAGAGAAAAAGTACTACTTATTCACTATAAAATCAAGCAGATCGTCAAGTAGTAAGCTAACAAAGGGACAACTGCACACCAAAAAAGAGGGATTCTAACAATAATCTGGCCTATGGACCGAATATTTATTGTTGAACGTGTTTTTGTTTGTTAAGGCTATTAATTTTTCAAGCATGGTCATTCGTCAGACTGTCCTTGTCCAATTGATTATACAATGGCTGCAGTATCCAGGTCTAATGGAAGAGTTTCACCAAGTAAGTTCAATTCGGATCATTTTCAAGATGCCCCAATAGCAATAGAAGAATCCCCTTGCATGCCAAATTTCCATTACTTGGTAATCTTTATACAATACACTTTTTGGTTGGTAACACTGTTAGACAGTGATTACATTTACGTTGACAACAATGAGGCTACCTCTACGGTCACCAAACTGAGAAAATTAAAATAACTATGTTGTCAATAATTATTATGGAATATCATACCTGGTGTCATAATATGATACGCAACCTATTGTTGTCCTTATTATTGGCAACACTTGAGCGTAACCAGCTTAACCAACATAACGACTTTGTCAGTCTTGCAAATTATTCCGGTTAAAGTCACTAGCAATTTTGAAAACAATAACCTAACCTATAGCCTTGATATATTCATGTAGTTTTTATTTTTACTAGTCTTAAGACTGTTTCAATGGCACATCCTAAAACAGAGTTTTCCATACAGAACTTTATAGATACTAACCCTTTTAATGGTATGAATATTGAAAATGCATCAATTTTGGATACGCTAGAAGGAAGGCAATCTTGTCCCAAGTGTGGAAAATCTCGAAAATACTACTGCTACTCATGTTATGTACTTATAGCGAAACTACAAGGAAAACTACCTGTTGTGAAGGTATTTACCTGTATAATATAAGGCATTATTATGAAATAAATTGATTCTGGCTTTGTTCTAGCTGCCCATCAAGATAGATATAATCAAACACAAGCATGAGATTGATGGAAAAAGTACAGCAGCGCATGCAGCAATTCTTGCGCCTGGTGATGTGTCAGTTTACACATACCCCAATATTCCAGACTATGAAAATGATGATGTAGTATTAATTTTCCCTAGCCACAATGCTATAAGCATTAGTCAATTAATAACTGGAAAAGAGTATGATAAAATTGCAGAGTATCAGCAAGCTCCATTAGATGAGCTACCTCCAGGATATAACAGGAGTACATTGATGAAAACGATACCAAAATCTCGGGAAAAGTACGAGTTCACTGGTAGAGCAAGTCAACTACCGATTTCAAAAGCAGTATTCATAGATAGCACATGGAATCAAAGCAAAGGTAGTTCATTCAAATACATAATTACATGAACAATCAAATATCCAATATAATGTTAACAAATTAGGTCAATACAAATAAAACTCTTTTCCTTTCAATGACATGTTTTGATTTATACCTAAATCATCATTGGACTGTCAGATTTAACTGCTAACAAGGCTGCCCAGATTACTTGCCCAACTAACTAACTAGATCCTATCATGGATAAAAATCTGAAGTCAATTTTTGTGGATACACTACTATAAGTTCCCATCTATTTATATTCTACGTTGACTTACTCCCGAAAGATCTTAAGTTATAGAATGTATTAAGAAGAATTAAATAGCTTAAGGATTAAAATACTTTATCACATGAAATATTTCAAGGACATTTTGGCTGCATTGGTTAAGCTTTTGTAGGGGTTTCCCTTATCACTAATGTAAATGCAGCTGCCTAAGACAAACACATGAAAGGATAAAATAATTGAATAAAAAAGATAGCTAGATAGGATAAATAGTATGCTAGGTTTGATAGCTCTAGTTTTGTATCCATAATAGGATTAGTTAGTTAGTTGGCAACCAACTTGGTTAGCCTTCTTAGCAGTCAAATCTGACAGTCCGACAATGATTTATATATAAATCAAAACGTGTCATTGAAAGAAAAAGAGTTTTAATTTGTGAAACTGTGTTTATTACACAATATTTTTATTCGCATATAGGTATTTTGGTATTTTTGGACTTGATACACGTTTTCCTGAGGTACAGAATTTGAAGGCCTGATTTTGTTTCAATTTTGCTATACCAGATTATTCAATTCATAGGAATTGTTGTGGTGTACTATAATTGTATAGGAATTTCTGATCTTAATTAGAATCAGTCATATAAAAAGGCATACCTCTCAATTGACAAAAATTTCAAACTGCATGTGTTAGTTGTTTAGTTGTTCAGATATATAGCACCAATGTTTCTCTGACCACATTTCACGGACTGGATATCAATATCATTTATATTTCATTCATAATTATTCGTTAATTTACCAGTTGAACTTGTGCAAGCAATTAACTAACAAACTTCTAATTCCTTCAGGTATCTACAAAGATGAAAGGATAAAGAAACTTCCCTGTGTGGTGATTCAAAATCGGGTATCTCAGTTCTGGAGACACCAGAAAGGTAGCCCAAGATGGTACCTGGCTACAATAGAAGCAATTCACCAATTCCTGATTGAGGTCCATCTGCATCAATGGGGATTAAATCCTGCTTATACTGGTGTGATTAACTGTTTCACAGGACAGTGCTTGAATCAGTTTAGTTTGTTGTACAATAAAGATGTTAAGGCATATAATGGACAGTATGACAATATGTTGTATTTTTTCAAACATATGTATCATTTAATTCATAAGTATTATCAGCATGACGAGTTGTATGCATATAAGAGACAGTTAATGTGATAACTTTGATAGATTGTATAATATGCAGTACTGGAAATGGTAATTCCACCTGTGGTAGTATTATAACTTATTTTCAATTCTGTTATGTATTCACCTGGATCAGTGAAATCAACTTTGCTCTTATTATAAGAACACTATGACCTTGTTTACAGAATATTCAATTCAATTGAGTACTGGCAAAGCTGTAATATATGATATATTGAAAATCTTTTTAATTGAAGATTGGAAACACAGCTCACATTACAGGTTCATCAACAGGTGTGCAGGTGATAAGCCCGAGACATTTATGTAACTGATTTTGTTATGTATAAATATACACGCAATTTTTTACAATTCTGCATGTTTGAAATCTGTATAGAAATTTCACTAATAGTGGCAACTGGGTGAAGAGCTGACAAACTTGTTGGAGGAACAGATCAGACATACAAAATGCTTGGTATTTGGGTGTAGTAGAATATATAAAGGCAATGGGGCCACTATATAAAACAAGAAGTAGAGAGAATATAACCAAGTTTGAGTAAAATCAAAGTGATGTCAGGTTAAAACGATAAGTTAATAAAACAACTATGTTACCTCAAAAAATGTATATTAACGTACAACAGTGTACAAAACTGTAATCGCCAAACATGATAAAACATCAAAATCATATATTTTTGCTGTATATAAAAAGTACTCTGGTAATTCAAAAAATTATGCTTATATAAAATAGTATTCAATAAAACCCTCAGTAAAATTAATGTCAACAGATAGAAGGCTCATAAAGAATTGAATAGCAGTTCCAAGATCAACTAACATTCTTAAGTTGACTAAGCCAAAATCGCGACTCACATTATTTGATCATTGAACTCAATCATGTACACCTAATACTTTCAATTATCATTGCATAAAATAAAATATTGTATATAACAAAAAATGGGAAAAATATAAATATCTACAATCATCTTATGCTCACAATATACGCTCACATTTATAAGAATTACAATTTGCGCAAATCTAGCACAAACACACTTCCGTCCGACGCACTGGCTCCTACTTTGTCCCCTCTGGAGTTCCAGCAGACCTCAAAGATGCCCCCGGTGCCTTTGTAGCTGTGAACCAGCTGCCCCGATTGCGTCGACCAGATGTGCACACATTTGTCGAAGCTGCCGCTAGCTAGGAATTTTCCGTCAGGACTAAAGGCGACCTGCAGCGACGAAAACAGAATGTCAAGAAAATCAAAGTTAAAATATATTTTATTGCAGTTATTCTAAACAAACTAGCAGTTAAATGTATAATCTCTACTCTATACGTCTCAAAAACCGCCCGATAATAGTCGTAACGAAATCTGGGGATGTTTTGGGAAGTTAAACAGCCTATATAAACTTACCGAGTAGACTGGTTCAGTATGCTTCGTTAACGTATGGATACAAGCCCCCCTTTCCACGTCCCACAACCTGACCGTCGAATCAAAACTGGCGGATGCCAGTATCAAGTTCATGTTAGGGTTCTGCGTTCCAGGACCCGTGGGTGACCATTTGATCGTATAAATCTCCTTCGAATGGGCTTGAAGGTCGTGCACGCAAGTATCATGCTTCATCGACCAGATCTTCAAGGTCATGTCATCCGAGCAGGAGGCGAGGAGTTGTCCTTGAGGGTCCCACTTGATTGCATTTACTTCATTCTAAAACATGATAATGACCTGCTAAGACAAGATAACTGACTAAAGTAATTATGACCTTTTCAAATGTATTTCTTCAATACAGGCTAACAAAGATAAAATATTCACTTACAGTATGGCCTTGGAAAGACTTGATTGGTTTATCCATTGACAGTTTGCAGACATGTATGCACTGATCTGTAGAACAACTTGCAAACGAAGTATTTGTCTGCCAATCTACATCTAGAGCAGGTGCTGAATGGAAGCTGAACTGCTGTGTGCATTGTCCACTCGCTGCATCCCAAATTATTGTCGTTTTGTCGACCTATAATAATATACTTATAATTGAAAAAACCAAGCATCTTCATAAACAAGTCAAGTAGAATGACTTGGCACTTTCCAGTCGTCCACTTTATGTTATGCAAGTGTAGTAAAGCTGAATAGTTTATATCCACCAAATCTAGTTACAAAATATTATTACAAATAGTTATCATAAATACAAGAATACTACATTGGACATCCAAATCCAACTTATAAAATACAAATGTTAACTTTACATTCATAGTGAATTTTCAAGACTGTAATAACACTGATAATACTCACGCCTGCAGACAGGATATAGTTTCCTCTTTTGTTCCATTTCAGAGCAAAAATTGGCCCTTTGTGTTGCCCCAATGTGCTTGCTAGACGACCATCTGTTGTCCATATCCTAGCATAGCCATCATAGCTTCCTGTCGCAAGCAAACTGCCGTCACACTGGAAATAAACATTTGCTTGACTATGTCCAAATATAATCACATCATAAGTCAAAAAAACTTCTCAATTTATTTTAATTTTTTATATGACTTTATATGACTTATTTGCTTATATTTAATTTTGATAACTCACATTCCAGTCTAATGAAGTGACATCCTTATTACTGGGCACTTCTGTCCCACCTTTCTGGATGCAATGCCTGAGCACCAACTGGTTGGGACTAGCTGTGTTATCCGACATATCCCATATCCTCGCAGTACTGTCCCCAGAACCACTGGCCAAAAGATCTGTTGTTGGATTCCAGGCACAGATGAATACTTCAGATTCGTGACCACGCAGCACAGTCGCCTTTGACGAAGGAATTTCTATTGATGTGTCCACATCCATGGTTTCATTTTGTGTGGATGCTACAGCTGGATAGTGTAAGAGTGAAAATATATAGAAATATAAATAAATAAGAATGAAGCAAATGTCCATATTCATAGAAAAACAGATGCTAGAGATAAATATGAACTATGAAAGGAAGCAATGTAACAGATTTAACTTTCCTTTTAAACCTGGGAAATGGCAAGGATTTCCAGGTATTATCAATGTTATTATAAAATTTCACAGACAAATACGAAAAGCAGTATTTAAAAACGGCAGTTCAGTGATAAGTGACAGATAGACTATTTTGATCTCTAAAGCTCCTACTAGAAGTATCACGACAGAATATAAGCCTCTCTCTCTTAAGTAGCCAGATTTGATGGAATATAATGAGATCAGTCATTCTCATCCATTATGAGTGGGAAAAAAAGAAACCGCACACAACTGTAATGGGCAAGTTGCATTCTGTTTTTAGCTTGTTGGATAAGAAAATAAAAATAAACGAAGCTGCAAACGTTGAATATAGAAAGTACTCAGGCCTCTGACAGGTTTTTGCACATTTTAAAATTTAAAATAGAAGTATGCATATAACAGTCTCAATTTTAAAAATGTCTTTTGCATCAGATTCTTAATATGTGTTGTAAATTTTAATTTAATATCTTTTCCATTATATTTTTCCAAAAATATAGCCAAGTTACAAACAAAAACATAGTCAACTATTGCCAATTAGTTTGAACTTTTCATATTTGCTACACAAATATTTCCCTCACTCATGCATGTGAAGTGGTTATTCCCAAAACTTACCAGCAGTTGTTTCCTCTCCATTAGTCTCTGTCTGCTCAGCTTTAATGGCTTGCTTTTGTTGATTCTGTTGGTTCTGCCTACTGGCCACCACATCAGGCATCACAGCATCAATCAGACTCAAACTTTCCACAGATCTCTGTTCAGTTCCATCCTCTCCAATACTGATCTCAGCTTCAGTGTACTGAAGGCCTTTTTGCAAAATGCTGAGCAGGGCTGCTGGGGGTACCAAGGCTCCATTTATATTTGATTGAGATATGTGGGATTCTATGCCAAATGTGTATGCAGAATGCTGGAAGCCTAGTATAGTAGAACATAACTGTTAAAACAATATGTTGATTTCTATTTCTTGTGTAAATTAACATAACATAGCATAACATTTAAATTTGAGTGATATAACTCTTATATTCTCTACTAGTAGCGTTTATGTCATTAAAATTTTGCCGCGTATTGGCGTGGGAAGTGAAAATAACCGATGTTTCTCCCTATAGTTAAGTTTATACTAAAGTAAAGGATGCTATCAAGTATAAGCTTCCTTGTTCTAAATTTCTAGGTTATGTTATTGTTTGGCGTCCTCATTTTCACAGCTTACCTGATTCCTGGAGATATCTGTAGACTAAAAAATTCACCTCATCACTCGAGAAACTCATCTTGCAAATTTCACATTGAAATTACAGTAGTTCACTCCAAAAGTTCATAGAGAATTTTTATCTTTAAGTCACCAGTCGTCCGGAGTCGACCAGTCAACAACCTTTTCGGAATGGGTGGCGCTGTTGCCGGCGTTGCCGTTTTGATATGTTTGGAGTTTAGGATGATTTACGACAGTTCGGGCATAATTTAGAATACTTATTTGCATAACCCGCATAAGTGAAGACATTTGTAGACTATAACTACTAATCACTGTTTTCTATTAGCTTATTTAATGATCAATTTATTTTTTCAATACTTCAAAAAACATTATGGCGAATTTCGATATTAAAATAATAATAGATCAGCCCAGATAACAGTACAGGACCGATAATGTGAGATAAAATTGAAATATATTTATAATCTACCAAAATTTCTATGAATATTAAGTTTTGGGACCTTTGACTTCGTAGGTAAGTTGGCAATGGGCAGCACCATAGTGCGCGATGCTTGGATATAAGTGTTGGTGCTCCTATGAGTATGCTTATTATTTACTGAATATTTATATCACCTTCGTTTTCGAAGTTAATTCGATATATGTGTTATGGATGGATTGTTATTCTGATAATGGGCGTTTCCTAACGTACCATACACCTCACTCTCACACCCCTAGACCTACATATCAATCTAGATGTTTCATTCTGAATGCCATAGTTATTCACAAATGTTGAATGAGCTACAAAATTGGCTGTTCCGTTCACAGACTAAACTAAATAATATGAAAGTAATTCAAATATAAAGTCAACTATCCACGTAAGTTCCATGTACGTTCTTCACAAACATCTGACAGCGCCCTTTGTGACGGCCCGTTCACAGTGTACATACCTATATGAACTCTGCAGAATATATTATACATTTACAGAGACTACGCTGTTCTTTTCATTGTACGATTGTAGTACAACGGATAGTGAAAATGCTTCCGCATGGACCGTGCTATAACCACCTGCGAACCCAGCCATCCAGGCGACCACGCGCCCTCCACCTAGCGGCGACGCTCCCTACTAAACGATCGCCGGCGTAGCGTGTTCCAATTTTCCCCTCCGTCTTGGCCGTGTAGATGCGAGAAACCGGTGCATACGTGCACGATGGTGTGAGGCGTGACATGGCATGGCCTCTTCGGGCGGTAGTGAAGGCTTCCAGCACCGGCAGAGCCCCCGCGGGGGCTCCACACAGCCCAGCCCCGGCCCGCTGGCGGTTCCGGAAGACAGCTCCGACAGCGATGCGGAGACCGAGCCTGCCAAATCGTTCCACAGACGGCTATCCACCAATCGCGAGATCCATCGCACGGTATGTCGATGACACACGGTGTTTCCTTTTTTTCATTGTGCGGCTGGCGTTCTGTGTGAAATGTATTTCTGTAAGATTTGCCCCGGTGCGATGTATGCAGTGTATTTAAATGATAGCATGCTTTTGAGGAATCTGAGAGACGGTGAACTAGTTACCGAATCATTTGTACACCTTTTTTAGGATATCAGGAGCAGAAGTCCATATTATTTGATTTTCAACGTTTTCGCTAATATGTAACCACATTCTAAAACATCTGAAAACAATTGACGAATATCCATTCATGATCAAAAACTAAAGTATTGAAAAATGTATGAATTGGAGACGACAGTAGGTAATTTGATTGACTTTGTGGATAAAAATAGTGTTGTTCGAATTATGCCTAAAAGTGGCGTCATTTCAGGCGCACTACTACAAAAAAAATCTAGATCTGTCAATAACCTAAAACATTGCTTACCAGAAAATTCAAGTTATGCAGGTTTTTCGATATACTTTCAAGGCAATGATATTGGTTTATAAATGATGAGATTTGAATTAAATTTTAAAATTGATGAAATTTTGGAATTGAGTTCCGAAAAATATATTTGATCTGTTACAATTTCAAGTTCCCATAATTATCAAGTTATCCTGAACTTACATAATTTCCAATCTTTCAAAAACTTACTAGGTACAAGTGGATCGATGAACTGATACCAATGCAGGTGAAATCCCGAGTCAGCTAACTCTACACCACTACTCAGTTACAATGTAGACTACAACATGTAGTAGTTGCTAAAACAGAAGGGGAAGAAATTCCTCAACTTCAAATAGAAAGCTAACCATGCTCTAAAATGCCATACAATTTGTAAACACTCATATTTGTTCAACAAGTACGGAATATCGAACATTTTACCAACGCGAAAAAGAAATGAGATAAAAATATAATAAAACTAAAGCCAGAACATTTATTTGAGAACGTATAATATGTATCTCGTCGTAAACGTTCTTGAAATTTCTGGTATGTTCTTTTAATGTTAATTTTGCGGTAACCTAACTAAGACGAGTTTCAAATACCTTGGACAAATCTAGGAAATTGCATGCCCGTCTCTCAGGATGCCTTTAAATTTTGATACTAATTGAAGTCTCTAATGTTCCCCTTGAATCAGTAGTATAGATATGTGCTTATCCATCAACTAGTACCCAGCCGAGTTTTGAACGTTTATTCAAAAATAATCTAAATAAATTCATCCATGTACGATTTGTTACCACTATCGATTAGTCCTTTACAGAAAAATGTGGCAATAGGAAGGAGATAACTTGAGTATGTAAACAATTGTAGTTTTTAACTGGTTGTTTCAAAACTAATGCAGATTTAGGGTTATTTTTTGTTTGAAATGAGGAGTATTAGAAACATTGAGCATATTTTTGGAAGAGAGGTTCTTGTTTATAATATTCACATACCAGAAAGCTTTTGGGAAGTATATATTATTTATCTTCATTCATCTCCAAAAATTGTAGTAGTTTCTTATCACAGTAGCATTTGCTTACTCTGCACGCCACCCATGTACCCGTAAGCTTTTTTATATAAATGTATTTTGTATATTTTGAGTCTGAGCCATTTGTTCCAATTTATTCCGATATATAAGATATGAGGGGATAAACTCGTATTACTTTTATGATCTATTACATTGCTTTATACGCATGCTGTATAATCAAACCAGCCAACAAATATCAATGTGACATTTATCATAACAAAATAGTTATTTATTAATCGAGTTTAACCCCAAAATATCATACCTAGAGTTCTACTACTTGCTGTTTGTATTTCTAGCTTGAGTAGGTGAACACTTTTGTAATTTATCTGGTACCTGTAATAAACGCGATATTTAAGTAATACCTTGTTTTATTCTTGCAGCTGTTAGTGATAAACAATGGATTTAAACAATTTTCATAAATGAACTAGTCTGGATGAGGAAGATATAATTATAGAAATACTGATTGACTAAGAGCTATTATTTCCCCTCAGTCAGAACTTACGCTTACTCAATGCCCTGTTAGAATTAAACACTATAACAAACAAGAATCTTTAGCTTTTGGAGTGAATAGAGTGCTAAAAGTCCTTTTTTGGATGTGTATTATTCACAAATCTTACATGTTGCGACTTCACAAGATGTACGTTGTCTCAGCACAAGCTCCTTCTATCGGAATACGTGCTGCGAGAGAAAATATAATGCTGGAATTTTATTGTTTGATAAAATTAATCCATGGAATTCCTTACTAACATACATCATTCTATCATGATCACTTAACAATGGATAATTCTCAAGAAACCTGTCAAGGTTTAATTCTAGTGCACAGGTATACTTACAATCTCATAATCTACTCTGGAACTCGCAGAATGTTGGAAAAGTTTTAGCGTTTGTGTATAACATTTATTTATCTTTTGAGAAAGTGACATAGTAAGTTGAGTCATTCTCTTCTTGTACAGCTGAACCAAGATAGGAAAGTGCAAACCGTTTGTCTATAAAATGAGTTGACAATTGGTTTATCTGTATCTATGGATGTAGCCGTGATATTAAATTGATATTTATATCGCCTAATTAATGTATTTCGAAAATACCTTTATAACAGCCGAAAGTCTGTGATTATATTGATTTTTTAAATTTTAATTTGGATACACCCTTTCCCTTTAATTCGTCTAATGGAACGAACTCTTCTTTGGATAAACTACTTTACTGAAATTGGAATGGTGTACAAATTTGAAAACGATTTTATGACAACCCCAACTGTTTTCGTACTTTCACTGAAGTTTTGAATCCATGCACACTTTGATCTGTTTCATTATTTTGTCGGTTTAGATTTGTACGTACACAAGCATTGAAATGAGTGTTGATCAGAAATTGATTTAATCTGAAAAGCATCTTCCTCATATAAATTGGAATACTGCCTTAAATACAACTCAAACATTTGAGTGAATGTCTTAGAACGGAAAAAATATGAGGTTCAATGAAGTATGACGCAAAATGGAGAAATGTAAGATGATGTCCTGATGTCAGGTAGATTGCAGTCTTGGGCTGCTGGCGAAACATGACGTAGTGCGTGAGGCGGCTTATGCTGAGACAGGTTACATCTTGTAAATTCGCGACCAGGTTGACCACATCAGAGTTCGACGAAAAAACATTTTAAGGAAAGAATATACATAATTCTTCAACATAACGAATAACCATTAAATGAAATTAAGCCTAAATTTACAAATTCTCATTCTTTATGTAAGTTATGTCATTCAGTGTAGCTCCAGTAACATTATGGAGAGGATTTGAAATCGATTCCTATGAATTGTTTTTCCAAAATCTCCCCATATTTTCCCTTGTATGTTCTGAGTATGGTATTTTGTGCACGATTCTGTGTCTGGTTTGCTTTGGATTGAATTTTTCTATTCGCCTTCAACTTTTAGTAACAAAAAGGCTGAAGCTTACATCTTGCTTACTATCTTATTATAAGTAATTTGACGGTAAGTACAACATTTACTGGTATGACATGGTAAGTATTGATATACTTTTTTAGATTAATGCTCATCAAACTTATCTGTTCATGTTAGTCAAGTTATGCTTCAGAATTATCAAACAATTGAACAGCGTACACAAGTCAAATTCAAATATTTCAAATGTATTCAAAATAATTATGTTTTAAATTTAAAAAAGATCAGAACTCAAAAACATACAGAATGCAGTTGAAACAACTGTATATTCAACACGTAGTTTCACAAATAAAAGTATTTCTCACAGTGATGCGTTTCGATTTATATTTATATCATCATCAGATCTGACGAAACTGTGTGTCAAATACACAATTATTTTATCTGCATGACGGAAGAGCTTCAGCAAGTAAGAGAATCTAAAGACACTATTTTAGTGATGATTGAAGATATGCTCCTTTAAAACATCGAGCCATTGTACAGACTAAAGTAAATATACCAAAATTATTAGATTGCACTTTATTTTTCAAGCAAACAAGTATAACATTAGCCTTGGAGTGATGTCCTAAGTGAAAATCTAAACAAAGGTAATTCCTTCGGAAAATAGGTATTATTTTTGCAGGATAAATAACGTTTCGAAGGTAAGAATATCAGATATCACAATTAAACTGCAAGATATAATCAAGATTCAACTAGACACCTTGACATTTATCTCTTGCACGTGTTCTATACCAAGAAAGACGCTAACGATTTCAAATTAATTTGGCTCTCTCTGATAGTTAACAGGAGTACCTCTCATTTATCAGATTTTAATTTGATTTCCTCATACAGAAGCACCAACCAGAGGCGGTTCCAAACAGAGCTGTTGATTCATATTCACTCAGATTTTGAAGTATGGTGGAGGTGCCAAGTAGAAGCTTATGTGCTTAACTACCGCATACACCGTATTCATGAACTTCCACCATTTATTCGAATACATGTGGATGACTGCTCGAAATTTATATATATATGAAAACAATTGAGATCTTGAGGTGCAGTCAGTTCAAATGCGGACCCTTAGAAGTGAATCATCTGTTTTCTGTCAAGCTTTCGGAAATTTTCATTTCAATTCTCAAGACAAACTTCAAAGCAGAACAACCGGTTTTCAGAAACCAAAACCAATGGAATAAAATGTTACTTATAACCATGTAGATTGTAGACACTCTTACTTGGTGAAACTCTTCCATCATGTGGATAAAAAGTTGTGCAGTTTTCACACAGTTTCACAAATGATACTCTCTCTTTTAGTGACGTGTTTCGATTTTTATTAATCACTAAAAGAGAGAGTATTATTTGTGAAACTGTATGAAAACTGCACAACTTTTTATCTACGTTACTTACACCATTTGAACTCTTTAAAGAGACAAGCAATCATAAAAAACAGCATACTGTTGCTAGACGAACAATTCTTTCACCGAGCAAAACACTGCTTGTTTATTTTTAAAGTTTCTGTGATGTTTTAACGGTTTTTGCTCATATTGATCAATATTTAAAATTATGATGAAGTCCAAGTGCTTCAGTTTTGTGCAATTTTCTTCGCCTGTTTGTTTTATGGTTGCTTGTCTCCTTAACGTTGTAAGCATCATTTTATTCCATTGGTTTTTGTTTTATAAAACCGAGAAAGCTTTCATCAAAGTAAAGAATACAGCATTTTTTAGATTGTCATAACATTTGAAATACGACATTTACTGTGTGAATTCGCATTCAGAAACTAAGCCAGTGCAGTAGTTCAGGTTCTTTCTGAGTTTCCCAACGCCAATTCGTATACCGGCTCCCATATTGCGGATCAGCAGGTAAATAACGCCCACACTTGATATAATGTCTCAGAAAACTGAGTAGATCATATTGGAAATTAGGACGAACTATAACGAAATGCTCGAATACAGAACGAAACAAAATCTATTTCAAGTTAAATCAATAAAACATCAAAAATCTTTATATTCCATCCAAGTTTTCCTACAGTTCTTCTTTGTAATTTTTAATAAAGTTGTAACCTTACTATAATAACAGCAGGTTTTCTTCTGCTTTTGGGTAATGTGTTGTGAATTTATGGACAATCGTATGAAAGTTTAGCAGTTCTAAAGTTATTTTTTATTAGAAATTTACAGGCAGTATCAAGGTAATCGTTGTCTTAAGCACAGCATTCCACAAAAAAGAGTTTTATTTGCGAAACCTTGGGTTTATATTAAACAATTCTTAATCAACGATGAGACAGAAATCTTTAGCATTACATGAAATACCTTTATTTCTCTTCAAGGTTATACATAGAATTCGTAGCTATTACAAACCAAGGCAAGAGTAATTATTGAAATTCTAGAAAAGAAAAGCACTTTTTCACGTTTTATTTGAAACCTGTTCCACCTATAAATGGTTTCTCCTAGGCTCGCGTTACATTAACTGGAATAGGCAGATTTTGTATTCTCACTTTATGTCTATATTGGATGCTGTTTCAGATGCGTATAAAACTTAAAATTAATTCAAAAGGACTGTATGTAACGCATGAATGAGTGCTCTGAAATCTACCTAAAGAGGATAGGAACAGACGACTAATCACTCACTCGAATGGGCGCTAACGTGTACGACGAACATGTGGAGAGCCGAGATAAGTGGATGCCCCTGATCTCATAAAGGATCTCCACATTCCAGAACATCGAATAACGGTGGGTGATCTGCTTTTATTCCATGGATATTATCTTGGCAGAGGTTTGATTGAGCTGTCTCGTATAATAATTCCAAGACTCGCCAGTGCAGCAAATACTAGAGAAGCCCAAAGGGCGGATTCTCATTTGGTCGGACTTAACACCTCGAACCTGTTCCAAAGGTCGTTCTTTTCATAACCTCGACATTATGGAATGAGCTGTAAGAAAGAGCAGAGCAGGAAATGTTGGTAGAATAATTCTATCGAGCTTTTTGCCTGTTAGGGGATATAAAACCGTTTCCCTGATTTGAAGTATTTGGAACATAGATTTTATACTCTTATTTAGACTCACATTTGTTATCATTTTTTTAATAATTCCTTGAAATAAGATGGATTTCTTGAGTTTCGTTGATGGACCTTCATGTGGGTCCCTGGTCACAGTGGGGTGCCAGGTAACGAGAAAGCAGACTGCTTGGCTTGGGAGCAAGGGGCACATGTATTGACCTTTGCTGGATATTACCAGAGGCCAGGTCAGCAATGCCCTAGATACTGGGGCATATAACGAACTGGCGAAAGCATGGTTCGAGAACGATGCCTGCAGGCAGTCCAAGAGGTTCATAGAAGGCCCAACAAACATATGGAGCTATAGCTAATGAACAGGAGGAGGGATTCACTCCACTTGTGGATAGGGACCTTCCCAGGTCACTGCAGATTGAACAGGCACCTGTCACTAATAGGAGTGGTCAAAAACCCAATCTGTCAGAAGTGCTGGGAGGAGGACTAGACATCGTTCCCCTTTCTGGGTGAGTGTGACGTATAGAGCGGCCTTAGGGCTGAGGTGTTCGGCACAGCAGAGTTTGACAGGGAAGAGAGCTACGCAGCGAAATGGTCGGACATCATGACCTTTATTAAAAGGTTGGGAAGGTTCGACACTAAGGAACTACCATGTATGCCCTAGTCTCAGTGATGGTCCTTGGGGTCGGCAGAAAGAGCTCAAGGTGGCCTATTTACCCCCCCCCCTTCTATTACTACTACTCCGTAGATGTCAAAGTTTAGGAACCGCATGACTAAAATATATGGATATTTTGTAATTCCAATAATATTACACGAATACGTGCCCAATGATCAACGTTATTTTTTGGGTCGGTTAACAAAACCAAATTAATAATTTGCCATAAGCGCAGCAATCCATTTACAAACATCAAGAGCATGAAATCTCTCTCTGAAATTACCAACGTCGAGTCTTTAGTATACGCGGCAATTTCCCATATAGCCAGAACGATGGAGAGCGACGAAAATCAATAGCCGCTTCCCATTGTATCGCGAGCAACAAAGGCGAGCTGTACAAAAGCCTGTTACGGCTTTCTGCTCACTGCCTGCAGATGTCGATAGCGTCACGTTATGGTCGGAGAGCCTCATCGCTCTGGATATGTCGATAAAATCGTCTGGGTTTATTTTATTCGGAACGAAATGAATGTAGCATAAGTATAAAATGGAAGTGGGATCCCGCTATTTTATATTAGATACACAATATTTCCGTTAATCATATTGACGATCACACGTAGTTGAGAGAACAAAAAATATCAGGAAGTGAATCCAAATGCTGGTCAATAATAAGCAACATCAGTAATCTGCATTTAGACAGAATGGATTCAGCCACAAATACTACACCCAGCAGTGTTCGTCATCATCGCCGACTGCATCGTGCTGGACTGACCTTGAGACCAGACAGGGGTGGATTGGGTGATATAAACTCTATGAAACAGAAGATGATTCCATATTATTCCTCTAACCTCAATAGCATATCTGATATCCTGAATTAATCACCTCCTTGGTCTTCTTCCAGGGTTACGTTTTTCTTAAGGTAACATTCCCATAATTTTCCCACCCAGCTTCAATCTGCATACACTGGAAATGATCATACCAGATTATCTGCTTAGTCTTTATGATGTCAAGGATATTTCCGTAGATTTTCTCTTTACTCATAATCTCTTCGTTTCTTATACGTTTTACCCTTGAAACCTGTCAGATCCGTCATCCGCTGCCTCACTTCCCATGTTTCGGATCCATAGGTTCGATCCTCTCTACAATCGTTTAATACATAGTTCTTTGTGTTATATCTTATGACCTCAGTGTTTCATAAAATAGGATTCAACTGCTTAAGATGGGACTCCACCTCGAATAAAATACGTTTTGCATGGGTTTCCAATATTTCGTTTCCAGCGCTTATTTTTAATATAATGAACGATTTTCTTGCAAATGATAGAAAAAGGTTGGTTCTAGGCATGCGAAAAGTCCTTTTTGCAAAATTTCGATACGCAATTTGAGTTATTGTCCCACGAATATTGACAATTTTTGACTTATTTCGGATGTCTTTTTAACCTTTTGCTAACCAAAGTAACGAAACTTCAAGAATAGGGCTTGGCACGGGCATGTAGCCGTCTTTTCTCTATTTTTTGCAGAAAATGTTCAAAATCAAGAGCTTCAAACAAAATACTTTGGCTCGGTACATGAACATTTGTTTACCGCTGATACGACCTCCCTTGTGACAATATCTGAATGTGACAAAACATAGCTTTTGATGGAAGTACAAATCATTGCACCACCTTGTGTTCATAGAATTATTTAAAAAAAATACAATCATATTCCCCCTCCCCTCCCACTCCTCCAAGCGCGCTGCGTGTGCTGCTACGGTTGCTTCACCATCTTACTTGTGTTCAAATAAATAACTTGAAAAAATACAGCCTCATTCACCCCTTACCCCCTCCCCAAAATGAAGTCATATTTACCCAGCCTGCCTTTCTCCTCCACCATCTGTTTTAGTAAATTTATATTATTCCAAAGAAACCTTAGTCATAATGGTCCACTTTAGATAAATGAAGTTGAATGCCAACGCACTTTCAACATTCTTTCATTAATGCATGTTCTTCATATCTAACTTTAATAATTTGAAGACAGTGCCGGTATAAGACTAGTTTATACACTAGTTACAGGTAATCTTATTTCTTCTGAGTATCTTTCATTTTCTTTTCAAAATACATCATTACAACTAGGCTTTCATTGGAGCCGTACTACGACAGTTATATCCACATCTTTTTCTTAGTATATTTTCTATTTCTCATAAAAGCATCAAGAACTTAGCGAATCTGAGGAATTTGAAAAAACCGTAAATCTGACAACACCGAGCGACCATTGAGGTTGTGTTTGTGCCGTTTGTGGCATTTGTTTTATCTTACCTTATATATTCTGTGGTTTTATGTTTGACGACATTGACAGTCAAGATACCGATTTTTATTGATTTCGTGGTTAATTTGAAAGTGAAAACTGCTATGTTTTAATCCTACGTGAATATCAAAATATAACAAGAAGACACATTGTAGCTCCAGGACCTTTACAGTGCGTTGAAGTATATGAAGTAGTCTATGTTTAAGTTCGAATCACATGTAAATCTACCCGTTTGTATACAATATTCAAAAATCGATGTACCACGCAAAGTTAAGTTTTATCCAAATTGAGTTTTGAGAACAGCTAGGCCGTTTTTCGTTAATTGCTGGCTTCAGGTGGATGAGTTGTTGTCGCTGGTGTTTTTCTGTGATCGTTTCACCCGATTTTAGCAGCTCATAATACAGGATAACCTTTTGATCCCACCAAATACAAATCATTACTTTGGCGCTGTGAATATTTTGCTTTGGCGTTGATTTTGCTGGTTAGCCGGACTTCACATACGATTTTTTCGTTTCGGATTATCGTAATGAATCCATTTCTCATCACCAGTCACAATTCAGTGCAAAAAACTCGTCTTTTTGTAGTGCTGGAGGAGCATTTCCGACATGCAAAAGCGCCTTTCCACATCTCTTGGCGCAATTCACGTGGTACCCAATTTCCGAGTTTTTGGATGAATCGAAGGGCCTTTAAATGTCTGGAAATGGTTGATTGATCAACATGTAATGATGCTGCGAGCTCCTCTTGCGTTTAACACGGGTCCTGATTGATTAATTCTTCTAATTCTGCATCTTCAACTTTTGTTGGTGGTTTTCCGTGTTCTTTGTCCTTAACATCAAAATCGCCACCTTTAAACCGACGAAACCCTTCTTTACAAGTTGTTTCGGACAGAGAAATTCACTGAGCAAATGATATGTTTCGGCCGCACTTTTCTTTGCAACAAAGTAATGTAACATCACTTCCCGGAAATGTTATTTATTTGGGATAAAACTCATTTTAAATAATGCAATAAAAATGTTGTTTTTTTTCGCTACAATTAAATAACATAAACTACGTTTATCATCAGGTTTCGCTTCATGTTAAAATTATTCAGTTTCGAAGGGCGGATACTTGAAATGCGAGCATGCTTAGTTAAATTTTTGTTCATTTCGGACAGAAAAAATTATATAGAAAAAAAATATTTTCTTTCAAAAAGGATGGGGAGGCTGAGCTTCCCTTGCCTCCTCTGACCGGCCGCCACTGTAATGATTGATATTTGACCTGAAA
This sequence comes from Bruchidius siliquastri, assembly GCA_949316355.1. Classification (NCBI taxonomy): domain Eukaryota; kingdom Metazoa; phylum Arthropoda; class Insecta; order Coleoptera; family Chrysomelidae; genus Bruchidius; species Bruchidius siliquastri. The sequence goes on from OX438537.1 coordinate 21,814,383, forward strand.
TAACTACTGCCGTCCGATTTGTAATTTCTGAGCAGTTCCGCAATTCACAAACTATTCCATACATTCAATCCAGGAGTCTTTCATTGGAACTTGTCCGTCATGCATTATACGAAAAAAACCACATCTATTTAAGCGAACCTACCTGAGATGAATTATTCAACCCACATTGCTCTCGAGTAATCGCAATTAGGTAATTTCCTTGACAAGAGAAGACCTTCACCTCCCTTCGACTTTGCCAGGGATTGCTGTGACAGTTTAGGTGTGGTAGACTGGAACCCATCTCAAGGCTTTATCTGTTGTTCTTCCGTGTTTCGACAGTGTTGCCAAACCAGCAAACATTAAGTCAGTGAGTTTTCCAGTTATACTGGGTATTAAATAGGTCGTAATACCTTTTTCACATATACGAGGCTCACGCTGAAAGTTTTTAGATATAGAAAAACTATAAGGTTTTTTAAAAAAACTTTATTCTGCTTTTTCAACATATTCTCCCCCTACCTTAATACATTTACACATTCGGTAAAACCACTTTCTTGTCATCAACGTTCTTTTGAAAGGTTGTTAATATCCTCCTCGAATGCAGCGATTGCTGCTTCATCGGTGGAAAAATGGCGACCTCGTACATTTTCTTTGATCTTAGGGAATAAGAAGAAGTCGCACGGAGCTAGGTCCGGAGAATCAGGTGGGTGAGGGAATAGTTTGACATCTTGGTCAGTAAAAAAATCGAGTGTTCTAGCAGCGCTGTGGGCGGGTGCGTTGACATGGTGCCATTGAATACCCCGCAGACCAGTCTTTGGACGGCTCTTGCATAGTTCTTCAAGACTACATGAACACATTTGGTTATATACCATTCAGAAGTAACCGTCCTATGATCTTCCAAGGCTACCGTTGAGATGTATCCACTTTTAGAAGAAAAAAAATGCGAGCATTTTCTTTCCAACACTTTTAGAACGACGAATTTCCGTTGGAGGCTGTTTTTACTGTGCCGATTATCAAATTTTTCAAGCATAAACTTAGCAACTCTTGTTGTGGGACCCATCTGGAACACCGCTTCCTTAGGCGAAGGTGATCATGAATGATTGTTCGGATCGCTGCCGATCTAATCCTCAGAGAAGCCTTAATCTCGTTGTAGGTTATATGTCGATCTTTTTTTACCATATTTTGTACAGCTTCTACAGTTTCCGGAGTAACAGCAGTGGGCGGTCGACCTGTACGAGGTTCACCATTGAGTGAGACCCGACCTCTTTTAAACTCAGCAAACCAATTAAAAACTGTATCCCTACAAGGGGCAGAGTCCCCAAAGCAACTCACTAAACTTTCGTGATATTCCGCTTGTTTTAGTCCCTTTTTATAGTCATACAAAATCGCGACTACCCGGTTGCATTTTCACGTTAAAATTCGGCCAACACTTAGATGCATTCGAGACCGTGGCAAGACAACTACTGAACGATCTAAACGCTGCCTTTGCGTGTAAGCACTTACAACTTTAGACAAAATAGCTGCGTGCTCAAACTTGTATAGATTAGGAATATCTAAAGATTTCAGCATGACCCTCGTATTTTACACACAAACATTGTACTAGTAATTTGAACAGCGCCTGTATAACAACTTAAATATAGACGACAAGATAAGCGAAAGTGCAATTACGATCAGGGACACTTTTTTTTATAGGTTTTAGGTTGGTTTGGATGCTTTGTTCTTCCATCCGTGTCACTTATTTTCATCTGTATATCGGTCGATCTTCCTGTATGTCCTTATCACCGCATAATCTCAGTAAACGGATAAAATTTGAATGGCGATATGATGTTAGGTCATAATATAATGCTGATACATTTTCGAACATTACGTTATTGATAGCGGAGTTACTAGCAAACCAAAAAAATCATGTTTATTTTTTTGACTTCCAGATCATTTTGAGCGTAATCACGTTTTCCTTTGAGGCCAGCCACTTCTCATACTTGAAATTAAATTTATCTGGAATAGATTCGGTACTTTCGCAGTTTTTTATTCACGGTTTGGCCTTAATATGAGTTCAAGAAGAAAAGCGGAAAGGTAAATAAGAACTTTTTAATTGTTTTTCTTATCTGCGGTGAAAAAAAACATGGAGTTATATTGGAAAGCTTTAGATAATTTTATAACTATATTTATAAACCGCACAGTGCGGATGAAAAAGTTGGAATATAGTCAAAGAAACTTTAAATCGACAACCAAGAGAATAACAGCTGCGCAGGCCAAACAGAATTTTTAATTGGGCTTTTTTGACAGAACATTTGCATTGGTGACATCATCACCATTTGAAATCGTCATCGTCATCTACTACCAATTCATTAATCCATGAAAATAATGATTGAAATAGAAATAATATTTAGTGCGACAAATTCAATCTTGAAAGAAAATACGGTCGCACTGGTCAATCGTATTTTTTGATTGCGTATCTTTTGCACTGCTGACGTCTTCATTGTTTGAAATATAGCGTCAGAGAAATTTTTAATTCGGTACTCCTATTGTACATCCTACATGAAAAAATATAATTTTTTAACAAAGTTTTGAATCTTATCAAGGATAAATGGAAAATGTTATAATTACACAAGGAGCTGAATTCTTTTGCTTAATTTAGAAAGAGATAAATCTTGAGATAAAGTTATTAATAATGAATATTACAGTTGTGTATATAAAAAATGACGTTATTAATTGTGTTGTAATCAGAAACAATTGTTGCTATTTTGAAAAGTCTTATCCCACGTCTTTTCCCAATTGATGACGTCACCAGTGCATTTTTTGACTAAAAAAAACCTAATTACATTTAAATAATTAAACGCTTCTGGCATCTATGCAACAGTTTAATTTGTCAAACATAATTAGCATTTTTATTAATAATATATCATATCCCAAACGGAGATGACGTCACCAGTGCAAAATTTATGTAAAAAAGTGTAATACAAAATTTAGTTTGACTTGTGCGAGAATTTTTGTCTTGTTTGTGCAGATAAAATTTTATTTTATTTATAATTAATTTACACTGTATGAGATTTCTGTCTATGCTCATATTCCTGTCACAATACTGTTGCATAGCTGTTCAAATATCCAGCTAGACAATTGCTGCCCTCTGTAGCTGGGCCCTTCAACCTGAAGAGCTTATATTGAAGTAGACGGCATATTTCCATGAATTTCTGAACGATATTAAATTCTCGTAGCGTTTTCCGATGTCTCTCCAGTAGAAAAATTCTGTGAAAACTACACACCTTTCTTTTAAAACTAATAAACGAGATGTACAAAATACTCTCTAAATTTTCCTAGAATGTGTACCAAAAAAAGTAAGTAGAATTTAAATAGTGACAATAAATTGACAAATCTAAATCATGTAAATCTAAAATTATAGAGATTTAAAATAAAATCTGAAACATCTACACTTTGTGATGGTTTCTTAATTGTTACTGAAACAATTCGTAACTTTTTGTCAATTTTATTTTGAATATTTAATTTGGATAATGCCTCTGTGAACTGTTGTCTAAAATTCAAAGCCAACTGCTCCAATTTGCAAGAAAATCGCACTGTTTGCCGAATCAAGAAACAAAAATTAAAACTTCGACCAGCTTCAATTGACTCCTATATAGTCCTAAAGGTTAATATACCCAGTTTTGATCAATCTTTGGTATACTTACTTTATGTGATTATGGTGTACCTGATGATTTTCTTAAGGCCATAACTCTAGGATTCAGACATCATATTCTCAGAAAATCTAAAGGTAACATGGCTTATAGCAGTCGTCTTGATGGAACTACATGTCTCTGTAAATACTGAGTGGTACGTCTTCAAATAAATTAGACAGATGGTGTAGTAATAAATCCAAATAAACTAGTGACTAGCTAGGTGTTATGTAGCCTAGGTAGCCATTGTCAAGAGTCAATTTGTTTATGTGATACTGGATCGTCACAACTCGCCAAACAACTTCTCCAAAAATCCGAATTAATTTTCTCCTGAAGATGCCGACATAGTTGACGAAACAAAGTGGTTTGGGGAGCAGTAAAACTGTGTAGTGTTTGTAGTCGATTGAAGACGATAATTCAATCGAAATGTCCTGACGAGTTTTGATGTAAAATCTTGTATATTTGTTGTTTTTTACATTCTTGAAGTAGGACACCAAAATCAGTAGGAGTGACAACATTGTTCACAACCCACGTGACGTACTTCCTCAAATTGCTCCGATTTGCATATAAATTGTTTAAAATCTAACGGGAAGGAGAACGAGAATGGATGAGAGATGGGATAAGAGCGTTGGAATTGTTTAAAGCTTATACTGTGATCGACTTTCTGATTCATCCCACTTTTTCTGGCCCATGATGGAAATCAGATATCTCAAAAAAATCTGTATCGATATTCTGGTTGCCTCTCTAGAGTTGGCAATGTAGGTAAATATCAAAAAATGGCCATTATCAAGACCAAATTTTCCTACAAACCAGTACAAAGAACATCAACTCACCTAAGTGTCGCCCTCTATGGGGACACCTCTTGACATCTTACGAAGCCAACGGTCATAAAACCTGGACTGCCTTAGAGGGCAACACTTAGGTGAGTTGATGTTGCTATCACACCCTTAACTGGGTTACGTATATACACCCAATTGCTCTCTACACTTAGACCGCCAAGCTATACGGACGAGTCTAGGCTAAAGACGAAACATGCATGTCTATAGCAGGTTTGATGCATTGTGGAGAGCATACACTTAATATCAGTACAAAGAAATTATTTCAATCCGATCATTAGTTTATTTGGAAAAATTCCTGGACGGACATAAATAAATGTATATATCCATAAAAATAACTATGAAATCTCATAGATTACTAATAACATCTATTTATTGTTCTGCAGTTGTAATATTACATACATACCGGTCTGAACTGTAATGTCCAATTTTTTATTTTACAGTACCTGCAGTTTGAACTTTATAGTAGATCTGCTCAACAGATAACTCTAATTAAAGAGCAGGATAAAGTAATTTTAAATTGTATTAAAACTTACATCGTAAGACAAGCTGTCAACACCTTTTACTACTTCATTCATATAAAAAGGTGTGAAAGAGTTAAACAATCTAATATTAAAATTTACAAATATTACCACATAAACACTTATACATAAATATACATATCAAACCATATGAAGAGCCACATGAATTACGGTTCTATTAGCAATTACAACTACAATAATTAAACCGGAAATTGAGAATTGACTCAATCTGCCTCTAACGGTACACAAGGAAACATCGACACAAGCTAATCTTCTCTATAATTATGATTCATTATAAATGGAGGTGAGCACAATAATACGAAGTAGGGTGGAGTTATTAAGTTGGATACGTACCTCATACTTGGGATCGAAGAACAAACCATTTGGCAACCTGAATAGGGTAAGGGGAATTGATTCAATTTTTTTCATTGAAGCATAATCAAACTGACAGATTGTAAAGGCAATGCAATTCAACTTCATATAGGCAGCTTTTTTACCTAGCAATCTTTTGCATTCATCAGTATATTTCTTATGTACGTTTTGCAGAACCCATCTCTATAGATGAGCATTCGTTCGTGCTGCTTCAGTATTGAGGCAGTGTCTGAAAACCGGATCTCAGTTCCAATGCAGCCATTATTCTAATTGCTTGTTAATATTCCAGATACGTTGCATATTCTGTAGTATATTTCAAGCTTTGTGCCTCAGTGTAGGTAACGTTATGTCAAGGCTGCAGCTAGAAAATTGTAATAATGGTCGTACATGGTACTCGGGACTGATATCTTTTGAAGAAGATTTTAATTATAGGAACAGACAGGAAGCATAAAAGTTAACATACCGAGAGAAATTTAATCAACAAACTCACTCCACCCATTTAAGCTACTTTGTACAGGAAGATCAACTGACAGTTCTCAAAAGTGTTCAGTATGCAGGTTGAGATAATTCACGCCACTGTCATAGAGTTAACAGAACAGAGTTCTAACCATATTGAAGGCTTAATCATCTGATGACCATATTGATGGTTTCGCCCCGTCATTTAATATGCATCTGTAGAAGATTGATCATAGACAAATAGCATCAATTTTACGACAAAGATTTTGATTGGATATCATTATGGCCTTGTTTCTTCAATAACCACTGATAATTTTCATATAATTATTGTGTACCCTCCTATATCTACGTGATTCAACAGTTCGAGAGGCCGGAATCTTATGACGATCGTATCTGCATTCGTCAAAGTGACTGCGAAAAATATACTCATATTTGGCGGGCCTAATTTCGATGTGTGAGTAGGAGAGAGTTCAGTAGAATAATATGATCTGTCCTCTCTCGTATGGATTGGTTACCAGTGCTCTAGAATGCACCAATGCAATGGTCGGTGAAACGTCGATTGGAATAAATTGTTGTTAATGGGATGACGCATAAGGCGGTGTTATTTTTTTTACCAGCCTTGGCTGTCTATCGGTTTGCATGTCAGTTGCTGTTTTTGTCATAGCGCAGTCTCAGTAACCTCTTTACTGATTTTGGGTCAAGAACATTGACAAAGAAAAATATGTTGACTTCACGTCACATTCCTAATAGGCTGATTACTCTCTGAGTGATCTTAATATATTGAATAATAAAACTATGCAAAACATACAACCAAAACATGTTCTTGTTTTCACGCACTCTTTTATGTATGAGCTGATTCTACAAAATTCTAAAGAGGTATCGCTACCGACTATAAAAGCATGAGAGGTACCGAGTCTATCTTCAGAACTCCATCTTCTCGTCCTTGTCACTTGTGAGGGAATTCAATCGAAATCCCAATGGTATCATTAGAGATTGATTAGGATATACAGACAGACAGAGAGACAGACCGACAGGAATGCGTGTCTATGTCATAAAAAAAGGTAATACCTCAAAAGTGAATTTTCTACATCGCCGCCTATTCGGCGGAAAGAAGAAGGGAATATTACGGAACAGAAATTAGCCCAAAGCAGTGAGAAATTGAAGCAGTGGCATACATTTGTGGAAGTATATACTTTCGAACACAAACTGCGTAATATAACCTTCCCTTATCTCGTTCCTTAAGGTGGAGGGATGCTTTTTACGAGGAATAGGCTTATTAGTCACAGTGCATATTGGAAGCCCACCCTTGAGGATATTCAGAGATAAGCGTTTAATAGAGACCGTTTTCGTTTTATCGATTTGCACCCCGAAGCCATTAATATCAAAACAATGAATTATCCGCATTCTAATCCACAAGATAGAACCCTACATATACATTCGCATTTAGAAACTCGGAAAGAATTTAGGTTACACAGCTTCTGTTTGTCGGCCTGATACTCTGCTAACTGAGCTAAGTAGGCAGTTTGCTCGCTCGTACCAGAACGCAGTGATGTTAATTGTACTCTCTAGAAAGCCGTGCGTATCTCAAGGTACAGCACGCCAGTGTTTGGGTCGGTATAGATCTCTTACCACTCACTAATAACCGATTCTTACTATGTACCATTTTACCATACGCAGAGCTTCCGTCTTTCAAATTAACAAGCAAATGATTCATGATAGTTTCCTGTATACGAATTATATTACATTACATTTTACCAAAGAATGGTATTTTCGAATGAAGATTCAAGTGTAAAAAATCTATTTTTTATTCCAGCCAGCGTTGTAATTTTTGGCTTTACACATTATGTCTCGCATGCTATATATGTAGTTATGGACACCCTTACTGCATCGATCTTCATTTGACCATCCTAAAGTAGTCTATATTAAGTTCTAATTTTGAAACATGAGTCTTATCCAAGTCGATAATTAATAAATAACAGAATAATATTCCAATTTTCGAAATTAATTCCAACACTCATCTCCAAGCATCACAAACGATGGTTCTGCTCATTGGAACCTACGAAGTCTAAGTCCTAATAGTTAGTACCTTGAAACAGCTGAAACAATTACCCTATTCGCATTTAGATATGCAGCAAAATAGTTGGCCTACTGCGGATTCGGACCACACACCTTCTGATTCCCAGTCACACCGTCTACCCCGCTAAATCAAATGTCGATGATGTTAGGTAACTGCGCGCTTTTGTCATATCTCGACGTACAGCGACGATGATGGGTCGGTAAAAATCTCCGTCTGCCGTTACTGTCAGTCCCCTATCACAGCACGATATGGGATACAACTGTGACATTATTTGCTTGTTAATCAGTAAGGTGGAAATCCTGGCAACCGCATCAGGGTTGAACATAATAAAAGGGGGATTAGACGATGATACAATCATCATCAACCAATCACAACCACTCAAGTTTTGAGAAGGAATATGATTCTAATCAAAGTGAGTTTCTATGACAAATATTCACCTCCTAATCCACAAGATAATAACGGCACACCTGCTGATCCGGACAGAGGCTCTACCCAACTGAGCTTAGCAGGCATTCCACCCTACCCTTTAAACATAACTGCGAAATAACCTATGCTTATCTCATTCTCAAGACTTCTTCGAAGTAGAGATATGCTATTTACGATTGCTGGGCTTATTAGTCGTAGTACATGTTTAAAACTCAGCCTGAAATGTTTTCTGAGATAAGTTTTTAATGGAGACCGTTTATGTGGTATCAATCTGCACCATGAAGTAGCCAAAAAGTAAGGTACGCCTACCTGTAAAATATTTGAATATTCCGCCATGCTCCCGAAAGTCACCATATCTATTTTGTGAGCCCATGTTTACAACTTCTGACTTATTTGTGTGGTTGTCATTCACCAGCTCAGCTTTAATGAAGATATCCAAGCACATGGAAAAATATATACGCAAATAATTTTGCAGGTATGTTTAGATACCTTTTGTTCCTATTTCTTAACTAAATTTGTCCAACATGCTTGAATAGAGACTGTGTTTTCTGAAACTTCTGTTCATAAAGAGAAATTCTAAAAGTAAATAATTCATTTCGCTATATTTAATTGCATCGTTAGATGGTCAGATTATTCATTAACAAATTATTACACAAGTTCCATGTAATTTGCGTAAATAAAGTTCAATCTGGATTGTTTTTACAATTCTTCTTAATAGCCTTATCATCCAGTTTCGTTGAGTTTAATGATCACCGCAGGGTTTTTTCAGATTGCCTTATGTTTTATTCATGCAATCCAAATGAAGTCTTATGTCGGTTGCTTAAGATTACACTTTTGTATGTTTTCCCACGGATGAGCTAGGACAGCTTTATTTTTATAATTATTTTATTATATTATTCATATATCTATATTTCCTAATTGTGAATTTGCATTTGGTATATTTCGCAAGAAAATAATTGTTGCAGGAGCCACCTCCGCTCAGATTGGTATTCCGTTTCACAAATCGAGTGCCGAACATACCGCGTATGCATTAGGGTGTGGCGTGATCTTATCCTCCATCTCCCTTTCTGTCTGTTCAACCCAGATGCGGTTGCCGGGATTTCCTAATCTGAGAGGTAATTTAAACCAGCTATAACAGCCGCCAGCAAGCCTGATTTGCGAGAGTACGCAAATTTCAGTTGACGTGGAGCTCCCCGCAATTCAATGTGCGGTCTATGCGCGTGTGTATATTCGCTGACAGCTATTTTGGTATATTACGGGCATATTGCTGAAACTTGACAAGTGGACTGTCTGCATGTTGAAGGGTAGATTAATATTCCCTAGTCTGACTTCTGATGGAGGAAAATTCGCAGTTTACACAGAAGGATCCGTTGATTAAAGTAGTCTTAGTGACGCGTCTTGCCTTGATATTTGACGTATGGTCAGATTGTAATATTGATAGTTTACATAGTCTACCTAGGCTACTTGTCAGCTGGCTAATTAAGCTTCATCTTGCATACAAAACTAAAGCTTTCAATCTATGTTTAGGTATGCTTTCTAGCTATACTTCAATTGAATTATATTTTGTTATGTACGTTGAATTCCTACCTGCGTCAGAGGTAACATATTATTTTGACTCCATTCCAAGGTTAAGCGGTACCCCTAGAAAACCTCAATCATCACAATCAAAATGTCCATGAAATATTTCATGCCATTAAATATTATATTTCTTACGATATTTTATTCCCTAATATATTTTAGAAACCAGTTAACATATTATAGTCAGAAATTTATAAAAACTTCTGGTAGTGTATCGATGCATTTTGGATTCAAAAGATCAGTCTATTTATGTTGGGTTCAACATTTCAACAGAGTTTTGCAGATACTTTTGAACTGGAATATTTCCATGAAATTTAAATCTTGTATTATAATTTTATGATGTATACTCAGTATAATGCAGATCAAGTCCAAATTGTCATGCTTCCGTTCTGACGCTTAAACTCATTCGGCCACACTACCCTCTGAGCAAATACATCGAAACGTCGAAGTAAGGTAAGAAAGCCAGTCATGCAAATTCTGTTATTTAATACACGAAGCTCGCATCTTCGAGACATCTAGTGATAGATTAAATTAGTCAAATGGCCACTCGCGTATTTATTACAAGTATGATCGAACATCAGTAGAAGTATTATCACATCAGGTTTCATGAATGTAAGCCCTAAATCTGTGGCATGTTTCTCTTGTTTTTTTAATGAATTAGCAGTCTGATAAATTTTAAGCAATAAATATAGCATTCTGGTGACATTTCAAGATTCAAAGCGTGATGCCTTACAGATAGACTTTTATTTGTGATCTCATAACTTTGTCTAAATGTTAATACTTCAGTTAGACTGGATTGGTACTCTCAATTATGTATCAATATTAATGTCTTAGTTTACTAGTGATATGCTATTCAGTTATAGATCTCAGACTGGTCATCTAGAATCTGGATGACATATTCAAAGATGTATCTCTTATGTATACAGCAAGGCTAATCTAAATACTAAATTTAAAGAAATGGTGGGAGTGCTTCAATATCACATGATATTTCAATGTATATTTTATCTATTCCAAACTGAATCACATTCCATTTCAGCTATTATACTCCCATATCAATGAAGCTTTTCTGAATAAAAAATAATCAACCAACGCAATTATTCTACGTCGGCAATAAATTTCAGAAATTAAGAGAGAAATAATATTTGCACCTTCCACAATACACTAAGCATATATCTGACGCTCGTTTGTTACCGTTTTAATAATGCCCTAGAGTTCTAAATTCATTGGTGGAGATCGTATCTATATAGCTGTGAGTCGATTTTCTAGATTCAATGTAGCAAAAAGTAACTATCATAGTATAAGGATTTTATTAAGAAACTGAAGTGGGCACAGGGATTAAAAATATAAATAAGAACCTAATGTATTTGTATGTGTGAATTCATTATAAAATATTCTTGAATATCTATCACGCTCCCAATGCTCCTCCAAGGAAATGCGAAGATATACTTTTTATGGTGATTCAATTCAGAATAGATTAACTACTACATTGTGACTCTAGTTGGTACTTCCACCATTTTTTCAAATTTAATATTAAAACCGTTTGTTGTCTGTGATTCATCTTATACTCGTGAGAGTATGTTTAATCCCAAGAAAAATATTATTTCAGATTATTTTATTATGTTCTGGAACTGGTATAATATTTACATAATAAATCCTTTGACTAGATGTAGTTTTAAAAAACAAGTTTGGGGACAGACCAGCCTTTCAGACATCAGCACAAATAGAATCTTCCAGCTGATATAAGGTTTTATGTAACTTGGTTCTTTGTGGTTAATAGTAGGTTTGTCTTATGTCACCGAAATGGTATTAATTTAAAGAACAGGCACAAACCAAATGAAAAAAATGACAAATATGAGTTAACGTTCACATTTATTTATACATGACACATGTTACTAAAAGATAAAACAGTAAATACGAAATGATGATGTATGTTAATAGTAAATAAGCCAAAATAATTGATCCATGAAATCTATGAGCGTATTGAAGTGAATATCAAAGTTGCCATTAACTTTACATGCCTCCATGAGCTCCACTTTATCCCTAAATATACAAAAAGCGACACAAATATACACAACCTACATTATTGCTCTCATTTTTCCATAAAATATTCTATGAACTGTATCACACAGCCCGTTATAGAATTGTTTCATCAAAATCAAACCGCTGTTATTGAATGACATACCAAACTCAAATGAATTCATTCGGTACATTGTGGTTTGAATAACCGGAGCCAGTTGAAAATGCTTAATGGATATAAAAATCCTGAAAGAATATACATACAACATTTTATTATGTTTCTAATCATTTTCAGTCATAATAAAAAATCTTGTAGATTGTAGATGCTCTTACTTGGTGAAACTCTGCCACCATGCACAGTCAAAAATGTATTGGAGTGTGTGAAATTTTGATATGAGACCCCTTTTTAGCTTCCTTCCCAAAATTTTTGTCATTTCGTCAACATATCTGTTTTCTAGAGTCCATTTTCTCAATCCATATTCAACTTTTTATAGTTTTCTCTTGATAAACCTCCAAAATATCGAGGTTTTGCCTGTTTTCCGTTTTTATCACATCATCTCAGAAACTGGGATGTCATTTTAATTTTTTTTATATTTGGAAATCATAAAGCAGTAGCTTGCTATTTCAAATACTGGTGGGTGATATTTTCGAACAACGGTAGTACCGTCACAGCATGAGTAGTACTGAGGCAATGTAATGTCAGGTGCGTCGTGTCTGTATTTTCTCGGAAGAGATTAGGTCAGAAACTTGAGTGATTGGTTTGGAACACAGTGGTAAATACAATTTTCTGAAGTTGAAAAGAACCCTCAGCGAAGGTATAAACTGGAATGGATGTAATTCTTTCAACAGTTCGTTGAAGAGCACTTGCATGCACCTGGTGGTAGGCCATAGACCACAAGCTAGATCAGAAGTCCCTTATCCTACGGCTCTATAGAAAGCTCTTGATGGATGGAGTGTGATGACTCTAGATTCTTTCACTCTGCGCCATAAATGAGTAAAGTAAGGTCACTCGTGAATTCGGCTAGTGCTGTATTAGTGATCCACGATGGTTTCTTCGTTCAGGGACTAAGGAGCTGTACGTTGATGACAGTCTCTATAACGTTGGAAATGATGCAGATGCATGTATTTAGAAGCTACATGTTGATGGATTTCTCTATAGCTTTGAATATGTAGCAGATGGTGTCACTGGTCTGTAGTTTCTCACTAGTTTGGTATTAACGATTATTGATGGTTTCATATTAGCAATCATTGATGATGTTTTTGTCCAGATACTGAGAAACTGCATATCGATAGCAGTACCTCAGACATTATCCAACGAAGTTTCAGAGATGTATGGTTGCTGGGTATGCTTTCTGGAATTTGGCTGAAAAAAGGGTTTCAGTGGAGCACTGAATGGATGAATGTAAATCATGTCATTTTCGATGGGTTTGCTTTAGTTTTTTGTCCAGATTAATGGATGGTACTCTCCAAATACAATCGTGAAATCAAAATAGATGTTTTACCTTAGGAATACCTCAAATTATCTTTACACACCCAATCGAATATCAGATTAAATTATATTTTCCTCATGAGACCTGAAAGCCCATTACAGAAGAAAATTAGTTTTGGTTGTTTGGTGTTGACGCACTTCCGTTGCCCCTATCCGGAGCATCAATTTAGCTGTGGAGTAGGTAATATTTGTTCAGAAGAGTTTACATCAAACTGCCTCTGAATCGATCTCTGTCGACTATAGTAGGTAGGAAGCGAAGGAAATTTTATTCAATTTAGATTCTCAATCGGAAACTATTAACGGAGTTCACAAACTTCTGATTAGGTTACCGGATATATATCTGGAAGGCTGACGTCATATAATTTAGTTTCCTATATAGGTTTCCAGGAGTTTTCGTATCTATATTTGGAGATAAACTAATAAGTGTTTCGAAAGGAAGTTTCGACATATTTTTTTGGATTAATGGTGTAAAGGGAACACGAAATGGAAACTAATACGTTGATACGGTTATGCTACTCATTTTAGTATCAGTTTGAAAGTAAATTAGTCTGTCAGGCGTGGGTTCTTTGAAAGTAAATTAGTCTGTGAGGCGCGGGGTCCTACAGCTTGTACTTCATCCCACATTTCGATCGCCTCCTTCCAGTCATCTTCTTCGATGGCTCGATCTCTCATGGTTTTCCTAATTTCTTCTATCCATTGTGTTGTCGGTCTTACTCTCCTCCTGCTGTTATGTGGTATGTTCTTCAATGCTTTCTTTGGCCATCTTGTCTCCTCCATTCTCATTACATGTCCGTACCATAATAATTGCTTTGACTCTACTCTCTCTGCTGGTGTGACTATGCGCCTTGTCTCCCTTCTTATCCCATCGTTTCTGACGTGTTGTAGTCTAGAAATATTGCATGATCTCCTCAATAAATCTATTCTTCATCTTTTTCCCTTTTTCTATGAGTTGCCAGCATTCACAACCATAAGTTAAAATAGGCTCTACAATAGTTTTGTAGATTGTCAATTTTATTTGGCGTTTCATTTTGTTTGACCAGAGTAATGAGTTTAATAATCGGATCGCCCTATTTCCTTGTTGTGTTCTATTTTCGATATATTTTCTTGATGTGCCGACTGTCGAAATAATGCTTCCCAGGTATTTGAAATGATTACATTTTTTCAATTTTTGTAATCTTTTACTTGTTTGTCTCCTACTTTCAAATACTTCGTCTTATCTATCTTAACAGACAGACCCCATCCCTTATATTCCACTTTTAACTTTCTGAACATATAATATGCATTGTGTTCGTCACTCGCTATAATTGCTTGGTCATCAGCGATAGGGAGGGTTGTTAAGCAGCGCTCATCCATCTGGATTGTCATTCCTGCTGGTTTTCTTTTCCAGTTATAGATGGCTTCTTGAATGTATATTTTAAACAAGGTGAGTGATAAGTCCCTTTGTTGTCTGAACGGGTATTTTCCATTCGCACTAAGTCTCTTGGGATCCTTATATGTTCCATATGACCCGGAACTGAGGTTTTACTCAGGTCAGACCTCGGCAATATTTCAAATTTTTTTTTCAAGGGTACTGTGTCATAGGCCTTCTCTATATATACAAAAACGGGGTGAGTAGACAGATTACGATAAATTCGTTTTTCTAGTATTTGTTGTAACACAAATATATTGTCAATGCACGATCGTCCAGCATGGAACCCTGACTGCTCTTCTGTATTATCTTTATCTCTTATTTGAAAGTGGTCCTTCAAAACATACGTACACAAATATATTTTTGGTCCTACAAGTTTTATACCTTCTATGTGAATATCTTAATACTAGTGACAGAATTGGATTCATCTACCCGAATCATGTCAACACTAGAAAACTAATACGGGATTCGCGCGGAAGTTATAATACATATTTCTCATGATTATTTGCTGTAAAATGAATACAAGATGAATAGGAAGAAGTTGTTATGGTTATGATTCCGATTTTGTTTTAACTGCCCATCATCATCGCACTCAAAAAATACCCGAAAAAGTATTCGATCAACTTGCCTTGGTCGTTATGTGAAATCACTTATAATCAGTAAAATAAATTTACTAACATTCCTGCTCTCTCGACAAAGTGCAAGTGAAACACATTTAAAAAGATGGAGTTCCCAAAAGTTATTCGCTACGTTCTCAAGTGATCATAAACTTTAAAAAACGAAGTATGGTACTTTCCACCACCAACAAATAGTATCTTACCACTCCCGAAAATGATCATAAACTTGAGAAAAATTAAAGTTAGAGAACTACTGAATTTGTTCTATTCTTTGCTAATAATAATAATAATAATGCATCGATTTTAATATAGCAGCATCAACTACTATGACTCCACAACATGCTAGTCCCCAAGTTCAATCAGAATCGATTCAGCGATTATTCAGATTATACAGTAACACACACGTCGAAAGTTAGTTAGACAGTCAACCGGATTGAAACAAGTGACAACGTGTCTTGCTAATAATAATTCTATCAATATACCAATTCTCAGAAATAGAAGCATTAGCTACTACGATCCATAGCATAGCCATATATTATTTAAATATGTACAGAGGTTACTGAGATTACACAGTGACAAAAAACGTCATCAGTCATGCAGGCGGATGTAAACGACTGACGCAGATTTTCGTGATGTTGAGATTATAATTCCGAGACTTCCGTGATCACAATAATAATAAAAGTTTATAAATAAATCAAGTACATCTATAGCCAATTTACACAAGGTGACCTCAGCTCGTCCCCAAAGCCTTGAGCACTTTGATCACAGTTCTAATGGAAGTTCCGAAGCATCTTGATCGCCACGTCACATAAGGAATTTTAAGCTCGTCTCCAAACACAGTAATTGCTTTGATTACTGATATAAATTGCAGTGGATAAAAATCTGAGTTCATTTGATCTTTTCACTATTCTGTATCCATATCACACACGTTTTCAGCACATATCAAACTCTTTACCATAATCTCTTTGCATGTTTTCATCGGTGAGGTATCACAGTATACGGAATATCTGACCCTTTTTGTTGGCAGCAAACTTTTTCCATTATAAAAGGGAAGCTCTCGAGTTTTTGCTGAATAAAATGGGTTGTATGTGTTTATTTTATTCGGTAAAGGTAAATTCACTTGTACGACAGTGGAGAGTTTACGGCGGAAGGGTTTATCAGGGATTTATGGATCAATGTGCTCCTGGCAAATAAGATTCGATTTTCGTTTACCCAAACAGCTGCTCCCGAAGGAAGAAATACGTAGGTCATTTCAAAAGACTTAGAGTTCGAGAGCTCCTACGATTTCGTGCATGCGGTATTATTTATGGTGGTCAGTTATGAAGACGACTATTATATTGCCGATACTAGTGTCTATAACGATTATTTACTTGCTAATTTGAACAATGCAAGCCGATATAAAAATTTGCATTGAAAAACTCGGAAAGAACTTGACCTACTGCAGGATTCGAACCAAACACCTTGTGACTGGCGGTCAGACGATCTGCCATCTGAGCTAAGTATACACTCTGGGCACTCCGCCCACTTGATTAGAATGATGATGCTAATACGGACGGAGCGCGCCATTTGATATTCGGAAAAAAACTTGACCTACTGCAGGATTCGAAACAAACTCCTTCTGATTGGCGGTCAGACGATTTGCCATCTGAGCTTAGTATACACTCTGGGCACTCCGTCCACTTGATTAGAATGATGTTGCTAATACGGACGGAGCGCGCCATTTGATATTCGGAAAAAACTTGACCTACTGCAGGATTCGAACAAAACACCTAATGATTAGCAGTCAGACGATCTACCATCTGAGCTAAGTATACACTCTGGGCACTCCGCCTACTTGATTAGAATGATGATGCTAATACGGACGGAGCGCGCCATTTGATATTCGGAAAGAAACTTGACCTACTGCAGGATTCGAAACAAACTCCTTCTGATTGGCGGTCAGACGATTTGCCATCTGAGCTTAGTATACACTCTGGGAACTCCGTCCACTTGATTAGAATGATGATGCTAATACGGACGGAGCGCGCCATTTGATATTCGGAAAGAAACTTGACCTACTGCAGGATTCGAAACAAACTCCTTCTGATTGGCGGTCAGACGATTTGCCATCTGAGCTTAGTATACACTCTGGGCACTCCGTCCACTTGATTAGAATGATGATGCTAATACGGACGGAGCGCGCCATTTGATATTCGGAAAAAACTTGACCTACTGCAGGATTCGAACAAAACACCTAATGATTAGCAGTCAGACGATCTACCATCTGAGCTAAGTATACACTCTGGGCACTCCGCCTACTTGATTAGAATGATGATGCTAATACGGACGGAGCGCGCCATTTGATATTCGGAAAGAAACTTGACCTACTGCAGGATTCGAAACAAACTCCTTCTGATTGGCGGTCAGACGATTTGCCATCTGAGCTTAGTATACACTCTGGGCACTCCGTCCACTTGATTAGAATGATGATGCTAATACGGACGGAGCGCGCCATTTGATATTCGGAAAGAAACTTGACCTACTGCAGGATTCGAAACAAACTCCTTCTGATTGGCGGTCAGACGATTTGCCATCTGAGCTTAGTATACACTCTGGGCACTCCGTCCACTTGATTAGAATGATGATGCTAATACGGACGGAGCGCGCCATTTGATATTCGGAAAAAAACTTGACCTACTGCAGGATTCGAAATAAACTCCTTCTGATTAGCGGTCAGACGATCTGCCATCTGAGCTTAGTATACACTCTGGGTACTCCGTCCACTTGATTAGAATAATGATGCTGATACGGACGAAGCGCGCAATTCGATATTTGGAAAAAACTTGATCTACTGCAGAATGCGAACCAAACACCTACTGATTAGCGGTCAGGCGATCTGCCATCTGAGCTAAGTATACAATATGGCCACTCCGCCCACTTGATTAGAATGATGATGCTAATACGGACGAAGCGCGCCATTTCATATTCGGAAAAAAACTTGACCTACTGCAGGATTCGAAACAAACTCCTTCTGATTAGCGGTCAGACGATCTGCCATCTGAGCTGAGTATACACTCTGGGCACTCCGTCCACTTGATTAGAATGATGATACTGATACGGACGAAGCGCGCAATTTGATATTCGGAAAAAACTTGACCTACTGCAGAATGCGAACCAAACACCTTCTGATTGGCGGTCAGACGATCTGCCATCTGAGCTTAGTATACACCCTGGGCACTCCGTCCACTTGATTAGAATGATGATGCTAATACGGACGAAGCGCGCCATTTGATATTCGGAAAAAAACTTGACCTACTGCAGGATTCGAACCAAACACCTACTGATTGGCGGTCAGACGATCTGCCGTCTGACCTAAGTAGGCACCCTAGGCACTGCGCCCACTTGATCTAAAAGACCGATGATGCTGTACCCCGAGATACGGACGAAGCGCGCAGAAATTCGGAAGGAGAATTGATTTCAGGTAGATGTTGTGCTCGTATCGTTGGGTCCCCAAAGTAAAAAATTTATCCCACCTGCGGCAATGTGAAGCTCGGGAAGCATTCAATATATATTCCCTGAGGTGTGACATCAACTCCACTAACGCGATTCATTTGTTACCTGTCTAATCCTTCCACCATGAGTGATGGTATTAAATGAGCTTCTTCTGGCGTTTCCACTGTATTCGCAGCGGCTAAAAACAAAAGGAAAGTGGAAAGTGACATATAGCTCTATGTGGAAAGCGGTGTTGCCAGATTTCATATTTACCATTGACGGGGATGCGCTCCGAATCACTCATTGAGGCTCCTGAACTCAATATAGAAATTGCCAATCCATCCAGTGGATTTGCCTGAAACTACAAAGGACCTCAATAGATTAAAGATGGTGAATGCGCGATCGAGCTGTCTTAAAGAGCCATAGTACAATGAATACTAGAAAAGGCTAACAGGCTTATCCTTACCAGGACAAAAACATCACCTCGAACGACCTCATCTTGGGGTTTGTGAGACCCTTTTATTTTTATGAAGTCGGCCCAACAATGCCTGGACTTAACAATCCACATTCCACGGGATAGGGCAAGCTGGCGATTCTCTGTCGGTGGTGGGTAAATAGAAAGCAGTTCAAAAGAAACACGAGCCTGTACGTTTTAAGCACAAGTATTCAATTACGGTCTTCAGCGGCCGAAGTACGCGTGCGGATTTTATAACGATGACGTAGATCCTGACTTTCAACATTGAGTGGTCTAAGTAAACGATACTAGAGTTTCTATCACTGTATGAATCGGAGCCTATAATATGCAATACACGAGATACAAATCATAATAATAGAAATTAAAAATTAAAAACCATAAAAGTCAATTTAATCCTTTGTTGTTACTGCTCCATTGAATTTCTTCCTGCCGATACTGTTGTCACGTTAGGCTTACCTCAAAGTTCATTCGTTCTGTGCCTAACCAATGAAAAAGTCTACAAAACGAACGATTATATACGCACCATGAGAACGCACTGTGACTTCCATATTTCCGCCTATTCAAAACTCGACTCGACTCCATTGGATTCCTCCTTAATACATAAAATGCCACTGTACACATGTTCGCCGCAACCTTTTTAGCTCTATCAGCTCTGGAATAACAAGTGGTAAAATGAAGATATTTTTCTCCTGGAAATGCATTCGCATATGTGAGGATGACCTCCCAAGGACTTTTTGAAGCTTCCAATGGACACAATCCAGAAACAAGCAATACGTCTAGTGAATGCGCCTGACCTAACAAGTACCTCCAGAGTCTAGAGCTAGAACATCGAAGAAGGGCAGCTGATCTGTCTCTATTCTATAGACATCATCGTGGCAGATGTTCAACTTAGCTGTCTCGCAAAATAACACCAAGAGCCGCTCACACAGCAAATATTATAGAAGTACAAAGGTGCCATCCTCACCAGGTCAAACTTACAAAGCCTTGAAAGAGCCTCTTCCAAGAGTCGAGAACCTCGGCGTTGTGGAATTTTTCCCCCAACAATTACAATCTGTAGCGTTTGAAGGTCTATGTAAATAGATATTTATTCCCTCGCAGTGCTTTTGGAGCGCGTTTCTGCCTTTGCGGAGTGTTATCTATGTAAAAAATATATTGTATTAAATATCTAAACGTCTTGTAGAATGTCTTAAAGTTTATGAGCGATTGAATACAATATGTAATGCAATTCTCTGTATTTTTGTACATCTGGCAACATGCTTGCCAGATTCTGTTACGGATACAATATCTGCAATATGTGACATCGCAGGATTTATATTCAGTGTGCAGTAAAATATTTATCTGGGGATGTATAGTAATAAATCCATGTCAGTTCATATAACAATAGCACATTTTTCATGACTTTAACGTTGCTTGCCTTTTCTGAAAGATAATGGATTGGTGTAGTTGCAATGGGCAGCTGATTTTTGCGGTACAATATCTTTTATGTGATGGCTAGCCAAATTATTTATATTGAATCATCGAGCTGAATAAATACGACCGGGTATGGACGGTTACAGAATTGTATGTAGCTCATGGATAAACATGCCAGAGTGCATGCTTACATGCAGCAAATGAAACAGTGGAGTATTGTAGTAGTAGTAGTAACGGGGAGGCAAAGCCTGGCAAGTATGCCACCTTTGGCCCTTTTTGCTGACCCCAAAGGCCATCACTAGAACTATGGCAAACATGGTAACTCCCTAGTGTCGAACCTTACAGACCTTTTAATAAAGGTCATGATGTCCGACCATTCCGCTAAGTAGCACTCTTCCCTGTGCTAAACACTTCAGCCCAAGGCCACTGTATACGGCACACTCAACCATTGGAACGAGGTCTCGTCCTCCTCCCAGCACTCCTGACAGATTGGGTCTATGACCACTCCTATGAGTGTCAGGTGCCTGTTCAATCTGCAGTGCCCTTTGAGGATCCCTACTGACAAGTGAAGTGAATCCCTCTTCCGGTTCAATAACCATAGCTCCCTACGTCTGTTGGGGCCTGCTATGAACCTCTTGGACTGCCTGCAGTTGTCTCTCTCCAACCATGCTTCCGCATGTTCGTTGCCCAAGCATCTAAGGCATTACTGACCTGACCCCTGCTAATACCCAGCAAGGGTTCGAGGACAATGAATGTTCCCCTTGGTCCAGTCTACTTTCTCGTTACCTGGCACTGTGACCAGGGACCCACACGAGGGTCACGTTCTTGGATTGGATTCTTGGAGGGCGGCGCTTCATTCCTGGAACAGTGGTTATCTGATCCTAGGAGATGCTACTGCTCTCAAAGCTGCCTGACTATTGGAGCATATATACATGTCCTGCTCCGTGAACTGTTGTACTTTTGCTGAATATGCCACCATTAGGATGGCAATGCAATGTTTCCGCCTGTGGGTTCCCAATATTTTAACATTTTTTTTGGAGGAATTTATTTCAAGTATTCCTCAAGTTTATAGATTTTTATGTTCCTATGGTATTAAGACAATTCAGAACAATTCGCCAAGAATCGTGTTCCTTATGCGGTGAAAATTATTCAGTTCAAAAGTTTTGTTAACCTACTATCTGAATTTTGCTTGAAAATCAGCTCTCAGCGAACCGGTTCAGGAAATTGGGCACAGGGTACAATGTGAGCAAGTTTCTATACTACGCAAATAAGATAACAGTCTTATGACGGAGGGACAAGAATCCGCCCTTATAAAGTTAAATTATGACTGTCTTTAAATTCCTTAGTAGAAACTGTGACCCAGTTCGGTTGAGGGAAAATTTAATCAATGTTCTTCTAGATTTTTTGCAGGGTTTTTTATAGTTTGTTTCTGGATCCCAAAAGGGGGAGCATTGGTTTTAAGTTGTTGATTGGGACTTCACACGGCATTGTCTTTTTGATATGTGCATTATGACCCTCATTTTGAATTTACCAAAATCAAATATTAATAGCAATAATAACGGAGCTCCGAAATCCTTGAATTGAGAATTTCTTTTTATGTGTATAGCGTCCTAAACTTTTATTAACTTCCGAGCCATTCAGCCTTGTAAACTTATAAAACCAACACCGTTAATTTCGAGAGTAATTCTAACTTTTGTAATTGTACAAATTGAGTGGTAGCTACACTATACAATGAAAAAGTTTCTATGACTTGAAATAAAGAGCATGAAAAAATAAATATACTTTTTCAGGACAACGACGCGCACTGTCCTAACTTCGTAAATAAAATAAAATCATCCAGAAGGTTGACTATGTACTTCCACGCTCTGGTGTTAGTTTAAAAATGAACATTTTGATCGTATTTTGGAACTGTTGTAAGTTTGTGAAGCGGATGTATAAAATTGTAAGTCAATATATAAATATATCATTCCTATATTTTTAGGGATAACGTGTTGATCATCTATGTTTAACAAGTAGGCCTTAAGTCAGTGATATAGAATATGAAAATCAGTACATTTTTAAGTCACTTTTCGAGTTATAAAGATCAAAGATTACTAGATAGTTTAGGCGGAGTGTCTGCCTTGCTCAATTGGCTGGAGCATCTGAACGGCAATCAGAAGTCCTTTTCTCCAGTTTCAAAAATGAAAATTTGTATATCGGTTTCCACGTTGAGGATAAGCAAGTAGATAATTATCATGAAAATAAAACATTCTCCATGATATATCAAATTAGATTTCCAATTGTAACAGCTTCGCACTCTCATACTAGGCTTTTGTTTTTCTTTCATCATCCTGCATTTTCTCTATGTGAAGCTAAGGTTTTGATAGACCAAATCTGTTATGAAATTGGTGAGGTATTTCGACGCTAGGTAGGCTCTTGGTTCTACTATTAATCATTTATGTCGTTGTGGCGGAGAAGTTTTCAATGCACAAGGCATACGAGGGTCACGCTGAAAGTTTTAGATACAGAAAAACTACAAGGAAGAATTTTCCAAGGCTACCTTTGCGATGTATGTACTTTGAAAAAAAGATACGTCCATTTTCTTTCCAACACTCATGGAACGATAAATTTTCGTTGGAGGCTGCTCACTTTCAAAGCACCAAACTAATGACTGCTGTTTAGTTTCGGGATCATAATGGTATAACCATGTTTTGTCTCCGGTTACGATATTAAAAGTGGCCAACACTTAGATGCATTCGAGACCATTGCAAGTCAACTACTGAACGATTCGAACGTTGCCTTTTCGCTTAGCATTTACAACTTTAGACAAAATAGCTGCGTGCTCAAACTTGTTTAAACTTGTATAGATTAGGAATATCTAAAGACTTTCAGCGTGACCCTCGTACAAGCTATCTCCGTATAGTCTAATGCTTTGAAATTATACTAATCGCACAAATTCGGAACGGTAGTCCGCATATCCCACTTCTGAACTACTAAAACACCTTTACATATTCATGACAAAGCAGAGAACGGTGCTATAAACTGTAATTAGCTCCATCGTATGTGACGTGATGGTCCGCAAAATAGTTGGTAATTTGCAAATAATTATTTGAATAATGCATAGGTGAACTGTGCAATAAAATATTTGCTGAGGATTGAAGTATGTAAATTTAATAAATATTCATGAAAACAGTCAGGGTTGAAAAATGCATCAAGTGCATAATTTTTATGTATAGATTCGATTCCAAATTCA
This sequence comes from Bruchidius siliquastri, assembly GCA_949316355.1. Taxonomy (NCBI): domain Eukaryota; kingdom Metazoa; phylum Arthropoda; class Insecta; order Coleoptera; family Chrysomelidae; genus Bruchidius; species Bruchidius siliquastri. The sequence continues at coordinate 21,838,411 of OX438537.1, forward strand.
ATTCGTTCAATTTTCTGTTGACCTAGTTGTTATTTTTAAAATACTGTTATTAATCTGAAGTATGCAATTTTTTTGTAGCTTAGTATAATATTGGTATGATTATACCATTTTTCGCACGTTTTGATTGGCGATTAGAAAACTTTTTATCAGCATATTAGTTAGCTGCCCTCTTGAATGGTTAACCTAATTTAGCGCCACCCTTGGATACATATGTACCGTTTTGCAGCCTTTCACCACAGTCACGCCTAGTTAAAATCAATTGGACCACATGACATATTAACACTTGGTTTACGTCGCCAGCATGAAGGCTTTCGAATTGCTATGACATGCCCCCCTTCTAAATAAACTTACCCTTTGCACGATTAGACGTTGTCAAAGTGAATTTCTGCAGCAAATATGAGTACTTAGATGATGCTTACTGACGGGTTTCACAGCAGAATTAGTGCCAACACAGTCTTAACCTATAACATAAAGGGAAAAGTCGTGATAAGCAGTATATAACAGTATCAAATTTCCTCCTCGTCTGTCAATTAACGAAGCTATAAAGTAAGTATACGTAAAATGATTAGCCGACGAACATAATGACGTAGCAGCCAACTTCTCGTAAATTAAACCGTTACCTTACCGAACATAAATTGTTCCATTCTACCCCGATTTCAAACTTCATAATTTATGGCCTTAGTGTCGAGCAGGTGGTTTGGCCGGGCGTTATTATATAAAGACTCATGCTGCGCACTCGGGTTAGAATTACACAAATATTCTAATAAAGTTATTTATGGGAGATGTAATGAAATACCGATGTCGACGTTCGAGTTATTATTAATATGGGTGAGAAGGTTCTTGATCCTGTGTTGGCATTGTTGGATTATGCAAAATATGCATCAATTCAAGATTGACGAGATGTCGCAACAGTCAGAAAAATGGTGGATGTGCTGACATAATGTTTAAGGCCTTTTCTGTCAACCTCAAGTTAAAGGCAACTAGATTGAGAGATTTAATCATTCATTGAGAAACCGGTTCTTTATATGCTGCATAACAATAAGTCGATTTTGAAAGACGATCGGTTCACTTGAAATCGACTTTGAATTCGAGAAGTTATATAAATGTCGCCTACTACTGGTTATGAGATACTCAATCTTGCGCAATATATGTAAAGTTTAACTGCAATTTCCGTGAATTTCAATAACTCTTCAAGGTTTCTCGATGACAAGTCTAGTCACATTACACCACTTATATACATAATAACACTTAAATTATGATCTGCAAAGATGTATCGCCTTGAATGGACATTAACAAGCATAAAATGCCAGAAATTAGTTTACAACACCGAGATATAAAACGCATTCTATAAAAGCTGAACTCCACGAAAGGTAATTGTCCAGACAATTTTCCTAAAACGTTGCGTTAGAGGGCTTACACCTTTCCTGTGCAAACTATGGAAACTCTCTTACCAGCGAGGAGTGTTTGCTACTGGGTGGAAGATCGGTCAAGTACAACATATACCTAAGAAGGGCAGGAAAAATATACTCAGCAACCTGTGACTCTGCTCTGTATCATGTCCAAGGTTATTGAGATTGTTATTACCGTGCAGCTTCTGAAGTATCTAGATGACAAAAATAATATCAACAACGTTCGCCAATATGGTTTCGCAGGCACAGATCCAGGGAAAACCTTCTGGTCTACGTCACACATAATCATGTGGAATAGAACAATAGGGCTTCATGGAAAGTCTCGAGTCGTGAGTTCGATATATCAAAGCATTTCGATGGGGTGTGGCATGAGAGACGTTTGGTCAAGCTTGCAGCTTATGGGTTGCCACCGGGTTTGTGCCACTGGTGATCTGTCCCTGTTCTGTAGATATTATCATGGCAAATGTTTGATCAAGCTATCTCGCATGATAACTTCAAGAGTCGGCAAAAAAGCAAACGCTAAAGGAGCTCATCTGGCGCATCCTCACCAGGGCGAGCTTACAACGCCTCGGACAAGGCTGTTCCAAAAAGCGTCCTTTTGGAGAACCTCGGCGTCGTAGAATGAGCTACCGGGTACTTTGTTCCGCGATGGTTATAATCTACAGCGTTTTAAGGTCAATTTGAATAGATATTAATCTTCGCGCAGTGCTTATGAAGCGCGATAGATTATCTGCCTTTGCGTGAGGTTAAAACAAATGCTAATCTCAACAAGTGTTACTGCCGATTAAGCCAAAAAATTACACATAGTAATGGTAAATAAACAAACATCAAAATAGTCTTCTGAAATATTTTACAGAATTTCTGGCAAAACATTGCATTTTCTTGAATCTTTGACAGAGTTGTGAGCAATTATTCCGAAACAGATTCAAATTGGAGAACATACTTCTTTAAAAAAGATTTTTTCTTAGCAGAAATAGTTTAAATAATAATGTCTTGGATGATTACATTTTTATTATACTATTTATATGTGAAACATAATTTTGGAAGGATTTAATCAAATTAGAAATATCATTCCTTTCAGAAACAGTTGAAGTAACAAATTCAGGATATTTAAATCATCGTCGGACTGTCAGATTTGACTGTTCACAGAGGCTAGAAACCCTAGAAAACCTTAATCGTCGCCATCAAAATGTCCTTAAGGTACCTATAATTCCACTCATTGCATTTCTGAGTTGTAAAGGCTTAGCTTTTTTAAAGAACAGTAAATGTTTTATCCAATTCTTATACAAAGTGAGGTTGATAACTGGTTTTTGCGTCGAATTTAGGTAGAAAATATGTTTCCAATGGCATCAAAAAACGTATATTGATCTCTTCCAGTTACTACCTCTCTACCAAGTTGAGGAGTTGATTAATAACACAGTATTAGAAGATAAACAAAAACACAGCAAAGACACTACACTACAATATCCTCAAACTTTCAGTTTGGGTGAGCCCACCTCATTTAACTGTTGTTTGAAACTTGTAGACAAGGTGGATTTATCAAAAGTTTGATTTCGGACATGCATTGTCTATAAAATTCTTGAGTATCACGACGTTTCGATTGATATTCTATCTTCAATCGTCTTCAAGTGAACTGGCGAACACGTTCCTTTCACGCTTATTTATACCCCGTCCGGTGACGTGTCGTTGTGCGCGGTCTGTTCTGATTGGTTCCCGATGCGCGGTCTGCTGACGTGGCTGTTTGTCGGTCATTGTTTGTTGTCTGGTCCAGTCGTATTCTATTGATCTTCTTTATGAGTGGCTGCCAGATTGGTTTAATGTCTACGCTGGGTTTGCTGGACACTTTGCTGTTGTTGAAGATGAATGTCGCCTCCTTGAATTTCCTTCGATACCAATGCGGTTCCTTGGCATTAACCTTAGCGTCGTCCCAAGCTATTTTATGGTGCTCCGTCCATGCGTGGTCAGCTATTCCAGATTTTCCTGTCTCTGCACGCTGGGTGTTGAGACGATGTTCTTTGATTCTTACTTCCAGTGGCCTTTTTGTTTCTCCAACATAGATGTTACCACATTGACATGGTATCTGGTAGATGCAGTCCTTTGTCTCTTGAGATTCATTCCTGGACTTAGTTTTTGTTAGTATACTTCTGAGGGTGGTATTCCTAGAGAATCTTGTTTGGATCTTGTATCGCTGACCTATTCTTTTGATTCTATCTGATATTCCTTTGACGTAAGGCAGAATGAGTAAGTGCTGAGGTTCTTCGTGTATAATTCGTCTACTGTTGGTATTTTCCTGTATTGTTACTTCCACTAGCTTCTTTGGGTATCCGTTATTTAATAGATCTTGTTTAATGATATTGAGCTCTCTTTGTAGTCCCTCTTGTGTGTTACAAATACTCCTAGCTCCGTCGACTAAAGTCCGGATGACGCCTTTCTTCGTGGCTGTTGGGTGGTTTGAAGTGTAATGTAAGTATTGACCTGTGTGAGTTAGTTTTCTGTGTACTGTTGTTTTTATTTTGGTGTTTCTTCTCGTTACTAAAACATCTAAAAATGGAAGGCAGTTGGATTGAAGATAGAATATCAATCGAAAGGTCGTGATACTCAAGAATTTTATAGACAATGGAAGTCCGAAATCAAACTTTTGATTTATAGATATATATATATAGCACATTATAGTCCAAATACACTGGTCCAGTGTCCTCTTGAGCATGTAAGGCGCGTCGCGTTAACAGCCTGCTTGCTTACTCGGCACACAAACGCGTCTGAAAACTATATCAAGCAAATTGGAGAAGTTCCGCTGTGCTAGGCTAATAAAAGTTTTCTAAGGTTGCAATATAACTTCCTCCGTGCTGTTACGGTTTCGGATATCTAGGTCGAGTTACTTTCTAAATAGACACGGTAGGTACACGTTTCATTAGTAAGTGCAAAAACAAGCATCTCGGCAATATTGCTATGTAGTTCTGAACGTTAAAAGGGTAATTTTTCACGGTATAGTGGTTTTGCTTCAGGTTTTCAGGCAAAAACGGTCTACGCGGGCCGAAATTAAATTCTGTGTTGCTCCGCAGAAGCTCTTTTCTATAGGAAAACATATTGTTGAGGGAAATGATATTATGGAAATGGATTATGAACACCATATTGGCAGACAATGTCGATGTCAGAGTAAAATCCACTTGGATTAAAGAAGCATTGCAAAGTGGGAAATGAGTTTGAATTATTTTTAACACAACAACAAATATTTAGCGTATAAATATCGTCAGAATGATCGGTTCATAAGAACTGTATCATGCATTCTAAACAATTCTTTTTTATTTTCACTGGTAGTCTTAAACAAAGCTGTCCAATTCTCCATCATCGAAAGAAAAAGGGATCTCGATTAAGCTCGGATAAAAATACGAACGCAGGAGGCTCTGAAAGGAGTGTATAATCTTAATGTCAAATAAAACATCGATTAATACTCAATATCACTTCTCCGCCATTTCAGGCTAATTTCATTTAATTCTCAAGTCTTTGGAAGTCTTGGAAAGGTAATAAAATTGTCTTTGTCATACAGATTTTCCTTGTTTAAACCTCTTGGTGAAATTTATTTTTGTTTCGCTCGCTGAAAGTACTTTAAATAGAAGCGAGGTGATGATGAAAATGGAAATTGAACTGTTGGAGATTCGTTTTCCATCCTGTTTGAAGTCTTAATTTGATGAGTCGAATACACTTGTATCGCTTCGCTTTTCAAATTCCCTTTAAATTGCTCTTTTAGGAGATAACTTGTGAAGCTTGTAATGAGTGTATAGTCATTTCAAGTAGCTTTGTACGGATTGCAGCTACTGCTGACGAACAATAGTAATGAATCTTTGTATCAGTGAAGATATTATTGTTATTATAGATCACCTCTCACCTATCGATAGGGAGATAAATATGTAGATTAACTTTGACTTTCGATGCTGTAAAGTTAAGCTCACTGAACTTTAATTTCAAAACACTGCGGTTTCCCAAAAAATAAAACATTTAGACTCCTCCGATGTGTAAGAAGTTTTACCTGGTAAAGATAACCTCGTCGGAGTTTTCATGTGTTCGCTGTAGATAATAGTAAGAGAGACGCAGATTTACAGATTCCCATTAGAAAGCGAGAAGAAAAATGTAGCATATGATAGTATTTGAACCATGCATCTTGTACTCACCGGACAGACACTACCAATTAAGCTACGTGGGCACGTCTCTTAATCAGGTTTGGATATCTTAGACCCTGTGTATGAGGCGACATGGTTATATCATTATGATCCCGAAACAGCATTTAGCAGTTTGATGTTTTGAAAGTGAGCAGCCTCCAATGAAAATTCGTCGTTCCAAGAGTGTTGGAAAGAAAATGGTCGCATCTTTTTTTTTTCTAAGAGTGGATAAATCACAACGGTAGCCTTGGAAAATCAAAGAACAGTTACTTCTGCATGGTATATAACCAAATGTGTTCCAATAGTCTTCCAAGAACTATGCAAGAGTCGCCCAAAGACTGGTCTGCGGGGTATTCAATGGCACCATGACAACGCACCCGCCCACAGCGCTGCTAGAACACTCGATTTTTTTGCTGAACATGGTGTCAAACTGTTGCCTCACCCACCTTATTTTCCAGACCTAGCTCCGTGCGACTTTTTCTTATTCCCTAAGATCAAAGAAAAGCTACGAGGTTGCCATTTTTCCATCGATGAAGAGGCAATCGCTGCATTTGAGGAGAAATTTAGCAACCTTCCAAAAAAACGTTGGTCACAAGAATTTGACAAGTGAATGCGTAAATTTATTGAGGTAGGGGGAGAATATGTTGAAAAAAAACAGAATACAGTTTTTTAATTACTTTCAGTGTGACCCTCGTATAATCATAATCATGTGTTCGCTGTACATATCAGCCACTTTGCATCGATGTTCTAGATTGTAGGGTCCTTTGTAAAGTCAGTCGAGTCCAATAGACGTATTACTATTTGATTGGTTTGGTTGGATTTAGTTCAGAAACTCCAAGAGCCCTTCGGAGTCCACCTCCACACATGCGAGCATTTCAATGTTGTTTTGATCTGTGCATTGTGGACTTCCAGTAGCTGTTATGGTTTCGGCACCACCAACCTAGCAAGACCAGTAACACAGTCGTACGAGGACATCTTGTTGTGGTTAATTCCCAGAATATTTATTAAAGATTAGTGCAGTACCCTCCATTTCCACCACTAGCAGACCAACTAGTGATTTTGGGGTAGTTGTTTGGGTGTTCTGTACGTTGGACTGAATTCTTTTTGTACCTCGTACATACAACGGTTTAAAAGGAACAGAGAATAGTGTTTTTTTTACTTCATTAGAGTATAATACCTTGTAGGTAAGAGCGAAGCACAAATTGGCCACTGGATAATACTTCATTGTCATTAAGGATAATATATCGCAATTGCTTTTCACCTTTATTGGGTTTGATTAAATTTTTTCTGTGTTCTCTAAAATTAACAGAAGCGAGGAACGGTCGGCTATAATTGAAAATATTTTGATTGTGTAATTCTTCTAATTGATAAGGTTGAGTGAAGTACATTTTGTGTTCATGTATGAGTTACTATCAATGATAGCAGTGCTATAAATCGTATATAAGGTATTTTTAGTATGTAAAACTGGTATCAGTGTTTCTACATAGTAACTTACATACATCAAATAAAAGGCAGTCACCTTTTTGGTGCATCTGCTCTGAAATCATTTTGCCTTGACGAATTTACACTTTCTCACAGTCTGATAAATACATGGATATAATATTTTCAGAGGAGGTTGACCTTTGAAGTAAACCACCCTTCTTTGAAAACCATAAAGCGAGGAGTTATTCAAAAAAATTTGTTTAAGATGGTGAACAATATTTTTATAATATCCTATCATCTTCTTCTTCTATATTAGCTTGAGAGCTTATAAGATAAGTAGAAGCTTACGTTGAACCCTCATATAAAATTATTATGGAGCGAATTTTGAAACTCATTATGTGTTTGTCTCTCAGGTTAAACTTTACTTATCCTGGCTATTAATTTGAACTCAAAGCACTAATGTTTCGATGTTCACAATGAAAATGACGATGAGTTGTCGACTAATTGGAAAATACTTTGTAACGGAATCATCAAGAATTGATTCCAAATCCTGCTGAGGCCACATTTTACCGAGATCTCAAACCGTTAAATTTGAATTTATTTGATCGTTGGCCCTCCTGGGATTGACCAGTCATCCGAGCGAAATATCGTAATCGTATTTTGGTATTGATTCAATTCAATCTATTACAGGCTTCGATCAAAGAGGGTTTCATGCTGAAGCAAACATGGTCATTCCAGAGATGGCGGAGGAGATACTTCAAATTGAAGGGACGCAAATTATACTATGCCAAAGATACAAAGGTGAGTGATATATTCGATATTCAATGTTTATCTTGATTTTGTTATGGTTCTGCTCAGGACTCAGGTCGACTGTAGCTTTCTCCTTGACAGAGAAAATATTGCAATGTTTTGGAAATACTCTCGATGAAAAGTGATTTTTCAAACTGCTATAAAATAATATACAGATATTAAAATGAGAAAACGAAATGTCTAGCAATTTCTTTATTTACTTAAAAATATTTCATTCTATCATCTGTGCGTGATCTTCATGTCCCATGGACACATGTTAGATCGTCCAGACACCGCGATGTGTAGGCCTAGCGGCTACGGTGTCAGTACGGAATGTTAGAGACATGGGTTCGGATTCCGCCCGCACCAAAGCTCTTTCTGGATGTTTATCTCTTTATTGTGTGTCTTTAAACTCATTTTCCTGAGTTTAAATAGGTACTGCTGCTTTATGCTGGGAAACATAAGATTAACATGCGGAAGAATGCGGCCCCATCAAAATAACAAACAGCCCGAAGAGATACAAATTTCATTATTGACATCTAAGTCGGTCTGCGATGAGAGCACGTTACATGCGAGAACAAATAAAAATTCAAATCCAACTCCAGAGGTATTCCTTTATACTCTCTCCGAGCCCGCTTGCACATAAAGATGTATGTGTATACAATTTTAAAACAACGGTATTTTATATTCAGGGTCTGAGAGGATAGCAGAATGCACAATTTTGTTTGATATGCTTCTTACTAAGAGAGGCGTAGATATACAGATTCCCATTAGAAATCGGAATGAAAAATGTAGCATACGATGGTTGCATCTTCCATTCACCGGACAGACGCTACCAATTAAGCTACGTAGACACGTCGCTCAATCGGTTCTAGTGGATATCCTAGATCCTGTATATGAGGCGACAGAAATATCAAACGTCGACGTCTGTGAAATTGTGCCTTCCCTTTTTCATCTTTATACCTAACTACAATTTTTCTTATTATGAAATTCTCATCCTGCCTCCATATTTATATTTGTTGAATCGATATCATTATCATTTATAATAGTATCTTTTATATATACCCTACAATTTTATTATTTTATTGTATTACTACATTTACTAAAGAGAAGACTAGTACAATAGTGTAAATAGCACTTATTTGCTGCAGTTAAACAAACAAATTCATGGAAAATGAAATGATCCAACTTTAGGGACCTCTTTATTTTTTTTATGTACCATTTGATCCATAGATAATATCATCAAAAACCAAAGTCAAAACTAATAGTAGTATGGAAACAGGAGACGAAAATATTTATATAGTCTCTTACAATGTTAAATGCCGTACAACGGCCAATAGGACCATGTTTTCGATATTGTGGGTTTTTTACGATATAAAAGTAAAACCATCTTTTGGGGGTACATTTTCACCTGTCACCATTCAAACAAAAATTCTGCGGGGATAGTCATATTCAGCATCAAATGAATTTATTAAAATAATTCAAATTGAGACACCCTATATAAGTTCCAGTGATAATTTCTACAAAAAAGATGCGCACTTACTTATCAAAGTGACTTGCAAATGAGTGTAAAAGTAAACAATTTCCAGAGAACCATCTCGCCTTTTGATAGAAAGGACACCTGTGTTTTCCTTTATCTCACCCTTGCTCTCGCAGCAACTCTGCTTTAGAAGAAAGAGCGAAAGAGAACATACCTTTCCCACTCAAGTGTCAGAAATGAGATTAGCAGTGTTACCTATAACCTCTGGTCCGGATAAAAACGGTATATTTGAACACAAAATTTCATAAATAAAGCGTTCGGTAACACTTTTCGATTTATATAAGTATAAATCATCGTTAGATTTGAGTGGTTGCAATGGCTACCCAGGATATTTATCAGCTAGGTCCGATCATGAATACAAAACTAGAGCTCTCAAATCTAGCATTCCATTTATCCTTTTTCCCTCCTTTCGAAGGAAATATATTTTTCACTTTGACGGTCGCACGCAGTTTGAAATTCGGAAGAGAAATAGCCCTTGGGGGACTGCCCCTAACTAAGCAATGCTCTGTATCTGTCAAGCAGAGTGTCAACTAAGCTTAAAGGTAGACCGTCTGACTGGCAATCAGGACGTATGGGTTCGGATCCTGAAGTGGGCCAAGTTTTCTTCGATTTTCTAAATGCGAATTTATATATGTCCTTAATTATCATAATTTGTAAAGACACTTTCGTAACAAGAATATTCATGCCATACGGTTTCAATCGTCAGTTGTTTAGATATATGTTCTTTTGTCTAATGACTGTTGTTTTGTCTGGACACTCATTAGTCTACCTTTTAGAAAGACCCTACGTTTGATCTAGAATATGCAGCTACTCTAGGTTTCAGCTTGTCTGCGAAAAACGTAGACACTTTAATCTGTTCGTACAATGTGTCAATAACTTGTTCCTAAAACTTTCAAGTAGATTACCCTGAACACATGTACATCATTAAATTTCCTTTTTCTAACCATCCTCTTAGATAGAAGCTTATGAAGCTTATAACAGTTTATTTAAAGGGTTCTTTTAGTCAATGTACCTTATGAAACCCTCTATGAAATTACAAAATATGATTTTTTTAATTATAAAACATTTACTAAGAAAATAGTATTGTTCTTTAATATGACCTCAGTATGAACTATCAGGAATTCTAGAATGTATTCGCATTGTAATTATTTTTTAGTTACTGAAATCAGTCACACTGCATATATTCGGATAATCTTAGGATATGTACTCAATTTTGTTGTAAAAACAGTTTCCCAATGTAACTCAAGATCGCAGTTTCCTAATAGTTTTATTTTTTTGCTGTTTGAGACACACTGCGTAGGCCGAACGATTCCAAGATTTCTGTTGATACAATCAAATCACACGATGCTTTCATCGAATTTATTAACCGGGATGAAATGAGGGAAGAGAAATAAAAGCTCTCTTTCGCAGAGGGAACTCCTGCAGTGTCTGATAAAATCCTGTAATCGATACACCGAGTTGCCGTGATTGCATTCTCATCACGCCTTTTCCGTTGATAAAATCACAAAATAGTTGTTCGAATAAGTGTTTACAAACCTGACGGGGTTCCATATATAGAATAACAAACTATAAATTCTAAAAGCAAACTTTCTGAGAATAATCTTAACAAAATATGATGAAGTATCCAATACAGATTTGTTATATAGTGAATCAAATGATAAACTCATAACATCGAATTTTCTCACATAGAAACGGTGTCAAGAAGACAATATCATTTTTTATCAATGCAACCATTCTGGAGCAATTTGTTGTACAAATGCTCAAATCGTGACAGCCATATAACAAATTCTACTGCTACAAAACATTATGGAGAGGAAAATCAAGGGCAAGAGAAACCAAGGAAGACGAAGAACCTCTTGGCTGAAAAATTTGAGGGATTGGTTTGGAATGACATCAAAACAATTGTTTAGAACAGCTGCAAACGAAGTCAGGATTGCCATGATCATATCCAACCTCCGCTAGGAGATGGAACTTGAAGAAGAAGAAGAATGACAATCCCATCTAGCAAAATCTAGGAACACTATTGCTTGAAACTTGTAGACAAGGTGGATTTTTCCAAAAGTTTGATTTCGGACTTCCATTGTCTATAAAATTTTTGAATATCACGACGTTTCGATTGATATGCTGTCTTCAATCGTCTTCAGGTGAATTGGCGAACACGTTCCTTTCATGCCTATGGACAGAGCACCATAAAATAGCTTGGGACGACGCTGAGGTTATTGCCAAGGAACCGCATTGGTATCGAAGAAAATTCATCACCAGCAACAGCAAAGTGTACAGCAAACCCAGCGTAGACATTAAACCAATATGGCAGCCACTCATAAAGACGATCAATAGACTACGACTGGATCAGACAACAAACAATGACCGACAAACATCCACGTCAGCAGACCGGAATACCACTCATCGGGAACCAATCAGAACAGACCGCGCACAACAACACGTCACCAGACGGGGTATAAATAGGCATGAAAGGAACGTGTCCGCCAGTTCACCTGAAGACGATTGAAGATAGCTTATCAATCGAATCGTCGTGATACTCAAAAATTTTATAGACAATGGAAGGCCGGAATCAAACCTAGGAACACTGATTCAAATAACTTTAGTGTTAGAGTTCTTCGGATATTGTTTTCTCATACAATCATTCTTGTAACATTTTTGTACCCTAAGTAGTATATACTCAAGTGTTTTTCCGTCACCATCACATAAATAATAAAGCTTTCGGTTCTGTTTTGGCGAGAGAGCACTTTCAGTTGTACCCTTGAACAACAAGTTTTTCCCCATATATTTCTAAGCAATTGTCGACCTTTACCTTCGCAAAACGTGAGTAAAGTGTACAAAAAAAACTCTGGCTGGAGCCTAACAGGGATCTTACATTAAGCTTTGAAAGCTTTATATTTTTAGTAGTGGTCAGTATTACATATGACGCATTAGATGGATTAATTTCATCGTGAGTTCATTTATTTTTTGCCGTCGGAAATTGTTGAGCTTTGGGCTCGAATAGACGCAGCGATTTTTTCCGTAACTTTCGTCACATTCGAAAATCCTTTCCGGTTCCACTTTCATGTTAAAATTCGGCCAACACTTGATGCATTCGAGACCGTGGCAAGGCAACTACTGAACGATTCAAACGCTCCCTTTGCGTGTACGCATTTACAACTTTAGACAAAATAGCTGCGTGCTCACACTTGTTTAAACTTGTATAGATTAGGAATATCTAAAGACTTTCAGCGTGACCCTCGTCCGCCTTGTGGACTGTAGTAATGGATGTTCCTGTGAATACAATTTCATAGGATGAAAGAGAACCTTCAATTTCCGAGTTTATTAATAATTTTCTGGTGGGCCGTGTTGTAAAATATCCTTTCTCTAAGCTTTGTCGAATAGTAGTCGGCTTCGCGTCGTCAATATTTCAATTTTCGTTGAACGCGATGAAGCTGTTTCGCTTTCCAAACAATCTTTATTAGAATATCCAGCTGTTCACTTTAAGCTGAAATGAAAGCAAACAACGCAGCCACAGAATGGACGGATTAGAGGAAGCGGTTCCACCATTTTCCGATAGAATCTAATGGAAAAACCTTTTATGTATGCCGCAGGACGTGGAAAGATCGTTTGTTCGCCCTGGTATCGTGTACCGTATCAAACATGGAACTTTACTAAGCTTGTAGGAGCAAAGCAGTGTTCGAAATTATAGTGTAGTTCAAAGGCGTCAAGCTGCTAGCAAGGAAGCAAGTTTTTCTGGAAAGAGTGGACTCTCGGTACGACAAAAATGTAGGCAGTTACGTTATATTAGTATACAATCAATTCACGCAACTTTCAACTAAAACAGTGGATTAAACTTCTATTTATGGTGCGATATCGTGATTTAAAATTTTATTGTTTGATACTGAGTTTGTCTACTTGACTTCATATTTCGGTGACAGTATTAATAGCGGTTTAACGCCAATATCAATTGAATAATATTTTTGAATTCCCTAATAGTACCACAATATATTGGAGGAAACAACTGAATCGATTTCGATGAATGTGTTATAAAATTTACATCAAAATTTAAAATCCGACATATGAGACGCAATCGTTATCCGATTACATCAAAAAATCGTTTTATATTCATATTTTCCAAACGCAACAAACAAAGTTACTTTCCTGTCCCTCTCAAGAAGTAGAAAATTTCTAAATCCGATTTATGATCGAGTGAAAATTTCTTGAAGACGCTATAATTCTTCCATGGGTAATTTAATTTGCTGGAATACAATTTCGCGAACATTTTGAGAGGGTGCGCCAATATCGGCAAAGCAAAAGTGGAGCTTCACTTTTGGACGACTTTGGTAGTAATGCAGTTCCATTAACTCAGTCCTTTGACGCAACAAAGCAATAATTTTTATTACCTATATTGGAACGCTTCACATAAAGACAATGTATGTCTTTTCGAAGCTTAACACCTTACTTTTATTTCATAACCAGTAATGCAATGGGATGTTTGTTTAGTAAGTGTGCGTGAGCGTTATCGAGCCCTACAATATGACAAGATGTAAACAAAGTGAGACAATTCATAGCATTTTCACACAATATTACGTTTTTTAAAGCAACTCTCCTGTCTTTAGACAGTTACGGATCATGAAGCAGACCCTAAATAGTGATAACATACAAACAGGTCTGTGCGCGGTTGGAGTGAAAGTGATTCGGAGATATGGATGAATACAACCAGAGCGTACCTCACAAAGCACCATCGATCATGTGGTCACTGCATTGTGGTGGTCTAACGGCTACAGTCTCATCAACACCAACCGTTTTTATGCGTATCTATCAGCAGACTTTATTTTAGCCGTCCCTTTGTTATGCTTCCACAGTTTGTATATAAGTGATTTTGTTACTGTGGTAATAATCGTTAGTAGTTACCTACAAGAAAAACAATGATGTGACATTGTCCAGACTTTACTGAGAAATAGCCAGCTCCTCAATATGGGTTGGGAATAATGTTAGGACCAAGACCAATCTCAGTGGAATTGAAGAGAAATAGAATCCAAATAATGACGAAAAATAAATCTCGATTTATATTCCCAATTTTGTAGATTGATTCACTCAAATATACGAGATTAAATACCTTTCTCCGCAAAATTAACGAATATCTTTCCCCAGGAAACGCCACAAAACTTCAATTTCATAATTGATTTTAATATCCAATTCCAGAAAAGCTTTTCCCTCTTGTCAAGTCTGATTTAGTCGATAAGACGTTTTCCAATTTCTTGTGGTCTGAACCTCGATTAAATGTATATTACTTTATCTCTGATGATTTCGAAGAGAAACGACAGGTGATGTAAGTACAGGGTGTCTCAAAAGTGCAATGGACATAAGTATCTTTTCCAAAAAAAATTAAAATAGCAGTTACAAGAAATAGGTAAGGGAATTCGTCTAAATGACATTGAATTATGATAACTTTCCAATTCCTTAGCTGATTGTGATGCTTCTAAAGAGAATGTAATTTGTGATCTCCAAGATTTGAAAATCGGAACGCGTCACTAAAAGCAAGAGTTTTATTTGTGAAACTGTGTGCAAACTACACAACTTTTTATCTACATGACGGAAGAGTTTCACCAAATAAGAGCGTCTACAATCTACATGTTTATATGATCAAATATACAGTATTCTTACTTTAAGATTATCGTAGCTTTGCGCATATAGGAAAATATGTGATACTTGAACGAAAGCACATCTTCTTGGTCTGAGAATTTATTTTTATGTGTGCATCGAACTATCGTAGTACCACTTTGTATACACCAACTCTGAGAAAGCCTGGATGTGAACTTGTGTATCTGCTTCCATCTCGCCGATTAGCAACTAGTTGACCTTCTTCAAGATACTTCTTCAATGTCTTATTATTTTTGAGTGTAAGAATGTCGCTTACAATTTTTGACGCCTTGCTGCTTGACACGAACTGAGCACAACATGGCAACCGTTTTTGAGGTACCAAATTCCAAACCTGTTCTGATGTAATCAAAACGTTGCATATACGTGTATCTAACTGTATTAAAACAAACGCGAATAGTGTTCAGTTGAAAATATGATTATATATACACCACGATACGTGCACATTGTTTTATACGCAGTCAATTCGTCCACTTGACGGAGGCTTGTTAACTGGCTGCAGTGGCTATATAGCGAAAACCAGGTCAAACCTGCTCCCATTATGAATTTGATGAAAATCCGTCATGTAACTTTTTGCCGCTTTTTGCATAGTCCTCACTGGAGTGTTGTTCAACTTTTCGCTTGTCTCTTGATCAGCTGCTATTTCAATTAGCGTTCATTCCATGGGGCTGGATTTTATTGGCCTACATTTCTATACAGTCAAATTGGTATCTATCCTTTGTAACAGTATAACTGATAAATACGTAGGTCATGCTGAAAGTTTTTAGATACAGAAAAGCTACAAGGTTTTTTTAAGAAACTTTATTGTTTTTTCAAAATATTATCTCACTACCTGAATACATATACGCATACGGTAAAACCACTTGTCAAATTCTTGGGAACAACGTTCTTTTGAAAGGTTGCTATTTTTTTCCTCGAATGCAGCGATTGCCTCTTCATCGGTGGAAAAATGGTGACCTCGTAACTTTTCTATGATCTTAGGGAATAAGAAGAAGTCGCATGGAGCTAGGTCCGGAGAATAAGGTGGGTGAGGCAACAGTTTGACACCCTGTTCAGCAAAAAAATCGATTGTTCTAGCGGCGCTGTGGGCGGGTGCGTTGTCATGGTGCCATTGAATACCCCACAGACCAGTCTTTGGACGGCTCTTGCATACTTATATACTATTCAGAAGTAACTGTCCTTTGATTTTCGAAGACTACCGTTCTGATGTATCCACTTTTAGAAAAAAAAGATGCGACCATTTTCTTTTCAACACTCTTGGAACGACGAATTTTCGTTGGAGGCTGCTCACTTTCAAAGCACCAAACTAATGACTGCTGTTTAGTTTCTGGATCATAATGATATAACCATGTTTCGTCTCCAGTTACGATATTAAAAGTGTTTTTACTGTATCCATTATCACATTTTTCAAGCATAAACTTAGCCCAATCAACTCTTGTTGCTTTTTTCTCACTGGTGAACAAATGTGGCACCCATCTGGAACACCGCTTCCTTAGGCGAAGGTGATCATGAATGATTGTTCGGACCGCTCCCGATCCAATCTCCAGAGAAGCTTCAATCTCGATGTATATGTCGATCTTTTTTTTCACCGTATTTTGCACAGCTTCTACAATTTCCGGAGTAACAGCAGTGGGCGTTCGACCTGTGCGAGGTTCATCATCGAGTGAGACCCGGCCCCTTCTAAACTCTGCAAACCAGTTAAAAACTGTAGCCCTAAAAGGGGCAGAGTCCCCAAAGCAACTCACTAAACTTTCGTGACATTCCTCTTGTTTTAGTCCTTTTTTATAGTCACACAAAATCATGGCTCGAAAATCGCGACTATCCGGTTTCATTTTCACGTTAAAATTCGGCCAACAGTTAGATACATTCGAGAATATAAAATACTGAACGATTCAAACGCTGCCTTTGCGTGTGAGCACTTACAACCTCAGACAAATTAGCTGGGTGCTCAAACTTGTTTAAACTTGTATAGATTAGGAATATCTGGAGACTTTCAGCGTGACCCTCGTAATGTCCCACGAAAAAACTGCGAGTTCCAAATTTTGTGTCAACCTGGGAGTTGTCAGCAATGGACACTTCTGCCGCCACCACATTTTTTATTTGGATATCGGTGACAGTGAGCCAGCCATTCTCCCGATGTAACTTCGCCCTCCTTCCAACCGTGACAGGCGTTTAAAATATTTCAGATGGTTAATGGAAATTCTTGGGGAAACTCCTTTTAAAAAGCCGGTGCTTTTAAAAGTTACGCCGAAGCTTACACGCTTCTCCTGTCTTCCCTTTTATGCATTATTTTTCCTTCTCCGGGGCTCAAATGATAATCAGAATGAACGAATGGTGCCTCGTTTGGAAAGGCGCTCAGGAGGATTTCCTTTTGATTATGCAGATTTTCGACCCTTGGGGTGAGTAAATGTTGATATAAAGCAGTAATATAGTTGTCAGAGACTAAAAATAATCTCTACCCGCAGCTTGAATCTGTCAATCGTGAATAGTTGCAGGAAATGGCTTAAACCACCCCTAACTACTAGAAAACATTTGTGGCTTTGTAAAATAAAATAATATCAATGTGATCTATGAACAATATACTGAACTTTGGAGATTTGAATATCATGGCAACAAACCCAAGAACAAAGGAGGAAATCTTGGAACAGAGAATTTTCTCAGATAGTTATACGTTATTAATCATTGAAACATGTTCCACAAGGGGTGCACATGGGTAAAGATTAACCCCTAAACTCAAAAAATACCATATAAAGTGCAATTAATTCTTTTTAGGTGTGCATATCTGGCTTCTGGTGGTATTTTTCAACAAAAAAATTGTTTGTGAAAGGTTGAATCCACTTCTGAGGCTAAGAAAATAGTACTTCATGAAAAAAGTGATCTCGAACTAGAAAACCATGATCTCTATTCACGTGAAGAACGAATAAAAAATTGTACAATTTTGTTTCTGTCGTTGATGTTTTGTGGGTAGGTTCTTGCGGTATGGTTTTAATGTTCAATATTAGTTATGTCAAAATAAATCAGTATTTTTGGATCGCGGCAAGTCTATCCCCAAATAATATCAAAATCTGTGAAACGCTCACTACAAGGACAACTAATAATCAAATCGATATCTATTTAGAGTTTTAAAAATATTATGAACACTCAATATTGTTTTTGAAGACATGTAGGGTGACGAGTAGAATAAATATAAGATCACCTTCTTGTAAAACGTTCAAAACTCAAGCTAAGCAGACTCTGCAAGTTCCCACAACAGTTTTTAGCCACATTCTAAAATGACCAGAAACACTTAAAGCACGTAGAATGAAGGTTAAGTCACCTTCCAAAAAGCTATTTTTAAAATGAAATACCCATATTCGGACTTTCGCATATCCGTCGCTGGTACGGTTCCGATATCAAAGCCTACCGCGATATTTCCCTCCACTTAGTTGCGATATCAATTGATATCTGGTATCGATATATTATTTTTATTGAATCATCCCTGAACAGAACATGGATTCAAGGCTCAATCACACACTTCCGCAGACTGATAGAGCGGTTGGGGTTTCATTACTTCCAGTTCATTTTCCAGCTATATCCAATAAACGTTGTTAAAGTGAACAGCCCAGAAGATAAAAGTGCCCTTTTATTGAATGCCTTTTACCTTTCTCCATTGTGTATTGAACCTTAAAAATTCGGGAAGATCGGAAGGAACTATCAGTCACTCTACTCGTATCACGTACACACAGGTTTTCCTTACGTTAGCCGGGTCAACATGGTTGGCAAGCCCATGAATTTTCTAGTGCTGATCTACATAGACATGAAACGATGTAGTTACCACAGTACTAATTAATGATATCGAATACTGTTAGCAAACAAATATCTAGGGCTCAGAGCGGCGCAAATGTCTGGAACATTTGAATTAGGTGCATTTGAAGCTTCCGAAAATACAGACACCGGTATATGCCCGCAATATCTCAAAGTATAGAAAACACTAAAAATAAACTTTCAAAAAAATGATCTACAGGCCATCACTAGAGAGACACAGACCCTTGAAGGACGCCACTGGAAACTTGTTTTTCTTGTACAACCGTAAGAGATCACATAATACAGGGCTCAGAGTAGACCATCTTTGTAATACTGCTCGATGGTGTGAAGTAATGCTCCCAAAACTATCTGAAGCTTCTGGACTGAATCCAAAAAGGAGCAATATGTCCTGTGGACAGGTGTCAGAGTAGACCATCTCTGTAAAACTGCTCGATGGTGTGGTGGTATCTTAGCATGTGAGTATCTTAAGCCCTTAATATCTCATCAACAAAATAATATTTTCTGAATAGGTTCTGATAAAATCATTTTTACGACTGCTATGTATGATATTTATGACACCTTTAAGTCATACATACTTAAAGCCATTTACGTTTAACCGAGCCTGAAATCGCTTCCTCGGGCCAATAACATAAAGGGAAACACATAAAAACTCCCATCGATGGAACGATGTTTTTTTGTGCGGAGAAAGGGCAATTTATGTGATTATCTTTTCAAAGTGTCATCCCAAGAAGGTTTGCTCCCACAAAAGGGGGTGGATGATGGAAATCTATAGTCATAGATACGAAGTAAGGTCGCTATAAAATATTATACTCTTTTTCATCTTCTGGACTGGATTAATAGATTTACTAACAATTTCTTCGCCTCTAAAGCCTCTATCTAGTACAAAATATGAAAGATCATTTAACATCAATTCAAAATTTAACATTTCACTTTTTATACCTTGTTTAATTAGTAGCCAGCAGAGATATAAGATGGACAACTAGACAACCATAGGAAAAGTTTATATTGATTATATACCTGATTGCGATTATCTATGCAAATTTTCGAATTACAGTATTTCGAGTGCTGTGGTATCTTCAGTAATCATCAGGTGAACCAGCGAATATGTTCATCTTCGACTATTGATACTATTTGCACTGACCGCAATAGTAATATATTTTTTTGACCTATACTTGTAACCCCACATAGAACTTTGACCCAAATATCTATTTTTAATTGGTACACGATGCTGCCCACTTTACGAGAGTATATCAGAATGTTGAAGCTCATTGATGACATTATGATAGCTCCTGAGCAACGTTGCAAGATTCTTTTAAACCGAATTCAGTAGTGCAAATGTAGTCGCCAGAAAATATATCCTCTAAAACGGACGAAGACGAAGGAACAAGCCTTCTATAACATTTTCACAATCAATCATATATAAGTACTTTCCCTACGTGTTTTTTTGTTGGTAAACCATAGTCGGTGTATATTTTCCTGTGAAAATATCGTTGGAAGTGATATAACTCAACTCAACAAAGGAATGGAACTGACACGTGTCTCCACAGTCAATCCTTGCGAGGTTTCTCTTAGCAAACAACATGTGGCCACAATAATATGTTTTGTCCTGAAATATCTGTTTTCCAGACTTTATTCATCAACTTACCGGATGACACAGGAAAACGGGGCCATGTATATAACTTTTATGTTCATCGATTGATTTTTTAAAACCTTGATATGAATCAATAGCCATTTTTGATATTCTATACCTTATATATTTTTGTTTATCGGGACAAATATTTGTCATTTAACCTCAAAAACTTGACCTATGACACTCCCTCTGGCTCTACCTGTTCCTGGAAAGAGTCAAAAAGTAAATGTCATCATTTCAAATGTTCATTTTTTCTTTTACTACACACGCCAATTGGTCTGTCTGTCTATGTGTCTGTACTCCGTACGGTAATTCTTGGCCTCCTATAATTTGGAAAGGTCTTTTGAGATTTTGATGAAACTTCGGTTTAGTGGCGGTGGAGTTATCGCCAAAAAATGACAAAAATAACATTTTTTGGGCGTTTCCGACGCCGCTGGTCATTTACGAAAAAAATGAGGTGTTAAAATGTGGTTTGAGGTCGAGATGAAGAGAGGAAAGCCTCAAAGAGTGTTGGTAAAAGACGTTCTATCATCGATACCGGTTTAACCTCTTCATTAATCTTCGAAATATCGATCCAAGAGTAGAAGATTCATAATAATAATAATACTGCAGCTGGGTGTGCAAATAACAACGCGTGATACATCCATCTTATGGTTCCCATGCTTTTGCGAGATATCTATCTTTTAATGGAAATGAGATTTTGCGAAATGCTGAATGGTATTCGAAAGAGCAACAGATTTCTGGCTTACGGCCTAAAAAATATAATTCCGATTCCGAGTCACCAAATCTGCTGAATAAATTCAGGAGAACTCTGTACAGATGCTCTTGAACAACTGGCAAAGATAAGTATAAGAGCGACAGCTTTTTCTTGAGTAAGCTTTGTGCGTCGGTTCTTCGAACTTCGGAGAGACAAATGACAAAGATAAACAATACAAAAAAATGGCAGCTTAGGTTCTGCGAACATAAAAAGGACTTCAGACAATACAGTCGTCGGTCGTGACTTTTTATGGAGCAAGTCAAAAACACCAACCATCTGTCGATATTTAGTCCAATCAACGTGTACCGGAAAACGGGACTTCTACGTTCACATAGTAGGTGGTCATTTTTGCCAATATTTAGAGAAATGATTGTTTCCCCCAGGACGATATTGATAGGATGATTAGTAAGAGTCATATAAGTTTGGCAATACTGCAAACGAATAACATAGTAGCTTCACCGTTTGGTTTTTTGAACTGCCAAAGATAAACAAAAAAACTGCCATTTGTGATATGTGAGTTTAAATAAGTCTTAAGTCAATATTGCCTTTGTTATGGATCAGATCAAAAACACAAACTCTGTTGATTTTCAGCTCAATCAAGGTGAACCAAAAAAGAAGCTCTACATTCACCTGGTGGCAGGTCAATTTGCTTCAAATTATGCAGGTAGCAGAGCGTTTCATCCAGAGACTTTTGCTCAAAAAATTTGCTGAAGGTATCTTGCAAAATACGCTCTTATTTACGCCATCCCTCTCTCTGTTCTCATCTGCTTTCCCTACACTTTTTTCCGTTGAAGTGACCACGTGCCTCCACTGTCGCGTGATGCCGCTCCATATGGGGAACACTAGAGAAGGCTGAAGAGATGAGGATAACAAAAAGTCCGGCTTCTGTTGACAAAGGTCCCATCATGCGTTCAGATTGAAGCCAAACCTTTAGTATATGAATTTTTCAAGGTGCATTATTTCATAAGATACGTTTTTAGTTTAACTTGAATAATGGTTCATTTGAAATATCTCTGATAGAGAAATTTATGGTGAACGCCTTATAAAGTATTAGTATGCGGTTTACGTAAATTATTGCTAAATCATCGGTAAACTATTGGCAAACTGCTCGCAAAGTAAGAGTAGGGTTTACGTTTTTAAATATAAAGTTTTCGTGAACCATACTTGATTATTTCAAACAATTTTTAATGCAAAACTTGTGATTAAAGTGTTTGTTTGAATATGAAATAACTAGTTAAATCAATTATTTGAAAATTATGTCAAAACAATTTCAAGAAAACCGTTTATTGTGAATTACTTTTATATTCAGCAAAATCGAAAAATGTTTTTGTTACAATTTTTGTATAAGTAATTGAGAATTAATGTACAGTTGTCCTTAACATTTGTGTTTAGAAACAGAATCGAAACTCGTCCCAACACACTGCAGGGCCGTCTCGAACTGTGAGATAAAGATATATAATAAGATAAGATAAAATAAAAGTTTTTATCGCAGCTGTAGATGAATGTCAGCAAAATAAATCAGATCGTGGATATTCATGTTAGACATAATATTTTCTCACTAAAAAGTATTTTTTTAGACTAGTAATTCATTGAAAATGTCATAAAAACCCCTGTAAACATTTTCCAACAGATTTGGTATAATAGAATTACTTGGAAGCACTGTATCGGCCTTACATCGATGAGCGGATTTCTATACTCGAGACCTGTAACACGTGTGTTTAGGTTATTTTGAGTTGCTCTTATTTGGAAGATATAAGTGAAAACTTATGAAGCCTCTGTTGAAATACACAGAAGTGCCCTCTAAAAGATATCATTAAGTACTTCATTCAAATCACAAATTTTTCTCTGTTTCGGCTAGCTTTTCCCGAAAATCGACCCCTGTGGAGCGGTGAGACTATATGATGCTGGTACTTACCACTCTGAAGGATCCAGTATTACATACTGAACTCAGGAAAACTAAGAAATGTTCCAAAAAATGGTAATTTGGGCGACTTATGTAAAAGTTTCCATTGTAGAATGATTTTTCCGAGTTTCATCAACGAATAACTAGAAACTGACGTCCATGAACTTACAAATCTGGATTTTGGATCCAAGTACGTCCTTACCGGACTATATATTATGTACCCTGTAAACAGCGAGGCTGAATCAATTGAGGCCTGCGCTTTGTGGCTTTTTTAGAAGGCGAACTTGTGTCCTGAATCCTTTTTCAATCGACAATACCCGTATACGTAGAGGCTCTATGTGTAGAAAAAATTAATTGCTACACAGACATGTGGATTAGAATTCTAGAGTTCTAGGTTGATAAAATTACCGTTATAGAAAAATAATAATAGAAAATTAACATTGTGCAAAGCCATAAAGTAGCGATGCATCAGCTTTCCAAGCCAACCTTCGCATCACGAACAAAATATGTTGCACTCAGTTGTGTTGGCAGGATCATAATGAAAACGTCAGAAAAACCCAATTAAATCTGGGTCCGGCATCCAGTTGAGCCACGCCGAATCCCCGCTTGAAATTGGATAATACGTTCTCGCTGTCAGACTTTACGCCAAGTCTGTATGTGGTAATGAACATCGTTCATCAACATAATGTTGCGAATTTGGTACGTGGCGAGCTTTCGGTTATGATTTCTTGCGAAATTATACATCTAGCTCAGAATAATCACGCTGGATGTAGCTGTGCCACGCGAGGTGATCGCGATATGAAATTTTTAGTGTGATTACATATCCATGTATATACAGGGAAATTGATACTCAGACATGCAGGACATGATGTCAGCCCATCAGCTTTACAAGCGGCTCTGGTATCTAACAACCAATTGGTCAGTCAGAAAGCAATTACGTATTATTCAGAATTCTCACAAAACATCTCGTTTTTCTCTTGTTTTAGTGCTTTATAATTTTCAAAATGAATCAAGAAAGAATGTAGATATCAAGTGTTGCCGCTTTGACGAAAGATAATTGATTATGTAAAACCATTTTACGTATGTAGGTTGTAGATGCTCTTACTTGGTGAAATTCTTCCATCATGTAGATAAAAAAATGTGTAAGTAACACACAGTTACACAAATAAAATTCTTTCTTTCAGTGACTCGTTTCGATTTATATTTAAATCATCGTCGGACTGTCTGATTTGACTGTTAACAAGGCTACCCAGATTACCAGCCAACTAACTAACTAGTCCTATCATGGATACAAAACTAGAGCTCTCTAATCTATCATACTATCTATCCTGTCTAGCTATTTTTCTATTGAATTATTTTCCCTTTGTTGTGTCTGTGTTAGAGAAAATATTTTTTGGCGACTGCATTTACACTAGTGTTAAGGGAAACCCCTACATAACCTTCACATCACGATCATATTTAATAAATACAAAGTAGAAAGAACCAGATATGTATAAGTCGGGTGTTTATAGGATTTCATTTCCTTTTGTAATGCTGTTTATATCCTATAAGTATCGGTATACTTGGGACATTTCAGCCAGCAACTGAATTTAGATATACAAATTTGCATTTAGAAACACGGAAACAACCTAGCCTACTGTGGGATTTGAACCATACACTTTCTGTTTGCCGAACAGACGCTTCCTCCAACTAGGATGACCATGCACAGCCAAAATCCATTTTCTCGGGTTTTTCAGGCTGTGCACGTGTTTGGACTCTGCCCGCGGTTTCTGGCGACAGACTGTGCATCGAGCAGACGTATTTCTACTATATTTTTAACAACAGTGACAATTACTTACGTGGTAATCCTCAAAGTGAAAGCTGATATTCAAATTCGCATTTAGAAACTTTGAAAAAACTGACTACTGCGAAATTCTGGTTGCCATGCCGATCAGACGCTCTGTCCAACTGAGCTAAACAGGCGCTGTACTCACGCGACACGTCTACGACATTCTCTACCGATTGAGCTGAGTACCCACTTAGCTCAGTTGGCCAGAAGGTCTGACCGGCAATCAGAACTTCTGCGTGGTGAAAAAAAAATTAAGATGGACTGACTGTTACATGGGATATTTCAATTGAATTTATTATGAGAACAGTTGTAATTGCACTGTAGTATAAGCTATTATTATACCGCACATAACGTTTGGTTGACGTCATCAGGCGCAATCAAGATCTCCAGAGTGGATTATTTAATAATTAAAACGGGCCGCGCGGTCTATCTTCAATATTGGTTAATCAAGCTATGTATTTGGGCGTTATGTATTCAGCACCTGTGTTAGCATGCAAACGGTAATATGGACATTTCCATTTTCAGCGTAATGAGATAAACTTAATTCAGTAAACGTTGCCGAATCGAAAATCTGGTTGGTCATATTGACAATGCTATTAATCACGAGCCTATATTAGGGGATAATCAGGAAAGTTACCCCCCCTCGCCCGAGGATTATTCGAACAAAAATTTTATTTTGTTATTCCGACCTATATGATTATATAGAATTTTCCGTTGTGCTAGCGCTAATGGTATTTTTTCTATTTTTGCAAATTGAGTGAATCATACTTAACGTTTCATTTCGTTCTTGTAAAAAGGCATTTCTGCTTAATTCACCGTGTAACTTCTTTATTGAAGTGGCACAGTCATTCACAGATTTATTCTTGCTGTTCTAACACCAAATTTTTTTTTGTATTACACAATAATTTTGAGCTAATTTTATCTTTTTTTAGCCTCTAATCGTAAGTAATTATATTTCTCTCCTCAAAGTACCGTTTATCGAAACTTGTTTGACGTTCTTTACTTCGACCACAATCTTGAATTCTGTCTCCTTAGTACAGTTAATAATTTTTTGTTCAGAAGCTGCAATGAACTATAAGCCTATAATTTTGAGTGCGACGAAAACAACATTGACCCCGTTTTGATTTGCAGGATATTTTTGTAGAACATGTGTTTTTAGTGCTACTGTTGAAAATAAGATTTTACAGATGCCCCCTAGTATTCATATTGATAACGCCTGCACTATAAACTTAAAACAAGCTTCATATCATATCTGCAAACAGGAATTCACTTAAATTCTTCAATATGATTCAATATATAAAGCCAACGTTATTCCATTAAATTGATTTTATAATGAGAACAAATATTTATCATGGTAACTATTCGCTCGCTTTTTACCGCCAAACCAGATGAAAAACCAATACATGAAAAAATTCTATTTCACTTCCCATTTAATTTCACTCCTATACCGGCGTTTGTTCTTGAAGATAACTTTTGTGGGAAAATGATAAAGTAAGGAGGGAAAACTATATCCTTCTAACTCATAAAAGTGATTTAATCAAAGAGTATAATAGAATATTGGTTAGGGAGATGCTAGATTCGAAAATAAGTTCAGTATCATAACCACACTAGTGTGATTTCCATGCTTTTCAAGATACCAATCATTTTTGGGTGTAGTGAAAGGACTATTTTGTAGGGGTAAAGAATTTCAAATTTATAACACTCATCTTTGCATATTTCTCAAACTTCAAACCATAGTCAAAGTTTTTTAGACAGTTTTTAACAGGATGTTTCTAAGTTTGGTTCATCTATTTACAAGTTACTGTTTAGATTATTATTATTATTATTATTATTATCATTATTATTATTATTATTATTATTATTATTATTATTATTATTATTATTATTATTATTATTATTATTATTATTATTATTATTATTATTATTATTATTATTATTATTATTATTATTATTATTATTATTATTATTATTATTATTATTATTATTATTATTATTATTATTATTATTAATGTGAAATAGGGAACGTAATGCCAGCCTAATGAGTAATTATGAAAAGACACTTTTTCGTGTCTAAAAGCAGTTTACGTTTATTCTATTTTCCAGCAAAAGAGATCGAATTTTCACCAGCAATTCAGGAAATTAAAACAGATTAGTAAAGCTGTTTTGCCCATCAGCGTATTGCTTATTAATAATCCTGTTTTAATTGTACATTAAGGAGCGGAAAATGCTGGGCTTAAAACCTGCTCGGCGGATTTTGATGTTGCCTGCAATTAATCTAAATTAATAAGTAATTAGGCTGATGGTTACATTGGAATGAAAATCAATATACGCAATTCCGATTATACTGTTCAGCATTCAGTGAGGATAAATGAAAAAAACATATTTTTTGATTCAGTGTCCCAAATTTCATTGAAATACGGCGCTACTGCAATTACGCAACGGCATGAACTACAATAGATGACATATGGATGGAAACGGGAGATATTTTCAGTTTTTATGATTTCTTCTTCTTCTTCAAGTTCCTTCTTCTAGCGGAGGTTGGATATTATCATGGCAATCCTGACTTTCTTTGCAGCTGTACTAAACAATTGATTTGACGTCATTCCAAACCAATCCCTCAAGTTTTTCAGCCAAGAGAGTCTTCCTTGCTTTCTCTTGCCCTTGATTTTCCCTTCCATAATGTTTTGTAGCAGTACATATTTGGGACCCCTTATAACATGACCAAGGTACTCTAGTTTTTTCTTTTGAGGCTGTTAATTATTTCTTCCTGCTTTTGTATTCTCTGTCGTAGTTCCACATTTGAGACCCTATCAGTTCAAGAGATCCTCAGCATTCTTCGATACCACCATCTTTCGAAAGCCTCCAGTCTATCCATTTTGGCCTTCTTAATCGTCCAAGGCTTGGAAGCATATAGTAGCGCCGAAAAGACACAACACCCCAGCAATCATATTCTATGTTTTAAATTTATATCTCCGCTGCAAAGAACTTTCTTCAGATTTACAAATGTAGTTCTTGCACTCTCTATTCGACATTGGTCGGCAGTTTCGGTTAGCCAAGTTCCTGAATATCTATATTTTTTTACCCGTACAATTGGCGCGTCGCCTATTGTAAGATTTCCGATTATGTTATTTTTTTTGTGAGAACCATGAATTTGGTTTTCTTTAGATTCATGTTCATCCCATAATTTTTGCAACTGTTGTTTAGTTTTTGTACGACCGTTTGGAGATCTTCCAGTCTATCGGTCACTACAACCGTGTCGTCGGCATAACGCATGTTATTTATAATTTGCCCATTTATGGTAATTCCGTCTTGGCAGTCCTTTAGGCATTCACTGAAAATGGCCTCACTGTATATGTTAAACAAAAGTGGGGAAAGTATACAGCCCTGGAGAACGCTGCGCGACATCTCCACTCCGTCAGAAAACTGGTCTTCAATTCTGATTCTCGCTCTTTGATTTGAATACAGATTTGCTATAATCGTGATATCTCGACTATCAATATTTTTTTATTTTAAAATTTCTATAAGTTTATCAAAGGCTTTTTCAAAATCAATAGAGCACGCATACACATCCTGATTCATGTACAGACATCTCTGGGTCAACACATTCACTCCAAACAGAGCCTCTCTGGTACCCTGAATCCTACTTGGCTGTCACTGATTTCGGACTCTAACTTGGTGAATATTCAGTTGT
Source organism: Bruchidius siliquastri (assembly GCA_949316355.1). NCBI lineage: Eukaryota > Metazoa > Arthropoda > Insecta > Coleoptera > Chrysomelidae > Bruchidius > Bruchidius siliquastri. The sequence goes on from OX438537.1 coordinate 21,866,984, forward strand.
GATTACTCTTAGGAAAATCTTCAAGATATGACACATAAGAGCAATCGTTCGGTGGTCGGAACATTCCATATCGTTTGGCTTCTTGATGATTTCTACACCGCACAATATACAATATAAGAAAAATTAACCGTCATCTGAACTTCGAAACTTTTTGCCATCACAATACTCTCCTTACCTATGGTGTAAGATGTAAAATATGTTTTAATTTAGTCTCAAGACATTGTAAGCTGAAGATATCTCACCGAGCAGGTGGTGGAAGTTGAGATTAACTGGGGCATCTTCAACACCACCTGTCGCAACACCCTTCTCCCTTCTCCTCCCCATATAAGTACGCGAATAAATACCCAGCGCCCGCCAGTGCCTGACCTATGAACTTTACAAGAGCACCCTACCACTCAACTCGAGATCGTATTATGAGTGTATAGGGTGAAGGAAGTTTTAATTAGATGCCGATTGCTAACTCCTAGATTTGATAAGCACGAAGCGTACACGCATCTAAATATCTGAAACTCCTTTCTGTTGACTACGTCAAATCGTCCCTGATTACCATAATGGTCCGTGGGACTTTTGCGGTTATAAGCTCAATAGCCTTGTCACCCCAAACTTGAATCCATTTCTAGCGCAGTTACAGCTGGAAAAGAAGTTTCTGAATGTTAAGGACAGTCAAATATAGCCAAACTCAAAATAGTCAATGAGATGAGGTCTCTGATATCATTGTTACACTAAACCGGTCCACTGTAAGGATGTATGGGACTTTTATACACCCATTGTTGGCCTACATTATGGGTATATCCACTGAAATCGATTTATGACGATCTGACTTTTGACTGAAGGTATCTTCTTGCTAATTCCAGCTGCTGTTTAATTTTTTTATAGATAACCTCTCGCAAAAATTTAACAGCCTATACTTGCTTGATTACTTACTTGATGATGTAAATTTGCCTCTACACAAAGGCATTAAGCCTATCCGCTCCATAAGCGCTCTGATTGTGAGAGGATAAATGTGTATCTACTATGTATAACAAATTTCGTACACATTGCTATGCGAATCACACTGTAATATAGTGTATATATGAGACTCCTTGAAAATCGACGGTTATTCAGGCATAAAAGTGGGAGCTCTTCAGCAGCTTATATAGACGACCGACGTCGAGAGTATATATATGAACTTTTTCTTATTTTTTCCTTCCTTTTTCCTACCTACATACCAAATATCGAAATGAAGGTATTAAGAATTTTATACGGACCAATGCACATATGCGATATATTAAATCAGATGTTTGGAATGTACAGAGGGAAGGGTGGGAGTATAGGGATGGCGAAATTTACGCATATATCATAAGCTATTTTGTATCAAATGCTACATATACACTTTGTGATGTCATGGTCGTCCGTAGGGCCTTCGCTTTTGAGTCGGGCAGTCAGTTTCTATAATTAGGCAGATCTGGTCATCCAATAAAAAACGAACCGACGAATGCCAGATTCGGCGTGGTGTGAGGCAGGGTTGTATACTGTCTCCACTGTTGTTCAACATATATTCTGACAAAATATTTAAACAGGCGTTGCTTGACCAGGACTGCGGAGTTAAGATTAAGGGCGAACTGATCAATACCATTCGCTATGCCGATGACACCGCAGTCTTATATGATGATCTCCAGGACCTCCAACATCTTTTAGACTTGGTCAACGTGATGGGACAAGAAATGGGTCTAAACATAAATGTCACTGAAACTAAGTTTATGGTTTTCAGCCGTCAGTCGTCAGTCAGCCTTCTTAGGACTAGATAGGACTAGATCACCAGTACACAGTCCACAGGTGCAGTGTTATCAACATAGAGATAGAATCCACAGTTGCAAGGCATGTACAAAATGTGAGTAAAGGATTGGTCGAAGGATCTTATAATGAGGATACTCTGAGGATACTGAGGTTTTTAAATCGTAATAGTACATGTACTTTCCTTTCACATAATTATAGTATTTATCGAACAGCCCTCGTAGATATTTCATGTAGGGGATGCCGAACTCTGGTTTCAGGAAAAATTAAATTATTTCCCAAGCACCCGCTGTTCATACCTGGGTTTGTGTCCCTTTCCCCCATTATAATTTGAAGCCTCGCTCCATTGTAACATGGCGTTGGAAAAATGTTGCTTTATCGATTGGCCTTAAAAAGGGATTCTACCCAAAGATACTTTGTAAATGGTATGCAAATGTCTCCAAAATTTATTCACATAATACTTCAATTTTAAATCTGTAAAGAGGGAATGGTGGCTCAAACAAGAATCGTTGGAAAGTATTGGTGGTGGTGGAGAGTCGAAGCCTGGCAAGTGGATCACCTTTGGCCCTTTGGCCGATCGTGACCTTATAATCAGATAACAATGTATCTGTAGTTGATTTGCTGGTTGTTACAGCTTCATATATTTTTGGTTTTCTACCATACACCTAGTTTTCCTGTGTGATATTTGGTGTATCAACTAGGTTCTCCTACTCACACTATGTTTATAGTGGGATTGTGATCCATTGGGCTCCTTCAAAGTTATTTATTGAGTTTTTATTTTTTAAGTATGGTGTTTCTGTCTATTTCAAAGCTATTTTGAGCTCCTAATTTTCTTTTCATATTCCTGAAACACAAGACCCTCCTCCTCTTCACAATTATTGAGTGCAATGAACTGAGAATTTTCTTCTTGAAACCCGATAATGTTTTAAGACTTTTCCGTCCCACCCATATCTAAGCTTTTTATCTTCATAACATCATGTGAGTTGCTCTCAAATTTGACACCCTTTGACATGCAGTATCAGCTCAAATAGTAAAATTTGTCCGAAGCCTTAATGGCATCTTTGTAATGATTGTGTGCTATTTTCGTTAGAAATATATATATATATATATATATATATATAACAAAAAGCATTTTAGTCAATATAGTGAAATGCATCAGAAAATTTTGAATTTCATATTGAAACTGTTTATACTATTTATATAGCTGAATAGTTATGAAGAGATCAAGTAAGAGCACCCACAATCTACATACCTAGTATAAAAATATAGATGAGTATTGATTTTTATAATGGATTTGAAGGTTGTTCCAATTAAATTCAATTTCTATACCATTCCCAATAAATATGATGCACTTGAGCGTATATTTTCCGCTCAGTGAAATGACAGTTCCAATCAAGCCAGCCAGGTAGGCCAGCATGTGATTTTCCTGTAAAGATAGTAATTAGTCTTCTGTTTACGTTAACAATGACTTTGATTCCTTCATCAGAAACCTACATAGTCCTGTCAGTCTCAACAAGACGAAACTGCGCCGTCTGCAATTCGTATAAATGAAAGAAATCCATTTATTAACTATGTACAAATTAATCAATGTAAATATATATAGATAATGTTATTTATTTCAGAATAAATCGAATTTTCTTTTCAAAGCAGTGATTCGAAGTTCGACAATCATCTTTACTCTTATCAGCAGATTTATCTGTATACTTTGACACTGAAATGGAGTGCTGAGCATATAAGGAAATATGAATCCGTTCTATTTCTATATGGGGGCGACCTTCCCAAATTCGCATTCTTGCCAATATTGGGCTTATCACATATATTTCACTGTCCCTGGGTATATAGGCGGGTAGTTATGTATTTTCCGAAGGGGGTGCACAAAACTCGAGAGCCTTGATAAAATGCGGAGTCAGATACGGAACATGGAAAGTATTCATTACCAGAACATCAAAAAATGGGCTGCTTTTGTAGCTTTTTCTTAGTTATATATTATGGACGTATTGGTTTCATAATGTAGCCATAGATTAGCTATAACCGAAGATAACGGTGAACCCATCGTCAGGCACCCTCCTTGCTTACAGAGTTAGTCTTCTTTTTAAAGTAATTATCCTTCAGAGAGAACCATCGTAGCTCCATTGCTTCATCCAATGAAAGATTTGTTCCTTCTTTCAGCTTTCGCATATCTTTCAGCTTTTTCTGGATTATTACGTTAAGTATCTCTCCACCTGGAACATTTGTGTATAAACTATCGGTATCGGAGCTTATGAGACGATCTTTTGCGTTCAGTTGTTTGTATCTTCACAAAATCGTCCGTGATATAAAGCGAGGACATTTCTCATTTTTTGATTGCAGATATTACCGAAATCTCAAAAAAAGTATTATAACTACTACGCTACTCTACATAACATATACATAACATCCATAAACATTCTGGTACCTGGGTGATTTGATACTAAATATTGATAAACCTTACTGTTTGAAAATAAGCAGCGAATGTATTTAAATTCATATATCATCCGAAAATCACATGATAAAATTTAGAGTAGTTCCTACTCATTTTCACCAACAAACGTTGATTAAAGACAGACGCAAAAATAACAAACTGTACATTGAATCTTGGACCGCTAACAGTACAGGCAAAATAAATGCGTATAAAGTAATGGGCATTTTTCGATAAAATTTCAGTATAATAGGAAACTTGTTAACTTCTTGGTAGCCTCTCAAGTCTTCACCAAAGACGAAACAAAAAAAACTCGGACAATAGGTATACTTTTCCTAGGAACTAGTAAGGTAGCTCATAATAGTTATGTTGAATCGTCATTCTGGCACTGCTATCACACATAACGGTACTTTTGTTAAGCAAAATCAAACAGAAAAATACACAAATCCTGCAACCGATATATAAAATATTATCCCGGTCCTCTCCAGAATATTCCCTTTTATTCCCAAATCGCCGCTCAGGATAGTTGCTCGGATACACGAGTAAACTAGTATTGGATGAAATGAAAACGGCTGACCTACATAGCATTCCTTAGATGTGATAGTAGCCGCTATGATATATAGTCCCTATTATTTCTCAGGAATAAATTGGCCTAAAATAAGGCGGAAACTAGGACAGGGATGAAATTATATGGAGGCTTTTCGCAGAACGGACCAACGAGTATTTCAGTTTTGAGGAAACTAATATGTATGGCAGCGTTGATTTCTTGAAAGTTACGTAGTATGTATTTTGTTAAACATTTTATATTATACAAAAATTAAAGAGAAATAATATCATGTAGGAAAAAAGTTGTGTAATTTCCACTCAGTTTCACCAATAAAACTCTTTCTTTAATCGACGCGTTACGATTTATATTTAAATCATCGTCCAACTGTCTGGATAGCCTTGTAAGCAGTCAAATCTGACAGTCTGACGATGATTTAAATATAAATCGAAACGCGTCACTCAAAGGAAAAGTTTTATTTGTGAAACTGTGTGATAATCACACAACTTTTTATCTACACGAAGAAAGAGTTTCACCAAGTAAAAGCATCTACAATCTACAAGAAATAATATCCATAACCATAAGCAGGAAATAGAGCAGGATTGAATTTGCTCTTTTTGGTGGTAAGGAATTCAAATACACTTTTCTAATGGATAAACTGTATCTTCATTAGATAGTTGACGTAAGCAACAAATTAAATATATTAAAAGTACAATATATTCGATCTGGAAAATATCCCAAATTCCTACTGATATATTTTGTGATTTGAGCAGGATTTTCGTCTTGATCATTTCACAGAAATTCACAGAAACGTATCACCTCTACATTTCAAAAGCAAAGTTATTAACGCCATTATCATTTCCACTCGAATAAATATCATTATTCCTTGCAACACCAATCACTTCATCACTTTGAGCTTTTTGCGTAAGCGTTGTCTGCTTATTGTTGTTATGTTCTTTTTGTTTTCGCATTGCTTGGAAATACATCCACCTAGAACCATAAAAATGAGAAATGAACGAAGATGATAGATGCATATTCTGGTATACAGATCTATAACGTACAGTTACGCCTGAAAAATAAAATCTTTACTTTTTTGTCAACCTAGTAGTTATCGTAGTAACGGTGGAGAAGCAAAGTTAGGACAACCCCCGGATACTAGAAAAACATGATCAAACTTTCATTATATTCGCTCTCTGCTGAAAACATAGGTATATTTTCAGTTAAATTTCATTATGTCGAATACTTTAGCCCTGAGCTCACGATATTCAGCACATTTGCCTCCGAAGTGGACGGAATCTTTGTCCCCCTCCCAGCACATGGTCGGAGGCAGGGTTTTTTCCAATCTGAGAGACAAGTGCTTGTATTCTAAGCTCATGTTCAAGTGTCCAACAATCATAGCTACCGACGTACCTGCCATGAATCTTAGCTTGCAATCTTATATTTTGAGTCATCCTTTCGCCAGTTCTCTGTATATCTATTAGTCTAGGTCAGTGCTGACCTCACGTCTACTTATGCCCAGCATTAGTTCAGGGACAACACATAAGCGCTGAGCTTCTAGTCTTGGTAGATGACCTTCTGTCTCATTTCTTGGTACACTATTGTGTCCAAGGACCCACATAAGGACCATGTTCTGGAATTGAGCTAAGTTTTGGATGTCGGCCTTAAATTTCTAAACCAGATCTGATCCAGCCTTAGAAGATGCTTTCACCCTCTAAGCTGCTTGACTTTGAAAGCATGTGTACATTTTCCTCTCCGCATACTACTCTACTTTCGCTGAATATGCATGGCAATTATGTCTCTGCCTGAGTGAGGAACTGATGAGGCTGTTCTCGGCAACCTCTTTTATCAGCCCACATACCTTTTCTTGTATGACCTCTTGTTTTAACCAGAGATTCAGGGACGGCAAACCCTACATAGGAATCGCTGATCGTATTATATCATCTCTAACGCTGCTATCCGCTGAACCTTGACTAGTTTGCGCGAAGTAATGACTTGTTACGCAGGGTCAAAACATCGAGTACCCATATTGCATCTTACTCCCGACCATAGCCCTCTAGAGCCAATGCAAAAACTCTTACTTAAGCACCCAGGTCCTGTCAGCCTAATCTGAACCCTGTTATTGATTTATACACTACCGATCTTCAACCTGATCCATACCCAAATATAACAGCTGCTGGAGTAGTCAAACTCCCTCCTATTATATAAAATGCTCCAGGCATTGTCTTAATTGTCGCTGCATATGTGGCGCTGTACATAGGACCATACACCAGTGGTACCAAGGCTTCACAAAGACCAAATAATGAATTCACTTTCCCTGAAAACATGCAACAAATAAAAATGTTTGCCACAACAACTCTTACTTCGTTTCATATGACTGGGAAGCTATAATATGCAGACACGTAAAAATGAAAGTTTTGGTATTCAATAGTAAAACAAAAAGAGATACAAGAGGAATCAAAATATTAAATAAATATTCAATAATGCAATTTTTCTGTTATTGAATCTGTCTCTGGTGCTTTCTCGTTGAGTACTGCTTTTTCAGTTTGGAAATTTACAAACGTACGTCTATTGCCTATGTTAGAAAGTCTACTATTTCCATATTCTTATAGCTTTGATAGAGCTGGATCCGATAGAAATGTTTTTGAGGATTATTTGACATAATCGTTATAGGCGGGAGATTCAAGCTAGTCACATTATTCTAAAATTATCATATAAATATGTGCAACCATCACACAAAAGTTATATAACACAAAATATTCGGATCACATTCTAGACAATTGAAACTGTATTCTCTGTATCCAAAAGGAGGGGAAGTCAAAGTGCAGCAATTGATACCACGTTTAAATAAATTTTTCGGGTTAGTAAACAAGCATTTGTCCCTTTTATAAATGTCGAAGCATATGTCACATAAACTTTTGACATCTACAAACTATTTGCTTTGTTCACGCAAATATCGATTGAGGTTATGATATCAATCTAGGCACTATATGGTTATAATATAGTACCTAGGTACTCACCAAGTTCTTCGCTTGGAACTAACTTCGAGGTTATTGATCTCGCAACTATCAATGAAGTGTTATTAAAAATCTCCACTATAGCACCTGAAAATATAATCTTTACATTATTCAAGCTGGAAAGTTCCATCCAAAAACAAAGGATGAGGGAAAATTTCCACAAATACAAACGATACAAATTTCAGGTGCTGTTTTCATAATCGACTTTACTATGGCATATTAAATTGGGTCATAATCATATGGCATACCTAATCTTTACTTAATATAGTAATTTAAATGGTCGCTTTTTATTAAAGCTAACTATAATGTATGAAGTATGATTATGAAAACGATTTTAAACTTCAGTTAATTTTGAAGTACTGCGGTGGATTATGAAAGAAGTTCTAACTGATGAGTATGAGTTTGTTGATTCCTACTAGTTTCCGTTGTACTACAGGCTCTTGATGTTACTATCTAAGACAGCATGATCGAACATTCACTTAAAAAGAATCTATGGAATAGAAATAGATAGCAGTCCCATTTCTGCGATGTTCCAGACTGTAATGATCCTTTGTAATATCAGGCTCCTTTTTAGACTACCTGCTCTTTTCTGTATTGCGTCCATAAGCTTAAGCAAACATGGACAGATCAGAAATCGATTTTTTTTTCACATCCTGCTGTTCACATGATTTGCTAAGGTACATAATAAGCTGAAATATACCTCGTTGTATTTTCGTTGTAAGAACTATTGCTACTGTACTACACCATATCAGTACAGTAACTTATTACGGAATAGAAATTAGTCACAAGCTTACCTAAATAAAATACAGTTCCGGTTTTTGCGAAACCATATACAAAACAAGCTGATATTTTGCTCATGCAGGAGCATAAACCTACAATGGCATCATGAACTTTCCACACATGGCTGAGAAGCCCTACAGATATAGAAGTACCTGAAATTTAATTCATACATGATATCGGATTGGATAAAAAATTACATAGGCTTGCTTGCACTTTGAAAAAATCTAGGTGTACCCAGGCCTGTACCCAGAATTTCCTTTAGGAGGGGGCACGCAGTTTCAAATGTTATAATTAGATCAGCGGTAGTAGCAGCAGATTGGTGAAATTCTTTTAGCATTAAGATAATATTGTGAAATTTACATATAAGTTTTCACAGATAAAAGTCGTTTGTTATGAGCTACGCTTTCTCGAGACTGCCAATTTTGACATACGAAACGCGTGATTTGTGAAACCTTGTGTGCAAATTGCACAATCATATTTTAAGAATCCAAACTGTCAGTTACTTGGTGGGTATGATTACTTACCTATGAGACCTGTGAACATACTGTAGGTCAAAAATATACTAAAGTCTACTTCATCCCAGTTGAATTTGAACCTTGTGAAAAGATATGCAACAGCTGGTTCAGCTGAAACATAAAAATTATATCACAAATTAAACTACAAACATGAATAATGCTATTGAACTGATGATAGTCTCTCTCAATCTTACTATAATTGTGGAAAATATTCCTATGAACTGATAATAATAATAACAATAATAAACTTAATTGAACTGCATATGTATATTACATTTCAAGGGTGAATTTCTGTAATTACCATTGAAAACGTCAAAACTGGTCTTCCAGTTAACCCTCAACTAATTCTTTATGTAGTATAAGTACAAACAATATGAGCAGTGTCAAATATTAGACGACTATAGCTATCATAACCAAATACATGTAGCACTACCATAGTAGGGCATATAGTAAATAACCCAAAAATTGTGTTCGGCATGTCCAAGTTGAAAATTTGATAATACCACACAATAAGCGACCTTCATTCAATAAAATAAACAATTCAATTGGAAAAAGAACACAATTTGGATCATAACTCTCACAGACGTATCAAGGTCTTAAGTAAAATACAATTTCTTTTAAACAAAGTAATTTGAATGGTATACAGCAAATTCAAAAGCTTAAGGTGAACCAAAAACTGTTTGAAATATAGAACGTGTCCTATTTTCCTATTTCTAGGCTCAGCAAATTCACATCGATAATATGATTGCCATACATTTCTGTAATCTATTAGCTTTGCATTCTTTTGGTAGTTCTGTTGTATGTCCGGGTTTCAGTCCTTTATTGAAAAGCTTCCGATTCGGTTAATGACATAATTTTGATATATATTTTTGACTGTTGACAAACATGACCTTGATGCGCAGAATGCTGGATTATTGGTTTAACAATAAATTTTGTAAAGGTAAGAGTGTCACTATCAACTCCCAGATGATGACTTTTTAAGCTAAAATTGTGTAATTTTTACACAAGGGTTCACCAATAAAGCTAGTTTACTGTGACGCGAATAATTCGATCTCTAAATCTTCATCAGACTGTGAGAATTCAATTTTCACAAAGGCTACTTGTAAAGCTAGCTAAGTCATGTACATAAAATTAAAGCTCTCAATTAGCATTATAGATCTCGATACTGTTCTATCAATTCCTTCATGATCAAACTTAGTTAGCTAGGTGATTCGATTTAAAAATCGAATCGAAACGCGTCACATAAAACGAGTTTTATTTCTGAAACTTTATGTTCAAATTATACAATTTTATCTTCAAAATGCAATACCTCCATCAAGTAAGAGCATTTATCATCTAAACAGTTTGTTGTTCAATATCTTATTCAAGAAATTAAATTAAATATCTCTACTAAAAGTTGTACCTACGCTTAGGGGCAGATTATAGTTGAGAGGCAAATAACGACGATAGTGGTGAGGTAAGCGAAGAGGAGAGAGTAGAAAAACTGTCCTGATCATCTTCAGGAGGTATTTCACAATGTTCAAGTTAGGAAGTGATCGAAAGAGGAAACCCATACTTACTGAAAAAATGATTGTTAGAGTTTGTATACTTTCATTATTCACTACAAACGATTAGGAAATGGTTAGACCATCAACTTAATGTCGGCGATCGAATAGAAAATGAAGAATTTAGTTTAGGCGGTAGTTTAAATTGTTATGTGGATAACCTCTCACAAGATGAGAGAGATTACAAAATAACATTCAAATTGACCTTAAAATACTGTAAAACGTAACCATGGAGGAACCGGCAACTCATTCAAAAATGCCACGGTTTTCAGAAAAATTACTTTTGGACGACGCTGTTTCAAGGCATTGGAAGCTCGACCTAGTGAACACCCGTTTGTCCCCCCTTGAACTTTCTGTACTGACGACTCTCGATCACATTATTATGTGAGACAACTTGTTCGAACACTTTCCATGATAGTATCTATAGAATAAGGACAGATCAACCACCCTCCCTCGATGTTCTAAACTATGGTTGATTTTCTAAGTTCAGGCGTACAAACCAGACGCACTGCTCGTTTCTGTATCATGTTTAGAAGCTTTAGCTTCGGAGTACAACCCCACAGCATTACTATAAGCATTACTATATAAATATATATAGTCACTCCTGGCTCCTCTACTATAATCTCATACTTACCCTGCAAGGGACCACATACTACCATAGTCACGACCATCAATAGTATCAGCTTGATTCTTGCGTTGTTCTGTCTCATCTTGAAGGCAACCTTGAACGTATCCGTCAAATGGCTGACGTCGAAAAAATGTTTCAGTGAAGCACAACCTTTATTATTACGGCCCTCAATCTGCTTCGGCTCTTTCACTCGAAAATATCCGTAAATAAATCCTATGATATATGTAACTGCTGCTATGGAGAAGACACCATAGAAGCCAATTTTTTGATAGAGTATTCCACTCAAGGCTTGGCCTATGGGGACGCCCAGTGAACAGAAAACAGTCACTATGCCTGCAAAAAATATTCTTAATACGCTTTTATTTCATTTATATCCAGAAAGCCAGTTTTGAACTTTCCAACTGCTCGATAGATACTAGTAAATCCTTTTTAATCTTCTACCAGCACCTCCCCTACTATTTTTTCTTGCTACCCTACGAACGTTAGTTATGAACTCACCTATTCTGAGAGTCCTGACGTCTTCTGTAGTGATATCAGCTATGTAGCTTAATACCCCTACAAATAACGTGAACCACCCACCAGTTATGGCAGGAAAAAAAGCTTCCACAAAACCAGCCACTTCCATTGGTAGTGAGTCGAAGTAATATGTACATATTAACAGGCCTACAGCTGTCAAAAAGTCTCCTAATATTGGAAATAACATTAACGGTTTTCGTTTGCCCCACCTGGAAGAAGAAACATCAGAGGACATGTGCGTCTTCATACTAGTTTATATTGTCTTGTTGAGCAACTACCGAATTGATGTGTATATTGCACTAAAAGCAGTTTATGAATGTTAGTTATTATTGGTCGCCATATCTTTGAAATGTTCAGAATGTTTGAGTGGTTGGAATTTGAAAATTGAATGAAAAATCTGACGCCATTTACTCAATTCATTTTCTTACTATTCAATTACCTGTCACTCCAAGAGCCTACAAACATTATGAGTAGAGCTGGTAAAGAGCTTTGTAAGGCTGTTTTCCATACAAGCATAGATGCTACCAGCTGTTGAACATTGGTTTCTTCCACCGTATAATACTGTGTCTTCCTTTCTGTGAGTGCGTCACATACCTTTAAATGTTTGCCATAGTTTTAGCTATAATCTTGTGCAACTACTTAACGATAGCCGCTATTTTGGCGGCGTAATGTTTTTCTTCCATTCGATCTGTAACATGGCATTAATTCCATGCTGCGTTTTGCGTCTCCGAGATATAAATCGAAGGAATCCAAGCCACTTGGATTTGCTAACGTTTCGCTACGGATCAACACAAATACGCTGTGACTGTCTCCGAAAAAGTTATCTGATTTTTTAGACATGTTCTTTGAAGGGTATTCGCGTCTTCATGTTGGTTCATATAAAAAGCGCGCTTATTCAATATATTTAGTTCACGAAGACGAGTGTAAAATGATACAATTTCTGCAATGCCAGCGAAATGGTCAACTGACCACAACAAACCGAAGTTCATACTCATTAATGTGTTTCCGATCGAATGAAAAAAATACTGTCGGTATAAAATCAGTCATTTTATCTAGGAACAACATGAGTTCCGTGGGCTATTATCGATGGTTGACAATAAATAGCTCGACCCGCTCAAATGGTACACTATTATTGAATATTGAAAAAGATACTATCCAAGCTTTGTGAACCAAACGTAAGAATACTTTTCAGTTTATGTTGTTTGTTTTTACTGGGAAATATCATTCCATCACGTATAGTACTTTAAGGGATAATCGTGGACATACATAGATATGTATATACGAGGGTCACGCTGAAAGTCTTTAGATATTCCTAATCTATACAAGTTTAAATAAATTTGAGCACGCATATTTTGTCTAAAGTTGTAAGTGCTTACACCCGAAGGCAGCGTTCGAATCGTTCAGTAGTTGCCTTGCCACGGTCTCGAATAAGTGTTGGCCGAATTTTGACGTGAAAATGGAACCGAGTAGTCGCAATTAATAATAATAATAATAATAGTAATAATAATAATAATAATAATAATAATAATAATAATAATAATAATAATAATAATAATAATAATAATAATAATAATAATAATAATAATAATAATAATAATAATAATAATAATAATAATAATAATAATAATAATAATAATAATAATAATAATAATAATAATAATGTCTTTATTCTCGAGCCATGGCTTTGAATGACTATAAACAGGGACTAAAACAAGCGAAATGTCACGAAAGTTTAGTGAGTTGCTTTGGAGAATCTGCCCCTTCTAGGGCTACAGTTTTTAATTGGTTTGCTGAGTTTAAAAGGGGCCGGGTCTCACTCCATGATGAACCTGGCACAGGTCGACCGCCTACTGCTGTTACTCCGGAAACTGTAGAAGTTGTGCAAAATATGGTAAAAGAAATATAACCTACACCGAGATTGATGCTTCTCGGGGGATTGGATCGGCAGCTATCCGAACAATCATTCATGATCACCTTCGTCTAAGGAAGCGGTGTTCCAGATGGGTGTCACATTTGTTGACCAGTGAGCGAAAAGCAATGGGCACAGTAAAAACACTTTTAATATCGTAACCGGAGACGAAACATGGATATATCATTATGATGCCGAAACTAAACAGCAGTCATTAGTTTGGTGCTTTGAAAGTGAGTAGCCTCCAACGAAAATTCGTCGTTCCAAGAGTGTTGAAAAGAAAATGGTCGCATCTTTTTTTCTAAAACTGGATACATCATAACGGTAGCCTTGGAAAATCTAAGGTCACTTACTTCTGAATGTTATATAATCAAATGTGTTCCTGTAGTCTTCCAAGAACTATGTAAGAGCCGTCCAAAGACTGGTCTGCGGGGTATTCAATGAACAGGGTGTCAAACTGTTGCTTCACCCACCTTATTCTCCGGACCTAGCTCCGTGCGACTTCTTTTTATTCCCTAAGATCAAAGAAAAGTTACGAACTCGCCATTTTTCCACCGATGAAGAGGCAATCGGTGCATTTGAGGAGGAAACTAGCAACCTTTCAAAAGAACGTTGGTAACAAGAATTCGACGAATAGTTTTACCGGATGCGTAAATGTATTGAGGTAAGGGGAGAATATTTTGAAAAAACAGCATACAGTTTTTTTAAAAAACCTTGTAGTTTTTCTGTATCTAAAAACTTTTAACGTGACCCTCGTAGATAAGGTACTTAAGAATAAGAAACTAAATCTTTTACGGAATCAATTGTGTAAACATGAATTAACCAAGATAAAAATTCTGCAAACCAGATACCTCCTTACTGTATTGTAGGTTCACCCTACAAGCTTTCTCCAAATTGAGGTTCTGTGTAGCCAGGCTGGCCATCACACTAGGTATGATGTGACAAGCCAACATGGGTTCCACAGTTATGTTATTCACTACAAAATGAAAGCGTTGTTTCCATGTCATCGGAGGAATTATGTCGTTTTTAGATTGGCCTTGCTTATGTATGTCCTTATCTTTATCCTTCTCATCCGATTTCGCCATCTTGGTTCACCACACCTACAGCACTAAAAGTTTTACACTGTATCAATAACGATGCCGTTAAGTCATTTTTGTCTTACTGATGGCTACGGAGTTAACCACAGATTTTTCAGGTCGATAAAGCTAGATAGTATTGGGATTATTACAAAAACTTTATATGAGAGAAAGATGGTGATTGGTATTGGAACAATTTCAGTACCGGCGTCGTGACATAGCAGTAAAGTGCCCACTTATGACGCAGACGCTATAACAGACTACACATTCAATCCGAATTGGCGGAATTTTTGTCTACTTTAATAATCAATAAATCTAAACGAACGGGGTATGAATAATTATATTTAATTAGCAGCCATATACATCGACCTCAATAATTGGATGTTTTTTCTAATTAAAATAAATATAAATATATATTATTAAAACTTGTTTTCTGACTGAATTAATAATGATTATGCATAGCTTCTACCCTGTTCAAATGAACAGGTTTTATTTTGAGAAATTCAATATTATTCATTGTTTATCAGATTTTGGGAACTCAAAAAAGATCTTGTACTTAGACCAACAGCGATTCACTACATCACGTTCGTCTCATTTTGAAGGACAGAGCAGACCTGCTTGAAGCGTATTTTTATATTTTTACGATTCACTGCTAGAAACAAAAAAAATAGATTGACATTAAATAATAATTTGGATCCGACTTAAGACTTTTAATAGTTAGAATCGACTTAATAATATTGAAAACCTAAATATTTTGTAAAACTGTCCCAAAATTGCAAGTTTTAAAAAATTTCCATTATTTCCAATATTTTCAAAATTTAGGTTAAGTAGAAAAGCAGCTCCAAAAACTAATGCAACTCACTCGCTCGACGTCATTGTTCAGATGTTAGATTGCACTGTCCTGATAGATTGCTATTCAGTATGAAGTAAAACGAGCATCGAAAATCTATTTTTTTTATAGTTGGAATGTAAATATTAATTTTAGAGAGTCCATATTTTGGTAGAACTAAACATTTTGTGGATTTTGGACCAAACTAGCCAAGAAGTCCTCGCTTACTCTTAAACCAGCCAACAACTAAAGAGGACGATGATTTCGGAAATCGAAAATTTATAGATCACAGAAGTCTTTTAGCAACGCAAATATAATAGAGATGGCCCCCACCAACAGTATTTTGGAAAATAGTCATATATCTCAGAAACGTCATAATATGCAGTTATAGTGTTTTTCATTTTATTTTATTTTTTTATTTTTAGAGATGATTCTTCACCACTGAACTGATTTACAAAAGCTTTTTTATTCTGGTCAAGGTGTCCGAAAAATCTGAATGGTCAAAGGATTACCGGAGAAAATACAGACAGGCACACAGCCTGATAGACAGATATGGTTTTTATTGATGTTTAGGTATAGGATTAGGATACATTAGATAAACACAATATAAACTTTAAATATTTTGGCTTTCCTGTCCATTTGCAAGTGAAACTAATGGAAGCTTGCCAAAGATTCAACAATTTACTTGCTCTCCAGTGTATGCAGCATTATGATCGAGTACAACGAGATGATACGTATTTTTATATTTATCTTATATAAACAGGTTTATCTTGAATATCTATCGATAAGCAATTATATGTATATTAAACAAAATATGGTTTACACTAACAAAACTTATGTAGATATAAGAGTATGAAATCTGTATGATCATATGTTAGTTCGCATCATAAATTCCTATTTTTATCATAATAATTCAAGTATGACCACATACCTTTTCCACTGTATTGTTGCTGTTTGAGTGAAACAATTCAAGGATTGATGCTAAATCTCAGTGTAATTTATAGAGATAATTTTTATAGCGGCACGAGTTGTTTGTATCTTTAAGATGGCATGTGTATTTATCATGTTTTTGTGTATCTGCCATTGGCACTTATTCATAAAAAAATTATAAATGACTGCAAATATATTGACATAATAATTTCGCAATAAGCAAAGTCTACCTATCCCCAAATCTTTCCGTGTCCATCTCCATGTACAGGTTGAATACGAAATACTTCTCAGCAGAAAAGGTTTACAAAAGTTTTGTATTAATTGATCGATTCATATCAACAGTTTACATATTATAACATCATTCCGTGCGTACTCCTCACAAAGACAGAAGACCTATCGCATTCCAACAGCGCTGTGATTAGAGAAATGTCTATGCGCATTTTCCTTAAAACGCTGTCAACTGAAGCATAGAGAAAGAAACTACCTTACTTTTGGAAGGTTTTTTCGAGGTGTTGGAAGTTCGACCTGATGAGGATGCGTCCGTTCTCCTCCTCCCCCCAAGACTCAAGGCAAGTGACTGTTAACCTCTCATCTCTTGTCCCATGCAACCTCCTCCAAAGCGTCTTCTTCCGTAGGCGGTGGTACTGGCAGTGTTATCCCCTGCGACCTCCTCCAAAGTGTCTTCTTCCATAGGCGGTGGTACTGGCAGTGTTGTCCTTTGCGACCTCCTCCAAAGCGTATTCTTCTTTTGTAGGCGGTGGTACTGGCAGTGTTGTCCCTATGACCTCCTCCAAAGAGTCTTCTTCCGTAGGCGGTGGTACTGGCAGTGTTGTCCCCTGCGACCTCCTCCAAAGCGTCTTTTTCCGTAGGCTGTGGTACTGGCAGTGTTTTCCTTTGGACCTCCTCCAAATCGTCTTCTTCCGTAGGCGGTGGTACTGGCAGTGTTGTCCCCTGCGACCTCCTCCAAAGCGTCTTCTTCCGTAGGCGGTGGTACTGGCAGTGTTTTCCCCTGCGACCTCCTCCTACGCGTCTTCCTCCGTAGGCGGTGGTACTGGCAGTGTTGTCCCTTGCGACCTCCTCCAAAGCGTCTTCTTCTGTAGGCGGTGGTACTGGCAGTGTTGTCGGATGTACAATACTGGACTTTGGAAATCGACTAAAGGTATGTGTTTTTCCTGGATTGAATCCAGAAGCTTCAGCTTCAGGGAATGCTTCAGTGTTCATCCCCCACATATGAGGAGTATTCCAGAGATGATCTGATCTGAGCCTTAAGGAGCAGCAGCAATTGTATTCTGGTAAATACAATTTCCTGGAGCGGAAGGGTATAATTTCAGCTTCTAGGATGCCGATCTTTAAAATAACAGATATGCGTATAACTGTGTAAGGTTTGTATCACAGTTTCGATAATCTAGCTTTACCATGTCACTGCAAGAGTAACCTCGAAGTATTATTAATGGGACTGAGTAGAATTTTGGGCGGCGAAAATGGAAGGATAACGTGAATCAAAGATTTATTTTCTTGTGCTGCCAGCGCTCATCATATATCTATATTATAGTAGTCGAGGTGGATTAAATACTTAAATGATATATGGATATGGATTCTTCTTCTCTACGGGTCGGAATATATAGATCTTATTCTCGCTCCTCGCCGTTCGTATGGGTCTTTTTATAGGCACAAATTAAAGTAAGAAAAAACCACACCTTCTTGGGAAATCGAAAACGCGTCTCCAATTATCTGTACTATACAGAGACGGGTCACATGCACTCGCTGGAGAGATATCTCCTTTCCAGAATGGAGAATTGGAGAATGTGGGATGTTTTAGATGCTCCTAACTGTAACATAGAACATAGGATTAAACTGGCAAGGATTTTGTTAGTATACGCTTGAAGAGCCCCATATCAGACGTGGTAGAAAGTGCAGAAGTTCTCACTTCATTTTCTTCAGATGATTGATATTGATTGATAAGTGCGTATGCAATAAGTGAGACATTCAGAAAATTTTGAGAATATCTCGTAGTAGGGGAAGCCTTGAGGACTGGGTAAAATAAGATTAAACTCCTCATCGAGGGTGTTAACCCTTATGAGAACCAGACAGACTCGCATAGAAAAAAGAGAAGCAACCGGTCTAGGAGCTGTGAATGAGGGCAGCGCCTTAGTCGAAGCTTGTAAGATGGGTAATAAAAATGCAGTATTTCTTTTAGCTCGTATTACAAACAAATTTGGATGGCTGGAGCGATATGCTCATGTTTAACTAAAAATCTTACGTTTTTGTCATTATTCTAAAATACATAACTTGAAAAGTTTCTGTACATGTATGAGTCAATCCACTTGAGTAATTTGTTTAAGTAACATCTCATCAAAGACATTTAAATGTGAAGTACGATTGTCTAACTCAATTTCTTTTTTTAGGTAAACGACCATTCTATGAGATTAGTTTAAGACAGTTAAAGGTAAGTTTTAGAATGAACAAATTTCTATATTTTATTCGATTATGAAATATCAACAAGTATAAAGGAAATAACTACAAGCAAATAAAGCTATCGTAGCCTTCAAAATTGAAAAGCTAAATCATTTTATAAAATCATTGAAAACCATGTACAAGACCAGCACATACATAAATTCTTACTCCGGTTTTCCTCATGGTTTGTTCTTGCATCCCAAATGCGGTAATCTTTTATCGTTGCTTTTATATAACACTGCTATATATTTCGTTCTTGTCTCTTATAAAACAGGCAGCATTATGTTTCTAATTATTATTCATTATGTCCCTCATCTTGCATTTATCAACAATGCAAGAACATTATCTGCATTCTAGCCTTTCAATAGTTCATACTAAAGTCATCTTTTCGTATCGTCAACCAAAATAAGTCTGGTTGCAAGGCTACCTTATTAACCAATAGGCACAAAATGATATCTCGGCTCAAAGTTTTACGAAAACACTATTTATATTACAAATGAAATGATTAAACATTGGATTATTTCTGAGTCTGAAATTATTCAAATAAATCCGTCAAAATAAAGTTAGGTAATTTTTATTAAAAATCACAAAAATGATTTATGTTCTCAATTTACAATACTTTTAGAAATGATTTATAAATGAGCCAAGTAAATAAAATGCTAGGCCATAAATGATGAAGGATATTTTAATGGATTATATGGATGTTTTCATATATACTATACCTAACTGTCCGCTTCTGGCTTAATCGACCATACTGGTCGATAATATTGGACATACACATTTCATTGAGTACTTGAACCCACTTATTGGTATTCATTTTTTATTGTTCTCTAGAATCAAGATCAAACTACTATAATGTACTGATGTTTCTACTAAAAACCACCTTAAACCAGAAATTTTGTTCATAGTTTTTTGCCTGCACTTTATCTCCAGCTTATCCAAATCGTAAACGTGTTGCACCACATGATTTTAGGTTTATCCTGAACCGCCCTTATCCTGGTTTTACAGGAGCGGATTTTCAAAGCGAAAACAATCAGCACCGCTGTAACAATAAGGCTGAGGCCACACGTCTAACTAGGTACCAACCTCTTTGAATCTCATGAAGCTTTCAGCAGACAAAGACGAATTCACATCGTTTAATGAGCAATCAATATTAGTGAGTAATGTTTTAGAAAGCAGAAGCAAAATATAATTGGGGAAGTAGTGTAATGAGGTTGGTAATGTTTCCCAATGGAACTTGAGCTTACTAATAATAATAATGGTGATGACGCTTTTGGGTATTTCAAATTGATTGAGAGAAACGTACAAGGAAGGAATAGAATCCAATTGGGAATAGCTCATCAACAAAATGTATATTGCAGGAGAAGATAATGAGGATCATGATTATTTTGTCTATTAAACTAGTCAAAACTAGGTTTTGTGGACGTTAAGTCCATACACTGGAAGTTAACATCCCCAAAACCTTACCTGAGGAGTTTTGCTGCTTTAGAGTAGGTGTGAATTATTTTGAAGCGAAACAAAACCCAAAGTGAGTAACTTTACTCATATCCTATATGGTTTGCAGATAGTTTCACAAATAAATCCTATATGTGTGTTTTGTATCAGTATCCCACCACATTGCATCGATTTTTTAAAAGCAATCTGTTGTCTTACTGTCCTTCCTCCAGTAGTACACCGAAAAACCGCAAACGAAGTACGAGCGTTTTTTTATTATTTATTATTTTTTTCGTTTGACGATAACTCCATAACCTGTTCGACAACAATCCATCGATTTACGAAAACTAAAAAGTTTTTTTGTCCTTATCAAAATAATAACCCGGTATTTAATTCTTTGAATGGTACTTTGTGAGTTATAAAAGGACAAATGATTACCGAACAGATGTTTACAGACAAACAAACAGACAGACCGAAGGAAGTGACTGACATGGTTTTTCGTGATGTCTAAGTCATGAAACATTAAGAATACATAATATCTCATATACGAAATTTATCGCCATCACAATACTTTCCCCGCCTACCGGTGCGGGAAGTAAAATCGAAATCGAGTCACGAAACATTGCTTCACTATACTCCAAAGTAATTCAAAAACCTGGAATATACTAAAGCTAAGTGTGGCACTCCTCCCGTATATCAAATATCTTGGATTATATATAGATACATCGATGTACCTCTGGCCCTCCTTGAAAGACTAATAATGAAATGCGTATAAAAAACGGGTATGAATACGTTTTACCATTCATTGCACCGCACTTAAGGTACTTTTTTATCCATATCAGGGTCTGAGGCTCTCGCCTCCCTCTGAAAACTTATGGTGCGTACGCCAATGTCTAGATATGATAAAAAACTTGAAAACTACTAAACTAGTGTGCATTCTTCGCCAGATTTTAACCACTCTCACTGCCGTCTCAACGGTATCTTTACTTTTTCGAACATATGCCTGATACGTAGAAAGTCACCCCGCATAAATGGATATACAAAGCGTAATTTTTCATGAAGGTGATCTCATTTCCCTAGCCGACAAGTATAAATTGACCTTGTACGGAATATGTGCTACGCGTTACTTTAAAAATGGAGAAATGTAATTTCCTCTAACATAGTCTAGGCAACATGGAAGGAAACGAATGGTTCCGTAGGATATACATCAAATATCGGTTAAAGTGACTTTATTTATAGATTAGATCGGCTGTATGATACATTTTCTTATTACAAGGTTGGTAGACGCTTTCCATCCATAATGAGGGTAATGACTTTCAATCAAAACATGTCCGGAACCCTCCAGAGCAAATCCGGGACTGGGTGAGATTTAGAATCATCCCCCTCCCCCCTGAGTACCTAAAAAGCATAAATAAATTGATAAATCTCTCTTTAAAAGCACGCGTCTCTTCTTAAGCCTGGGCTAGGTAAATCCTCCCACCCCCTTGTTCTAGTCGGGTCTGAACATATTCCTATGACTAAATAAATCACATACAAAATTCTTTCCAGTGGGTAATTTCTATCAAGTAAATTATTATAATTATATTTAGGGTGTAAGGCTTTGGTCTCCAATTGAAGCAGCAGGCTACGTAATGTGCCACTTTGTCAGTTGCATCTGCTTGCCACCAATCAGACGTAAACAGGACCGCATTCATTTGATTGTCATTGATAGCATGCAGAGGCAATTGTCGAATTATCCTAAATTATAACTCCTAGAAAAATTAACTATGTCCAAAAATGACAGCGTACATACTAAAAAAAGATCTTTAAGGATGAATTGATGTACTTGTCTTTCTATTGGGTCCAAAAGTAATTAAATATAACACAATATATAATTATAAAGTGTGTCTTATACGGTTCAAACTCCTTACCAGACATTAGTCAGGTTTAAATGCAAGCTCCCACTTGCGCGAAACTTTACCTCGAATTAAACTCATCCAAATTCTCTGCGGTGTTTGTAGCTACCTAGCCGTGCAGAAGTCCTTGGAACTTTCTTGTATGTTCAGCATTATATTTCCTTTATTTCGAGCCATATTTCACGACTGTACTAACATCTGTACAGTTCGGTTCACCGCGCTACCCTTTGGCTTACGTTGATTTACGAGCTTTTTAGTGTAGGTTACGACCATACGCTTGGCGGACAGCGAATATAAGGCTGCAGAACAGCTGTTTATTACTCTCTTTGACAGTTGCTGGGCTTTGGGGCTGTTTATCATTCACATTATTTTCGTTCTTAGCTGTGAATTCAATAACTCAGGATAGTAGTCCTCATTTTTAAAGTTACATAAATCGAATTACAACTTGGATAGCTACACTGCAAAAAATGGATACTCCTCATTTAATATCTCTTTTCATATATTATCCATTTCTTAGTAGTCATTCCACTTCTGATAAATTTATTTACAGTCATCCCACTTTTGTTTTATACACCGTCTTATCGACTACCAAGCCATTAATGTTCAGGATGTCTTTAAATACAGCTTGGGGATGATCTCAGTAGTCTCTCTAAAAGATATCAGGTGCCATCACGGCATCCTTGCATTTAGCTCGCCCGCATCTGAGCACACCAGGGAAAAGCGCAAACCCAAAAGTGCCAAGCGTATAAAAGGACAAAAAGCCTCCAGGTCTTGACTCGCCACACAGGCTGGTGGATATATCTTTGTAAATACGCACCTTTACACAGATTTGCAAATACTTTGTCATGGCAACACTGACCTGAATAACTACATATGTAGAAAGGGTGGAATCTACCTAGCGAGACGAACGGTAGTCTGGTACAAGTCAGTGTCAATATTGCTCCACGTGTGCAATGGATGATATAGACTTATGTAACTCATATGTGCCTTAAGACGCGTTTGGAGCAGAGGTAATGATAGTACAAGTAACCTCAGACCCTCTCTCTATAATCTTCATACACCAGACAGAAAGAGAAGCCGGTCACCTGCTTCCAGGATTCAATGGTCTGCTTCACAAAAGGGCACACAGCATCCAAATGTAGTTACCTCTCCATACTTCAGAGAAGGTCTTGTATTTCGAGTCAAACGCTGTAAAATTGGGCTTGTGTATGTGGGCTACGTCTAAGTATTGCTACGGGGAACAGTTCATAGACCGAAGTATGACTGCTCTCCTCCTCTTGTAGAAATCTAAATTGATACTTTTCTGCTCACTATAGCGAGTAAGAGGCATCTCCCACCTGCAGATATTATAGGTTGGCTACCGCTTATTTTCATCCATTGATGACTGAACATTTCTGAAACTATCAGCTATCAAACAATAAGCTGCGGTAGTTGCCTATAGCTTGCTTATGAAGATCATCTTCGTCAACATAGGAGAACTATAGATTATCCACATGACATGCCATGCAATAGATACCCAGTGATTACTAGACTTCTTAATAATCACACCCCAAAGATCCCGAAACACACAATGAACTGCCTAATGTTCTCAATGTAAGATAATGTAATGCTATAGATCATTCTATCCTCTATGTTGTACGTTAGTTTAGAATATCATGAGGTTTCATCATATGCCTGTTTACTTCCTTTGTATGGAATTCAGGTAAACATTGACATTTTGTGTGTCTCTCGTTGACTAGATATGTTTTCAAACGTTTCCTGCTGTAAATTTTAAGTATATATAATACACATGAAGCTAATAAAAGCGTGTTAAACAAGAAAGTAGTAGAGGTTACCATGTGCCCTCATATACCGCTTCCATAAATTTATCAAAATCAATGATTCAGACTGACAGAGCGACAGGCAGACCATGGACCTGAACCTTTGTGATGTAGACGTCAAAAAATATCAAAAAAAAACAATTATCTCCAATTCTGAAATGTTCATGATCACGATGCTTCCCTCATATATTAACATAGCATTGGCACGTAGCATATCTTTTATCACGTTTTATCAAAATTTGATGAGGTTGCACAGTGATAAAAAAATAATGACCTCAAAGCTACCAAACTGCCGAGGTTAACAGAAAAGTTTAAGCTCTTCAGTTACTTTGCGAGAACATATAAGCTTTCAACTACACGAAAAATATTCAAAATTCAATAAACACAAAGCTTTCGAGCCCCCATTTTTTTCACTACATGACCAATTGACTAGAAACTTATGAAACATGTTAAAATCAGCTTTGGACATTTTCCAATTTTGCGTGAAACATACAGAACGTTTTGGGAAATTCCGATATTTTTTTGCTTCCTGCTTATAACCCAAATTCACTTATATGGAACGTGACTGCTTGTTCATATCGTCACCCTCCTCAAACTTCCTCAAAAATCGATGCAGCAATTACTGAAGAGTATGCGGTTAGAAGAGCGTCAACAGATAGACGGACTGACAGATATACGAAATTGAGTGCTATATAATATACATGAATTTCCTCGATTGCACTACATCCGTCGTCTACACGTGGCAGGTGAAACAATCGTTCAGCTGAATGTTTTAGAATACCATAAACACGTATTATGCAGTCCAACCGTCCAGACTAGCGTAATTTGAAAACTTGAGTGCCTTGAATTCGGAATATAATGAAACTGACGTCGTTGAAGCTTTATCCCACTCGGGAATCAAACTATTGTGTTCCACCGAGGCAGACACCTCAGATTGGCCTCAATGGCCATCCATTGTGTAACTTTAACGCTAACGGCGCACCCACGACTGCAGTTTGTTGGTAGTTCTGAGTTGAGTGACAAGAGAAACTTCGCGCAAATTGATCCCATTATATGCTCGTCATTGTCTTCACATTATCCGGTTTGTTCGGTGTGAACCGTTGGGTACTAAGATAATTAGTTATGGTAGATTGGTGAGGGATTTAACATGAAATGGTATCATTTTATTTCTGTACTTGACATTACGATCTGGTCGTTAGCAAATTTAGTCCAACTCAATTTGATAATATTTTAAAACTAAGGGTCTTACTCAGTAGCAGTTCCTTAGACTCTAATTAATACTAATACTATCCCTAACGTGTAAACTATGCACTATACTCTGCTTTACACTGTCACTGAACTAAAGAACTATGTAACTCAAAGGGCTTCGTCCTCTTGAGTCTTCTCGTCTGGTTGGTGTTGTCGAGGAGCTGGATGGTCTCTACATTCACGTGGTCTAGGAGACTTTGTTCATGACTCTTGGCAAACCTTGTCTGGCTAACAGTGTCTATCTTCAAGTCCCTATGGAGATCACTGTTTCGAAAGAACCACGGAGCATTGGTGATGTTCCTTAGCACTTTGCTTTCGAAACGTTGTATTATTTGGATGTTGCTTTTTCTGGTACGGCCCCAAAGCTTATTTTGCTAATGTCTATCTTAAAACTAAGGGACTTGCTTAATAGCAGTTCCTTAGACTCTAATCAACACTAACACTATCCCTAACGTGTAAACTATGCACCATACTCTGCTTTACACTGTCACTGAACTAAAGAACTATGTAACTCAAAGGGCTTCGTCCTCTTGAGTCTTCTCGTCTGGTTGGTGTTGTCGAGGAGCTGGATGGTCTCTACATTCACGTAGTCTAGGAGTCTTTGTTCATGACTCTTGGCAAACCTTGTCATTGTCTGGCTAACAGTGTCTATCTTCAAGTCTCTATGGAGATCACTGTTTCGAAAGTACTATGGAGCATTGGTGATGTTCCTTAGCACTTTGCTTTCGAAACGTTGTATGATTTGGATGTTGCTTTTTCTGGTACGGCCCCAAAGCTTATTTTGCTAATGTCTATCTTAAAACTAAGGGACTTACTCAATAGCAGTTCCTTAGACTCTAATTAACACTAAAACTATCCCTAACGTGTAAACTATGCACTATACTCTGCTTTACACTGTCACTGAACTAAAGAACTATGTAACTCAAAGGGCTTCGTCCTCTTGAGTCTTCTCGTCTGGTTGGTGTTGTCGAGGAGCTGGATGGTCTCTACATTCACGTAGTTTAGGAGTCTTTGTTCATGACTCTTGGCAAAACTTGTCATTGTCTGGCTAACAGTGTCTATCTTCAAGTCTCTATGGAGATCACTGTTTCGAAAGTACTATGGAGCATTGGTGATGTTCCATAGCACTTTGCTTTCGAAACGTTGTATGATTTGGATGTTGCTTTTTCTGGTACGGTCCCAAAGCTTATTTTGCTAATGTCTATCTTAAAACTAAGGGACTTACTCAATAGCAGTTCCTTAGACTCTAATTAACACTAAAACTATCCCTAACGTGTAAACTATGCACTATACTCTGCTTTACACTGTCACTGAACTAAAGAACTATGTAACTCAAAGGGCTTCGTCCTCTTGAGTCTTCTCGTCTGATTGGTGTTGTCGAGGAGCTGGATGGTCTCTACATTCACGTAGTTTAGGAGTCTTTGTTCATGACTCTTGGCAAACCTTGTCATTGTCTGGCTAACAGTGTCTATCTTCAAGTCTCTATGGAGATCACTGTTTCGAAAGTACTATGGAGCATTGGTGATGTTCCTTAGCACTTTGCTTTCAAAACGTTGTATGATTTGGATGTTGCTTTTTCTGGTACGGCCCCAAAGCTTATTTTGCTAATGTCTATCTTAAAACTAAGGGACTTACTCAATAGCAGTTCCTTAGACTCTAATTAACACTAACACTATCCCTAACGTGTAAACTATGCACTATACTTTGCTTTACACTGTCACTGAACCAAAGAACTATGTAAGTCAAAGGGCTTCGTCCTCTTGAGTCTTCTCGTCTGGTTGGTGTTGTCGAGGAGCTGGATGGTCTCTACATTCACGTAGTCTAGGAGTATTTGTTCATGACTCTTGGCAAACTTTGTAATTGTCTGGCTAACAGTGTCTATCTTCAATTCTCTATGGAGATCACTGTTTCGAAAGTACTATGGAGCATTGGTGATGTTCCTTAGCACTTTGCTTTCGAAACGTTGTATGATTTGGATGTTGCTTTTTCTGGTACGGCCCCAAAGCTTATTTTGCTAATGTCTATCTTAAAACTAAGGGACTTACTCAATAGCAGTTCCTTAGACTCTAATTAACACTAAAACTATCCCTAACGTGTAAACTATGCACTATACTCTGCTTTACACTGTCACTGAACTAAAGAACTATGTAACTCAAAGGGCTTCGTCCTCTTGAGTCTTCTCGTCTGGTTGGTGTTGTCGAGGAGCTGGATGGTCTCTACATTCACGTAGTCTAGGAGTATTTGTTCATGACTCTTGGCAAACTTTGTAATTGTCTGGCTAACAGTGTCTATCTTCAATTCTCTATGGAGATCACTGTTTCGAAAGTACTATGGAGCATTGGTGATGTTCCTTAGCACTTTGCTTTCGAAACGTTGTATGATTTGGATGTTGCTTTTTCTGGTACGGCCCCAAAGCTTATTTTGCTAATGTCTATCTTAAAACTAAGGGACTTACTCAATAGCAGTTCCTTAGACTCTAATTAACACTAAAACTATCCCTAACGTGTAAACTATGCACTATACTCTGCTTTACACTGTCACTGAACTAAAGAACTATGTAACTCAAAGGGCTTCGTCCTCTTGAGTCTTCTCGTCTGGTTGGTGTTGTCGAGGAGCTGGATGGTCTCTACATTCACGTAGTCTAGGAGTATTTGTTCATGACTCTTGGCAAACTTTGTAATTGTCTGGCTAACAGTGTCTATCTTCAATTCTCTATGGAGATCACTGTTTCGAAAGTACTATGGAGCATTGGTGATGTTCCTTAGCACTTTGCTTTCGAAACGTTGTATGATTTGGATGTTGCTTTTTCTGGTACGGCCCCAAAGCTTATTTTGCTAATGTCTATCTTAAAACTAAGGGACTTACTCAATAGCAGTTCCTTAGACTCTAATTAACACTAAAACTATCCCTAACGTGTAAACTATGCACTATACTCTGCTTTACACTGTCACTGAACTAAAGAACTATGTAACTCAAAGGGCTTCGTCCTCTTGAGTCTTCTCGTCTGGTTGGTGTTGTCGAGGAGCTGGATGGTCTCTACATTCACGTAGTCTAGGAGTATTTGTTCATGACTCTTGGCAAACTTTGTAATTGTCTGGCTAACAGTGTCTATCTTCAATTCTCTATGGAGATCACTGTTTCGAAAGTACTATGGAGCATTGGTGATGTTCCTTAGCACTTTGCTTTCGAAACGTTGTATGATTTGGATGTTGCTTTTTCTGGTACGGCCCCAAAGCTTATTTTGCTAATGTCTATCTTAAAACTAAGGGACTTACTCAATAGCAGTTCCTTAGACTCTAATTAACACTAAAACTATCCCTAACGTGTAAACTATGCACTATACTCTGCTTTACACTGTCACTGAACTAAAGAACTATGTAACTCAAAGGGCTTCGTCCTCTTGAGTCTTCTCGTCTGGTTGGTGTTGTCGAGGAGCTGGATGGTCTCTACATTCACGTAGTCTAGGAGTATTTGTTCATGACTCTTGGCAAACTTTGTAATTGTCTGGCTAACAGTGTCTATCTTCAATTCTCTATGGAGATCACTGTTTCGAAAGTACTATGGAGCATTGGTGATGTTCCTTAGCACTTTGCTTTCGAAACGTTGTATGATTTGGATGTTGCTTTTTCTGGTACGGCCCCAAAGCTTATTTTGCTAATGTCTATCTTAAAACTAAGGGACTTACTCAATAGCAGTTCCTTAGACTCTAATTAACACTAAAACTATCCCTAACGTGTAAACTATGCACTATACTCTGCTTTACACTGTCACTGAACTAAAGAACTATGTAACTCAAAGGGCTTCGTCCTCTTGAGTCTTCTCGTCTGGTTGGTGTTGTCGAGGAGCTGGATGGTCTCTACATTCACGTAGTTTAGGAGTCTTTGTTCATGACTCTTGGCAAACCTTGTCATTGTCTGGCTAACAGTGTCTATCTTCAAGTCTCTATGGAGATCACTGTTTCGAAAGTACTATGGAGCATTGGTGATGTTCCTTAGCACTTTGCTTTCGAAACGTTGTATGATTTGGATGTTGCTTTTTCTGGTACGGCCCCAAAGCTTATTTTGCTAATGTCTATCTCAAAACTAAGGGACTTACTCAATAGCAGTTCCTTAGACTCTAATTAGCACTAACACTATCCCTAACGTGTAAACTATACACTATACTTTGCTTTACACTGTCACTGAACCAAAGAACTATGTAAGTCAAAGGGCTTCGTCCTCTTGAGTCTTCTCGTCTGGTTGGTGTTGTCGAGGAGCTGGATGGTCTCTACATTCACGTAGTCTAGGAGTCTTTGTTCATGACTCTTGGCAAACCTTGTCATTGTCTGGCTAACAGTGTCTATCTTCAAGTCTCTATGGAGATCACTGTTTCGAAAGTACTATGGAGCATTGGTGATGTTCCTTAGCACTTTGCTTTCAAAACGTTGTATGATTTGGATGTTGCTTTTTCTGGTACGGCCCCAAAGCTTATTTTGCTAATGTCTATCTTAAAACTAAGGGACTTACTCAATAGCAGTTCCTTAGACTCTAATTAACACTAACACTATCCCTAACGTGTAAACTATGCACTATACTTTGCTTTACACTGTCACTGAACCAAAGAACTATGTAAGTCAAAGGGCTTCGTCCTCTTGAGTCTTCTCGTCTGGTTGGTGTTGTCGAGGAGCTGGATGGTCTCTACATTCACGTAGTCTAGGAGTATTTGTTCATGACTTTTGGCAAACTTTGTAATTGTCTGGCTAACAGTGTCTATCTTCAAGTCTCTATGGAGATCACTGTTTCGAAAGTACTATGGAGCATTGGTGATGTTCCTTAGCACTTTGCTTTCGAAACGTTGTATGATTTGGATGTTGCTTTTTCTGGTACGGCCCCAAAGCTTATTTTGCTAATGTCTATCTCAAAACTAAGGGACTTACTCAATAGCAGTTCCTTAGACTCTAATTAGCACTAACACTATCCCTAACGTGTAAACTATACACTATACTTTGCTTTACACTGTCACTGAACCAAAGAACTATGTAAGTCAAAGGGCTTCGTCCTCTTGAGTCTTCTCGTCTGGTTGGTGTTGTCGAGGAGCTGGATGGTCTCTACATTCACGTAGTCTAGGAGTCTTTGTTCATGACTCTTGGCAAACCTTGTCATTGTCTGGCTAACAGTGTCTATCTTCAAGTCTCTATGGAGATCACTGCTTCGAAAGTACTATGGAGCATTGGTGATGTTCCTTATCACTTTGTTTTGGAAACGTTGAAAGGTGAATACCGTAAGGTTTCAGGATTTGCTTATATAACAGCTATACCTGAGTATTGTTCAGTCTAAGTGGAACATGTTGACCTCTTTTGTTGGTAAAGTTTATGTGTACTGATTTTCTTTCCTTCAGATTTATTCTCCATCTTCTGGTCCATGTTTGAATCTGATCAATGGTTCTTTGTAATTTAGCTGCAGCTTCCTGATGACTGTTTCCACCTGCTAAGATGACTGTGTCATCAGCAACAGTGGCTATTGAGTTATGCTCTAAACCAGGAATATCGCTAGTGAGTAGGTATAGGACTGGTCCTAAAACACTTCCTTGTGGTACCCCTGCTTTGATTTCCCTGAGTTCTGAGTAGGCTTCTTCTTGCTTTATTCTGAATACTCTGATATATCCATGAGTTGAGAGTATTGTTCTGGCAGGTGATGCTTCATCTTATGCTTAAGTCCCTCATGCCATACTTTGTCAAAAGCCTGATCAACATCTAGGAATAATGTAGAGCAGACTTTTCTTTTTTTTAATGCCTTTTGGTATCATTTTAGAGAAAAACTTTTTTTATCGGGTTTTGTTTTTTTTGTGATTGCTGTAGCCAAAGAATTCAGACATATTGTCTACAACTTGAATCGCGTCTATTTTCTGAAAACTCTCACTCAACATTGTATTCCGCTGTAATAATAAAAGTAATACGTAAATAGTAGCTTACTTGTTAGCTTGAATTCATAATATACCTTTATTCAGAATGACGGTTAAACTTAACTCTAGTCCTACTTTTGCGTAGTAAATAAAAGAATCCAGGAAGCTGAAGAAAATGTCGAGAGGTCATTACAACCCTACTTCTGAGTGCTGGGTAATTAACATTACTATAGACCCAGTGTTCAGCTAAGAGCTAATTTATGATGCTCCAGTTATATGGGACGATCCTGTAAACGACGCTTCAACGCTCTGCTTGTCCTACAATGTGAAATTTTATTTCCAGCTTTGTGAGCGTGCACTCGCTAAAAGGAGAAGTATAACGACCCGGTTTCCTTATGCGCGGGTCTTTACGCTTCAGAACCTTGCGTAGCTGTAAGACAGACATGCAATCTTGTGGCGATGTCATAAAATTAATATTTCCAGATGTTCTGATCACAAAAGATTGATCCACTGCTCGACTAAACCCCTTATGAAACCTTCTAACACCTTGTAACAATCTGATTCATATGTTTCCACCATTGCTTGTAGAGACGATGTGGAAGTTGCGGTGGAAACTTCTTCGAACTTCCATTGACTTGAGATTTTTTGCGTATCTCAACGTTTCGATTGACATGTTATCCTCAATCGTCTTCAGGTGAAAGGATCGACCATTTGTTCTGATGCTGCTTTGATACTTTCTCTTCAACCTCGCGCTTTACCCTTGTCTATATCCTCGTCTATATGCAGTATATCGATGTCGTTTATTATTGGTCGCCATATTGATTGGATTGCCACACTAGGTTTGATGTAAATATATTTGTTGCTGGCAATGAAAACTGCCTCTTTACCTCTCACTGTGGCTCCCTGCGTCGTGTCGTCCCAAGCAATACTGTGGTGCTAGGGCCATGAAGGATTCACTATCCCAAATTTCTTAGTTCCAGTTCTCTGTGTGTTAATTCCATGACCTCACTTGCACTTTTGCTGGTAGTATCCATTTTTCGACAGATCTCCCTTAATACGTTCATCTTCCTGGTTCCATTCTGTATTGTAAACTTTCCTCAAAGTCTCAAGGCAATGAAAGTCCGGAGGAGTTACTCATCTTTGGACATTATTTTTCGGAAAAACCCTGTATAGCATGACCGAGAAGTTTTAGGGAGTATAAAAAACCTTCAAAACTTGTCATGCTTTAGACAGAAAAGGCCGACAGCCAGTATTCAGCTATGTGCATATTTTGAAAATAGAATGACGTCCACGTATGGGAAATCGCAAGGCATTCTACTTGACCCCGTTTTTAAAATAGTAAAATAATTAAATTGCTAACGATTCAACGAACATTTTTGTGTGTCAAAATGGCACCATCCGATTAATTTTGTTCTTGCCTACAATCTGTGTATGATTAACATTTTTTTATAATAATATTCGGGATATGAACTGCTTTCACCCCATGACAAAATTCATGTTTTCTGTAGCGCGTTGTAGACGTTCTTTTACCTGGAGGTTTTACAGTGAACGAAACGTGTGAAAGTGTTTTTTCTGGGCGCTGCTTTCCAGAAAATTATCGCACAATGATACCTTCTAGTTACTGGCCATTTCTGTGTGGAATGCCCTTTTCCTTCCACCGCTCGGATGCCAACAAGGTTTTAGTCTAGATGGTCCGTCATTAGGGTCAGACAAGCCGTTAATATTTAATTTGGGATGTTACTGTGTTACAGCACTAGCTTAATGAGATATGGAAACGAAAGGGTTAATTCAGGCCACGTGGATGATATTTATGGCTTATTATATATATTTGAGGAGCTTCTAAAAATACTATTGTATAAATTTTAGACGATAACTATGACTATTCGGATCGCAACAGCAAATGTACAAAGGTCGATAGGTTATAATACACTTTATTTAGTAGAACAGTTACATTTCAGCTAAATTATCTCATGTTTGAGGTTGGCTGAATTACTCGTTGATGTTGAGTTTTGATACACACAGGATGGAAATGCATATATGTATTCTAAATGGAGCTTGTATTTAAAGCGTATGCCATATTTGTGCTTAAAAACCCCCGCTTCGTCATCCTACAACCTGGTGAGATCGTAGGTCAACCAGACCGAGTGTATTTTCCTCAACGACGATTTTTTAAATTTCATTACACTTCTAACTCATACAAAGAACGATGTTATGAAATAGTATTTCTAAATTCAACCGAAGAATCTCAAATTACCGCGATTTACCAGGAGCACACCAAAATGTTCGCAATGCAAATATTTCGCTACGTCTTGCGATGAACAATCCTGGTATAATAACATGCTGCAGATGAGTAGCCCCAAAAAACCCAGTTGGCTAGTCAAGCAGTGAAGTATCTCAACGGCCAGCGTAAAGCATTATTTGACCTGGCTCACCTAATATAATCGATAGGTACACATGTATAGTACACAAAAATGTCATGTTTGTCTTTTAATCAATCGACAGCGACTTTTTCGCTAATCGGCTTGGAAAGGTAACCTCAACGACGTAAAACCTGGAGATACTTCCAGTCAAACCTGCACCAGATGTAGGGATCTAGTTACGAGCCACTCACAAGTTTAGAGAGATACTGCTACGCGGTGAATGTGAACCTTACATATCCCCCATACCAAAGCCTAACTGGAAAGGTAACAGCACGGAGAGAGCTAGAGATGTGGGTTCGAATCCCGATACTACCAGATTTTTCTCAAATTTTCTACTTGCAAATTTGCATTTACAGGATTTCCCCCTCTCATGGTAATAGAATCAGGACAATTCGTATTTTATTGAGTTTTTTCAATAATTTTCATTAGCTTCATTAGCATCAGCTTGCCCTATGGGATGTCAGCTAATAGGAATTATACAACACATAGTAATGACACTTTTTGAACTTATGTGTGGCTTTTCATTGATTTACATTCACATTCAATGGTATAGTGCAACTTTTATTACTTGTTAGTTTATTTCTTCAGTTGGCTTTTTGAAGTATTTTTTTGTTTAAATGTTTTATTGTCAACTAGTTACAGTGAACTGAATATTTACCTGTAAAATAATCCCGAAATACGTGGATATAACGCATCACGGGTCATCGCGACGCCGACGCCGACGTCCCGAATTTTCGTTGGCCGAACCCCATCTCCCCCTGACGCCGTGCCGCTACCGCGTCGGTTTCATCCGCGGGTCTGTCGGCCCATGTGCACCACGATGACGTCACCGCGGCTCCGGCGGCGCGCGACGGCGTCACCGACGCCACGGAGCGTCGAGCCCGGAGCAGAGCCCGCCGTCGTCGTGTCGGCGTTCAGTCGGTGTCGGTCTGTTTCCAGCGTCGCTCGAACCACGGCTGCCGCGCGTTTCACCCGCACTTCTTCCGTACGGTCCCATCGCCAGCCAGTCAGAACATGTGCCGTCGCCGCCGACAACGCCACGACGAATCCACGCAACGCCCACGCTTATCAACGTACTACAGGTAAACATCGAACAGATGGTCCGGTTTGTTTGTTTACTATCAGCATGTTGTAACGAGAGCATGTATTTTGAACAGACATATTCATTCAGTTTGCTACGTTTCGGCTAGTATATAGTCATAATCAAGCACCCGGCTTAGGCAAATGAGGATATTGGCCACCCAGCAACCACTGGCTAAATTAATTTGAATTGATCATGGACTCATGCGGAACAGAAATAAAATAGACCGGATTCTTCCTTTTTTTGGGAATATTTATGGAGAAAATTCTTTCATAACATCAGCTAATAGAAAACCGACGTATCCAATAGATATTTACATTTCGAAACTAATCATGCCATGACTATAAAGAAAGGAATGATAAAGAGTCTTTCCGACAGACAAAACAGATCTTGAACCATTCAATTTTTTATAGGAAAAAACAATTTTCAGAAGAAGTTCTTTGTAGTAACGGACCTCATCCTCAAGCATTTGTCAAAAGACAACTTGACTCTTCACCTCTGACTCAAAGACAACTACCAACTTCTACTGGCACTCGTTCTATACCATGTATAAGAGGATTCTGATCTGAAAGGCTGAGAAATGTCGCCAAAAATGTTTATATCAGAACAGGTTTTAAGACAACGAATACCTCTTCTGCCACACAAAGTCAACAAACGTAAATAGAAAAAATTTAATATATCAAATACGGACTGGAAAGTGGTTGTGATATTTTCGAATGTAAGTGATGCATTTGCATTGTTGATACAACGACAATGAGAGACATAGTGCATTGTCACCTTTAAAGAAAAAAAGCAACATGCCACTGTGAAGGTGACAGCACAGAACTGCTTTACTTGAAATCCAAGAACAAACCATAAGGAACAGAGAAAAGTGTATGGTTCATCTGTAAATTACATTTTCGTTGAACCATTCCTGGACAGACTGGATTAAAAAATATCATAACAAGTCAAAACAGCACATAGACTATTTTTTGAAATGTGAAGACAATATGAATATTTCACAACATTTAGACTTATGTCGTATCCTCAAATTCTCGAGACAGTGAAAATTCAAAGCAGGGATATTGAAACCCATAAATAAAATTCTTTTTACCACACAAGGCTGGAAAAGAATCTGTTGTTTTAATCCTTGTAGATCTATAAAATTTTAAAGCAAATACATAAAACATATGAGATATAAGGAAAAAACGTAAAAAATCAACACTCAGTAAACCTGTTTAATAATCTGGAAAATAGTGAAATGGAAGCAAGTTTTTGTACACTACATAAACAAGATGACAAGAAGGTCAATAAGTTAGCTTTAGAAAAGTTGAGCCTTAATCGTCTTTCCAATTTCTCAATAGACTGTGACCAATCATGAACAGTACAAGTGTTTGACGGATTGAAACCGGTTGCAATCAAACCAAACAAAGTTGGAGCTTAGTATACATAAATAAACAAATGTCAAAATCTTGTCTACGTGAAATAACCTCCATATGAAAACAAAATATATTTAACGAGAATCACTTGAAAGAATAGTTTTTATCTGTCAAACTATGTGTAAATACACAATTTTATCTGAATAACTTACCACCTTTTTACCACTTGAGAGCATTCGCAATCTACATGATCCATAATGAACATTACAAGTATTAATTGAAAGGAATTCCATCGACAATGGACTCCTGGAAAAGTCGCAAAAAACAAGTTAAGATTACGGTTCTATTTACGAAGGGACCTCGTAAAATTTTGATTTCATTATACCGGAAAACGTTTTTCCAGATGAATTACAATGTGCAAAATACTGTGTCAGTCCATTTGACTCCATTAACTCTAGAAATATCAGTAATGTGGCTCTGGGGAAATTATTGATATTATACTCGTATTCCTCGATATTATTCACTGAATGCCGAAACAGCTACCACTACTATAAGAAAATATAAAGACCCCTTCTAAGCTTTTGGACTCCATCCAGGGAAATACAATGCGTCCAGTGGACGCGCCTGACCTCACGAAGAACCTCCTCGGTCTCAACCACCTTCTCACCAGATCGAGCCACTTCCAAATGAACTTGCTTTGATAACCTCACGCAAAGGCAGCTTCATAAACGCTGCGAGAATTTAAATCTTTATTTACATTTACCTTAAAATGCTGTAGATTGTAACCATCGGGGAACAAAGTCCATGAGAGTTCATTCCACAACGCCGAGGTTCTTCAGAAAAACGATTTTCAGAAGAGCCTTGTTCGAGCCGTTGTAAGCTCTACCTAGTGAGGATGCACCCGTTGTGCTCCTCTATTCGTTGCTGTGCTGGTGACTTCTGGTGTTTTCATGCAAGACATCTCGGTCGAACATCTGCCATGATGATATCTATACATCCACCAGACGTATTGCGCGCTTCTGGATTGTGTCCATAAGATTCAGGGAGTGCTTTGGGGCGAAATCCCCACACATGCGAGCAGTATTACAGCGATGGTCCGAATTAGGTCTTGTCTCCTGAAATGGATGAGAATCCCCAGTTTATGGAACGCCAACCTGGCGAGGTCTGCAACATGATCATGTCATGACATGTAATTGTTGATGTTAATTCTTGAAAGCTTGATAAAAGACGTTTCTTCAAGTATGGGGTCTTCCTCCATCTCGATGGCTGGCAGATCAGCATCCAGCTTCTTTGTCACGGCTGCTGTCTGCGCGTTAAACTGAACTCCTCACTGAAATAAGCTTTATTGGGATAGTACCCGTTTACCGGGTTCCATGCAGGAAATAAGGAGGTCATCAGCGAAGCTGTATATAGGATTAGATGTTATTTCCTGCAAGTCTTTGATGCTGATGATGGTGTTCTCTACAAGTATTATTATTCCAACGTATCCCACAATCAACGTCCGTGAAAAGAGGACCAACCAATAGCACCAAAACATAATTAAGCACTTCATATGAACAGAACTTTTTCTATCAAGGCAACATACATAAAAACCCCGATCCAACGTCCACATAACCGTAAGTTAAAAGGGCAAAATAAATCTGCCAGTTTGCGAAAAATAATGGCAGGGGAAAATTCGCTGCTCTCCCTCTAGGGACAAGTTTCGTTTGGTTAGGCAAAAGGTCGAAAAAGTTCCTGTGGAGAATAGAGGAGAAACGAGTGGAAATGGGCTTTAAACCCTGCTGCCAAAGCTGTTGAATAAGAATTCAAAGGCATGTATTGTGGAAGCCTTTTTGAGATATATCTTCTTGTTCAAGTCAGCATAGTCTCTAAATGATATTCTTTATTGATTATTGATTAGAGTTGCTCATGGATGTTTGTTCAATAGTATGTGGTATTTGTAATTTATTATTTTATGTACAAATTCTTGTATAGAAAATCTGAAAGTTGGCTCCATCGTAATTTTTCTGCATCACATGTGTTGCTTAGCCCCATATACCACATAATCGATTATAGTTTGCTATAGTTTATCTGCTTTATGAGATTGTCAACAGCGTGCCTTTCAACGAGCTGAGTTCCAGTTGTCTCTAGTCTTACTGCGTCCCAGTAGATAATCAAAAGTTTGATTTCGGACTTTCATTGTCTATAAAATTTTGAGTAACACGAAGAATCTCAGCACTTACTCATTCTGCCTTACGTCGAAGGAATATCAGATGGAATCAAAAGAATAGGTCAGCAATACAAGATCCAAACGAGATTCTCTAGGACTGCCACCCTCAGAAGTATCCTAACAAAAACTAAGCCCAGGAATGAATCTCAAGAGACAAAGGACTGCATCTACCAGATACCATGTCAATGTGGTAAAATCTATATTGGAGAAACAAAAAGGCCACTGGAAGTAAGAATCAAAGAACATCGTCTCAACACCCAGCGAGCAGAGACAGGAAAATTTGGAATAGCTGACCACGCATAAACGGAGCACCATAAAATAGCTTGGGACGACGCTAAAGTTATTGCCAAGGAACCGCATTGGTATCGAAGGACATTCAAGGAGGCGGCATTCATCACCAACAACAGCAAAGTGTACAGCAAACCCAGCGTAGACATTAAACCAACCTGGCAGCCACTCATAAAGAAGATTAATAGACTACGACTGAACCAGACAACAAACAATGACCGAACAGCCACGTCAGCAGACCGCGCATCGGGAACCAATCAGAACAGACCGCGCACAACGACACATCACCGGACGGGGTATAAATGGGCATGAAAGGAACGTTCGCCAGTTCACCTGAAGACGATTGAAGATAGCACATCAATCGAAACGTCGTGATACTCAAAATTTTATAGACAATGGAAGTCCGAAATCAAACTTTTGATAAGTCCACCTTGTCTACAAGTTTTAAACAACAGCCAGTAGATAATCTTTCGTCAGCATGATATACGCAGTTTGCATATTATATCTCCTATAGTCATCTTTTGGGTTGCTATCAAAAGAAGTATATCCTTTGAGGAACTGCACAGCGTAGTTTTAAATTAGCACTGCTCCGTTGTCCATTAATTTCTCATGTTCCATGTTTAGTGGTCTCCTAACTTCACTTCAATTAAATGAATAGCTGCCCATTTTTGTCATACCAAAAGTTTATACTTTTTCTAGTTGCCTATACTTCTAATTTTTAGATGTCTTAATTGGTCATGGCTTCCTAAACGACTCTAGAGTATATGTATGATGAAGGATAAGAAAAAATAAAGGAAGCTTGTACAAAAATATAGATAAAGAGGTGGTAAGGACCAATACGGTTGGTATGAATTGTACCTCGGCATTACCTACGATGGCCAAATTTACAGGCAATACCGTAGTGGAATAAATAGAGATGACGAAAATATGAATCTGTATGTCCAATCCCTAGAACCAAATCAAAATAACTTGTTGATTTTCATACGATTTACAAGTGTCAGATATATGTGCATATAATTCTGTGTCTCCCATTTAAAAATCTCACACAGTGCATTTTCCTAATCATCAACAAATCACTAGCCTTAGCTTGAAAAATGTTAAGGTATACGGAACCTATTTGCAGCATTCTATATTGGATTTATAAATCACTAAAAGCCATGTCTGTTCGTCAGTCTGCCTGCCTGTCTAACGATCTTCCTGGTCACGTATTCTGAGTAGCCGCTACATCGACCTTTACTGTATTTTTTTTAATCAAATTGTCTTATTGGACTTCAAGAATTCAACCAAATCTATTGTTGGAATTACTCATTTATGAAATTCATAAAAATATATCAAATGAAAGATTGACTCCATTTTTAACAAATACAGGTTAGTTTCTTCGAGAAGCAGGTAGAGGAAAGACTAGCAAGTTATCAATTCAACAATATTTTTATATTACATAGAATGAGTGTTTTGTCCAGTTATGTTAACTTTATTTGAAGCAGGAATAAGAGAGTGTAGTCGTGAGGCTTCATTTTCGGTATTGATAGTAAATTGGAAAACTTCGCTCCAGTTTCCTTTCTGTCACTGATTTGAAAAGGGTCCCATGATGGGGTTGGAAGGCTGTCAGTGGAAATTCTCATACCTATACATCAATATTTGTCGCAGAAGCAACAGGAGATGTACGTCTATTTTATTAAGCATCCTTTCCATTCCTTTTGGTTACTTTGGGCGCAAAACACGTGGACACCTGTCCACTACCTGGAAAGAGATGATATTATACCCTGTTTACTTCATGGCTAACTTTTAGGTGCTCATGCATTCATCTTCAGGGATAAAATATAAATATCCAGTAACAAGGAACCAGGCTTACAAAAATATTATTACTTACAAAAGTTGTTGAGATTGTTATTACAGGTTCATATGTAAAAAGGTAGTCAAGATCAATCATCGATCAGAACTAATCAAAATATTATGTCGAGAGAACTGCAAAAATAAATTGTTAAAATTTTGATTTTGCCAGTCCTTTAGATAATCTATTTACATCTATTGTTTTCCCTAGCTGCATTTTTCCGCAATTTAAACAGCGTTCAATCCACGAATTTCATGATGCAATATCCTTCAGTCTGAATATATCTAACTCATATTTTCTTTTATCTCGAGGTGTTGTTAATCTCTACTTTGAAAGCATTCAATGAAGTTTTGAGCATAAGAAGAAAAGTTGTACAGGAACCGGGAAGCTATTAAAACTTTTAAATACCTTTTAACCATCATATTGGTCATGTCTATAGAAACGAATATTCGCCCAAGCTAAGCTTTACTAGCAAACTATCAGCATTTCCCTGTTCAAAAGACTTAAAAGGAAAACTCGTTATATATCACAAGCTCTGTACTGTTTTACTACTACTTCTACGATTAGTCACTACCAGTAGTACTAGTTCAGTTTGGTTTAATGCACAGAAAACTCAGACAACTAATCTGACAAAAAATCACGTGTTGGTCTGTCAGTTGTGAGGATTGAGAGATATTCAATGCTCGAATCATATTTCATCAATCTTCTTGGATTAGAGCATCAACAATACTAGCATCAACATTATGTTGCCAGCCTTGCTAGTCCGGTGTCCCAAAATCTGAGGGCTTTCTTCCGCCCCGGAAAACTGTTCAACGGAACATCTGCTGCTACTCTACAAGGCTCAGATGAGACCATCGTTGGGTGTTCCTGATCTCGAAAAGGACCTCTAGAGTTTGACACATCGAGGAAAGTAGCTGATCTGTCTCTATTATAATAATACCATGACAAATGTTCAACCTAGTTGTTCCGAATCTTTTGGAGAACCTTGGCATTGTGGAATGAGCTGTCGGGAGTTTGTTGGCTATGGTTACAAAGTAGGGCGTTTCAAGGTCAATCTGAAAAGATATTATCCTCTCACAACGTTTCTGTAGAGGAATAGTCTTTCTCCCATTGCCAGAGGTTATCTATGAAAAACTATCGGTTATTCTGCCATTATGTTATGACTATTGTTTATTAATAAACTCACAGGAGCTCAATAACCAAGCCAAATTAATTCTTGTATCGGCAAATAGAAGGAAACATTGTAAACAGAATTAAACATCCTCGGAATGATTGAATTGTACTGATCTGGCACAATTAAATTGCTACTGATATATTCTGCATTTCCCTATATTCAAAGCCATTTTACTGTGTCCTCATCAGTAATTTTCAAATAGCAAGTCACTTCAAACAGTAACTATTATATCAGGTATATTAATTTTGCGATTTGGTTTGCATCAATTATATG
Organism: Bruchidius siliquastri; assembly: GCA_949316355.1. Taxonomy (NCBI): domain Eukaryota; kingdom Metazoa; phylum Arthropoda; class Insecta; order Coleoptera; family Chrysomelidae; genus Bruchidius; species Bruchidius siliquastri. The sequence continues at coordinate 21,908,844 of OX438537.1, forward strand.
TCCCAATGAAATGGGCTGTTCAGGTTAAACGTACGTCTGCCGAACTCAAACTCGCACAAAACCTCACAAGCTAATAGTGGGTAAACTTCATTTGACATCAGTTCACAAAGAGAGGTCATAAAATTCTGAGTAACTGTATCATGCCAGTGGTGATGGAAAACGGTATCCTTACAATGTGTGAAGTGCTAAGTCAATCTACATGAATCCATTCTCTTGTTTGAGATTGTTTTCAAGACCGTGATCGAGTGATTTTACGTGCCATAGTGGACCAAAGAACAAATAAACGTAACGCATGGTGTAGCTACCACTTCTCAGTTACATGTCCAAGAGAGACCACTGGGTTCTTCTCAAAGAACCTAAAATAATTGTTTTGGACTTATTGGACCTCATCAGGGCAGCGTAATCTAAGTGAATGATTGAAGGACTTAGGGGAGAGTGTAAAAGAAACTAACGGGAAGTCGAAGAAGGGAACCAATAACACAATAATAGATTTTACTGGGTTCTCATTCGGTTTCCAGGGAAACTAAAATCCAGCAACGCTACGGAGATCAGTTTAATTCATCCATACAAAATTCTAATGGACTGAAAGCAGTAATGCGTGAATTTTGAAACAAAAGGAGAAAAAAGATCATGGACTTATTGTACTTCATCAGGACAACGTGATCTAGGTGAATGATGGAAGGACTTTGAGTACATACACCTTTAGGAACAGTCTCAATGTGCGAAGCGAAATCCCTGTACCTATATAACATTTTCTACTACCCTCCTAACAATTGCATGTACCAAATGCTGACCTGGAACTACCCCAACGTGTAAAAAATAGGAGAGATAAAAGCGAAAATTGTTTTATTCTTTTCTTTCGTACGTGATTCGCCAATCGAATTGCTTCTCATGTAACACCTGCTAAATATTTCATTCTCGCTCACTTAAGCGTAGACGCGGGGAAAATTGCTTTTGCTACAATTATTCACCGGATTGAAATCGTTTTGGCCCTGTGGAATATTGGAAATGGTAGATACACGAATTGGAATAGGTAGAAGCAGTAAGCAAGCGTTTTATTATTATTCAAATTCGCATTTAGAAACCCAAAAGAAAAGCTAGCTTAATACGGAATTCGATCACACATCTGCTGATTGTCGCTCTGCCAATTATGCTAAGCACGCACTACGCTCACTCAACTAGAACACCGATAATGTTGGATACACTTCCCTGGAGGCAATTTTTCTTCCGGAACTGCTCACATTCTATCGTGAGGTGTAGAGCCGGTATTCAGTTCTTCAAAAATACATTTAATGTCTCGATGTCGAAAACTAACATCCACCAAATCACCTTATGGAGTGAAAGATTCAATCATCATCGATAATCCAGGCCTATTTTTCACTCCATTTGTATGGAATGTCGTCACATCTTTTATTTTTCAGGAGGGGACTGTAAGAAAGGTTCAAATTTCATAACCTGGATGACACAGAGCGCTCAATAATCTTTTTTCTGCTTCGAGCACAAGCGAATCGATCTAGCATGAGTAACAATGTAATTACAATTAGGGTTGATCTATTGTAGGTTGAAATAATGAAAGGTGTTCAATTGCCACGGCGCGCGGTGAGCCGTTTTGTAATTTGACGGCACGGAAATAGTCCAGCAAAATTAGATATTTAGGTGACTGAATTAGAAAAAAATTGTCGCTGTATTGATGAATGAAATAATACACCGATTCAAGTAAATTGCTTTTCAACAGCTAGTGACTTGACATGTTCTTCAAATGGCGGACAAACTTCACATCTTTGAGAAATGGTGTCAAGTAGATTGATTCGCGACTATACAGATTGCAATATTCACCTTGAGGAGATCACTTTTCAGTATGATGTTATCGTGATTTTTTAAGATCCCCTGAGAGAAGGCGTCCGATTTTTTTGCAATACTAGTGTCTTGAAGATTGATGAGTTTCCACCATGGTTGTTATGAGAAATAAACAAAATTGCGCAATCTGTAAATCAAATTTGAGATCGATGCAGTACTTAGTGAAAAAATTATGGTTACCTTTACTCAATTTTCAATTCAATTTTTTGTGAACGGTACATTCAAACTAGTGATATAGATTAAGATTTCCTACGACCAAACTGCTCAAAAGTTCCAGTACGATACTGAAACACTCTACACAAATGCCTTAGTTCCGCATACGATTTAGTTTAAACAGGGTCGTATCGAGAATTCAACTATTTTTGAAACCTGAAGTAGATGAAGCAACCTTCTTTCCTACATTTCACCGACCAAACTATCACCATCTCGAGTCACCTTATTTCGGCGATGGTAGCATGTTGTTCACATTAATGAGGACATCGAGAGAATTGTGAAATGAGAATGGACATAGGGAATTGAATTCAACGCGCAAAAGACTCAGATAACAACCCTTATAAAGAAGTCGCATACGTGTCTGCAAACTGAGCTTCTGGAAATTAACATCAACGATAACATGTCATGGCACGATCATGTTGGCGGCCTCGCTAGGACGGACGGCGTCCAAGATGCTGGAGCTACCGTTCCGCTCCAGGAAATTGTATTCTTTGGAAGAGCTACTGCTACTCTACAAGGCTCAGATCAGCATATGATTTTATGATATGAATGACTACCAAACTAACGCTGATCTTCTGATACCGACTCTGTCAGTTGCGTGCCGACACACCCCATCCTGCCACCTTGGCCGCCGTTAACGAGCTTCCCACAGTGCTAATGAAGGCGATTCCTTCCTTTGAAATCGGCGGGTCGGCATTGTCGATCCGTTGGTATCCTTTGATGACGATCGCTGCTTAATCGCTGCTTAATCAGACGGCAAGAAAGAAAAACTGTTAAAAAATTAATTTTCCATCCATAAGGGTGTTTCTTGGTACCGCTTCGTTTTGGGGTATAGTTGAGCGCTGAGTTTGCTTACAGTTTGATGATCCGCTTGATTTTATAATTAACAAATAGTGAAAAAAATAATGTTTCTTGGATATGCATTCCAGATCAAACCTTGCTTTTATTTCGTCCTTTTTCCATTAAAACATACGAGGATCACGCTGAAAGTCTTTAGATATTCCTAATCTATACAAGTTTAATCATGTTTGAGTACGCAGCTATTTTGTCTGAAGTTGTAAGTGATTACACGCAAAGGCAGCGTTTGAATCGTTCAGTAGTTGCCTTGCCATGGTCTCGTATGTATCTAAGTGAAAATGGAACCGGGTAGTCGCGATTTTCGAGCCATGATTTTGTATGACTATAAAAAGGGACTAAAACAAGAGGAATGTCACGAAAGTTTAGTGAGTTGCTTTGGGGACTCTGCCCCTTCTAGCGCTACAGTTTTTAATTGTTTGGCTGAGTTTAAAAGGGGCCAGGTTTCACTCGATGATGAACATCGCACAGGTCGACCTCCCACTGCTGTTACTCCAGAAACTGTAGAGGCTGTGCAAAATATGGTGAAAAAAGATCGACATATAACCTACACCGAGATTGAGGTTCCTCTGGGTATTGGATCAGCGGTCCGAACAATCATTCATGATCATCTTCGCCTAAGGAAGCGCTGTTCCAGATGGGTGCCACATTTTTTGACCAGTGAGCAAAAAGCAACAAGAGTTGATTGGGCTAAGTTTATGCTTGAAAAATCTGAAATGGGCACAGTAAAAACACTTTTAATATCGTAACCGGAGACGAAACATGGTTATATCATTATGATCCCGAAACTAAACAGCAGTCATTAGTTTGGTGCTTTGAAAGTAAGCAGCTTCCAACGAGAATTCGTCATTCCAAGCGTGTTGGAAAGAAAATAGTCGCATCCTTTTTTTCTAAAAGTGGATACATCACAACGGTAGCCTTGGAAAATCAAAGGACAGTTACTTCTGAATGGTATATAACCAAATGTGTTCCTGTAGTCTTCCAAGAACTATGCAAGAGCCGTCCAAAGACTGGCCGCTAGAACACTCGATTTTTTTGCTGGATAGGGCGTCAAACTGTTGCCTCACCCACCTCATTCTCCGGATCTAGTTCCGTGCGACTTCTTCTTATTCCCTAAGATCAAAGAAAAGTTACGAGGTCGCCATTTTTCCACAGATGAAGAGGCAATCGCTACGTTTGAGGAGGAAATTAGCAACCTGTCCAAAGAACGTTGGTCACAAAGATTTGACAAGTGGTTTTACCGAATGCGTGAATTGTATTGAGGTAGGGGGAGAATTTGTTGAAAAATAGAATAAAGTTTTTTTTAAAAACCTTGTAGTTTTTCTGTATCTATAAACTTTCAGCGTGACCTACGTACTTATAATGCACAACACGTCGAGCAAAAACAGAAAACTCGCATTGCACGAGGCTCTTTGAGTCTAAACTACCTGGAGTATCTCACATTTCACCGGAGAGGAAGCACGAGTTAACTTTTCTCATTGCCGAATCGACAGCAACGTTTTGCAATTTCGCTTCATTAACGGTTCTTCGCTCCATTTAGCCCCGTGCATCGCATTGTTTCGGTGCTGTCCCCGAAATAAACGTCATACAGAGGATCGACTTCATTAACTTATCGGCAACCAGTTAGCGATTGTACAGCGTTCATTGGCAGTGTTGAAAACTATATGTGACGTGACTATGCGCCATTTTTAACTTTGAAATGTACAGTGATATATTAGCTGGAAGTTTTAAATTCACGAGGTACCTATTGAAACACTTAAGATGGGACTCTACTTAGAATAAAAGGCATTTCGCATGGTCTTCCAATATGTTGTTTCCAGCGCTCATTCTTCAAGTTAATGGAACTATTTTCTTGCAAATGATAGGGAAAGATTGATTCTATGCTCCTGCAATATTTGATACAAAATTCTACGAGGCTCACGCTGGAAGTTTTTAGATACAGAACTACAAAGTTTTTTTTTTAAAAACTGTATTCGGTTTTTTCAACATATTTTCCTTCTACCTCAATACATTTACACATTCGGTAAAACCACTTGTCAAATTCTTGTGACCAACGTTCTTTTGAAAGGTTGCTAATTCCCTCCTCAAATGCAGCGTTTGCCTCTTCATCGGTGGAATAATGGCGACCTCGTAACTTTTATTTGATCTTAGGGAATAAAAAGGAGTCGCACGGAGCTAGGTCCGGAGAATAAGGTGGGTGAGGCAACAGTTTGACAATCTGTTCAGCAAAAAAATAGTGTTCCATCGGCGCTATGGGTGGGTGCGTTGTTATGGTGCCATTGAATACCCCGCAGACCAGTCTTTGGACAGCTCTTGGATGGATCTTGGAAGACTATAGGAACATATTTTGTCATATACCATTCAGAAGTAACTGTCCTTTGATTTTCCAAGGCTGCGTTGTGATGTATCCACTTTTAGAAAAGATGCGACCATTTTCTTTCCAACACTCTTAGAACGACGTATTTTTGTTGGAGGCTGCTCAAGCATCAAGAAAATGGCTTTGCAAGGGCATAGCGCCGTCCTTTCTTTATAATCTGCATAAAAAGATGTTCAATATGTTCAAAATCAAGCGCTTCAAACCAGTGCCGGTTTAACCTAACTTCGGTCCCTGGGCGCTTCAGATTTTGGACTCCCTCTATTGCTCATCTTTATCAGTTTTCTAAAAAAATTAACACATTATTAATATTCATTATAAAAACTATACAATGGCATTTTAAAACCAGATTGTTTCTGGGAAATAGGTAAATTAGCTAACATAAATTATATTGTTCATTTTTTTATTACTATGGAGTCCGGACCTGTGAGGGCCCTTGGGCGCCAGCCCCAAGCGCCCATCGGAACCAATATTCTCTATCATTTTCAAAAAAGTCAATGTTGATAGAATCCGATATACAAATATTTATAGCAAATGAGGTGCTTCCCAGACAAAACAATAGTAGGGCAAGATCTCAAAATTGCAGCAAGAATTTGACATTCATATTGAACATAGTTTGTGAGGACAGAGAGTTTCACAAATAAAACTCTTTGTTACAGTTTTATTTGTACACCTTGTATTCAAATGCACAATTTTTTCTAAATGATGGAAGAGTTCCACTGAGTGAGAACATTGACAATCAACAGAATTTGAAATGTTTTGACAAACCACCTTAAAACAACATGATGACGTATCTATTTAAACCTTCCTCAATAGTCTGATTAAATCATTAAATGGGTAACTCGTATCTGATGAAGGTAGTCCTATATTTATTGAATCATTCCATCGCCTTCTTGAACACAATTCAAGTATCTCAAATCGGAATGAAAGTATTGGAAAATTTTCCGATAGAAACATTTACGATAATCCTTATCATATAATACACGTGTTGGTATCAAAAAAGAACAATAAACACGGCAGCTGGAATCCCCATCACAAGAAAAACGCTCATTTTCCGAACTTCTCCTTCAAGTTCTACTAGTTCCAAATGAGTTGAGCTGCTACCTCGACATTAAAGAAGTTTCGGTTAGTCCCTATTCTGGCTAATATCAAGTTTTCGCGACTGAAGGAATCAAATAACCATTTGTAAGTTTAAATTACTTGTGAAATTCCATTATAGCAAGTGCTTTTCCAACTGGAATTATCCTTGTTAGCATTGCACCACGTAGACATTATGTAGTAGGTTGTAGTAAATTAAGCAGTTCACAGAAGGCGCGCAAAGTTGGATTAATTATATCTCAAGTTAGTTAAAAGATAACAGGCTCTAAAGACAGATAACAGCGTAATAGTGCGAGAGGTCGCACACAATTTGAAAAAATAGTGTCAAGAAGATTGACGCATGAATTTTGGAAGTTTAAAAAATATTAATATTAGGTATTGCAAATCTTGATCCTGTTCATGATATTTATCAAAATTATCTTCATTTCCAATATATTATATTATAGACTGAAGACCAAAAAGACGTTTTATTATCAGTATTATTATAATTACTATTATTATACTGCCATCAGAACTAAGTGTTCCTCAATAACAAAATTAACTTTAATACTTAGCTGCCTCCCCCCCCCCCTACAGCCAATCCATATCAATGCGTAGGAAGTAGCGAGTAAATCTACTTGAATTGATTGTATTCACCAGCCTTGCCAAGACCTCCCCTTTCCCTGTTCGGATGATATTCAGCCCTTTATATAAAAACCGTAATACCTCGGTTGGACGTTTTTTGACCGGTTTGTTTGATAATCGGCCTAATACAATTTTCTTCCCATCGTATATGTCCGCAACTGATAAAAATTGATCGATCATGATTGAGGGTATTGCGTCCTCAAAGTCGAATGACAGTTATTGATTTCCATGGCCATCCATGACACCTCATCAGTCACTCGGTGAAAGGGCTGCCACCTGATTGGCCGTCAATGCAATTTCTCGCTCAGAATGTCGCTAGTGCCTGGTGACTGTTCCAATTAATCAAAACGTAATCTTGTTTCCTCCATTTTGTCTCTCTTTGGTGCCTCTTTTCCGGGAACTTTTTTAATGGATCACTCACTCGCTTTTCAACTCCTTGACAGCCAGGCGAGGAAAACACAGCGCTGCCCTGCTAAGAATGGCGATCAACGGTATTTAATCGGTCTTTGTCAATATTATATAAGCGTTAATTGGATCTATTTTGGTGATGAGGTATCTGGTGAATTATAAAGCACGTTGGATGGTGAAAGAAGATCCGAAAGGCAGAAAGATATGGTGACTTGAAGAAGCGTTTTACCACGAAGTGACCCTTTACAGTTGTCGGATCATAAATTCATATATTCTTTTCGCGTAAACCAGGATGTTCACCGGAATATTGTAGATATAGTTATCCTTCAAGAGTTTCAGCCCTTTTAATTCAAACAAAGGTGGGTAGCGAGGCTTACCCTCCACCTTTAAGCCCATCCTTACTGCCACATTAAACATTAAATTTAACACTACGATCAATTGGTTCCATAATGCCTTAGAAGTCTGCCCAGGAAAACCAGGTAGAAACTTCGACCGATTTTCAAAATGTCTTCATGTATTCATTCATAATAACTGGCATCTTATCAGACAGATGAAGGTAAACCTAGATCCGAATCTTGGGCTAATACAAGAATATATGAGAAATTTATTCCATATTTTGTACTGGCCGCTAAATAAAACCACATACGATTGACTGAATAGATTTACTAACATTTCGCCTGCCTTGACAGCCTTTATCGAAAAATATAAAAATCAAACTATGAATTTTTTTTACAGTAGTGTTAAGGAAAACGTCAAAAGGTCCTTAAGATATTTCATGTGATAAACTATTTTATTTCTTAAGATATTTCACGTTTTAAGATATTTTATTCCTTGAGCTATTTCATTCTTCTTAATACATTCTATAACTTAGTTAACCTGGAATTAAAATAGATGAAAACTTATAGTAGTGTATCGATAAAAATTGAGTCTGTTCATTTACTACGATGAAATAGGGTTACGCAGATATTTTTGAATTTCTAATGTTTCCATGAAGTTTAAATCATGTATTTTATTACAAGTATGAATTACAACTATTATATTTTCGTTGCCAACTTTACGATTAGTATTTAGTGAGTGTTTAGCAAAATTTGTTTTTCTGAATGATGGTTTCTGAAAGCACTTATATGTTCTCTATACCTCGTTGTAAATGCTCTAGCTGTTTGACATATATAAACAGCATGACAAAAGGCACATGAAATCGTATAAATACGTGACTTACACATATTTGGTTCATTCTCCTTTGCATTTATTAAATATGATCATAAGTTAGGTGCTTACCTATTAGCTATACTTATTTGATTCCATCTATTTGTATTTTAGGTTAACTTTCTCCTGAAATATATTAGGTTACTCAATGTGTTCAGAAGAATCAAACAGCTCAAGGAATAAAATAATTTATCACATGAAATACCTTAAGGACATTTTGACGGCGATTGTTAAGGTTTTGTAGGAGTTTCCCTTAACACTAGTGTAAATGCAGTCGTCAAAAAAATATTCCCTAAGACAAACACAAGAAAGGAAAAAATAATTTAATAGAAAAAAGCTAGACAGGATAAATGGCATACTAGATTTGAGAGCTCTAGTTTTGCATCCTTGATAGGATCTACAAGTTCGTAGTTATAGTGTTAACGTGATCTAAAGGACATCGATGGATTTATTTTAGTTATAAGTATTAGTTTGTAAGAATTCAAAGGAAAATTAATGGTTGATCAGTTCGATCAGTTTTAATATGAAGGCCCCCTAAAACAAAAAAACAAAAAATGATAGGATCTAGTTAGCTAGTTGGCAAGTAATCTGGGTAGCCTTGTTAGCAGTCAAATCTGACAGTCCGACCATGATTCAAATATACATCGAAACTGTGTGTTAATTACACAACCCTTTTATCTGCATGATAGAAGAGTTTCACCAAGTAAGAGCATCTACAATCAACATAAACTAACTGCTGTTTTAGCCCAAAGTAATAATACAATTCCACGATATTTGTGGTCCAAGAACAAATCATCAAGAAGCTTGACGAAAATTGATTTGGAGGAAATTGATTACATCTTTACCGAGTGGTGATTTTGAAGTTTTTCCTTTTGTTATATGCACAATATATGAAGGTTATATAAAACCCTCAAAAGTACAATCTGTGCTTCTACGTACAAGAAATTACATTGACGTCAACACGGTAGTGTCAGGAAGGAGTGATAACAAGGTCTACATAACAAGCGATGTGCCAAAGTGGAAGCGAAGCATCCCACCATAAAAGCTTTTAGCGTGTCAGAGAGATATTTTAATGCTGCCCCACATCAGAGAGCATCCTCCCACATCTTCAAAGTATCACTCCCCTACAGACCGTCTGCGTCTGCTATTTCTGGAACTTGAGAAAATTAAAACCGAAGAGGTTACGGTGCTCCCCTCCCTTGCAAAAATAATCGGAAGGAATCTAATTACTAATATTAAGAATGCAGGAGGTTGTGGGTTCGATCCCCACTGGCGACAAATATTTCTTTCTATTTTTCTCTGAATATCATTATTTGTCCACTTACGGATTGCAGTGTAACCCGATAAAATTCTGTAATAATTTAAGTCTGTGAGGCTTATCACTTTATTTAAAAGGCATCAAATTGATTGTTTACAATAGTTATCCATGTTGAAGGTAAGCTAGCTAACTAAATCCTAGCTGAAATATGAAACAAGTTTAATAATTATTAAATCTAACGTTATATTTACACTGTAGCTGTCTGATATTTTATATTCAATAGTTTAATTGTTTACTTTCCATGTCAATCGGTATATCCTCTCTCTAATTCCTCTCCAACACGCGAAGAATAATTCGGATTAACAACGAAATTTAAACAACAAAACAGTCAAAAACACTCAATGTTAGACATAGATAACTTTTTCACATTTACCTTCAAAATACTGAAATGATAGATTAATTTTCAACAGAGGTACATCTGACTTAGATAAAGTAAATTATCGATGAATTTTGAATGCTTTCCATTAATTTAATGCATTTTGTTTGTATGGCATTTTAGGACGTAGTTAACGTTTTTTGTTAATGAGTGCTAATGTAGATAAAAAGTTGTTTAGTTTTCACACAGTTTCACAAATAATACTATTTATTTTAGTGACGCGTTTCGATTTTTATTATTAATTATTATTGTTAATATCAAAGTCCAAGCTGACTTTGTAGATATTATTTCCATGAGTATCACTCTGGCAATCAGCTCGTAAGCATCTGTGATGGTGCCTATGAAGTAACCTCCAGGTTGGAGACATTCTGCTGCATTCTTCAGCATGCATTCCGCTTGGGATTTAATAAAAATCGAAACGTGTCACTAAAAGAAAGAGTATTATTTGTGAAACTGTGTGGAAACTACACAACTCTTTATCTACATTATGGGAGAGTTTCACCAAGTAAGAGCGCCTACAATCTACATGAATGAGTGCTAATTTATTCTGATTCTGTTTTAGCAACCTCCACTACTATTACGGGTTATTACATTTTATTTGAATATAGATCATGAATAAGTACAAAAAACAGCTATTAATTCTATTAAAAGCTAGCGCCATGTAGGTTGACTACCTGTTCCATGTGCAGTGGTGCCAGTATATTTAAGATTTTGATCAATTTTTAGAACTGTTGTAGAATTATTGGACATTCTTAGAGTTCTAGAAAAAAAAAATTGTAAAATACATAAAACTGATACCATTGCATAAAAAGGAGAGAGGGTGTTACTAGGGTACAGCTTTTTGAGGACTGCAATTGCATTAAGATTGAAGATATTTTATCATTATTATTCATGAAAACTGAGGTAGGTTAATCAGGATTCATCAAATATTTTTGAATACGTGGCTAGTGTTTGGCACAAATTGACATGCCTGAATGTTCGTTCCGGGAATAACTACAATGATCATTGCATCTTATTGTAAAAACTCTAAGTGTTCGACTAATTTAAATAGCATTACAAATAGTGCATATCACATTTACACATACCTAGCACTTTTCCTGATAATAGCCTGAAATATTTTGTATTCTGAGAAACGCGCCTCTGTAGCAACGCCCTATAAATGGATCAAATTTCAAACTCACTGAATTTGAAAGCAGAAGTTCGTCCCAACTATTCTCATTACGACACCCCACAACTGCCGTTGTGGGGTAGCTTTCGTCTTCGATACGTAATCGTTTTGACGTCAACTGGCGCATTCTCATAAAGGAATGTATCACGAAAGGAGTGTTGAGAGAGACTACGTAACAAGGGGAGCATAAAATCTGCCAAGCTCACCCACCGTGAGAGCTTCCAACATGCCAAAGGTGTATTTTAAGGTTGGCCCACGTCACAGGGTCGCCTGGTGATATATTTTATGCAGGACAAACCCTCGCCTGAATTACGCTTCATATCCTTCCTCCGCAAAGGTGAACTTGAAAGTCGATGGTGGAAGCGCTATTTGCACATCTGAATATTTATTCACTTGTGTTTACTTCGGATAAAAAAGCCTCACTCATTTGGACGGAGCTTTTCGCTTATGCCCTGTGCTCGCTCGAGCGAAAGATCTGAAGAATTCAAAAATTGAATATACATTTTGAGAGTTTTCCACTAACCTTTAGAATGCTCCTTTGGATTCCGGTGAATAATCAGAAATTTAAAAAATAGGTGTTGATGGAATACATTCCCTCATCTATAACGTGTTGATTTCCATAGTACTCCGTACTTTTGAGAATCCGATATACTAGCAAGCGGAGTAATATAACAACGCGCGATACTTCTCGGCCTACTGTTTGAGCGTGACTGAACGGCAAACTATTTGTATTTTCTATGATATTTCTACAAATATAGTTTTTCTATGCCACATTCAATTCAGAGGTGAAAATTGTACTGAAATCGTTGATTCACATAGATTGTTTATTAGTCTGAGTTAAAAATTTGATTCTGAGAAGGTTGGAAAATACTCCACAAGAGTGCTGACTCTTTCATTTTATAATATTATGTTGTCATTATGTTAGTTGCAAATTACCAAAATTTTGTATTTACAATATTCACTCATAAAGGTAAGACTAAAAGTTAAAGTGGCATCACTGGTTAGAATTAGGTATAAAAAATATAAGATCAGGCATGACTTTTGTCAGATTGCTACGTTCACCCTAACACTCTAGGTTATCCTGCTTCTGCTTCTGTTGTAGTAGGCTGGAAATCTTGGATTTTGGTTAAATCGTAAAATATTTCACGTCTTTCAGTTACTTCAATATTTTTCAAAGCACAGCGTCAACGTATGTCATGCCACACTGTTAGGCAAGTGGGAAATATGCTATGGACCTCTAGTAGCCATTGACTGGTGTATCTTCAATTGAACCTTGCCGAAATGTAACCATTGTTCAGCCAAATGTGGAAACTGCCGCCATCAGCAAACACCAGAATAGATTTTATATCTAATTGTACTATAATCCGTGAGAGGGACTAAATCACAATGCGTCCATATTAGCAAGTGTAGAACGAAACGGTTTACACACCATTCATGATAAATCGAAACAAAGCACTTATGCCGCAAGCTTGATCAGAAGTATCTCATGCTACACTTCACCATATCTATGTGCTCTATTCTTCTGTTCCAACTTTTCTTTCTCTTCAGTGACCATTTTGATATCAAGATCCCTATAAAGATCACTATCAGGAATATACTACAATAATTTGTCATATGTTAAAAGCTGGAATTGTCTACTTAGCACTAACGTCATTATCGTGTAGATATTCATTCAGAAAAAAAAATTAATTGGAACAGAAGGTTCCACAAATGAAACTCTGTTTGCGGCACGCGCTCCGATTAAATATTCAATTATAACAATCCGACGATGATTATTTTGTTATATAAAATTGAATTCTCAGTATTTTTGTCCATTAATTCATATGACCTTTTGCTACCGCAAATAATCCGATTTCATCTAAATAAGCCGCTTTTTTGTATATAGAGACTGAGTTGCCTTGTTTATGGACATACAAAATGTATCCCAAAAACCTGTTCTGTGGTACTCCAACTCTTATCGGCTTATTGCTGAGTGCGCACTAATATCCTCCGCCTCCTTTATATGTCGATACTGGTTCTATAGCAGCTTCGACTAATGATGATTTCGTCCCTTCTATCAAAGCATAATGGGTCACGAGACGCAACATAATTATTATAAAACTTTTTTATCTTGTATCCTTGCGATATTGTACAAACGCGATACAAAGGCTGAAAATAATAACACGAACAAGACCAAGAGAAACAGAATAACAATCCAAAGAACGAGTTGGCTATTCCCTGTTTTATGCCACAAAAATAGATTGCTTCTTCTGATTTTCAGACAGCGTCGTACAGAAAAACATATTGACAGAGGATTTAAGGATTCTTACAACAGTTTTAAAGTGCTTATTTTGCTGAAATGGAAAGTATATCAGAACAATGAGTCGCAAAATCATTTCGTCATCTAAAACCAATTGTAGAGGGTTCTGTTTCATCTTTTTGAGACTCGTCACAGCCATGTTGATCTCAGTCAATAAACGATATCACATGGTAATACTTATGCGGCTCCTATTATTCGTCAGATATTCAAAATGCTTTTACTATCAACCATATGTCAGTTGATATAGCTTCGAAGACTTATCCTATGGTTGTTTCTCTGATCCATTATATGTTCCACCGGCAGCTAATCGAAACCACATACGTATGAATGCATCATTACTGACGTTTCGGCTACCTCGGCAGGCTCTATCGAAGTACAAAATAGACTAAACAAAATGGTTTTGAAAATATTATGGCATTCATATTTATGACTGTTCCCTGAGTAACAGTTTTGTTTTCAATAACACCTAGGTATGAACTATTATGAAAGGCTAGAATACAGTTGAAGCATTTGCTTTAATGGTAAATCCACAAAAAGTTAGTGGAAGATACAGCAGTGCAATTTCAAGGTAACAACGCGATACCTACAATTTGGAGTCCAAAAACAACGCATAAAGGAATTTGGATATAATCTTATGGTACATCTGTAGGTTTGGAGAACATTGATGTGATTCTGCCATGAAGCATACTCAACAAACTGAATCACAGTCTATTAAGGAGTTATGAATAAAGTCATCGTTCATCTTTATAGAGGCAGATTTAACCTTCCTTTTGGAATTATTATTCTCTTTGAATGGTAAAGAAACTTGCTCCCATTTTACTCCCCCGTTTTCCAAACCTGTTCACTGAGTGCTGATTTGGACGTCTCCTCTTCAGTTAGATAATTTTTGTGCTCTTTGATTCGACACTTTATATGTCTAGAAGACTCACCAATATAACATTTGTGACACGCACACAGTTTTTGAGTTTTACCAGATGCTTATGAATTTACGAGGGTATTTCGGAAACTAATTATGACTATTGCTATTTGGAATACTGAAAGCAAAACAGAGTATATACAGAGAGTTGCAACTTCATTCTAAAATCGTATGTCTCAAGGTCTTTCTCAAATTGTACCTTCATTATAACAGCTGGAGCTATTCTACAAGGTATATATCAAACCATCATTGAAATACTCCCTGAAACATCGGGATTCAATCCATAAAAAACAATACGTCTTTTGGATACGAAATATTCGACCTATAATAACGCCATCAGCACAAGGAGCCAATGGGCTCATTGGCACCAGTTCGAACTCCCAACAACCCCAAACAATCCTCTTCCAAAGGTCATCCTTTCGGAAAACCTCAGCATTGTGAGTGTATTGCTCAGTAGTTTTACAGCGTTTTAAGGTCAGACTTATTCAACATTCCTTGAATATCTGTTCACTATCGAAGGTGGGTATGGAGCTAGTCATAAATCATCTGAGTTTCATTTCAATGCTGCCTGAAAAACATACACTAACACTAAATATAATCAACGACAACGACTTGTATTCTTCAGAAGATTCATATAATTATCCACTTTTAAAGTGCTATCGTATTATCAAAATAGCGAGGCGTGTGAAAGAAAACCTCTAGTCATGGCCTTCTACTACGTCTATGTATTTGCACATTGGACTTCAACTAGCTGGTACGTGTAAACAGAAAGAAAAATTCGAATAAAGAAAATTGGTTCTCTTTTGTACCGAACATTAGAAACGTCTGCTATATATGTGCCGTGTTGTCATCAATTATTATTATTGACATAAAAAGAATTTCGCCGAACGCAGCCAACAGGTAAAAGCGTATACATTTCGTATAGGGGTACGTCATAAATTATTACTGAGGACATGAAAAAACGTTCTCAGTCAACCCAAATTACGTATAAGGTAAATAACCGCGAGGTAACACGCAATACTTGTAATGTTTTATTGTTTTTATATAGATGTTCAAGGCAAAGGAGCAATACGGTTGCTTGAACATTGTGAGCTACGTAGATGTTTCAATGAAGTTGTTGCTTACTTTATTTAACCTAAATAATATTTTTATTGACGTGGTATTATCGGATTCGCCTTACAGACTTTCCTTTATAAATATGCTAATGCACAGGCAGACACCAACCACTTATCATAAACGCTACGAGAGAATAAATTTCAATGTAACTTCTAAAACTTATCCGGTGGTTGTGTCCCTAACTCATTATACCCAAATACCCCACGTTGATGAACGCCCCTCCAAAAACTAACCTTGGTACAGGGAATGGAGGAGAAATCCTACAATTGGATGTCGCAGCAGTTTTATCGATGCCAGAAACCACTGTAAGCGGGTCATCGATAACAGCAAGGCTTTCGATAGGGTGTGGCATTGGTCAATCTTGCTTCCTATGGGCTGCCACCGTACTTACCATCAATATGGGTATTCCTCAAGGATCCTTTCTCCATAAGCTCTTCTTGTAGCGCGATAGACTATCTGAAACCACATACGTCCGACTAAATCTTGAAATTAATGTCATCTCATTTTCAAAATCAATGTTTGTTTCATTCTGTTTTTTTAATAGTCAAATTTGGTCAATCCTTACATAAAATACGTTGCCTTCGTGGTGAATTCGTTCACCACCTCAGAAATTGTCCCAATCGCTCCTACCTTTCATTTCTATCCATATTGGAATTCTTTAATTGAAGGTAGATCTAACATCAACTATAAAGTAATGTTCACTTAAAATATATTACAATATATAAAGAACTCAAATTATTCTGAGGGTAGGTATGATGGAGAAATCCTTGAATAAAATGTCTGAATTTTTATTTACGTGGGAATATCGAATTCGCCTTTCAGAATGAAATATGAAATTCCACTGGAAATGCAGGTTTCGATTTTTCTATTGGATTGAGAAAGGTGAAAATGACATTCCTTGTGAAATGTATTGGAAATGTCGTAAACATATTGTGAAGTGAGGAACGAAAAAATATTCTAACCCTAGAAAATGATCACATTTTATCAATATTATAACTTTTTCAAACTTTCCTCCCACAATGCTTTTGGTTGTGGGTTTTATCCCCAGAGGAAAAGATGTCGTCAAGAAGGTGTCGCCGTTGTACTTCCGACGCAATTGTATCAGTCTAGAAATAAAGATTTGAATTCATTTATTTTTTTATTGAATTTTTTTATTTTTATTTTTAGGAAAGAAATTATTTCGTAATACAAAAATTAACGGAAATGTCCGTGATATCTAAAAATTTCAAAACTCACCTCAAGTGGATTTATGATTTTGAAATTCAATTAAAATCTCCGATAAACTGGTACCTCTGGACGTAAGATGCAGAGTCAAACTACTTAACACCATTTCTGGGAGAGTTTAAATGCACTTTTGTAATTATTACGATCTTTGTTCAGCTAACATTTAGTGATATAAAGTAATAGTTACTAAAAGGGATGTAAATCAAATTAGCCCACTAAATAAAAAAAATTAAATACAAAAAAACATTACACATAGATTCTCTTACTTGTTGAAGCTCTCCCAACATTCAGAAAAAAATGTGTATTTGGACACAATATTTCAGAAGTAATACTCCCTTTTGTGACGGGCTTCGATTTAGTATTATATTTTAGTCTAACGATGATATAAATATAAATCTATAAGGAAAATTTTAGTTGAAAAACTTTGTATTCAATAAGAATAATTTAGATTTCCACTAAGAAAATATGTATTTACCCAAAATTTAACATAAATAGAAAATACTGAATTAGGGATAAAGAAATGAAGCACTTGTGGATTACACCATAAATTTATTAGAAACCTGTGAAAAATGGACCTTGATCACTTTTAAAAACCATTGTGCTACGCAAAACTTCGACTACGCCTGAAAATGATTTAAAATTGAATGGAAATCTTGGAGAAATTTATATAATTTTCTGCTTATCCGCCCATTATCAGTGCACTGATTATAAAAACAGTATCAACTATTAAATGTCAATATGATACCCATTCGATTTCATCTAAATCGGTACAGCGGTTACTGAGATGACATGGTAACAAACACGCCAACAGATCGACAGTGTTTACTATAAAATGCCAAGAAAGCGAATTATCTCGAACCCATCGTCATCACTACACCTCTCCTATAGCGTGAGAACTAAATTGACATTTGATAGACTTTCATTTTATTTATACAAGTAAACGCATCAACTGCTTTTGATTATTACTAATAGATATCACAGTACATAATACATATTACTACTCTAATTACGTATACGCGGTAGTAATAGTATATATCCTTTAAAAACCTAATAGTGCTCTCAGGAAGGGGAGTTGTCTTAAGTTCTCATGTGCTCTGAACTCTAGTTGGGCAAATAGGACTAATCTGAATTACACTGCATCTGACCTTTAGTTAATGTTGAAATGGCAATTCAAGCCCAGTGACGCAGGACTGCCGGTGACGTCGCTGCACTACATAGCATCGTCAAATCTGTGTTAAGCCAACATTGTTGTACCACTGGACGTCCCGAATTTCCCGACTACGCTGTCTCCACCCCCACCTCCACACCGTCTGCCTCTGTCAACCCCTTATCCAGTCCAAGGATATTATAGTATGAGAGCCATTGACACTAGACCCTAAGTCATGGCGGATTTGAATAAGAATTACACACCCAAATCTGCCAGGAAAATCCTGCGTGAAAGTGCATTAATTAATCATTGAAAAATTAATAAATCCTGAAATCTAACATGATGCCGGATTGAATAAAAAATTACATAGGCTTGTAGGAGGCGCCTGGCACTCTAAAATAATATCAAAAGTGTTAATATTGATGATTTTTATACTACAATGAAATCAGCGGTAGCAGCTAAGAAAATATCACCTTGTATGTAAATCATCTAAAACAACTGAGTAGTTGTCAAAACAGGCATTCCGAATGTCAAGATTGTTCGAAATGAGGTTATGAAACCTCCGAGATGGGCATTTTTTTATATATTGGAGCATCGAGCAGTGACAGCAGTCAGCCAGTCTTCAAACGTCAAACAGTTAAGAACTAGAAATCATGGATATAAAATTTGGCACAGAATTTTCCTGGCAGACTTGGGGGTTCCATAATTCCCTATACGCATACTAAACGCGGGTTTAATTTTTATTTAAATTCGCGAAGACGTAGGGTCAGGTGTCACCGCATCTTAGACTATTAGGATTTCTATGCTTATACATTTGAAATTATAAATATACCTTGAAATCCCTGAAGAATCCAATAAATTTCCATTTAGAACAGTGGAGATCCTGCAATTTCCAAGATATTTGTGTTATTCATGGAAGTAATGGGTTTCCGTTTGGAAGATATGATAACTTTAATAAAAAAGTATGGAATACTTGTCAGAAAACTATTGAAATCTTAGCAGTGAAGAAAATTATATTTTGCTTAGGAATGAAATCGAAAATATTCTTGGTTCAAATAATCCAAAATTTTCCATCAAGTAAATTGTCATGGAGTAAGAAGATATGTTTTTGTCGAATATATCTTTACAAGAATATCATAATTGCCGAGGTAAGAATTTCATTTCATTTGTGTTGGAAAATAGAAAAAAATAGAACCAAAAATTTTGAGACCTTATTCCCAACACTATCACGTATATATCACATATTTTATGGAACCTCAATAATAATGTTTGCAGTCCTGCATCGCCTACTATCCCCAGACTAACCCCTTTGCTCCGATTCCACCCAGTGGATTCCACGCCTCCAAGCGTAGAGACGAGAGTGAAATCTAGCTACCGCTGAACTGCCGCAGCCTAACCTGGAGGGATGTTCTCGATATACACTCCCGTAAAACTCTGTTCTGACAGATGTGACACGTTAATTATCTTCCAGTCAAAAACAGGTCGCAGCAGTCACTAGATTATCCGATTACTATACGAGAGAGGTTCAATCATAAGGACCATCGAGTTGCCATAGAACAGAGAAACAAAGAAGGCAAAGATTTACATAACAAAGGAAAGTCTGTGCGAATAATTTGATGGAACGTGCCTAACTTCTGGCTATTTTCTCAAACAATGCGTCAAGCGCGTTTCACTAATTTTCATTGATCTGTCTGTCTGTCTGCTGGGGTTGATGTCATTGAGTAATTTCAGTAGTCGTTACTCTGATTTTGATGAAATTTGGCCAGATATATAACGTGGGCTCGGTAGTAGGTTCTGCTGCTATCTTTTTCAAAATCCATATATTTGCGATGATTAATAAGAGTGAATTAAACCACATTCGATTGACTGTGATATCTTCACCAACGTTTCGGCTGCCTCCGAATGAAAATAAAATTTTTAAGTTATAACGAGATTGACACTTGGACTGCTTCTAGGGGAGCAATTTTGTTTTCAAATGAGACCTTAGTATATTATGACATGCTCTTTTTGTAGCATAAAAACTGGTTCCCATTCCAATCTGTTTTCACTGGGTGCTGATTCGGACGTTTTCCCATTGTTATATAGTTTTTGTGTTGTGTTGACACTCTAGGAAACTCACCAATATAACATTTATTTTATCCAGATAAAAAGATTGTGAAATCAATACAAAGTTTCACAAATAAAACTTTTTTTTCAGTGACGTGTTTCGATTTATATTCAAATCATCGTCGGACAGTCAAATTTGAGTGCTAACAAGGCTACCCAGATTACTTGCCAACTAACTAACTAGATCCTATCATGGATACAAAACTAGAGCTTTCAAATCTAGCATGCTATTTATCCTGTCTAGTTATTTTTCTATCAAATTATGATCTAGTTAATTAGTTTGCAAGTAATCTGGGTAGCCTTGTTAGTAGTAAAATCTGACAGTCGGAGATGTAAATATAAATCGAAACGCGTCACTAAAATAAATGAGTTTTATTTGTGAAAATGTCTGTTGATTTAATTACACAATCTTTTTATCTGCATGATGGCAGAGTTTCACCAGGTAAGAGCATCTACAATCTACATGATTTATTTTATTGTATTATTGTATCTACATTTTCATTTTTGACTTTGTGTTGAAAACGTTTTCATGGTGTACAGAAACTATAACATATTGTGTACAACGAGTATACCATATGTAAAAGGATTATCTGGCGAAGTAAAATTAATATCAGAACAGTTTAATACACAAAGTACCATCCTTTGTCACACAAAACCAAAAAAAATCCAAAATAAGGACACAAAAACTAAATATATTTGTGTAGTAAATGTAATATGCATGAGTCTTTTAGATCCCATCAAGTATTGAATGAAAGACCACAAAAATTATATAACTAGAGGAAAATCCTCAAAATCAGCAATCAGTGAATAAGTTTGGGAAACAAGACATAGAGTAAAATAGGAGTAAGTTTCTATACTACATAATGAGGATACAATTTCAAATCTTATTATCGAATGTTTGTTATCTGTTAGCATAGAAAGTAACAAAACGCCTTACCAGGTTTAGGTATGTATACAAAACATATACTGCTCTCTACTGTAGACGACCAAGCCATACCATAAACGTATCACATGTTCAAATTCTGAAATTACTACCTAACAGGTGAGTTTGCACTTGGACAGGGAATCTAATTTCAACGACAGCGTAATAGAATTGACATGTTAGTAGTAATACCCCTCCTATAGCTGTCACTGTTTGCATGAATACGAGCCATTATCGTCGCACCCTGATATCTCCTGTACCGACGTAAATGGGTTTAAATTGGTCAACCCCACTGACCGGGTCACACGTGGAGAGGACATAGACACGGAGCAAATTCGCCACGCCATGTTGTCCAATTTGCATAAGTAAATGTGTAATTATTTTAACGCAAAGCAGATATTCTGGTACTTGGTACTAAAATAGACGTAAATCTGTATTTTTTGATTCCTGACAGTCAGTATCAGATTCCGAAATAAAAGTAGTTCGGTCATAATAACAGTATTTGTTTGTATCACGACGTTTTGGCGTATTTCAATGTCATCTCATGATTTTCTAGGACATAATCCTTAAACCGTCACATTTTTATATAAAAAGAAAACGAAACACCAAAAAAATATCGAAATATGAAAATTTGCGTGTATATCACATATTTGTGAAACCGGTGTTCGCACTATTTTGACTTTGACTTTAGAAAAAATGCATATATATATATATATATATATATATATATATATATATATATATCTATGTGTCTGTGTGTGTGTGTAACAAAATATATCAACGAGTTTTTCACTGACTTGAGGACTGATTTATTTGAAATTTTCCACATGTATTAAGTAACAATGACCATACAATCATTTGGAAGATCATTTTTTCAAAATTAAACAAAAAATGCCCTTTAATATCAAAACGCATTGAAAGGTAAAAATAATCTGATTGAAATTTTGTTATTGATTTTATTGTAAAAATGCGTTAGGAAGCTTCTTACTATATTTATATACCAATTCTACTCTTACAAATACCTACCAATGAAATATTTATACCAGTTAATATCACGAATTCCTCGCTTTTTTTCAATACAATCATCAACAAAATCTCAATAACTGTTTGCCACTTTTTAGTGCAGTTTGAATATAATGCGTATTTTTTATTACAGTTTTTCAAACTAAAATTTGCATTGCAAAGTTTTAAATATAGTTATTTTGAATTCATTTTACTACAAATTACCTTTAGCTCTGAATAAACGCATAGTGATTGTTTTCAGCATATCTTGACTGAATTAATGGTACATTTGTTGCGAGTAACTAGAATGACAAGCTAATAAACTGTTTGAATGAAACAAAAACAGTCAGGTCAAAAGTTCAAGTTCAGAGGATCGAGCAGATATCAATAAGATAGATAATGTATTAATTCAGCGGAATCAGTTTAATTCTTTATCGCAGAACGACAACTGAACAAGACTGTGTATAAAACTTCCATCAATTTGCGATTAAAGCACTTGAATATACGAATATTCACTGCCCATCTAAGGCTACGTGGAACTGCAAAGAAGGTCTTGATAAAATTGGAAATGACAATAGAATCCACTTAATATGGATATTTTGGTCATAAAGGAAATGAAGCAGCAGATCTCTCGGCAGAAAGTAGCTGAAACTACCGTTATTGGGTTGGATAGAACAGTTCGTCAACACTAGGAGAGATTAACAGTCATCCTGGATAAGGCATTCTTACCATATCTAACGAAAAAGTTAATAGACTCGCTACTGAGGCTGAAAAGGAAAAATCTTAAAGGGCTGTACACTGGTCATTGTATATTACGCCATCACATGAGCAAGTTGGGCATTGCCGATAATGCGGAATGCAAACTGTGCATGGAGTAGAACGAAATGGTGAAGCACATGTATGTATTTCCTGTAATCTAACGGGGCATCACAGGCGTATACAAAGGTAAGGGGGGTTATAGGGGTAAATGAGCTAAAACTCATCGTATTTATCTCCTTTTTTTCATTTGAGAAAAAATTACCATGCTTCGATCGTGGCGGCTCAGTACAAATGCGATCTTACCTTTAGTCGGTTGTTATCAAGAAAATTGAATAGTGCATCAGTCGATGTTTTATTTAATCTTCATAAAATGTCAAAGATGTTTTTCTTCTCCTTTACAATTATAATACAATTAACATCCCTTTTCTGTTGCCTAAACTATGACTAAAGTATTCCTAAAAATGGTGAAAGCATACACAAACTTCATGCCCTGTAACCCCCTTCCCAAAACTGAGGTCTAGATAGGCCCTCGCAAGACAGTCATGAGCTTTTGGTGGAAGCAAGCTGAGGATCTGAAGGATATCTCTCCCAACATACTACACACACAATACAACAGAGTAACAGAGGAGGATCAAGAAAGGAACCACTCAAAATAAACATATACCTACACCTAGAAACCTTTTGTATAGATAACAGCTCGCTAGGAAGGAAGCCTATTCTTCTCCAGAAGCGCTCCGAGAGAATAAATGTCTATTCAATTGATCTTAAAATGCTGTAAATTATATCCATACATCCAAGAATAGCTTTTGGAAGAAGATCGTTCGACTTGGAAGTCTCTTGCAAGGTTCTTTCCTCAATAATATCAATTAGCTTCAGGGGTTGCATTCCCTAACATGTGAGGAGGATTCCAGAGATGGTCTGATATGTACCTATTAGCTTTTCCGTTGAATACAGTTTTGTGGAACGGAAAAGCACCAAGTCATGGCAACATGAACGTAACAGAACATGTTAATGTCCAGAAGCTTGACACAACATGACTGAAGCTACTCTGCATTTCAGCAGACGTACACATCTCTAAATCCTCTATGCGCTGAAGTCCAGTTGTATATACTCATTCGATAATTCTAACAATGTCTCTGTTGATCTCAATAACATAGTAACAGAAGAACAGAGATACAGAAACGTTTGCTGTGAACTTGTACCTATACTCTCCATGAAAGGATTTTCCTGCATGTTTATGAATTCACGCTACGGAACAGTTGGTTGGATGAAAAATGAATTCTTAATGTGGCAAGCGGGGAGGCATTATTCCTAATTCCCCGAACGTGATGAATGTAGAGGGTCCGTGGCACATGACTGATCGTTTATATATTTTTTTAAATATAGTATCGTGGGAATCGAAAGCACAACTGGCAAATACGCCATGTAAGTTGCCTCCCTTCGCACAATTCTTCTTTCCAGTAGCAAGAATAATGGTTTGACATCTAGTAGCCATTAACTGATGCTACCGTCATTCAATCCTTGCCAAAATGTTGAACGAAGTGCGAAAAATGCTGTCATCAGAAAAGGCCGTAATAGATTCTTATATCGAATTCTATAACCGCGAAAATTATTCACTAGCTAATCCGCTACATAAAAGACGATATAAAAATATAAACCTACCTACATAGTGGTACAATGGTGGTTTGATGTAGGGGCATGTTGTTTGTAACCGCGGTCGGAGATTTTTACTGACCCAAAAACTAGCTCTAGACGAATGAAGCGAGAAGAAAAATTGTCTTGAAAAGGATGCACCTGACATCATCGGCAACCTAAATCACAAAACATTCTAAATTAATTTAAATTCAAGAATTAAAAATAATTAGAAAATTGCTGTGCTACCTGGCTGTGAGTTTCTATTTAGTTGTAAAAAATATTGGAATTTAAATACTTGCCGATAATTTCTTGTTCATAAAAATAATTTTATTTTTATATAATAGACACTCATACATTATTTAGTTGACCCTGAAGTAGCTAGATTTATGCCACACCTTATCTGGTGTAGACGGGTCTGAGAACTTACGTTATAAGAAAAAAAAGAGACAAAAAGAGAGAGCCTTTGTTCCAGGGGATAAAGATAAAGGAAAATCGTAAAATAGCACTTTGTGAGCCGTAAAGTTCTGTAATAGAACGGCGATAAATCGATGGAAGAAATTGCCTGCTTGTTAGCGGTAAGAGTAAATCTCATGGTAAATATTTTCATGTTATATGAACGTTATAGGGTAGTAAACTGTTAATATTGGTTGGAAAGGTTGGAAGGGATACTATTATCGATTAAACATGGAAGCTTTAAATCGCATGCAACTGTCATTTCCGAGATATTGGAGAAATGACAAAGAGCACGTAGACAACCTACGGTCTCATATACGTGATACAGTTTCAATTTTCCGGTTTAAATACGAGGGTCGCGCTGAATGTTTTTAGATACAGAAAAACTACAAGGTTTTTTAATAATCTTTATTCTGTTTTTTCAACATATTCTCCCCTTACCTCAATACATTTACGCATTCGGAGAAACCACTTGTCAAATTCTTGTGACCAACCTTCCTTTGAAAGGTTGCTAATTTCCTCCTCAAATGCAGCGATTGACTTTTCATCGGTGACAAAATGGCGACCTCGTAACTTTTCTCTGATCTTAGGGAATAAGAAGAGGTCGCACGGAACTAGGTCCGGAGAATAAGGTTCGCGGGGCAAAGTTTGACATCCTGTTCAGCAAAAAAAATCTAGTATTCTAGCGGCGCTGTGGTCATGGTGACATTGAATACCCCGCAGACCAGTCTTTGGACGGCTCTTGCATAGTTCTTGGAAGACTACAGGAACACATTTGGTTATATACCATTTAGAAGTAACTGTCCTTTGATTTTCCAAGGCTACTGTTGTGATGTATCCACTTTAAGGAAAAAAAATGCGACCATTTTCTTTCCAACACTCTTGAAACGACGAATTTTCGTTGGAGGCTACTCACTTTCAAAGCACCAAACTAATGACTGCTGTTTAGTTTCGGGATCATAATGATATAACCATGTTTCGTCTTTGGTTACGATATTAAAAGTGTTTTTACTGTGGCCATTATCAAATTTTTAAAGCATTAACTTGGCCCAATCAACTTTTGTTGCTTTTTGCTCACTGGTAAACAAATGTGGTACCCATCTGGAACACCGCTTCCTTAGGCGAAGGTGATCATGAATGATTGTTCGGACCGCTTCCGATCCAATCCCCAGAGAAGCCTTAATCTCGTTGTGGGTTATATGTCGATCTTTTTTTACCATATTTTGCAGAGCTCCTACAGTTTCCGAAGTGGGCAGTCGACCTGTGTGAGGTTCATCATCAAGTGAGACCCGGCCCCTTTTAAACTCAGCAAACCAATTAAAAACTGTATCACTAGAAGGGGCAGAGTCCCAAAAGCAACTCACTAAACATTCGTGACATTCCGCTTGATTTAGTCCCTTTTTATAGTCATACAAAATCACTTAGATGCATTCGAGACCATGGCAAGGCAACTACTGAGCAATTCAAACGCTGCCTTCTCGTGTAAGCACTTACAACTTTAGACAAAATAGCTGCGTGCTCAAACTTGTTCAAACTTGTATAGATTAGGAATATCTAAAGACTTCCAGCGTGACCCTCGTAAAGTTGTTCGGCAAGTCGTAAAACTGTGTAAACATACGGTCAGGTTAAACTTCATATATTGCTAAGCTATCACTTTTTGCTTTCATTGTTTATATAATTTGTTTCTATTGATTTAATATCTTCAACCGTATACAGGTGACTTGACTAATATGCTCACGTGGTCCATCTTGCATGATTTTTTTTCTGTATATCAACGTTCAGCTACTACCATTTTAAAACTTAATTACAAACCTGTTTATATATTATATTGATTAATATATTCACAAGAAAATCTTTGGAAAGCTAAGTCTACGCAAATAAAGGTGAGTATTTATAAAAATCGTCGCTTTTATAAACTAACTTCGGAAACCTTCGAATTTGAAGCTTCTTGAGAATTACTCGAAAAGTTATGAACGTCCTTCTCGTCGCAGGACCCTCAAGTTCGGTACTTCCGTTTTCTGTAAGACACCGGCATTCCATTCATACTTTGCACTCATGTACCTATGTATGCTTCAATAACAAGTTTGTCTTGCCTTCGACATTTACAAATTACATGGGAGGTGAAGGTAATATAAACTGTAGAAGGAGTTGCGAATGAGTAGCTGCCATTACCCGACAATTTCCAAAGTTATATGAAACATGGTCGGTTGGGCTGTTTAATACTTTTCAGTGCTACTTCCAGACGGCTTCAAACTTTGTTTGGCAGCAGAAGAGGATGGGGTGACATGGAAGCAAAATTGATGGGGTTTCTCACTGCCTACAGTTAGCACGAGGGTCGAGAAATATTTATCTTACAACGCTCATCATGAGTTGTGTTTCGGACTTCCATTGTCTGTACAGGTTTTAGTGTCATGACCTTTCACTTGATTCACTATATTCAATCAAATGGCGGCATGTCCTTCGATAGGTATTTACAATCCTCTGACTAGCATGTCGTTAGCGTGACTAGTTCTGATTGGATCAAGTGGCGTTCCGCTTGAGTGGCATTGTTTTTTGCTGACGTAACCATGATCGTATTCATTTGCCTTCTGCGTGGCCGCCAGATTAGTTTTATTCCTACACTAGGTGTGCAATGAACGTTGTCGGTGTTGTTCAGGATATATTTTTACATGAATTCATCCAGAACCTTCCAAGTATAACAACTACCCCAATATACACACCGTGTCCAGAAGAAATCAATGTCCCACCGCATAAAACTCCTACTTTTAATTCGGATATGAAAACTGAGTGAAACACTTGCTGCATCATTCTGGTTTGGATATTCTGGCAATATTCCAAGAATCCTGTGCTTCCTTTGTATATACTCCGATCCAAAAAGCAATTGGGGTTCTTGGGGGGAAACGTGTTCGCAATGATGGATATAGTTTAAGGCCGGAAAAATTGATAAGTGAATCAAAAGAGATGTATTTCAACACAATACTGGGTGAGTGAGATATCCTCCCACCCTCCACTGGTCTCCTTGAATTCTGCCACCACAAGCTTGTATCTGGCCTGCCTCATCCTTACCGCAGGGCAGCTATTCGAACGCAAAATGCCATGCTCAACCTTCTTATGTGATGACCACGATACACATACACTAGTATGCCGATGCTCATCCGAAGTTGCCGATCTCTTTCCGCGTGACGTCATTGAGGATAAAATCACAAGCGACCAATAAAACTATATATGCATCCGTCGGCTGAATGCACCCACTGGTCCACTTTTCCTATTAGCGCGCTTAACCTTGCCTCGACGCCTTTCATCACAGACTATCCCCATTCCTTCCATCGTTACGTAGATGCGCGGCTAGAACGAATTTGTGGATGCTAGGTAACGAAATATGCAACAACCAGTGTACATTTCCTCAAAAGCTCCATGGTTTCGCATATTCTGCTACGACAACAAATCTTTTTATCCAGTATGGGATAATCTGCTAAGAGATCGTCTGTTTCGTTTCCTTCGTGACCAGCATTCCCTCGTATTCATTCTAGGTAGATTGTACTCCTATTTGATATGCTACCAAGAGCTAGTTTGCAGCTCTGCATCTCCTTACATGTACAGTGAATGGATCTAACTGTAGCTTGAGTACACAATTCGCATTTTGAAGTCCGGAAAAATTGGCCCAGTGCGGGATTTACACCACACACCTTCCGGTTGCCGGTTGGACGCTCTGGCCAACTGAGCTACCAGAGCACCTGCCCACTCGTTGCACAGCGCGGATGATGTTAAGCGGAATCCCCATCAACCGCGCTCTGCAACGAATGAGCCTAGTTGGCCAGTTGTCATGTAGCTTGAGTTGCGAAATAGATTTTCCATTTTTCCATAGAGCTTCCACCGATAAACCAATACAATTTGCTTTTATAAAGTTGCAAGACTGAGACTGTGACCTAGTTTGGTTAAATATGCTTCGTGGAAAGATATCTTCATTGTTCTCCAAACCTACAGATGCACCAAAATTTCCCTTATCCTCGGTATATCACGGAAAGTCATTGTAAACCATCTAATAGTCTGACGATGTTATTCAATATAGTGAAATGGATCACTTAAAACAACTTCCTTTAGCACTAATATGTGGTTTCAATTAACAGCTCGGCTAGAAAGGACAAGTGGCAATTATTCACTTTCCATAAATCCGAATAGTGAAAGCCTTTTAGAAACTCCAAAAAAAAGCATGGCCTACTGCGGGATACGAACATCACTCCTTCTGATCGCCGATTAGATGCTCTAGGCAACTGAGCTAAGCAGGCACTGTGCTTACTCGATCTAAGATGCCAGTTATGTTGCTTATATTTCCCTAAAAGCCATTTTTCTTCCGAATATTAAATTTCGTCGTTCTTGATGCTTTTTACGAGTTTATAAATGCGAATTTTTAGATCAAATTTAAGCTCTGAGTAAAGTCAACTTATGAAGACTTAATTAGGGATTACCAAAGCACTCAAAACTTTTGTTCTGTAGTATAAGTATAATGGGGGAATGGAGGTTTCAGGTGAACAAGTGGAAGCCATTAATCATGAGAGGCGAGGTCGTAACAAAGGACGAGCGTTATGAAAAAGTTGCACGTCTAACGGATAATGCTTCATTTGAATATCGTCGCAGTGTTGCCATGAGGAGAAAACTGATTAATATATTCAGCTATACTTTATTCTACTTCTTACGCATTAGCGAGTTTAATGTTGTCATAACTTCGGAATGATATGCCATTTTTTTAAGTCTTTTATGATGTCTACATCACTAAAATCCATGTCATTTCCAAAGCACGAATTTTGATGAAATTTTGGCAAGGGATAGAATATCAGTGGTAGGCGGTGCTTAAATCAATGCATTGATCATTGAAAAATGGAGTCAAGTAGATTGATTCTGTACTTGACACACCATTATGATACGATTTTCAACTTGAAAATATTATTTGCTGATATAATTTGAGAATTAATTTTTTCTTGGGTCATTTCTTATTATCTTAACATGTCCTAACCTAATCAATTGTCTTCTTCCTATGTCTTCTGTTATTGGACGACTTATATACATTTCTGTCCTTATATCTTTCCTGACTCTGTCCAATCCGACCCTCCATAACGTCGCCTCATAAAATCAATTTCTGTTGCAATCAATTTCTTTTTGTAAACGTTACATACGTCCCAAACTTCTCAGCCATATAAAGACACTTTATATCGTGCTTTCATGATTACGGGTTTTCGTCTTCTTTGTTATATTTCTGTGCCACAACAGAGCATGTAAAGTTCGTCCCTTATTAATTCGTTCTCTATTTGACATTTCGCCATATTCATAGTTAAACTCTCTGACCCCTATTCTTTCTTCAGTTTCCTAACCATATAAGAGAAGCCTTCTTCGTCTGCTGCTGGGACTCGTTGGACGTCTGCAAAATATAGTGTGAACAAGGTGTCTTTTCCCTATATTTTTACACTTTTTTGTCAGCCTTACTAGAGACTGTCCAAGTATATTTTAAAGAGGGTAGGAGATAAACAATAACCCTATCTCAAACCTCTTGTGTGAATGAAAAAATGTCTGAGGTGTCAAATATTTTGAGCAGTAACGATGTTATATGTTTCACAAGATCGCGATCAGTTCAGCTCCTAATAAAAAACTAGTTCTTTACTTTATCCTAAATCAACTAGTAAGATAAGACCTGCTACGACCAAAACACTCCAAATTTCCAGTAAAACTCTATTCCTGCTTGCACATGCATTCTAGTCTTTATGTTTCTCGAGTAATGTAGATTGTAGATGCTTTCACTTGGTGAAACTGTTACACCATTAAGATGAAATTGTATGATTCAAATACGAGGTTTTATGAATGAAACTTATTTTTTGTGTCGAGTTTCTATTCAGTGTTCAAATCATCGGCATACTGTCAAAAATGACCACCCAGGTCACCTGTTAACTGGCTAACTAAAATTTATCATTATTAAAACGGATTTCTCAAATCGGACATCATATTTATCCTGTATAGCTATTATTCTAGTTAATTCTTTTATCTTTTTTGCCTCTTAGGCTCATTTATTTGCGACCTCCAAACGCTTGAGAAACCTCCACTATCGGCGTCAAGATGACCTCTTTTATGTTAACCTACTCTTGAAATATTTTAAGGCATCTCAATAAATAGAATATTTTGATGACATGAAAGATCCTAATGACCAAAACGCCATAAAAGCCAAAAATATGTTTTGCCTAAGAGGTGGACGCAAGAAAGATAGAAAAATTTACTAGAGCAATAGTTAAATATGATAAGTAAAATGATTTTATAAATTTAGTTTTATTTTCATGATAGGATTTAGGAGCTAGGTGACAAATAACCTGGGTAACCTTTGTAGTACCCAGTCAATTTTAATAGGCTGGCGATGATTTGAAGATTGAATCAAAATGCGTCACAAAAAAACACTTTTATTTGTAAAACCTTGTGTTTAAATTACAAAATTATATCTTTATCTTGAGTACTACATGATAATAATAGTAAGCAACTCCGCTCGACCACAGTTTCGCAAAAAGCTACACGATTTGGACTGCTTCGTCGCACGAATTTTCATGACAAGACAACGTCATTAATTCCAGCAGCTTCTGCATATCCCAATTTCCCCATATGACAACGTTGCGTCGTAACGTAGCATGCTTGAATAATACGCCACAAGGCTCAAGGATAGATTAGGGCAAACGGCTGACTTCACCCGAACACCCTCACCGTCTGGTTGCTGCAGGCATTTGGAAATGGAAGAATAACATTGACTGTTGAATCGAATTACGCTGCGTAAATACATTTAATGCCAGAATAAACGTGGCGTGTCGTTCTTGTTGTGTTTGACTTTCACTCGAATCGCACATGCAGTAAGGACGGTTTGTCAGCAGTCAATATTTCTATATATGTATAATTAAGATATTTGCCTTTCTAACATTGCAGCTGATTGAAATTTAGTTTATCAGGAGTGTTTACAATACAAGATTATAGGTCTTTTTGCATGTCATAATATTTTTCTACCTTTTTACACTAGATGACGTTCTAAGTAACCCCCTTCCCCCCCCCCACCTACCCTTACATCATCACGACGTGTATTTACTTTGCTAAAACATATTTTTTCGTTGAATAATTGTCATTTAATGTTCATCGGTAAATCGAGATCGATATTCATGTTCCATGAAGTTATCTTGAAGATGCTGCTTCACAAATATACGTCGACTTACATACTTAGTGGTAGGGTGTTTATAAACAAACACAAATTTTATCCAAAACCCTTGGACAAAATCTTCCGTATATTTGCGTCTCGAAATAGTATTCTGTAATTATAATTAATTTAAGATGATTAAGTTGCTGTTATATATTGTAGTGTTTACTAGAGGTCCGCAAAAAAAGATGCGTGGTCCGCGATTTTGTGCCTCCTGATCTACGTGCTGACCTCCACCTTTAAAAAGATCCAAGATCTGTGTATGATGTGTGTGAGAGGAAGAGTAACTGTCGGGCATCGAAAATATATGCTACCATACGGAAGTAGTCTATCGTTGCTTTATAGCACTGTTTTCCAAATATGTCGATTGCTTTAACCATTTTTAATTTAAAATAATAATGTATATGCTTCTTAATAAAGAAAACGTTTGATAAAATATTGGAATTTGAAGCAACAAGTTATAATTTCATAGCTTCAAGTCGAAACTGCAGTACGAATAAAATCTTCTTTCAATTAAATTTTTCTTCAAATATCAAGTTTGTTTGGTATTTTTATTTGCAAACTTTTTATCCACTTGGGATATATGTAACACTATTACACAATTATAAATAGCTTTTAAGTGAAAAAAATATATGTGAGAACAAAATATGATGCATAAAAGAGATCAGATTAGAAAAATATAGCTATGCAAGTAGACCGTATACTTAAAAAATGTATATGCAATTAATTTATATTTATTTACTAAATATGCCGCCTGTTAAGTAATTTTCCCCCCTCTCTCCAGATGCAGATTGAGACGATTGCAATCGTTTTAAACCAACTACCGATTCTTGTTCATTTTAAGACGAACTAGTGAAAAAAGTGATTGAAAGTATGCAACCCTAAACATTGCTGAAAATTGCCCGAATTTGGGAAAAAGCAGGTTAATATATAATAATTGACTAATAAGAAAACAATATATTCAAATCTTCCTCCATCATACTCAAAACCAAATAAATAACAGTCGGAGTGTATAGTTTTATATAGAATTATTATTTCCAGTTTCAACTTGAATTTACTTAGTATCAAAGCTCTGCCTGCGTGGTTGTTTCAAAAAACACTGCTTGATTAAAAGGTATCATGGTACTAATTGACGCAGCTGTGACAGCAAATTGGATCGCGCTCGAGGTTTAGATAACTGCATCCAACTTCAGAGAGACTGTAATCACGTTGACTGTGATTTTTCCATCAACGAATCCTAGAGAGCGATTGGAGAGATCCATTTGTCATTTTTAACGCTGTGTGTAACAATAACATTTGACAACAAATAAAATGTTTACGATCTTAAAAACACATCTTATGGAAATAATGCATTTATGACGCGGAATCAAAATCACCACAGAATAAATGGGTATTTCTATTTGTTCTTACTGTTTCTGATATACATCTTAGCAAGCTATGAGTTGCCATCAAGTCTATGTCAATGGTTGAATAATTTTCATTCGGTCGTTGTCCCTGGTTGTGAATGAATAAGCTACCGATATATTCCATATATTTCCCAGGCATTTCGCAGATTTTTTTTCCTCCAACGCTCTTCTTTATGTACTCGTACGAACTGCTGGAAATAATGTCAAATCCAATCCGATTTACAGCTTCGTAGGTGACAGCACCCTTATATCCTGTGGCAGCAACATACTACCAAGACATCGAAAAAAAAATGCCGTCAAATAGGGTGACGCTGTACTCCCCACGCAATAGTATCAGGGGAAATAGGGATTTGGTTAGGATTTTAGAATTATTGATACTTGGAATTGAATTTCGGAAATTTTGAATAACTAAAAATCTCATCCATCTGGTTTCAAAAATCCGTCCGTATTACTAAAATTTAGAAAAGATATAGTAACATGAGAGTAAGTTTCTATACTACACACAGGAGAAGCTATTTCAAAAGGAAGATCAAAATATCTGTGTATAAAGTTGCCTAATGGTTGAATTCCTTAGTAGTGTCACAAGCTGTTGTTTGAATCTTGTAGACAAGGTGGATTTATCAAAAGTTTGATTTCGGACTTCATCACGACGTTTCGATTGATGTGCTATCTTCAATCGTCTTCAGGTGAACTGGCGAACACGTTCCTTTCATGCCTATTTATACCCCGTCCGGTGACGTGTCGTTGTGCGCGGTCTGTTCTGATTGGTTCCCGATGCGCGGTATTCCGGTCTGCTGACGTGACTGTTTGTCGGTCACTGTTTGTTGTCTGGTCCAGTCGTAGTCTATTCATCTTCTTTATGAGTGGCTGCCAGATTGGTTCAATGTCTACGCTGGGTTTGCTGTACACTGATCTGGCAATGCATTATATTCCTTGTTTTGAATTTATCAACAATTCCAGTTCATTTCCTGTATTCCAACCGTCCATGGTCGCTCATACTAGGTTCCTTGCTTGAACAAAAATGTTCCCTGGATTTATTGAAAAATTCCAGTTTCATTATAATCACAAAATTTAAGTTTCCATATTTTGTTCTTTGATAAAAGCTGCTGAGACAACCGAAATGTTGGTAAGGCTATTTTGTTGAGTCGCATGTTATCTTAGCGTCCAAGCGTTATCCAAGGGAACATTCCGTCATACAGAGCTATTTTAGTGAAAATTCCAACACAAATTGGTTATAAAAATTGAATTGAGTTTTCATGAGATTATTCCACATCCCACTTCTGAAAACCAGGCTGACACCATTTAATATCCCACCTCTCTATGTGACCATTTATATTTTGGCTAAGAGTATTTTGTCATGTATTTTTGTCAATAATACTGTTTTCCGGATTTACTTTGTACTGAATTTTTTGCGTTACAACTACGTAATCTCATTTCAGCCACAATATGCGTCAGACAACTCAGATAAATACGTTGCTTGAAATTGTAAAGGTTATAGAGTTACAACGCCTAGTGATGTGGTTATAGCGTGCGTCACAGGAATAATACGTTTATTTAGGGAAAAGTTGTATAGAGGCACACACGTACAAAAATATTTGGAGACCCTATTCCGCCAATAGAGCGGCAACTGACGTTCTGATTGACAGGTAGGGTTTCTAAAGTAATTTTAACATTCGAATTATGTTTGGGCACGTATAGAGCACTCGAAAAATGATGTGAGGAAAAAGAAGCTTAGTCAAATTTAGATAATTTTAGTTTAGTCATTACATCATCTCAAATACACCGATTAATATCAAAAAAATTAAATACTTCACGATCGCAATCATTAAGTACACAATCGCCCATGATGGACCACTGCAGGCCCTCGCCATTGTGTAGAGGGAGGAATGACGCGGGATGGCGATGTTGTCCGGTTTTTCAACATACTTCAAAGGGTATCGTGGCGTAGCCTGGCCGATAGTGTTCACACAGTCGGCCATTGTTCAGTTCGTTACCGACCGAACGTCATGCGCCATTGTGTGAACACTTTTCAAGCTGAGGGGCTATGAGCAATGATGACTTACGTGGCGCATGGCCCATCATGGCCCATTGTGTACTGAGGACTTTATTTGTGAGAAGTATAAAAGCACCAAGCAAAAATAATGTTTGATGAGTGACAGTTTTATTTCTGAAATAGAAATAAATCATTCATGCTATGTCATCCGGCCGTGGCGACCTCTAAAGCCATAATTTGCAAATGTAGTCAAAGTCGCTTATAATATCTGGAAACACTCGTATCACATTAATGAATATTTTCCCATTACTTTGAAATATAGATTCTCTCTCTCTCCGGACGAGACATAATTAATAGCTTATATTTCTGGGAAAGTTTCGACTACCTTTGTACATTAGACCTTGAGGGTTGTAACGAACATCTGAAAAATCGTTTCATAATCCTAAATATCGCTCAAGACTTGGCCGTGGGAAATTGGGTCAGTTATGGGGACTGGGTACACAAAGATATTTATAATGGATTGTTACTTGAGATTTGCTCCCACTTGGGTCTTGCTGATTGCGTAGCATTGTGAATCAATGAATACCCTTATCAACTCGCATTCTTTAACTTCTTCTTTAAGACGTCTACTCAGCGGATATTAACGTTATCTGTAGCAAAGTCTTCATTCTGAGCTGTTCTTATTCAAGTTAATATATTCACCCATGGTTTTACAATTATACTAAATATAACTTATAGAGAAACTAGGAAGTATACATTAACATATGGACTTGAATATATGAATGACTGACACGTCTATCAAATACAAAAACCCGAAGTTATGACCCTTTATAATTTTTATCCAGATTCTCTCATTAGGAAAATTCACAGGTTTTTCAATCAAAAAAGTGTCCACCGCTGCCCCTTTTTGCTTTCTCAAACGTGAAATCAATTTTTCCGCTATTGTGTATCAGAGCGCCCGTTTAAATTAGAAAATATGACATTCACCTGAGCCTTCTTGGCCTTTGTTCCCATCATCTTCATTCAGATACACCAGCCGCGTAGGAAGTGGATGTGAAAGTTTGGAGAATATATTTATTTTTGAGACAGTAGATGACAAGTAATGATACTCACTCGTTTGTGACTAGAGCTGCATGTTATTCAGAGTCAGTACCGTCGAACACTTAAGCTACCAGCACTGATGTTTAGTGCATTAAGTGTTGCATATCACTAAAAACTTCTACATAGGTTTCTATACTTGCAGCTAATCGCATTTAGCAGCTATTTTATGGAAAGGAAAGCGGCTAACCAATGCCAATGGTCTGAGAGGTCAGCACTGGGTAACGCTTCTACATATGAAACAGTACCAACGTAGGATTTATCTGTGGTTGCTTATCGACTAGCTCGTTGAGGAGCGATGTGAAGTTTTACGTAAAAGGTAGAAGAGCTATGACGAGGCCACAAGACATACCGACTCAACTTGTTCCATTAACTACAGGTTACATCCCACGAGATACGTTCATAATAATTTTCGTGGCTTATTAAATATCATAGTACGCCTTCGTTCTTCTGAAATCCACGATATTGCTACGCTCCTAAATTTTCCATTTGACGCAAAAGGGAGGCATAACGCTACACACTAGCTCATTCTTACGAGCTGCTTTTCCGACTCTAAATATTTATTTCATGTAATATTCCCCTACTTTATAGAGCTTTAAACCTCATAGGCGTATCGAAAAGGAAGGTATGTCCAATGAAATGCCAAGCCTCTCATTGAATACATCGGAATATGTAAATTCTGGCGAAGAGCGGGAATAGAGCAAATGGAAAGTATATAAAGTATAGAAAGTATAATAGAGCAAATAAAGTGTTATAAATAGCGCTGTATTTACAATACGTTTCTGAGAAACTGAAATTATAACCATGGTAGTTCAAAGGAGCTGATAAAATTGAATATATATCGGCATGCTTTGGAAGTATTTTTGAGAGTGATTTGATACTGAAAGTTGATGAAAATGCCTATTTTGCGACTGTGATTCCATAGAGCCCTAGAAATAGATATACACAGTCTATGTCTAGGTCCCTTGTGAGATCAGGCGCATCCACTAGACGTATTGCTCGTTTTCGGATTGGGTCCAAAAGCTTCAATAAGTGCTTCGCTCCAAAGTATCCCCACACATGCGAGCTGTAATCCAGCAAAGGTCTGATCTGGGCCTTGTGAGTAGTAACTGTTCCGGAGAGTACAATTTCCTGGAGCGGCTTCTGGACCACACTGACTATAATGTTTTGAATAGTTCGTCCTTTTTTTAAGTGAAAAATTCAAGTTTACCATGTCTTTTTCCGAGAAAGGTTCTTCTGAAGATGCTGAAGCACTCGTTGATAGCTTGTCTATGAAAAATGCCTCACTCAGTGAAGAAAATCTGGCAGGGCTGAACAGAGATGATTTCCTTTAGAAGAAAAAGAATATAAGTGAGGTGGTGCTACAGTATCTCAGAGAGGTTGTTCCAGACATGTCGCCTGGTCATTGGCATCGTATTTTATGAGTTAACAAATCGACTACAAAATACAAACATAGGGGGTTGAGTGGAAGAGCACATTTATTGTGAACTCCACCTTTTGGAGTATGTATGATTTCCATCATCATGTATATTTCCAATAAAGATTATTATTATTATTAACATCTAAATGGTAACTTTTTAATAATTCAATACATACAACTGTTCAGAATAAAGTCGTTACAAACAAGATATTCTTAAGAAATATTATATAAAAAGATATTTCTGAAAATTCTAGTAGTCAAGTGCCACGCCACTGTGTAGCATCTCTTAAAATTTTTGTTTATTTCTGTATGCATAATTGTATATTTTCATTTGGTTCTGCTCTTTACGATGCTGTAAATTACCCACAATATTTATGTAAGGTGCATTAAACTCATGCATTCATTGTTGGCATAGTACTTCGGAGAAATGCAATTTTAGATATATCGCTGTTCAAAATCAATAATTTGTATTTTATTTTCACATCTAGAAGTCAATAAGTATTAATTAGTAAATGCATAAAAAAAATATGGTGAAACATTTCTCGCTCATAAGAGCTAAGATTTTTCAATTCAATGTAATACATTTTCGAAAATGCAGCTCATTTATCTTACTGTCTTTCGCTTTGCCGCCAGAAGTGGATGTGAAAAGTAACTTGCAATGTGAATGAAAAATTTGTAGTTCGGATAACTTGGTATCCATCAACTTTGTCTATTATTTAGTGACCAATGAACAGAATAGGTAAGCTTGAATGGAGGTAACGACACTCTTAATACTTGCATTATTCCAACAACGGAATGCTTCTATGAATACACGAAAGACTTGAAATTTGCTACCCAGTCTCTACATTGCAGAGGGATTTGGAAGCATAACGAATAAAGTACATAGATGTACCTCAAGATTCTATTTTGTAGTGTGCCACAGAAATGAATCCATTTCAAACTTTTTTTTTGGTGAACGATAAAAGAAGATCCATTATATTTTCCCCTAGCCGCTGATTGAAACCACACACAATCAATCTTTACTGACTTTTCGGCTTCTTCAGCAACCTCTATCAAAAAACAAGACAGAACAAAAACAATTGAATAATGATGACATTATGGATAACTGTCATACAGTACAGAACAATTAGGTTGTATATAACTAACCAAGATAGGATGTGTGAGAGTAACATTTAACTCTGAACTTCGCGCAAAGTGGCGTTTCCCATTGGTATCGTTACAAAGTCAATATTCTAACAGCTCGAACGATGCCTAATAGCATTGACATTTATTCGACAGGCTATACTGATGAATCTAGGCTAAAGACGAAACGTGCATTGTCACAAAAAGCACGGAGCAGCATATCGTGGAAACTGTTGCACTGTAAATATGCATGAATTTTAATATAATTATATTTTCGCAGTCAAACATTTACATTCCATTGTTTTATACTTTGATGAAGGCTACCGAGGTATCCGAAACGTCAATAAAGATTCGTACGTACGTAAAATATAATGGATGGAAGAGACAATCACGGAATAATTATTAGAAGTAGAAGAAAAAGGTACAAAAAAATATTGTGTATTTTGAAAAAAAATACATCGTCCCGAATTAGGATACAGTGGTCTAAAAAATTTATTAGCAGCTAGATATACACCTAGTTTACTTATATATATATATATATATATCTGTATATAAACATACATTGTGAACCTGAGCACTTTTCATTCGGTTGTAATCAATTTCAAGCAATAAGCACTTTTTGGGGTCGCATTTCAAAGAAGTATCAGGAACATTAAAATCAGAGAGTAATCAATTAGGCATTCTGAAAAACCCGGAGTTTCAGTATAATCGAGTGTTTGGTGTTTATTCAGGTTCATAAAAGGCGCAAACAATTCCATGTTACAACATCATTCTCAAAGTAATTTTCTGGTACGATGTGAAGTTTAGGAATGCAAAAATTTGTACCTTGGGCTAAGTCGTATGGTACATCACTCTAACTTACTGAAACTGTGATCTCAATTTTACGCCAAGTTATCAAAAAACACACACAATGTAACCTAGTTACATTTTATAACACTTGAAACCTCAAGGATTTTTACTTTCCGCGTCTCCTTGAGTTTTATGTTGCCGCATCTTCCGTCGAAGAACGCTACACCTTGACGGTGTACCACTTCCATTATCGATTTGGAGGATTAACGGTCTGAAACAAGCATTGCACCGTAATTTATTCATAATTTCGGACATAAATTTTATGGCACGTCTCTGTATGAGACATATGGAGTCACGCTGAAAGTCTTTAGATATTCCTAATCTATACAAGTTTAAACAAGTTTGAGCACGCAGCTGGTTTGTTTAAAGTTGTAGGTGCTTACACGCAAAGACAGCGTTTGAATTGTTCAGTAGTTGCCATGCCACGAATGCATCTTAGTGTTGGCCGAATTTTAACATGAAAATGCAAGCGGGTAGCCATGATTTTGTATGACTATAAAAAGGGACTAAAACAAGCGGAATGTCACGAAAGCTTAGTCAGTTGCTTTGGGGACTCTGCCCCTTCTAGGGCTACAGTTTTTAATTGGTATGCTGAGTTTAAAAGGGGCCGAGTATCACTCGATGATGAACCTCGCACAGGTCGACCGTCCACTGCTGTTACTCCGGAAACTGTAGGAGCTGTGCAAAATATGGTAAAAAAAGATCGACATATAATCTACAGCGAGATTGAGGCTTCTCTGGGGATTGGATCGGCAGCGGTCCGAACAATCATTCATGATCACCTTTGCCTAAGGAAGCTGTGTTCCAGATGCATGCCACAATTGTTTACCAGTTGCTTGGGCTAAGTTTATGCTTGAAAAATTTGATATTGGGCACAGTAAAAACGACTCTTAATATCGTAACCGGAGACGAAACATGGTTATATTATTATGATCCCGAAACTAAACAGCAGTCATTAGTTTGGTGCTTTGAAACTCAGCAGCTTCCAACGAAAATCCTCCATCCTTCCAAGAGTGTTGGAAAGAAAATGGTTATCATGAATGATTGTTAGGAACGTTGCCGATCCAATCCCCAGAGAAGCCTCAATATCGCTGTAGATTATATGTCGATCTTCATTTACCATATTTTGCACAGCTTCTACCGTTTCCGGAGTAACAGCAGTGGGTGGTCGACCTGAGCGAGGTTCATCATCGAGTGAGACCCGGCCCCTTTTAACCTCAGTAAACCAATTAAAAACTGTAGCCCTAGAAGGGGCTGAATCCCCAAAGCAACTCACTAAACTTTTGTGACATTCCGCTTGTTCTAGTTTGGTTTAGTTTTAGAAGATTTTCACGTTAAAATTCGGCCAACACTTAGATGCATTCGAGACCGTGGCAGGGCAACTACTGAACGATTCAAACGCTGCCTGTGCGTGTAGGCACTCACAACTTTAGACAAAATAGCTGCATGCTCAAACTTGTTCAAACTTGTATTGATTAGGAATATCTAAAGACTTTCAGCGTGACCCTCGTACAATGGGCTTTGAGTTAATCACTGGCTCTTCACAAATATTTGGCTAGTGTCTGGGAAACACCGCACAGAATCCGGCATCCACTGTTGGATTTTCCACTGTACTATAACAAAAGCAACACTCGTATAAAGATCTAATAAAACCCCATTGAAATATAATCTTCTAGACTCCAAACTAGCGTTAAGCCCAGCATCGCCAGCATAATCCGGCCCTGCATAGGTATGCCGGAATATTAATCACTGGCACGTGCCGTCGCCGGGTGCATGCCTATTCCATGCATTATTGCTTATAATAATTGAGAGCTAAATGGGAGTTTCTGGTTTGTGCACCGCGCTTTAAATTTCCACATCAAATCGGAAACAATCGATTTGAATTGAATCCACAAATTCGTAAGAGGAAAGTTTTGGTTTTGCCGGACTGAAACCGAATGCGTCACAAATCTGCTTTTCACGTGTAGGCGATTGGCAGAGGTTTGTAATTGTGTTCTGTTATTATTGAAGCATTCGATTAGGGCAATGAAATAAAATTTTCCATTATCGAAAACATTTCAGCGTGTTACTGCTACAAGTCTTACCCAGGGTTGACAGATCGATTTTTTTGTTTACATTATAATTATACAGGGCGAACCACCTTATTTCATAGCGTAGAACGGCGCCCTTTGTGTGAATTTAAAAAATCGTATTCTTAACCAAGTTTTTGTAAATATTTTCTCCCTTTTCTAGGTAAGGCATCCTCTAAAAATCATCCCTTACTATTTAACCTCAATAGCATCCTCAATCTTTTGTCAATATAGATAGTACATTAAATATGATTTCCAAAAAAGGGTTCCAAGGCCTTTCGATGATGATCTCCTGAAAATTTTGAATTTGGTTGTTCTCATTGTCCCAAAACAATTATTTATGGGCACAAAATACGTAAATGAGTTTATAATAGTACTAGCAAAACCCAAAAATCATTTTATTTTGCATAGGAAAATATGAGAAATAGATCAAGTCAATCACAATCTACTTGATATTTTTATTGTATTTTAAATATAAAATCCTTTTGATATTTACCAAGACATTTGAAGTGTCGTGTCGTGATTTGTTAGGGATAAATGTCGTTTAATATCAATATTTTGAATATGATAGATTTTTTTGTATAGAAAAATGACTCCTCACCATTCAGAAGAAAAGCCTTTCACGCAAAAATTCTTAATTAATGATGTTTTATTGCATTCTAAAAAATTAAACCCTATTTATATTGACCGAAAACATTTTTATTCAAAAAGGTGATTCCTAGAGAATGGTTCACGTATGATTAGATTTGATATCCCCGAGTAGATTTCATATCCCCAGATTTTTTCGTATAATAAATAGCAAGAAAAAAATTAGTAAATGACATACAATATTTCACAAATAAAATTCGTTTTTGTGAGGTGTTAGGGTTAACTCTGTAAATCAAGATCATGCTCGTCAAACGTTGTGCTTAAATTTCACAATTTAATCTTGTTTGTGTAATAGTTTCACCAAGTAATATAATATACCATCTACATAATACGATGAACATCTGATAGTTCTTATTATGCCAAACTAATTCTTTTGGGGCACAAAATATGGAGCTAAGTAGGTAATAGCAGAGAATTACATAAATATTAAAATCCTAAATTGTTGATATTTGTATAGTAAATTCGAAAACTCGATAATAATTCACAATCCACTCTTTGCAGAAACTTTGTACCTATGATTTTATGTAGGATCGTCTCTTTGATATTATTTATTGTACCTAAAATTCTATCGATATACACCAAAATCGGTTGAGGTGTCATTATGAAAAGGTTAGGTGTGTATCTTGTTGATATCAATAGTAATTGATATTTCGAATATGATAAAAAAAATTAGTAAAAAAGATCATCAATCACTCCAGTCAGTGAATAAAGGTTTTACACAAAAGTTATGTAAACTCGGAGTTTGATGGTGCACGTTATTTTAAGAAAAAATATTTGTTTGCTACTTTTTATTGCATTCCAAAATATAAAACCTTATTGCTATTGACCAAAAATCTTTTAGGTGTTATTTAAAAAGGCTGGTTTCTAGAGGATGACTCGCAAATGGGTAAACTTGTCAGTACTTCTAGCATTTGTCCTCATTAGCAACGCATTTTAATTGTAATCTATTTTGATCATCACAAATAATTAATAATATTAATTCGTACGATCCATTCGATTCAATGTGGGACAAGCAAACACCCCTGCTCCCTCCTGCACATGCTCTTGCTCGAGATAATTGGATTGAATCTAACTAACAGAAATTAAGCCTACGAAATTACCACGTATATGTTCATACCTAACTACAATGGATCCAAAGAGCATCTGAACAGATTAAGGTTATACGACAAGGAAATCACCTAACTGCAGGCTATGTAGGTGGGTAGGGTTGCCACATGGCCAGGCTTTTTCCGGGATTGTCCCGGAATTAACTGCGTTTTCTCGGATCTTGGATTTTTATTTAGTCGCGATCATCTAAAGTTTGAAACATTATTCAATCTGACATTACGTAAATGCGGTATACAATAAATTAAAAGTAAAAAAACTTTTTTGAGTGAAGCTTTTTTGCTTTTAAGCTTCTATTTAAATAGGCTAAAAATAATAAAATATTTTTTTTCTTTGAAACTTTTACTAACCTATAAGGTCATTACACAATTCATATGATATAAAAGCTTTTCGCGAGATTTAGGTCTAATATTTATTTAGTCTGATAATTCCAAAAATTAAAATCAGTCAGATCGAATTATTTAATTTAATTGTTTACTTACCCAGGTAAAT
Organism: Bruchidius siliquastri; assembly: GCA_949316355.1. Lineage (NCBI taxonomy): Eukaryota > Metazoa > Arthropoda > Insecta > Coleoptera > Chrysomelidae > Bruchidius > Bruchidius siliquastri. Next base: position 21,953,331 of record OX438537.1, read on the forward strand.
CTCCCGACAAGCTTCTATATCATATAAATTGATAGTAAAAATTTTAAAGGAAAAGTTTATTTAATTCTTTTTACCACATTCAAATAATAGCTTGTTTCATAGAAGTTGTTTACTTTTCAGTTGAAGCTGGACGAGTTTCTCAGTCTGTTTATCTCATCATTATTGCAAGGTCGTTATCGGTTAATTCCGAACAGTTCAGCTCTTCAATAAGGAGACCTAATGATATTACCCTACGTAAGGCTATGTATGTTTGACTAGCAGCGAGGAGCTTCAAGCCTAAGTATACAACAGCATGGTCGACAGTACTACCCTACATTTTATGTATTACTTATTTCAGCTTCAAGATTACTTGTGCCTTACAAAATACAGTTCCGGGTTTGATTTTGGAGTTAGCCTTCTCCTAGACGGGTTGTAAACCAATGCTATGTAAACCCCAGTACACCAAAATTTCAGAGACAACCTTTTTTTACTCTCGTATTATCAGCAAGCCCTTTCATTTGATACCCATATTGTAGGAATACATTAAAAATGACTAGTTCGCCATCTTGTACGTTCCGCCATGTTGGATTCAGTATGACGTCACATGGCAAACCATGCATTGTCATCCAAACTAAACGTTTATAAAAAATTTCAGCTCAATCAGTTGAAGATATCTGCTCCAAAGTTGACTTGGAAGGTTCCACCTGAATAAAAGTAGTTACATACACACATACATACAAAAGCTTGTAAAAAACAAGATGATCACACAGCTTTAAATACTTTGAAAAATGTGTCTGTTTTCTTTAATTTGAGTTTAATGTCCTGATATATTATTTAGAAATTTAGATTTTTCCATCTTGATTATTTTAAGTGTTAAATGTTTTAAAAAATAATAAAGTGTAATGTGAGTACATAATTTAACAAGTTCGATAGCATACACCGTGAAATAAGCACCACAAGTCCTCAACGTGGGTGATAACGCCCCCTTGTGGGCATTTGAGACTTTAAGGGGACAGTAAAAGACCCCGAGAAAATTAGGGGGCGTCGATATACGACTATATATTATACGTTTAAATATAATCGTGGCAATAGCTGTTTCAGATTTGCGGTATATGGCAAGTAAAAAAAATAGAGGTCTCTAGAAGAAAACTGAAAATCGACGCTGGGCAAAATGAGGTTGAGAACCTATGATATAAACTAAAAGTGTCTTGGCAGATTAGCAGTGTTAAAACCACTCTAAATAACCATGACGGATGACTCAAACGTTTTAGTTTCGAGGTAGAACATCCAAAGAGCCCCACAATGTCTAGTGTGGATGTAATGGATTCCCATCAATCTTCTTTGCCGCAAAAACCTCTAATAAATATTTTATCTGCACAGTACAAGAGTTTATAAATCAGTCCTTACGACTGAATACTTATACAGAGCCATCTTCTATAGTTATACAGATTCCAGGTATTTATTTCCAGAACACACCTTATCTGTGTCCCACTGACGACGTTATGGCAATCCCGATATCAAAAAAAGACATTAAGGGTTCTGTACACATTAAAAGGCGATAAAAACTTTTATTGCGAATCTGATATAAAGCTACGAAAGCTGTGTTGTATGTGTTGGAATGGACATTTTATTTGCCGCCACATGGGATCATTTGATGCCGTACTTCCTATGCAATGGTATCAATTCAGAAATAAGCAGTAGGAATAAGTAGTTGGATTGGATTTTGGAAGTATGAATATCAAAAATTCGTTCTTTGAAGACCACTACTTCGTCAATGTAACAATTTTTAAAAACTATAAAGCTTTTTCGTCCTTGCCATGATAATAATTCGGGTTAAAATTACATTGAGATTTGGTAGTTTTCAAGTCATCGAGATGCCAAGGATTACCGAACGACAGACAGATACGAATATGAGGGATATAGTTATTTGTGATGTATATATGATGATACACGAAGCTAACAAAGTACCTTGATTTCGATACAATTCAATTACAGTAATTGAAAGTAAAGCATCTTTTTTCTATGAAAACTAATATAACCAATCATTTTTTTTTTCAGGCTGTGCTTTTCGATGAAATCGAACTCACCGACCTGTGCCTAGCCGAGTGTTCAATAAAAAACGTCAACCACAGTTTCCAGGTAAATATAAATGAAACAATCAGTTCGTTCCAACAAAAAATCAGAACGACGCAAAGACGTTTTCCAGTCCAAAAATTCGAATATTTGGCCAGAATGCATGATTCTGAATCAGCTTAACAAGGTTCCTCATCTTGGTGTTTAATGAATAGATATTAAAATCCACATAGATACGTGATACCGACTTTGTAAAGGCTTCCAAGCAAAAATTATGGTAGATCATATCGTTAAAATAAAACTATCGATTAAGGACTTATTACTCAATTATAAAATACAAAAAAATATACTTGTGATACGAGCATGATAGATCGAAATATAGTGAAATACAATTTGGTAGTACCTTACTCTAAGTTTCTATAGGTTAGAATGAAAAATCAGAATTCTCAATCGGTTCTGAGACTCGCTAAGTCAATTCTAATATCACAAGTCGCGCATGGTTTCTGATCAATTCTGAATAACAATCCCAACTCCAGAGAACTTTATGATTGAACGAACCTAATGAAATATGAGTTGAGTGCTTTCGAAGATCTGTTAATTTTATTATGACGCATCGCAATAAACCAGCTCTCTCTTTTACAACACTGCTAGTAGACACAACTTTTGCTGGCACAGTAAAAGCAATTCGCAAGAACATGTGTTCTTTCCACGCGAAGCATCTTTCAGATCATCGATGTAGTTGCCTCGTTTTCCTCTCACATTTAACACTTTCGTAATTTAGCTGATGTCGTCACTTTATTCTTACAATTTTATTATCCTTTTCTCCGTGAAGAAACCAACTCTGTTTAATCTAGAATGGCCGGCTGAGACTGCTTCATTTTTCAATAGTCCGTGAGGCTATTAGCCTACGTTCGCAAATGGTACCCTCGAATATACCGTCAAGATGTATTGCTTGTGGGCAGCCTCTCATTACCAGGCTTCTTGTGGTAACATCCCCTACAATAACTTCTAGGGGATACTCTTTTGAAAATATTGTTCAATGAAGTAATTGTCAACACCCTGTATTTTGGAAAGAGGATATTCGTCGTCGTATATATGAACTTCTATTCATTACATCACCTGAGGTATCACGTCGTCGAATTTCCATATTACTCAGGTAAAATCATGTCTGTACAATCAATTGGTCTCTACTGTTGATCGGATCACCGACGAGCGTCTAGGCTAATAACGAAACATGTATCCATCAGATCACGTGTACAGCGGAAAGTTCATACAAATCGCTGTTGTGTCACAATTTATGTGTCTTTCGTTCGACCTCTGACCTTAAGCCTAGACTAGAACCCCTCAAAATGAAAACCTACACATCCGAAAACCAGCAATCCAAATCTAATAACTAGACATAAAAAGAAATTGAGAAATTGTCGGTATTTCCTTTCGCATAAATTTCACGGTCTCTCCAAATTGTGGAGCTATTCTGGGAATGTTCCATTCATCTGAGTGAACGTAAGCAATTTTCCTGGTTCAACAGACGATAATCTAAACATTCCAGCGCAGATCGTATACCGTTTTATATTCTAATGGTTTCTCTTCCTCTTGAAGAAATGCGTAATTTTAACTTATGTGGCACTTCAACGTTTTTCTGCAGGATTCGCAAAACGTGTGGTACACTGATTGTATTGTGGATTTTTAGTATGATAGTATGAAAAGACACTCCTAGATACATTTTTTTGGATAATGGGAAGTGGTAGCAAAAATCTTTTGACATTAGAATCTTTACTGGTACTTCACACTTGACGAAAGCCTCCGGCATAGTTTGGTGGTATCAATGGAATTGGTTATCAATCAATAGTGACACTTCATCTGTTATTTTTTTTCCAACGAAAAAACACGGTATAATTATTTTCTGTATTTGGAAATGAATTAGATGATTCAACGTTGAAAACACTATTGCAACAGGATATAGAATTACTGTTTTGAATAAACAGTAGAAATCCCATAACAAGAATGGCATTTATCTGACAGCAGCTGATTCGTTTCCCCATACATCCTAAACGCACGCCTCTTATTTCAAGTGGAGCGTTCAGAATATAGGACTTCTATTTGAAAGCAAACACCGCTGTGGGGATGTTGACAGAGAATATTGAACCAACTGCTTTCACTCAATATCACTTTTTTGTCTGTCGTAGTTGAGCTTTATACGCTCGTCCAACGTATAGGAATAAAACATACCTAGCATAAGGAGCTTTTTAAGTCCCTACCCTCAAAAATAAGTATTAGATCCTATTACCGTCTAAAGATACTTTGAGTATTTTTTGCCAAACTACCCGACAGTGTTGATAAAAGACACGTGTCTTCGTTGAAGGGTTCCTTATAAGGGGCATATGCGTAGCTTTTCTTGGAAAAGTTTGGAGAGAAAAAGAAGTAGAACGAGGCAATCCCAATTAAATGCCTCCTCATGCAATCTTTCATATTTTTGGGCTCTTTTATATCACTGCTTTTTATAAGAGCAGAAACTTGTTTTTGAAATGACGAAGCGTGTTTTTTCAAGCACCTGAATATTTCCAATCGCGATGGCTTTGAAATCACCTGCGTTGTTTTAATTAAATTTGCATTATGAATTTGCTGAATGACTCAGTCTTTAACAACCCATTGAAATCATTCAAATTTTACTTAAAAGGTCAGTAAACGATTCTTGAAAATTCCTGAAATCTATGGTGCACATAAAAGTTCATCTAAACAGTCCATTCGTCACACTGTAGGTTGATTTTATACTGCGTTATGCGTATGTGTAATCTCAGAAAGATTCAAAAGCACCAATAAGTTGAAGGAATGTGCGTACTGAAAATATCGTATTTTACCCTTGTGAACACAAGTGTAATTTAAAAATCCAGAATTACAGGTCTTCGATCGCAACACTACCTAGTACAACCTTTCTGGGGGAACATATCAATTGTTACTACCAAAACATTGAAAGTTCTGTTCCAATTATCAGTTTCAAAGGCATGACGGATATACGATGGTCACGCTGAAAGTTTTTAGATATTCCTAATCTATACAAGTTTAAACAAGTTTGAGCATGCAGCTATTTTGTCTAACGTTGTAAGTGCTTACACGCAAAGGCAGCGTTTGAATCGTTCAGTAGTTGTCTTGCCACGGTTTTGAATGCATCAAAGTGTTGGCCGAATTTTAACGTGAAAATGGAACCGATTTTCGAGCAATCATTTTTTATGACTATAAAAAGGGACTAAAACAAGCAGAATGTCACGAAAGTTTACTGAGTTGCTTTGGGGACTCTGCCCCTTCAGGACTACAATTTTTAATTGGTTTGCTGAGTTTAAAATGGAAATTTGAAATTGGATCGGCAGCGGTCCAATCATTCATGATCACCCTAAAGAAGCGGTGTTCCAGATGGGTGCCACATTTGTTGATCAATGAGCAAAAAGCAACAAGAGCTGATTGGGCTAAGTTTATGCTTGAAACATTTGATAATGGACACAGTAAAAAAACCATTAAAATCGTAACCGGAGACGAAACATGATTATATCATTATGATTCCGAAACTAAACAGCAGTCATTGGTTTGGTGCTTTGAAAGTGAGCAGCCTCCAACGAAAATTCGTCGTGCCAAGAGTATTGGAAAGAATATAATCGCATCATTTTATTTCTAAAAGTGGCTACATCAAAACGGTAGCCTTGGAAAATCAAAGGACAGTTACTTCTGAATGGTATATAACCAAATGTGTTCCTGTAGTCTTCCAAGAACTATGCAAGAGCCGTCCATAGACTGGTCTGCGGGGTATTCAATGGCACCATGACAACGTACCCGCCCACAGCGCCGCTAGAACACTCGATTTTTTTGCTGAGCAGGGTGTCAAACTGTTGCCTCACCCATCTTATTATCCTGATCTAGCTCCGCGCGACTTCTTCTTATTTCCTAAGATCTAAGAAAAGTTACGAGGTCGCCATTTTTCCACCGATGAAGAGGCAATCGCTGCATTTGAGGAGCAAATCAGCAACCTTTCAAAAGAACGTTGGTCACAAGAATTTGACAGGTGATTTTACCGAATGCGTAAATGTATTGAGGTAGGGGGAAAATATGTTGAAAAAACAGAATAGAGTTTTTAAAAGACCTTGTAGTTTTTCTGTACCTAAAAACTTCCAGCGTGGCCCTCGTATTCATGGTCACCATCAATCTAATTCGCCCAAGTTGTACAACTCTTCCAACATACAAATGTAATTCAAGTAGAGTTCAGCTCAGACCACGCAAGACTCAAAAAACCTTAATGATGACAGTTTATAATGTTTCAAGGTCAATGTGAACAGCCCTTCTGCGGCCTTATAAGGAAGAAGCTTCTGTTGTAAGGAAGTAGTTTGGCCCAATTTTATCAATGTACAAATCAGAATTTGGAATGGATTTTATAACTGTTGATAATTGAAATTGCAGTTAAAAAATGATAATTGATTAAATCCTTTAGTAAAGGCCGTTAAAACAGAAAAGTAACAAAAATAATATGGTTAAGTATAAGCGTAGCGAACGTTAAACCTCGCTATATAGATTTAACGTGAGCTTCATTGAAGTGTCATTGTTATATAAACAAAGACATCTAACTTATCATTATTTAAGAGTTTTTTGTCCACTGGAAACCGTTGTTCCATAAAGCTGACCAATAAAAACTTAAATGCATTCGACTGATGCTTGATTACGTACGGGGATACTAGAAGCGTGTTATCGAAAATTGCTTTTCCAGGTGATAACTCCTTTCAGATCATTAGTGCTTTGCTGTGAATCGCGTAGAGAAATGGAGGAGTGGCTCGGCGCCCTGTCAACCGCATCCCAGGGCAAGTACAATGAACCTGACCATCATGACTGCCTTTCCGGACAACATCACTGGTAAGTATATCATTCATGTTAGGTTTTAAGTGAATACGAAGCACTACTTCACCATTAACCATTGTCAGTGATTTAGTAACAAGGCTAGTGACAACTTGCAATAGGATAGTGTAAATATTCTAAATTAATAAAATAATAATAATATTAATATCCATTTATTTCTTTGTTAAATGATATAAGCTAGTACACCATAACAAATTAAATAAATAAATAAGTATTGGTTTAATAATTCCTCTAGAATATGAAAACACTTTTCTATGAGAAAAGCCTTCGCTTTTTGCTCAGAAATCCCTAATGATGTTGCTCTTTGAATACTTTCGTGACAGTTGTAAAAACTATACAGTCCATTTACTCGTATACATCAATTTTTTTATATGCAGTAGTGAGATGTTTCGAAGGAATTAACATTTTTTTAGATATAGTAGGACAAGTGTGGTCTTCTTAAATATTAATAAAATCCGAATGATTTTTGTATACATGAGCTGCTAATTCATCTATGGAAATACAGGTTACTAATAAAATATTCAAAGATTCATAATAATTTATCCAGCAGTGACGCTAGTGACGCTTTTCTATGATCCTAATAACATATTTCTGAACTTGAAACACTGGATCTATAAACCAGTTGCATCCTTAGCTTAACAACGAATGCTTAACAATGACTTGTTAAGCATGTCGACAGGCAGACCGATGAAGGCAGTTCAATGAATTTTCGTGATGCAATTAACATAAATCAATAAAAAATATATCACTCGATTAAACGGAACATAAAAAATGTTAGGCAGTTTCAAGAGATTGAAAAAGAAAGAATTATATTCCACAACCAAAATAATACTCAATCACGTTTCCCAATTGGAATGAACCGAATAGATTGGTTTTCTACTGTTAGCTTTTACCGCCCATTTTTAATTAGAAACAGTGGGCCATTTCGATTGAAATTGATTATGTCACGTGAAACTGCACTTGTCAGTAGTTATTGTTACGAACCATTAGCGCATAATGGGCGTAGTTTGACAAAGGACAGACGCTTAGATAACAGTTTGATTCATTTCTGTGACCAGTAGCGCAGTATCAGGTATTTTTATCTTGAAAAACTCTACATTTGACGCTGCGATACTGATTTATGCTAGTATATTACAAATACATTCATAAGAATATATAGTGAAGCGGGAATACAATATTCCGAGGGGAAAAAATGAAATTTAATTATAATATACTACTTCCACATTTTAACTAAAATCTATATTGATTTCTTATATGCACATTCATCATTTTTTGAACAAAGCACGAAATCAACATTTGGGCGCATTCACCATCTTTTCGAATGTCCAAAATCAATCTTGTTTTTGTTCTGAAAGCAATGATAGAGATTGGAGATATTTAAAACACATATTGAATCATGATGAAAGTATCATAGGACGAAAGATGTGATAGTTTGTCAGTCAGCATCGTTACCCGTGGTCTATGTTGCTATGACACCTTTATCTGAGATAGGGATATGCATAAAGAGAGTACAAAGGTGTATTATTACACCTCCTGGTGCGGCAAAGTTATCTATTTTCATCAGATTGATCAATGAGGAATTACCGTTGTCTCTATTCTTTGGTCTTTAGAACCTTTGCCGAGAAACAGAGAGGAAGAGGGAAGTTTTCATCACATACAACTCTGTGATATTCACTTAAATTCATTAAATGGAATTTGATTATTCCGGATACATTTTATATAGACTGAATTTAGACGCAAGCATCACACACTTGATGAAGCTTGTCAAGCAGCATTGTCGTTGATCCTTAGCCGCTCAGGCTAAACAGGTTTTTTTTCTGAACGACCTTCACACCTGAAGAAAGTAATGCATCATAACATAAACACAACCCTTCCTGTGATATAAGAGAAAATTCAAGATAGAATAGTATAATCACAAGACAAAGACACAAATCTCCCTCATTTGAGATCTAAGAATAAAGTAGAAAGAAATCTGAAAGATAAATGGCCTACAAGTAAGTTGAGAGAAAATTATTCATGTTTTTTCTGGAACTAATTGTAAAGACAATGATGTTTCAACTATATGGCTAGCCATGGCATTTTATCAGAGCTGTGTGAACTGAGCATTAGTCTCTTGGCGATACTATTTTATTTATCCAGTCATAATTTATCGAATAGATGAAATTATATTAGAAAAAAATAATTTAAAAATTGAATAATAGGCATATAGGTATGTCAGATGTAAAACCAAACATATATTTCACAGATAAAAAATGTAACAGTGCTATTACTGACAAAATCGTTGAATACAAATAATATATTGTACAACAGTATACAAAATTGAATGAAATATTTATCAAGAGACGGAATTAAAAGTGACAAAGGAGTTACACATCAGAAAGAGTTACAGCATCCCAGCACCAGGTGTGTTGAAATGAAGTATCGAAATAGACAGAGAATTCATTCTGGGATAACATAAACTGGCTAATGTAAAAATTAAGCCATTTATCAGATTAGTAAAAAAATCTTGACCAAAACTTGTGTTGGGTCATGCTTTGGAGCTATTGCTACTTTTAGCGTATGCACGTCGAAAAAACTACTAAAAAGAATTCATATCAAAATACTAGTGAAAAATGGGAATGCGTGTGTCAGCCCATATCCGTTCAGCACCCTGTCGCTCGGTGATGAAATAGAAATAGTGGTCCATTACATCACACTTCGGCTTTCATTTAAATTGTAAAGCGTCTGTATTCGTGTCGTGAAATTTCCATACAGAATGGTGATCGTCGTCAGCTCACAATGCTGAATGCATGAATCAAACCTGATCACAGTGGCGTACCCTAAAAACAGACCACTCTGATTTGTACTTTCATATTATTAGTATGCATACTAGGTATTCCTCATCGCACTTTAGGACCATAAATAGCAGACTTACAGTGGGTCCAGTCAAGCTTGGCTGAGGAACTCGTGGTACTTCGTCGGCTCCTCCTCCTCCTTCAAGACGATCATCTTTTGTTGGTGGCCGTGGAGCACTATGTCGGGCTTATTAGCTTGCACACCCTAAAGCATGGGAAAAGAGTAGTCCCCGTAAATCCCGCATTTCCCGGTCTCCACAACGGACTTGGTATCTCCTGGAGGTCACTGCAGGTTGAACAGGCACATAACACTCATAGGAGTGGTCAAAGATCCAATCTGTCAGAAGTGCTGAGAGGAGGACGAGACCTCGTTCCACTTCCTGGGCGAGTGTGCCGTCTACAGCGGCCTTAGGGCTGAGGTGTTCGGCAGAGCAGAGTTTGACAGGGAAGAGTGCTACTTAGCGGAATGGTCAGACATCATGACCTTCATTAGAAGGTCTGGAAGCTTCGACACTAGGGAGTTACCAGGTCTGCCATAGTTCTAGTGT